>CM062817.1:1350027967-1351272967 GCA_031772625.1 Pinus tabuliformis
TTCCGCAAACATAATGATTAATGAGGGTAGATTCAATCTAATGATTATATCCTAAACAAGAATCTCTATGATTCAACAATTCTAGACGTACTCTTGTTAGTAATGTAAAGCAGATTTCTTAGAATGAATATACCTTTATTATGAAGAGAAACAAAACTTATATTCTAAGACATACCTTTGAGTTTAGACAAACCTTATAGGACATCAATTCCAATAGAACTTCTATTATGCTTTGTCTTGTGAGGTCTTCTCTATGGCCCTTGATCACAACAACAAGCTTTTCCTAAACAAGGAAAATATATAAAAGAAATATGGTTGGCATCTAGTGCAAACATATCTAGATAAGAAAACGAAAATCAAATGTAAAAAATAATACATGGAGTAAGATACTTATCTTTGGAAAATGGCGAGCGCTCCCTCTTAATCCAATCTCGAGGAATACCTAAAACTTTAACAAATCAATTCAACAATGTTTTTCCAAAGAATGTTAAACCAATGTTTTTCAAGTCAATCTTCTACCCAATAACCTTGACCCTCTTTGATCTGCCTAGGCTGAAATTCGGCCTCCCAAAACTGCCTAGAAACTTGGCCCTGCTACCCAAAATATGCCCAGAAAGTCACACATCTGAAGTCAAGGAGAGAGAGAGAAATGCTAGAGACGAATTCGTCCTTTTTGTCCTACTTCGTCCTTCTTCTTCTTCTCTTGGATGCTCGTAATATATCTTGTTGTGTGAGAGATCAAATGGTGCCTTGTGGAGGAGGTTGAGTGCCTTATATATAGTGTTCTATGTTGAAGAATCTAGGGCATGGAGAATTAGTGAGATTCTTCTTGACATGATAACAATTTGTGAAGTGTTTTTACAATTTATCTTAGCTTGATCTTCTTTTCATTATTAGTGTGTGTTTACTTCATCAAACTGCTACCAAAAACAAAGAGACAAGAACACAAGATATTTGGCTTTCTGCTAGGGCCAAAGCCTCTCCCTCTTGGAGAGGAAAACCCGCACAAAATTCTTCTTATAGAGATTCCAATTGACGAATACCAAGACCATGACCCTTGACCTGCTATGCCACTCCAAGACCAAGACACCAATCCCTTTCTCTGTCACTGCTGAGATCATCATCATCACTGCTGTGTTAAGACTGCTCCTTCAGCTAGGTCACTGCTGCACCATGACTGCTCCATTGAGATCTTCATCACTGCTGCAACCTTCATCGAGATTATAACCTTCAATAATGAGGTTATGACTGTGATAGGATCATGACTATTCCTTAATGTAAGTCGATATAAGGTGTGTTACTATTGGATCCTTCTATTATCATTATGTTGAGACCATGATGATCCTTGTCACTCCTTCTCATTATGCTGAAACTGTAATCCTTGTCACTGCTCCTCATTATGCGAGACTGCTACAGAGATACCATTCAGATCCTCTTCATCATTAGTATGCCGAGACTGTAGCAGTTCTTAGAGAGTATGCCGAGGTTGCTTAGAGATAGATCCGAACCCTTTTACTTGTTACAATCATGTTGAGACTGTATCACTATGACCCTTCTCCTCACAACGATGCTTGGACTGTGACTGTGTTTGAGGTAGTGGCCATCAAGTATGTGACTGCGTATGGAATGAATGCCGAGATTGTGATAGTCACAGTCATTATTGTTCCTTCTCATTATGCCGAGACTACAAAGATATATATGCAAGGGCTTCACTGTCATTATCACCAAGACTGCAGCTTACTGTGCCATCCTAAGTGTAGGGGTATGTCGTCTTGTGGTACGGATCGCTGCTCCTATTACCCATTTGAAATTTCAGAGAGAAATGCGAGTTCTTTCTTTGCCTTTTTGCGGATACCTTGACGGGGTATTTATAGTGGTTTGTTTCCATATTTGAGCCGACTTCAACAAGTGAATTGACATGTCCTTTTATTGAGTCGACGTGATTGCCATTTAGCTATTTAATTCAATTTTTGAGGCTGACATGATGTTCTCCTTATTGTTTTACTTGCAAACTTCTTTGTGCTTGTAGCTGGAGAATTGTGCTTGGTCTTGGAGGGCTACTCTAGGCTAGAATGCATTTTACATAGGCTCATGAAGAGCTCCTTCATACATGATTTTATTCTTTGACATATTAATAAATCCTAAAGACATCAAGAAGAAGTCTTTTGACCTAATGACACTTCTTGCTCATGAAACCCATGTAGCAAGACATACAAAAATAATTTATTCTCTTTTATTACATCATTTACAAAGATCATGTCATTATGAAGACCGAACCTAGTTACACTTTCTTCAACACTCCCTCTTAACTAGGGAGGTATTCATAATGGTACTTGGTCATTCTCAATCTGAAGAATTTATCATAAGAAGAATCGGATTTGCAATCCATCTGTTATAGCATCATTTCAACCAACATTGTTTTCATTTAGCAAGGCCTTGACTAACAACTCTATCTCTCACTTAGATCAAAGCACACAATGTTGGTGAGACCAATGACTAATAGACACGCATCATCATTGTCTCTCTTAGGGTCATACCCATCCGGGTGTTCTCTGAGCATGCCCTACTAGGAATATTCTCATCTTGGGTTCCCAACCCTCAAGAATATCAGTCCTCTTGCCCACTCTTGTCTTGGATGCCCTACCACATCCTCAAAGAGTGTTGGATGCCAGATGTTTACACAATCCTCCATTCTTTCTTCCAAACTGAAGACAAGAATGTCGTGTCTAACTCTCCCTCTTAACTAGCGATGAGTTCCAAGTTTCTCTTCACTCAGAAACTTACTCGAGTTCCTTTACTCATAGGAACCTCCCAGAGCTCCCTCTTAAACTAGGACTCTATCATCAGTACTTTATAGGGTCTTCTAATTGACTGATGATCCAAGACCTCAATGTCATCAATTTCTTTATATGTAGGGTTCAACCATCCATCACTTTCCTTCTTTCCTGGAAAGAATCCTCCTTGGCTTTACATCTGGGGCTTCCTTCATAGGGCCATCTATCTTCACTTTTCCTTCAATGGTGATTGCTCTAGATCACAAGGTACATAGTTGTGACATCCTTCACAACTCTCCTTACCTTTGCCCTACACACATACCGAGCCTTTCTCTAAGAGGTCAGAAACCAAAAACAAATCACATATTACCTTTTTGGTGATGGCCTTTTCTAATGACATCTTCTTGTAGGTATCAACACCTTGCATTCATGTTGACATATCTCCCAAAGATATCTGTTGTCAAGGGTCTTCATCTTTTCAGACTTCCATCAGAGTCTTCATATCTTTCCGGGAGATTTCCTAGTCAAATCTTCCTGATCCTTTGGATGTTGATTGCCTTCATCATGGTTGCATATTTTATAATCTCTTCCATCCTCACACCTTCCATTCCTAGGAGCTTTCAATCAGAGTTTCTTTAATTGTAGTCAACCACCTCATAGGACATATTATGTTGATTTTATCTAGAGAAACTTATATCTTCCTGCATCCTTTCAGAGGAGGAGATCCTTTTTCTCTTGATCATGCTTCATCGATGTTACCTGCAACCATATGACATGAAATTACAATATTAAACACAAGCATACATACCTCATTTTTACCTTTAGATTATCTAGGCTTCTTCCAACAGCTTCCTTGATTGAAAAGATCTTTAATCCCTTGATCTGCTTCATTTCTCACACCATCATCTCATGAATTCCATGATTTGGATTTCCTGATGAACCACTTGCTACCCCTATAGATTAGTGAATCCTCCGTTGAGGTTTCCATCAGAGAATCTTGTGGATCTTGGAGACGAACCACTATAAATATCCCTTTCTTTTCAACACTCAAACACTACAGAAACCAATTTTTCAAAAGAGATATTTTTTTTTAATTTCTAGAACACACTCAAAACTATTAAAAATCTAATCTTGAGATCTATAAATTCTAAAAATCTAATTGAAGTAAAAGCTTACAAAATTTCTTTTCGAGGATGTTTTACTTAGTTATGAGCAAACTAAGGACTAATTTGTTTAGAATAACAAATTAATAAAAAACAACCAGCTTATGTTTTCTTTTTTAAAAATGAAATCCAAAACTTTCAAAACAAGTTCTTTCGAAGCTTTGCAAAGAGAAAAACGAGATGTATTCCTCACCAAAGGCAGATTTTACAAATCGGTCAGACTCATAAAGAAGACCAGCAAAAACCAGGGTGATCTGAGGTTTCTAAGGCTTCTAAGCTCTGAGTTACTACAAAGACCAAACGAAAATCAAGCCAGGCACACAAAACTTCTAGAAATTCACCTAAAACCTAAATGCCAATGGAATTCACCTACAAAAAATTTCTGACAAGACACGTGCAGATCTGGGCAGAGGCTAAAACACATAAACAAATCCTAGGCTTAATGAATGAAAAGATTTTAAGTTTTTCAAAATTTTGACAGGGTCCGCAGGCTCCCTAGTATAACCAGGTGCGGTACCGCTCTGTGTGGTAAAGCAACAGTGCGGGGATGCCCGCACTGTGTTACAACCAGAACGTGCGGTCCTCTTCCAAAAGCGTGAAAAACAAAAACAATTCAAGATCTAAAGAAGCTACCCAATCCCACACACATCAAGCAAAAACCAGAAACAGAGAAACAGTTTCTCAAGTCAAAGTAAAAGCAAAGGCAAAAACCAAAAATTCAAGTCCCCAGTGGAGTCGCCATTTTGTCGGGCGGATAAATCGTTCTTGCGGACAAGACCGATCTCCCTAGTATCTATGGATATCTAGCGACAATCAAACCAAACAAATTTTGTCTTTCTCTAAATATTGCGATTTATAAATAAAAGCCAATAGATGTTTTAGGCCTACCTAGAGTCCAATGCCAGTTTGTGGAAGCCACGCTCCGTTCGTCCAAATGAGCTCCCTTTTAAAGAACCTGCAAACACAAACAGAGACACATCAAATAACACCTGCATAGCCAATATAATAAACCATATTTATCATGATGATCAAGGAATTCATGAAATAAACCATAGAAGACAATTTATTGAGAAAAATGAATCTGATTGTATTAACTTTAAACAAAGAAGAACTTTACAACCTTGGTGCCTTGACGTTGTACAAGCTCCTCCCAGGGTCCAGCAAGAATCTCCTCTATTTTGACAAGTTTCACTTTCTTCCCAAAGAAGCCAAAAGGTATGTAATCTCTCCTCTCAAGCTTAATTAGGAAGTCTAAATTCCAACAGCATTTACCCTAAAAATATTCAGCTTTCAACCTCTCTAGCAACCAGCCCAATGCCTCATTTTATAGTGCAGAGGAAGGAAGTTACCAGGTCCACCTTCAAAGGGATAGAGTCCTCCTTCAAAGGGATAAGCTCTTCTCATCAAGGGGTTAGCTCCTTTAGTTATGGGATGCATGAACCACCTGGGAGCGAACTTGCCACCTCAAGATTCCTTCTAGAAGCGTCCAGAATTAATCCAAAGTGAGTTTTTAATAATAAACTTGCGCCTTTTTGACTTTTACAGGGGTCCGCACCCATTCCTTTAGAGACAGAGCGGGCAGGTCCGCAGGTAACATGACCAAGGGGTGCGGGACCGCAGGTAATGGTAAGAGAAAGTGTGGAACCAGAGTTTTAGAGATTTTCAAAGGCTTTCTCTCATTTTTAAGGCTTTGACATGAAGAGCTGAGGTTTGAGACTTGCAAAGGAGGACAGTATGAGTGGTGATAGACTCACACTGACTGCAGAAAGTCATGGTGACAATATTTTGTGTAACAGTGCTTGTAGCTGGAGGATTGTGCTTGGTCTTGGAGGGTTGCTCTAGGCTAGAATGCATTTTACATAGGCTCATGAAGAGCTCCTTCATACATGATTTGACTCTTTGACATATTAATAAATCCTAAAGACATCAAGAAGTCTTTTGACCTATTGACACTTCTTGCTTATGAAACCCATGTAGCAAGGTATACAAAAATAATTTATTCTCTTTTATTACATCATTTACAAAGATCATGTCATTATGAAGATCGAACCTAGTTACACTTTCTTCAACATTCTTCCTATCCAAATGGGTGTCTCTTCACTAGGGCCGACTTGACTTGATGGAGGGCCAACTTGACAAGTTTGGAGCCAAAAATTCAAAATTCAAAATTTTCTCTTTTGAAACCGATATGAAGAATATATCTTACATTATCTTTTCAAGGGCTAAACAAATAAAATGACATGAAGAATATGTCTACATTTTGATTATATATTTCAAGGGATAAAATATAAATTATGAAGACCGACTATAGATACAAAATTTAATGCTCCCTCTTAGGTAGGGAAGTTTTCATAATGACCATCTAGATGTCACGAATGCAGTGGTACGTGATATTGATGTGCTTCGACCTGTCATGGAAAGCTGGATTCTCTATGAGCTTCACACAACTCTTATTGTCACAATATATCACGATCGTTTCCAACACCTGATCAAATAGTTTTGTGAGTAACTTTCGAAGTGACACTGCTTCACAACTTGCTAAACTAGCTGCAATATACTCCGCTTCATGTAGAAATTTACAGGGTAAGTTCCTCAGATAGAACACCAAAGGACGTCGCTCGCAAACAGATCACAGATCAATACACCAATATTGTTGACGTGGTTAAAACCCTCAAAGAGGGAAACAATCCACGGCCTGAGCCAACGCGGCCACTTCAGGCAATTTATTAATAAAAGAAAAAAAATTTACATAAGCTTCTCTCATGAACAGTCACTCTATAAATGACCTTCCATGCTCTTTAAATAGAGATCATGGACCAATCGGGTGTTAAGCCACAGATCAAGTGTCGATAATACCGAGGAGAGAATGAACCTTTGGATCACTTCATGTCTAGAACATATCGTGATCATCAGATTGTAAGTTACAAAAGTACATAGTAAAGAAACACACTTTACCTAACTCTACACTAGACCAAGTTATACTTAACTATTTCCTATGTGTCAGAATATCCTAACACTTCAACAGTGTTGAGTGCAATAGATGTGTGCTTCTTGCTCATCCACGAAATCATAGTAGAGCTCAAACTAAGCAACCTCTAGATGTACTCTTTCTGTCTTCCGCACTCCTTGCCCAATTTGAATGTGTATATCCTTGCAACTGTATATCACTATTTGAGACATCTCAAACCATAATTAACTGTACCACATAAATACCTCAATACATGCTTTATTGCAAACCAATGATATGTCTCTGTTCCATCTATAACTGGTTGAGAGTGTTTATCGCAAAGAAAATGTCCGGTTTGGTATTAACCAAATACATCAAAGAGCCAACCAACTTTTTGGTACGTCGATGGATCTACCAGATCTGACTTAGAGTCTCTTAGTTTCCTCGGAATAGTCACCATAGGAGTTGCCATTGATTTACAATCCATCATTCCAAACTTTTGTAGGATCTTCATAATATATTTTCCTTGACCAAGGAAGATTTCAACATGCTTCTACCATACTTCTAGCCCCAAAAAATACGCATCAAACAAGATCCTTCATATCAAATTCAACGCCAACTCCCTCTTACATTGAATAATGTGATGCTCTATACCTGTTAGAAATAAGTCGTCAACATACACTAATAAAATCACAGGTTCATTCTTCACAACCTTAATATATAGTTTTGGATCTGCATCACTTTTGGAGAAACCAAGTCTTGTCAGGTAGCCATCAATTCAAGAATACTAGGCTCTAGGTTCCTGCTTAAGTCATTTCAAGGCTTTCTTCAATCTGCAAACATGAGACACTCTCCGATGAACCTCAAAACCTTGAGGCTATTCTATGTACACTTCTTTCTCAATCACGCCATTGAGGAAAGCAGTCTTTACATCCATTTGATGTAAATTCCAACCCATAGAAGCAACAATAGAAATAATAGATCTAACAGTAGTGCACCTGGAAACTAGAGCAAAAGTCTCATCGTAATTCTCTCCCACTTTCTAGGAGAACCTTTAGCCACAAATCTCGCCTAGTAATTGTCAATACTGCCATCCACTACATGCTTAATTTTGTATATCCATTTCGACATCAACACTGATTTTCCTTCAGGTCTAGGCACAATTTCCCATATATCATTCTTCATAATAGATTGGTATTATTCCATCATCGCATCCTTCCAAACTTGTTGGCTAACTGCCTCTTCATAGGTGGAAGGTTAAGAGTCAGAGATTAGTCATCAATGCCGCGTATCTAGAATAACTCTTCGGTCTCTTGCTTTCATTGAAGGTGCCACGCGGTGCTGCATGTTGTTAATTTTAGATAACAATGGTATGTTCTATGCTTAAGCACAAAAAAACAAACTCAATGTTACTTTAGCAACCCAATGACAATCCCAATGACAATTTTCAATTATATCTAATAGCAATCACATTAACTTATAAAAATTGACAGTAAATGCAGATTGAACATAAAATCATATGCAGAGAACAAGAGGACACAAGATGTGGCAGCTGCCAGGGACGAACCCCAATGTGGGGAAACCCTTTGATCAAATCTTCCTATTATTTTTCAATAGTTCAACACAGAGAGAGAGTACAATATCATAAGCACAAGCCCAAAACAGATCTACCAAATCAATAGTCAATGTAGCCCTAACCAAAAAGTCAATGCTGGTCAAAGATGTCCCAAAATGTCCTCCAAACAACAGTCCAATTCGGTCTTTCAGAAGAGTAAAAATCAGCCCAAAACAATTCGGTCAAACCCAGTCAAAGGAGAGAGAAACACTGCTGTAATTTTCTGTAGCCAAATCTGAAGTCAATGCTGGTCAACCTGTCTTAAATTCCTCGATTTTTGTGCCAATAAATGCGGCCTAGAAAAATCAGAATCCTGGCCTAAAAATCGAGGTCAACGCTGGTCAAATCCCCCTTGGTCAACGCTATAGAACTTCGACTTATTTTGCCCCAAAAAAACTCGGCCTCCTGCCACATGTGCGAAGAAGAGAAGCTGCCTCCAATCGCTGTACGGACCAAATAAGAGGAGAGAGATGATGTGATGTGTGATGAGTGAATGTCCAAATGAGGGAAGGGTCACTCCTATTTATACAATTCATTGGGGGTGAGGAGACCCATTTATTGGGCTTCATGAGCCTACATTTGACTAAGGTCGACCTTGACAATTTTGTCCATAAGAAAAATAAATTCATAATTCAATTTATGCTTGTCAGAATGAGATGATATTTATATCAAAATTGTACCTCTCCAAAAGGGGAATCCAATGCAATAATCATCTCCATTATATGGGTTGTCCTAAGGTGGAAGTTGACCCTAGTTGCCAATTTTAACACTCCCTCTCAACTAGGGAGAATTCCACCTGCCAATCCATCATCATGCCAACATGTCATCCTGAACCATCATGCCATCACTGCTCTGCTGAACCATGAAGTAATAATGAAGAAGAAGTGATCGAAAATGTATCATATCACTATCCATTGATTAAAGCCAGTCCTTGATCCCAGATCAAGTTGTTGAACACCATGCATCTTGGTCATAGGGAGTACGACAATACACGATGTGTCCATCGATAGTGCTATGGTCCCTAACCAACTTTTCCTAACTCATTGGCTAGATGAGAGGTACTTCCCATGAGTCTCAGACTCTATGGGTAGGATGTGTGTCGGGGCATCAACAGGAGAAGGTGAACCACTCATTCTATGCATATGTCAATCGTAGGGGAAGGTGAACCACTCACCCTACATGCATGCATCCAGGTAGGGAGGGTGAACCACTCACCCTCCACACATGTCAACCATAATGGGGTATCACAGGTGAAGGTGCACCACTCACCATGTATCGAGCGCACCACTAGGGGAAGGTGAACCACTCACCTTATGGTTGCTCATAGATAGCTCCAAGAAGTACCCCACGCCCCGAGGAGCTCCCAGAGCTCTGTGTCCAACTCATACGGGACCCTCATAAGAGGGTCATTCCACGACTCCAAGACTCACTCGAAAGGTTAAGAATTTGACCTTCCTGAGAGGCTTCGTGAGAATGTCAACAACTTGCTCATCTGTCCCGATGTGTTGGAGTCTAGCTGCTCCCTGTTGTACCATATCGTGGATAAAGTGGTACTTGATAACAATGTGCTTGGAGCGGTCGTGGTACATGGGATTCTTTGATACACAATTCCCACTTTGGTTGTCACAGAAGATCACGGTGGTATCTAGCACGTGCTCAAATAGCTCACTGAAGAGTTTCCTCAACCAAACTGCTTCACAATAGGCCATACTTGCAGCAGTGTATTTGGCCTCAGCGATGCTTAGTGCAATTGATTTTTGCTTCCTGCTCAATCAACATATAGAAGTAGACCGAAAGAGAAGCAACATCCAGACATTCTCTTACGATCCGCCACACTGCCAACCCAGTCAGCATCTGTATATCCATGAAGTCTCAAATCCCTGGCGGCATATCTCAATCCATAGTGGATTGTGCCATGGAGATATCTCAAGATATTCTGGCAGCAATCCAATGAATGTGATGAGGCTCGACCATATATTGACTCAACGTGTTCATAGCGAAGCATATGTCAGTATGAGAGTTGACCAAGAACATTAGTGCTCCCACAAGTTGACGATACTCAGTAGGGTTTGCCAATTTGGGCCCAACAACACTTTCACATAGCTACTTAAAGTTGAGTTCCATCGGAAGTCACAGATTTGCAGTCCACCATCCCACATTTGTCAAGTAGCTTCACAATATATTTTCCTTGAGAAAGAAAAATCTCACCTGCCTTTTGCCAGACCTCCAACCCTAGGAAATAATGCATCAATCCTAGGTCCTTCATCTTGAACTCGAAAGTCAACTTCCTCTTGCATTGATGAATGAGAGGGTCATCACCTGACAGAAAGAGATCATCCACATAAAGGACCACAATGAGAGGTCTGTCCTTTTCAACCTTGAAGTATAGGTTTGTGTCAGCATCACTTCTTGTAAATCCCAACCTCATAAGATATCTATCGATCCTCTCGTAACAAGCCCCAGGGGCTTGCTTCAACCCATAGAGAGATTTCTTCGACCTGCGTTCATGTGTCTCACGATTTTGAACCTCGAACCCCTTGGGTTGTTCCACATATACTTCCTCCTTTAGCGAACCATGCAAGAAGGCAGTTTTGACATCCATCTTATGAAGTTTCCATCCTTGCGGGGCAACAAGGGCTATGATTGAAAAAATAGTGGTATATCGGGCAACTGGTGCAAATATCTCATCGTAATCTACTCCTTCCTTTTGAGAGAAGCCTCGGGCTACAAATCTGGCCTTGAATTTCTCAGCACTCCCATCAGCTCCATGCTTGATCTTTTAGATCCATTTCGAAGTGACCACAGACTTATCCTTGGGTCTAGGAACGACATCCTAGACATCATTCTTCATGATGGGTCTAGGAACCATTACGAATACCTCCCTAGTTGAGAGGGAGTGTTGAAACGTAACTAGGTTCAGTCTTCATAATGACGTGTAATTGTGGTTTTATGTAATTGATGAAAAGAAGAAAAATAAAATTATTATTATAATGCTTGTCTCATGGCTTTCATGAGCAAGGAATTTTATTTTGGTGATGGCTCCCATTGTGAACCTTTAGGATTTGTCATCTAGTCATAAAAGTCAATTTGAGTCTATGTCATGTATGAAGGACCCTTCTTGGGCATGTTATATATTTATATAAGTCCTTAAATAAGTTAGAAAGTCCTCCAAGACCAAGACAAAGTCACCTCCTTCAAGTCAGCTTCAAAAGAATAATATAAATCTCTCAAATAGACATGTCAGCTCACATCATGTCATGTCGGCTTATTTTGATGGGAAACAACTATAAATAGGGTTGTTCGTACTCCATTTCAGAGCAAAATTTCAGAGAACTTCAAACAAGAACAAGACTGCAAAAGGAAGTGCAAAATCACATAAAGGAAGCTTCTCTCCAAGTGAAGAAGGAAGGACTACAAGACAAGTTGGGTTGGGTTGTTTTAAGGGCTGATATCCATCACACGTGCGAGGAGAAGGACCATCTGCTGCAAGGGAAGCCAAGACTATATCAGTCATCATAGAAGGTTGAATCAAGCAAGAGGAGAAGTCTAGAGTGCAAGCTGAGTTGACAAGAAAGTAGCCTCCAACTAAAGTGAAGGAAATCAAGGTTACAATCTTGATGATTCACATGTGCTAGGGTTTCTGAAGGAAGCCAAGAATTGCAGGAAGCCAAAGTCTAAGGAGCAGCTAAGAAGGAAAGAAGAATCAACGGTTTGACTATCGTTAACTCAAGGAAGGAAAGGGTCAAGCTAAGAAGCTTTATGTCTTGGTCTTGGAGAAGCAAATAGGTCAAGGGTCTTGGTCTTGGTATCCGTCAATTGAAATCTCTGTAAGAAGAAGAATTTGTTCGGGTTTTCCTCTCAAAGAGTGAGAGTGTTTGGCCCTGGCTGATAGCTTATATTCTATGTCTCTTGTCTCTTTATGGTTTATGCATTGGTAGCTATTTGATGAGGAAGAACACTAATGACCTAAATAAAAGATCTTAATCTAAAGAAGTAAAAAGCACTCACAAGCAGTTACTAATAGAAGAGAAATCACTTAATTGGTATGCCCTATATTTCTCAACACCATCAACTCTGGGAATTGCCAAGAGTATACCCTAATATGCATCCTACCCACAAGCTAAGCTTGTTGGGATTGTCACCCATTTGGCCAATGGGTGTGGTAAAGCTTGGTTGTGTGGGATCCTTGTTAGGTGTTGTCAAGTGGTAATCCCACTAACCAGAGATGAGACTTGATTGTGTGCGATTGTTGTCATGTGTTGACAAGTGGTAATTCTCCCAAAGTCTGTGGATGTAGGTGTTCTACCACTTGACTTCTTATGATAAAACTTAGTTGTGTGTTATCTTTGTCATGTGTTGACAGGTGGTAGTCCCCCCCAAGTCCGTGTCAAGGTGGGAAGATCAGTGGATATAGGGTGATAGATGAATCTCTCCTATGATGATTCTTCTTTATTAGATTGAGACATCATTGTTCCAGAGCAGAGATGAACATAGGTAAACAAATAAGGTAGAGACCTTTGTTGCAGAAAGAAATTCCTTCTTAGCTGAGAGGGAGTGTTGAAAATTGGCAGCTCAGGGATGAATTTCCTTAAATAAAATATCATTCTGACAATTTTGGAGTGACTTTCTAAAAGTAGAAAGTCATGTCTAGCATATCAAGTATGACTTTGCAAAAATAGTAAATCACCTTATCAATTAGTAATCAAGTATATTTGAAGGAAAATCACTTAACTTATCATTAATCAATCCTAATAGATCAATCTCGACCTAATCATCATCATCATCATCATTATTATCCTTTATGATACTATGATATTATTATTAAAAGGAATTACAAGCAGCTTACCTTCATCACCTCAATCACTTCACACCTCTCTCCTTGATGACTCACATGGCATTGTGTAACTTTCTCTCTCTCTCTCTCTTAACGATACACTACACTCTCTGTTATGCACTCATTAAAGACATGACATATTCCTCTTACACTCATTAAAGGCACGTCATAAAAGATTTCTCTTATGACATAAATTACTATCTCTCTCTCTATTAACTTAATGGCATAAGTTAGTAAGGTATGTGTTCCTCTCTTAATGGCTAAGTTACTAAGGCATGCGTACCTCTCCTTTATGGCATAAGTTACTAAGGCATACATTTCTCTCCTTAATGGCATGAGTTACACTCCCCTAAATGGCATATGTTACTCTTCCCCAAGGCATGCATATTTCTCCTCCTTTATGACAAGAGTTCATTGCTCCTCCCATATATGTGTCTCATGTCTTCTCACTTGACAACTACTACTTGTGCGTTGTGAAAGAAGCATTCAAACTTGAGAGAGAGAGTTGGAGAGACTTGAAGAAGATTGTGAGAGAGAGACTTGGAGAGGAAGAGCAGAACTTGGTGAGCCAAGGTTGATTCTATGCTTCAGTGTTTCAGTGTTGATTCAGTGGAAGGGAAGGTTGATTCAGTGTTTGCATCTGCTGCTTCTACTAGTGATCTTCATGCTACAACTTGTTCAGATTTGGGTGAACTTACTCATTCTCTTGATCTCTCATTGTACTATGTATCTCTGCTGAATAATTGATATCTAATAGAAGAAGAATCTGGTTGGGTTTTCCCCTTGTGGGTTTTTCCTTGGTCATTGGAACTAAATTCTCTGTGTCTCATTTTGTTATTGGTCGTCTTCAATTGTGCATTTTGGTTTATGTTCTACCTACAATTGCTTAACTAATATTGCAATAGAAAGAAGTTTTGGAATAAGTGATTGTTACAGTATAGAACATCAGAATTTCAACAAACAATCCTCATCTGGGCTATGGAACAAAGGCAATGCCCATCAAACAGGGTGAAGGCTAGCTTGGGGTTGTCTTGGGTCCATTTGAGCACATCATCATACAAGCCAATGCCTTGGCTTCCTAGTACAACATTGTAGCATTGGAGATGTAGCAAGTGGCATAAAACCATGTTGTATCTTGTCAAACCTAAACATGCATCTTATGAGGGCAATGCCACGTCTAGAAGGTCATGTTTCCTCTCAACAATGGGAAAAATGTCCTTTGAAAGTTGTTGGATATGTGTCAAGTCTTCCTTCAAAGGATCTCTGCTGTATGAGTAATGAACCACTTGAAACATGCTAAAATATGTAACTAGGTTCATTCTTCATAATATTTTATGTACTCTTGATTTTATGTATTTGATGTAAAAAGGAAAAGAAAAATTATTATTGTTATTTTATAGCATAGGTTTCATGCTCAAGTTTAAATTGTTTTAGGTCAAAGCACCCGTTGTATGCTTCTAGGTTTTGTTATAGAGTCAAGAAGTCAAAAGAGTCATTGTCATATGTGAAAGACTCCATTGGGCATCTTGTAACAAGTCAAAGAAATTATTTTTGAGTTATATGTGTCAAAATATCCCTCCAAGACCAAGTCGGCCTGCAGAAGACAAGTCGACCCTGTTTAGGGATATTCGAGCTCCAAGGAAAGATATATATACAAAGCATTCAACCTCATTTGTATCACTCAATCAAGCTTGTTGAAGCACTCAAGAAAGACAATAAGACCGCCAAAGAAGAAGAAGGAAGAACAATGTCTACTAGCCAAATTTCTGTCTCTATTACTTCACACATGCGAATTATAGCTAGGGTTTCTGCAGCTACAAGGACGAAAATTCTGATCTCTCAAGAAGGACCGAAATTTGAAGTGAGAAAGCTTATTTGATGGTCTATCATCCTAGAAGGAAGAAGCAACTCAAGCGAAGCAAGAAAGGAAGCCTAAAATAGCCTCTCTATCCCACACGCGCAAAGTTGCAACAATTACTGGAGGGTCGAAGTTGCAACAATCACTGGAAGGTTGAAGTTGCAGCTGTTGCTGGAGGGCCAAAATTTGTTGCTGGAAGTTGTTGAAGAAGGTTTGACTTGTTTTGACTTTGAGAAGGTAAGCTCATCAAGAAGGAAGGTTGACTTGGTCTTGGAGGGGTCTTTATCTTGGGTCTAAGGGTCTTGGAATTTGTCATTTGAAGATTCTATAAGAAGAGAAGAATTTCTTGTGGGTTTTCCTCTCTAGGAGAGGTTTTGGCCCTGGCTAGCAGCCTACATCTTGTGTCCATTTTTTCTATTGATCTTCATGTTTTGGTAGTTGTTTGATGATAAGAACACTATAATAATCAAAAGAAGAAGAAGCAAATCATAAGTACATCAAATTAAAGTAAAGAACATCACAAGCAATTATCAAAGTAAAGAGAAATCACCCCTAATCTAGCTGCCCTAGATTTCTCAACATGGTATCAGAGCTAAGGTGACAAGGAAAGGCAACTTGAAGATCACTCAATTGAAAAAGGATACATAAGGGCCGAATATAAGAGGAAGAGCATCAAGAAGATCTAGTCATCACATCACAAAGACCCTATCATCTTGAAGGAAGAACTCTTGGAAGAATAAAAGAAGACCTCAAGGACCCTACCTCCATCTCAAAGAAAGAAGGACTTTACACATTTGAAGCATCTTGGGAAGCCTCCCACATTCCACATCATCATCCAAAGGAAGCAAGAAAAGCACTTCATCATCATCAAAGGAATCAAAGTGATCTCCCTCATATTGAAGAAAAGAGCAAACCTCAAGCATTTTTGAAGAAGAACATCTCTCCTAATCTTAAAGAAGAAGCATTATCATTTTGAGGAAGGAAGATCATCCCTCCCTCATTTTAAAGCTCACACTCTAGCGGAAGACATCATCATTAAGGAGGTTGCTTCATTTTTCAAGTACTTTATATTCATGTCTCAATTTACAAATCAAATGACTACTTTTTGCAAGGAAAACAATCAACTTGTTGGGACATCAAACCACGTTGCATGGAAGAAAAGAATAGATTCGATTCTCACAGAAAATGAAGTTTTTGGTTATGTCAAGGGTTCCATCACAAAGCCTCTTCAAGAACAATCTCAAGCATTATCAAAATATATGAAAGGAGAAATAAGGGCTCAAAGAATCCTCATTGAATCTATCAAGGATTCTCTCATTCCCTTTGTAGCAAAATTGAAGTCATCAAAAGAGATCTATGACAAATTGGTAGAGCTATACTCTATAAGTACAACTGGGGAAATAATATCCTTAAGAACCAAATTATACAAAATGAAAGTATCAAAGGAAGAAGGGGTAGCTTCATATCTCATGAAGGTATCTCAAATTAAATATCAACTACAAGAGCTAGTAGAAACAATCTCAGATCCAAAAATGACCACTTGTGTACTCAATGCACTACCAAATGAATGGGACAACTTTGTATCAAGCATCTATGCAAAGAAGGAAGCTACACCATTCAATGATCTATGGGCATTATGTAAGATTGAAGAAACCAGATTAAAAGCAAAGAATGACGTTGAATCTAATGAGCAATCTCAAGCATTTGCAACTATGTCAAGGAAGAAAGGAAAATTTAGGAAGTTTGAGCCTCGAAAGAGATTTAAAAAAAAAGTCGACATGTCTAAGATTCAGTATTATTAATGTAATGAATATGGGCACTTTAGTAGAAATTGTCCTAAACTCAAGAAGGGCAACAAGAAAAGGAAAGAAAGAAGTGAAGCCCACGTGACCAAAGAAGTAGAAGAACCGAAAGAGAAGAAAACAAAGAAGGAAGAATTGAAATCCTTCTACTAGTAAAGGTCTCTCATACATAAGTTTATTTTCAAGACAACAATCTTGGTAGAAAGCATTGTAATAATGGTATTATACATTGTAGCAGTATTGGGATGACATCACATTAGACGAATAAAAGGATAACAAAAGTAGCAATTTGCATGGTTGAAGCATGTCATCTAGCAAGATTGGAAGATAAGATCTCATCGCACCTTATCATCATCAAGAAAAAACATTTGTAGAAAAGGATCATCAAGATCCTCCATTTGAATCTTTGTTGAAAAGGTTCACCTCTACTTGAAAGAAGCTAGTGTTACACATATAGTCTACATTCCACCTAGTGCGGGATCCATAATTTGGAAGGATGAAGGTATGATGATAGAAACATGCAACATGATAATTTAATTGAAGTATTTTTCCATCTTCAAGCAAGGGAAAAGAAGTCTAGATGACCACATGAAGGAAAAGGTATGCATATATTTGGTAACTTTTAATAGATAGATAAAGTCATGTCATCACTTAATTGCAGATAGAATGGTTAGAATGCTCTATCTCATGAGCATGATTGAAGAAGAAAGAACTCTTCCATATGAAGAAAACATGAAGGCATAAGGTTAGCATACTACATAAAGGCATGATGGAATCAACATATTATATGACCTCCTGAAGATTATAAGGAGGTGGGCCATAAGGTTTCTAATAAAGAAGGAACCATGTATAAAGATGCTAAAAGAAGTAGTATGTGGAGAAGTTGAAAGAAAAGTTCATGAGAATTGTGAAAATTTCTGAATCTACACATAAAAATTCGTATTGCAACCACTGGTTTATCATCTCCTTCTTGTTTTTACATTCAACAAGTTATTTAAGTATTAGACAACGATAAAAACACTATTGCGGACTACACATAAATACAGATCATGAATTGAAAATAGAACGAGACAAATACACAAGGGACACCGTTATTTTTGGACAAACGTCCCTAGAAAAACCCAATGCGGGAAAATCGGTGTAGCAGCTTTGAGGGTTTTCTATTATTAAGCAGTAGTTCTGAATACAACTTTGGATGCCCTATCAACAATCCAGTTACAGAGATAAAAATATACTGGCAAAAATCTAAGTGAGATTACCTAACTTCACCCGGCAAAATCTCTCCGTTCCGGCAATTGGACTGGCTGTCCCCGGCTTTAACTGTGCTGACCCTTCGCAGTGGTTGCATGGGCTTGTGTGGAGCACACTAGGACACTGTGTCAGCACTGTGCTTCCTCTACCTCTTGGAGCTTTGACGTCAGCCTTCTCGGCTGATCCTGCTACTCCCTGGCTGAATTCGGATTTCTGCTGGAGGGTGGCTCTACCCCAGCGCTAGAAATGCGTGGGCCCTTCTTGGCCCAACGTCAGTCTCCCTGGGTCTGCACTGCCTCCTCTGGCGTCTCTCTGCCTCTCTTTGCTGTGTATTCGAGGTCCTGGAGAAGATCCTCCAACCTCAACTATCCCTGCCCCTCTGCTACAACAAATCACTTGTTTGATTTTCTCAGCAAACCTCGCCCCAGAAAAATCGAACTAACTGATCTCTCAAGTGTATCTCCAACTGACCCTCAAGCCTCCTCTTATACTTTTCCTGTTGATGAATCAACGACCGTGATCTAATCTCTCAACGGCTAAGATTAAATTAGACTTGATCCTCGTCACTTAGAAGTTTCTCACCCATATTCTTATTGTTAAAATTGGCAACTAGGGCCAAACTCCATGTGGGTCACCTTATTTATGGCACCTGCTATTTTTCATGGATTTCTCTCTTTGAGAGGTGTAGGATTGATCTAAAGATCATTCGATTCGGACATGTATCTATGGAGCTATGAATTTATTCATATTATTGACAATTTGTCAAGGTCGGCCAGCAAGCAAATTACTCCAACTTATCCTTAACTTTGCATTATAAATAGAAGAGGTCTCAAGTCATTTGACACACACTTCTCTTATGATCTCTCTCCACTCGTTTAGGTTTGGTGGCTAGAGAGGACAAGAGGGAGAAGCCCTAGACGCAGTGAAGGAAGGGTTCTAGACGCAACATGACAAGGTGCCCTAGACGTAGTTGAAGGGAGAGACAGCTAGCCACAGTTGAAGGAGATCTGGCCACAGTCAAGGAGGCGTCATACGCAGGCCTAATACGTAGCAAAGCAAGGCTCCTATTTGTGCAAGGGTAAGGCCTAATCCACAACTATTGAGGAGCCCTAATACGCAGTCCTAAAGGTGCCCTAGCCGTAGGTCAAGAGGAGCCTTAATCTACTCTTAAGGAAGGCTCTAAGCAACTGAAATAAGAGCTCTAATCTACACTTAAGGGAGGCCCTAATCCATCGTCATAAAGGAGACTAGGACACAATCGAGGGAGGTCCTATTTGCTGTTAAGAAGAAGCTCTAATACGCAACAAACAAGGAACCCTAATTCGCTGTCCAAAGAGGCCCTAAATCCGCAGTCACAAGGAAGCCTAAAACCGCTGTCAATGGAGCCTAATACACAGTGAAGTAAAGACCCTAAGCCGCAGCAGAAGTAGCCCTAGGCCGCAGCAAGAAGGAGTCTTATCACAACATTAAGATCACTGGATAGACAACATATTTACTGTAGGTGATATCATAATAAAAGAAGCTGTTCTAGGTATGATTTACGGACTGTTTGCTAGGTTGATAAGCCACAGTCATTGAAGGAATGCATTGAAGAGATCTGCTCCATAGATCAGCATATGTACACAGTTAGATGCTTGAAAGTGCTGCTGCGTTGATGATGTTTTAAGGACATTTATTACAGTGTTGCTATGTGCTAGGCCACCGGCCATAGCACCATAGCAAGATTACTTAGGGCTGCTCTCTTAGGACTGTTTGAAGATTATGAAGGAAGTTTAGGACAACTTTAGGTGCCCTTATCAAATCAGCCATTCATCACAGTCAAGGGAGTTTAGGGCTGCATATTGTGCCCTAACCAGAATTGCTGGAGCAACTAGCAATTGGAGGAATGTTGCATCAAGATATGCTACAACACTCTTAATGATTAAAGACTATCATAATGATGTACTTTCTACTGTTGTCATAAATTCTCAGATTTGTATATTTGTAGTATCTTTCTCTTTGCTGAACTATTGAAGAATATAAGAAGAATTGATCAAGGGTTCCCCACATTGGGGTTTTCCCCTGGCTAGTGCCACATCTTGTGTCCTCTTGTCTTGGCTTGTCTTCTACTGTTTATGTTTATGTTCTATTTGTATTTTACTATCATGCTGATGTGCTTGCTAATCCGGAAATTAATATTGGGCTAATAAGAAATTTGAAGTAAATTTCTCTTAAGCATAGAACATACCAAAATTTAACATGGTATTAGAGCTGAGGTGAAGAGAAAGCCCAAGCAAGAGTGAAAGAGCAATCACCAAAGACAATTGGAAAGGACAAAAGGCTCAATGGGTTCATCATCCCACTTCCTGGCTGAAGACAAGCTCCTTGAAAAGTCTGACTATCATGGATGGAAGATGTCTCTTGATCTAATATTAGAACAACAAGAAGTGTTGGACTATGTGAAGGGTAAAATCCCTGAGCGTCCATCAAATGCACCGGCTGCTACAAAGAACAAGTACACCAAGGATGAAGTCAAAGCGAAGAAGATTATTAGAGATTCTATTGACAAGCGTTTGGTGGCTTACTATCTCTAATCTAAACACCTCCAAGGAAATCTACGACATATTGGTAAGCATGTTCAAGGGTAGTGATGCAAATCAAATTTTGTTCCTCAAAAATAAGATGAAGGATATTAAGAAGGGCAAGGACGAGGATATTCAATCCTACTTCTTAAGATCACCAAGATCAAGAATGATGTTCTATCGATTGGAGAAATCATATCTGATAGGGAACTTACTATCACTACCCTTGGAGGACTCCCATCCAAGTGGTATATATTTCGAACCACTATTCTCAATAATGATTGAATTTTGAGGTTTGAAGAATTGATGTCGAGATGCATTCAAGAAGAAACTAGGATGGTGGAGCAGGAAATGCCTTCTAGTAGAGGCAACCCCATTGCTTTCTCCACTCATGCCAAAAGGAGAAACAATGTAGGGTCTAAAGGTCACTTCAATGGAAAGCCCAAATCTGAGGGTGGAAGGAAAGGCAGATGCTTTGCTTGCAATAAGTTTGGCCACTATGCGAGGGAGTGTCCAAGTAGAAGGGACACATCACATGATGATGATCACAATCATTCTAGGGGCTACTTCAACAACAATGATCGAAGGAATGACAAGGTACAATGGCAAAGGAAAAAGGAATGCAGGACATCAAGGAAATGGTCGACCCTCCAAGAAAGCAAGAAACTCTAGGTATGAAGAAACAAATGTTGTTTCTGGTAAGCAAAAGGAGTATTATCTTATATCGGCCCTCTCCACTACCTCTCTCTAGTATCTTTGCGAAATTGGCTTATTGATAGTGGTGCTTCAAGGCACTTCACCGGATACAAGGAAGTTCTCTCCAATTTGATAGAGAAGGAGACAAACTTGGAGATTATTCTTGGAGACAATGCCACCTATCCCGTAAAGGGTGTAGGGAATGATACCCTTCAATTGAATCAAGGTAACACGATTCATTTACAAGAAGTTCTATATGTCCGTGATCTCAAGAAGAACCTAGTGTCCATTTCGACAATGGAAGACAAAGGTTACAAGGTGGCATTCATCGATGGAAAGGTACGTGTCTGGAAACAGAATTTCATAGATGCTTTTACTCTTGGGTACAGGGTTGGCACTTTATATCAAGTTGCAGGAAGTCCATTGGGGACCATGTCGTGTGACCCATCTCTTCAATCTGAAGTATGGCACCAACCCATCTTCATTGTAAGGCCCTACTTGATGTGAGACAAATGGTGACAGTGTTATGGGTGAAACCACCCTAGGGCTTTGGGTTGAGAACCCCAACAGAGCAGAGGGCAAACCTCAACAAGAAATGCTCAAACAATCATAAAAAATCCTTATTCTACTAAATCAAGTAGGATTGTCCTTACTCGATATCCTTCGTTTGGGTAGATCCCGCAGGGTGCAAACCCTCAACTTCTCCCAATGTTCTTGAAACCTGAAAATTATTCAAATAGAACATACACAACAATAGAAACATAAAGGATATACATGATGTTAACTTTAAATCATATAAATGAATGACTAATTATACATCAATATAAGATTCATAAATGAATTACAACACAACTTTGATGCATAAACACATTTCATATTGGAAACAGAACAACATTCCTTTTTATTGAAGTAAGCTATAGATAAGGTGGAGAAATACGACCTGAGTCTTTCTCCAGCTCCAAGCGGAACCGTCCTCCGGATCCGTCCTTTCCCGGCCTTCAGCAATCTTCCTCCATCACCAACACAAGGATATCTCAAGCAAGATGGGGGATATCTATAATTAAGGAAACAAGGGTTTCCTGAAGCTTTGGGGAGTGCAGGAGGCACAAGGATTCTTCAGACTTGATTAGGGATAATCTCACTATAGTATCAATATCTCATACTTTCTCCCTTAAGGCCTTCCCATGGAGGTTTATTTATACCTCTCCAAATTAGTTTTTTCAGTTGGGAAACAGTTGGGCCACGGGAAATAAGAGGTGAGTAACAGGTAAAACCCGTGAACTCCACCCAAAATTAAGGAAATTTATTTTTTTAAGTGTTTTAACATATGTACGTGGGTTGGGTATATGTTGACCCGCGTGTACACGCTTTTATCACAGGGAAAAGTAGCGTATAGGGAATAAAACACTGTTTTTTAAGATTTTGGACCAAGTCTAGAAGGAAGGGTTGCCCTAGGCCATAAACAGAGCATTAGATCTACCAAGAGTGGTAAATGGTGCTATAACAAATAGGGATGCCCGAGTTCAAAGAAGAGCATGAAGGTATATGTTCGGGATGTATCAAGGGAAAACTTACAAGTAATGGCAAGACCACAGATATGGAACAACCCGAGGAGTTTGAGGTTCATAATCAGGAATCTCATATTTGTAGGTTGAAGAAAGCTCTCTATGGTTTGAAGCAAGCATCCTCGGCTTGGTGTGAGAGGTTTGACAACTACCTGATGAAGCTAAGATTCACTAGGAGTGAAGTTGATCCGAACCTTTACTTTAAGGTTGTGGATGATAGACCTCTCATAATGGTGCTTTATATGGATGACCTCTTTTTGACAGGTGCAGACCCTCTCATTTACAAACGTAAGAGGGAGTTGGATTCCGAATTTGAAATGGTGGACTGCAAGCCTGTGACTACCCCAATGGAGCTTAACTTTAAGAAGTTATGCGGTAGTGCTACCGGACCTGAATTGGGAAATGGCTTTGAGTTTCGTCAACTCATAGTAACATTGATGTTCTTGAACTCCCGTCCGGATATATGTTTTGTAGTTAGCATGTTGAGCCTCATCACTCACATTGGATTGGTGCCAAGAATCTTCTAAGATATCTTCGGGGCACAATCTCTCATGGACTAAGATACACTGCCAGAGCTGTGAGGCTGCATGGTTATTCTGATACTGATTGAGCAGGCAGTATGGTGGATCGCAAAAGCACTTCTGAGTGTTGTTTCTCTTTGGGTTCTGCTTCGATATCCTGGATGAGTAGGAAGCATAAGTTGGTTGCTTTGAGCACTGCTGAGGCTGGATACATAGCTACGAGTATGGCCTAGTGTGAAGCTGTCTGGTTGGAGAAGCCCTTCAGTGAGCTGTTTGGACACGTGCTGGATACCACCGTGATCCTCTGTGACAACCAGAGTGGGATTCGATTGTCGGAGAATTCTGTATTTCATGATCGCTCCATGCACATAGACATCAGGTACCACTTTATCCGGGATATGGTACAACAAGGAGCAATAAGGCTCCATCACATTGGGACTGATGTGCAGGTCACCGATATTCTGATGAAGCCCCTGGGAAAGGTCAATTTCTTGACTTTCTGAGAACGACTAGGAATCGTGGAGAGACCCTCTCCCGAGGGTCCTGAATGATATGGATATTGAGGTCTGGGAGCCCTGGGGGGCTTGGGGTACTTCTTGGAGCAATGAGCAACCATAGGGTGAGTGGCTTAGCCTTCCCCTAGTGGTTTGCTATGTAGGCAGGATGAGTGGTTCATCCTTCTCTTACCGAGACACAATCATAGGGTGAGTGGTTCATCCTTCCCCTAGTGATTTGTTGTGTACAGGGTGAGTGGTTCAACGTTCCCTTGGGATACCTCGTGGCGACATGTAGGCAGGATGAGTGGTTCATCCTTCTCCTGCTGAGACATCCTACCCATGCAAGTCTGGGACTCATGGGAAGTACCTCGCATCTGGCCAATCAATAGGGAAATGAGGATAGGGACCATAGTACTACCGATGGACGCATCATGTACTATCATACTCCCTATGCTAGGAGATATTTATCTGGGATCATTTGGAATTGACTTAGGGTTAGTAAGAGTGGTATGGTACACTCTCTTTATTTGGAACTGATTTCGGATCAGTAAGAGTGGTTTGAAACACTCTCTTTATATGAGACTGACTTCGGGTCTGTAGAGAATGGTATGATTCATTCTCAATCACTTCTTCATAGTTCAGTAGAGCAGAGCAGTGCAGGGAACTGCATTGATGGCAAAGATAATACAATCTGGCAGATGAATTAGCAGATGGAGTTCTCCCTAATTGAGAGGGAGTGTTAAAATTGGCAACTCGAGCCAAACTCCATGTGGGTCACCTTATTTATGGCAGCTGATATTTTTCTTGGATTTCTCTCTTCGAGAGGTGTAGGATTGATCTAAAGATCATCCGATTGCGACATGTATTTATGGGGATATGAATTTGTTCATATTATTGACAATTTGTCAAGGTCGACCAGCAAGCAAATTACCCTAACTTATCTTCAACATTGCATTATAAATAGAAGAGGCCTCAAGTCATTTGACACACACTTCTCTTATGATCTCTCTCCACTTGTTTGGGTTTGGTGGCTAAGAGGGAGAAGCCCTAACGCAGTGAAGGAAGGGTTTTAGACACAACAAGACAAGGTGCCCTAGATGCAGTTGAAGGGAGAGACACCTAGCCGCAGTTGAACGAGATTTGGCTGCAGTCAAGGAGGCCTCATAAGCAAGCCTAATGCGTAGCAAAGGAAGGCTCCTATTCGTGCAAAGGTAAGGCCTAATCACAACTATTGAGGAGCCCTAATATGCAGTCCTAAAGGTGCCCTAGCCGCAGATCAAGAGGAGCCTTAATCTGCTCTTAAGGAAGGCTCTAAGAAGCTAAACAAAGAGCTCTAATCTACACTTGAGGGAGGCCCTAATCCACTGTCATAAAGGAGACTATGACGCAGTCAAGGGAGGTCCTATTTGCTATCAAGAAGAAGCTCCAATACGCAGCAAACAGGGAGCCCTAATTCGCTGTCTAAAGAGGCCCTAAATCCGCAGTCACAAGGAAGCCTAAAACCGCTGTCAATGGAGCCCTAATACATAGTGAAGTAAAGACCCTAAGCCGCAGTAGAAGTAGCCCTAGGCCGCAACAAGAAGGAGTCTTATCACAACATTAAGATGCCTAGATAGACAACATATTTGTTGTAGGTGACAGCGTAATAAAGGAAGTTGTTCTAGGTATGATTTAAGGACTGTTTGCTAGGTTGATAAGCCACAATCATTGAAGGAATGCATTGAAGAAATATGCTCCATAGATCAGCATATGTTCACAGTTAGATGCTTGAAAGTGCTGATGCGTTGATAATGTTTTAAGGACATTTATTATAGTGTTGCTATGTGCTAGGCCATCGACCATAGCACGATAGTTGAAAGGACCGTAAAGCCAATGTAAATACAGTAAAGGGGTTTTTATCATGAGCCTGTAATTAATTTCCTGAAATTTTACAAAATTAATTAACAGAACTGCTAAGGGTACCTACCTGTGCACCTGCAGTTGATGATGCCTCCAGCTACCCTGTGCAGCTGCGGTGGATGATGCATCCAACTACCATGCTTCGGTTACCAAAAGATCGAATCCACCCAGCCAAACTAAGTAGAACCTCGCTACTCAGTTCAATAAGCTTCTTAGTTGAAGCAGACTGTTCCCCCATGCCTAGAAACCTCAGAACAATCTGCGCTCTTCCTGTTGGTAACTCCAGTTTATGGATGTCCTCCCTTCTTCACAGTTTCCCCTTCCTTCGTTCTTTTCCTTCCTCCCCGCCCCCTTTCAAAATTCTTTTCTGTGGTTTATATCTTGTTTCTTGGCAGTGGCTGCTCTTCCATCAGCAACCCACTGCTTTGCCTCCTGGTGACACCCTTCCATGTCACGTATCATATATATTTCTTTTATGCTCACGTATCATATATATTTCTTTTATGATTTAATAAATTATATTTCTTTTATGATTTAGTAAAATATATTTCTTTTATGGCTTAGTAAAGTACTTCTTTTAATATAAAGATCATAAGGTTATACTAAGTACCTTACTTTTAATTAATTTATTATATTATTATTATAATTTTATTAATAATCTAAAATATATAATTATATAGCCATCTTTTAGGATTTAGCTTAATTTTTAACATCTATCCTTTTATAGTTATGTTTACATTATACATTTTAAATTTAGTATCTACCCATTAATCATGATACATTAAGCAATATGGGTGTTGATGGGTGAATAGAACTTCTATTTGAAGAAGTGTCATGATATTTAATACTTATAGTTAATTTAGTATATAAATACTAGTGCGGTGTATGCGACACATGCATATGTAGCTATCATATGCATGCATCGTATGCCTGTTATTATTCTTGTGTTCTCTATATTTATAGATAGGTCGTTACATACACAACCCCTTAAGAAAAATTCGTCCGGAAGTTAGAGTTTTTATTTTATATGATTACTTATGATAACAATTAGTACATTCTTCTTAGGATTGTAAATCGAGGTTAAATTATTATTTAATGTGAAGACACTATAAAATTGGTGTTTTGAATACTTCTAGGTTTATAATTTTAATGAATATGCTTTACCTCAATCAGGTCCCCAAGCTATTACAAAATCATCCTATCCTTCCTAATCTCTTCCGCTCCATCCTATCCGTCCTCTACTAGAGTATGCCATGGTGTCAGTTATACTGACCTAACCATTCATAAACTCTAAGGATGACAGCGTCGGCTATACCGACCTGATTCCCAGTAGGCATCTAGCAGTCATCATCACACGTCTAGGGGAGCGTGATTCGCACAGTCCTCCCATGACTCCAGGGTTCAGAGGATAAACGGTGGGCAACACCTCCACCCCTCCCAGTAGAATTAGGGTTAATACCCTATCATGGAATCTCTTTGAGCCTTAATTGTTTTGAGGTTTCTGTCATCACGTGGTCATTTTGGTAACGGATATTATCTGCAATCATAAACACTTGTCCATGCATTTATAAAATGTGCATTAACATATTCAAAAACAAATAGATTAGGTATAATGTACACATGTCAACGACAGTATAACATACTTTGCCATATTCTATTCATGTCATTAACTTTCATATTAAAATGTAATCATTCTTTGATTCTATCTCATCAATCATATTGATATGCATAAATGAAACAAAATTATAATATCTTAATTCCCATTGGAAGCAAAATTACTCAAATATTTTAAACTTTACTTTGATAACTATAAGACGATTTCTGAGTTGTCGAACTCTACGTTCCAGTGTACGTAATGGTTCGACCGATATGGTTCCTTCGTCCGATACTTGCAGTTCCTTCTATTGAAGGTTATGAGATTGGTCAGCGATGTAATGTCTAAATACAGATACATGAAATACATTATGAACTTTATGCAAGTGAGGTGGCAGTGCAAGACAATAGGCGACAAGTCCAACTCTTTCCATGACTTTAAATGGTCCAATAAATCGGGGTGATAATTTTGTTCCTTTTCCGAATCGGATAGTACTTTTATTCGGTTTGATGCGGATGAAAACCTGATCCCCTACTTCATACTTCCTATCAGTTCTGTGGGCATCAGCATAACTCTTTTGTCTATCCTGTGCTTCCTTTAACCACTGTCTAATTTGTTTTACCTGCTCTTCCATTTCTTGGATTAATTCTGGTCCTATTATCACTCGATCTTCTAACCTGTCCCAACTTAACGGTGTTCTGCAAGGTCTGCCGTATAATGCTTCAAATGGAGGCATTCCGATTGAACTGTGGTAACTGTTATTGTATGCAAATTCGACTAAGGATAAGTACTTTTCCCAGTGTGATTGCTGATCCATAACATACATCCTCAACATATCTTCAAGTACTTGATTTACCCTTTTTGTTTGCCCATCAGTTTCAGGATGATAAGCTGTGCTCAAATTTAATTGAGTTCCTAAGGCTGACTACATGGAAGTTCAAAATCTTGAAGTAAATCGTGAATCTCTATCTGATATAATCTTCTTAGGTATTCCATGAAATTTGATAATTTCATTTATGAATACTCGAGCTACGTCAACAACTTCGTAAGTATCTCTTACGGGAATGAAATGGGCGCTTTTCGTTAATTTATCCACTACTACCAGAATGGCATTGTGTCTTTGAGAAGTAAGAGGTAGTCTAGTGATGAAATCCATGGAAATGATCTCCCATTTGGTCATAGGAATGTCGTGAGGTTGTAAGAGACCCACTGGATGACAATGATCTGCTTTTACTTGTTGACATTCCAAACATTTTGCAACAAATTGAACGATATCGCGTTTCATGCCTGACCAGAAGAAGAGTTTCTTAGTATCCGTATACATTTTCTTTACTCCAGGATGTGCACAATATACTGCTCTGTGGGCTTCCTTAAGGATGGTGTCTCGAAGATCCCTATTATCAGGAATATACATCCTTCCATGAAATCGTAAGATTCCATCATCTTCTAGTTCATATCCTTCAAATTGAGATTCTTTCAGCTTTTTACTATCAAGACTAGATCTTACCTTTAAATACCAGCTATCTTTTATGAGATGTTCTAGTACTCGTTGCCTTAAGTCTACTTTGATAGGTATGAGGGAGAATATCTGGGGTCTTCTGCTTAAAGCATCTGCCACTACATTTTCTTTTCCTTTAATATATGATATTCCAAAGTCATATTCACTTAGGAATTCACTCCATCGTCTTTGTCTGGCATTTAAGTCTCTTTGGGTGAACAAATATTGAAGACTTTGATGGTCGCTTTTAAGCGTAAAACTTTGCCCTACTAGATAATGTCTCCAAATCTTTAAAGCTAGTACTACAGCGGCTAACTCTAAATCGTGAGTAGCATAGAGTTCTTCATGAGGTTTTAACTTTCTGGAGACATATGCTATTACTCCTCTATCCTGCATTAATACTGCACCTAATCCATGTTTGGATGCATCAGTACATACTGTAAAAGCTTTGTCCATATCAGGGACTCTTAAGATTGGTGCACTGGTCAGTAGTCTTTTGAGTTCAGAGAATGCTTTGTTACATTCCTCAGTCCATTCATACTTAATACCTTTACGCTGAAGGGTTGTAATCGGCTTTGCAATTTTAGAGAATCCTTCCACAAATCTTCGGTAGTAATCGGCTAAACCCATAAAGCTTCGTACTTCATGTGCGTTTTTCGGTATTGGCCATTCCATGATTGCTTTTACCTTCTCAGGGTCTACTGAGATCCCTTCACCTGATATGATATGACCTAAGTAATGAATCTTTTCCTGAAAAAACGAACATTTTCCATACAACTGATGTTTTCGGAGGCAAGACAACACTATTTGTAAATGATTTTCATGCTTTTTTTCATTCTTGGAATAGATGAGTATATCATCTAAAAAGACTTGTACAAATTGATCAAGATACTTGCAGAAAACACTGTTCATAAGATTCATGAATACTGCTGGTGCATTTGTTAATCCAAATGGTACCACAGTAAATTCATAATGTCCAAAACGTGTCCGGAATGCAGTCTTAGAAATATCGCTTTCTGAAATCCTTAGCTGATGATAGCCTGATCGAAGATCAATTTTTGAAAAGACAACAACTCCTTTCATTTGATCGAAAATATCATCAATTCGAGGCATAGGATATCGATTCTTTACTGTAGCTCGATTCAAGTCTCGATAATCTATGCATAATCTTAAGGATCCATCTTTCTTTTTGACAAAAATTACAGGAGCACCCCAAGATGATATACTGGGTCGAATATGTCTTATATCCAATAATTCCTTCAACCGAATTTGTAATTCTTGATGTTCTGGAACTGTCATTCTATAAGGTGTTTTAAAGATTGGTTGAGTAGCAGGGTTCAATTCAATTGTGAGATCTAGCTCTCTTACAGGGGGGTAATCTTGGTAATTCCTTTGGAAATACATTCGGAAATTCGGTTAACACCGGATATTGTTCTAAGGATGGTCCTTTTTCTTTACTTACTTCTTGAATTACATATGCTTGACAACCTTTTCTTAAGAAACGCTTCATTTTAATTGCAGATATGTAGCATAAAGATATTTTTCTCTTGATTCCTTGAATCTGAATCGCTTCTCCTTCATCATTTATACCTAGAATTCTTTTCCCATAACAGTCTACCCAAGCTTGATGAGCTTCTAGCCAATCCATACCTATGACAAGATCATAAGTTCCTAAGGCTGTGACATAAACTTTCAGTTTAGTCGTATAGACCCCTAGGTCAATTTTGCATTGATCCACACTTAAGTCTACGGATTGGAGTTTTCCTGAGGCCATTTCTACCTGTCTGAAATCATTTTGTCTGCGAGCTGCCAACCCACATTTGTTTAATGCATATGACGAAATGAAACTATCTGTGGCACCAGTATCAAATAAGATTTTGAGTTTTATACCATTAATAATACCTGAAGATTCCACTACAGTGGATTGATGTGTTGCTTGGTCGTTGTTGACTAATGCATGAATTCTATGATTGCCTTGATTATTTGATATTGGTTCCTTTCCAGTCCTATGCAATATACTCGATGAAGCTTCTGGACAATCACGTTGAAAATGCGGTCCTCCACATCCCCAACAATTAACCTGTGTTGGTCCTCTTGAATCAGGACGTGAATTTCTAGATAAAGAGCTTCGTCCTCTCATGTTGCTTCCTCTCGAATTTCTTCCTCTATTAGCAGTTCCACGAGATGTCCATGGACTGGTGTTTGATGATTCAGCGGCTATAGTATTAACTGCCATGGGAGCTCTTGTTCCTACATTTCTTGGGATAAATCTATTACCATAAGGTGGTCTTGAGCTACCTCCCTTGAAGGAATTTCGGGGAGTCTTTCTTGGAAATCTTGATTGTAAAGGTTCTGCTGGCCCTACATCCTTTTTGATTCCTAGATGTTCTTCTGCGTAACGGCCACGTTCTACCGCTTCAACGACTGAGGATGGTTTCCACATGCTCACCAAGGCCCTGATGCAAGGATTTAACCCAAATATGAAGCGTTCAGCTTGACGTTCATCAGAATCTAAGTAGTGAATGTATTTTACAAGCTCCATAAACCTTATCTCATATTCTTGCACTGTTTTATTACCTTGAACTAATGTATGAAAGGCTCTGGCTTGTTGTTGTTGAAAATATGGAGGTAAATACTTTGCGTGAAATCTTTCCTCGAACAATTCCCAAGGGACATTATCCGTTGTGAGGTGTAGCTATTTTTCCAGATTTCCCCACCAAATCAAGGCACTTTCCTTTAACTGAAATACAACAATTTTTGTTTTTGCAGAAGAAGAATATTCTCTTCATCTAAAACATCTGTTCATTCCTTCTAACCATGCGTCAACACGTTCTCCTACTCGACCTCCTGAAAATTCTGGGACTTTAATTTTCTAAAGCTCCCTAGAAATATCTTCTTTTGATCTTTTATGCACAAAATTCTTTGGTTCCGCTGAATTGGTTGCTAAGGGTTGAAGTTCTTCTTTGGTCTTAGCCATAGTTGACCCTTTTAATGTTTCCAATAAGGCTTCCAATGAGTTCATTATCACGGTCAACTCTGGTGCTGGAGCGATTGGTGTTGATGATGGTCTCGATGGAGACGATGATGATGGTGGTGGCGACGGGGATGATGATGATGACAGTGATGGTGCCTGACCGCGTCGTCGTCACTCATATGTCCTTACCATTGTAATGTTTCCTGTATACATAATAAAATTTTGTAAAAGTTTGAGGTATACATTCGGATTTAACATATAGTTTTTTTTGCAATTTCACATTCATAAACGGGTATAGTTTTTTTGCTATTTTTATTTGCTAGGCAGATCTTACTGGTACCAAGGTCAAGGAGGATGGTCTCGCGACCTCCTTGTCCTAATGCAGGAAATTCTATCCTAATATGTAGTAATGCTACCATCCTTGTCCTAATGCAGGGTATTCTATCCTAATATGTAATAATGCTTCTTTCTCTTTTTTTTTTTTAAATATTATAGTTTGTTTTTATTTATGAAAACATATCTGATAACATCAAGGTTATATTTCGAAAGAAGCGTATGGTTATTAATTCCCAAGGTAGAACATCCGAAATTAATTACTAAATAACATTCACATAATTAAAATATTAAATGCCTCGGTACGATGAACATCATCAACATACCCATCACAACTCAAACTAACCATTACCTTTAAAGAAGGACACACATAGTTATAATGTTGAATATGTTACTTAGATGTATACTATCGGGATAAGATTTAAGTGGGGAATTACACCATGTGGCACCCCAAATGAGAAATTGATATCCTTGAAACAAACTTCTTAAAAGGGAATGTCAAAAACTTTTCATTAAGTCTAAGATTAAGGTGCCCCTCTTGTTTATCCCATGCTTTTTTGATAAAAAAAAAAGGAATTGTATTCAAATATACTTGACTCTCAAATTACTAATAAAACAAAATGACATTCATGCAATTGTTCCTGCTGGTCAAACTAATAAGGGGAAAATAGTTTTAAAATGCCTCAACCAAAAGTTCCTTGCTCAGCACACCCAATACAAAAACCCAAAGCAAATACTTCACTTGATTTTTAAACTATTTAAAACTTCAATTAATATTTTGTATCAAATTAGTATATTTTTATCACCTCTCATATATATAAATATATATGAACTTAATAAAAGTGTCTTGAAAAGGCAAAATCATTTTTGTTTACTTTTTATTTTAATTAATTTTTTTTAAAAAAGGAGATTACTTCTCAACTATTGTCAAGGTAAAAATAATATACTACTCTATCATTGGCAAACCAAGGAAATATTATTTTGAATGTAAAATTCACTCAATTACTTAAATGGCCTACATTTGTTTACCTTAACTTTATTATTTCCTTAAATTGAATGATAATATCATTTTTTTAGAACATTCCATCGGATTCGAATTGGTGCGTTATTATAGATTAGATACCTCATATACTTGACTCAATCCTTTGGCTAATACCCGAGAAGTGTAGTCGTGTTCTTATTAGGAGAAGCCCAGTCACGGTCTCCACTAGCGGTGACCTGCTCTCCGGTGCCACTCGACGTATGGACCCGTGGCACTATGCCTCAACACGTCAGCAGTTTAAACCTGCGTGGTATGTTTGTAAGTCGTAGCGCTGGTAAGCTGGAGGTGCCGTGTTCAATCTGCACCAATGCCAAAATAATTAAAATATATATAAGACATAGCGCTGATGAGTGGGAGGTCTTGAGTTCAAACCGTGAAAATGTCGTGGCGTGTCGGTTAAGGCATAGAATTGGTTCCGGGCATGTCACGGGTTCAAACTGCCGGACCTCCAAAATCTTAAAATATATAAGACTTAATTTATAGAATTACCATATAATTACATATGGTAATATTTAAGTTATACGAGAAGAGAAGACGGTGCACGTATGGCATAGACAACGAGCTCAAGAGCTTTCATGTGAAAGAAGAGGAGCTTTATTTCTATGATGCATTCTGTTTTCCATGGGAGAAGGATAGGCATTATCGCATGATTCGAAAGCTTGAACAGAAGTACTACCACGACCAGGGCTTAGAGAAAGCATTCATCGATCCGGATGAGCCTTTGAAGCCGGACGCTCACAAACCTAAGCCCAAAATCCTCAATAAAATCACGAAAAATGTACACTCAGAAGAAAACAATGATTAAGACAGAAATGAAGTGGCGCAAACACCATCCATCAAAATTAGTGAGGAGGATGGGGATGCATTATTGCCAAAGAGGATCTCATCCCAATCGGAAAAATTCTTGTAGCAGCAACACCAATTGACTCAAATTCGGATGATAGTGGCATGAAGGGTTTATCTGAGAAGAAGAAGAAGAAGAAGGGCTACAACAGTTTGTGAAGTCCCTCAGAAGCGTCGAAACACCCAATTTGGACGGAGCGACGGCGGGAGATGCTATGCCCTATTTACTCATCTCGATGTTTGAGCTTCCCGCTAGATGGGATGGCCCCTCAGGAACTATGCTTCTCATTGACAAGCCTAAAGGCTGGACTTCATTTACTGTTTGTGGAAAGTTGTGTCGCTTGATTAAAGTAGAGAAGGTTGGACATGCAGGAACTCTTGACCCGATGGCAATTGGTTTATTGATTGTTTGAGTCGGTAGCATAGATTTTCGGTGATGAATATGGTACAAGAAGGGTTTCCAGTTCCCTTTTTCAAAGCAGTTTGATGCTAACGCTGAAATAAACATTTGCATCCATAGCTACAGTTCGTACTTTTATTTAGAAAATGAAGACAAGGGCAAACTATTTCTACAGTTGTGAAGCTATGCCAGCAAAATTCCGCTCTGCCTGAAAATCTAAAAACACAAATCTAAGAGGGCAGAAAACGCAGGTGGCTGTAAGGCCTGTAAGGTCAAATGGTTTTAACCGGCTCTGATACCAAAATGAAAGGACCGTAAAGCCAATGTAAATACAGTAAAGGGGTTTTTATCATGAGCCTGTAATTAATTTCCTGAAATTTTACAAAATTAACTAACAGAACTGCTGAGGGTACCTACCTGTGCACCTGCGGTTGATGATGCCTCCAGCTACCCTGTGCACCTGCAGTGGATGATGCCTCCAGCTACCCTGCTTCGGTTACCAAAAGACCGAATCCACCCAGCCAAACTGAGCAGAACCTCGCTACTCAGTCCAGTAAGCTTCTTAGTTGAAGCAGACTGTTCCCCTGTGCCCAGAAACCTCAGAACAATCTGCGCTCTTCCTGTTGGTAACTCCAGTTTATGGATGTCCTCCCTTCTTCAGTTTCCCCTTCCTCCGTTCTTTTCCTTCCTCCCCGCCCCCTTCCAAAATTCTTCTCTGTGGTTTATATCTTGTTTCTTGGCGGTGGCCGCTCTTCCACCAGCAGCCCACCGCTTTGCCTCCTGGTGACACCCTTCCATGTCACGTATCATATATATTTCTTTTATGGTCACGTATATATATTTCTTTTATGATTTAATAAACTATATTTCTTAATGAGTTAATAAAATATATTTCTTTTATGATTTAATAAAATATATTTCTTTTTATGGTTTAGTAGAGTACTTCTTTTTAATATAAAGATCATAAGGTTATACTAAGTACCTTACTTTTAATTAATTTATTAATTTATTATTATAATTTTATTAATAATCTAAAATATATAATTATATAACCATATTTTAGGATTTAGCTTAATTTTTAACATCTATCCTTTTATAGTTATGTTTACATTATACATTTTAAATTTAGTATCTATCCATTGATCATGATACATTAAGCAATATGGGTGTTGATGGGTGAATAGAACTTCTATTTGAAGAAGTGTTATGATATTTAATACTTATAGTTAATTTAGTATATAAATTCTAGTGCGGTGTATGCGACACATGCATATGTAGCTATCACATGCATGCATCATATGCCTGCTATTATTCTTGTGTTCTCTATATTTATAGATAGGTTGTTACAATAGCAAGGATTATTTAGGGCTGCTCTCTTAGGACCATTTCAAGATTATGAAGGAAGTTTAAGAAAACTTCAGGTGCCCTTATCAGATCAGTGATTCATCAAAGTCAAGGGAGTTTAGGGCTGCATATTATGCCCTAACTAGAATTGTTGGAGCAACTAGCAATTGGAGGAATGGTGCATCATGATATGCTACAACACTCTTAATGATTGAAGGCCCCCATAATGATGTACTTTCTACAACTGTCATAAAATCTCAGATTTGTATATTTGTAGTATCTCTCTTTCTGCTGAACTATTGAAGAATATAAGAAGAATTGATCAAGGGTTTCCCCACATTAGGGTTTGTCCCTGGCTGGTGCCACATCCTGTGTCCTCTTGTCTTGGCTTGTCTTCTACTGTTTATGTTTATGTTCTATCCGCATTTTACTATCATGCTGATGTGATTGCTAATCCAGAAATTGATATTGGGCTAATAAGAAATTTGAAGTAAATTGCCCTTAAGCATAGAACATACCAAAATTTAACATTTATTAATACCCATTAATATTTTTATTTTCCTATGTTTAGACTTAGGAACCCATTAAAAATATTAATTATTTTAATAATTCCTTATCTGGGTGGAATTTCTCCAAATGATTTCTGGGTCTTGGAGATCTCATGTGTTCTAGCCCCTCCACAAAATTTCGGAGCTAGAACACATTTGATGTTACCCAAAATCAACACTCTCTTTTAGCGAGGAATGTGCTCTAGTAACACTTCTCAACAGAAGTACTGCACCGATCCACTGCATTGGTTCTCTGTGCTGCTGATGGTTGTCCTGATGCCCTTCATCCACTGCACTGCTGCTTCGTGCACTGCTGCGCATGAATTTTCCACTGCCACTGCTAACTGCTGCACTGCAACTCAGTTGTTGAGAAGTAAGTAATTGAAACTTCACCCAAAAACTGACATGCTAGTCAGTATGGATGCCTCATGATGCTGAAGCTACCTCTGCTACTAATCTGTGCTGACCCTCTGCTGCTACTGTGCTGCTGCAAACTGCTTTGTGCCTCTCGCACTGCTACAACATCCACTGCGCTGCCTCAAACTTTGGTACTAGAGCTTTGCCACTGTCTCTCCATCACACCTCGCTCCAACCGATTCCCGTCACTTTGCTACTATCGTTAAGGGCCCCCGTTGCCGTATGTGATCCAAGAGTTTGGGCACCTCTTGGATCCTGCCCGTTGTTCATGTAGTCCTCTCAACTACAAGTCCATGTCGCCCCACCTCTTCTCTAGAGGCGCATGAACACTCCTGGCACAATCATCATCCTTGCCTTCCCTATCAGCTTTCGCTGGAGCAGCCTTCGATTCAGAAGCTTCCTCCTTGCCCTTCTTCTGGGGGCACTGAGTGGCATAATGTCCAAGTTCCCCACACTTGAAGCATCTGACCTTGGAAATATCCTTCTTCTTCCGCTTCTACTGCCCTTGCTATCCCAATGATGCAAGGGCTGCATCCTCCTCTTCATCCTTCTCGATCCAGGCTCCTTTGCCGCTACCCCTGCCTTGGTCAACCTCCTGATCTCTTCTTGTTGAAGTGCTGCCTACATCTCCCCCCCACTGGGGAGAGTCACTTTGCCTAAGATACTTTGGACAAATGTCTCCCATTCCTCGGTGACTGCATTCAGGGCAGTCCTGACCATGAACTCAGGATATGGTGTAAACCCCACCGAAGTCAACTGGTCTCTAATCCCTTGCAAGCTGAGGAGGAAGGGATTGATCTCTTATCCCTTCTGCATCTAGTACTATCTCATCTGATTTTCTAATAGCATCTTCTGTTGGATGGAAGTGCCCTGGTACAAGGTGGTTAGCGTCTCCCACATCTCCCTTGTTGTTTCTTTCTCAACAATGTGTGGTACTACATGATCTTTGACCCCATCTAGGATCATGTACTTGGCCTTCGCTTGGGCCTCCTCGTACTTCTTTAACGGATCAACGTCGATCGGAACGACAACTACCTTCAAGGCATAGTCCTTGATGCGATTTTTGTTCAGGACTGCTAGGATCGTGGCCTTCTAGATGACAAAATTGGAAGTTCCATCCAATCTGTCTTGATCCCTTTGTCCATTCATTGCCATCTCTGCTCAACAAATATAGGACAGTTTCTCTTCTCCCTCTCATGTTGCTAATCCAACAAGACTTGGATCTGGATTTCTTTGGCGTAAGAAACCCTCTAAGGAACAAGCTCCTCTAGATTCCCTCTGAGTCTTGATTTCCTTCACGGAAATCCTCCAGCCAAATGTCGAATCACTCTTCTCAAATCCTCTTTTGCTGCTGCAATCTGGATCTAGATTTCTTTGGCTAGAAATCCGTCAAGGCAATGATTCCCTCTACCTCGGCTTTGTCTCCACAGACATTGTTCTGCACTAATAGCAACAATGTCCCACCAGCTCCTCAGATCAAATCTGCTCTGCTCCCCCAACCCCGACCACTGAAGAATTTGAGCTCCTCTAACTCTGTGCAATCACTGCGTGAGCTAGATCAATTCCTCCTGGTCACTGCGTCACTCCTTCCTGGTCTAGAAAGATGACGTGGCTCTGCGTGAGCTTGATCTGCCCCTCTCTGCTTCTGCGCTAGCCTAGACAGATGACGCATTTATTGCTTGGGATCCCCCCAGTTACTGTGTTACCCTCACTTGGCTCAGAATGCTGACGCAGGCATTGCGTGAGCCTCTGCGTCACCTCTTCTACATTGCGTCACTCTCCCTCTGCATCTCTGGCTCTGGAACAATGCTATCACTCGGGACAACTGCCTCTCTGCAACAGATTCTCTAGATCTCTCGGTTGGTGTCTTCAGTCTCCCATGATCTACAATGCTCTGATACCATGTGAAAATTTCTGAATCTACACATCAGAAATCCCACTGCAATCACTGGTTTCTCATCTCCTACTTATTTTTACATTCAACAAGTTATTTAATTATTAAACAACGATGAAAACACTATTGTAGACTACACATACATACAAATCATGAACTGAAAATAGAACGAGACAAATACACAAGGGACACATTATTTTTGGACAAACGTCCCCGGAAAAACCCAATGTGGGAAAACCAGTGCAACAGCTCTGAGGGTTTTCTATTATTAAGCAGTGGTTCTGAATACAACTCTGGATGCCCTCTTAGCAATCCTGTTACAGAGATAAAAATATATTGGTAAAAAGTGAGATTACCTCACTTCACTCGACAAAATCTCTCTGTTTCAGCAATTGGACTGGCTGTCCCTAGCTTCAATTGCGCTGCCCCTTCGCAATAGTTGCGTGGGCCTGCGTGGAGCACACTGGGACACTGTGTCAGCACTGCATTGCCTCCTTTGCCTCATGGAGTTCTGACGTCAGCCTTCTCGATTGATCCTGCTGCTCCTTGGTTGAATTCGGATTTTCGCTAGAGGGTGGCTCTACCCCAGCGCTGGAAATGCGTGGGTCCTTCCTGGCCCAGCGTCAGTCTCCCTGGGTCTGTGCTGCCTCCTCTGGCGTCTCTCTGGCTCTCTCTGCTGTGTATTCGAGGTCTTAGAGAAGATCCTCCAACCTCAACTATCCCTGCCCTTCTGCTGCAGTAGATCACTTGTTCGATTTTGTCAGCAAACCTTGCTCCAGAAAAATCGAACTGATTGATCTCTCAAGTGTATCTCCAACTGACCCTCAAGCCTCCTCTTATACTTTTCGTGTTGATGAATCAATGGCTGTGATCTAATCTCTAATCAACGGTTAAGGTTAAATTAGACTTGATCTTCATCACTTAGAAGTTTCTCACCCATATTCTTATTAATATCCATTAATATTTTTATTTTTCTAAGTTTAGACTTAGGAATCCATTAAAAATATTACTTATTTTAGTAACTCCTCATCCGGGTGTAATTTCTGCAAACGATTTCTGGGTCTTGGAGATCTCTTGTGTTCTAGCCCCTCCACAAAATTTTGGAGCTAGAGCACATCCGATGCTACCCAAAATCAACAAGAATACAACTACATAGATGATATAGATAATCAACAACTAATGTTAAGAAGGATTGGCTATGACATCTTCATGAAAGAAGTTATGAAGACCTTGATAAGTATGATGAAGAGGGAAAACATTGATAGTGAATGCCTTGGAGATGGATTCATACAATTTGCAAGGATGTTGATGTTGTAGAAGTAGATGTTATGACGAAGGGCCACATAAAGAGGTAATTCTTGTTTGATGTTCACTCTTGATTTTTGAAAGAAAAACATCTGGTTGGATTGAAATAGGGCTACTGACAGAAGGTTGTAGAAATTTACCTACAACTAGTACACATAAATTTGGATAGATGATTCTTAAAGGAACATGACTTGAAAGGATAGCTAGATGATGACAAAGAAGGTCACTTTCCGATAAAAGAAAACTGATATGACTAGCAATAATTGGTTCAACACTATGTTTCTTTGAAGGAAAGTGATAAGAAAGATGGTCAAAGCCCTACGTAGAAGTTATGGAAGAAGATGGCTCCCTAATGTAGAAGTTGAAGTTTATTCATGACATGATGATGCAGAAAGAGGAGCCCTACAAGCAGCTGATAGTACCATGATCTCCATGAAGAAATAGATAGCTATTGTTGGAAATAAGTCCCTAGTTAAGAGGGAGCTTGGGTATATTCCTTTCATGTAAAGGAATGAGTAAGTCCTCTCTAGTTGAGAGGAAGAGATAGACACATCATTCTTGTCTTCACATCATGAAGAAAGAATGTGGGATTGGGTAAGCATCCGCGACCGATACTTCTTGAAGTAGTCTCGAAAACCGATACTCTTTGAGAACGAGGTAGGGCATCCAATAGGCAAGAGTAGTCGAAGAGGAGATTCCTTGAGGATGTGTAATTCCAAGAGGGGAATGGTTCTAAAAGGACATACTTTGTGAACATGCGGATGGGGTATGTGCCTTGAGAGACAATGATGAAGGTGTCTATAAATCATTGTCTCCCCAACATTGTGCTCTAATATAATGGAGAGATAGAGCTGTTAGTCAAGACCTTGCTATATGACAATGTTGGTTGATATGATGAGATGCACTAATATAAGCTGAAAGATAGCTTATGATATGACTTCCAATCCGACTCTTCTTATGAGAATTCTTCAATATGAGAATGCCCACGTACCATCAATATATTATGAATACCTCCCTAGTTAAGAGGGAGTGTTGAAATATGTAACTAGGCTCGATCTTCATAATATTTTATGTACTCTTAATTTTATGTATTTGATGTAAAAAGAAAAAGAAAAATTATTATTGTTATTTTACAGCATGAGTTTCATGCTTAAGGTTAAATTGTTTTAGGTCATGTTGTCACTCAAATTGTACACGTGAGTGCGACAATGCTTAGGGCAGGGGTTGTCACTCTGATCCCAACCCTCTCCATTTAAGTTGTCTCCCTACATCAGGCTGAGGGGGGTAGTCGCTATGGATCAAACACTGAATTTGAGAGACACAACTAAATGGCCTAACAACTTGGTTGAAGATGATTAGCAAGTTTAATTATATTAGCACAACTTCATTAGATTTATTGAAATTATCAATCAAAGACCAATGCCTTAGGAGTCAAATTACTTGCACAATAGAGATTAATTTCCAAGTTACTGGATGAACAATTGCTGTAAGGATGAAATCTATCGTATATGAGATGCAACACCTAGAACTAAGTGAAATGCAAATTCATGGTTAATTTTAGATTTAAATGCCTATTCTAAGTGAAAATTTTCTCTCAACTATTTTGAAGTTAGTCTCAAATGTAGGTTGTGGAGTTAAACCCAGGGGAAGAAAGTTATGGCTTTATTAACAATACCTCCCCTAGAGTTCTAACCACCCAAATGCCTCCGACGCTGTAGGGACTATGGCCTTGATGACTGCAAGGTCATTGTGTTAACCACAAGTGAGGGTCTAAACTTTGCAAGTTGGGTGAGAAAGGTGGTCCTATCTCCTTTCAACCACCCTTATGCTTGGAGGTAAATTAATTAATGCACAACTAATCCTAGGATGAAGTGCAAGCTATGAGTGAATGTCTTAAATGAGATTATTAGATGATCCTCTTAAGTACTTCAAGTTAAATTAGATGTTTATGATGTTCAATTCAAGAGCACAAATAAGTACTTAAAGAGAGCAATTATAGAAACAATCTCAACTAAGACAATGTGCTAATGGAACAAGATCAACAAAGTGCCCAAATATAAATAACTTCAAGATCTATTCAATGATTAGCAATCTCAATGTAACAAATGCTCAAATGAATCCTTTAGCAATATGATATGTAAATTGGAAACCAAGGATTAACAACACCAATGGAGCAAGATAATTTCAAAACACAATTAGCAATTGCCAATATCACAATTTTGATCACAATATTACCCAAAGGAGATGATATCACAAGATTATCTTTAGATCACAATGAAGTTAAACAAAATAATGCTTTTATTCAATTAGCAATCAATTCCTTATGTCACTTATCAATTAGAAGCAATAGGAGTAAGATGCAACAAAGTGATATCAATAGAATGCCAATGTCAAGTTAATCTTCTTGAGATGAAATTACCAACAGTGACTTATAGAAGTGAAGTGTACTATGCAATGCAACAAAAGCAAGATGATCAATGATATTTTATGCTTATTGATTAGCCCAACACAAGACACCAAGAATTACAAGAGCAATCCACTTCTCACTTGCATATGAGGACAAAATGAAATATAGGAACACCTTAAGCTATGAGAATGAATTCTTATGACTTTTTAATGCTTCTTAAGGTATTTCCTTACTGCTGTAGCATGTATATCAGACTCAGAAAATTATATGTCAGACCTAATCACTTTAACATTCTAGGAGCAATGACACAAGTCTTTCTTATTACTTGAGATTAAGTATGAAATGATTATAGACTTATGCCAATGTGTTTTAGAGCTTTTTAAGGTGTTTAGATCAGATTTTACCAGACTCAGAAAATTATATGTCAGACCTCCAAAATCACTTGAACATTCTAGGAGCAATGACACAAGTCTTTCTTATTACTTGAGATTAAGTATGAAATGATTATAGACTTATGCCAATGTGTTTTAGAGCTTTTTAAGGTGTTTATATCAGATTTTCCCACTGTTAAAATGAATGCTTCAGATTTGACTGCAAAGAACAGTAAGGAGAGTATGAGGAAAGAGAGCAAACCCTTAGGCCTAGAGGTCTAGTTTGATGGATAGTTGACCTTCCAATGCACTATAACTCCTTCAAATACATGCAACACAATTTGTTAGATTGGAATTAAGTGGATCAACCCTCTAGTGACTGATGCTAGGGCTCTTATGGCTGGTTGATGGATTGTTGAGCACTTCTAGGTCTTGAAAACCTTGCCAAAGAGGTTAATATGTCTGCAAAACAAATAGTTAGCAAGGAAAACCAAGATTTATGGCTCAAGATGATAGAAATAAACTATAAACAATTGCCAAACTTACCCTAGGCCTACAACCACAAAAAATTAGTGTCAAATTAGATATCAAAACCCCACAAATATGCCAAAAATGCCCAATGATGGAGGAAAAATGCCCAATAGGGCTTGCGGCTAGGGCAAGATGGCCTTCTAGGGCTATGACCTAGGGCTGCAAGGCCTCTAAGGCCTGTGGCTGTCTAAGGCAAGCCTCCAAGAGGCTGTGACAAAGGGAAATGAGGCCTTTAGGGCATGCTGGAAGTCCAATTAGGGCCGCGACTTGATGGGGAAAAAGGCCCTAAGGCTTGTGGCCAAGGCCCAAAGGGCTGCCACTAGGGAAAAGAGACAACAGAGGGCCTGCAACTAAGCCTTAGAGGCTGCTGCTAGAGTAGGAGGGGTCCACATGGGTTGCGACTAGCTTCCAAGAGGCTAAAAATTTACTTGAACCCCTGAATGACTCACAAAAAATGATAAAACTTGCCCTCTAAGTGCTGCATGACTTCCTTCTTCAGCTGGATGTTGAGTTACTGGGAGTTGGATGACTAGATCTCACCCTCTAGGGCCTAGATCAACTTTCTAGTCTTCAATGAATAGCCCATAAATCTATTGTTGCTTCAAACCCTTAAGCTATCACCTGCAAAAATGCAAAAAATGGAGAGCCCAAATACCCAATATATATAAGAATTTAAAACCCCAAACCCCAAATGCTGTACAAAAATTAAAATGTGTTAGAATTAAAATACAAGGGTTAGAGAAAATTATTTAGAAATATTTACAAAATAAATTTTGCCCTTATTAACATGTAAATTTCGTTATAGCACAAGAGAGAGAGTAAATTTTTGAGATATTTTTTTTATGAATGATGTATGTAAATGGATCACCAGCCAAAACCCTTCTGCAAAGTACCTTGCAAAATGAAAGTTCAGAATCCAAACACGGTTGATTCTTCTCCATAGTCTGTGAACTTGGAGACCAAGGCCTAGCATACTTGTAGATCTCTATTCAAACTTAAAATATGTATTGCTAGATCATGAGATATCTAGATCTACGGGTGTAGATCTAAACCCAACACCTAAGGCAATATACTTGTACCAATAGATGTTCCGTCTTACAAAAAATGAAATAACAATTTGAAGCATATATAATATTGAGCATTAAAAAAGTCACTAGCACATACCACAGATTAGCAGATAGAAGAACATCATGAATTGAAACCCCAAAGTCTTTATATTATGAGAAATACAATTCCAGTTGAGTAAGGCTCGGTACATGCGTTACAAATTACATCATCCAAAGATGAGATGAGGAGCTTGATAGCTTCCTTATATAGAAAATGAGAGAAAAAAACCCCTCCAAGTGGAAATAACAACTAGTTGGCTTGATCCTCGTCAAAATAATTTTATCCGTTGATCTTCCTTTGAAAATAACTCGATCTCCATTGTTGATTTTTTATTTTTGAGAAAAAGTTCGAATTTCTCTTAAAACCCCTTTTTCATTAATTCAAAAAATAATATTTTGGTTTAATATCCTCAAAAAATTCACTTTGATTTAACTGGCAAGGTCCAAGGGGTCAAATTTTCTTAAAAAATCCATTTTTTCCTTGGTGGAGGACGTCCAAAAATTAATTCCTTTTTGACCTATGAATTTTTTATTATTTTCCACCTGGAGAGAATTTAATCTCTCAATTTTTTTTTGACTCAAAATTAATTGATTTTTTGGCTTAAGATTTTTATTTAATTTTGCTAGGGAAATTAATCAATTGACTCTAGAGGGGATTGATTATTTCTTCCACCCTCAAATAATTTAGCCATGGTGTCTAATTATGAGTAACCATGCACTAAAATATTTTTTACATCAAATTATTACAATGTCAACCTTTAGAAGGGGAAATACACATTAGATGGGACATAGACCCTTTGCAACACAAATATGATATAGTATGTAAAATACATAGACTCAATAAACACTAGGATTCACCTAACACCTTTGTTGGAAGCAATGTTAATACTGAGAGGGGGTGAATCAATATTAAGGCTAATTTTCATTTTTTTATGCCAATTTACTTTTCTTATTCAAACTTGGCAACCATCCATCTACTTAGTAGCAACACATAATATGGTAGCAATATGAAATCAACATACAAGCACACACCATGAGCATCATACACATGAGACACGAGGTTTTACGTGGAAACCCTTTCGGGAAGAAACCGCCATAGTTTGTTGTTGTTATTGATGTAAAATAAGAGCACCTACTCTTATACATCAATTTGTTTTTGTGAGCCACCACTCCCAGGAAGCACCAATTCCCTTTGATTGTTTGCTAGCGCCCACTAGCAGGAAGCACCAACTCCCTCTTTTTGTAGATCCCTGTCTAGCTTACCAGAAGCACCAACTTCACGGATTTTTTGCAAGCACCAATTTGTAGATCCTTGGATTTATGCAAGCACCAGCTTGCAGGAGGCACCAACCCCCAAGCCTTCTCAAGCACCCATTAGAGATGAAAACACCAACTTCCTGTATGTAGGCTCCAACCCACACTCAAATAGGAATTGAATGTTCTCTGTAATTTGGCAGCCACTCTGCCTGATGTCAGCTCTGCTCTCTTCACAGCCTTCGGCCCACGCAACACTCTCTGCACCTCTGCTTGCTTTGCTCACTCTGTAGCAGCACACTGATCTGCTCAACAAGAGTCATTCATCACAGCTCCTCGCAACACTCTAATGTTCTTGGCCCTCTGCATGATCTACAACAACCCGTTGTTTCACTCACAACACTCACCAGCTCAACTAGGCCACGTAGTCCTCTCTGCTCTCTTCTCTTCAACTGCATACAGTCAGCTCTCGACCTTCTTTCTCTGCAGAAGCACCTTTGACCTTACTAACAACATAGCTTCTCTCGGGGTCACTTACCTCTGCATAGGCACTCTCGGCCTTTCTTTGCAGATATGGCTAAGTCAGTGTTACACAACAACATACACACACAAAGCTTTTCCACTTAGCTCTCTAGCAACAATGTTGTTTCCCCCACCTTGCTCATCTGAGCTCCTGGGTTTTGTTCCTCTGCTGCCCACTAATCGATGTTGCCACTCCTGTCCTGTATTCACACTACGCGAGTGTACCTTGGCATGGCTCTTCCATTCTGCTGTTGCGTTTGACTTGGTCTCTACCATTGCATTAACCATGAGAATGGGCACTTGACAGTTTCTCCATACTGAGAATGAATTCTCAGTCCACCTGCACACTCCAACCAAGCACAATCCTCTCTGTGAACAACTCTCCTATCATTGAGGCTCTCCATGCTTATTCATGGTTTCACACAACTTGGCTGTACTTCGAGATGGCTTCTCTGTGGACTGTTGTCCTTGTTACCTTGTCTCAGTGCTTTCTGCAAATCCATATGACTCCATGAACCAACTCTGCCGATTTGCATTTGTTCTTTGGTAGGCAGCCCATTCATCTACCTAACTCACTGAGATTTGCATTGGAGCACAGAGATGGCTTGTCTCACCTCAAGGCAGACCCAACACTCTTTCCTGAAGATTGTGGTCCTTGCTGCCTTGACCCAACGATCTTTGACAGTTGCCATTAATCCTGAGACCAACTCCTTTGCTCCTGCATTCAATCTTGCAGCTGCCGACCCATACGCCTTTAACTCTTTGTATTGTCTTATTAGAGAAATTCCACATCATTGCCTCACAATGGTGCAATGTTTTGATACTCCTCAATTCTGATATCTTTAGCTCTCAGAGCATTTACTATCTCATATGATCGAGCCAGTGACCATCGGCTTAATGCCATATTGGAGCCCCCTTTGTATCATAACTTTTGTGAAGTTCCGATTTCATCTTGGCTCCTTCTATTTAACCCTCACAACATTTCTCATCATAGGACCGAGAGCTGTGATTTGTCGCTTAGCCTGAAGGTGCTAGGGCATTTTGTTCCTGCCGAGGGCCATTCTTCCTTTGTTAACTGCTCTGCGCCTTTGCTTCTTTGAACTCTCACGACCATGTGCCAGCCCAATATCAGAAGTCCCCTTTATCGAAACTTTTCCAAACTCCAACTGTTCTGGAGTTCTAGAGTTTCGACATCTTCAACCTCCGATATGACGTCATCACTCCACATGGCGACTCCTTAGAGGTGACACGTGTCACCCGGTTCTGGCCCATTAGACTACCCAATAAGGTTAAATATGCCTGCCATGTGTCCTGCCATACTGCCATGTCATGCTGACGTCAGATGCCACTGTAGCTTATCAGAGCCAATCATATGCTGCCATGTGTCCTGCTAGAGGAGAGAGAAGAGGGCCCGTCAACCTTTGGTTTTGCACTGAAATCCTTTGTTAATCTTCTTTGGCATTCCTTGACGCTTTTAACGGATATCTGCATTGCTGAACATTAGAGCTTCTTAAAGTACCTCATCTAAGAAGTTCTAATACTCTGATATCTCGAACCTCCGATATTTCGATATCCCGCTATGCCGATGCACCAATACGCTGATTTATGGGGTTTCGATATCATCCAACCTCCAATACAGCTTGCTCCGATCTACTGAACCTCCAATATTCCGATATCGCAATGTCCTGAACTTTCGATATGCCTAAGTGCCAATATGCCGACCTCCGATACTTCGATGCGCCGATATGCTGACCTCCAACATCTTGTTCTTTGATATGCCGATGCACCGACCTTCGATATTTTGATGCGCCGGTATGCCGACCTCCGACATCTTGTTTTCTGATATGTCGATGCGCTGACCTCTGATATTCTGACATGCTGATCTCCGACATTCTGATCTCCGATATGCCGATATTCTTTCCTTCCTAAGGCTTCAAGTCCTTGAACTTCAACATACCATATCTTTTGATCTAGCAGTTCATTTTTGGACTTCCACATATCGTTGGAAAGATCTTCCAGAGCACTTTCCAATGGAGAGAGTCCTATGTAGGCTTTGATTCCTTCTGTTGCTTGAAAGATGACTCCAAATTTATCTGCTCATTGACTCTTTGGACAACTAAAATCACACCCACCATGATGATCCTCTACATGAACACTGCAACTACCATGGACTTCCATCTGGGCCATTATTGTAATCATCATTTTATGGCTTATCCACTAAGCATGCTGTTACGATGATTCTCTACTTAAAGCTTGCAGCTATCATAGGAATCCTTCTGAGCCACGAACAACCATGGGATTCCTTCTAGGCCATCACTGCCAACATTTGCTATGACAAACATCAAACCTAGTCTGGTTGACATCAATGCCAACACTCCTGCCAATAGTTAGGCAATGCCAACTACCCAACACATCTCCCCAGCATGATTGTTGACATCAATGCCAACACACTTGCAGATATCTTCACTAGGCCACTGGCCATCTAGACAATGCTAACTGTCCAACAACCTTGTCAACAGATTCCACTCTAGCTTTGGGGTATTATCTGGGAGAAAAACTCTGCCGATTATGTGTGTTTACAAACACAAATAATTCGAGGTTAAAAAACTCCCTAGGATGAAATCTTTTGACAAAAATCATAGGCTTACCTAGGTGTTGTTACATTGCTTCATAGTCATACTGGAATCATTTACAATAATTTTGCAGAAATTGGGTTTACAATGATAAAACGGGAAGCTGAATGATGGCTTTGATCTTAAAAAAATTTGTTCGCTGCTTTTACTCTTGCTTCTTGGACTATTGACAAAGTGTGGTTAGTAGGTCAAATCACCCATTGTATGCTTTTGGGTTTGGTTATAAAGTCAAGAAGTCAAAAGAGTCATTGTCATATGTGAAAGACTCCATTGGGCATCTTGTAACAAGTTGAGGAAATAATTTTTGAGTTATATGTGTCAAAATATCTCTCCAAGACGAAGTCGGCCTGCAGAAGACTAGTCGACCCTGTCTAGAGCTATTTGAGCTCCTAGGAAAGGTATATATACAAAGCATTCAACCTCATTTGTATCACTCAATCAAGCCCGTTGAAGCACTCAAGAAAGACAAGAAGACTGACAAAGAAGAGGAAGGATCTAAGAAGAAGGAAGAACAATGTCTACTAGCCAAATTTCTATCTCTATTACCTCACACGTGCGAATTACAGCTAGGGTTTCCGCGGCTACAAGGGCGAAAATTCTGATCTCTCAAGAAGGACTAAAATTTGAAGTGAGAAAGCTTATTTGGTGGTATATTATCCTAGAAGGAAGAAGCAGCTCAAGCGAAGCAAGAAAGGAAGCCTAAAATAGCCTCTTTATCCCACACGTGCAAAGTTGCAACAATTACTGGAGGGTCGAAGTTGCAACAATTATTGGAAGGTTGAAGTTGCAGCTATTGCTGGAGGTCCGAAATTGGTTGTTGGAAGCTGTTGAAGAAGGTTTGACTTATTTTGACTTTGAGAAGGTAAGCTCATCAAGAAGGAGGGTTGACTTGGTCTTGGAGGGGTCTCTATCTTGGGTCTAAGGGTCTTGGAATTCGTCATTTGAAGATTCTATAAGAAGAGAATAATTTCTTGTGGGTTTTCCTCTCTAAAAGAGGTTTTGGCCCTGACTAGCAACATACATCTTGTGTCCATTTGTTTTATTGATCTTCATGTTTGGGTCGCTGTTTGATGATAAGAACACTATAATAATCAAAATAAGAAGAAGCAAATCATAAGTACATCAAGTTAAAGTAAAGAACATCACAAGCAATTATCAAAGTAAAGAGAAATCATCCCTAATCTAGTTGCCCTAGATTTCTCAACAAAACACACCCTTATGATCATGTGAGATTAATATCATAAGGGACAAAAACCATTATAGTATCATTGTGAACCATATTTAATGTTAGGAGCACAAGAATAGTTCACACAAACCTTGCCTTCCAATATCTTTCTAGCTTAGGATTTGTAAGCAAGTTACCACACTTGTGTTAGGATGATTATATCTTCAACCCTATTAGGTGCTTCGAGACCCCAAAGGGAATTACATGTCATAGGTAGACCCATCAATCCAGATGTGCATGTGATAATGATGCTAATAGAGTGGGAAAACCTTCAAGAAAGATGGCCATAGCCATGGAATCAGCTGAAGGGGTTCCAACATCTCTAAGTGTTATAATGAGAAGAGGGAGGAATCGTGGAGGCATGAGTTATGCCTATCCTTGACCTAGTTTTTCCACCCCTCTGGTGTGCCCTTTACTTTAATGATTTATCTTTCTTTCTCACATAGTTTAGGGGACCAAGCTTGCTTTATGCTTTTCCAATACCCCTTGAAGATGTAGCAATTTCTTGCTCCTCTAGGTTGGGACATTCAAGAGTTCGTTTGTGATGTGGCATGAAATGCTGAGTAACTAGGTGATGGTTAATGAGGGGGGTAGAGCTCGTGCTAGGGTTCTTCCCATGTGCTTTCTATGTTCCAACCATCTTTTGTATTTTTCTTTTTTGTAATTGCACCTCATATGCTTTTAACATTCGTTTAGCTGCATCAACCTCTTGGGGAAAAATTTTGGGCCTCGACTCAGAGATGAGAATAAAGGATGCCAATCCCAATGACGAATGACAGTCAACCCAAAGAATGGATGTGGATAATAAGGGAAATATGGCATGTGGTAAGTATGGATTACCTTGGGGATACTACTTCAATAAGTGCCTCCTATTAGTGCCCCTCCTAAAGAGAGGACCTTAGGGGAGGTCACATTGGACTAGGGCGAAGGATAACCTCCTAGGTGAGGTGTGGGACTAGGGTACAATCAAGAGCTATAAATCTTCCAACTTGGCTTGTGATCGATATTAGTATTCCTAAAACACTAAATGAAAGCACATGATTACCTTTGGGAATGGTTAGTGTACCTTCCGACAAATGACCCACCTTCCTTCAAGAAGTATGTTAGATGGGACAGGGAGCTGATGGGAGCATAAGTGGAGAGCTCTAATGAAAAGCTATCTATGGGCCATCATAAGGCTGTTGGCTGCTTGGCTGTCAAATGAGGAGAAAAAAATTCTCCCATGGGTTACCCACTTTGGGTGGGTAACAATTCCCACAAGCACCCACAAAAAAAATTCATTTCATCACGAATTTTTGAGGGAGCACTCACAGAATGCTTTTAAAGGTCCAGGGAGCATGTTGCAAGCTTGTTTGGGAAAGGTGTTCTTCATTGTGGCATAGAGTGTCTCAAATGGCTTGGGAGTGTGCTCCCAAAAAATGCTCCTTTGAGGGAGTGATCTGGAAGTGCGCTTTCAATTGTGGTTTCAGATTTTCCCCTTTCAGAGTATACTTTAGAAGTGAGTTTGAGGGGGGAAGGGTGCTGTCACACAAACTAGCATGAAACACTAGTTTGACAAAAGAATCTGAAATAGGTAAATGTTTCATAAACTAGAGTAAAGCTGTGTTGCATGAGATGTTAGTAAGACAAAAATATCTGGAGCAGGTACATGTTCCAGAAACAACAACTTCGAAATTATAGGAAGCATGCAAACACAGGGTATTACAAGAAAACAAGAAAATGGGAAAAATTACAACCTAGCTGATACATAGCAGAGGGAAGAAAACCAAAATTTTGCCCTAGCCCAATGAATATGGACTTTTTACCTATGTTATCGGATCTGGCACAGGCAGGTGGAGTATTGCCGGATCCACGGATCTGAACCGGATCCGGATCCGGATACTCCAAAATACGGTGAAAAATACGTATTTTTTAAAGACGCGGATTTTGGAAACGGCTAGCCTTTACAGGATACGGATCCCGCCGGTGGCTGCCGGAAGCGGTGATAGGTGGCCGAAAAAGTTAAAAAGGCAGATATTTTTTAGGTTTTTGTGGTCCCGCATATATTATAACCTTTCTTTTGTCCGACTCGACTCTTTTCTTTTGTCGCCATTCCTGCACACACTGATTCGTTCCGACCGCCGGCCCCTCCTGCACAGGAATTTTTGGTTGCGGGCTTACCTCCGGCCCCACTGCACGCAGCACCATTCACTCTGGTCAGGCCGCCGGTTCCCCTGCACGCGGTGTTAACACAGTCGGGCAGCACTATTCACGCCCGCAAAAGTTTTAGAAGCGCCGAGGGTTTAAGCGTTAACAGGTAATTAAATTTTAATACATTATTGTTGTCAGTTATAAACCATAGCGTAGTGCACGGTTAATATATGTATTATATTAATGTTTATTGTTTAATAACAGTTACAGTTATATAATATATTCGACGTTCGTATATTTATTATTTAATATTTATATATATATATGTTATATAACATAATAAACAGTTATATTAATATTTAATGTATGTTATTTGCTGTTTAAACTTTAATGTTTAATATATTAAATAATTAATGTTTAATAACAGTTATAATATATATTAATATCACAGTTATATATATTATATTCGTATATTTATTATTAATTTATTTAATATTTATATTTATATGTTATATAACATAATAATAACAGTTATATTAATATTTAATATATGTTATTTAAAATTTTAAGCCATCATGTTATTTAAATTTTTAAAATGTATTTAAAATTTAAATTTATTTTTTTTTAATGTATTTACAATTTAATTTTTAATTGTTTATGGATAATATTAATATATTATAATTTGATTTTTAAATGCAGTTGCAAGTAACCAATAGAGTCTATACCATTATCATAATGGAACCATCACAAGATTCACAACATGAGCATGGTGAAGGGGAAATCATCAAAACAGACCCAAAATCTCCTCTGTGGCAGTATGTGGAGATTATTGGAAAAAATCCCGGAGGTGGTTCATTTAAATGGAAGTGCAATGAATGCCAAGATATAAAAAATGGCTCATATACTAGAGTGAAGGCCCATCTCACCGGTCAAACTAACACAGGGGTGCAAGTATGCACCGGGCCAAAAGATGCAAATGGCAAACCTGGCCAAGGTTTGAGTCCTGGAAAAATGAAATTGTATGCATCTTTGCAAGAAGCTGCTGATAGGAAACTTGCTAAGGGAAAACACCCTATGCAAAGTTCTACAACTAGGGCTCCATTGCCATCTAGGCTTGCTGCTACATCTAATAAAAGGGCCACTCTAGGCCCTCTTGAAGCGTGTTTCAATAATCAAGGTAGAGACATCGCTGATGAACATGTAGCTCGTTGCATCTATGCAAATGGGTTAGCATTCAATTTGGTGCGTTCCCCTTACTGGCAACAAATGATTAAGGCAGTTAATGAAGCGCCAAAGAGGTACAAAAGCCCTGGATATGAAAAGGTCCGCACTACCTTGTTGGCATCAGAAAGGCAATCCGTGGATAGACAGCTACAGGCAATCCGGGATACATGGGCAGAAACAGGGGTGTCCATCATTTCTGATGGATGGAGAGACCAAAGAAACCGCCCATTAATTAATGTTGTTGTAGTATGCCCCCAAGGGGCAATGTTTTTGAAGGCTGTTGATTGCAGTGAAATAGAGAAAGATGCATCTTTCATATCCACAATTCTTATTGATGCAATAGAAAGTGTGGGGCCACATAATGTTGTCCAAGTCATTACGGACAACGCACAGGTTTGTAAAGCTGCAGGTTTGATTGTGGAGGGTCAATATGACCACATCTTTTGGACTCCATTTGCAATCCATTCATTGAACCTGATGCTTGCCAAGATTGGTGAGATTGAATGGATTAATGAAATATATGTAGCATCAAAAGAAATCCAAATGTTCATAACAAATCATTCAATGTCCCAAGCCATTTATCGGGGTTTTGAAAAGTTGGAGCTACTGAAGGTAATTTTTTTAATCAATACTATTTGTATTAGAAATAATGAAATTCTTATTTTTAATTACAAATTTATATATGGTTTCTCATTTGAGATTTGGCCTTTTGAAACTTATAGGTTGCTGAAACTCGTTTTGCCTCCCACACTCTTGTCATAAAGAGACTTGTGGAGGTGAGACAAGCACTACAAGCAATGGTCATTGACCCTCTTTGGGAATCATGGAGGACTTCCACTTCTGATAGAGGGCAAAAAATCAAGTCCATCATTCTTGATGGTGCATAGTGGGACAAGGTTCAATATCTTCTACGGTCCACTGAACCAATCTTGACCTTGATTAGGGCATTTGATACAGATACACCTTGCTTGGGGGAAGTTTATGAAAACATTGATAGTATGTTGGAGAGGATAAGGGAAATTATCAGGGCAAGTGAAAATGACCCTCATGAAACATTCTATTATTTAGTGAAGGACATAGTTACAGAAAGGTGGAACAAAATGACCACGCCATTACACCTTCTGGCATATGCATTGCACCCTAAATACTATCATTCTAAAATTTTGTCTTTACCTGGTAGAGCAGCACCAAACAAAGATTCTGAAGTGGTACAAGGATACAAGACAGCCTTGAAGAAAATTTATAGAGATATGGGAGTTGCAATGGAAGTCCGCCAAGAATTTGGAGGGTTTGTACAGTCTACTGGTAGCTTTTCAGATCCAGTAGCTATGGATGATCGAGGACATCTTGCTCCTATTACTTGGTGGGGCTTCCATGGTGGGGATAGCATTCATCTATCTACTCTAGCCACTAGGTTGTTATCACAGGTTGCTAGTTCCTCATCAGCTGAGAGGAATTGAAGTACATATGGCTTCATCCATTCAGTGAAGCGAAACAGGTTGGGAGCGGCAAAGGCTGAGGACCTTGTTTATGTTCATTCCAACCTCCGTCTTCTATCACATGTTGAACCAGAGTATAAAAAAGGTCCGAGCAGGATGTGGGATGTGGAGCCTGAGATCTCTGACTTGAACCTGACACTGAATGCCATGACTCACCTCAACCTACTTGAGGATATTGTTCCACCACTAGTCCAGCCTACTGATGCAACTTCCTACATTCCAGGACCCCCATCATCTATTCATGATGTAGAGTTGCAATATGCAGAAGATATAGATCCATTTGAGGATATGTAAATGTATTTACTATTATCATTCATGATATTATGAATCATGATCCTTGGACCTTTTTGTTACTTTGTATGAGGGACGATGCACCATTTCAATGTTTTAATCTTCATATTTATGATTTTATCATTCAATGTTCTAAAAATGTTTGATGGTTTCATGGAGTATTTGATTTTTTAGCTTTAAGGTGTTTTTTAAAAGTTTAAATATATATATATATATATATATATATTGATTGTACGTGACGTATCCTTGCCGTATCCGGATCTTAGATTTTCAAAAAACTAGCGGATCCGGATCCGGATCCGTATCCGTATCCGAATCCTGGTAACTTAGCTTTTTACATTCCATCTCCTTCAGGGAAATATTTTTTTTGTAAAATTGTTATCTGGAATATGCCCTGATAATGGAAAAGTATAATATATAAAAAGTTTTCGCTAATTGAAGATAAATTCTAGCTATATGAAGACAACTGGAAATTTGTCACTATTTGCTCTGGCGTCCATCCTAGCTAGAGATTCAAATACATCACTGAGTAGAAAATAAATTGTAGATCAATTTTTATCTATATGAAGACAATTTCCAGGTCTATGAAAACAAATTTCTGTTTTTTCTACTATCCTCGAGAAAATTGGGAAAATTGCTTCCAAAGCTCTAGAGAGACAATAAATTAATTTCTCTAAATTTTCCATTCAAAAAATACAATTTGGGGCTATGAAACTAGATTCATCCACTAGGCCTGTCATGTCTCGAATCTGGCAAATCGGACACGATTCAGGCGGATTTGAGTCTGAAAATCGGGACACGACATGTCCCGATTTTTGAATTTGAATCCGGAAATTAGAAACCCACGCGACGTTATAAAGGCAATTTTCTCCATTCTATTTTCACATTGAGTTGTTTAGTTTGCTGTGGGTGTTTTGGAGCAAGGAGCAAAGGGTGTGGGAACATTTTCAAGGAGATTCAAGCAACAGGTAAGTGCATTTTCTCTCTATTTTTTGCATTTTTACTACAGCAGTTTGCATGTGCATTTCTTTTACAAATTTGTGCATTTTTGGCTTTTTTTTTTTACAGCATTTATGGCTCAATCAAGGGCAACAGGGAAGGGGAAAAGGAAGGGGAAGAATGTCTCCATTGGAGATGCCCCTCCTCTCCCAATTTCATTAGGGAATGCTACACATGTTCCCTCTATTGCAAGTGGGGCTGCAACAACAACTTCAAATGTTGAGGGAAGACTTCCTCCTCAGAGTAACAAATATCCCTTGTGAAAATATGTCACAAGAGAGCAAGGGCCAAGCAACAAGGTGAAGGGAGGAGGCAATGTGAGTTGGAAATGCAACTATTGCCACAATACTTTCACGAGCACATATTTCCGTGTGAAAGGTCATTTGTTGGCTTTACCAGGTTGTGGAATTGGAACTTGTACAAAGGTGCCTTTACCAAAGAGGAAAGAAATGGAAAGAGAGTCCAATGTTGGTATGGAAAATTTCGCTGCAACATAAAAAAAACCCAAGAATGATGACCCCCTTCCATTCTTGAGGAAAAGCAGCAACAAATTCCCATTTGAGAGTTCTAGTGGGGGACAAGCAGCAAAAAGAAAGGCAATTTCACTTGGTCCAATGGACAAGATTTTTCAGAAGGAGAAACGTGAAGATCTTGATCTCACCATTGCCTTTTTTTCCTATCAAAACTTCATATCCTTTAATGTTGCATGCTCACCTCTATTTATTGAGATGAGTCGAGCTCTAACTCAAGGGGTTCCATCACGGTATGTGCCTCCTGGGTCAGAGAAGCTTAGAACCACATTGTTGACGAAGGCAAAAAAAGAGGTGGAAAAAATGCTTGAGCCTATTAAAGCATCATGGCCAACATCTAGGGTTAGCATTGTTTCTGATGGATGCACAGATCCAGCACGACACCCATTCATCAACTTCATGGTGTCTTCCTTGAACGGTCCAATTTTCTTGAAATCAGTGGATGCACTTAGACAATACGAGGATGCACAATATATGGGTGAGTTGTTTATTAAAGTTATTGAAGATGTAGGTGTTGATTCTTGTGTGCAAATCATTACAGGTAATGCACTTGTTTGCAAGGTTGCTGGCATGATTGTGGAAGCTAAATATCCATAAGTGTTTTGGACACCTTGCATTGTCCATTCATTGAGCTTAGCACTGAAATCTATTGCTTCTAATGTGCTTTGGATTGGTATCATTATTGAGGATGCAAGGCATATCCGTAACTTTGTACAAAATCATACAAATGCCCTCACTATCTGCAAGGAGTACAACAATTTATCATTCTTGAAGATTGCGGATACATGGTTTGCCTTTGTTAATTTTAGGTATGTTCTATGCTTAGAGCAATTTATTTCAATTTTCACAGTTAGCTCAATATCTTTTCTAGATTAGCAATCACATCAACATTAAAGTAAACTGCAGATAGAACATAAACATAAATCACAGAAGACAAGCCAAGACAAGAGGACACAAGATGTGGCGCTAGCTAGGGACAAACCCCAATGTGGGGAAACCCTTGATCAATTCTTCTTATATGTTCTTCAATAGTTCAGCACAGAGAGAGAGAGATAGTACATTTACAACATAAGTCAATACTTTGACTTATCTAGATAAGAGCATAGATCATCTCTAAGAAGATGACACATGAGATCAGTTGAAGAAATGCTGCTTCAACTGATTCTCCAAGGTGACTCCACCTATGATTGTGCTGCATCTCGTCATCATGCTGCACCTCACCGTGCTGCACCATGCTGCACCCATCATCACAATGCTGGACCTCATGACCATGGTGTACACATCATACTACTGCACCTTACGCTGCACTGCTGTCCCATGTGGTGTGCTGAACCATGTTGACATACATGTCTCATGTGCTTGCAGCACCGTGCTTGCAGCACCGTGCTTGCCATGCTTTCTATGCTTGCTGATGTCCCATGTTTGCCTTAGCACTCCTTTGCTGTCCCATTTACTATGCAACTGTCCCTTGCCACTGCTGCCTATATATATCGCTGTAACTGCTGTCCCTAACAGTCATGATATACCTTGCTGCTGTCCCCTTGCGTCTTAACAACACCATGTAGCCCAACTGTTCCATTTACTAGCACTACTGTCCTGGGCATGTTTGAGCCCTCAAACTCTCCATGCCGTCCCTGTTTTGAGGTGGTTAGGACTGCGGCCTACCACAGTCCCACGCTGTCACCTACAACCCACTTTTTCGCTACCCCAAACAACCCTTCTTCAACTTGGCCTACCATTGGCCTCCTTTCAGCAGCTCGGTGCCTTGTATTAGGCCTTAAAACAATCCCCCCTTTCAGCCGCATTAGGCCTACGTCTAGGGCACCATATGCCTGCAGTTGGGGCACCATTGGTATGTTTAGGACAACGTCTATCTTCATCTTAACAACGGCTAGGATACCCTTGAGATAGCGTAGGTTAGGGCTGCCTTAGGATAGCGTTAGGGCTACCTTCTTGGACTGCGTTAGGGCTGCCTTTAGGACAACGTTTAGGGCTGCCTTAGGACTGCGTTAGGGTTGCCTTTAGGACAACGTTTAGGGCTGCCTTAGGACATTGTTTAGGGCCCTTCCTTTAGTTCCTTTAGGTCAACGCATAGAACCCTTCCATCGCTTCGCTGGCCTGCCTTCTTTGCTGCGGCTAGGGCAACCTCTTTTCCTCCAACGTCTAGGGTTTCCACTCCTAGATTTCTCTTCCACTAAAACCCAAGACAAGTGGAGAGAAATCAAGATAGAAGTGTGTGTGAAATGACTCTCAAGTCATCTCCTTTTATACTAAAACGTTGAGCACATGTGGGGTTTATTTGGTTGTTGGCTGACCTTGACGAATTGTTCCATAACACAAATAAATTCATAACTCCATGAATACTTATTGAAATCAGATGATCTTTAGATCAATCCTACACCTCTCAATGAGAGAGATCCAAGAAAAATATCAGTTGCCATAAATAAGATAACTCACATGGAGTTTGGCCCTAGTTGCCAATTTTAACAACCTCTTCATTCATCATGTTGAAGAGCTTGAGGGAGGTCAAGACCGCTCTTGGGGCCATGGTTATTTCGGAGTTTTGGTCTTTTTGGAGAAAGACAGATCAAGTAGCCTCTAAAAGAGTGAAGGACACAGTGTTAGATGATGTTTGGTGGGAGAGGGTAGATCTACTTAGTTAGATCATGGACCCTATCATTTCTTTGCTTCGATTTGCAATTACAGACCAACCCATCCTAGGTGAGGTTTATGAGGCATGGGATTCCATGATTGAGTCTGTGAGGAGCATCATTTTATAGAGTGAGTGCCTCGAGTATGAGACATCATCAGAGGCATTCTTCTCCACTATACATGATATTATTGTCAGCAAATGGGACAAGAATTGCACACCTTTACATTGTTTGGCTCACTCATTGAACCCAAAATACTACAACCATGAGTGGATGAATGCTGGACCTTCCTGTAGATTCCCTCCTCACATGGATGTTGAAATCTCATAGGGGAGGAAAGATGCATTCAAGATAGAGCATCCCTTGATGAGGTGGAGGATGCTTTTGTAGAGTTTTTCACTGGCACTGTTCGATTTGCAGGATATGATCTGATTAGAGATAGGGGGGCTAAGAAGCCCTATTCGTGGTGGGCAAATCACAGGGCAACAAGCCCTCCTCTACAACAGTTAGCCATGAGGCTCTTCTCTCAGGTGACTTCATTCTCTTCTTGCTAGAGGAATTGGAGCACATATGGGAATTTGTATAGTGTCAAGAAGAGCAGGTTTGAGCAGTCCAGGGCAGAGACAATGGTGTATGTGCACACCAATCTTTGTCTTATTTACAGACAGAGGGATGAGTTGTTGAAGGGAAAGACAAAGATGTGGGATGTCTTTCCTGATGATATGGGTTTGGACATCAGTGTTGAGTTGGCATTGGCCAATTTCGATCTCAATGATCCAGTGCTAGAGCCTATCACATTTGATGATGGTGATACTGTAGAGGGGTCATCCTCCACACCGGCAGATGCAGAGATGACTTTGGATATAGGGGAGGAGGATGCAGTAGAGGAGAGCAGTGGTGACCATGATGATGAGGACAGTGATGCTGATTTTGATGATGACTATGATGATTGATGACTCATGAGTCATGAGCTATCTATTGCCTTGAGGCTTGTATACTTGTAGTTGTTTTGTATTTGCTATTTCTATTTGCCATTGGCATTGCACTACCTATGTAACACTTTTTGATTTTGATGACTTAATGAGAAAACTACAATATCTTTATCTTACTATCTTGTCTTTCTCTTATTGGATCATTGATGAATTGAATATGTATTATGATTTATCATTTATGTCACAATTGTATTTGTATGCATAATGCTACTTTGTAAAACTTACATCTAGATGAAGATCTATGTTTGAAATATATATATATATATATATATATATATATCTAATTTTTAAATTTTAATATATATATATCTTTTTAATAAAATAATATATAACGTATCCGAACGTGTCCTGTTTCGGGGGATCAACGTGTCCGTATCCGACACTCAAATCCTTGTATCCATCAAATCCTGAATCCCCGTGTTAGGTGACTTAGATTTGGGGTTTATTGGCTTTTTCCTTTATGGCGCGTAACAGTTGGCATGGGGTTGGTAACCCTTGCCATCTTAATAGGGAAGGAAAAAATAGAAAAAGAGAGGCATTTCCTGCCTGAAAATAGTTGAAGGCATCCCCGACATTTAGGAAACTTCTAGGAATGATTCCCTAGATGTTTACTGATTCTTGGAATGCTAGCCGAGCCATTTCATGGAGTTTCTGTGCAGTGGAGTGTTTTTAAGCTGGAAATGTTTCTGAAGAGTGGTCTGCTGCAAAGCCTTTCCTGTAATATATGTGTAAAGATCTTCCTTTGTGCATTAGGATATTAATATTAGGCATTCAGACTATGAGTTAGTTTTGTGTATGTAATCAAAAGTATTTTCTTTAAAGTCCATGGGAGATCATGATGTGGGTATGGTGCTTTTCAGTTTTTGGAAATAATACGTATATACACATGAAAGAAAATTAGAACTACAATTACATTTACAATATTTTTGATGCTTTACTTGTATTAGATCTTTTTAGTTTGATATTTTTCTTTCCCTTTACCTGGAATTTATTTGTAAGTATTTGTACTTACTACTAACTAAAACCCCATGCTTATGTTTTGTTATAGCTTATGCGTACAAGACGGCATTTTATTGCACTGATCACTGATTCAAAGGGGAATGAACTTTTTAGGGTGAGAAATTAGATCATACCAAGACATATATTATGTCATGATTCTGTTTCCAGTTTTAAATAATGATCCATGTTGTTTAGTAGCCTTTAGTTGATATTGCTTCATTCATATAAATTGATATATTTTGTTCCAACTGTAATCAGTGAGTTACTATTCATTTTGTTAACCTCTTTGGGTTGGTTTGTAATCATATATTTTAGATTCTTTTCAAGTATTTGAGGATTATCCTTGTTATTACTAGGTTCGTAGGCCACCATGGTTGATAAATAGCACAATTTATGTGGAGATAGATGGCAAGGTAAGCCAATGCTTTTTGACATAGATATGGAGTAATACAACTAGATGTAATTGTGGGATTGTATACTTCTGTTTATGAACAAAGCTCAGCCATGCAAATATGTTTTTAGGAAATGGGTGTTGTTCATCGAAGATGGCATCTTTGGAGACGAATATATGATCTTTATTTAGGGTAAGTTTTTTCCTTAAGTGATATTTACTAAGTTAATACCCTATATTTGGAGTTTCATTTCCTCTTTGAATGCCATAAATACTTCATATTTGTTTTGTTTGTAAAAAAAACAAAGTATTTCTATAAGATAAAATATGATATGATAATTTTGTTAATGTTCACAAATGACCAAAAATAGTTCAACGGGACTCAAAAGTACATCAGTAGTGATAAGAAGCGGGACTGCACAAGCAGCTCCTGAAGGCCAGAAGCTAAAAGCTCAAATAGTAAGGAAGGAAGCTACCCAATTGAAATATGGCTTTCGACAGAAAAATGTTTTTTGAGATACTAAATGTGCTTAATGACATTTTATTTTTGTAAGTCAACTTGGCATGCATTAGGGCATGTGCATTTTAAATTTAATAAATCACGCTTCTATGATTTCCTTGTTTAATTTACATTGGAAGTGTAGATATCCAATAATAACTTTCTATTCCACTATATAGGAAGTCAAACTGCAAATATCTCGTAAGACATTTCAACACTAGTGTTTTTAAGTTATGTTGTACCAACCGTTGGTACCAAATGTGTTAATTTATGGTTCAATATGGTTCATTGATCTAGTGACGTCCAGAATTAGTATCCCACTCCTGCAACAACTTTCAAAATAAAGTTTTAAAGTCAGCATGTTATGCATCTGGAGAAGTCTAGGAATAAGCAACGATGGACTTATATACTAGAGAATCCTCATATATTGCCCTTGAGCATGTCCACTATCAGACCTAATAGGAAGTCACAACTAACTTGTTGAACACCATTTGATCATTAGTGAAGCATGACAATGTTGATTTCTGGTAGCATCGAATGCACTCTAAGCCTCAAAATTTGCAGAGAGGCTTGGACACATGTATTCCACAATACCCAGAAATCGTTTTTGGAAATTCCACCCGGAGACAGTTTTATTAAGATAATTAATTATTTTTAATGGGTGCCTAAGTCTAAACTTAGGAAATTAAAATAATTAAAGGGTATTAATCAAACTGTGAAAATTCTGTCACTACAACAATTGATTTATTTTACCTACTTATTTGCCAATAAGTTATTTACGAAAACCCTTTAGTAAACATTAAAATAAATTTTGCTGCAGATATCACACCATAATACAGAAACAAACACATGCACAAGAATCAACACATCAACATAGATATTTTGGACGAATGTCCCCGGAAAAACCCAATGCAGGAAAACCGGTGCAACAGAGGAGGATTTTATTATTCATCAATTCTTTAGGACAACTGGGTGCCAAACTGACTTACCCAACAGAGAACAAATTCTCTAGCACTTCTCGCAACCTCAGCGTCAGGCGTACTGGTCTCTACACAGCCCCCAGAGCTACTGCGTCAGCCCTGGCCTCTCTGCGTCAGCACTGGGCCTCTCTGCGTCTACCTGAGAGGATCTGCGTCTACCTCTCCAACCTCTACGCTGCTCATTTGGTGTTGATCCCAATTCTCTGCTCTGTACCCGCTGCCTCCTACTGCTCTCCGGACCACTAGTTTGAATTTCTCAGCTAACCCCGCTCCAAAAATCGAACTGACTGGTATCCCTCAGTGTGTTCTCCAACTGACCCTCAAGCCTCTTCTTATACTTTTCCTGTTGGTCCTTCAACAACTGAGATTAAATCTCTAATCAACAGCTAAGATTAGATTTGGCTTGATCCATGACTTTTGGAACCTTCTAACCCAGTGTTATATTAATACCCATTAATATTTTATTTTTCCTAAGTTTAGACTTAAGAACTCCATTAACAATATTAATTATTTTAATATCTCCCAAACTGGTTAGAATCTGCCCAAACCATTTCTGGGTCTTGCAGATCTCATGTGCTTTAGCCTCTCCACCAATTTTCATGGCCAAAGCACATCCGATGCTATCCCAAATCAACACTCCCTCTTAGCGAGGACTGTTCTCTAGTAATACTCCACACTGAGCATTACTCTGATCATACGGCATCGGTACCTGTGTTGATGCTAAGCCTCCCTGCCCAACATCCTCTGCACTGCTGCATCCTATACTGCTGCCCATGGCTCTATCACTGCCACTGCTACATCTGTACTGCAGCTCCCTCTGCATCCGCGCTGCTGCTGGTCCATCTTCCCAACACTGCGTCTGCACTGCAACTCCCTTTGCATCTGTGCTACTACTGGTCCTTCTTCCCAACACTGCATCAACACTGCAAACTCCTTCTCAACATGTTGCATCGTGCTATTGCTGATTGCTACTGCACTGGAACATCATACCCATTTCTGCTACTAAAATGGATTTTTTATCATCCCCATCTTTTCCCTGAAATAATCAAACTTGGTTCTTCCAAGGGCCTTGGTAAGGATGTTTGCCACCTGTTCTCCTGTAGGAGTGTAGCTCAACTGTACAACTCCTTGTTGGACACAGTCTCTGACAAAGTGACACCAGATATCAATATGCTTTGATCGATCATGAAACACTGGATTCTCAGAGAGCTTGATGCAACTCTGATTATCACACACGATCCTGGTCACCTCCATCTTTCTTCTAAATAGGTTCACAAGTAGTTTTCTAGGCCCTATGGCCTCGCACGAAGCTATGCTTGTGGCCATATATTTTGCCTCTGCTGAGTTCAGAGCTACGGATTTCTGTTTCCTACTGAACCAGGAGGTCATTCCTGATCCAATGTTGAAACAATACCCAAAGGTACTCTTCCGATCCACTAAACTTCCTGCCCAATCTGCATCAGTAAATCCACTCAATCTGATATCCTTACTCGTGGTGTACGAGAGTCCATAATCGATTGTTCCCTGTATATATCTGAGAACATGTTTGGCTGTTGCCTAATGCGCCCTCTTTGGTTCCACCATGAACTGACTGAGGGTGTTGACAATGTAACAAATGTTTGGCCTGGTATTGACCAGATACATCAGGGACCCTATGAGCCGTTTGTATAAGGTGGGATCAACATCCTTGTCTTCTAATGCATCAATCTTCTTCTAGTTGGTGATCATTGGAGTAGCCATGGGTTTACAGTCCTCCATCCTGAATCTCTTCAGGATTTCTGTAGCATATCTCCCTTGCCCAAGGAAGATCTCCCCCTTTTGTTGCCAAACTTCCAACCCCAGGAAATAATGCATTTGTCCCAAATCCTTCATATCGAATTTTGTGGCTAGATTCTTCTTGCAGTCCTCGATGAGCCTGGATGATCCTGTCAGGAAGAGATCATCCACATACAATACTAAGATTAGAGGCTCATTCTCTACAACTAGATAGTAGAGATTTGGATCTGTGTCACTCTTGACCAATCCCATCTTCTGCAAGTAGCCATCGATTCGACCATACTGTGCTCTAGGTCCCTGTTTTAGCCTATACAAGGCTTTATTCAATTTGCATACATGAGACTTCTTCTCATGTGTCTCAAAGCCCTCTGGTTGTTCAATGTATACCTCTTCTTCTATCACCCCGTTCAAAAATGCCATTTTGACATCCATCTGATGAATCTCCCACCCCATCTGTGCTGCAAGAGATATCACGGTTCTAATAGATGTATACCTGGCTACTGGGGCAAAGATCTCTTCGTAGTCAATTCCTTCCTTCTGAGCATACCCCTTAGCCACAAACCTAGCTTTGTATTTCTCAACACTACCATCTGCAGCGTATTTAATCTTGTAGATCCATCTCGAACCTACCACTGATTTGTCTTGAGGCCTTGGCACTACCTCCCAAACATCGTTCACCATTATGGAGTTGTACTCCTCTACCATCGCATCCAGCCAAACCTGATGTTGAGCTGCCTCCTGAAAACTGGCAGGCTCCCCATCCTGAGCTACTAATGCCTGATATCTATCTGGCTGTTTTCACTCCCTCTTATTGTTCCTTGGTGCACTGATGAAATCCTCTGCATCTCGCAGAATTTGACGAAGTTCCCTGCTTGTTCTTCCTCTGCCAGCAGGTGCTTCTGTTAGCTCCTCCTCATCCTGTGATTCTTCCTGATCCGAGGAAGAATTCTTTACTTCCGTTGGTTGAAGAGGTTTGACCAACGACTCCTCTTTTGACTGCTCCTTGGAAGGCATTTCTCGAGATTTTCTGAAAGCCCTGTCCTCCATGAACTTCACATCTCATCGAACTACTACCTTCCTACTCCTTGGAAGATAGATTCTGTATGCCTTAGCGTTCTTGCTATATCCCACTAGATATGCTTTCTTTGCAGTTTGATCCAACTTCTTCCTCTTTTCCTCAGGTATGCGACAATATGCTAAGCTCCCAAATATCCTGAAATGACTGACTTCAGGTGTCTTCCCTGTGAAGACTCTCTGGAGTAATCTTGCCCAATGCCCGATGAGGAGTTCTATTCTGAACATAGATTGATATGTTGCATGTTTCTGCCCATACGAATTTTGGCATATCCTGATCATACATCATGGCCCTAGCTGCTTCTACAATAGTCCTGTTCTTCTTTTATGCTACTCCATTATGCTCTGGATTGTAAGGAGCTATCTACTCTCTTCTGATGCCCTCCTTAGCGCAAAAATCAGTGAAGTCCTTATCGACATACTCTCCACCATTATTTGAGTGCAAAACTTTTATTTTCTTCCCAGTCAGATTCTCCACCAGAGCCTTGAACTCTTTGAATCGATAGAAAACCTCGTCCTTGGTTTTCAAAAAACAAATCCAAGTTTTCCTTGAATGGTCATCAATGAAGGTGAGGAAGTACTCGACACCACTAAGAGCTTTAGTGGACATAGGTCCACAGATATCTGAGTGTATCAATCCTAGTACACTCTTAGCCTTGGTCTTACTTCTAGGAAATGCTGCTTTAGCATACTTTCCCAGAGCACATCCTCTTCATACATCATCTCGTTTCGTACTAAGATCCGAAACTCTTGTTACAGTGTTTCTGAGAAATCTCATAGCCCCATGGTGCAAATGTCCCATTCTTCTGTGCCATAGTTTGTTCAAATCCTTGTCTCGATGACTGCCTATTAGTGCCATTGGTGATTCTAGTTGTAGTCTGTACAACCTGTTACTTTTGATCCCGATCTGCACTTTCTTTTTCCAGCTTGGGTGTTTGACATATACTTTCTCCTTGATGAAGAAAACGTCATAGCCTTTGCCTTGAAGTTGCGATACAGAAAGTAAATTCATCCCCAATCTTGGTACATGAAACACATTGGTAGCACGTAACCGCTCTCCCGTTTCTGTTTGAAAAACTATGGTACCCCTTCCTACTGGAGTACACTTTGCCTTGTTCCCCATGGTGATCTGAAAGTTCATCCTCTCCTCCTGATAATTTGAGAAACATTCCCAGATTCCCGTCATATGCTAAGAGGCTCCACTATCTATATGCCATACCTCTGATGATGCAAAGCTAGTCACACAAGCCACTTTTTCTTCCAACCTGGAAGCCAACATAGAGAAACTGAAGTTACTGTCTCTTGTGCAATTTTTTGAAAATCTGTGCGAGTCTCCTGACGTAGATGCCTCTGCATCATGGTCTCGACCCATAATTGATTTTCCCTTCCTTTCTCTGATTAATTCCTCTGATACCATGTGAAAATTCTATCATTGCAACAATTGATTTATTTTACCTACTTATTTGCCAATAAGTTATTTACGAAAACGCTTTAGTAAACATTAAAATAAATTTTGCTGCAGATATCACACCATAATACAGAAACAAACACATGCACAAAAATCAAGACATCAACACAGATATTTTGGGCGAATGTCCCTGGAAAAACCCAATGCGAGAAAACCGGTGCAGTAGAGGAGGATTTTATTATTCATCAATTCTTCAATACAACTAGGTGCCAAACTGGCTTACCCAACAGAGAACAAATTCTCTAGCACTTCTCCCAACCTCAACGTCAGGTGTACTGGCCTCTACACAGCTCCCAGACCTACTGCGTCAGCTCCTACCTCTCCAACCTCTGTGCTAGTCTTTTGGTGCTGATCCCAATTCTCTACTCCGTACCCGTTGCCTCCTGCTGTCCAGACCACTAGTTCGAATTTCTCAGCTAAGCCCGCTCCAGAAATCAAACTAACTAGTCTCTCTCAGTGTGTTCTCCAACTGTCCCTCTAGCCTCTTCTTATACTTTTCCTGTTGGTCCTTCAACGACTAAGATTAAATTTCTAATCAACGGCTAAGATTAGATTTGGCTTCATCCATGACTTTTGGAACCTTCCAACCTAGTTTTATATTAATACCCATTAATATTTTGTTTTTCCTAAGTTTAGACTTAGGAACTCCATTAAAAATATTAATTATTTCAATGTCTCCCAAACTGGTTAGAATCTGCCCAAACCATTTCTGGGTTTTGGAGATCTCATGTGTTTTAGTCTCTCCACCAATTTTCATGGCTAGAGCAAATTCGATGATACCCCAAATCAACACAAACTGTGGGTGAAACTTCTAGAAGAAGACGATGATCAAGCCAAAATGATCTGAGCCATTGATTAGCATCTAATCTGGGCCATTGGTTCTCAACTGCAGAATTATAAGCGAAGGCTTGATGTGAATTTGGAAATGAAATCGAGTAAGAAATCAGAGATCGAATTTTTGAAGAGAGCAACGCAACAGTTACCACAGAGAGATTCGAAGTGATTTCTTATAGTGAGGTGCAGGGATAGTATCCGGAGGGAAGTTTTCTTGGACCAGAGAGTACAAGGCAGAGAGGGCAGAGAGACGTCCACAGAGGTTGACGCAGGTGATCCAGGTGGATATTGGTGGCCACCTGCCAAGTCCACCTGGACCCCCACCATTGTCTTTCTCAGCATTTTCAGTTTCCTTAATTGTAGCACAACTTACTATTTTTAGCAGTTTTTCGGGTCCTGAACTTCTGGAGCCGTTTTGATAGTGCTCGGATAGATCTTTCTAATGAGCTATTGTACGCGTCAAACGAAGATCATATGCCAAAGTTACGACCCCGGGAAGTTGATGTACCAACTTACCCCAAACGGGGCCCACAGTTTGGCGTTTCATCTCCTAGGGTTAGGTTTTGGAATGTTAAGGGTTTTTCCATTGTTTCTCAACAATAAATAGGCCTTCGAGCCTCATTGTAACACAGTTCAGAGGCATGTAGCCATCACATCTCTTCTCAGAGATAAGCTACCATCGCCCTAGCTAGTTTATTTCCATTTCTGTTTGTAAGCATATTTTAGTATTTTCCATTAATGAAATGAAGTATTATTTCCGCTGCATCTTTGTGTATATGGTTCTCTCTGTAATTTGTTGCGTTTCTGTTTAAATCCGGATCAGTGGTATCAGAGCGGTCTGCTTTTTCTCTATTTTTCTTTGCATGTCCCCAACAAGGTCGGGATATAAGGAGTTAGGGCTTGAACTGGTTGAACCTTTGCAAGACCAGCCTCGCAAATCTCGACGGCCTCCCATGGCGGACGAGAAGAAAGACGAGGGGGCAGGAGATCCCATCAAAATCTTGCTCGAAGAAGCGCTCGAGCGACAACGGAACGCGATGATGGACAGCTTTGCGCAGATCCTTCAGCGGCTACCCAGAAGCGGCGCATCGGCTTCCAGCAGCTCCTCTGGAAACGCCACACCCTTTAAGGTACAAGTTAATTTTGAAATCCCCATATTCGAGGGTCAGATAGACGCCGATGCCGTAGATAAATGGTTAAATCTGCTAGAGGGTTATTTTTCTGTTCATGAATTTTCAAGTCGGGAAAAGATTGTTTTTGCTCTTCTCAAAGCAGCCCCCCACGTCAAGGACTGGTGGGAAACCTACTGCGAGCAGAAGGATGAAAGTACTGGCTCACTATTTTCAGCCGCACCCACCTGGGATTCGTTCCGGGATGCCATCAAGGAGCAGTACTACCCTGTCGGAAGCTATGAGGATGAATACATAAAGTGGACCACGCTGCGGCAGGGAAGGGACCAAGATGTGCCGGAGTTCACCAATCTTTTCCATACTCTTTGCACAAAGTTGGGTATCAAGGATTCAGAGCAACATTTGATACTCAAATACCGCGGCTGCCTGCACAAGTACATCCAGGAAGAAATACAGTTCCTAAACATCCCCTCGCTCGGCGCAGCATACCGGTATGCCGTCAAGGTCGAGCAGAAGTTTAAACAAAAGAAGCGAGACTTTGGATCTGCGAATCCAAAGCAGGGGAAAGGTGCCCCTAAACCACAGAACAAAGGACAAAGCCAAGGCGGGACAACCCAAGACAACCAGCCAAAGCTGCAAGCAAAGAGCAACGCCGCTAAGCCGAGAAAGGACACTGGAAAATGGTGCGAGTTCCATAAGAGCTCCACTCACAACACAAGTGAGTGTCGGGCCAAGCAGTCATTGGTGGCTGAGCTAAAGGTTTCAGAATCAGATGCATGTTCCGACTCTGAGTCAGAACCCGATAAGGGGTATGAAAAAGGGAAGCAGATCATCGATGCGGATCCCAGCGCCACTGTTGCTACCGCAAAGATCCAGAAAAATGAACCCGAAGATCCAGAGGAGGAGGAGCGTCTCTTCCACTCCCAGATGTGGGTAAAGGGCTCCCCGATACAGTTCATTGTTGATAGCGGGAGTCAAAAGAACCTCATTTCGGCAGAGGTCGTGAAGCGGTTGGGCTTACCGACCACAGCACATCCACAACCATACACCATTGGGTGGCTTCACCAAGGGCGAGATCTTCGCGTGAGCCAGCAGTGTCGCCTTCCATACAACATCAAGCCCTTCACGGATGAGGTATTGTGTGACATTGCTCCCCTTGAAGTTTGTGATGTATTACTAGGACAACCATACTTGTGGAAGCGACATGCTGTGTATGAATCAAGGCCCCGTGCTGTTATTATTACATTGGGAAATAAGTTGTTCAGGATACCAGAGGTAGCACCACCTGCCGCCATCTCTTTGATTACTGCAAAACAATGCAGTAAGATCATTTCCAAAACCAGGAAATTTGTTTTCCTGATGATACGCCCTCAAGGGAAGAAGAAGACAGTGGCCGCGGCCTCCAAACGGGGTCCCTCTGCACGGCAGCTACAGATGGACAAGATTGTGGAGGAGTACGAAGACATCTTCACCTCCCCGGCAGGGGTTCCTCTGCACTGTCAAGTCAAGCACTCCATCGATCTGACCCCAGGTGCGCCGCTACCCAATGGACCAATTTATCGGCGCTCCGTTCTGGAGAACAATGAAATCAAGAGGCAGATTCAGGAGCTCCTGCAGAAAGGTCACATCCGTCCGAGTTCTTCGCCCTGTGGGAGCCCGATAGTGTTGGTACAGAAGAAGGATGGGACGTGGAGACTCTGTATTGACTATCGGGCGCTGAACAAGATCACTGTCCGTAATAGGTACCCGATCCCGCGGATTGATGACCTCCTAGACCAACTAAAGGGGGCGAAATATTTCAGCAAGATCGATCTGAAGTCAGGATATCACCAGGTACCAATTGAACCCTCAGATGTGTGGAAGACTGCCTTCAAATCCAAGGAGGGCCTCTTCGAATGGTTGGTCATGCCTTTCGGATTGACGAATGCTCCTGCAACCTTTATGAGGCTAATGGATGACATCTTGCGGCCATTCACCAACTCCTTTGTAGTAGTATACTTGGATGACATTCTGATCTTCAGCCAGAGTTGGGAAGAGCACCTCCACCACATCCGACAGGTTCTCCAAACACTGCGGCAACACAAGCTATGTGCCAATTTGGAGAAATGCACTTTTGGCATGACCGAGGTTCAGTATCTGGGATACATCATTGATGAACAGGGGGTGCATGTCGATCCAGCCAAGGTCCAAGTCATTCGAGATTGGCCCTCTCCAACCACTCTAACAGAGCTCCGCAGCTTTCTAGGTCTTGCCAACTTCTACCGCAGGTTTGTGTTGGGATTTTCTCATATTTCTTGGCCCTTGAGTCAAGTCACCAAGGGCGGGGCGAAAGCAAAATTCTTTTGGTCTGAATCTCAACAGAAGGCATTCAGGGAGTTGAAGGATCGCCTCTGCACGGCACCAGTGCTCGCGTTACCAGATTTACAACAACCATTTGAGGTCGAGACAGATGCCTCTGACTATGCTATTGGGGCAGTCCTTACTCAACATGGACATCCAGTGGCATATCACAGTGAAACACTTTCAGACACAGTCCGGAAGTACCCCACTTATGATAAAGAGATGTATTCCATTGTACAGGCCTGCCGACAATGGAAGCATTACATTTTGGGGAAGGAAACGGTCATCCACACAGACCACCGACCTCTGCAGTTCATACAGACCCAAGGGAAATTGCAGAATGATCGCCATCAGAAGTGGTCTACATACTTGCAACAGTTTCACTTGAATATCAAGTATAAAAAGGGCAGCACCAATAATGTTGCAGATTGCCTCAGTCGACCACCGATCATGGCGCTAACCACCGTGCTCAACTCTTGCGGGCACGAGACTTCTGATTGGCCACTTCTCTACAAAAGCGACCCAGAATTCGGCCACACATACCAGACACTCTTGGAGGGTCGGCAGGTTGCAGATTTTCACCTCCAAGATGCCCTATTATGCCACCTCGGTCACCTTTGTGTTCCTTCAAGCGAGCGTGCCAAGATGATTTGGGAAGCACACTACAGTCGGGCTGCTGGGCATTTCGGGGTCGAGAAAACAGTGGCAGTACTGCAAAACTATTTCTATTGGCCGAATCTTCGACAGGATGTTGGGAAGTACATCCGATCATGTACTGCCTGTGCCATTGCCAAACCGACCATTAAGAAGCAAGGCCTCTATACCCCATTGCCTACCCCTAGTCGACCTTGGGAATCCATCTCCATGGATTACATGTCAGGCCTTCCTTCCACTAAGCATGGAAATGACTGTGTTTTTGTGGTCGTCGACAGGTTCTCAAAGATGGCCATTATGATGGCCTGCAAGAAGAATATCACAGCAGAAGCCACTGCTAAACTCTTCTTTGAACGAGTGTGGGTGCACTTTGGGATCCCACAGTCTATCATCTCAGATCGGGACAGTCGGTTTCTCAGCACCTTTTGGTCCAGTCTCTGGTCAATGCTGGACACCAAACTCACGAAGTCCACAGCCTTCCATCCTCAAACTGATGCCCAGACAGAGGTTGTCAATAGGATGATTGTGCACATTCTGCGCATGTATAACTCAAAGCATCCACGCACATGGGACGAGAGCCTCCCCTACGTTCAGCACAGCTACAACCGAGCTCTTCACAGCTCCACTGGCCATAGCCCTTTTCAGGTGGGTTTGGGATTCCAGCCACTATGCCCCATTGATGTGGCCATGCCACTTGCGGCTACTCACATGAATTCAGCTCATGTCCAGTCCGAAACAGATAAGGCCACCAGCTTCATTGAGCGCATCCAACATATTCGCCAGCAGGTCCATGACATTCTTGAGAAATCAAATGCCAAGTACAAGCAGCGACATGATCAACATCGGGTGCCACACAAGTTTCAGGTGGGCGACAAAGTCTGGTTGCATTTACAAAAGGAACGCCTTACTGGAGCCTATCGGAAATTGAGACCACTCCGATATGGTCCTTACACCATTACTAAGGCTATGGGAGACAATGCATTTGAGCTCAGCATTCCCCCATTCCTTGGCCTGCACCCAGTATTCAATGTGGACCGCCTTCGGCCATACTTTCCACCATTGCTAGACACATCCGACATTGCAGAACAACTCAAACCCACAGAATTAAATCCAGATTGCATGGAACAAGCTGCAACTGATCGGATCATGGACACACAGATCAAGAACACTCGCCAACAGAATATCCAACTGTATCGAGTTGTCAAAGCGGGCCAACTCCTTCAGCAGGGCAAGTGGCTCACCAGGGAACAAGTTCAGCAGAAGTTTCCTCATCTCATGGAGGAGCTCAACGCAATGGGGACCATTGCTTCCTAAGGGGGGAGGAATGATCCAAGTGGATATTGGTGGCCACCTGCCAAGTCCACCTAGACCCCCACCATTGTCTTTCTCAGCATTTTCAGTTTTCTTAATTGTAGCACAACTTACTATTTTTAGCAGTTTTTCGGGTCCTGAACTTCCGGAGCCGTTTTGAGGCCCTAAACGACATTTTTTGGGGAATCTGGGGGCAACATGAGTCCATGGAATGGACTAGTGTTGCCCATTCCAACAATGATAGTGCTCGGATAGATCTTTCTAATGAGCTATTGTACGCGTCAAACGGAGATCATATGCCAAAGTTACGACCCCGGGAAGTTGATGTACCAACTTACCCCCAAACGGGGCCCACAGTTTGGCGTTTCATCTCCTAGGGTTAGGTTTTGGAATGTTAAGGGTTTTTCCATTGTTTCTCAACAATAAATAGGCCTTCGAGCCTCATTGTAACACAGTTCAGAGGCATGTAGCCATCACATCTCTTCTCAGAGATAAGCTACCATCGCCCTAGCTAGTTTATTTCCATTTCTGTTTGTAAGCATATTTCAGTATTTTCCATTAATGAAATGAAGTATTATTTCCGCTGCATCTTTGTGTATATGGTTATCTCTGTAATTTGTTGCGTTCCTGTTTAAATCCGGATCAGCAGGGCTCGAGAAAGCTACTCTATGGCATCGCAGAGCTTTAGAGGGAGATCGAAATTCAACTTAGAAAGTTGAGTTCCAGAGCCAGAAGTCGGGGTGTGAGACCGAGAGGCTTGAGAGCTGAAGTTTCCAACCAAGAGAGGATCAAAAGGAGGTGCAACGCAGTCCCAGTTGTAGTCACTGCGTAGGAGTGACGCAGAACTGTGCAGAGGCAGTGTAGAGTCTCATCTCTGGTGCAGATCAGTGCCGATTCTTCTAATGACAGGGTGTGATCATCTCACTATTATTTTTGCCCAGTTTCTCTCTGTATCGGATAGCCAATTGGGCATCCAATTGATTTACTATTGCTTAATAATACAAACCCTCAGCTGCTGCATCGGTTTTCCCACACTGGGTTTTTTCGGGGACATTTGTCCAAAAACAACTGTGTTTCCTAGTGCCAAGGAGGTGTTTCCTAGTGCTTTTTGCCTAAGCTTAAGAAAATAGGTGAACCCAGCTTTCTAGTGTGACTTTATGAGATCATTAAAGTCACATCACTTTTCAGTCACTCTATGAGGTCTAAAAGTACATTCTACTTTTATAATATTAAAGTGACTTTACGTTCTTAAAGTAATTTTATGAGGCAAAAGGTACATGGTACAATAGGTTATTAAGTGACTAGAGGGGGTCATTAATGAAGGGGGAGACATGAGGGGAGGTCAATGTGAGATTAGATCTCCACCCTTGATCAATAGAGGTTGAAATCTAATCTCAACTCTTGATCTTAGGGATAGGTCTTCTCATCCTTATGGAGAGTAAAAAGGGAGAAAAATGCAAATGGAGGCTCAATAATTCTTCACGTGTAGATTTGGAGAAGAGAAGAGGAGGATAGAAGCTGAATGATGAGGCCAAGATAGCAAGCATTTGCAACAGGGAGAGATTATACAACAACCCAAAATTCTAGGCTAGAATTGTGGCACACAAACTGAGAAGGTACAGGAGGTACAATAGTTCGAAATTCAAGGAAATCATTAGCAGTTAAAAATTATCAGCATCCCGAAAATCGAGAAGACAAAGGTATCTCCAGCACATTTTTCAATGCAAGTACAACATTGATTTCGAGGGAGTCAGGTCACATTTATTGCTGGTATTACAACATGAATTTCAAGGAGGAAATCGCTGGTTTGAGGCACAAATTTCAAGGGTAGAAAAGTTAGATTGTTGGCATGAAATTCAAGGGCCATGTTACCCACCACCTGTAGGTAGTATATAAAGGGATTTTTTTTCTCCTAGATGGTCCTCAGCCGACAACCAGTAGCCCCTTGCAACCCCTAGATAGCTCGATGTGCCATTCTGCTCTGCCACTTGAGCCAGCCATGTGGTCCCTCACCCATCTGTTATGACTTTATGTTTGAAGGTGGGCCTCCATGTTGATTTTTGAGTAGCTTGGGAGGTAGTCCAAGCCTTAGGGTTTGGGGTTTGGAGGGCAAAGCTCCACAAGAGTCACTTGTGGGCTTGGAACCCAAGTATGGGGTTTTGCACCAAATTATGTTTTGGGCATTTCCATGAGCACATTTCTACATGTGATGGATGAGGATGATAGCTCCTAGTGAGACGAATCTAATGCAACGAGAATCGTCCGATTTCGAGTTGTAGAAGTGGAGATATGAATTTTTGAAGGTATTTTTTGGGGATGACACCGTAAGTATCAAGGTCGGTCTAAGGTTATGTTAGGCTTATGGCAGTTGGACAACCCCTAAAATGTGACGTTTTGGAGCCCTTCTTTATGGTATATATAGAAGGTGATATGAGGGTGATAAAGGCATCCAATTGTGCAACATAACACAGGTGAACAACTCATTGAAGAGAGAAGACTTCACTATTTGGGCCACAACAAAGAAGGAGGACAACAACAGGAGTCCGAGATCTATTCTAGAGCATTTTGAGGAGGTCGAAATTCAGAAAGGAGGGCCGAGGGCCTGTTCTTGGAGGCCGAGGCAGAGGAGTGGAAGCAGGGACTGTTTTGAGGGCTGTGCGGAGGGTGCAGACCCTTGGGAAGGTCACTGCAACTAGGAGAAGTCTTGTTGTAGCAAGCCACAACAAAAGTAAGGGAGGCCGAAGGGTTGTAAGGGGCTAGAACAACCCAAAACTTCAGTGTAGGGTCTCCTCCCCTCTTAGAAGGGAAACTGCAACAAAGAAGGGCAATTCTGGGTAGTTTGAAGGATTGTGTTGTGTGCCCTAACAAGCCCTAGAATTGCAGCACTCAGAGAAGACCCTAAAACAATGAGCTCGAGTATGCATTTTGGGTGCATCTTGTGTGTGTTGGGTCATAGTTTGTGACAATTTTGGATTAGTTCTTGGGCAGCCTATGGGAGCCAATTTGGAGGCTTGATTGGGTGATCGTAAGCCTTCATTGGTGCAAATCTTGCAGTGTAGTATTGGGTACCATTGACTTGGTGGAGGGCAGTGTGTTGGCTACCCAAAGTAGCCCTAGACGAGCTATCTTGAAGTGACGAAGAGGAGCTGAAGGTTGGGTGAAGATTGGTGCCAAAGTGCAGCACTTTGATGGACTAGAGTGATTGCTAGCCTGATAGATTGGAGCTCGGGAAGTGGCCAACCTAGAGAGAAGATTGATGAGCCCATGTACATGTAGTAGAAGTGACTTACAACAGTGTTAGGTGGCAGCCCTCCTGGAGTCTCTATGTGTTGTCCTTTGAAGGACTAAGGGACAACTAGAGAGAAGTATGGAACCGGAGGTCCGACAGGGCAATATACGACAAAGAAGTTGCAACGAAGATTGTCATTGTATCTTGTATACCGTAGACTGTTGTATTATTCAGATTTGGTTTAATATAACAAAGATTGGGTTGTACATTATTGTACAATATTTGTTAAAAATTGTGTATACTTGTGCATATGCGATTTACTGCTTTATATTTTCCACTATGCAAAGTAGTTCTTGTTGAGATTTTTGGTTTGGTAGCATCAAAGATTCTAAGATTGTAACCTAGACCTAAGATTGTGGAAATTCAACACTCCCAACCCTAAAGGTATGGCTTTTCATTGGTGTATTTGAGGAGTTTTCCTTACTTTTCATGGCCTCTTTTGGGCATGAATTGGTGGGGGGATTTAGCGGAAAGGGTGGGTTAGGTTTGTATTCTTGTCTCCATTGCCTGATTTCCTTGTTACCCTTGTATCCTAGTCTCGTGGGATCTCCTTTACTGGCCATTAGCTTTAGGGTTGGCACTACATGGGAATCCCAATTTTGGTCGCATGGTCCCACTCCCCAACACCACCTCCATTACTCCTTTTCCACTCATTTGAGCCCCATTCATATCTTTCCCGTCTAGGGCCACGTAGGGTTAGACTCCCCTTCCCCTTGTCCACACCTTGGGTCGAGCTTGAAATGATGCCCCAGAGGTTGATGTAGCTAAAAGGAAAGTAAAAAGCATAATTTGGCCACTCTCAATAGGAAATGTACCACAAAATGCAAAAGACGGCCAGGACATATAAATTTAGCATGTGGGCAAAAGCCAAACATGAGCTCTACCCCTTATTCAAGGCTATCACCCTGGTTCCTATGGGCCCTAGATGAGCCCCCTCCATCATTAACGAACCCATGATTGTCCCAATCCCTGGTGGGCGATGAACTGCCCCACCTCAAGGGGGTATCCACTGTATATATTACACATCATGCTCTCCATCCCCTGGAGCCCCGAGCAGTTATGAAGAAAAAAATCAATCAAAGGCAAAAGACATATGAAGAAGGGTGTAAAAACAAAGTTCGGGGTAACTCATGTATCACGATTTGCTCCCTCCTACGCTCATATACCCAGGTGTGGGCTTCCCTTGTTATAGCTACCCAATTTACCTTGACATGTGGTCTGGATCATTCCCTTGATCTCCCTTCCATTCCACCATTATATCATTTTCCACCTACCTCTTAAAGGATGTACTATGGACATGTCACCCCCTTTAGAGGTTGAAACCACCTAATAGGGTCCTTGGCTAACCCCCTTTTTGAGCTTGGAGATACTTGTACTTGCCAAAAATCACTATGGAAGGGCATGCCACCATTAAGTGCCCCATTGATCCCATAACCTGTAAGGATTATTAATCTATTACTTGTTATTTCTAATGATTTGTTGTATTGGAGGGCAAGGGGACGCATTGGATCTTATGTAGGATTGCAGGTGCGTCTTCATTTAGGGCTTGGTCTCCCTGTACAGGGTCCTACCTCTCAAGAGAGTCACATTGATGCTTGTAGGGTGAGCGTTGAGAGCCATGGGTCTCCATCGTAGCAGATATTACTTTATGGATTCCCAACAATGTTCATTGATTGCTCATGTTCCACCTTTTGGATGAGGATGATGCACCTGGTCCACCATGCCCAACCGATTCCATAGTTGCACCATACACTTGGCAGATGTTCCAAGATGCCTCCCGTTGCAAATGGAGGGTTTATGTCATCACTCCAGTCCTTACAAATGGTTTACAGGCATATTTGGTCCATTTGGAGACCCATGAGGTTGTCCCTATGCCCCCACACCCACTTGGGAGCACCACAGGTTCTTGATAGGATAACAAGGGGCTAATCCCTTGTCCACTGTGTTTGGAGTCCTTTTCTTCATCATGGCACTCCTTAGACTTCATCTGGCCTCCTCAAAGGCCCAACGATTCACTTTGTTGATCATTTGACCCTCTTGAGAGGCTTACCTTTACATTGTTGAGCTATTTGGTGGTTTTGTCTCCAAAAGTTTTTTTATTAGGCACATTATTTTATTTTAGGGGCTAAATTAGGCCTAATTAGCTAAATCAAATTCATTAGGAAGTGTATAAATAGATGAGAGCTGATTTATTTCTCTCATCATCACTTGGATTGGATCATTCTCTCTTGTGAGATTTTCCTTATTCTTTTTGGAGGACGAAATTGGATGGATGGATGAATTTTGATGTTTTGATCTCTTCATTTTTGTCTTGGAGCTTCTACATTGGCATATGACGATGATTGGATATACTTGTTCTCACATGTAAGTGCTCTTTTAATGCTATTTTATCATTTTCTTATGTCACAAGCATGTTGTTGGGAATTTCACTATACTAGGCTGAAGTTTGCTGCTTTTCTTGTATGAAATATTGGGAATTTGACTCTTTATAAGCGTTGCATCATGTCATGGGCCATGTTTGAATAAGTGAATATTCCTAGAGATATTTTGTCTAAATTTTATCTTGATAAGTCATCATATATTGCATATCAAAGTGTAAAGACCTTGAAGCAATTGTCCCATGCCCTAATTGCCATGCGAAATTGTTCTAGAGGCCTCCTTGACTAAGTGAAATCATCTCAAGCATTGGAATCTCCTTGACTCCATTTCTCCCAAAGGATTAGGCACTGATCCTCCACTAGTGATCACTTTAAAGCACATCTTTCACACCTTCTCTCTTTTTTCTAGGCCTAGCCCCAGAGGGTGACCTAGGGTATCAAATTTCTCACAATCTAGTCATCCAAACACTTAGATTTTTTGTCCACAACTGCGCTGGGGTTTGCTCTAGAGGCCCTCCTAATTTGAGGCAAATCCGATGGTGGGATCTCGAGATATTGCAAACACTAGCTCGATGATCGTTTCTTGCCCTAGGTTTCCCTTGGCTAGTGACCTCATTTGGATCATTGCATTCTATTCCAAGAAGATTTGTCCATTGATCATCTTCTCTTCCACAATTAGGTCAAGCCCCTCCTTGAGTGACCAACTCCACTTGACTAATTTTGGGTCCACTTGGTCCCGTGTGGTCCCACAACTTTATAACTACAATTCCAAAAAAGACCAATTGGAAACCAAGTTTTCACAAGGATTTCTAGGACTAGTTGTCTCCTTTACAGGTCTTATTCACAAACCCTAGCCCCTGAAATCCCCTTGGCCCTTCTTAGAGAGCCTTAAACCTTGCTTCTTGAGCAAGTAAACCATACAATTGAGTCTCTCTTACGAATAGCCCTTAGGAATCGCTCCTTATCTCTGCATTGATTCATCCTTCTAGTGATTCCCTCTATTACCAGGTCTCCTCCCATCGATGAAAGTCTGTAAAGAGCAGGGATCTTTAGCTGCGGTGACAATGGGCTATTGCTCCATTGTTGCCCTTGACCTAGTATTTCTCCTTTTAGGATCCCCTCCTAGGATGTTTGCTAGGTTGAGTGGTAACAGGCCAAAAGTGTTGAACTGTGGCACAAAATTCGAGGGTTTGAAGTATGGACAATGGCATGAATTTCAATGGCAAAGGTGTTGGATTGTGGCATTGATTTCTATACAACAACATGGTTTTCAAGGAACTAGCTTGAATTTCTAGGAGGGAGATAAGTACCCGTGTTGTGTAATTAATGTTGTAAATTTCTTTGCGAAAAATCAAATAAAAATCCTCTTCCTACTAGTTTTCCCTTCAAGGGTTTTTCAAGGTCTAATTGACCAAATAGCAGTGTCTAAATTTTGTTCATGCTTGTGAAATTTATCAATTGATTTGTGAAAAAGTAGTTGTAGCTTCTAGTGTTTTAATTGCATTTATATTCAAGTTTTAATCTCAGCAATGAACAATGGGGTTTTGGCATTATACTTGATGTGAAAACAACTTGAAACCAAGTAGGATTACATGAGACAAATTTTCTACATGGTATCAGAGCACCAAGATAGCTGATGAAATGTGACTGACAAGCATAAAAGAACTTTTATAGCTAGGGATTTGTGGTTGAGAGGGAGAGTGTTTGCGCATTTTCAATGTTGAGAAGTTGTGTTGGTTGAGAGGGTTAGATGGCTACTAGTTTGTGGGTGGAGGATAGGTTGAGTGGGGTTGATAGGGTGTTGTAGCATTAGGCGAGGTGGATGAGTTTGCCACTAAATTTGACACAATGTTTTCCTTAGTGGTGAGTCTTGCCGCTAGTGTTACATCTCATAATGTCTGGTATGTAGATAGTGGAGCTTTTGACCATATGACAGGAGTCAAAGAGCACTTTACGGGTCTTACAGAGATTGGTATAGATTTGTAGGTGGTGCTTGTAGATGATTCCATTGTCAGAGCAACAGGTGTAGTGACTGTATCCTTTCAAAGGGAGTCATAGTTGTTAATTTTTAGGGCTAGATTGTTCTCTGCTGTAGATAATTGCACTTATAAACCTTTTCAATATCTTCATATAACATTCACCCCAAACATCATATCATCATTAGCAACTATGTAGAGAGAACAATAAACAACAACAATGCAATAGAACGGTAAAAAGCGATTGAAGAAAAGCATGCACAATAAAGACACCAAGATTTAGGTCAGAGACCAGGGCAAAATCCCACAAGGGGGAAAACCCAACCAGATTCTTCTTCTTTAGATATTCATCAAATGTTTAGCTGAGATACAATGTACATACATCATGAGACATAAGGCATTTGTTATCAATCACATTAGGCCACCTAGGGCCAGCCCAACAATAGACTAGTATATTAGAGAGGCAAGCACAAGGCTTCATATTGCACTGTCATATGAGCACAAAGTACATCATTATCACTGTCAGATCAAGGATCACTATTTCATTGTCAACAAGATCATTGTATCACAGTTACTTAGGTTCATGTCTGTAGATCCAAGTCACTGTCATATGTTATTGTCAATATTCTCACAAGCATAGGTACGACTGTCTTATGTCACTATCATGTAAATCATGACAGTGACATAGATCACTTTCTCACTGTCACATGTTATAGGGTTATTGTTGTATCAAAGGTCTTTGATATATATATCACTGTCATGTCTCCAAGTCAAGATTAGGTTACTGTCATGTAGGTTATATCAATGTTTACTGCAATAACAAAGATCACTGTCTCATGTCTAGCTCACTGTGCATACATCATAATGCAAACCGCAAAGAATAGCAACCACAGATGAGCAAGTCACTGTATAATGTCGAGCCTCATAGTAATGTGATGGCACTGTGTAGGTAAAACCATAAAATATAACGATGATGCAAGAGAGTATTCAGAGATGTGGTGCCACAATGATATGTAATACAAGCCATACAATGATGATGTTACAGAGCATATTGAGTATAGTAATGCGAACCATATACAAATACGATGCCACATAAGAGATGTGATACCACTATGTATATGCGATGCCACTGTCACTATGTATGATGCATACCACAAACATATGCCATGCCATTGTGTATTGTGCATGCGATAGACATACGCGATACCACTGACCATAGATATATGCGGTGCCATTGTGCATTGTGCATGCCACAGACATATGCGATACCACTGACCATAGACATATGCGATGCCACTGTCACTGTGTATGATGCGTACCATAGACATATGCGATGCCACTGTCACTGTGTATGATGCGTACCATAGACATATGCGATGCCACTATGTATTGTGCGTGCCACAGATATATGTGATACCACTGACCGAAAAATATGCGATGCCACTGTCACTGTGTATGATGCATAGCACAAACATATGCGATGCCACTGTCATTGTGTATAATGCATACCACAAACATATGCGATGCCACTGTCACTGTGTATGATGCGTACCACAAACATATGCGATGCCACAAACATATTTGACGCCATAGGAATATCAATGTGTCCATAGAGTGTAGATATGATCCATGAGCTACTGGTACATTCATGCCATAGAGTTATAAATATGATCCACGAGCCACAAGATATATTTGTGCCACAGAGTTATCAATACGACCCATGAGCCACATGATATATTCATGCCACAGAGTTATAAATACGATCCACGAGCCACAGGATATATTTGTGCCAAATAGTTATAAGTATGATCCACAAGCTAGATGATAGATGTCAAGGAACCAATAGATAATACGAGCTTCAGAAGTGATGCGAGTTATAGGAAATTGACTTAGAGTTTTGCACTCTTGATCTTCGTTGATGATATGCGGTCGAATTTCTCATATCACATATTTATATACATTCACATGATCAAATTGGTGACTGAATAGAGCCAAGCCGACTTATAGAATTTTAAGGGAAATTCTTAATTCAAATTTGCTCAAATTTCTTGCCACATTAATAATAATGAGAGGAGTGCGCAATAATATATCTTTTATCAATTTGAATTCTCCTTTGGGGCGAGACAGGCTCGTCTCGGGCTCTTAGGGTTTCTATGGGGAAACTTGTCCATAACTACCCCAATTTTCAACAACAACCTCCCTTGAAAATGACAAAGTTCCTATATGTTCCAAGGCTGAATAAGAATCTGATTTCAGTTTCCAGTATTGAGGACAGGGGATATGTGGTGGTGTTTTGAGATGGACAACTACTCATGTATCCCAGGGGATCCAGTATCACGTCTGCTAGAAGATTGGAGTCCAGCATGGGAGACTCTATATGTTCATGTTTCAGCCTACCATAGCCTTAATGCCTGCTAGCACACAATCTAGTAGGGCCCTAAGGAAGGGGAAACCTAGGGGACAACTACTAGACTAAGTGACAACAACGGGACAATGACCCATTGTCACTTTAGTCAAAGTCCCCTGCTCTTGATGGACTTTCACCAATGGGAGGAGCCTCAGTGGGAAGAGAATCACTTAGAATGGATAGATCAATGATTTAGGTATGGAGTGATTCCGCCAAGCATATTCAAGGAGATACACAACAATGGCTCAATGCTTCAAGGAAGCTAACGCACTCTCCAAGAAAAGCTTTAAGATGAAGAGATCAAGACATAGGGTTTTTTAGGTGCAATGATAATAATAGATATTCCTAAGGTCAAGACTCTAGGAGATGAGATAGGACCTCTTAAAGAAGCTCTATGTGATTATTTAACACTTCCAAAAGGCTCTTCGCTCTCTTTGAGAGACCTAAGAAAGACTTGTGCTAGGGTTTTGTGAATAATCGAGGGAAGAAATTCTTCCAAGGTACTCACTAGTTCAAGGCAAGGGAGGAGAAAGGGTTTCTTGATATATATTCCCATGAATACTATGCTCATACAACCCTCAAGAAAACCATCTATCCTAGGAAATACAAGCTAGGTTTCCCTTCTAGGGCACAAGACTTTATGAATGGATCACCGTGAGAAAACAACCAAAATTGGATATCCTCTTGACAAGACCTCAAAGAAGAGTGTTTTCCTCACGAAATCTGAAAATTCCCTCTCTAATAGATTTCGCTTGATGCCCTAGCTAGCTATCCTATGAAATGAGGGGCAGAAATTTGAGGAGAAAAGATGGAGAAAAGAGGAGTTGATCACCAAACAACTTAGGCCTGTGGCTTATCCCTTGGGTTAATGGAGTTCTAGATGCATTAGATAAGCCAAATTTATCCTCATGGAGGTTAATATGATGCCCTAGCTACCACCTTTCAATAATTACCTACTATTAGAATATGGAGTTTCATGAAGAAAAATAACATTTCATAACTAGGAACATTTATTACATGCTATACCATGAATAACATATGCAAGAGCCAACCAAATAGCTTTCAAAATTGTCTTCAACGAAATTAGGGCACAATAGAATTTACTCTAGTTGCAACAATTACATAAATTAGACAATTTGCAAAGAAATATTTCATCAACAAGAGCATTTACAAAATAGCCATGCAATATATCCATCCATTTTCAAGAAGTAACTCCAAGACAAGATAAAAAATCAGCTCCAAATATCATAGTGCATCCAAGATACTCCAAAACATCCAAGAGAAAAAGTGTGAATTTTCCTAAGAGGGACGAAAATCCCAAGTGATGATGATGATCTCTCACAATGAGAGCGAGTTCCATTTATAGGAGACCTTAAAGGTGGAATTTCTATTCTAAAGTCTGTAACATTATAAAAATGTGCAAAATAAAGGCCTTGGTTACAAGTTGACCAAGTATTTGTGATAAGTTGTGAATCAACCATCCAAGAGCTAGTCGAAATGGTGACATCATGCTAATGTAGGGTTGTTGAATGGCCACGTTGAGTCCTCTTTGTGCCAAGATGTGAGAGAGGGATTTATCAATCTCGAACAAGGGGGTCGCCACTTGGTCTCCATGCAATACTCTATGTGGGGCCCCAAAGTGGGTTTGGGGCACAAATACTAGTCTCATGGGTCTCCGGATGAAAGAAAGACCTGTACACTGCTCCAAATGAGGGCTTTGATTATGGTGCCTTCCCTCCCAAGTCTCAAAGGTTAGACAAACCTCCTTTGGGCCTTGGATCAATTACCATAATCATACTAAGCCGACCGAGGCACACTGGTCCAAGTGCATCATCTCATGAATAATGTGGGACAATGAACAAATTGCCGAAGGTATTGATGGTGCCCATGGCATGCAATGATGTTCTAACATATGATGGAGCCCCATGGCTCTCAACGCATCCCCTAAGGGTGTCAATATGATCCCCTGGTGGGCTCAGGCCCCACAACAACTACCAAACCATATGATCACTGCTAAGACCACTGGGGCACACTGGTCCAAGTGCATCATCTCTTGAATAATGTGGGGTAAAGTGCAGACTTTTGGGGTGCTATAGGTGCCCATTGAATGGAATGATGCTCTACAAGTGGTAGGAGTCCCATGGCTCTCAATGCTTCCCCTGTAGGGTGTCATAATGCTCCTCTAGTGGACATGAGCCCTTATTAAGTTGTCCAACCGATGATGAAGGCTATTACCGCTCAAATGAGCAGGGGTCCTAGGAGGGCATCCTAAAGGGCAACTTCAAGGTGAAAGGCAATAATGGAGCGATAGCCCACTGTAACCTCAATTAAGGCTCCCTGCTCTTGATGGATTTTCACCGATGGGAGGAGACTCGGTATAAAAGGGAATCATTAGATGAATAGGTCAATAAGAGGATGAGGAGTGATTCCTAACATCTATTCACAAGAGAGACTCAGTTATATGGTTTTCTTGCTTAAGAAGCAAGGTGATAAGCTCTCTAGGAAGCGCTGAGAGGGCTTTTGAGGTTATGGTTTGAGAATGTGTCTTATCAAGGAAGCCCCTAGACTCAAAAGGTCTTATGAATGCTTGGCTTCCATGTGGTCGTTGTGGAATTGGAGTCAACAAATTGTGGGACCACAAAGGGCCGAGTGGACCAAAAATTAGGTCAAGGATATGGAGTTGACCATTCAAGGATGTACTTGACCTAATTAGGGAAGGGAAGAGGATCAAAGAAAGAACCTTCTTTTGATGATTTAATGCTATGATCCTAATGAGGTCACTAGCCAATGGAAAACTAAGGGCAAGAATCGACCTTTGAGCTAGGGCATGGAATATCTCAAGATCCCACAGTTGGAATTTCGTGAAACTTGTAGGGCCTCTAGAGGACACACCAACGCAGTTGTGGGCAAGAGATTGAATTCTTTTGATGGCTAAATTGTAAGAAAAATGATGCCCCAGGTGACCAATGGAGTCTAGGCCTAGAAAAACAGGGGAAGGTGAGAGAAATTCTCTCTGAAAATGATCACCTATGGAAGGATCAATGCCTTATCCTTTGGGAAAGATGGAGACAAGATGAATTTTATGATTTAGAGGAACTACACGCAATCAAGGAGCCTTCTAGACAACTTCGCATGGCAATTAAGGCATGATAGCAACTGCTAGAAGAATTTATATTTCAAGTTGCAATAATTGATGCCTTATCAAGATATGCTCAATAGAAACAATCTCTAGGAACATTCACCCTTTTCACACATGATACATGAGATGATGCAACACTAGAAAGGATTAAATTTCCACAATTTCGCATAAGAAAAGCAATAAATTTCAGACCTAGTATAGCGAAAATCCCAACAACATTCATGTACTAAAGAAAATAAGAAGAATAGACATGAAAAGAGCATTTACATGTGTAAAAGCGTCAATCCAATCACCAAATTATGCCAATAATGAAGCTCCAAGACAAGAGAGATATCCAAACATTAGAATTCATCCATAACATCCAGAATCCTCCTCCAAAAGGGAATGCAAAATTCTCAAAAAACTACTAAGACCCAAATCCAAGTGATGATGATGAAAATGAATCACCTCACTTGTATTTATACAATCTCTAATGAATTCACATGGCCTAATTTGGACTAATAATGCCCCTAGAATAAATTAATGTGCATAATATCAATACTTTGGGTGACAAACCCACCAAATAGCTCATTAACATAAAGATAAGCCTTTCAAGAGGGCAAACGATTAACATAATGAGTCGTTGGGCCTTTAAAGAAGCCTATTGAAGTCCAAGGGGTGCCATGATGTGAAAATGGACTCCCAACATAGTAGACAAGGGGTTGGCCCCTTGTGTTCCAAGCAAGAACCTGTAGTGCTCCCAAGTGGGTATGGGGGCACAATGACATCCTCATGGGTCTCCAAGTGGATTGAAAGTGCTTGTAAACCATCTGTAAGGGCTAGGATGATGATGTAAGCCCTCCCTCTATAGTGGGAGACATCCTCTGGAGCTTGGAACATCTGCCAAGTGTAAGGTGCAAGTATGGATCAACTGGGCATGGTGAACCAGACGCATCATCCTCATCCAAAAGGTGGAACACGAGCAATTAGTGAATGGTACTAGGGATCCATGAAGTACTCTCTGCTATTGTGGAGGCCCATGGCTCTCAACGCTCATCCTACAAGTACTAATGCAGCCCTTTGGAGTGTTAGGACCATGTATAGGGAGACAAAGCCCCAAATGGAGCCTAAATAAAATTCTGCATAAGATCCAATGTGTCCCCTTGCCCTCCAATATAACAAATCATTAGAATAATCAAGTAAAAGAGCTTAAGCGTCGTGGAATCAATGGAGCACTTCATGGTGGCATGCCCTTCCATAGTGGGCTTTGGCATGTACAAGTGTCTCCAATCTCAATAAAGGGGTTAACCAAGGACCCTATTAGGTGGTTTCATCCTTTAAAGGGGGTGACATGTCCAAGGTACATCCTTCAAGTGGTAGGTGGCAAATGATAAAGTGATGGAATGGAGTGGGGATCAGGGGAATCATCCAAACCACCTGTTATGGTCTACGGGTAGATATGATAAATGGAAGCCCACACCTGGGTATATGAGTGTAGGAGGGAGCAAATCGTGGTACATGAGTTACGCCAACCTTTGTTTTTCCACCCTTCTTCATATGCCTTTTGCATTCGATTGATTTTTCTTCATAACTGCTTGGGGCTCTAGGAGATGAGAGCATGTTGTGTGGTATATAAGAGTGGATACCCCCTAAAGGTGGAGTAGTTCATTTCCCATAAGGGGTTGGGACAATCATCGGTTCTTTCATGATCGAGGGGGCTCATCTAGGGCCCATATGAACCAAGGTGATGGCCATGGATAAGGGGTAGGGCTCATGTTTGGCTTTTGCTCACATGCTAAATTTGTATGTCCTGACCATTTTTTCCATTTTGTGGTACATTTCCTATTGAGAGTGGCCAACTATGCTTTTTCTTTTCTTTTTAGTTGCATCAACCTCCGAGCATCGTTCTAAGCCCGACCCAAGATGTGGACAAGGGGAGGGGGAAGGCTAACCCTATGTGGACCTAGTGGACACATGTGGGCCCAGATGGGAAAAGAGATGAATAGGGCTCAAATGAGTGGAAGGTAGTGATGTATATGGTGTCGAGAAGCAAGACCGCGCAACCAAAATTTGGATTTCCCATGTAGTGCCAACCCTAAAGTTAATGCCTAGTAAAGGAGATCCCACAAGACTAGGATAAAAGACTAAACACCAAATCAAAGCGAGCATAAGAGACGAGCACAAACCTAGCCCACTCTTTCTGTCGAACCCCCCGCACGTCTCCATGCCCAAAAGTGCCCATGACAAGTAAGGCAAATTACTCAACTATGCTAATGAAAAGCCATGCCTTTGGGGTCGAGAGGCCCACCTTCAAACATACAATCATAATAGATAGGTGAGAAATCACTTGGTTGGCTCAGGTGGTGGAGATGATGGCATATCAAACTATCCGGTGGTTGCAAGGGGTTGTTGGCTGAGGAACCCATCTAGGAGAAATTTTTTCTCTTATATACACTACCCACAGGTGGTGGGTTGTTGATTTATGGTAGCATCGGATGTGCTCTAAGTCTCAATATTTGCAGGGAGGCTAGGACACATGTATTCCATAATACCCAGAAATCGTTGGGAAATTCTACCTGGAGACAGTTTTATTAAAATAATTAATTATTTTTAATGGATGCCTAAGTCTAAACTTAGGAAATTGAAATAATTAAAGGGTATTAATTAAACTAGGGGTGAAACTTCTAAAAGAAGACGAGGATCAAGTCAAAATGATTGGAGCCATTGATTGTAATCTAATCTTGGCCGTTGATTAATCAACGAGATGATTATAAGAAGAGGCTTGATGGGTATTTGGAAAACACATCAGATGAGAGATCATAGATTGATTTTCTTAAGAGAGTAGCGCAATAGTTGCCGGAGAAGGTGATCAAGGAGATTTATTGCAGTGAGGCGCATGGATAATTTTCCAGAGGAAGTTTTCCTGATCCAGAGAGTGCAAGGCAGAAAGGGCAGAGAGTAGTCCGGAGAGGCAGCGTTGGGCCACACTGAGGCAGCGTAGAGCTACGCTGTGGTAGCATAGAGCTTTAGAGGGAGTTCGTATTTCTGTTGGGGAATAGTTGGGATCTAGTGTCGGAGCCAAGGTGTGAGACCGGGAGGCCAGAGGGCCGAAGTTTCTAGTGAGTAGACGACTGAGAGGAGGTGCAACGCAGTCCCAACAGCAGTGACGCAGTCACTGCGGGGGTGTGATGCAGTACTGTGCAGAGGCTCATCTCCAGCATAGATCAGTGTCGCATTTCCTAGTGATAGGGTGAGATCATCTCACTATCTTTTTGTCGAGTTAGATCTTTGTATAGGATTGCCAGTTTGGGCTTCGAAGAATTGTACTGAGAAATTGCTGCATGATAATTGAAACCCTTAGCTGTTGCACCGATTTTCCCACATTGTGTTATTCCGGGACATTTTTCCAAAAATAACGGTATCACTTGTGTGTGCTATTTCTTTCTTGCTCAGTTTGTGATGTCCCTTCCTAAATTATTTTGGAACAAGACTAATTTCTACATTTTGGGGCTGATTTTGGAGGTGATGAGGCCCATTCAATTTTATTAGGAGGCTAGACTTAGTAGAAGTTATTTCGATGTGGTTAATTTGAATGTGGGGGCCAGCCACACTTGGAGAATATGTATTCCCTAGTTTGATTTGCATGGAGGGGAAATCGATGGTTAAGTGAGGGACCCATGATGGAGGGAAAATGGAGGGGAAAGTGCTCCACGAAATCTATATAAGAAAGGCGATTGTCCTCATTTTAGCATCTTATCTTTTGACATATTGAACTTAATCTTAGTTTCTCCAGCTGCTTAGTTGGGTTATTGTGCTGTTTAGCACATGAGTGTCTCCGAGTGGAGATCTCAACCCTTGCTTCGGTGGACTTGGAGTGTCAGCCCTAGAAGGGAGTTCTTCATTTCAATGCGTAGCAAGAATTATTAGTCGAGTACTAGCAGCAGGGGGAGTAACAACAATGTCGGGATTGCGTAGTCACAAGCGTGAGGCACTCTGAGAAGTTGAGGAGACATGATCATCCTTCATCATTTTCAAGAGTATAGAGGGCAACTACAGACAAGAGGACCATCCTACATGCAGCTGTCATTTCATCACACGCAGGACTGTGTCATCTCCTTTATGACTACACAGTCATTGGAGTGGAGACTCTTTAGGGCAGCACCATCCGGGGAAGTTTGGAGCTAGGAGGCTGGGAGATCATTTGGAGGGCCATTTGAGGAGGATTGCTGGATTTGGGAGAGCAGAGATTGACAGGATCAGTCACAACAACAAAATTCGAAATTAGAGGAGGGCCAAGCTGTGAAGGGTCAATTTTTTAAGGTTGGAACCAAGGGAAATGCTTTCTGGGTTTTTCTAGGTTTTGGGCAAGGATCACACTCCTAATTTTATAGAATTTTCTGGGCAGATTTAAGAGGTCAAACAGGGGTCCCAACTTAGCTAGTAGTTAGAGGAGCTAAGGGGAATTTGAGCCAAAATTCTGAGGTCAACATTTGGCCAATTCCGTTGTGGGTTATTATGGGTATTTGGTGGAGAGGGTGGAGTTAATTTCTTGTAATTTTATGAGCACTGGAGGTGGTGTTTCCAACAGCATCTCTGCAGAAGATAACACAGTTTAACAAGGGCAACACAAGGCATCATTGCAACAGTTATTTGTGCCATCTAGGCTTGACTTATTACCACCTGGGCTTGATCACACTTGCCATTGAGGCAAGCCCAGCTACACCACTTCCAAATTATTGTACTTTTCTCCCAGATTATAATAAAATGGCTCAACTGTTGGTTATTCCTGGACTTTTTATGGGTGTGCACTGAATGTTTCAATTTTATGGTGTTGTTTTTATTGTTTGCTTTGCATAACACTATTTTTCCTAGTTTGGAACATTACACAGTTCTTGTTCCGCATATTATTTAAGTTGTGAAGGCTGCAGTTGTATTTATTTCAATGTTCACTGTATAATACTGTAAATAACTTGATTCAATAGGAGAAATATAATCAGTTGCTGCAGTAGTGATTTGGGGATTCCAGATTTTCACATGGTATTAGAGCGCAAGTGAAGCAAGAGAACAGAACGAAAGAGCCCAACGTTGAAGAGAAGAAGGGAGATCGAAGTGCTGCGTAGGCAACAAATCGAATCCTTAGAGGGATTGCGCAGTCTAGGCCAGGAGGGCAAGATTCTCGAGGAAAATCTCTCTATGAGTGAGTTGACAGAGAGGTAAGATTTCCAATTCGTGATTTGTTAGTGGCAGAGGGAGCAGCGTAGCAACAAATTCCGCGTAGAGTAATCTTCAGGTGAGACACAGTTTTCTGCAATAGTTGCTGGGGTAGAAAAATGTCAGAAGAGGGAAGGAGACACTTTTTGAGGGAATTTCTTCCTTAGAGAATTCCTAGCCAGGGAATTCGATTTCTCAGTTGCTGAGCAGTAGTAAAGAGGAGCAGATCTACTAACTCCAGTAGGGAATGTGTAGGGCAACCTCGCAACAATGCAAAGAAGAGAGGAGGCAGTTCGACATTTTGTTGGCAGAGATGGTAGCTAATGGGTTGAGAGATCAAGATTGGTTGGACGGAGCATCTAACTATGTGATCTGGAAGGCTAGGATCTTTTGCCTTCTGGATGAGCATGATCTCAAAGCCTATGTTTGTTAGGATATTCCGACACATGGGAAATAGTTAAGCATAACTTGGTCTAGTGTAGAGTTAGGTAAAGTGTGTTTCTTTACTATGTACATTTGTGACTTACAATTCGACGGTCATGATATGCTCCGACGGTTCATTCTATCCTCGATATTATCGACACTTGATTCGTGGCTTAACTCCCGATTGGTCCATGAACTCTATTTAAAGAGCATGGAGGGTCTTTTGTAGGGTAACCATTCATGAGAGAAGCTTATGTAAATTTTCATTCTTTTATTAATAAATTGCTTCAAGTGGCCACGTTGGCTCAGGCCGTGGACTGTTTCCCTCTTTGAGGGTTTTAACCACGTCAAGAATACTGGTGTATTGATCTGTGATCTGTTTGTGGGTGGTGTCCTTTCGTGTTTTATCTGAGGAACTTACCTTGTAAATTCCTACATGGTATTAGAGCTATTTGAGGGCAGCATTCGGTGGTGATCCAAATCTGAAGCTGGTACAACTGCATTCGACTGTCATTTCCTCGATCTACTGTTTCTGATTGCTTTCGGGCCGAGAGCACTGCTCTATTGTGTTAGGAGCATCTGTTCTAGTGAGGAACCCCTTTCGTTTCACGCGAAAAGGTTTTTGGTAGCCCTAGCTATGTCATTTTTAAGATCTGGAGGTATACTGTCTTTATTTGCAGTTCTAGCTATTCATTTCTCTGTTTATTTCGGTTTATTTAGCTCTCTGTTTTTTATTACCTGATTTATAGCTTTCATTTCTGCGTATGCTCTTTGCCCTGCTACTCTGTGCGATCTAGGCAAATCAAAAACAAAAAGGAAGGATTTTTCTCATGCATATGCTCTTTTTTCACCGCGCTTTGGTGTGATCTCGGAAAATCAGAAACATTGAGGAAATTATTTAGTTTTTGATTAAAGCTAACTTCAAGCTGCAAGGTTTATTTTTTTTTGTATGTCTGTGTTAGGTTTTGTGGTTTTTGTTTTGTAGGCAAGAAAGAACTTTTTCAAGTAAGCACACACCCCAAAGCATAAGTGACTAAAAAAACCCCCTTCCCTTTTTCCAAAAATTACTTACCTTTTAAACTAGCTCACTTGGTCCACAATTACTTTATGAGAATAGAGGTCTTAAGTTCAAGTCCTTCTTTTTGTTGAGTTACTTTTTCAAAAAGCACATGTAACTTATGTTTTAAAGTTACTTTATGTAAAAGTGTTCTCACCTGTTATAAAAAGTGAGTCACTTATAATTCTAAAGTCTCTTTATCTTTTATTTAAATTACAATTTAGTGGGTAGCTCATGAAGTACCATTGTAAAAGTGGCTTTTACTTATTTAAAAAAGTAAGTCACATAATTTTTTTTTAAAGTGAGCTAATTAGATTAAGTTTGGAAAGGAGCGGCGGGGGGAGATTTTTTTAAATATCATTCATTTCCGCACATTCATGCATTTCGTTGGCATCTTCAACAACTTTTCTTCAAAAAGCCATAACTTCTTCATTTGGAAGCCATTTTTAGAGCCACATTTTTAATCAGCCTAATTTTTCGAGATCTTTTCATTGGAACACTTAGTTTCAGCATCTACAACTTCAGTTTCTGTTAAAATGGAAAGTCCATGCCAAGTTATTCTTGACAACACCAACTACTTCCAATGGTGGTCCTACATTGTGGATTTACTTAGAAGTAAAGGTCTTTATAGAATAGCCTCAGGCCAAGAAACCAAACCTCAAGATGAAGATAAGATAGTCAAATGGGAAAATAGGCAAGATCAAGCATGTGGGTTGATAGGGATGTCTATTTCTCCAGACCTTAGATTCGCAGAACTTGATACTCCTAATGAAGCAATGAAACAACTCATTAAAGTTTTTGGAATTAAAAATGACATTAGATTCCATCAACTCGAAAATGAGTTGCTTACACTGGACCTCAATAATTTTTCTTCCATTGAAGATTTTTTGTCCAAGTTCAAGATCCGTAGACTTCTCTTGGAAAGTGTTAAGGTTAAGAAAGAAGATGGTAGCTTTATCTATTCCATTCTTACTAAGTTGGGACCAACCTACTCTGTGTTTTTTTCCACCTTCCATTCTACTACAGAAGCCTTTATTTCTCAAGGACAAGACTACAAGTCCCCCTCTTTTGATGCCTTTTGTGATTCTTTAATAAGAGAACAAGAAAAACTCTTATATCTTGGTCTTCTTAATCTTGGAAGCTCTTCTAAGAAAGCCTTAGCCGCCCAGCAGCAACCAAATTCAAAGAATTCTAAGAAGCAATATCTTAAAAAGAATGGTCCTAAACCAAACAAGGGTTCTAAGTAATTTCAGTCTCAAAATGAAAAATCATTCAACAAAATGATAAGGCAAATAAAAACAAAGGCAAGAAGACTGATAGACATTGCTACTTTTGTAATTGAGATGGCCACTTAGAATCCAAATGCTTTAAGAAGATGGAAGTCTTGGAAACAACAATGAAGAAGCATAACATCCATTTGGAGCACTCTTCAACTTCAACTTCATCTTCAGGAATAACACTTTCTGCATGTGGTTGTCAAGCATCTCGGTCTGGTTATGCACTAAATGTATCTTCTTCTTCTCATCCTCATGAGTGGCTCATTGATTCTAGAGCTTCTTATCACATGGCCAAAAACAAAGCCATGTTTTCTTCTTTAAATGATTGTAACACCAAAAATATATATGCTGGTGATGGTAGATCTCTCAGTGTTGTAGGGACTGGAACTGTTCATCTAGACAATGGTCAATTTAATGATGTTTTATGCATTCCAACCTTATCCTGCAACCTTCTATCTGTATATCAGATAACTGATTTAGGTGAAGGTAAAATCATTGAATTCTCACCTCATGATGTTGTAATTAAGGACCTAAGAGATCCTAGACAGATTTTAGCTATTGGCATTGATGATGATTCTACAAGGTTGTATAAGTTTAACAACTTTGGTTCTCAAATATTCCCTCGGTACTTGTTGCTCATAATGATGAAGTGAACAAACTTTGGCATGAGCGATTTGGTCACTTAAACTATCGCTCCCTTCAGAATCTATGTAAAGAAAATATGGTAACATATCTTCCAATGGTATCTTGCAGAGATGGTGTTTGTTCTGGATGTGTACTCGGAAAACATCATCGGGATAGTTTTGAAAAACATGCCTCTTGGCACACCTCAGCCCCTTTATAGCTTGTGCATAGTGATTTATGTGGTCCACTTCCAGTTGTTTCATTCTCTGGCTACAAGTATTTCTTAACTTTCATTGATGATTTCTCTAGACGCACTTGGGTATACTTCTTAAAACTCAAGAGTGAAGTATTTAACATGTTCTTGGCCTTTAAGGCCTTTGTTGAAAAACAATCTGGACATCAAATTCTTAAGCTAAGATTTGATAATGGCGGAGAATATGTTAACAACAAATTCATGAACTTTTGCACTGAGAATGGAATTCAAATGCAACATACTGTTCCAAATACTCCACAACAAAATGGTGTAGCTGAAAGGAAGAATCACACCTTAAAGGAAATGGCTAATTGTATGCTTCAATCTAAAGGACTTAGTCTTAATTTTTGGGCAAAAGCAATTAACTGTGCAAATTACATAGTAAATCACACTCCTACTAAGGTGTTAAAGAATATCACTCCAAAAGAAGCATGGAGCTCAATTCAACCAGATGTAAGTCACTTTTGTGTTTTTAGAAGTGAAGCATGGGCCCATATTCCAGATGAGAAACATAAAGCTTTAGAACCTAAGAGTGAAAAATGTATTTTTGTTGGATATTCTGAAGATGTCAAAGGATATAGACTTATTCCACTTAAGTCCAAAAATGTTATCATTAGAAGAGAAGTAAAGTTTGCTGAAAATATATCGACCTACGAGCGTAGTTCGGCGGATGTGCCACCTCTCTCTATCCCTTCTACTTCTGAAAACATTTCTTCTTCAGATGATGAAATCGAAGATGACAATCGTCCCCCACCTCAGGATTGTCCTTCAGCATCCCAACTTCCAAAATGGGTCTGTGCTACTCGGGATGCAGCAGGTGCTCTTGTAGGTGATCCTACAGATCAACGACGTACATGTTCTCAGTTTGATAGAGCCTCTTCTTTACTGGCTCAAGCTTCAGTGAATCATGATCTTGACACCTTTGCAGAAGCTTCAGGCCATCCAGATTGGGACACAACTATGAATGAAGAATATCGTTCATTATTGGCAAATGATACATGGGATCTTGTTCCTCTTCCAAAGGGAAGAAAACTTGTTAGATGTAAATGGGTTTACAGAACGAAGTTTGGACCAGATGGAAAAGTTGAATAACATAAAGCTCGTCTTGTTGCTAAGGGTTTTTCACAAGTTGAAGGCATTGATTATATTGAAACCTTCTCCCCTGTTGTCAAAATGAACTCTATCCGCCTTGTTCTTTCCCTTGCCGCCTCTTTCAAATGGGAAGTCCATCAGATGGATGTTAAATCTGCTATCTTGCATTGGGACTTGCATGGAGAAATCTATATGGAACAACCTCCAGGGTTTATACAACCAGACTCCAGCCTTGTATGTCGGCTTAAGAAATCCCTTTATGGTCTCAAGCAAGCCCCTCGGGCTTGGTATGCCAAAATGGATAGCTTTCTTTTAGATACTAGCTTTTCTAGGTGTCATTTTGACAATACTGTCTACACGAAGAAAGTGGGTAAGTCTCTTATCATTCTCATTCTTTATGTTGATGATCTTATCCTTACTGGTAGTGATTCCAACCTTATAAACCATGTGAAGTCCAATCTTAAAAAGAAGTTTGAAATGACAGACTTATGACACTTGCATTATTTTCTTGGTCTTCAAGCCTTGCAATCCAAGGAAGGTATTTCCCTTTCCCAGTCAAAGAATGCCTGTGATCTTCTACGCCACTTTCACATTGAAGACTGTAAGCCAGCCCCTTCTCCCTTTTAGTCTGGAGCCAAACTTTCAATCACTTGTACCTCCTTTGAATTTGATGCTACCTTATACCGTCAACTTGTAGGAAAACTTTTGTATCTGACCCATACTCGTCTTGACCTTTCCTTTGCTGTTGGCCTTATTGCTCAGTTTATGCAAAACCCACATGAAAGTCATTGGAAAGCAGCTAAAATAATACTTCGTTATGTTCGAGGTACAGTTCAGTTTGGGATTCATTACAGTGTAGAAGCATCTCCTCTATTGGTTGGTTTCACTGATTTTGATTGCACTGGTGACCCTGATGATCGGAAGTCTACTGCAGGTAATGTCTTCACTCTTGGTTCTGGACCTATTACATGGGCTTGCAAGAAACAAAGTGCCATTTCTCTTTCTTCAACAGAAGTAGAGTATCGTGGCGCTGTAGAAGCTAGTAACAAAGCCCTATGGCTTCGTCAGATCTTGTCAGTGTTTGGATTTCAGCAGCAACATCCGACTACACTTTGATGTGATAACTAAATGCCATTCAATTATGCAAAGATCTAGCCCAACATCAGCGCAAGAAACACATTGAACTACACATGCACTTCATCAGAAAGCTCATTCATGACCATGTTCTTGAAGTACAACATTGTTAAACTAATGTTCAAGTTGTAGACATCTTTACAAAGGTTCTCACAGAGGCGCAGTTTACTAAACTTCGATTTATGGTTGGAGTTCAGGAAGTTGCCACTAATGGGGGATAGGCTCTAATGCCTCCTTCCTTCTCCTATTGTGTCATATTTGTACATCTTTCAATCCTATTCCAAGTTGTTCTTAAGGGGGGATGTTAGGATATTATGACACATAGGAAATAGTTAAGTATAACTTGGTCTAGTGTAGAGCTAGGTAAAGAGTGTTTCTTTACTATGTACATTTGTAAGTTACAACCCCACTGTCACGATATGTTCTAGACATGAAGTGATCCAACGGTTGATTCTCTCCTCGGTATTACTGACACTTGATCCGTGGCTTAACACCCGATTGGTCCATGATCTCTATTTAAAGAGCATGGAGGGTCATTTGTAGGGTAATCATTCATGAGAGAAACTTATGTAAATTTTCATTCTTTTATTAATAAATTGCTTGAAGTGGCCTCGTTGGCTCAGGCGGTGCACTGTTTCCCTCTTTGAGGGTTTTAACCATGTCAAGAATATTGGTGTATTGATCTGTGATCTGTTTGTGAGCGGTGTCCTTTGGTGTTCTATCTGAGGAACTTACCCTGTAAATTCCTACAATGTTGATAGTGTGGTAGCTGAACCTGCAGATGCGAATCCACTCAAGAAGTACAAGGCTGAGATGACGAAGGCCAAGCGGGTTGATCCTTGACGAAGTGAGGAATCACGTTGTATGTCACATTACTGGCAAAGGGACGACTGGCTACGTTGTATCAAGGATCCTTTGAGCAACATAAGATGTACTTGGAGGAGAAAATGAGACTGCAAGGATGCATAAGGGGGAACAAATTGATCCATTCCTATCGAAGCTTCAAGAAGTTCGAGATTAGTTGGCTGCTGTAGAGTCATCACCTCAACCTACAGAGATGGTGAGGTTGGCCCTTAATTCAGTCTCAAAAGAATGGCAAGTATTTGTCCAGAGTACCCTTGGGTAGAGAGAAATTGCTGGATTGGGAAGGGATGTGGGCCGTGTTGAAGGAAATGTAACTAGGTTTGGTCTTCGTAAATGTACTTTTGATATTTTTATTTAATCAAGAAAAGAAATATTATTTTTATAATATATGTCAATGAGTTTTTTGCTCATTGAAATAGGCCTAACACTAGTTAAAGTGCTGTAGGTGAGTCAAATAGTCAAAAGAAAGGGTTGAAGACCTTAAGGACATGTTACACCTAGTATGTGTATGTATTATGGTCAAGAGAATACCTCCAAGCAAAGTCACAAGCATCCTCCAAGCAACGATATCTTAAAAAGAAGAAATTCGAAGCATAAAAGTCAAGTCGGCCTCAAGTTATCTAGTCGACCTCAAGTCGGCATAAAAGAAGTAGCAAACACCTATATATAAGGGTCATACTCCACTCCAATACAACACATTCATAGCTCTGAAATTAGCACAGAAAACGAGGAAGAAAAAGGGTGATCAAGTGACAAGAAAGGGAGCCTCTAGTGCAGCGTACAAAGAAGAATCTAGGCCGAAGATGAAGGGACTGTTTTCTACCCTATAAAATAGTCACACGTGCAAGAAACAAAGCCTCTTCCTACAGTCATAACAAGACTATCATTATAGTCACATAATATCATTGGTTGGGTAGTCTAAACAAGCCTATAAGGCCCCTCACTCAAGCGTAGAAGGAGCTCTCACAAGCGAAGAAGGAAGAGGCTTGCACCACAATGAAAACAATCACACGTGCAAAGGTAAAGAGGCTGTCCCTGCTGTCGTAACAACCCTCCCATCACAATATTACAAGTTCATTGATTGGTGAAGACAAGAAAGGAATCATCATAGGAAAAGGGTCTCATCAAAGGCATCTTCTCTAGAGCAAGTACAACAATGTTACAAACAAGTTGAAAGAAGAACGAAGTGGCGAAAGGAGGAGGACGAAGTGCCGGAAGAAGGAAGCCTATGTGCCAGGGAACAAAATGCAGAAAGGAGAAAGGGCTTGACTTGTGCTTGGAGGATATTCTTGTCAAGGGTTTAGGGTTTGGCATTGGTTAATAGAAGCTTCAATAAGAAAAATTCACTCAAGGGTTTTCCTCTCAAGAGAAGAGAGGTTTTGGCCTTGGTAGAGAGCCAACATCTTGTGTTCTTGTTTTTATGTTTTTGATAGCAGTTTGATGAAGTACACTCATATGCACTAATAAGAAGAAGAAGAAGAATAAGCTAATAAGGAAAAATAAAAATAACTCCACAAATTGTTATCAAGTAACGAAGAATCACACTACACTACTTTGCCCTTAGATTCTTCAACAGGAAGAGATGACGTGAGACTTAGTCAAATGCAAACTTGATGGCAGCAGCAGCAGTGGGATGAAGCCCAAGGAGGAGGAGGAGGAGAATGCAGCCCTTGCATCAAAGGGGCAATAGGAGCAGCAGAGGTGGAAGAAGGATGTCTCTAAGATTAAATGTTTCCGGTGTGGTGAATTTGGTCACTATGCTACGCAGTGTCCTCTCAAGAAGAAGGACAATGACGAGAAACATGATCCGCAGGATGCAACCATAAAGATCGAGGAGGAGGAATTTGCCATGATTGCCCAGATACCTCTAGGGGAGAGATGGGGTGATCTAGTACTGTAGTTTGAAAGAACTGTAGATGGTCGGTCCATTGAGGAGTCCACCTAATGGATCAATACCTTGCTACGGCAGCCCATATTAGAAGTAGCCGGATGGACCAATGTCAGTTGGTGCAGAGGAGTGCCGGAATGACAATTGCAGTGGCTAGGAGCATCAGAGACCGAGCAACGCAGAGTAGAGTTGGTAGCAGTGCAGTTGGCACTAGAGTCAGCAACAACGCAAAGTCTTCAGAGGGTCAGCGCAAAGACTAGCAGTAGTCAAAACTTCAACACCAGATGCATCATGCTAAACGCCTGTTCAGTATTTTGGATGTTTTTCTGTTGCAGTTGTTGCAGAAGGCAACAACAACAGTTGCTAGTAGCTGCATTTGACAACGACATGCAAAGTCAGCAGCAGCACAGATGCAACATTTGCGCAGTAATTGGTGGGCAGTGATTGTGAAAATTTGGAATCCCTGAATCACTACTGTAGCAACTGATTATATTTCTCCTACTGAATCAAGTTATTTACAATATTATATGGTAAACATCGAAGTAAATACAACTGCAGCCTTCATAACTTAAATAATATGTGGAAACAAGACTCTGAGCAAGAAGGAAATAACACACACAAGTGACACCGTTGTTTTTGGACCAATGTCCCCGGAAAAACCCAATGTGGGAAAACCGGTGCAGTAGTTGAGGGTTTGTATCATTAAGCAGTAATTTCTGAGTACAATTCTTTGGATGGCCAAATTGGCAATCCTATACAAAGATCTAACTGGACAAAAAGTAGTGAGATGATCTCACACCCTATCAATGGAAAATCTGACACTGATCTATACTGGAGATGAGCCTTTGCGTTGCGTTTGCACAGTGCTGTGTCACACCCACACAGTCATTGTGTTACTGCTGCTAGGACTGTGCTACAACTCCTTTGATCCTCTGCTGGCTGGAAACTTTAGCCCTTTGTCCTCCTGGTCTCACACCTCGGCTCCGACAGTTGATCCCGACTGTTCCTCAACAGAATTTTAGACTCCCTCTGAAGCTCTGTGCCACAACGTAGTTCTATGTGGCCCTGCGTCAACCTCTCTTGACATCTTTCTGTGCTCTCTGCCTTCCACTCTTCGGATTAGGAAAACTTCCTCCGGAAAATTATCTCTGCCCCTCGTTGCAAGCTATGTCACATGGTTCAGGTTTGAATTCGAGTTCGGAAACTATTAAGTTCGATTCGAATTCGAATTTTCCGATGAGGTTCGACATTAAGTTCGAATATATATATGAAAAAATAATAAAAAATCAAAATCAATCAATAAAACTATATGAGTAGCAGTGAGCACCCACGAGCCACAAATCACGACCACTATTAACTTCATGCTCTGGATGGCAGGGACAAGCAGCTTCTAGAAATTGAATTTAGGAAATTGTAGAGAATACAACATGCAGCGGCAGAATCGAGGACACTAGAGCGAGTACACTCAAACTGAAGTTGGCTTGTGAAAATCTATTAACAACCATGGTAAATAAATCCAAACTAGTGTCCACCACAGGAAACTAATTGGTGGGAAGCGAAACAAGAGAAAACCATGTGCTGCCCATGGTTTTTCTCATAAACCTTAAAACAACTGACAAAAACAACCCAAAATCTAACCTCGAACCCCAATTTTTTTTTTAAATTAGGAAATTGGGCTTTAGGTTCGTCTTTAGGTTCGCCTTCAAGTTCGAATTCGTTGAGGTTCGAATTTGAGGTTCGACTATCAGGTTCGAATTCGTTGAGGTTCGACTATCAGGTTCGCCGAACCTGAACGAATTTGATTTTTTTTTTTTGGGTTCGCCGAATTTCGAACCTCAAGGTTCAAATTTGGTAAACCTTGTGACATAGGTTGCAAGAAATCACCTCGATCACTTCTCCGACAATTGCTGCACTTCTCTCTTCAGAAATCGATTGCTTGATCTCCCACTCGATGTGTCTTCCAAATGCCCATCAAGCCTCTTCTTATAATCTTCTTGTTGAGTAACCAATGGCTCAGATCGGATTCTCATCAATGGCTTAGATCATTTTGGCTTGATCCTCGTCTTCTTCTAGAAGTTTCACCCCCAGTTTAATTAATACCCTTTAATTATTTTAATTTCCTAAGTTTAGGCTTAGGCATCCATTAAAAAATAATTAATTATTTTAATAAAACCTTATTCGGGTGGAATTTCCCAAAATGATTTCTGGGTATTCTAGAATACATGTGTCCTAGCCTCACTGCAAATTTTGAGGCTTAGAGCACATCTGATGCTACCAGAAGTCAACACTCCCTCTTAGCGAGGAATGTGCTCTAGTAATGCAACCTGCTGAAATATTACCCTTCTCTGGAACATCTCCCTCTGTGTCGCTGATGTCTGACATCACTGCCCACCGACTACTGCGCAAATACTGCATCCGTGCTACTATTGGCCCTGCCATTGCCAACACTGCAACCCTCTCCTACTGCTGCTGCTGCAACAACAACGGAAAAGCATCCAAAACACTGAACCAAAGGTGTTCAGCATGATGCGTCTGCTGCTGGAGTTCTGAATGTTGCTGGTCTCTACACTATCACTGAAGCCATTGCGCTGTTGCTGACTCTGATTTGTGCTAGTTGCACTGCTGCCAACACTAGCTCTGCGTTGCTTAGACTCTGGCGCTCCTAGCCACTGCAGCTGTCACTTCGAGATTCCTGTGCACCAACTAACCCTGGCCCATCATGCTCCTTCTGATGTGGGCTCCTGTAGCAAGGTATTGATCCAAGAGGTGGACTCCTTAAGGATCTTGCCCATCTGTAGTTCTTTCGAACTACAGTACTAGATCACCCCACCTCTCCCCTGGAGGTATTTGGGCAATCATGGCGAACTCCTCTTTATTGATCTTTGCAGTTGGAGCCCGCAGATCATGTTTCTCGTCCTTGTCCTTCTTCTTGAGAGGACATTGTGTAGTGTAGTGACCAAATTCACCACACCGTAAACATTTGATCTTTGAGACATATTTCTTCTTCTTCCACTGCTCCTACTGCCCCTTCGATGCAAGGGCTGCATTCTGTTCCTCCTCCTTGGGCTTCATCCCACTGTCGCTGCTACTGTCAAGTTTGCACTTGACTAAATCTCGCCTCATCTCTTCCTATTGAAGAGCGGCCCACATTCCCTCCCAATCCGACAATCTCTCTCTGCCCAAAAGACTCTGGACAAATACTTGCCATTCTTTTAAGACTGAATTCTGTGCCAATCTCACCATTTCTATAGGCTGAGGTGTTGATCCTAGGGTTGCGAGGGAGCGCCTTCCCCACACGAACCTGCTCTCAATTCGCTCTTTGCTTGAGAGCTACTCGGGAGCTAGTCGGGAGCACACTCCCTTAAAAAAAACGCTCCCTGGTTTTCAGGGTGCGATTAGGGGAGCTCCCTAGTCTTTTTTGCAATTTTTTTTTTTTGCAGTAACATTTCCAATGCAATTTTTTTTCAAAGAAACAAATAATTTTTTAGTGGGGCAGCTTAATGATCAAACCTATGGCCCTAGTATTGGTTATGCAATTCATGGTAATGTTAAATTCTTAAAGTAAAACTGATATTCTCCTTAATCTTCATTTTCATCGTTTTACTTAAATTTTTAACATTACCATGAAATGACTCAAGATGTTTGAGAGTGGTTCCGACCTCATTGGATTTCATATGGAGAAAGTAGAATTTTAGATCTCATTCAAAATCTAGCAGACTTAGCAGTTTTTCAGGGTTTCAGGATTGGGCAGTTTGCAATGTTTCTATTGGATTTTGTCATGTATTAGGGTATGGAACTTGTATTTAATCAAGAGCACTAATCCCTCTATGTTCCTTGATGTTAGTGACATTGATTGTTGAACTCCTCTATCATGACCCTACTAAAAATGTACCCATCACTCAAACAAAATCTTGACTTGACATGCTATGCTTTTTCTATCTTATGTTAATGCTTAGAGGGTGATATTAATGACAAAGATCCTGATTTTCCAACAAGACTAAAAAATTATACATTTCTCGTTGCGGCAAGAGGCCCAAGCATTAGCAATAGACAATAGATTTACGTGTCTTTTCTAGTTTCTAGTAGTTTTTATAATTGTTGACTCTTTCATATTTATTATCATATTTTTTGTAAACAATATATTACAATTTAAGTTTGAAGTTTGAAGTTGGCAATTATAACTCATTGGTAATGAATTATGAATAGGATGCTTCGTGAAAGTTGAAAGTTTTTTGACTTCATTTCATTTTATAACATTTCATTTCATGTTAGATATTATTTGTTGTAATGGTTAAACTTAGCTTACAAGTACAACTTTGGTGATCAATGATGATAAATGTTATATGTTGAATTTTGAAAGCTTGAAGCTTTAAGATTGATGAATCATGAGACTCAATATGTTGTATGTTACTATGTTACTAACTTGTGGACGTGGTTGATGAAGATTATAACTTCTAGATGATTGTTGTTATATGGTTCAATCTATGTTTTTTATGCTTTTTATATCTAATTCATCATTCTACATGCTTTTGTTGACATATATGCATCAAAATATAATATATATATATATATATATATATATATATATATATATTATATAAAAAATCGTTCCCCGAATTGCTCCCATACTGAGAGCTTCTGAAAATGTCGCTCTCGATCCTACTTTTCGTTTTCACTCCTGCTCCCAAGTAACCTTGGTTGATCCTACAACTGCCAACTGATCTCGGACTTCTTGAAGCTTTAATAGGAACGGATCAATGTGTTCCCCTTTCTCCATCCTTGTTGATCTTAGCTTCTCCTCCAAGTACATCTTCTGCTGCTTGGAAGATCCTTTATATAGCGTAGCCAAGGCATCCCACATCTCTTTTGTTGTCCCTTTGCCAGCAATGTGACATACAACGTGATCCCTCACTCCATCGAGGACCAACCGCTTGGCCTTCGCCATCTCAGCCTTATACTTCTTGAGTGGATTTGCATCACCATGTATAGCTACCACACTATTGAAATACATCTTGAGATCATGCTCATCTAGAAGGCATGAGATGCTAGCCTTCCAGATCACATAGTTGGACGCTCCATCCAACTGATCTTGATCGCTTAGCCCGTTCGCTGCCAACAAAATGTTGAACTGCCTCCTCTCTCCTCTATGCTGCTGCTGGGATGGCCTATGCACCCCTTGTTGGAGTTAGTAGATCTGCTCCTCTCTACTGCTGCTCAACAAATGAGAAATAGAATTCCCTAGCTAGGAATTCTATAAGGAGAAAATTCCCTCAAGTAGTGTTTCCTTCCCTCTTCTGACGTTTTTCTGCCCCAACAACCACTGCAGACAACTACGTCTCACCAGAAATTGCTCTACGTTGAAGCTTCTGCTGCACTGCTCCCTCTGCTGCTGACAAATCTCGATCTAGAAATCTTGCCTCTTTGTCAACTCACTCAAATAGAGATTTTCCTTGAGAATTTTTCCATCCTGGCTTGGACTGCGCAATCCCCCTAGGGATTCAATTTGCTGCCTACACAACACTTTGATGTCCCTCCTTCTCTTCCGCGTTGGGCTCTTCTGATCTGCTATCTTGCTTCACCTACACTTTGATTCCATGTGAAAATTCGGAATCCCCAAATCACTACTGTAACAACTGATTATATTTCTCCTACTGAATCAAGTTATTTACATTATTATATGATAAACATCGAAATAAATACAACTGCAACCTTCACAACTTAAATAATATGTGGAAACAAGAATTTGAGCAAGAAGGAAATAACACACAAAAGTGACACCGTTGTTTTTGGACCAATGTCCCTAGAAAAATCCAATGTGGGAAAACCAGTGCAGCAGCTGAGGGTTTGTATTATTAAGCTGTAATTTTTTAGTACAATTCATCGGATGCCCAAACTGGCAATCCTATACAGAGATCTAACTTGACAAAAAGTAGTGAAATGATCTCTCCCCGTCACTGATTTGCGCTGGAGATGAGCCTTTGCACAGTACTGTGTCACTCCTGCTGTGACTATGCTGCACCTCCTCTAATCCTCTGCTAGCTGGAAACTTCGGCTCTCTGTCCTCCCCGTCTCACACCTTGGCTCTGACACTTGATCTCGACTATTCCTCAACAGAATTTCGGACTCCCTTTGAAGCTCTGCATTACCACAACCTAGCTCTTCGTGGCCTTGTGTCAGCCTCTCTAGATGTCTTTCTGTCCTCTTTGCCTTGGACTCTCCGGATCAAGAAAACTTCCTCCGAAAAATTATCTCTCCCCTCGCTACAAGAAATCACCTCGATCACTTCTCTGGCAACTGCTGCGCTACTCTCTTCAGAAATCGATCTCTTGATCTCTCACTCGATGTGTCTTCCAAATGCCCATCAAGCCTCTTCTTATAATCTTTTCGTTGAGTAACCAACGACCCAAATTAGATTCTAAATAATGGCTCAGATCATTTTGGCTTGATCCTCGTCTTCTTCTAGAAGTTTCACCCCCAGTTTATGTTGATTTCTGGTATCACGGATGTGGTATAAGCCTCAAAATTTGCAGGGAGACTAGGTCACATGTATTATGTTGAATTTTTGTAGCTTGGGAGTTACTCCAAGCCCCAGGGGTTTAGGGGTTGGAGGACAAAGCACCACAAGGGCAGTTTGTGGGCTTGGAACCCAAGAAAGGGGTTTTTTCACCAATCATGTTTTTCGGGCAAAACCATGATGGTTACACGACATGTAATGGATGAGGATGATAACACTCGGAAAAATGATTCCAATGCATCGAAAATCGTTTGAATCCGAGTTGTCGTTTGGGAGATATTAAATTTTGAAGTTGACATATGAGTTATGAATTTATTCATGTAGGCCGACGTGAGAAACTCAAAAGACATGTCAGTTCAATATGATTTTGTGGAGGCTCCTTTTAGTATAAAAAGAGGTTGAATGGGAGGCTATTTTTGCATCCATTGTGTGAGCAATACACACCAAGTGAGCTTTGATTTTTTCAGTGGAGGAAAGAGAGGTTTGGCCGCAGTAAAGGAGCTTAAAGGGTAGCGTGAAGGAGGTTGAGGAGACAGCATGGAGGATGTCTTGCTGTAGGTGACAGCGAGGTCCTTTAAGGACTATTTTTGGTGCTTTAAGGGCTGCTTCTATCGCTGGTTGTTGGGCAGTGAAGGCTGCAGGAAAAAGGAGCATGGGGTTGCTGTTTAAAGGTTGTCTGGACTTGTTTTAGAGGAGGCCGCAGAAAGGCTGTTGTGCTAGGCCGCAGGCCATAACACACAGTTGGGCCTAAGTTAAGGGTTGTTAAGAGTGGACAGGGCTTTAACAAGGGAGCATAGCATGGGAGGAGGTTCTCCAAGGTGATTCACAGCCTTTAGAGGCTCAAGTTGCTAACTGTACAAAGGGTTAAGGGCTGGTGGTTGTGCCCTAACCTATGGTCACATTGACAGTAGTGCAGCGAGGTGCAAACAACATAATTTTGGACGTGTATTGGGTCAAGTATTGACCACAATTGGACTAGAATTGGTGCAGACTGTTGGAACCAAGTGGAAGACATTCCGGGGAGGGAAAGTGTCTTCCTAGGAGCAGATCTGACAGTAATAGGATTGGATGGAGGATAGCGTGTTGGCTACCCAAAGGAGCCCTTGACAAGCTATCTTGAAGGACAAAGAGTAGCTGAAGGTTGGGTGAAGGACAGTGCCAAAGTGCAACACCTTGGTAGACGAAAGTTGCTGCTAGCCTGATAGGTTGGAGCTCGGGTATTGGCCAGCCCAGAGGAGCAGATTGGATCAGCCGAAGTACACTGTGCAGAAGGACGCGCAACAATGTTAGAGGGAAACCCTCCTGAAGTTGAGCAGAACGGGTGCGACGGACCGATAGGACAAGATATGGCAAGAAGTGTTGCAACCAAGTTTGTCATTGTATCTTGTAACCATAGACTGTTGTATTTATCAGTTTGGATTAATATAACAAAGATTGGTGATTGTACATCATTGTACAATTTTGTTTAAAACTGTGTTCATTGTGCATTATATGATTTATTGTTTTAGATTTTCCGCTGTGCAAAGTAGTTTATGGTTGAGACTCTTGGTTTGGTAGCGTCAATGATTTAAGACTCTAACCTAGATTCGAGGTCACGAAATTTCAACATGGTATTAGAGCATATCTGAGCTACTTTGAAAGCTAGTAAATCAGAGTTTGCACAGCGAAGAACAATGTGAGGGGGAGTTGGTCACATTATGGGTGAAGGAGTCACTACAATGTCGAAGTTGCAGGTTGGTCTCCGGTACGAAGACAGGTTGAAAGGGTTTTCCAACTACACTACTCGGAAAGAAAGGATCAAGTTGGTCTTGCAGGTCAATAGGATCTAGGATTTTGCCGAGAAAGAGATCAAGAAGCCATCTGAACCTAAGGAGCTGGAAATATGGGAAGACTTGGATACGAAAGCGAGGTTGATCATCCTTGATGGTGTGAAGGATCCCTTGATACCTCATGTGTCCGGGAAGAACAATGCACACAAGATGTGGATGGCTCTTCAGAATTTGTTCCAGAACAAGAACAAGAACTGGGTGCTAGTATTGGAGGATAAGTTGAAATCCACCAAGATGATAAAGGGTGAAGGAACGACTTCGTATCTAACAAGGATATCTCAGGTTTGAGATGAGCTTGTTGCCATTGGGGTCAAAGTTTCAGATGCAGAGATGGTAAGGATTGCCTTGAAAGGGTTCACCAAGGAATGGAAACCCTTCATCAAAGGAATCGTTGCCAGGGAGCAGCGACTAGACTAGAATAAACTATGGAATGACTTCATTTAGGTAGAGTTGCGAGACAAGGATCTTCATCCTTCCAAGAAGGTAGATGAGGACGTGGCACTTCTAGCAAAAATGAAGGGTAAGCGGAAGGACTTGAGTAAAATCAAGTGTTTTCACTGTGGCAAGATGGGTCATTATGCGTCAAAATGTCTGAAGAAGAAAGGAGATGATGAGAAGAAAAAAGGGAAGAAAGCCTCCCTTATTTCCCATCAAGCAAAGATGGAAGAAGAAGAGGATGCCCTTTCACTAATTTCTCATTTCTCAGAAAGTACTATCAAAGAGGATGGATGGTACGTGGACAGTGGTGCGACAAAGCATATGACAGGATCACAGTATGTTTTTGAGACTCTAGCCGAATGGGACCCGACGCTGCACATGGTGTTGGGTGACAAGAGTCAGTTGTAGATCCGAGGATCGGGTGTGGTGCCATTCAGGTTGAAGACAGGACGTATGTTGCGGGTCCAGGATGTACTGTTTGTATCGGGACTCAAGTATAATGTGCTCTCTATCTCGATGATGGAGAGGAAGGGTTTTGAAGTCTTGTTCCAAAATGGGGAAGGTAAGACTCAAGACTAGAGGCTCTAAGTCCGATGGGATTATGCTTGGAGTTAGGGAGAATGGTCTCTATAGGTTGACTGGAAAACCTAAGGATCATATAAAGAAGCAGGGGCAGGTCCAGGTTCCAGAGGAGTAGGAGCAGGTGTAGGTGGAGTTGCAGGCTTCAAAGGAGCAGTTGCGGGTTCCTGTGAAGAAGGTTTCCGAGAAAGTCCAGGATCTAGAGGCTCAGAGGGTTCAAGTTCGAGAGGGAGTTTGCAGACTCAGAGGGAGAAATTGCAACCCAAGAAGAGCGCATGGCTAGTGGGGAGCAAGGGTGCTTCCACATCTGGCATGAAGGAACCATGGAAGGAATGGAAAGCATTGCAGGAAAAGAAAAAGAAGCAGGAGGCTTTGAGCGACAACGACACTTCCGAGGGAGGCATAGTTCATGCTTCTGGGATTGTTGCTATTGTGAGTAATAGGAGCTGGGCAAGTGTTGTGAGTAGTGATGATGAAGATGAAGTACTTCTGAGGCACGGAGGTACCTTCCTCGTTGGGAGGGAGTGTTGAATTTTTGTAGCTTGGGAGGTACTCCAAGCCCCTGGGGTTCAGGGGTTGGAGGACAAAGCGCCACAAGGGAAGCTTGTGGGCTTGGAACCCAAGAAAGGGGTTTTTGCACCAATCGTGTTTTTGGGGTAGAACCATGATGGTTACACGACATGTGATGGATGAGGATGATAGTGCTCGGAAAGACGATTCCAACGCATCGAAAATCGTCTGAATCCGAGTTGTCATTTGGGAGATATTAATTTTTGAAGTTGACATATGAATTATGAATTTCTTCATGTAGGCCGACATGAGTTTATCAAACAGGCCGACATGAGAAACTCAAAAGAGATGTCGGTTCAATATGATTTTGTGGAGGCTCCTTTTAGTATAAAAGGAGGTCGAATGGGAGGCTATTTTTACATCCATTGTGTGAGCAATACGCACCAAGTGAACTCTGATTTTTTCGGTGGAGGAAAGAAAGGTCTGGCCGCCGCAAAGGAGCTTAAAGGGCAGCGTGAAAGAGGCTGAGGAGACAACGTGGAGGACGTCTTGCTGTAGGTGACAACGAGGTCCTTTAAGGACTATTTTTGGTGCTTTAAGGGATGCTTCTATTGCGGGTTGTTGGGCAATGAAGGCCGCAGGAAAAAGGAGCATGGGGTTGCTGTTTAAAGGTTGTCTAGACTTGTTTTAGAGGAGGCCACAACTACATCAAGGTTGTTGTGTTAGGCTGCAGGCCATAGCACACAGCTGGGCCTAAGTTAAGGGCTGGTAAGAGTGGACTTGGCTTTAACAAAGGAGTGTAGCATGGGCGGAGGTTCTCCAAGGCGATCTGCAACCTTTAGAGGCTCAAGTTGCTGACTGTACAAAGGGTTAAGGGCTCGTGGTTGTGCCCTAACCAGTGGTCATAGTGACAACAGTGTAGCGAGGTGCAAACAACAGAATTTTGGATGTGTATTGGGTCAAGTATTGACAAAAATTGGAGCAGACTGTTGGAGACAAGTGGAAGACATTTTGGGGAGGGAAAGTGTCTTCTTAGGAGCAGATCCGGTAGTGACAGGATTGGGTGTCATAGCACTGTTGGAGGGCAGCATGTTAGCTACCCAAAGGAGCCCTTAACAAGCTATCTTGAAGGACAAAGTGCATCTAAAGTTTGGGTGAAGGACGGTGCCAAAGTGCAGCACCTTGCTGGACAAAAGTTGTTGCTAGCCTAGCAGATTGGAGCTTGGGTATTGGCCAACCCAAAGGAGCAGATTGGATCAGACCAAGTACACCATGCAAAATACCGTGCAATAGTGTTATAGGGCAGCCCTCCTGAAGTTGAGCAGAACGGGTGCGACGGACCGATAGGACAAGATACAACAAGAAGTGCTGCAGCCAGGTTTGTCATTGTATCTTGTAACCATAGAATGTTGGATTTATCAGTTTGGATTAATATAACGAAGATTGGTGATTGGACATCATTGTACAATTTTGTTTAAAATTGTGTTCATTGTGCATTGTATGATTTACTGTTTTAGATTTTCCACTATGCAAAGTAGTTTATGATTGAGACTCTTGGTTTGGTAGCGTCAGTGATTTGAGACTCTAACCTAGATCCAAGGTCGTGGAATATCAACATATTCCACATCACCCAGAAATCGTTTTGGGAAATTCCACCCAGAGACAATTTTATTAAAATAATTAATTATTTTTAATGGGTGCCTAAGTCTAAACTTAGGAAATTAAAATAATTAAAGTGTATTAATCAAACTGAGGGTGAAACTTCTAGAAGAAGACATAGATCGAGTCCAAATGATCTGAGCCATTGATTAGGATCTAGTTTGGGCTGTTGATTACTCAACTTATGGATTATAAGAAGGACTTCGATGGGCATTTGGAAAACACATCGGAGAGAGATCAAGAGATCGAATTTCTCAGAGAGTGCAACATAGTAATCGCTAGAGAGAAGATTGAAGTTATTTCTTGCAGTGAGGGGCAGGGATAGTTCCGGTTGGAAAGTTTCCTGATCCAGAAATACATTGCAAAGGAGACAGAGAGAGATCTAGAAGAGGCAGCGCAGAGGCCATGCTGGGCAGCATAGTGCCACACAGAGGGACTGTAGAGCTTTAAAGGGAGTCCAAAATTCAGCTAGGAAGTCGAGTTCTGGAGCCAGAAGTCGGGGTGTGAGACCAGAGAGCCAGAGGAACGAAGCTCTAGACATCAGGAGATCCGGGAAGAGGTGACACAGATCCCCAGAGAGGTTGATGCAAAACTGCATAGGCTGATGCAGTAGCTGCGCAGAGCCAGTGTGGGGCTAGCCATCCAGGGCCTGGATCAGTGTCGGATCGTCAGTGATTGTGTGAGGTATTTTTCACTAATCTTCTGTCAGTCAGATTCTCTGTATTGGATAAGCCAGTAAGGCATCCAAAGATTGTATTTAGGAAACTACTGTTTAATAATGCAAACCCTCACCTGCTGCACTGGTTTTCCCGCATTGGGTTCCTCCGGGGACATTTGTCCAAAAATAACGGTGTCATGTGTTGTGTATTTCTTTCTTGCTCAAATACTTGTTTTCACATTTAATTTAATTGGTGAAGGTTGTAGTGTATTAGTTTCGGTATTTGTTGTAGGATGTTTTAAATACTTTGTTCAGTAATTTAACAAATAGAAGAAACTTAACCAGTTGTTGCAATAGAAATTTGGGTCTTCCAAATTTTCACAGTTTATTTAAAACCCTTTAATTATTTTAATTTCCTAAGTTTAGACTTAGGCACCCATTAAAAATAATTAATTATTTTAATAAAACCTTCTTTGGGTGGAATTTCCCAAAACGATTTCCGAGTATTCTGGAATACATGTGTCCTAGCCTCACTGCAAATTTTGAGGCTTAGAGCATATCCGATGCTACTAGAAATCAATAGTGATGTCAAACATTAGCAACGCATAGGGAGATGTTACAGAGTGAGGGTGATGCTTCAGCAGGTTGCAATACTAGAGCACATTCCTCACTAAGAGCGAGTGTCGACTTTTGGCAGCATCAAATGTGCTCTAAGCCTCAAGATTTGCAGGGAGGCTAGGACACATGTATTCCAGAATACCGAGAAATCATTTTGGGAAATTCCACCCGGAGACAGTTTTATTAAAATAATTAATTATTTTTAATGGATGCCTAATTCTAAAATTAAGAAATTAAAATAATTAAAGGGTATTAATTAAACTGGTGGTGAAACTTCTAGAAGAAGACAACGATCAAGTCAAAATGATCTGAGCCATAGATTAGAATCTAATCTGGGTCATTAATTAATCAATGAGAGGATTATAAGAAGAGGCTTGATGGGCATTTGGAAAACACATCGGGTGAGAGATCAGAGATCAATTTTTTCAAGAAAGAAGTGCAACAGTTGCCGGAGAAGGTGATCGAGGAGATTTCTTGCAGTGAGGGGCAGGGATAATTTTCCGAAGGAAGTTTTCCTGTTCCGGAGAGTGCAAAGCAGAGAGGGCAGAGAGTAGTTTGGAGAGGCAGCGCTGGGCCACACAGAGGTAGTGCAGAGCTATGTTGTGGCAACGCAGAGCTTTAGAGGGAGTCTGTATCCTACTGGGGAACAGTCGGGATCTAGTGCCGGCGCCGGGGTGTTATCGAGAGGAGGTGCAACACAGTTCCAACAGCGATGACGCAGTAATTGCGTGGGTGTGACGTAGTACTGCGCATAGACTGTGTAGAGACAACATAGAGGCTCATCTCCAACACAGATCAATGCCAGATTTCCCAGTGACAGGGTGAGCTCATCTCACTATCTTTTTGTCCAGTTAGATCTCTGTATAGGATTGCCAGTTTGGGCATTCGAAGAATTGTACTCATAAATTATTGCCTAGTAATTCAAATCCTCAGCTGCTGCACCAATTTTCCCACATTGGGTTTTTTGAGGGACATTTTTCCAAAAACAACAAGTGTCACTTGTGTGTGCTATTTCTTTCTTGTTCAGTTCTTGTTTCTGCATATTATTTAAGTTGTGAAGGCTGCAGTTGTATTTATTTCGATGTTTACCATATAATACTGTAAATAACTTGATACAGTAGGAGAAATATAATCAGTTGCTGTAGTAGTGATTTGAGGATTCCGAATTTTCATATGGGTAACATTTGGCTCCAACTAGGAAATGAGCTCTCAGAGAGGCGCATGAAGCTATTCGAATGGGAGGTCATGATATCACCATCAATCTCTTGGTACTGCAGACCTGTTACCCGCACATATCAAAGACCAACCACACATGTCATCATGTTTTTTGTGGTGTCTTATGATCACCCATCATTAGTATTAGGCCATGAAAATCAAGAAGAAAGTAAATTGCAAATTGAATCTAAGTGCATCTAATCTATCATGAAAATATCATATGATGTTAGTTCTAATGAGAAAATCAACATGGAATGAATTCTACCCTAACATGCATGTTACATCACCCAAATACTAAGTGTAATCATAGACCCAATGTAACCAACACATCCAGTCAATATGAAAACAACTTCCATTCTGCTTACTCATGCAACAGATCCAAAGGTAGGGGTAGGAATGACAACGTGGAAAGTCACAAGGGCGAGAGGCGGGAAAATGAAATGACCATGCATGGAGCACCACAAGGGAGGAGGGAGCCAAGGGATGCAATCTATTCCATGAGGTCCTTTTTTCCAACCAAAAGGTAGAGATATCAACAATTAAGCTTATGAACTTTCCATGGATAACAACCTCAGACATATCATCCCCGTTATGGTCCGCATCATTAATATCATGCTTTATGGGCACCATAAGGTCATGATTGGGAGGAAAGGGAGACTGATGACATAGGATGACACAAGAGGCAAGTTGCTCATGATGATCTCACAATCTTGAAGGTATGAGGGGGAAGGAAGGGCACATATAATCGATAGCTCCTCCTTAGCATCATGCCTAAGAGAGGGAAAGGGATCATAAATAGTTGTGACAATGTGAGAATGGCCAAGGTGAGGGTTTGTTGATAACGTAGCTATGCCATTGGGACCTTGGAGAAGGCATGGGAAAACAAAGCCTTTGTTAGTGTCATCGTCGATATCATAAATGGGGTTTGCTATTTCCAATAAACCTTCTTCATGCATGGGGAAACAACGACCCTCCCTTTCAATGGTGTGAATAGTCATATCATTATGAGTAATGTCCTGGAGAAAAGGAGAGTCAATTTCAACCTCATTTTCCTTGTGAGTATCATAAATAGGGTCACTGTCAAAATGATGGCTGCCCATATCCCATCTTCCCTCATTAATGTAGAAGAAATTAGAAATGTCATCTTCAGAGGGAGCTACAATATTTATATCTTCAAACCCTATTTGCTAAGTGAAGGTCCCTACATCATTGTGTTCATCCTCATGTACTTCAATAGGGCTTTCACTCATGTCATGGGCATTCTCAATCCTTAAATTTGTATCCTTAAGGTCTCCATTACGATCTTCTTTAGATTGATCCCATTCGTCGATATATTCCTCACTTTCATGATGTGTTGAAGTGTAACTGGGTTCAATGTTCATAAATGTAATTTTGATCTTTGTATTTATAAAAGAAAAGAAATATTATTTTTGTTATTTATATCAATGAGTTTCTTGCTCATTGCATAGGTCTAGCACATGTCAAAGTGCTATAGGGAAGTCAAAGAGTCAAAATAAATGTTGAAGACCCTTAAGGGCATGTTACACCATGTATATTTATGTATGAGAGTCCAAGAAATACCTCCAAGCCAAGTCACAAGCCTCCTCCATGCAACGACATCACAAAAGGAAGCAATCCGAAGCATAGAAGTCAAGTTGACCTCAAGTCAGCCTAAAGAAGGAGCAGACCTCTATATATAAGGGTCATTCCACCCCTCCAAAGCAACGCAATTCACCTCTGAAATCAGCGAAGGAAAAGGACAAGTATAGGGTACAAAAAAGGACAAAGAAGGAGCCTCTAGTGCAGCGAAGAAGGAAGGAAGAAAACCGAAGTTAATAGGGTTGTCTTAGGGCCTATTACAGTCACACATGTGAAGAAAAGGAGGCTCTCTCTGCTATCATAACAACCCTCCTATTACAGTCATAAAAGTTTGTTGGTTGGGCTAAGAAAGGAGTGCCTATTAGGCCTCTCACTCAAGCGAAGAAGAAGACCACACAAGCGAAGGAAGGAGAGCAATCTAACATCAGTTTCTTGAAGGAATCCCCTCACACGTGCGAAGAAATAGGGCCACACTGCTGTTACATCAGACCTGCAACTATATCTCAAGGAAGAGCTCGATTGTAAGAGGGATAAGGTACTCTTCATAAGGGAAGGAGTCTACTAAGGAACAAAGAAAAATATCTCTTCTAGTGCAAGCATAACTAGGGTTGCTATCAGTTGCCAGAAGAAGAACAAAGTGCCGAAAAGAGGACGAAGTGTTGGAAGAAGAAGGACAAAGGCTTGACTTGTGCTTGGAGGATCTTCTTGTCAAGGGTCTAGGGTTTGGCATTTATCAATAGAAGCTTCAATAAGAGAAATTTCAAGAAGGGTTTTCCTCTCTAAGAGAGAGAGGTTTTGCCCTAGCTGAGAGCCAACATCTTGTGTTCTTGTCTCTTGTATTTTGGTAACTGTTTGATGAAGTAAGAGAACATACACTAATAATAATAAGAAGAAGATTGTGTTAGCAAGAAAAGTAAAAGTACTTCACAAATTGTTATCATTTCTAGAAGAATCTCATTATAACTCAGGTGCCCTAGATTCTTGAACATGATGAACCTTCACACTTGGATTTTCTTCAAGGTCACCATGATCACCCAATTGCTTACATTCTATGGGGCTTTGTGATTGATTGTAATATTTTTCATTGATAAGCTCAGTCAAAATGTTAAAAGCACAATTTCAGCTAGCAAATTCAAAGAGACGATTATGATCTTTCTCATAGGTACACATTATAATGTAGAGTTGCTTGTGTTGTCCCATGAAAACTGAGCATGAATTCTTTATCTGTGTTCTCCAATAAATCTTCGTAAAACTCAACATGTTTGTCCACATTCTTTTGCGATTCTTGAAGGTCTTGATCATTAGGTTTTGCAAATGTAGATCCAAGATTAATCTCTTTTTGACAATGGTCCATTTTTCACGATTTTGCATATTAGGACTAAAATGGAGTTGCCAGGGTGAATTAAAATGCCTTGATAGATGCTTGCTTCACCCTACAAGCATTAACTTTGAAGTTAAATGAAGAACCATGGCTTCGTTCTTCCAATGGAGTCACCAATAATGATATCTCAATATGCCGTATGGGGAACAAAACACACGTCTCGTGTCCTTGGCAACGATTCCAAAAATGTTACCACTCAAACTAGTAGGGGTCTTTGGAGGGGATCCTAAAGGGAAACTACTAGGTCAAGGGCAACAATGTAGCGATAACTCACTATCACTTCAGCTAAGGATCCCTGCTCTTTACGGACTTTCAACGTTGGGAGGAGACCCGGTATAAAAGGGAATCACTAGATAAATAGGTCAATAAGAGGATGAGGAGTGATTCCTAAGGCCTATTCACAAGAGAGACTCAATTGTATGGTTTTCTTGCTTAGGAAGCAATCGTGATAAGCTCTCTAGGAAGGGTTGAGAGGGCTTTTGAGGTAAGGGTTTGAGAATATGTCTTATCAAGGAAGCCCCTAGACTCAAAAGGCCTTATGAATGCTTGGCTTCTAAGTGGTCTTTTTGGAATTGGAGTCAACAAATTGCGGGACCACAAAGGGCCAAGTGGACCCAAAATTAGGTCAAGGATATGGAGTTGATCAACCAAGGATGTACTCGACCTAATTAGGGAAGGGAAGAGGATCAAAGAAAGAATCTTCTTCTGATGATTTAATGCTATGATCCTAATGAGGTTACTAGCCAATGGGAAACTAAGGGCAAGGATCGATCTTCGAACTAGGGCTTGGAATATCTCAAGATCCCATCGTCGGAATTTCGTGAAACTTCTAGGTCCTCTAGAGGATACACCAACGCAATTGTGGGCAAGAGATCGAATTCTTTGATGGCTAAATCATAAGAAAAATGATGCCCTCGGTGACCTATGTAGGCTAGGCCTAGAAAAAGGGGAAGGTGAGAGAAATCCTCTTTGAAAATGATCACCTATGGAAGGATCATTGCCTTATCCTTTGGGGAAGATGGAGTCAAGATGAAATTTATGATTTAGAGGAACTACACACAATCAAGGAGCCTTCGTGACAACTTCAAGTCTTCACATGCCAATTAGGGCATGAGAGCAGCTGTTAGAAGAATTGATACTTCAATTTGCAATAATTGATGACTTATCAAGATGTGCTCAATAGAAACAATCTCTAGGAACATTCCTCTTTTCACACATGATACATGAGATGATGCATCACTACAAAGGATTAAATTTCCACAATTTCGCATAAGAAAAGCAATAAATTTCAGACCTAGTATAGCAAAAATCCCAACAACATTCATATATTAAAGAAAAAAACAAGAATAGACATGAAAAGAGCACTTACATGTGTAAAAGAGTATATCCAATCACCAAATTATGTCAATAATGAATCTCCAAGACAAGAGAGATGTTAAGATATGGTATGTTCTATGCTTATAACAATTTACTTCTTTTTCTTATTATATTCCACAGATTAGCAATTACATGTACATAAAGTAAAGTGCAGATAGAACATTAAACAATCGACAGAAAACAAGCCAAGACAAGAGACACAAGATGTGGTAGCTAGCCAGGGACAAACCCCACAATGTGTGGAGAAACCCTTCGATCAAATCTTCTTTTATCTTCAATAATTCAGCAGAGAGAAATAGTACAATAAATCTGATTTATATCAGCAGTAGCAAACCCTAGATCAACAACATCAGCATGAGTGGCTTCATCATCAAACTAGGGCAGACGATATCTCACAAACCGACCGTCAGATCGGCATGATTCCACCACCAAAAGTTGCGGCTTCCAGAGGAGGTTTAGATGAACCTACAACGCAGTTCAGATCAGGGGATCTTCTAGTCCACGCAGGTAAAACTTTACTTCTGCAGTTGCAGCGTCAGTTTCAGTAGCTTCCTTCAAACTAGGGCAGTTGATATCTTGCAAACCGTCCATTGGATTGACTTGATTCCACCACCAAAAGTTGTGGCTTTCAGAGGAGGTTTAGATGAACCTACAACACAGTTCAGATGAAGAGATCTTCTTGTCCACGCAGGTCAAACTTTACTTCTGCAATTGCAGCTTCAGTTTCAGCAGCTTCCTTCAAACTAGGGTAGTCGATATCTTGCAAATCGTCCATCGGATTGACTTGATTCCACCACCAAAAGTTGTGGCTTTTAGAGGAGGTTCAGATGAATCTAGAATGCAGTTTAGATGAGGAGATCTTTTAGTCCTCGCAGGTCAATCTTTACTTCTGCAGTTGCAGCTTCAGTTTCAGCAGCGTCTGGCTTCACATGTGTGAGGGAGAGACCCTTTTCTGCACAGTAGAGAAGAGACTCTTTTTTGCGCAGTAGAGAGAGAGAGAGATGTGATGAGATGAGTGAGTGCAAATGAGGAAAAGTCCTCTTGTATTTATACACAACTGATGATGTTTGAATAGATGCGACTGTTGGGCTTCTGAGCCTACATGAGTTGTAGGTCGGCTTGATAATAATTCCATAATCAAAATAAATTCATATCTCCATGAATACTTGTCGGAATCGGATGATCTTTATATCAATCCTACACCTCTCGACGAGAGGAATCTAATAAAAATATTATCAGCCATGAATATAAGATGACCCATGAAGTTTGGCCCTAGTTGCCAATTTTAACACTCCCTCTCAACTAGGGAGAACTTCATCTGCAATCCGTCTGTCGGTCGCTACTATTCATCCATCAAATGCACTTCCTTGTACAACCTGACCCTTGTCCTGCTCTGTTCTATTCTGTCTGTTTTGCTTTGTCTTGTTCTACCCTGCACTGATCTGTATTGTCCTGCTCTGTTCTGCTTTGCTCTTGCATTGTTCTGTTCTGCTCTGCTTTTGTTCGAATTATGAAGAAGAAGGAATGATCGAGGATGTATCATATTGACTCAAAGTCAGTCTCAGAGTATGTACCACTAGTCCCAGACCAGTCTCAACCAACCCGAAGTCAGCGTCATAGTGAGTACAACTCCACTGGTCCCAGACCAGTATCATCCTCCACTGACTCAAAGTCAGTCTCAGAGTGCGTACCACTGGTCCCAGACTAGTCTCAACCGACCCGAAGTCAACTTCATAGTAAGTACCACTCCTACCACTGGTCCCAGACCAATATCGCAGTCTCAGAGAGTGTACCACTGGTCCTAGACCAGTCTCAACTGACCCGAAGTCAGCGTCATAGTATGTACCACTCTCATTCGTCCCAAACCAGTACTGCACTGACACGAAGTCAGTCTCAAAGTATGTACCACTGGTCCCAGACTAGTCTCAACCGACCCAAAGTCAGTGTCATAGTATGGTACAACTCCTACCACTGGTTCGAGACCAGTATCATTGATCCCTGATCAATGGAGGTCATCCTAGCGTAGGGAGTACGGTAGATACAACGATGCGTCCATCGGTACTACTATGGTCCCTAACTTCATTTCCTTGCTCATTGATCAGATGAGAGGTACTTCCCATGAGTCCCAGACTACATGGTAGGATGCCTCGACATGAGAACTAATCAATCTTGTCCTCACAGGAGAACACATCAATCCTGCTATAATCACCATGGAGAACACATCAATCCAGGCCGCCATGGAGAACACATCAATCCAGGCCTCACAGGAGAACACATCAATCCTGCTACAATCGCCATGGAGAACACATCAATCCAGGTCTCACAGGAGAACACATCAATCCTGCTACAATCGCCATGGAGAACACATCAATCCAGGCCTCACAGGAGAACTAATCATCTTGCTACACAGGAGAGCGAATCATCCTATTCCATAAGAGAGCGAATCATCTTGTCCCACAAGAGAGCAAATCATCTTGTTGCAGTGTGCACCACCAGGGGAGGGTGAGTCACCCTGTGGTCGTATGTTGCTCCAGTAAGAACCGCAAGCCCTCAGAGCTCCCAGAGCTCAATGTATGCAACATGCAGGACCCTTGTACAAGGATTTCTTGACGACTCCAAGTCGTTTGGGAAAATCACAGATTAGATCTTTCCTCGGGGCTTTGACAAGGTGTATCGACCTGTACATCATCTTAATGCAATGAAGCTTTCTTGCTCATCGACTTACCATATCCAAGATGATGTCTATCTGCTGGAGTAATCGACGAATACGGGATTCCTCGATAATCGAATCCCACCTCTGGTTGTTACAGAGAATCACAGTGGTATGTGTTCAAATAACTCACTGAAGAGCTTCCCCAACCAGGCAGCTTCATACGAGATCATATTCGTAGATATGTATCTGGTCTCGGGGGTGCTTATAGCAACCGACTTCTGCTTCCTGCTCATCCATTATATCGAAGGAGAATCCAAAGAGAAACAACACTAAAAGGTGCTCCAGTGATCCTCCACACTACTTGTCTAATCAACATTCGAATAATCATGCAGTTTCATATTTCCGACAGTGTATCTCAATCCATGAGAGATTTTGTCTTGAAGACATCTCAGAAGATTCTTGGCACCAATCTAGTGAGGTTCAACCAAATATGAGCTCACAATACTAACTGCAAAACATATGTTTGGACGGAGGTTCACCAAGAACATCAACGCGAATGAGTTTTTGAAACTCAGAGGCATTTCCCAAATCTGGTCTGACATCACTACCATATAACTTCTGAAAGTTAAGATCCTCGAGGTAGTCACATGCTTGCAGTCCACGATACCAAATCTTTTCAGAATCTTCACCACATATTTTCCTTGAGATAGGAAAATTTCCCTTGGCTTCTGCCATACTTCAAGTCCTTGGTTCTTCATTTCAAATTCAGAAGCGAACTCCCTCTTACTTTTGAGAATGAGAGGGTTTGCACCTGTTAGAAAGAGGTTGTACACATACAACACCAGTAGGAGAGGTTTATCATCTTCAAACTTAAGGTAAAGTTTAGGATCTGCTTCACTCCTAGTGAATCCCAACTTCATCAAGTAGCTATAGATCCTCTCATACCATGCTCAGGGTGCTTGCTTCAGCCCATAGAGAGCCTTCTTCAACCTGCATACATGAGATTTTCAATCATAAATCTCAAATCCTTTGAGTTGCTCCACATAGACCTCTTATTTGATCTAATCGTGCAAGAACATGGTCATGACATCCATCTGACATAGGTTCCATCCTTGTGAAGCCACAAGGGCCGTGATCAAGTGGATGGTCATATATCTGGGAACAGGTGCAAATATCACATCATAGTCTATACCTTCCTTCTGGGAGAAACCACGAGCAACAAAACAAGCCTTATACTATTCCGTACTTCCATCTACTGCATCTTTATCTTGTAAAGCCATTTTGAAGTAACAATTGTCTTGTCCTGGGGTTTGAGAACTACTTCCCAGACATCATTCTCCATAATAGACTCATATTCTTTGGTCATAGCATCCTTCCATACTTTATGCTTGACGGCATCAGAGAATGATGAAGGCTTATTTTGTATGATCGTGCTCTTGATGGTCAGGTATCCCTGACACCTATTAGGTTTCTTACTTGCACGAAAGGTTCCTCGGGGTGCAGCATGTCCTTCAGCATCATTAAGTATCCCCCTAAGCCATGAAGGCCTCTTCCTAGAAGAGGAAGGCTCAAGTGGATAAATAGGATCCATGGGTTCCTCCACATCAGGCATTGTTACATCATCTACCCATAGAGACAACTTCCACAATCGTACGGTGCCACACCATTCTGCTCTGGAGTATGTGGTGTAGTAGTCTCCCTCTTAATGCCAACCTCAGGTATGCCTGAGTGAACCAACTGTAATATATCGGAGGTCTTGCTTAGGCTTGAGGGGAATGGTCACCTTTTGAGCTTTCCTTCGGCACATCCCGAACATACACTTTTTTTTTACTCAGAAATCAGGCATCCCTATTACCATATGTCTTACATCAGGTATATCTTTGTAATGAAGGTGGGCAAACCTCCAATGCCAAAGTTCGAACTGAAGAGATGTGTCATAAGACATGATACCTAGTGGACTTCCATCGACTTGATATAATGAATCAACACGAAACCCAAGAGTAAAGGCATCTTTAACATTATTGTTCCATATACGTACCTTTCCATCAGTGAAGGTTATCTTGTAGCCTTTGTCTTCCATTTCCGAGATGGACACCAGGTTCTTTTTGAGGTCAGGTGCATTTAATACATCTTGGAAGTTCTAGCCTTCTTGAATGGTTGTCCTCTTCTTTGATTCCCAACTCTCCTCTTACCTTTGTTATTGAATTTGTCATTCCTTTGATTTCCATCAGAGGGATTTTGATCATCGTCCCGGTGTGAGTCCTTTCTATCAGGGCACTCCCTAGCATAGTGACCTGCTTTATCGCAGATGTAACATCGTCCTTTTCTTCCACCCTTAGGTCCAGCCTTTCCTTTTGATTTAGTCTCGGAATTATTTCTTTTCTTAGCATGAGAAGAAAAGGCAGCAGGAGGACCTTTAGGCATGGGCATTTCTTGCTCTTCTACCCTTGTTTCTTCTTGAATGCATCGAGCCATTAATTTGTTGAAACCAGGAATTATATTATTGTTCAGAAGAGTAGTCCTGAACACGTACCATTTGGATGGTAATCCTCCAAGAGTTGTGAGTGCCATTTCTCTGTCAGTAATAGTCTCCCCAATAGATAGGAGATCGTTCTTGATCTCGGTGATTCTTAAGAAGTATGCTTGCATACTCTCATTTTTACCATTCTTGATTTCCCTCAGCTTATTTCTAAGAAACAAAACTTGATTTGCATCATTAACTTTAAATAAACTCACCAGTCTATCGTAGATTTCCTTGGAGGTGTCTAGTTCAGAGATGTAGGCCACCAAGCGCTTGTCGATAGAGTCCCGGATGATCTTCTTCGCTTTAATTTCTCTGTTCTTCCATTTTTTCCTGGTAGCAGGAGGTGCATTTGATGGAGGCTCAACAATATTGCCTCTCACATGATCCAACACTCCTTGATCCTCAAGGGTTAGATCGATAGACATCTTCCATCCGTGATAGTCAGCTTTCTCACGGAGCTTGTCTTCGGCAGGAAAGAGTGTTGAGGACCCCATCGTTCTTTTAGGATAGCCTCACCAATCTTCTCTTCGGTGATTGCTCTTGCTCTTGCTCGGGCTTTGTCTTCACCTCAGCTCTGATACCATGTTAAGATATGGTATGTTCTATGCTTATAACAGTTTACTTCTTTTTCTTATTATATTCCACAGATTAGCAATTACATGTACATAAAGTAAAGTGTAGATAGAACATTAAATGATCGATAGAAAACAAGCCAAGACAAGAGACACAAGATGTGGCAGCTAGCCAGGGACAAACCCCACAATGTGTGAAGAAACCCTTTGATCAAATCTTCTTTTATCTTCAATAATTCAGCAGAGAGAAATAGTACAATAAATCTGATTTATATCAACAGTAGCAAACCCTAGATCAACAACATCAGCATGAGCGGCTTCATCATCAAACTAGGGCAGATGATATCTCACAAATTGACCGTCGGATCGGCATGATTCCACCACCAAAAGTTGTGGCTTCCAGAGGAGGTTCAGATGAACCTACAACGCAGTTCAGATGAGGGGATCTTCTAGTCCACGTAGGTCAAACCTTACTTCTACAGTTGCAGCTTCAGTTTCAGCAGCTTCCTTCAAACTAGGGCAGTCGATATTTTGCAAACCGTCCGTCGGATTGACTTGATTCTACCACCAAAAGTTACGGCTTTCGGAGGAGGTTTAGATGAACCTACAACGCAGTTCAGATGAAGAGATCTTCTAGTCCACGCAGGTCAAACTTTACTTCTGCAGTTGCAGCTTTAGTTTCAGCAGCTTCCTTCAAACTAAGGCAGTCGATATCTTGCAAATCCTCTGTTGGATTGACTTGATTCCACGACCAAAAGTTGCGGCTTTCAGAGGAGGTTCAGATGAACCTACAGTGCAGTTTGGATGAGGAGATCTTCTAGTCCACACAGGTCAATCTTTACTTTTGCAGTTGCAGCTTCAGTTTCAGCTGCTTCCGGCTTCACATGTGTGAGGGAGAGACCCTTTTCTGCACAGTAGAGAAGAGACTCTTTTCTGCGCAGTAGAGAGAGAGAGATGTGATGAGATGAGTGAGTGAAAATGAGGAAAAGGCCTCTTGTATTTATACACAACTGATGATATTTGAATAGATGCGACTGTTGGGCTTCTGAGCCTACATGAGTTGTAGGTTGGATTGATAATAATTCCATAGTCAAAATAAATTCATATCTCCATGAATACTTATCTGAATCGGATGATCTTTATATCAATCCTACACCTATCAACGAGAGGAATCTAATAAAAATATTATTAGCCATGAATAAGATGACCCACATGAAGTTTGGCCCTAGTTGCCAATTTTAACAAGAGAGATATCCAAACATCAAAATTCATCCATAATATCCAAAATCCTCCTCCAAAAGTGAATGTGAAATTCTTAAAAGCTACTAAGACCCAAATCCAAGTGACGATGATGAAAATGAATCACCTCACTTGTATTTATACAATCTCTAATGAATTCGAATGTCTTAATTTGGACTAATAATGCCCCTACAATAAAATAATGTGCATAGTAACAATACTTTTGGTGACAAGCCCAACGAATAGCTCAATAACATAAAGTTAAGTCTCTGAAGAGGGCAGAATGATCAACATAATGAGTCGTTGGGCCTTTGAAGAAGCCTAATGAAGTCCAAGGGGTGCCATGATGTGAAAATGGACTCCCAACATAGCATACAAGGGGTTTGACCCTTGTTTTCCAAGCAAGAACCTATGGTGCTTCCAAGTGGGTGTGGGGGCACAAGGACATCCTCATGGGTCTCCAAGTGGATCGAAAGTGCCTGTAGACCATCTGTAAGGGCTAGGATGATGATGTAAGCCCTCGCTTTGCAGTGAGAGACATCTTCTGGACCCTATAACATCTACCAAGTGTAAGGTGCAAGTATGGAGCCGACTTGACTTGGTGAACCTGATGCATTATCCTCATCCAAAAGGTGGAACAAGAGCAATCAAAGAGTGGTACTGGGGATCCATGAAGTACTCTTTGCTATGGTGGAGACCCATGTCTCTCAATGCTCACCCTACAAGTGCCAATGGGACCCTCTGGAGTGCTAGGACCCCGTATAGGGAGACCAAGCCCCAAATAGAAACCCACTTGCAATCCTGCATAAGATCCAATACGTCCCCTTGCCCACTAATACAACAAATCATTAGAATAATCAAGTAAAAGAGTTTACAAGTCATGGAATCAATGGGGCACTTCATTGTGGCATGCCCTTCCAGAGTGTGCTTTGGTATGTACAAGTATCTCCAGGCTCAATAGGGGGGTTAACCAAGGACCCTATTAGGTGGTTTCATCTTTTAAAGGGGTGACATGTCCAAGGTACATCCCTCAAGTGGTAGGTGACAAATGATAAAGTGATGGAACATAGTGGGGATCAGGGGAATCATCCAAACCCATGCTATGGTCTAAGGGTAGCTATGATAAAGGGAAGCCTACACTTGGTTATATGAGTGTGGGAGGGAGAAAATCGTGGTACATGAGTTACCTTGGCCTTTTTTTTCCACCCTTCTTCATATGCCTTTTGCTTTTGATTGATTTTTCTTCATAACTGCTCGAGGCTCTAGGGGATGAGAGCATGTTGTGTGGTATATAGCAGTGGATACCCCCTATAGTGTTGAAAAGTGTAACTAAGTTCGGTCTTCATAATGACATGTGTAATTATGGTTTTATGTAATTGATGTAAATAAGAAAATAAAATAATTTTTGTAATGCTTGATTCATGGGCTTCATGATCAAGGAATTTTATTTTATGGTTAAGACTACCATTGTGAGTCTTTAGGGTTAGTCATCAAGTCATAAAGTTCATTGAGTCAATGTCAAAGTTTAAAGACCCTTATTTTATTTCTGATTTGTTTTGGGTTGATACTCTTCACACGTGCGAGGTATAGGTGCTGTAGAAGGAGCTGAGGTATTGCAGTAACAATTGAAGGTCAGGACATGGAGAAAGTTAGGGTGATACCCAAGCCACATTACCATAGAAGAAGCCTCCATCTAGAGCAAAGGAAAATATCTAACCGAGTCAAGTACTGCAACTAGGGTTTCTGAAGTAGGACCGAAAAGTTGTAGGTTTGATTCAAGGAGCCGAGAAAGGAAGTCGAGATCTAAAGGGTAGTCGAGAAAGAGGAAGAAGCACGCATTTTGACCATCGTTGACTCAAGGAAGAAGAAGAGGTCAAAATAAGAATCTTTGTGACTTGGTCTTGGAGAGGTTATATAGGTCAAGGGTCTTGGTCTTGGTATTCGTTAATTGAAGTCTTTATAAGGAAGAATAATTCGTTTCGGTTTTCTTCTCAAGTTGGAGAGGTTTTGGTCCTGGCTGATCGTCTATATTCTGTGTCTCTTGTCTCTTTATTGTTTATGCATTGGTAGTTGTTTGATGAAGAAGAACACAATAATAATCTAAGTAAAGAAAATACCTTAATCTAAAGAAGTAAAAAGCATTCACAAGCAGTGATCTTTAGAAGTCAAATCACTTAATTGGTATGCCTTAGATTTCTCAACATGGTATCAGAGCTAAGGTGACAAAACCATTGAATGGGCATCTCTTCAGGGGACACTCAAGCATTGAAGGACCAAATCTCGAGGAAGGCATCAAGGAGAATCTAGAAGATTATTCTGAAGTCAAGATCTACAAAGAAGTGTCAAAACCCTAGATTGAAGAAGAAATATTCACCAAAAGAAGTTCTAGGATTCTTGCTCAAGACATCATCAAAGAAAAGGACCTCATAGACCCTATTTCCACTCAAGAAAGGAAGAACTTGGCTTATCCAAGGGTAGATAGATCAAGGATGTTGTCATCATCAAAGATATCAAGGCAATCTCCTTCTATCTGAAGCAAAGGATTTCATCTCAAAAGGAAATCCTTATCTTTGAAGAAGATCATCGAAGAAGCATCAAGACATCATCAAGAAGTCATCAATCATCATCAACAAAGGGATCAAGTTGAAGAGTTCATCTTCACTTGACAAGTAAGTATCTTTATTTCTATAAATTAAAGTTAGTAAAATGACTTCATTTTGCAAGGAGATCAACAAGTTGGTTGGGTCATCGAACTTCCTTGCATGGAAAAGGAGGATAGATTTAGTCCTCAAGGAAAATGAAGTTATTGATCATGTCAATGGCAAAGTATCCAAACCATTTGAAGGCAAAGCACTATCTAAAATTTAAATGTACGAAAAAGGATCTAAGGGCTCAAAGGATCCTTATAGAATCCCTCAAGGATTCGCTCATCCCATATGTAGTAGAGTTGGAGACATCAAACGAGATATATGATAGGCTAGCAGAATTATTCTCTGAAAGTCCAACAAAAAAAATCATATCATTGAGATTTGATCTATGCAATTTGAAAGCATCAAAGGATGAAGCGATATCTACATGTCTCACAAAAGCATCTGTAATAAGGAATCAACTTCAAGATCTAGGAGATATGATATCTGATAAAGAAATGATTACCATTGTTTTAAATGCTCTTACTGATGAACAAGGAAACCTTGTATCAAAGGCCTATGAAGAGGAGAAAGCTATCACATTCAATCATTTGTGGTCACTATGCAAGAGTGAAGAAAACAAGTTAAAGGAAAAAAGTGATACAAATGAGCAGGGTCAAACATTTGTTTTCGTGTCAAGAAGCAAAGGGATATTTGGCAAGTTTGGTCCTCTAAAAAAGAAGAAGATCAATATGTCTCAGATCCAATGCTATGGATGTCAAGGATATGGGCACTTTAAGAGAGACTATCCTAAGCTCAAGAAGTACAACAAAAAACGAAGAAGGGAAGAAGCCCATATCACTAAAGAAGAGGACGAAGTTGAAAAGAAGAAATTCAAGGAGGAAGTAAAAGATCTCTACTATTATTGAGATAAGTTTTCCTCACCTAGTTCTTCTCAAGTTTCTGTTTTTCTGTTATGGAATATAACTATCATGATAGGAATCATTAGAAGCATGATAAGATGCATCATGGCATCATGGAAGCATTAAAAGCAAGAGCTCGTGACATCATCACAGAAAAGCATGGAAGATAACTGAAGTCTATGATAGTCACCTATGGAAGATACAACTTTTGGTAACCTCACTATATGCATAAGTGGCACTTATGAAGAAAAAAGTCATCTAGCACAAAGCTCATCATGCATTAGTCAAAAGGAAACATTCGTTGGATGGGGATACCCAAGATCCTCATTTGGAATCTTCATTGGAAGGTTCACCAATCAAAAGGAAGGATGGGTTCATCAAGAATTCCATCTTGTGGGAATTCATGGGATGATGGTATGATGACAAAAGAGGTGAAGCAAATCAAGGGATTGAAGTTCTTTCAATCAAGGAAGCTGCTGAAGAAGTCTAGATGACCTAAAGGGAAAATGAGGTATGTATGCTTGTATTTAATATTGTAGAGTCATGTCATATAGTTGTAGGTAACATGGATAAATGCTCTATCTCGAGAGCATGATCAAAAGAAAGGATCTCCTCCTTAAAGGATGCAGCAAGGCATGGGTCACACATTAACTAGATGAAATCAACATAATATGTCCTCATATGAAATATGAGGTGGTTGACAGTGATTGGAGGAACTCTGATGAAAGTTTTTGGGAAGAAAAATGTGTGAAGAAAGAAAGAAAGAGATCATGGAATATGCAACTATGGAAAAGACAATCAACATCTGAGGATTGAGAGATTTGACTAGGATAACTCCATGAAAGATATGAAGACTTTGATGAAGTCTGAAAAATAAAGAGACCCTTGACAGTATATATCTTTTGGAGATGTGTCAATGTGTATGCAGGGTGCTGTGCGAACTAGAAGATGTCATGATGAAAGACCATCAGAAAGGGAATTTTGATTTAATGATTTGAATGATATCTAGATGGGCTCATGCAAGGCTGCCAAGGTAAGAGCTATGGATATCTTCCAACATTGATGTCCATGTACTAGGATGAAAGATCCATAAGAAAACATGGCATGAAGGAAGGTTAGATATGAATTGATGGATCACTTTCTGATGAAAGGAATAATGAAATGATTGACACATGGATGAAAGTGATGGATAGTCTGTGCCCTCCGAAGAAGCTCCAAAACATGAAGACTCCTAACTAAAGAAAAGAAGTTCATGACATTGTGAGGAGGAATTCTTCAAGCAACTGGTTGTCCCATCATCTCCACCTAAAGAGCTGCTATAGGTCCCTAAGTAAGAGGGAGTCTGGAAACAAGTTTCTAACTTGGTAGAAACTTGGAAGCAAATTGCTAAGCCAAGAGGGAGCTAAGATACATTCCTTCCATAGGAATGAGTACATTCCTTCATTGCAATAGGTATATCCTCCCTAATTAAGAGGGAGAGATAGACAAATCATTCTTTTCTTTAGTTGGGAAGACAAAAGGGAGGATTGGGTAAACATCTGGCATTCGATGCTCTTTGAGGATGAGTTAGGGCATCCAAGATAACAGTAATCATAGAGGACCAATGTTCTTTGAGGATTGGGAATCTAAGATAAGAATAGTCCTAGTGGAACACACTCTAAGAGAACCCGGGTGGGGTATGTTCCGAGAGAGACAATGATGAGGGTGTCTATACATCGTTGGTCTCGCCAACCTTGAGCTTTGATCTTGTGGAGGGATAGAGTTGTTAGTCAAGGCCTTGCTATGTGACAATGCTGGTTGATATGATGCTATACATATGGGTTACCAATCTGACTCTTCTTATGAGAATTCTTTAGATTGAGAATGTCCAAATACCTTGTATGGATAATGAACACCTCCCTAGTTAAGAGAGTGTTAAAAAGTGTAACTATGTTTGGTTTTCATAATGATGTGTAATTATGATTTTATGTAATTGATGTAAAGAAGAAAATCAAATGATTTTTGTAATGCTTGATTCATGGGTTTCATGATCAATGAATTTTCTTTTATAGTTAAGACTCCCATTGTGAGTCTTTAGGGCTAGTCATCAAGTGATAAAGTTCATTGAGTCAATGTCAAAGTTTGAAGACCCTTATTGGCCATGTTACATATGTAAATGAGTCATTAAAAGACCCTCCAAGACCAAGCTCAATCACCTCCTTCAAGTTGGCCTAAAGATATCTCTAGAAAGGCATGTCAGCCTTGTCACTAGGAGAAGTCGGCTTATTTGATGGGCAGATCACTATAAATAGGGCAGCTTAGCCTCCACTTGAAGACAAAAATTTCGGTCAAGGAAAAGAGACAGAAAGAAGTGTGAAGTTCATGAAGAAGGAAGCCTATAACCAAGCGAAGGAAGGAAGTACATAACCGAGTTTATTTCTGATCTATTTTGGGTTGATACTCTTCACACGTGCGAGGTATAGGTGTTGCAAAAGGAGTCGAGGTATTGCAGTAACACTTGAAGGTCAGAACATAGAGAAAGTTAGGGTGATACCCAAGCCACATTACCATAGAAGAAGCCTCCATCTAGAGCGAAGGAATTCATAATATCTAACCAAGTCAAGTACTGCAACTAGGGTTTCTGAAGTAGGACCGAAAAGTTGTAGGTCTGATTCAAGGAGCCGAGAAAGAATGCCGAGATCTGAAGGGTAGCAGAGAAAGAGGAAGAAGCAAGTAGTTTGACCATCGTTGACTCAAGGAAGAAGAAGAGGTCAAAATAAGAAGCTTTGTGACTTGGTCTTGGAGAGGTCAAATAGGTCAAGGGTCTTGGTCTTGGTATTCGTCAATTGAAGTCTCTATAAGGAAGAAGAATTCGTTTGGGTTTTCCTCTCAAGTTGGAGAGGTTTTGGCCCTAGCTGATCGCCTACATTCTGTCTCTTGTCTCTTTATTGTTTATGCATTGGTAGCTGTTTGATGAAGAAGAACACAATAATAATCTAAGTAAAGAGAAGATCTTAATCTAAAGAAGTAAAAAACATTCACAAGCAGTTATCTTTAGAAGAGAAATCACCTAATTGCTATGCCCTAGATTTCTCAACATAAAGGTGCGGCAGTTCATCGCCCACCAAGGGTTGGGACAATCATGGGTTCCTTCATGATGGAGGGGGTTCATTTAGGGCCCATAAGAGCTAGGGTGATGGCCATGGATAAGGGGTAGGGCTCATGTTTGGCTTTTGCCCACGTGCTAAATTTGTATGTCCCGACTATCTTTTTCATTTTATGGTACATTTTCTGTGGAGATTGACCAAACTATGCTTTTTCTTTTCTTTTTAGCTACGTCAACCTCCGGGCATCGTTCCAGGCCCGACCTAAGGTGCAGACAAGTGTAGGGGGAAGGCTAACCCTATGTGGACCCAATGGACACATGTGAACTCAGATGGGAAAAGAGATGAATGGTGCTAAAATGAGTGGAAGGGAGTGATGTATGTTAGCGCTTGAATTTGGCCTCAGGCTGAAAAAAACAAAATCCAAGGCAACATCAAACCACTTAGCCTCGTAGCTAGCCCTACGGGGACAGGAGAGGGCTCTCTCCGGGTCTATCTCGACAAAAGGTCTTCAAAGGGCAGAGATGACCAATAAAGAACACTGATTTTAGGCTAGTAAACTGATAGGGAAAGTTTGATTTTAAATTTTTAGAGTTTTGTTGGAAAACTGAGCACAACAATTTTGGGTGCGGGGATGAGACACATTTTTTGCAGAGGTCTTTTTGGGGCAAGGTAAGAGATTGTCTTGATGCCTTTGAATTAAGTGAATGGATAGTAATGACTGGTGAGGAACTAAAGAGAGCAAGAAACCTTCGAGAGTTCTCCTTAGACAGATGAAAACATTGATATTAAACAAACTTAAAGGCAGAGCATAGAAACCATGAATTCTACCTTAACACTTCATTTACTTAATTTGCAGAAGAGAATAGTAAGAAAATGATGCACATAACAATCTTACAAGTACATGAGAGAAACACACCATCAACACAAATAACCACAGGAATCCCAAATAGTGCTGCAAAACCCTGGTCTTTCCTTTGCCAAAATTGCAAAGATACAAAGAGTAATACAGCCTAAGCTTATCCCTCAAGAGTCCAACCTCTCCAACCATGAAAATGATTTAGAAAATACATAATATAGGCAAGCTAACACATTCCCTTGCCGGGTCGAGCTCATCATCCTAGGAGCTGTTTCAACCAATTCTAAACAAAGCACTACAATTTAGGCAGTCAAAACAACTTGCCTCTATAAGCTAGGAAACCAATTCATTCATTAAATGTTTGCTATTTTATGAATGAATCTTCTAGAATAGGTAAATAAGTGTCATGTCAACATAAAATTACATTAATTACATGAAGGAGGATGAAAAATCCCACCAAAAAGTCAAAACTGGTCAAATGCTGCGTTTCATGAGCTGAAGGTGCAAAACTGGCAAATTTCCCTGATGCGTAGCACACTTTTGAGCCCACTTTTGGGGCACTTCCTGGCATCCAAATTGGGCGCAAGATAGCTCGTTGGAAAGGTATTTGAGTCTATTTTCCAACACAACTGGAATTTTTCAATTTGGAGTTCATTTGCCTTGTCAAAAATCAAATCTCCCAAGACTGGTCAAAATGTGCCAAATGAGGCTGCCTCAAGGCAGAGTGCTGTTGCAGTCAACTTTTGAATGCCTTCCTCAACTCCAAATTGAGCTCATGATAGCTCATTGGAAAGCTCTTTGTGTCTAGTTATCATTTGACTCATCAAGAAAGTCATTTGGCCAACCAAGCTAGGAGAAAACTTGATTTTCCCAAGGTCACTTCAGAGGTGCATTCGATTCTCTTGAGGCAACGATATTTTTGACATTTCTCTAAAACCATGACACCTGTGTAAAAAGTGAAGGAGGTTTTTCTTCTTTGGCATGTTGTGGACAAAAACCTCTCTCAGTTTTCCAAAATTCATCTTTGATTGCTCTGAAACATCTTTTGAGTGAAACTTATCCCGATGTGTGAAACAAGGAACTTTGTGGAAATGAAGCGCAATGAAGGGGATGAGGGGCTTGTAAATTCTTAAGGAAATTTTTGGGAGTGGGGAGGGATGTTAGGAAGCAGGGGAAAGTGGAATCTCAGAAATCCAGTGAGGGGAAGGGGTCCAAAAGGGCAAAACACAGGTCCAACCTAGAAAATTGCCAGGTTGTAGCAAGAAACTAGGGTTTGTGCGAAAATGAGGAATTTGGGGGATCTCAGTGATGGGAAGCATTTGATAAGGTACATGAAGGATAGGGGAAGGTGTATGAACATCTGGATACAAGTTTTGCTAATGATTTGACCATCCAAGAGAGATTGCCTTCAAAACCCTAGGAGAGGGAAATGAACTTACCTAGGCGCAACTGAAGCATGAACAAGATGTAAAATGACTCATTAGACATTGACATGATAATGAAAACCCTATGAATGATGATAGACTCAACAGAATGATGACATGGATTGGCATTTGGGCAATTTTGAAAGGAGTGAAAGCAAACCCTAGACTTAATGCCTAGTGACCAAATTTTGCTTGAAGATTCACTGAAATGACAAAATTTGACCTTGACACTTCAAAATCACTTTGTAAGAGCATATTTGATCACTGGAGGAAGGCTGGAAAGACTGACACTAACAATGTATATGGTGTCTGGCAGCAGGACCACGCAACTAGTGTAATGATCCATCTCTAATATATGGAGCACATGAATATTAACATGCATATGATAGCTACATATGCATGTATCGCATGCACTACACTAGTATGTATTCTAAATTAACTATAAATGTTCAATATCATGACACTCCTTCAAATAGAAGTTACATCCTGAACCTATCACCACACATATTGCTTAGTGCATCATAATTAATAAGCAATACCCTAAGCAATTTCAATAATATAAATTTAAAGTATAAAGTAAATATGGTTATAAAAATAAATGTAAAATTTAAAGTCAATTATAATTATGGTTCTATATTTATATATTCTAGAATATATAAAAGAAATAATAAATTATATTAATAAATTGTCAAATGATAAATTAAATCAAAATATAGTAAATACTATGGACCAAAGGCATTTATATAAAAATGAATACTAATTCTAAAGGTAAACCTAGCACACATGTCAATATACCAATACCTTAAGCAAATATGATCACACATTACAAGAAGGTTGAAGGTGTCACCATGTAAGAGAGCGGTGGATTCATTGGTAGAGATAGTGGTGACCGCCAAGGAGTGGATATACAGAGAAAAAAGGGAGCACGAAAGGGGAGAAAATCATGCGTGGAGTTTGTTTGGGAAGAAAGGGGATTGTTTTGCCTTGGGAGTGAAGTGAAGGTAGGAGTTTTTGGAGCATTTCATCGTTAGATGAAATTCTGTGGAAGCCACAGATAGAGAGGAAGAGTGAGTCTTAATTGTTCTTGGAGTTTTGGGCACGGGGGCTAGAGTGCTTCAATTTTGAAGTACTTTGGAGTTGGGTACTGAGATTGTGCCCAGTTTGGCAAGAAGGTTTTGGTCATTTTAGTAATGGAAGAGGGAGCAACAACCGTCAGAAACACCATCAAACAGAATTCTAAGTACTATCAAATGAATAATTAGATTTTGAGTTCTCTGGTTAATCTGAATAACAACTTTGTTAAATTATGCTAATAGAACAAAATTAGGGCTTTTTTTAGGAACAATTTCATTAAATTTGTTAATTGTGAACCTTACACTTTGGTATTAGAGCAGGTTCAAGATATTCGGACCTTATAGGCCCTAAACTTCGATTACCACCTCTACGTCAATTGACTTAGCGAATTACACTTTAAATATTTCCCAAATTTCCTTTTTGGTCATTGTTTAAACTGTCAAATTTACTTCGATAAATTACAAATTTTTCTTCTTATTAAATTACTTTTCCCATAGTTTTGGTACGCAAAAGGATCCATCATGTGACCTGTTTATTTTTTCCTGTCCGCATAACCCACGCCATACCATGTTGTAAAACTTTCGACATAAGAATATCAAATTCTCTTCAATAGGGCGATTGTCGGTTCTACCAAATGTTGAAATATCCGGTGTGCAGGTCCTCTGTCCGTTCCTCCACCATTAACTTAGAAAACCAGGATCCATGGCCACATTTATTATATATATATATATATATATATATATATATATATATATATATATATATATATTGACTGCATTAATCGTGTGGAGTTATTCAAAACACGGCCCGCATCAATGGTTACCAAGATAGAAACTTTGAAGATGGCCGCACATATTTTTCATTGTCTATAAAAAAAGTTAATTAGTGCCATATGAAATATTTTTAAAAAGTAAACAAAGAGCACCTTAGCAATTCCCTAATCCCGTGAGAAGAGGAAATTAGGAGATATGCAGCCCAGGAGAGGCAAGTGACAAGAGAGGCAGTCCAACAGAGGTGAACTGGAAGCGATAAAAGAGGTAATAGCTAGAATCTTCCCATGGTTAATTATGTTGCTGGCAAAATTATTATATTTTCTTTATGAGGAAAATATTTACTTATTTATTAGTAGTGTAGGCATTGTAGTTAAGCGACAAAAATGCCAGTATTGGTCACAAATTATTTAGGATGAAATAATCAGTTTGTAAGTCAGATGGTATTCATCTAGTACTATACCACAAAATATTGTCCAAAGTTTTCTCTGGAAGACAAGTTTCCCAAGAATAGAATAGATGTCCAACATTCGATGTAAAAGAATTGAAGATTTTAATTTTGTAAAAGAAATGTAATGACTATAGAAAGTTTACCTCTGACAACATTACCAATCTAGAAATCCCCCTTAACATGAAATAACACTTTTTATGTTTACCCAAATTGTATCTTGCTCACTACAAAATGTTAAGCTTAGCATCTCAATAATTTTATAGAACTGTTGATGTGAAGACTGTTTATGGGTCAACCTAGGTAATTGACTTTGGTGTCTATTTGTTCTTTTAGAGAGCCATGTAGATGCATGCCACATCTTCAATTCAACAACGACGACATCTCCTCTAGGACCCATTATTGATGCTCAGTGAGGTATAAGTCACCTAGAAAACTGTTGGTATTGAGCATTACCTGCCTCGAGACTTGCCTCAACAAAACACCCATTTTTTTTTGGTAGAAAAATTTATATTGAGAGAAAACTAGATGAAAATTCTGTATTCTCATATGCTATTTAACTGAATATGAGCACAACTTGAAATCCCCAATTTAATTTTTAAAGGAATTTGAATTTATTTATGCATTTAAATACACATTTTAAAATTTAAATAACAAAATATTATAATTTCCCCTAAAATTCTATCTTTAAATTTCATTTAAAAAAATAAAAATAAATAAATAAATAAATTTGGCGCTCGTTTCATAACCACATTTAGGACTAGAAAATGCTAGGCAAATATTACAAAGTGATACTATGGTCTATGAAGACCCATGCATTTTGCTAAGAATTATTATGCATTAGGATAAAACACCATGCATTAGTACATGGAGGTGGCGATGCCACCCTCCTTGACCTCAATACTAGTAAGACTTGCTTGTAGGTAATAATAGCAGAAAAACTATACCCACATGTGAGCTGAATTTACGAAATTGTATTTATCAACCTAAATTATACCTCAAATATTCATAATCTTATTGTGTGACTAGGAAAAAGATGCGATTGTAAAGACATATCAACGACGACACCATCGGGTAGCATTGCCATCACCATCACCATTACCATCGCCATCGCCATCACCGTCACCATTGCCATCACCGTCATCATCGCCATCGCCACCACCGCTACCATCATCAGCGCCAACCGCTTCACCGCCTAAACTAACCATTATAATGTGCTCATTGGAAGCCATTTTGGAAACATGAGAAAGATTGCTAATAGCCAATACCAAGGAAGAGCAACCTCAACTTGAGGAAAGAAACCCAAAAGAGTCCAAAGGTTTAGATTATAAACAACTACGAGAAGACATTTATAGAGAGATGCAGAAGATTAAACTTCCAGAATTTTCAGGAGGGCGGGCCAGAGTGTAGTGGCCGTACTAAATTAAGAGCCATTACTGAACTGTGAAACTGTAAAGATTGCTGAAACTGTCTGAAATGGTATTAATAGATTTGACGAAGTACTTACCTGATCTGCTACGGCTATTGCGATGAGGATGCTGCAGAACTTCTCCAGCGCTCTCGTTACCGAATGACCAAAACCACCCAGACAAACCGAGTATACCTAGATACTCAATCCAGTATGCTTCTCAACGATGCATACCGTTCCCCCGTGCCCAGAGACTTCAAAACAAGTAAGGCTCAATAGTTCCGGATTATAAGCAGTATGGATAAATTTCCTCTCCTTCCTTCAACAGCACTCTCCTTCTTCCTTCAACAGCACCCGGTTCAGTTTTTCCACTCACAGTAAATACAACCTTCCCCATCCACAGGCAAAGAACAAACCCCCCTTTGAAATCCTCCTCCCTCCCTTTAAATAGCAGAGGTTCCTCCCCCTCTACGCATCTGTTCACTGCCTTTATGAAAGGATAAGATTTTGTTAGGCGGTGACTGCTTTGTCATGATATTTGCCTTTAATTGAATCAGATCCTCACAACATCGAATGGTGTTATTTTAATTATGACAGTTGGTACTTTAATTTAAATAGTATAAGACCATGATGATTTTAAATATTACATATTATTTTATGTTTTATAAAATATCAAGTTTAATCATAAGGTTTATGGGTTTAGTTTATTAGTACACATTTTGGGTTATATATGTAAACATATGAATAAACTCAACTATATTTCTTACTGAGTGTATATTTCTTCTATTTACGAGAATTAGGTATTTAATTTACACCTTTGATAATTAATTCATTTATCTTATATTTAGACATTCTCCATGAATAGTCGATATATAGTCGATGTATATATATATATATATATATATACTAGTGCAATGTATATGATGCATGCATATGTAGCTATCATATGTATGCCTCACATGCATGCTAATATTGCTATGTTGTTCGTGATTTGAAATGGGTTGTTACATACACCCCTCCTTCAAAAGAACTTCGTCCCAAAGTTAAGGGTTTATAAAGTATATTGATAATTCCTTTAGGGTATGTAAGGATTGTATTATGTGATTGAATTTTCATTTATGATCGTGAGGACACTTTAAAATTTGTGATTTTGAACGCTGATAGATTTCTAATTTTAATGGTCATGCCTTGCCCAAACCAGGTTCCCAAGTTATTTTAAAAATCATCCTATCCTTCCTAATCTCTTCTGCTCCCATCCTATCCGTCCTCTACTGGAGTATGCCATGGTGTCAGCTATACTGACCTAACCATGCATAAACTCTAAGGATGGCAGCGTCGACTATATCGACCTGATTTCCCAGTAGGCATCCGGCAATCATCATCACACGTCTAGGGGAGCGTGACTCGCACAATCCTCCCATGACCCCAGGTTTTAGAGGATAAACGGTGGGCAACACCTCCACCCCTCCCAGTAGAATCAGGGTTAATACCCTATCATGGAATCTCTTTGAGCCTTAATTGTTCTGAAGTTTCTGTCATCACGTGGTCATTTTGGTAACGGATTTTATCTGCAATCATAAACACTTGTCCATGCATTTATAACATGTGCATTAATATTTTCAAAAACACATAGCTTATGTATATTTCATACATGTCATCTAAAGTATAACATACCTTGCCATAATCTATTCATGTCATTAGCTTTCATATTTACAATATAATCATTCTTTCGTGTATTGTTTGTGCATAAAACTCATGACTTTAAATTGCTAACTGACACTTGATATTTGATCTTACGAGCACATATCGTTATGTTCCAAACTTTCATTGATCTGTATGTGTTTGCTCCAGTAACAACTAACTGGGTTATTGTCTTACTTGGTAACAAAATGCATCATATGGACAGTCATTAGCAAAGACAAATCTCAATTCCTTCTTCTTAACAATACTGTTATTTGTTGTGTTCTTTTATATATAAATTGATTGAAATACCTAGCTCAAAGTATGGTATGCAACACATTTGGGGAACATATTTTGAACTCAACATTTCCTTTAACAATAATACACCGAACATTGCTCTATGTTTAAATGGTAGTACTCTTTCAATACCTTGGCCCTATGGATTGAATTTATGCTCATGGAACCTTTGCTCAGGTTGTATTCATCACTTATCTTATTGCTAAATTAGGTCTGAATGTTGCCTAGTATCCGATCCTATTGACTGTTTCACTACCAAGGAGTTGATATTCATGCCAAGTGAACTACTGTTTCCAGATCTTTTGCCAGCGCACATTCCAGGGTCCGAACTTAAGTTCTATGCATTATACCAGTTATTTTTTATGCCTCTATATGAATGAGTTAATGGCTGTTTGCAATTCTGAGTTAGTTCCTCATCACATGGTGTTTAATAGCAGTGTATTCCTTGTTGAATAATTGTGAATGGTATATATAACCGCTTGAGCTCAATTGGCTGGTTCTGTTATCATTTAACTGGAAGTATAGTGGAAAACTGTTTACCTACAGCTAACAGATAACAACTGATGTGCAAAAAGGGATCACTGTAACCTTCACACAAAACTCAGAAATTTATTAGAAACTAAGAGAATATACAGGAGGGAATTCTACATCTTTTACTGTGGTATTGTGATAATAATATGGCTAAATTATGTATAACAGCTGGGGTAATTTTGAGTAAGGAAGATATTATATGTGACTCTTTAGAGGCCTCATTGAATGTTATTTGTCCACAGTATATATATATTTTCTGAAGTAAAAACTATTAAGAAAACACCTACAGAAGTTTTCATACGAACTTGAAGAAAGGTCTCATAGAGGAACTTTATACAAACTCAATTATCAAGGAGGAATATCTACGTGGTTGTAGTAGAGTAGAATTATCATCACATCTCAGCAAAATATCTTAGAGATTGAAATGTCCCGAACATTAACTACAGGAGCCAATAACAAAAGACTGTATTAACTGTAATCAAATGCACCAGCAGTAGAATGTGTGAGGTTTAAGGTTTATGTGATGGTTCTGTTCATGTATGAGGTAGGCATGTAACAACAGAACTAGCCTTCAAACAATTGTTAAAGATGTTCCTAAATTGCATCAATCCAACAGTGAAGAATATATCATTACAGAGCACCATTGATTATAAAAGGCAAGAGCAGATTCTAACCATTCAACAACTTGTGGTTTCTATGCAAGATAGAAGAAGACAGGTTGAGGAGTGAGTCCCCTAGTAATTATAAAGGAGGATGACTAAACAAAATGAATATCTAGAAGTTTGTAAGAATATAAACATCATTACCACTTGTTTGTTACTGGAGCATAAATAATAGTAAAAACGAATCCATCCAAGCAAAATTTACAATTTACAAGACTAATAATAATTAAAAGCATAATATCAAAATATTCAAGAAAGTACTTATCTCTAGAGAATACGTCAACTCCTTTTCGTTCAACTCTTCAAGGAGTTAATCTCGTCCATATTATCATCATCAGGAAGTCCATATCATCAAGGAATTCACAGCATCAAGGAGTCCATATCATCATCGGCAGGAAAGGCCAGTTTGCATCATCAGGTGGAATATCCTTCAACCACTCTAGGTCAATGCTGCCAATGTTTGTGTGAAGCATCTCAAGAAACCGTTTTATTCTCCCTGCAAGAACATTGTTCATCCCTCGTTCCTTGATGGCATCTGCAGTATCTTCAAGATCAGCATATCTGACTGCATCCCAATTCACAGCATCCTTGGTATTTGAGTCCCTTTCTCTTTTTAATCTACAATCTTCTACATTTGTATTCTTCGATATAGTTTCCCAATCAAATTTGTTCTTGCTTTCTTTGCAATTGCACTTGAATTATCACACTACATTTTCGTTCGATAAAGAAGCTATTAGCTGATATAGTGCTACTTGGGCAGGACAAACGAACCCCATCCTCAATAAAATCTAGTGCCCAGGTAAATCTTTAGTTTCAGTCAGCTTCACAGACAAATGGCCAGGCGTTTTTCTCAGTATTTCTACTTCTCGAGCTATCTGAATATCAGAAGGCCAGAACCTTTGCTTCAAAACTTTCAAAAGAAAGCGAGGGAGCAGTGCTAAAAAAGTTATAAGGATAATATTTAGCCAATAAGATGATGACTTGGCTATTTGATATATTGTCCAGTAGTTTGGAAGTCCAGGCAGTGAATCCAAGACAAGAAGACAGGCATATGTAACAATAATCGAGCCCCATACAGCAACATGAGTGATTAATGCCCAACGTTGAATATCCATTGACAAATGAACATTAACTAACACAACAACTGCAATCGTCCACAAACTCCCCATGCTCCAAATGTCAATTGTACTGTTCTCGTATGATAAGTAAGGTACATAGAAAAGAACAAGACTTTGCCATAGCGTATCGGCCATCGTCAGCCAAAAAAAGTTCCAAGTTGTAACTTTCCTGCCTGTGTCCAGACCCATAAAGTTTAGGATAGCGAAGCAGAGTTTTGTGACTCAAATCTTTATCAAGAATGCCAACTACAATTGTCGGCACTGACGTATAGAATCTAGATGACAGAATAGAACACACTGCTCCAATCAGTTAAGGCAGATGTTGTAGAAAAGGCTACTCCAACATCTGCCATCTGAATCATAGAAACGTCATTTGCTCCATCACCAATGGCCAGTGTCATGTCATTTGTCCTGCTCTTTATGAGGTCAACAACACCAGCTTTTTGCAAAGGAGCAACTCGACAGCAAAGAACTACTCTACATGATATTGCCAAATCAAAGAGCTCTTGCTCCAGTTACTTTCCAATATGTAGACAAGGCTGGTGCCATCAATTATAAGTGCCAAGGGTGGATGCCTCTCTGCTGCACCTGCCGTACCATGGTCCTTAGGGATATCATTGATATCTGTAATCTGTCTGATAACATGTGACCTGGACTCAGGAAAGGCCTGTATACCCTCAGTTTCTTGTATACCCTCAGCCTGAGCAATATCAATACTTTTCTGCCTTTTTGAAAAGCTTTTTCTTGTCTCTACTCGACTTATTCTGTATGTAGCTTTTGCCTCTTCTAAAAGTTTCTTGCAAGCATCTTTAGAGGTGCCATTGATAATAACCTGCTGCATATTATGAGTAAGAAGCTTACATGAAAGACCAATAGAAATTGCAGTTTCTTGCTTATCTCCAGTCAGAACCCAAACCTTAATCCCCGCTTCTCTCAATGATTCTATTGTTTCTGGGACCCCATCTTGCAATTTATCTTCAATCCCTGTGGCCCCTAGTAGGTTGAGATTGCATTCAATTAGACTTGCAGCTTCCCTAAGCAATGCTGTCCTATCAATTAATGCTGTACTGGCTTCCTGATAAGAATGCTGCCATTCTTCAAGCTCTTCATCACTAAGGTTTTTTTTTTTTGCTCCCACAACAAGTGTTCGTAAACCCTGTGATGCATATTCATGCAGATGGTTCTCTGTTGCTTCCATATATGTTACTTGATTGTTATTAGGAGTTTTGGACATAATATTAAGCATTGAACTATCTGCCCCTTTTACCAAAACTTTCACAGTATTGTCAGGACATCGAACTACTACTGACATTCTTTTGCGCACACTGTCAAACTCATGCAATCCCAACACATCCAATCTTTGTCTTACACCCAATATATCAATCACAATGTGTCCAGAAGTTCGCTCAATAAGGGCGTATCCATAAGCAGCAGCAGCCGATACCAGAGCCTGTTCATCGGGAGACTCCCCCTGATAATCAATCGATCTTTCACCTTCTATTATGGTAGGGACTATTGTATTGCAAGCTACCATAGTGAGGAAGTATTCATGTGCAACCTTTCTCTCCTGTGTAGAAAAACTTTTACCTAACAACCGAACAAGCTCAGCATCCACTTTTACCTCAATCTTTGGCCTCCAAACCTGTCTATCCAGTACTTCTGTAGTGCCTCTGCGATGCTTTCCTTCTCTTCATGCCTGCCAGTTGATTCTTGGCACACAGAGTCCATCGTAACTTTCCCATTGCAGTAATTCACCCCATATATACTTGCATTACGAAATTCCATCTTGTTCTCCGTCAGAGTACCCGTCTTATCAGAAAATACATATTTTATTTGACCTAAGTCTTCATCTATATTTAATGAACGACACTGGAACCTTGAATTTGAATTGCTGTCATACATCCTTGTATCCCCAATCATGAAATACGACTGCCCCAAACGGACCAATTCCATGGGTATATATAGGGATATTGGAATCATTATCTGAAAAACTATCACAGAACTCAGAAATGAGATAAGGATTTCCATGAGTACACCAAAATAATTGCATTTCTCTCCATTGTCATCACCGCTAGTAAAATACTTCTTCCTAAAATATGGGGAAGTATCAAGTTGGTCCCTGTGGCGCTCTAGCCACTGACCCATTCCTATTGCAACAACTGCACACATAATGAATAGAAAGACAGACAACCACAATGTCTCTCTGTTCATGTATGCTTCCAATCTGCTTCTCTTCGAGGGTGTCCCTGAGCTATTCAGCATTGCTTTTGTTTCTTGGCCAGCATAAACAGCCACCCCCACTGCCCAATCAGTATTTTTCAGCTGACAACCCCGGAGAAGAATATTGGACGGTACAAGAGGAATGCTTCTCCCGCCAACTTCAACTTCCATGTTCGCAACAAAACCATATATGTTTTTGTTTGGTTGTTCACAACGAATGATGCCCGAAGGAGGTTCCGTTTCAGGCTTCTTCGATGCAGTCTCTTGCCTCGCATATTTGGTTTTCAGATTTGACTCCCCATCGAGATTAATGGTCTGAACATATGCAATTCCACTCGGGTCACTTGTTCCTGTTATTTTCTTTCCTATCAGAACGATGCCTGCGCCAATCCTCATACCCATCTTTGATGGTCGTCACACATAAAACAAACAGAAGAGGGAAAAGTGATACAGTCCTCCCAAAAACTGCAAGCCAAGGAAGCTGATTCAAAGCAGCAATTACCAGAAAGTAGATATATGCAACACGATGAAACTGAACAAATAAATTCTTTGGCAAAAATGTTATGACAGTGTACTTGCTAGTCCGGATCTCATTTCCTGTGAACTCATATTTGTCGTTTGTCAACTCCGGATCATTGATATGAATCACCCTCTCATTTGCATCACCTGTAGTAGAATTTTCTGTCCTCGAAGGTTTTGATCCGTGGTGCCCCTTTGCTAAATCTGCTTGCCGTCGCGTGGCCTCGGTTTTCTGGGGAGAAGGAATGTTTGTTGTGCTGGAAATTTCAAATGTGCCTCGATTCGATAACCCTGGAGGACCGCCGTGGAGCTCCGATGAATAACTTTCAGGCTTTGACTTTGAGGCATGGCGTTGGGTAGAATTCGCATTCGCACACTGTTCCAACTCTAAAGCCTGCCAATCGTCTCCTAAAGAAAAGACACCCTGTTGAGTTTCCCAATCATATAATTCACTGACACGAATCGCATCTGGGTTGTGATTCTGTCCAGGATTTTTGTTAGGGCTTGAACCTGAACCCCGTATTCCAGGCATCGAAGGACCGTTAGTATTATCAAAGGAAGGCATCTCGAAGAGAAACTGAGATTCATCCCTGCTCGAATTCAAAGATCGAATCGGAGGAGAGATATAGGAACCATTTCCATTGCGAAGGCAATCAAAGCTTCCATTGTTCAATGGAGGAGAAACGGAAGTCACCGTGCGAGGTGACGACGACAGCAGTAAAGGCTTCCGTTCTAGGCCAGAAAGTAATAATCACTGGAATTTGCAATAACATGAGATTGAAAGCCATTTCCTTTAACTTGCCATTTTGCACACTCAACCAGCATTTCCTCCTCAAACTCTAGCCTCGGCAATGCCCCCATGTAAACCCTAGACAGTCTCGACATCCACTCAAAATACGCCATCTGAAACACCAATCTGGCCCCAAATCATGACATATTTAAGATAACCATTCATCTGAAAGTTATCGGTCCCACTCTTGCTCTTCTCGCGGTTTTCTCCGCGATCGAAGATGCCATCGCTTTCCCATCTGTTTCCTGAAAATTTCTTGCAAGTGAAAGCGCTTTCCCGTAGTCAAGAAACGGATGACTGTCTCTGTTGAGAATCGAACCTGGAACCTGCGTGTGCCGATGACGAAGGCTTGCGAGCCCCTTCTCAGTACTTTTCTCGGGCGTGTACTAAATTATTCCCTGTGCCTTTTTTGGTGAATAATTTTGTGTTGCGGATACATTTGCTTGACTTTGTTCCGAAAGGGCATGGGTTTGAAATTGCATCAGGGGAGCAATACCAGTACCAAATAGGTTAGAAATTTCACAAAATCAAGCTTCACAATGGCCAATTTTACCCAACAGATTTTAACCACAATATCTACACGACCGTAGGGCCTGTGAGGTCGCAGGGTTTGAACGACGGGCTTTGATACCATATGTAGTGGCCGTACTAAATTAAGAGCCATTACTGAACTGTGAAACTGTAAAGATTGCTGAAACTGTCTGAAATGGTATTAATAGATTTGACGATAGATTTGACGAAGTACTTACCTGATCTGCTACGGCTGTTGCGATGAGGATGCTGCAGAACTTCTCCAGCGCTCTCGTTACCGAATGACCAAAACCACCCAGCCAAACCGAGTATACCTAGATACTCAATCCAGTATGCTTCTCAACCGATGCATACCGTTCCCCCGTGCCCAGAGACTTCAAAACAAGTAAGGCTCAATAGTTCCGAATTATAAGCAGTATGGATAAATTTCCTCTCCTTCTTCCTTCAACAGCACTCTCCTTCTTCCTTCAACAGCACCCGGTTCAGTTTTTCCACTCACAGTAAATACAACCTTCCCCATCCACAGGCAAAGGACAAACCCCCCTTTGAAATCCTCCTCCCTCCCTTTAAATAGCAGAGGTTCCTCCCCCTCTACGCATCTGTTCACCGCCTTTATGAAAGGATAAGATTTTGTTAGGCGGTGACTGCTTTGTCATGATATTTGCCTTTAATTGAATCAGATCCTCACAACATCGAATGGTGTTATTTTAATTATGACAGTTGGTACTTTAATTTAAATAGTATAAGACCATGATGATTTTAAATATTACATATTATTTTATGTTTTATAAAATATCAAGTTTAATCATAAGGTTTATGGGTTTAGTTTATTAGTACACATTTTGGGTTATATATGTAAACATATGAATAAACTCAACTATATTTCTTACTGAGTGTATATTTCTTCTATTTACGAGAATTAGGTATTTAATTTACACCTTTGATAATTAATTCATTTATCTTATATTTAGACATTCTCCATGAATAGTCGATATATAGTCGATGTATATATATATAGATATACTAGTGCAATGTATATGATGCATGCATATGTAGCTATCATATGTATGCCTCACATGCATGCTAATATTGCTATGTTGTTCGTGATTTGAGATGGGTTGTTACACAGAGAACGTGCTACAGCATGGCTGGAAGGAATGACAAGGTGTTTCGTACTAAGAGAATATTCTTCTACCTCTAAGACAAAGATCACTATATTTCAGCTTAGAGAAAGTGCTTTGATTTGGTGGGGAAATCTAGAAAAACGATTACATCTAACATCCAATAAAGTTCCGTAGGAGTTGTTCATGGAAAGATTCCATGCAAAATACTTGCCACCTTACTTTCAAGAGCAGCAAGCTGCGGCTTTCCATATGTTAGTCCAAGGTAACAAAACAGTGGAGGAATACGAGATAAGGTTTATGGAACTCGTAAAATATGTTCCTTATGTTGATACTGATGAACATAAGGCCGAAAGTTTTGTGCATGGACTAAATCCTCGAATCAGGGCCATGGTTAGAATGTGGAAGCCATCATCAGTAACAAAGACAGTTGAATGTGCCCGTTACGCAAAGGAGCATTTAGGGATCAAAAGGGATATCGGACTAATGAAACCCCCACAACCAGGATTTCCAGGGAAGATGCCCAGAACTTCTTTAGGGAGAGTAGCTCGAGACGAGATCCTTATGGTAATAGATTTACTTGAAGAGCAGTAGGAGGAAGAGCTATCATGACCATTAATACTACAACTGCTAAATCGTCAAACACAAGTCAATGGAAATCTCGAGGAACTACTAATAGAGGAAGAAGTGCGAGAGGAAGTAGGATAAGAGTACGAAGCTCATTTTCTAGAAACTCACAATTTGACTAAAGGGGATCATCCCAGGTTATTGTTGGGGATGTGGAGGACAACATTTTCAACGTGATTGTCCAGAAGCCTCGTCAAATGTAATGCATAGAGCAGGAAAAGGACCATCATCAAATAACCAAGGCAATCATAGAATCCATGTTGTGGTCAACAACAACCACGTAGAACATCAGTCCATTGTAGTGGAGTCCTTAGATACTATTAATGGCATAAGAATTAAAATCTTATTTGATACCAGTGCTACTGATAGTTTCATTTCATCATATGTATTAAATAAACGTGGGTTGGAAACCTGCAAGCAAAACAATTTTAGACAGGTGGAAATGGATTCAGGAGAACTTTAATCCGTAGATTTGAGTGTTGAGGAATGGAAAGTTGATCTAGGGATCTGTTCGACTAAGTTAAAAGTATATGTCACAACCCTAGGAACTTATGACCTCATCATAGGGATGGATTGGTTAGAAACTCATCGAGCTTGGGTAGGCTATTACGGGAAAATAATTCTCTGCATAAATGACAAATGAGAAGCAATCCAAATCCAGGGTATTAAGAGGAAGGTATATTTACGCTTCATCTCAACAATGCAAATGAAGCGTTGCTTAAGAAAAGGTTGTCAGTTATATGTAGTTAAGGAAGTAAGCAAGGTAAAAGGACCGTCCTTAGAACAATATTCGATGTTATCCAAATTTCTAGATGTTTTTCTAAAGGAACTACCAATATTACCTCTTGAAAGAGAGATGGATCTCACAATATAATTGAAACTTGGTACAAAACCAGTATCTAAAACACCTTACAGAATGACAGCTCCAGAACTTCAAGAATTACAAATTGAGTTGAAGGAATTATTGGATATAGGACACATTCGACCTAGTATTTCACCCGAGGGTGCTCTTGTAATTTTTGTCAAGAAGAAGGATGGTTCCTTGTGGCTATGCGTAGGCTATCAAGATTTAAATCGAGCTATAGTAGAGAATAGGTATCCAATGCCTCGAATTGATGACCTCTTCGACCAAATGAAAAGAGATTTTGTCTTTTCAAAAATCGATTTACGGTCCGGTTATCATCAACTAAGAATTAAGGAAAGAGATATCTATAAGACTGTATTCCGAACACGCTTTAGGCATTATGAGTTCACAATGCTACCATTTGGGTTGACCAATGCACCAACAATATTCATGAACCTTATTAATAGCGTTTTCCGCAAATATCTCGACCATGTTGTACAAGTCTTTTTAGATGATATTCTCATCATATCAAAAAATGAGAAGGAACATGAAAAACATTTGCAGATAGTATTATCTTGCCTCAGAGAACATCAATTATATGGAAATCTATCCAAGTGTTCTTTCTTTCAGAAGAAGATTCATTAACTAGGTCATATTATATCTGGTGAGGGGATCTTAGTAGATCTTGAGAAGGTAAAAACAATCATGGAATGGCTAGTATTGAAGAATGCACATGAAGTGTGAAGTTTTATGGGTTTAGCTGGATACTATCGAAGGTTTGTAGAAGGGTTCTCAAAAATTGCAAAACCTATCACAACCCTCCAGCGTAAAGGAGTTAGGTATGAATGGACTGAGGAATGTCACAGAGCATTCTTTGAACTTAAAAGGTTGTTGACCAGTGCATCAATATTGCAAGTACCCGAATTGGATAAAGAATTTATCGTATGTACTGATGCATCTAAGCAAGAATTAGGTGCAGTATTATTGCAAGATAGGGGAGTAATAACATATGCATCAAGGAAGTTAAAACCTCATGAAGAAATTTACACCATGCATGACTTAGAATTGGCTGCTGTAGTACTAGCTTTAAAGATATGGAGACACTACCTGGTAGGGAGAAGCTTTATGCTCAAAAGCGACCACCAAAGTTTACAATATTTGTTTACCCAAAGGGACTTGAATGCTAGGCAAAAACAGTCAAGTGAATTCTTAAGTGAGTATGACTTTGGAATTTCATACATTAAAGGAAAAGAGAATGTAGTGGAAAATGCTTTAAGTAGAAGACCACAAATATTTTCCTCATACCTATTAAGGTAGACTTGAGGAAGCGAGTACTAGAACATCTCTTAGAAGATAATTGGTGTTTAAAAGTGAGATCCAGGCTTGATAGTAAAAATCCAAAGGAACCTAAGTTTGAGGAATATGAACTAGAAGATGGAATTTTACGATTCTGTGGAAGGATGTACATACCTGATAGTAGGGATCTGCAAAACACCGTCCTTAAGGAAGCTGACAGAGCATTGTATTGTGCACATCCTGGTGTAAAGAAAATGTATGATGATACAAAGAAACTCTTCTTTTGGGCAAACATGAAACACGATATTGTCTAATTCATTGCAAAATGCCTTACATGTTAGCAAGTGAAGGTTGACCATTGTCACCCAACAGGTCTCCTGCAACCTTACGGCATTCCTATGATCAAAAGGGAGGTGATTTCTATGGATTTTATCATCAGGCTACATCTTATCCCACAAAGGCATAATACTGTTTTGGTTGTGGTCAATAAATTAACGAAAAGCGTCCATTTTACTCCCGTAAGAGATACTTATGAAGTTGTTGACATAGCTAGAGTATTTATAAATGAAATCATTAGATTTCATGGAGTACCTAAGAAGATCATATCAGATAGAGATTCACGATTTGCTTCAAGATTCTGACTGGTATGCAGTTAGCCTTAGGAACTCAACTAAATTTAAGTACATCTTATCATCCTGAAACTGATGGAGAAACAAAAAGGGTGAACCAAGTACTAGAAGATATGCTAAGGATGTACATTATGGACCCGCAAACACACTGAGAAAAGTACTTGCTGTTGGTTGAATTTGCATACAATAACAATTACCATAGTTCAATTGGGATGCCTCCTTTTGAAGCATTGTACGACAGACCTTACAGAAGGACCGAGTAATCGTGGAGTTAGAATTAATTTAAGAGATGGAAGAACATGTAAAACAAATTAGACAATGGATAAAGGAGACATAAGATAAACATAAGAGTTATGCTGATGCTCACAAGACATATAGGAATTATGAAGTAGGGGATCAGGTTTTCATCCACATCAAACCAAACAAAAGCACCATCTGGTTTGGAAAAGGAGCAAAGTTATCACCCCGATTTATTGAGCCATTCAAAGTTTTAGAAAAAGTTGGACCTATCGCCTATCGTCTTGCACTGCTACCCCACTTGCATAAAGTTCATAATGTATTTCATGTATCTGTATTAAGACATTACATAGTTGACAAATCTCATAACCTTCAATGGAAGGAACTGCAAGTATCAGATGCGGGAACCATTTCGGTCGAACCATTACGGATACTAGAATGTAGGGTTTGACAGTTGAGGAATCACTTGGCAGACCAAGTTAAGGTCTAGTGGGACAAGAATAACCCTGGATCGGCTACCTGGGAAGATACAAAGACCATATCGCAGTAATACCCCAACTTGTTTTGATTTTCAAGCATTTTAAAACCTTAGTTTGTATATCTTTACTTTATTTTGGCTGTATACTCGAGACTATCAATTTTGAACCGTTTTATAACTACAAAGGATTACACGTAAGAATAATTTCAAATAATGTTCTTAACATTGCTGGTAAATGGATACCAATATGAAATATGTCATTTTATTAACATTGCCGGTACATGGATACCAATACGAAGTCTATTATTTGCTTAACATTGCTGGTATATGATATTAATATGAATTATGATTTATATTATAGATGTGATGTCTCTGATTTTATTTTGATGAGATAGAAGTAAAATAATGATTACACTTGACTAATTAATATGAAAACAAACTTATAGATGCATTGACTAGACATAGCCAAATATGTTATATGAACTCAAAGATCAATTTCATAGATGATAACGTATTTGGAAAGCACAAAAACTGTTATCTGAATACATTTGGCTTTGAATATATTGATGCATATATTATAATGTGTGGACAAGTGTTTACATTGTAGATAATATCGTTACCAAACTAACCATGTGATGACAAAACTCCAAGAACAATTGAGACTCAATAAGGTTTCATGATAAGGTGTTGATCCTGGTCCTACTAGGAGGGGTGGAGGTGTTTCCCACTGTTTATCTTCTAAAACCTAGAGTCGTGGGAAGAGTGTGCGAGTCACACTCCCTTAGACATGTGATGATGACTGTTGGATGCTTATTGGGAGATTAGGTCGATATAGTTGACACTGTCACCCTTGAGATTTATGAATGGTTAGATCAGTATAGTTGATGCCATAACATATCCTAGTAGAGGACGGATAGGATGGGAGCAGAAGAGATGAGGAAGAATATGATGATTCTAGAATAGCTTGGGAGCCTAGTTGGGGTACGACATGACCATTAAAATTATAAAACTATAAGTATTCAAAACACCAATTTTAAAGTGTCCTCACATTAAACAAGAATTTAACCTCGATACACAATCCTAACATGAATATACTATTCACTAAAATGATTACTAATATACGATACAAACCCTAACTTCGAGATTTCTGGAAGAGGGATGTATGTAATGACTCATCTCTAATATAGGGAGCACAATAATATTAGCATGCATATGATGCACACATTTGATAGCTACATATGCATGTCTCGCATGCACTGCACTAGTATATATTCTAAGTTAAACTATAAATGTTCAATATCTCGACACTCCTTCAAATAGAAGTTACACCCTTACCCATCACCACACATATTGCTCAGTGCCTCATAATTAATAAGAAATACCCTAAGTAATTTCAAGAATATAAATTTAAAGTGAATATGGTTATAAAAATAAATGTAATATTAAAGTCAATTATAACTATGGTTATATATTTATATATTCTAGACTATATAAAAGAAATAATAAATTAAATTAGTAAATTGTCAAATGCTAAATTAAATCAAAATATAGTACATACTATGGACCAAAGAAATTTATATAAAAATGAATACTAATTCTAAAGATAAACCTAGCACACATGTCAATATACTAATACCTTAAGCGAATATGATCACACATTACAAGAAGGTTGTTATGAATAAAATATATATAAAAATAGTGAAAATAATATAAATAATAATAGACATAAACAATGATTAATTAACTAATAATTAGTAGGGAAGAGGCATGTCTCTACAAACATGGCCGTTCGTGAAAGGGTACTTGGCTATATATACAAGACCCTCACTCTCAATTGTATTATCATTCTTCATACATTTTAATATATATTTCTATATCTCAATGGAGATCTACATATTCCAAGTCTTTTGGAGTAATTAACCTAAAGAATGAACTTTGTTCGTTCCATTTGCTATTAGAGATGCTCGATCCTCTGGTTGCTCAACCTTTGCTCAGAGACAATCTGACCCAATCTTTGCTCATTAACCATGTGTCAACATTGTTGTCGTATAATTGAAGCATTTCGCTATACAAATGTCTGGAGATTCTCCATTTCCCTGTTAAGTCTTTGGCCATTTAAAAAAAATAAAATAAAAAAAGAATAGGGAAAAAAAGAAGAGTGAAAATATTTAAATTTTTTTTGAAGAAAATAAAAATAAATAAATAAATTAAAAGTTAAAAAAAAATAGAAAAAGAAAAAGAGAAAGAAAGAAAAGAAAAAGAGTGGGAGTTATTTAAAAAATATATTTAAAAAAAAATAGAAAAGAAAATATTAAAAAGAATTATAAATAAAAGAGCATATATGTATTAAAAGAAAAGAGTAAAAAAATACATAATATTAAAAAAATTATATATAAAAAGGGTTTAATAAAAAAATGAGTATAAAAAAGAAATGTTGTTGTCATCACCGTTGGATATTCGATAGCAACCAACAACTGTCGTCCAATAGAACCCCCACCGCCACTTCTTGCTACTGTAGACGTCTTCGATCTTCCCCTGCAACCACCGCAATTTCATCACTGTTGATGGCTCGACCAGTCCACAACATCAGATAGGCCACAGCTGCCGTGATCTCACGACCTCTTTCCCCCTTGCTGACGCCACCGTGCCCTGCTACCAACTGTCCATCCGACACTGCCATATGCTTATCACATTCCTGTTCGCACACACCCAGCCGCCAATCCTCTCAGATCGCAATCGTCCCTCATTGACCCATCCCATGCGCTGTGAAATTTCTCCAGCTTGCATCTCCAAGTCTTCCCCTGTATGTTCCAAAGATGCACGCTGTTGTTTTTCTAAGCGCCGTATCCTCCGCTCTATCTTCCTTCTCTCAAAAAAATTAACTTCTATATTGCAATGCCATCTTGTGCTCTAATTTTGATTGATCTTAAAGCTTGATGAGTTTTCTAGACTGATCAATGATCCGTGTAGTGTCCTCACTATTCAACCTATCCACCATCAACCGTTACGTTGCCCAGATCTGACACACATGTTCAAGCATTAGTTGAGCTATTCCATCCCTTTTTTCGTTGACCATTGATTCCAATTTTGATAAAGTTATATAAATATAATTACATGAAATTATGCAAGTTATATAAATTATATAATTAAAGTTTTTTTAAATTAATTAATTATTAATTATATAAATAGATAATTATAAATGATGAACCTGGATTTGGGTTCGAAACGCGTCGACCCTTTGTTCTCAATGTGATTTTTCCAGAAGATCTGAACAATATATCATGAATCAAAAGCATAAAGTCTGAGATTATAAAATTAATTATGTATATAATAAAAATAATTAATTAAATTAAAAAAAAATTGGTTCTTCTAAGAAAAAGGATTATCAAGGATTCATTATTAGGTTTTAAAGGATTAATAATAAAAAAGGGGGTTACTTTTAAAACCCTAAGGTCGAGTAAAATGGAGTCTAGCTCGGAAATAAAGGCCGGAAGATTCCCAAAAACTAAATATAACTATGCCTCAGTGCTATTTAGAATTAAAGAGTCTATTGCGGGAAAAGATGTTATTATCACTATTTCGTTAGTGGAAGATAAAAATTATATAAAACCTAAAATCGCAAACCAATTAGTGATTCCCGAGTCAAATATAATCGAAAAATTAGACTGTTATGACAACAAAAAATATGGCATAACCAATTTAGAATTAAACACTGGAGATTATACATTCGTATCACAATTCACAGTTCAAACCCTATGGAGCGATCAAGGTGACATTATTTTAGGTTCACCCTAGATGGCAATCCTAGGTTCCTTCGTCCTGAATACGAAAAAGAAGTTTCTGACATTTTCTTACAAAAAGAAAAAAATAACACTACAGTATGTTATAGTGAAGCCAAATTCAGTAATACCAGAAGACATACTAGATATCTCAAAAGTAATTTTTCAAGAAGGTAAAAAATTACTACAAAATATGCAAAGAGAAGTTGACAAGATCACTACTGAAAAAAATGAAGAAGTTTCACGACTTAAAGACCATAGTGAAAAACTACTGATGCAAATTAAGAAGCTTAAAAAGGACAAGAAGTCATTGGAAAACAAGGTACAACAACTTATCGAGAAGGAAGCATCGAATGTAGAAGTCCAAGTTGAAGAGAAAGGAATAAATATTGATCCAATGAATATCATAACTCAAGAAGGCAAACTGATTGAAGAAAAGATGCACTTAGATGTTGAGTTTAGATGATAAACACTGCAAGTAAATCAAGACACCGCCACACACATGATAGGGGAAAGATAGACCAAAAGAACTCTCTATCTACATGCAAATCATAGGAACAAACATCTCAATCAATCTATGAATCCGTATCACTCTAAACATAAACAACAAACTTATGTTCCAAAGACTACTAATGTTAGTACAATTCAGTCTTGTGATAACAATTCACACAAAGTATACAGTAACCATGAGATTTCACAGAAGATTAATTTAGGATGGTCAGACCCATTCCTAGTGTGACAATTTTGTTTATCACTTAGAGCATCATATTGTCTTGTTTCGACGAAGATGACAGTTCCAAGACAAGAAGACATTCGAAATGGAAAAAAGAGATAAAGTCTTTCATTAGTAAGCTTTGAAGACAAATCGTTTTGAGGAGGAAGGCAACGTTATGAATAAAAAATATATAAAAATTGTAAAAATAATATAAATAATAATAAACATAAACAATGATTAATTAACTAATAATTAGTAGGGAAGAGGCATGTCTCTACAGACTTGACCGTTCGTGAAAGGGTACTTACCTGGCTATATATACAAGACCCTTACTCTCAATTGTATCATCATTTTCCATACATTTTAATATATATTCTCGTATCTCAATGGAGATCTACATATTCCAAGTCTTTTGGAGTATTTAACCTGAAGAATGAACTTTGTTCGTTCCAAAGGTTGAAGGTGTCACCGTGTAAGAGAGCGTGGATTCCTTGGTAGAGAAACTGGTGACTGCCAAGGAGTGGATATACAGAGACAGAAGGGAGCACGAAAGGGGAGAAAATCATGGTTGGAGTTTGTTTGGGAAACAAGGGGAGTGTTTTGCCTTGGGAGTGAAGTGAAGGGAGGAGTTTTTGGAGCATTTCGTCGACAGAGGAAATTCCTAGGAAGCCACGACAGAGAGGAAGAGTGAGTCTTAATTGTTCTTGGAGTTTTGGGCATGGGGGCTAGAGTGCTTCAATTTTGAAGTACTTTGGAGCTGGGTACTGAGATTGTGCCCAGTTTGGCAGGGAGGTTTTGGTCATTTTGGTAACGGAAGCAGGAGCAATAACCGCTAGAAACACGATCAGACAGAATTCCAAGTAAGTACTATCAAATGAATAATTAGATTTTGAGTTCTCTGGTTAATCTGAATAACAACTTTGTTAAATTATGCTAATAGAAAAAAATTAAGGCTTTTTTTTTAGCAACAATTTCATTAAATTTTGTTACTCAGGAACCTTACAACCAAAATTGGGATTTCTCATGTAGTGCCAACCCTAAATCTAATGGCCAATTAAGGAGATCCCATGGGACTAGGATACAAGGTTAAACACCAAATCAAACATAAGAGATAAGAGCACAGACCTAGTCCACTCTTTCTGCCGAATCCCCCCTACTAATCTGTGCCCAAAAGTGCCCATGACAAGTAAGGAAAATTACTCAATTATACCAATGAAAATCCATGCCTTTGGGGTTGGGAGGCCCACCTTCAAACATACAATAATAAAAGATGGGTGAGGGACCACTTGGCTAGCTCAGGTGGTGGAGATAATGGCATATCGAGCTATCTAGTGGCTGCGAGGGGCTACTGGTTGCCAGCTGAAGACCATCTAGTAGAAAAATTTTCTCCTATATACATTACCCACAGATGGTGGGTAACAAAGACCACCTGCCGATCACACGTAATGTCCAATGCTGCATCTTCACCATTAGGTACAATAATCATTAGTGCATATATGTGGACCAAGCTTGTTGGTCAAGGGTAAATTGATACTTCATACGTGGCTTCCTTTCCAAATTTGGGGCTTTGGTCATGTAATAGTGTTATCTCCCTATGTAGGAGTGGCTAATAGACGACCCTATTAGGTGTTCCCAACCCCTAAGGGGAAAGACATGTCTCTGGTATGACCTTCAATCAATAGGTGGCATATGAGTAATAACGGAACGAAGGGGAAAAAGGGGTCTTAGGGCCAAATGCCATAGTCAAAGGGGTAGAAATGATGAGGAAATCCACATTCTGGGCATATAGATGTGAGGGGGGAGCAATGGTGGATGCATGTGTTGCCTCAGCCTTTGCTTTTTTCACCCCTCTTATTGCCTTTTGCCTCTCTTGATTTTTCTTTGTATTAGTGCTCAAAGCTCTAGGAAATGAGAGCATGCTGTGAATTATGTGTAGCTGTGGTTACCCCCTTAAAGGTGGGACAATTCATCATCCAATAGGGGTTGGGACATGCAAGGGTTCATTTTATGATAAGGAATAGAGCTCATGGTTGGCTTTTGCTCATGTGCTAATTTTAATGTCCCGAGCATCTTTTGCATTTTCTTTCTTTTTGTTTCTTGCTTGTGGCCATGATTTGTTTTTAATTTTTCATTTAGCTACATCAACCTCCGGGTCAATGTTTTGAGGCCTAACCCAGATATGTGGACAAGGGGAGGGTGTGTGCGAGAACCCAATGGACCCATGGTCATGTGGACCCAGAGAAGGGAGATGGAGTGTAGGGATCATAATGTATGGATGGAATTGATAAGTATGGAAATGGAAAACAGGGCCACGCTATCTCGATCGGGGTTTCCCAAGTAGTACCCTTCCTAAAGCCATGGGCCATTAGGAGAGGTTCCACTGGACTAGGATTTAAGATTAATCCCCCATTTAATGTGAGGGAATGAAACGATGGTCAAAACCCTTCCTTCTTCCAAGTCACCCAATAATTGATGCCAAATTTCCAAATGAAAAACAAGCATAAGCCCCCGAGTGCACAATGAGTAATATACCTTTTGGATCGGATTGTCCACCTTCTAACATGTTCTCTTGACAAGTGGGTGAGGAAACATATGGCTGATGCTGGTGGTGGAGAGAAAATGGCACATCACATCAGCTATAGGGTGGCTGTCAAGGGCTGCTGGCTGCCGGCTGGAAGAAGATGATCAGGATAATTTTTTTTGAGGGGCACCCACTTTTGGTGGTAACAAGACTAACTGTAAAAAACATCAAAACAATTCCTCCTTTTTGCTGTTTTTGGGTATTTTTAGTGGCAGATCTGTAAGTTCTTGTTGCAGATCTGAAGGGGTTTATGTTTATCTTTGAAGTTTATGAGCATATTTGGGTTATAACTTATTTTCTTACAAATCTGAAGTGTGAAAAAGAAGAAACTTGAGTCTGTCCTGGACTCTCACAGACTTCCATGAGTTGTTGCAGACTTAGAGGATGATAATCATTGTTCTTTGAAGCATAATTACCCTAAATCTCTGGGGATTTCCCTCTTTGGTTAAAGAAGCATTAACCTAGAAGCAGGAGCGCTATTAGTGACTAATGACTATGGTACTTTTCCTAAGTGGTCATTCAACCTGCCCTGTTAGGTTTTCCAAGGGATAACCTCAAGTTCTAAAATCCCTGAGCATGCTACATTTGCTACAGGCCTATGGCTTTCTTATTGTTGGAGCTAACTTCTTTCAAGCAGATTTCTAGTTACTGCATACTTGAGCTGGATCTCTTTGAAGATAAACACAGAGCAGTCTTATAGTCCATGTCATCTTAATTGGTCGATCCTAGTAATTACCTGTAACCTATCACACCAATATGCACACAGTACAAGATCCACTCCATGGAGTTATGTGTTTTAAGAATAGTTCTCATTTCTTTAATGCAACTCTAACAGCTTTGTTACATTAGTTTATGAGCTTCTCGTGTCTCAGATTCTCATTTCAAAGATGTGAGTACATCAATCACTTTCAACTTATCTTTATTCTGATATGTCTTTTCTGTTGTTACATTTTTCTCTAGGACGAAGCAATTTGCAGTGGTTGAAAATGCTGGGTTTTGGGATTGGACATTCACTCTGAGGGATGAAAATGGGAAAATACTTGCTGAAATTGATCGAGACTGGAGGGGTTTTGGCTTTGAGGTCAGTCTCAAATTTTTTTTGGTACTATAGCATTCATTGAATTCAGCAATTTAGGATGATACCTGGATTGAAAACCATTTTTATTAATTATCAAGCTGTTTTTCTTTAGAACTAAGATGATTCGAAGAACGATAGACTTAGGTTATTTTACCAACCTTTTTACTTCTGACTTTTGCTGTTCTGAAGCTAAAGCGACCATTATGATTTTTTTTTTCTTGTAAATAGGGTGCTGGTAATTAGGTACTATCACGTTTTATAAGATATGAATTTTCTTTGAATACTAAGATACTATGCCATCCAGATGTATCTATGGACCTATTCAATTTACAATATCAACACCATATTTCAAGGCAACAGTTGAATGTGGAAAATATAGATTTCTCTCTTGTATGCCTTTGATACTTGGTAAATTTGATGCTTTCTCTAGAAAGGGATAGTAATATAGGAATCTCTTGGTTTCAAACCATGGTCCACGTTCGGAAAGGTCAAAGGAATAAAGTTTCTGTTGGCATAAAAATGATATTTTTCAGTGTGATAAAGCCACATTGGAAAAGGTCCATAGTGTAAAACTTCTGTTGTCATAAAAAGGGCATTCTTCAGTAGTATAAAGTCAGATTGTATAACAAAAAGAAACTGAACAAAAGGTAAGTAAGAACATAAAAGAACTAAGAAGAGAGTGGTATTTCTTAGATTATGAAATGAAGAGAGAACATACCCTTTTATAATAAAGGAATGATAAAAGCTTAAGTGCACTGTCCATGTTACTGCAAAATCTAGCACCCTGGTGCTAGGCCACACTAGATCCCCGACAACCATGGAACCCACCACCACTGTCACCTTAGTAACGAAATCCCTTACTGTTTTGTGGGTGGATGTCATCCCACAACAGAGGCTTCCCCAGCAAGACTAGAGGTTTGATGACTAAAAGGATCTTAGTGAAATGGCTTTCTAAGGCGTTTGCAAAATTTACACTGGAGAATAGTCTTCAATAATGTATGGCTCTAGGTGAAGTGAAGTAGCTAGGTCAAAGAACTGATGGCTCAAGTTATGCTTTGGATATGCTCAAACTGATTCCCTAACACATGCCACTTTGAATTTAATGATTTTAGAAATAACATAAAGTGATGGAGAATGGAGGACCAGTTACTTGGCTCATTACTGAATTTCTAGGCATATGGGCTCAAACAGGGAGTGGGTCAATAGCTGAAGACCTTGGATGGCGTGTGGAGGAGAGACGAATAACCTCTCAATCCAACCCTAGCAACTTTCCAAATTAGGAGACTTAAGGTCAAGGAATGCAATCTAGTTTCCTTGATGGATACTTGATGACAAATTTTGCATATGAAGAAAATAGAGTTCATAAAAGATGTTGCAATTTTTAATATGGCACATGACAAACCCAAGTTGAACAATTGTAGGAAAATGGAAGATAATACTCACAATAAAATACCACTATTCATCCAAGCATCACTTCATTGATCCAAAGAAAGTTGCACCATTCAAAACTTATCTTCTCCAAGACAATTCGCCTCTTGAAAGTTGAAACATTCAAAGCCGAAATCTACAAGGGCAGAAATTTCAGATTGCTATGAAACTTATCTTCTCCAAGACAATTAGCCTCTTGAAAGTTGAAACATTCAAAGCCGAAATCTACAAGGGCAGAAATTTCAGATTGCTATGCGATTTCTCCCCCAAAACTACATAAAAGAGTTAGAGGAAGTGCAGCTCTATTTATGGAGGATGTGCTCAACTTCCCTCATATTAAAATAGTAATTTTCTAAGCTAACATCTCCTAAACTAGCCTAAGTAGGGGCGAAAAGTCCTCTCTACAAATTAATTAATCTAAAATAATACAAATTGGGGCTGCCAAAACCATATATACAAAAACTAGGGGCATATTCGCGCCAAATATGACCCTTCTCTCTAAATGAGGGGAAAGAAATAGGTGCTGGTGCAATGCCCAGCCTCCAAGGTCCCTTCAACTGCATAATTTCTCTAATAAGTCTTCAAATCTGCTCAATCAAACCCTCTAAAGAGGGCACACAAGCCTATACTTCCATAGCACATCCCAAATGGGGTTTTTTAAGCCACACTCAATCTCCAAAGATATCCAATGGGCTGACGTTAGCCTCATAATATCAGTAAATGCAGCCCCACTGATATCCAGTGCACCATTCAAAAAGGGTTTCCAAAGGCTGGGTCCTTTCTCCAAGTGCACAAGCAATCCCCAAGCTTGTGACAAAACAAAAGATAGCCCATTTCAAACCTGCAAATGTAGACCTATGGGTTCAAATAAGTAAAATTGAAAAGAAAATGAGCCAATTGTTTGAATAGGGGGCAGCCCAGTATTTTCTTTAATCCCAGATTGCCCCAATAGGTCGGTCTACCAAACAGGCACATCTTTCTAACAGCCTGTAGGTCTGCCCCAGGCCATTATAGGTTGGCTCAAGCCTCACCTATTTCTGTTCTCCAGTACATATACATTTGACTTTCTCCTTATTTCCTTCACAAGGCATTAGTACGCTGGACACTGCTATTTCTGCAACTTGGATTCTACTGCAATTCGGCCTGCCCTCTAACTAGCAATACTCCACAAACCTGAAGCAATCATCCTCAGTCCTCAAGATTTACTGGAATAGTCCTATCGCTGCGAACTGATGGGAGGTGATCATCACTGCTACCAGCTTCTTCTCCGGAGGTGATGGCATATATGGACGTTACAAGGTCTCAAAACCGAACAATTTCTTGCACCAGTGTAGTGGCTAGTCTGTGTCCTGGGCATTCTTGACAGTTGCAGACATGTAACAGTACTACATCGATTTACTTTATTTCATGTTTTTCTTCTCCAGGGTAGTTGGTGCTTCATATATGCCCACCATTCATACAACTACAGATGAGTGCTACCAGTCACACTCCAATACCTTGGCCTGTGGCAGCATAATATTTGGACTGAGGTTTTTTGGTTTTCTGGGCATATATTTTGCTGTCGTATCAGGATCAGACTAGATTCCAGTCTTACCTTACAGCTTTTTGTTCCAACCTTGGGTGTTGAAAATCCAATTGAAATGTAGACTAGCACTTACTTTTGAAAACTGACAATTACTTGTGATGATTATATATCTTCTTTTAGCATTTACAACTTCTTCATCAAACAATTATACAGAGACAGAGATATTGAAGACTGAAGAGACTTGTTTTGACAGAGTAATTCTGAAGCAGTTTTGGTTAAGAAAGAAGGCAGTGGCCTTGCAGACTTGATCCTTTTAAAGACAAAAATCGGCCGAAAGCACTTTGAATGAAAGAGAAAGAAAATCGAAATTGTCCTAAAATCTGTCTCACGTGGGAGGCTGCAGTAACTGCAGGTGGCCGGAAATTGCAGGTTAGGGAGGCCGAAATTGTAGTCGAAATTGCAGGTCCGAAATTTTGGTCAAAGGAGAAGTTGTAGCTGCTGTAAGGCAAGTTTGATTTGTGTTGACTTTGTGAGAAGTAAGTTCATCAAGGAGAAATTTGACTTGGTCTTGGAGGGGTCTTTGACTAAAGTCTTAGGTCTTGGAATTCGTCACTTGAAGATTCTATAAGAAGAGAAAAATTCTTGCGGATTTTCCTCTCAAGAGAAGAGGTTTTGGCCCTGGCTTGCAGCCTATTTCTTGTGTCCTTTTGTCTCATTGATCTTCATTGTTTGGTAGCTGCTTGATGGTAAAAGAACACTATAATAAACAAGATAAGAAAAAGTTAATTACAAGCATATCAAGTTCAAGAATATCACAAGCAGTTATTGAAGTAAGAGAAATCGCCCTAATCTAGCTGCCCCTTGATTTTATCAACATGGTATCAGAGCTAAGGTGACATCAACAAGGAAAGGAAGCTTGAAGATCATCCAATTGAAGAAAAATATATAACGTCCGAGCACAAGGAGATCACCAAATTATCAAGGAGAGCTAAGAAGCATCAAGGAGGACCATCCATCACATCACAAGGATCACATCATCACAACTCTTGGAAGAAGAAGAAGACCTCAAATACCCTACCTCCATTCAAAGAAGGACGCTACACCTAAAGCATTCTTGGGAAGCTTACACATACTACAACTTCAACCAAAGGAAGCAAGGAAGAAGCACTTCTTCATCAAATAAATCAAGGTGATCTCCCTCCCATTGAAGAAAGGATCACATCTCAAGCATGCTTGAAGAAAGAAGGTCATCAAGGAAGCAATTATCATCAAGAAGGCATCTTCAATTATCAACAACATCAAGAAGGCATCAAGTTGAAGATACCATCATCAAAAGGAGCATCTTCACTTGACAAGTAAGTATTCTATATATTTTATGTCTCAATCTACAATGACTTCTTTTTGCAAGGAGAACACCAAACTTCTTGTGTCATCAAATTACCTTGCATGGAAGAAGAGAACAGATTTGATCGTCATAGAAAATGAAGTTAGTGAATATGTCACGGGATCAATCACCAAACCTACTCAAAAGCAATCTCAATCACTATCAAAGTACATGAAAGGAGAAATAAGGGCTCAAAGGATCCTCATAGAGTCAATAAAGGATTCTCTCATCCCTTATGTAGCAAAGTTGAAGTCAGTGAAAGAGATATATGAAAAGCTGGTAGAATTGTTCTCTATAAGCACTACAAGAGGGATAATATCGTTAAGGACTGAACTATACAAGATGAAGGTATCAAAGGAAGATGGGGTAGCCTCATATCTTATGAGGATATCTCAAATAAGAGATCAACTACAAGAGTTAGGAGAAATAATCTCTGATCGAGAGATGACCACCATTGTGCTCAATCCACTACGTGATGAATGGGGCAATTTTGTATCAAGCATCTAGGGAAGAAGGAAACCACTCCATTCATCGATCTGTGGTCATTATGCAAGATTGAAGAAACTAGATTAAAGGAAGAGAATGATGTTGGGTTTGTTACCACTCAAACTAGAAGGGGTCCTAAAAGGGGATCCTTGAAGGACTACCACTAGGCTAAGGGCAACAATGGAGCAATAGCCCATTGTCACCTTGACTAAGGCTCCCTGCTCTTTACGGACTTTGACCAATGGGAGGAGGCCTATTATGATAAGGATCACGAAATGGATGGACCAATGATAGGGTGAGGGGTGATCCTGGAAGTCTATTCATAAGAGATGCTCAAATATGCGACTTGCTTGCTTTGGAAGGCAAGGTTGTAGGATCTCAAGGAAGGGTTTAAAGTGAATTTCAAGGTTTAAGTTTAGGCCTTAAAGTGAATTTCAAGGTTTAGGTTTAGGCCTTAAAATTCTTCTGGAAGCTTGGATTCCAAGAGATCCTTGAAGGATTATCCTTAATAGTGTATGGGACCACACGGGACCAAGTGGACCCGAGGTTAGGTTAAGGGGATATGGTTTAGCAACCAAGGATATTATTGACCTATTCCAGAGGGACAAAGGGATCAAATGAATAATTTTTAGTGCAAGACAACGTGAGGATCCCAATGAGGTCTTTTGCCTAAGGAAACCAAGGGCAAGATTGATCTTGAGGCTAGGGCTTGAGGTATCTCACAATCCCACTGTTGGAATTGCTTCAAAATTTGAGGGTGCCTAGGAGAAACCCTAGTGTAGAGGATGCCAAGAGATCGAATGTTTTTAGTGGGCGGTTTGCAAGATAAATGATGCCCTAGAAGACATAGAGGACTAGACCTAGAAAAGAGGAGAGGGGAGAAGGAAAATAGGTTTAAGGTGATCACCTTATGGTGGACCAATGCCTAATTCTTTGGGGAGATTTGGAGTCAAGAGTAATTATGACTATGGACATTGAATTTTCTATGTCAAGAAGGCCTCAAAGACAACTTCGCATAACATTAGGGCAACAACAAAAACAACTTCAAGAGCTTTGTACTTTGTTTTGCAAAATTGGTGGCTTATCAAGATGAATTTCAATGAAGAAGCATCTTTAGGAACATTCATTCATAATACATGGCCCATACATGAAGCATCACTATCTAGAAACCGGGTTTCCACAACTTCGCATAAATGGATGCAATAAATTAGCCCTAATATAGTGAAATCCCAACAATAATGTATGTGACAAAAATAGAAAAGAAAATAGCATTAAATTGCACTTACATGTATTAAGAGCATATCCAACCATCAAGAATTTGCCAATCAAGAAGCTCCAAGACAAGAGAAAATAATCCAAACATCAAAATTCATTCCATTCTCCAAAATTCGTCCTCCAAGAAGGATAGCAAAATTTTCAAGAGAGATACAAGTCCAATTCAAGTGATGATGCTAAAATGAATTCACATCACTTGTATTTATACACTTGTAATGAGTTTGATTTAGCTAATTAGGCCTACACTAGCCCCTAGAATAAAATAATGTGCAAAATAACCAAGTTTTAGTGACAAGCCCACCAAACTAGCTCATGAAGTCCATAGGTGCCTTAATGAGATATAGGACTCCCAAAAGTAGTGGACAAGGGGTTGGCCCCTTGTTAAATAATAAACCTGTGGTGCTCCCAATGGGTATGGGGGGCACACAAGTGTCTTCATGCGTCTCCAAATAGATCGAAGACGCTTGTAGATGATCTATAAGGGCTCAGATGATGGTATAAGTGATGCCACATCATCATACAGGTCCTGGGTCATCTAACAAGTGCATGATACAACTGTGGTGCCGATTGGGCATGGTGAACTAGGTGCATCTTCCTCGTCCAATATATGAAACTCGAGCAATCTCTAAACATCTTTGGGGATCCATGGAATGCTGTCTACTATTGTGGAGGCCCATGACTCTCTACACACACCCTAGATGTGCTAATGTAGCCCTCTGGAGAGTTAAGACCTCGTATAGGGAGACCAAACCCAAAATGTAGACCATTTGCAATCCTTCATATTATCCAATGCATCCTCTTGCCTTCTAGTACACCAAGACATTTAAAGAAATCGAGTTTAAGAGCTGACAAACCATGGATAATAGGTGGACACATCATAATAGCATGCACTTCCATAGTGGGATTTGGCATGTGCTAATGTCTCCAAGCTCCAAGGGGGGTTAACTAAGTACCCTATTAGGTGGTTTCTACTTTTAAAAGGGATGATATGTCCAAGGTACATCCTTCACATGGTGGTGGCATGTGATAAAGTGATGGGATGGAGGGGGCAATCTTAGGTCACATGCCAAGGTACAAGGGTAGCTTATAAAGGGAAAGCCCACACTTGGGTATATAATGTATAAGAGGGAGCAATCGTGGTACATGAGTTACCCCGACCTTGACTTTTCCACCCTTCTTCATATGCCTTTTGCCTTTTATGATTTTTTTTGGTTAACTACTTGGGGTTCAAGGAGTAAGAGCATGATATGTAAAGTATAGTAGTGGATACTCCCTTTGAGGTAGGGTGGTTCATTGCCCACCAGAGGTTGGGACAATCATGGGTTCCTGCATGATAAAGGAGGCTCATCTAGGGCCTATAGGAACTAGGGTGATGGCCATGAGAATGGGGTAGAGCTCATGCATTGGCTTTTTGCCCACGTGCTAAATGTGTTTGTCCTGACCATCTTTTGCATTTTGTGGTACATTTTCCTGTTGATTGTGGTCAATTACGGTTTTACTTTTCCTTTCAGTTGCATCAACCTCTGGGGCATCCTTCTAGACCCGAGCCAAGGTGTTGGAAAGGGGAAGGGGATGCTAACCATATGTGGACTTAGTGGAGGAATGTTGACCCAGGTGGGAGAAATGATGAATGGGGTTATAATGAGTAGAGGGGGAGTGATGTATGTGGATGAGGGTGTTGATTTGGGGTAGCATCGGATGTGCTCTAGCCCCGAAAATTTGTGGAGAGGCTAAAGCGCATGAGATCTCCAATACCCAGAAATGGTTTGGGAAAATTCTAAACACTTTGGGAGATATTAAAATAATTAATATTTTTAATGGAGTCCCTAAGTCTAAATGTAGGGAAAATAAAATATTAATTTGAATTAATATAAAAATGTGTTAGAAGGGTCCAAAAGTCATGGATCAAGCTAGATTTAATTTTAGCCATTGATTAGGGACTTAATCTTAGCCGTTGAATTGTCAACGAGAAAAGTATAAGAGGAGGCTTGAGGGTCACTTGGAGAACACAACGAGTTGATCAAGAATTCGATTTTCTGGGGCAGAGCTTGCTGAGAAAATCGAAGGAGTGATTAGAGTTGCAGCTGAGGGGCAGTGAATATAGAAGCAGAGAGGTAGAGAGGGTACCAGGAGCATCAACGCAGAAGCTAGGAGAGAGGGACACAGAGCCAGCTAGAGGCCACACAGAGCCAGTCAGGGCCCACGTAGAGGTAGCTAGGAGCTCGGCAATGCCAGAGAGAGCCAACATGGGTGATGCAGAGGCTCCAGAGGCTGATGCAGTGCCTCCAGAGGCTGACGCAGGCCGAGTTGGGGTGACGCTGGGCCAGAGAGGCTAATGCAGTGCCTAGAGGCAGGCATTGGAGATTTCGTGGGGCAGATTGGAGCTGAGAGCTGCGGGATTGTTCATCAGGGGCTTTAGCTGGAATCTCTGTCTCCAACAGAGAGGTACTACTGCCGAGATCATTCTCTGTTGGGTCAGCCGGTTTGGAACCCAGATTGTATTATGAAACTGCTTAATAATAAAACCCTCAGATAGCTGCACTAGTTTTCCTGCATTAGGTTTTTCCGGGGACATTGGTCCAAAAACAACGGTGTCACTTGTGTGCTTGTTTTTCCTTCAGTTGATGATCTGTAATGTGTTGAGCATGTACTTGTATTTATTTTCATTATTTACATGGTAAATAACTTGTTAATTAAACAGAACAAGTCAACAGAAATAAATCAGAAAGTACATGAAGGATTTCTAACAGTTAGACTTAGAAATTCCAACATGTTATCAGAGCATGGTTGCAGATCACAGGATAACTGAGGGCATCAACTGAGCAGAGCAACAACAACAGAAATAGCTGTCCCGAGTGACAAAAGTTGTTCCTAGCGGAGAAGTAGCAAGGAGGAGGATCAACGCAGTGGCAGAAGGGAGCAGACTTGACCTACGTAGTGCCCGGTCATCTTTCTCAGTAAGGAAGGATTGACGTCCGTGGCCAGGAGGTGTGGATTTTGCTAGTGCCGGGATTGTGCAGAGCCTAGAAGCTCTAACCTTCAGTTTGCTGAGGCATAGGAGACTGTGGGTAAGTTGCGGAGTGAAGCTGGTGGGGTACTGTGGTCAAAACAATAACTAACAGGCCAAGACAAAGGAGGAGGGAGCTGCTGCCGAGGATTTCTAGCCAAGAAATCCGGATCAGCGGTGCAACTGCACTAATGATTGGAGTGGGGGCATCTCGACATTGGTAGAGGGGTTTCAAAGAGGGAAATTGAGGCTCAGAGGGGGTCACACCGAGAACTTCCAGAAGGGAAGTAGAGGAGCAATGAAATGGCAGTGAATGGGGTAAGAGACTAGGTACTAGACAGAGCCTCAAACTTCGTAGTTTGGAAGGCCAGAATCTTATCCGTTCTAGACAAGAATTGTCTCAAGCAATTCGCCTTGAAGACGATAGCGATCCCAGTTGACCCAGTTGAGAAGGACAAGTATGAGGAGGCAATGACGAGGGCCAAGAGCATCATCCTTGATGGGGTCAAGGACCATGTAGTACCACATATTGCCAAAAAGGAAACGACAAATGCGATGTGGGAGGCCCTGATGAAATTGTATCATCATACTTCTATGCAGAGGAAGATGCTACTAGAAAATCAGCTGCGGTCATACCAGATGTGGAAGGGAGAACAAATCGACACCTTCCTCGGTCGATTGAAGGAGATTCATGACGAGTTGACTTGCATAGGGGCCACGTCAGATCGAGAATTGATGGTGAGGACAACCTTGAACGAAGTCTCAGAAGACTGGGAGGTGTTTGTCTAGAGCATATTGGGCAGGTCGACCCTTCTAGATTGGGAGGAATTGTGGGTGGCTCTTCACCAAGAAGAGATGAGAAGGCTGACCAAGGCGGGAAGCAGTGGCAAGGGAGTCAGAATCAAGGAGGAAGAGGAGGATGCTGCCCTAACATTTGAGGTAAAGCGGGAGAAATGGAAGAAGGACCTCTCCAAGGTCAAATGCTTCCATTGTGGGGAACTAGGTCACTATGCGAGCTAGTCTCCAAGGAAGAAGAGCAAGGGAGAGGCTTCTGAGACCAAGGCTACGCCAGCAAGGGCGGAGAAGGAAGTGGAGACAGATGATGATTGTGCCATGAGTGCTCACACGCCACTTGAGAGGAAGTGGGGAGACATCGAGCTATAGTCAGATGGACTACAGGCGATGAGGGGCAGGATCCTCGAGGTACCCAACCTCTTGGATTATACCTTGCTACAAGAATCGCAAAGAGGAGTAGCAGTACTGGCGGTTGTCAGTAGAGACAGATGCGGATGGAGCGACAGAGGGAGCTACAGTGCAGGATTCCTAGGACAATGTGAGGCAACAATGCGAGATGCATGAAGTTGTTGCAACAATGCAAAGGTCAGAGAATGGGCACTTGTCAGCGACAGAGGGATTTTCAGGCTTTCAGCATCGAGGGTGTCTCTATCCTGACAAAGATGTTAGAGTTGGGAGATCAGTTACTTACTTCTCAGTAACTGAGTTGCAGTGCAACAGTTAGTAGTGGCAGTGCTATGGACAACACGATGCAGCATGATGAGAGGGGCTGCCGTACGGATTCAACAGTGGCAGTGGCAGGGCCATGGGTAGCAGTACATGATGCGACAATGATGTTGGGTAGTAGGCCTAGCATCAGCACTAGGATCGATGCCGGATGGTCAAGGTGATGCTCAGTGAGGAGTATTACTAGAGCACAATCCTCGCTAAGAGGGAGTGTTTATTTGGGGTAGCATCAGATGTGCTCTAGCCACGAAAATTGGTGGAGAGGTTAAAGCACATGAGATCTCCAATACCTAGAAACGGTTTGGGTAGATTCTAAATAGTTTGGGAGATATTAAAATAATCAATATTTTTAATGGAGCTCCTATGTCTAAACTAAGGGAAAATAAAATATTAATGTGATTTAATATAAAATTGTGTTAGAAGGGTCCAAAAGTCTTGAATCAAGCCAGAGTTAATCTTAGCCGTTGATTAGGGACTTAATCTCGGCCGTTGAATTGTCAACAATAAAAGTATAAGAGGAGGCTTGAGGTTCACTTGGAGAACACACCGAGTTGATCAGGAATTCGATTTTCTGTGGCAGGGCTTGCTGAGGAAATCGAAGGAGTGATCAAAGTTGCAATTGAGGGGCAGTGAATACAAAAGCAGAGAGGTAGAGAGGGTACCAGGAGCATCAGTGCAGAAGTCGGGAGAGAGGGGCGCAAAGCTAGCTAGAGGCCACGTAGAGCCAGTCAGGGCCCATGCAGAGGCAGCGAGGAGCTGCGTAGTGCAAGAGAGAGCCAATGTGGGTGACATAGAGGCTCTAGAGGCTGATGCAGGGTGAGTTGGGGTGACGCTGGGTTAGAGAGGCTAACGCTTGAGATTTTGTGGGGCAGATTGGAATTGAGAGCTGTGGGATTGTTCATTCAGGGTTTTAGCTGGAATATCTGTCTCTGACTGAGAGGTACTACTGTCAAGATCATTCTCTGTTGGGTGAGCTGGTTTGGCACCCAGATTGTATTCTAAAACTGCTTGATAATAAAACCCTTAGATAACTGCACTGGTTTTCTCGCACTGGGTTTTTATGGGGAGATTGATCCAAAAACAACGGTGTCACTTGTGTGCTTGTTTTTCCTTCATTTGATGATCTGTAATGTGTTGAGTATGTACTTGTATTTATTTTTAGTATGTACATGGTAAATAACTTGTTAATTAAACAGAACAAGTAGGCATAAATAAATCAGAAAGTACTTGAAGGATTTCTAACAGTTAGACTTAGAAATTCCAACAGAGGGAGCAGGTCCATACAACCAAAATCAGGGTTTCCCATGAAGTACAATCCCGAGAGCCCAAAGGTCAGTAAAAGAGATCCCACGGCACTAGGGTCTAAGGGTAACATCCCAAAGAGGTCTAGGCGACAAGAGCATAGACCTAGCCCACTCTTTCCGCTGAATCCCCCCATTTATTCATGCCCAAAAGTCTCCATGATAAGTAAACTATAATACTCAATTACAAATGACAAGACATACCTTTAGGTTTGGGAGGCCCACCTTCAAACATGTGATCATGGTAGATGGGTGAGGGATCACATGGATGGTTCAGGTGGTAGAGAAGTGCCACACTGAGCTAGTTGGTGGCTACAAGGTGTTGCTGGCTGTCGACTGAGGACCATCTTGGAGAATTTTTTTCTCCTAGGGATGTCACCCACAAAGTGGTGGGTAACAGGGTCAAATGAACAAAGCATATGCTACTATGGCAAGGAAGAAAGGGAAATTTGAATGCTATGAATGTCAAAGATCCAATGCTATGAAGAGAAAAATTAATATGTCAAAGATCCAATTCTATGAATGTAATGAATATGGACATTTCAAGAGGAATTGTCCTAAACTCAAGAAGGACAATAAGAAGAGAAAGGAAAGAAATGAAGCCCATGTCACCGAAGAAGTAAAAAAACCAAAAAAGAAGAAAACAAAGAAAGAGGAAGTGAGACCTTTACTATGACTGAAATAACCTTGTACACTTAATTCTTTTTAGAAGATAACAGTCATGATAGAAAGGATCATATGCTGCACTATAAAAGAAATAGAGAGGACGTCATCATATAAGCATGGAAGGATAATTGAAGTAGAAGTCATTATGGTTGAAGTAGTCATAATACATGATAGAAGGAAGTAGCTCATGCCATCATCATTAGAATCATAGAAGGACAATCGAAGTAGCAATCCATATGGCCGGAGAAAGTCATCTAGCAAGATAGAAGAGAAGGAGATCATCATACATCATCAACATCATTAGAAAGAAGCATTGCAGAATAAGGATCATCAAGATTCTTCATTGGAATCATTGTTAGAAGGATCCATCATTCTTTGAAGAAGCAAGTGTCACACAGATAGTCTACATCCCACATAGTGTGGAATCCACAGTTTGGAAGGATGATGGTATGATGCTAGAAATGTGCAGCATGTCAAACAAGGAAAGGAAGTTGCGTGAAGGAAGTCTAGGTTGTCACATGAAGGAAGAGGTATGTAGATATTTGGTAATAGTTAGATAAATTCATGTCATCATATGGTTGCAGATAGAATGGGTAGAACACTCTATCTCATGAGCATGATGAAGAAAACTCTTCCTTTAAGAAAGATACATGAAGGCATGTAGACAATATGCCTTGAACTCTTCTACATATTGACAAGATGAAATCAACATAATATGACCACATGAAGAATATGAGGATTTTGGCAACTATGGTTCCTATGATGAAGGAACTATGTATGGAAGATCTTGTGGAAGCAATATATGAAAAGGATGAGAGAAGAGTTCATGAACGATGTATCTATAGTCATGTAAGATAAGATAAGTGATCAACATTTGATAACAAGAAGGATTAGCTATGATATCTCCATGGAAAAGCTATGAAGAACCTGATATGTATGCTGGAAAAGAACCTTGGTAATATATGTCTTGGAGATGGATTCATACGGTATGCAAAAGAATGTTGATGCTGCTAGAAGCCGATGTCATGACAAAATATATGATAAGCGTATTTCACTTATTTCCTATGTAGCAAGGCTAGAGAAATCTAAAGAAATATATGATAAGTTGGAAGAACCTTTCTCTATAAGCATGATAGAAAAGATCTTAACACTTAGATCTAAACTTCATAAATTTAAAGTATCAAAGGATGAAGGGAAATCATCATGTCTCTCTAAGGCATCTCAAATAAAAGAACAACTGAAGGATCTCAGAGACAAAGTATCGAATAACGAAATACTCTTTGCAATTCTAAATGCATTAACTGATGAACAAGGTAACCTCATGGCCACTAGGGAAGAGGAAGCTATCCCATCATTAGTTTATGGTCTCTCTGCAAGGAAGAAGGAGATATAATGAAGAATGAAAGTGACGAAAGATCAGAAAGAAGGAAACAATTAGTGTCAAAACGAAAAGAAAGATTTGGAAAGTTCGACACTCCAAAGAAGAAAAAGAAGAACATGGCTCAAGTAAGATGCTATGATTGTCACAATTTTGGACACTACAGAAGAGACTGTCCTAATTGCAAAAGGGACAGGTTAGAAGACTATTCTACTAAGGAAGGCAAAGAACCCGAGACAAAGAAGCGTAAGAAGGAAGAAGCTAAAAGATGATCTTCTTCATTAGAAGGCTTCTTTCACTTGTAAGTTATAGATAGGAAGCAATGTAAAGTAGATAGGATGCATTAGAAAGAAGCATCGTAATAAAAGCATTAGAGATAAGAGCTCATGACATGAGAAGCAGAAAGTATGTCTGGTACAAATCCTACTGATTTCAAAAATAGGAAGCTCTTAGGAAACCTCATTAATACTTATAGAAGCAGAGGTCATCATCGTCTGGATCATCATAGAAGAAAACATCTGCCAAATGAGGATATGAAACATCCTCGAGTTCCTCTGACAGAATTCTCATCAAAGGATTCATCGATAAAGAAAGGAAGCAAAAGGTTTTCATCAGGAATTCCAACTTGTGGGATTCAAAGGATGATGGTATGATGACACAACAAGAAAGCAGGTCTAAAGGATAAAGTCCTTTTGAATAAAGCTACTACAAGAAGTCTGGATGATTGAAAGAAAAATATGAGGTATGTATGCTCACATAGATTATGGTAAAAAGTCATGTCATATGGTTATGGATCACTATTTCCATCTTAGGAAATCTGATCAAGAGAAGAAAGTCTCCTCCTTCGAAGAATTGCAGAATAGCATAAGTCACACTAGATGAAATCAACATAATATATGAATCATGAGGACGCTAACTACAATCAAGGAAATCTGATTGAAAGCTCCTGGGAATGAAGTGTGTAAGAAAGGGAGGAAGAGATCGTGATAATACATAATGATGGTAGAAGGCATTCAACATCCGAAGTCCAAGAAATTTTGACTAGAATATCTCCCAAAAGGATGTGAAGACTCTGATGGAAGTCAGAAAAAGATAGAGACCCTTGACACTGAATATCTGTGGGAGATGTGTCAATCTGCATGCAGGATGCTGATACTTACAGGAAGATGTCATGGTGAAAGATCATCACAAAGGTAACTCTGATTTGAAGTGTTCATTGATTATTTTTGAACTAACATCTGGATGGGCTTATGTAGGACTGTCAAAGGGAAGATCTGTGAATGACTTCCAAACAAACCATATAGAAGGATGTAATGTCCTTCCGGAAATATGGCATGAAAGCAGAATGACATAAAGCAAATCCAAATGGAAAATATGATAGATCACTTTTTGCTGAGTTGAGGACATGACTGACTCATGAACAAAAGTGATAAATGATCTACGACCTATATATAGAAGTTCCTAAAGGATGAAGAATCCTTATCATAGAAGAAATTCACGACATCGAAGAAAGGAGTTCTTCATACAGTTGATTGTTGCTATAGGTCCTTGGTCAAGGGGGAGCATGAGAATAAGTTTCTTACTTGGAAAAAACTCAGAAATTCCTAAGCCAGAAGCTTAGGTACATTCCTCTGTGATAAGAATGATTACATTCCTTTAATGGAATAAAACCTCCTGGTATAAGAAGGAGTGATAGACATGTTGTTCTGTGCTTCACCTGTGAAGACCTAATGGAGGATTGTGTAATCATTTGGCATTCGATGCTCTTATGGGATGAGATAGGGAATCCCATGAAAGAGTAGTTGTGGAGGACTGATATTCTTTTGGGGACTGGGGAGTTCGAGAAAAGAATAGTCCTTATGGAGCATATCTGAAGAGAACCTAGGTGGGGTATACTCTGAGAGAGACAATGATGAGTATGTCTATAAATCATTGGTCTCGAGTTACAAATCCAAATTCTTCTTATGAGAGATTCTTCAGATTGAGAAATTCCAAGGTACCATTATGAATACCTCCCTAGTTAAGAGGGAGTGTTGAAAAGTGTAACTAGGTTCGGTCTTCATAATGACATGTAATTATGATTTTATGTAAAGAAATGTAAATAAGAAAAATGTAATTATTATGTTGACTTGCTTCATGGGTTTCATGAGCAAGGGATTTTGTTTTTGAGTCAAGACTCCCATTGAGAGTCTTTAGGGTTTATTCATCTAGACATAAAAGAGTCATTGTCATGTAAATGAAGTCATGTTACACTTTGTAATAGGTCAATATTGTCTATGTAAAGTATCCTCCAAGAACTTGTCACCAAACCCCTTCAAGTTGGCCTACAAACCATGAAGAAACTGCAAGATGAAGTCAACCTAAACTCCAGCTGTCAAGTTGGCCTAAAGGGCAGCGAAGAAGGGTATAAATATCCCTACTCGACCTCATTTGGAGACAAACAATTCGGACAAGCATTCACTGGAAAAGTGCGAAGAGAAGGCAGAAGAAAGAGGGCTAAAACAAGAGCGAAGAAGGAGCAATAAAAGTGAAGTGTGAAGATTCTTCTGGGACATCATCTTCTGGGTATAGTGAAGTTTCTTCTGGAAAGTGCGAAGTCTGGGCAAGATATTCTTCTGGGCAGTGCGAAGTTAAGGCATTGGAATCCTTCTGGGGCAGCAAGAGAGAGACTCTACTAAGTGATCAAAGTAGAGACCGAGGTTCTCTCTAGAAGAACTAGAAATTGACATTCTCTAGGGAAGTTGTGAAGGTGCAGTATAAGAGATAGAGATTGAGTTTCTCTAGGAGGAAAGGAAAAGGAAGGAAGAGGTAGAACATCAAGGTGGGTGACAAGGTTGTTGGGAGGATACTATAGTCAAGGGTCTGTGTCATGGTCTTGGTACTTATCAATTGAAGATCTAGAAGAAGAATTTTATCGGGTTTTCCTCTCAAGAGGTGAGAGGTTTTTCCCTGGTTGGAGAAGCCTATATATTGTGTCACTTGTCTTTATTTATTGGTAATTGTCTTGATGAAAAGAGCACACTAAGAAGATAACAAAGAAAGATCATAAGTTAAGAAGTAAAAACATATCACAAGCAATTATCAAGCAGAGAAACTGTTAAGATTGAATGCCCTAGATTTCTCAACACCAACTATGCTCAAGCATCTCAATGCCAATGATGCTCAATAAGTGTCCAACGTTCCTTATGAAATTTCCCTGTACAACCATCAAGTGTGTTGTATGTCCTCTTTGAAGTGTTGGAGAAGCTTTAAACAATCGCTTAAAGGATGGAACCTATACTTGGTAGCAAATATTTAACACATGCTTGCAGAATCAAATGAGATAAACATCATGGGTGCAAGATGTGAAAATTCCACAACTAGAATCCTATTGCAGCAATTGTTATTATTTCTTCTAACTGATAAATTAATTATTTAGTTTATTGCTACAACAACATCGAAATAAACACATAGCAACCTTCACAAATAAAAACTGCGGAAATTAAATAATGCTGGAACTGAGAAAATGCTAGCACACACACGTAAGAATAACACAATTATTTTTGGACAAAAGTCCTCGGAAAAACCTAATGCAGGAAAACCGGTGCAACAATTGAGAGTTTTATTATTAAGCGGTAGTGGGAAATTTTAAGTACAATTGAATGTCGAAATCTGACAATCCTACAAAGAAAAATACTGGAAAAAATCTAATTGGGAATTTTCCTCACCCCACAAGCAAACTCTCGGCACAACTTGTCTTCAGAAACTCGTCCCTCTAACCCTTGCGCCAGCCTTTGCGCAGTTTGCTGGACGTCAAGCCTCTGACTGGTCTCTAATGAAGTCGTTCTACCTTCTGCTGACTGGAAAGATGCTTCTCCGACACTCGGGGACTCCTTCGTGACCTCTGGAACTAAAGAAGTCTCTCCCTCTCAGCAAATTGAACATGCCTCTAGAAGCTAAAACGATGCCCCTGTGTCAACTTCCCTATGGCTCTTCTGCCTCTCTGCAAATGCACTCACTGGATCTGGAATACTTCCTCCAACCTCACTGTCTCTGCCCCTCTAAGACTGCTTCGATCTCTAGCTCTCTCTCACAACTGACTGTTGCTATGGAAATCAATCTGCCAAGAAATCAAACTACTTAAGTGTCTTAAGTGATCTCTCCATCATGACATTGATCTCCTCTTATAATCCTCTGTTGGAGCACCAACGACCAAGATTAAAACATAATCAATGGCTAGGATCATCTCTGGATTGATCTGTGTGAGTTTCTAGATGATCCTCTCCTTGACATAATTACTACAGTTTAATTAACCATATTCCCTAAGTTTAGACTTGGGAAATATTTAAAAATTGGTTAATAATCTAATTAAGTCATTTCTAGGTTTTGGAGATCTCATGTATTCTAGCCTCTCCCCCAAATTTCATGGCTAGAACACATCCAATCCTACAAAAACTAACACTTCGTCTTAGTGAGGAATGTGTTCTAATGCTGTACTTCCGGCCACAACAACTTGCCTATGCATCATCTCCTGTCACGTTGTTGATGTCTGGCCATATTGCCCACCAGTCACTGCGCAACTGTAATATACACTGCATCTGTGTTGTTGATGACGTTGCCATACTCAGGGAAAATTTTAAGAACCCCCCCCAAATTTATAAATATAATAATTGGGCGAATCTCCATGGTATATAGGAAAAATGGAAGGCGATTTTATCAATAATATAATATGTATATATAATTTTCTGGCGAATCTCTCACCAGGCATGGCGAATATTTTACTCAATTATAAAATCTTGTAAGAACTTGGCAAGTCTTTCACTAAATAATAAAACTTTGTAAAGTCCTAGTGAATTTTAGCATTGTGAACTCTTAGAGAATTTTTTGAAGAAGTATAAAACCATATATGATAAGAGCCACATGGTGGCAATATCACTATCTTTTTTCACATTTCCACGACATGGAACTTGTTTATAAAATTATAAAAAAGCCAACCAGGAACAGGAACAACTCAAATGCTTTGTGAGAGCTAGTCTAGAAAAAAGCAACAAATAACATGTTGGCAGAATTGTTCATCGGTGAGCCGCTATTTCGTGGGCAATCTGTAAAGGAGCAGTTGGATATCATATTTCCAAATCCGGGAAAGCCTTTCCCATCCCTCACAAGATTTGTTAAAAATGTTGGGTGTCTAGAAGGTGTGGATTTGCTGAAACAAATGTTACAAGTGGATGGAAACAAAAGAATAACAGCTAATGAAGCTTTGCAACATCCATACTTTCAGTCCTACAGGACTATAAACAGCTGCCATAAAGATTAAAAATGGAAATCAGCTACAAATCTCTTGATGACAACACTATCAAGATAGAGGCCGATGCTCTCTTAAAGACAGAGCTGCTGGAAATGGAAGCAGGTGCTATGAAGCTGACACTAGTAAAAGATGGGACAACACAGCTTCCCATAGTGCATCCCACTCTGGGACAATCAGTTTTTTGATGTTTTGCAGATTGGGTTACAGTCTTGCAACTTGTTTTGGATTTGTCACCAACCTGATGTTTTGCTTCTAATTTATTTTCATCTGGTGATAAACAAAGTGTCAATCTTTTCTCAGGATAAAATAGTATTCTTTACAGATATATTAACTTGGCTGAAAAGTCCAGGACAATATGAACAGGACAACTTCCAGGTTTTTTTGAAGATTTCTCCTATCAATTTACTGCCGGAGGGTTTTCTGTGATTTCTTGCACTTCTGAAATTTAATCAAATTTCTACTTGAAATAAAAGTTCAGAAGAGACTATATCACTAATGCTAAACACACATAATTGAGAAGCCGATATGAAGCATTGTTTTTTTGGGTGTGTTACAACTTTGGTGACCATGCAGCTCAGTCATTGCATGTTCAGTTTGTAACTCCACCTTGAAAGAGTGAAATGTGTGGTGTAGGATAAGAAGCTCTCTGTTAAGGCGCAATTGTTTTTCCCCAAAATTCTAATATCTAGATTCTATCCTGTTCATGTCTGTGTCAAGTGATGTTTCTTTTCATGTGCATGTGTTTAGTCAGATATAAAATACTCAAGTTCTCACCAGCCTGGGCTACAGTGGCCATTCTGATGATCTATTTCATACTCATTGCATTTTTCTAATAAAATGACATTATATTCATTTAAATTATGTGATTGAAATAGGGATACAAGAGCTTATTTGTATTTGAAGGTCTATAAGGCAGAGTATAAGCTCACACCAATCCTTGTTATTCTCTGCAAGAGAAAATCAGTTTCTATTTCACTCCTCAATAACACTGACTAAATCTCAGTTTGAAAATCAGTTAAATTAAGAAGACTAAATCCCAGTTTGAAAATCAGTTAAATTTAGATGAAATTACTCATTCAAAATCATTTGGATGAGGAAATTGTCAAATAATTGTAAGTTGTCGTCTTAGAGAACATGAAGGGAGCACATTCGTCATATTCTACCAACTGCAACATACCTACCTTCAATGCACTCTCTGTAAGGACCATAACGGGAGCAAATGTGGACCCATGTACAAATTTTTACTGCCTCAGGGTTTGTTTCGTCCTGTGACTACTAGGTTCGTTAGTCCTTCACATAACTCTTGAACAAAATGAATCCAAGAGTGGAATATAGACTCTTTACACGCAATTTATTTTCTAGAAAGTCTATACAGAGAAATGAAAGTTGCAAGTATAAGAATTATGCTTCAAAAATGAATTTTCTTGTGTAGTGAGCTATACCAAGGGTATGCTTTTGCAAAGTTTTATAACAGAAAAATTTGTCAAGAGGAATTTATTAAGGAAATCTCTTGTTAGAAATGAAATCCAGTTGAGTTGAGATAAAGTCCATAGTTACAAAGAAGTATTGTTGTGGAAAGCAATTCCACTATGACATTCCTGTACATTTTAATACAATATAAAAGGAAATTGATGTGATTTCCAAGCTACTTGAATCCATTGAACACAGAGAGAATCAGTTGAGAACTGATGAATGAACATGGAAATCGATGTAATTCCTAAGCTACTTGAATCCATTTTGAACACAGAGAGAATCAATTGAGAACTGATGAATGAACATGAGCTGAAGCAAAAGGACACTATCATTAAGCTAGTCGACCCTGAAATTGAAGAAAATGATCATGTCAAACAAATCTACTAGCAGTGTACTAATAACGGTAAAATCGACTTGCAAGAAGAAAGTAACTTAAATACCACATTTGTTGGAAAATGAAATCAATCAAAAAATGTTCTAACCAGAGATGAAGTTGATTCAAATGAAAGAAGTTCAAATCAGGGTGAGGTGAACCCAATAAATGAGATGTCGATAATCCCAGGAAAAATCAACCAGCAACAATGAAGGAAATCGATTGAAAATAATTAGTTAATTCCATTGTTAAGATTTCAACTTGGATATCATTTGTTGCCCAGGTACATTCTCTTGGAGAAATCGACCTGCATGTTAGGATGTAAATAAGTTCCAATTAAACAGAACATTTTTATTTGAGGGGAATTGAGGTCCAAAAGAGCAGAGTTCTTGGCAGAGGAACAATATAACTGCAAACACCCATTCAATATCTATGACTGTAGATTGAAGTTCTGCAACCTTGGAAGCACTATTGAGTACTTAACCAGAGCTGTAGAATCATTGGTACTTTATCAGATTTGATATGCAATACAATGCTTGATTCGCCTTGATTCCCATTTATTCTGTTTAATTTCTGCATACTGATTCCTACTAATACCGTTCCAACTGCTTGAAACAATAACATTTTCAAAAGGTCTCTTTCACTCTCACTTCAATTAGAACAGTACCCCTTTCTCTACTACATTCATGCACATATGCTTACATTTCCAATTCTGCAGATTGGTTTTCATGAAATTAACCAATACTTGTTTTGCATCTAACGAATTCACATAACTAAACAAAGCACTGAAAATATCACCAAAACTGAGTGGCCTCTCTAGTATTACAAGAAGATTTATTCAAAAGAAACAAGAAGTTATTTTAAACTACCCTAGACATCCCATTGTCAGTACAGCATGCAGGACTTTTTCTGCCTGCCAGTTTTTGACTTCCGTGAAGTCTTACATTGAAGATCTAATCAAAAGATCGCTGCAAAACTTTAAAGGGGTGTAAAACCCCCAGCATTCAAATGCTTTGATGGCCAGAGCATGAGCCCAACTCAAAGTTTAATCTGAGATGTAATCTCTACAAATATAGAATGCAAACAAATGCACTAAAAACCAAAGAAACCTAGTTCACTGGCCCTTTCCTTCTCAAATGTCTCAAAGTACTCTCTTTCAATTCCTTAAGTGCCTGCATAAATGGTTGGGACATGAGAAGACAAATAAATAAAGGGAGAGGAAAATTAGATAAAATGAAACACCCAAACTCAAAAATAAGACCATTACCAAGGCAGGTGGAGGATGATAAACCATTGGGGTCTGCATTTGCTCACAGGGATGGCTTCAAGTAGGGATTTCACCAGCACTAACTTATCCCCCTTGATGATAACCATCTATTACACCATATTGACATCTCCTTTTCAACCTTAGAAACCATCCACACCCATTATATTTTTTTGCAGTCACTGAATTTAAATAAAGACATAGCGCTGCGATTACAATTGAGCTAAGGACAATTCCACTCAAATGTATCTTCTACTCTAGAAACATTAATTATATCTTTTGTTATATTTGAATCAACAATGATTGTCCAACCTGTTCATAGTTTCAGTTCCTCTGTTACACTTCTAGTGAACATCAATTTAACTATTTTAGAAATATTGAAGCGCTGTGTGAACAGTATTTGATTGCATTAATGGCTTCCAATGAGCGTAGAAATTCATTTGGGCTTACATGGGCCTAAGCAGTGGGCTTATTCATACAACGACCAGGACACAGCACAGAAAAACAAGTCTATGGTCTTGACCAGATTAGCAGATTATAACAACTAACAAGAAGATGAAATGTGCGGCGTCTGCTGGGGCCAAAATGGTGAAGGAAGGGACTTCGGCTGGTATCCGTTGGGCCAAACATCAATACCACAAAAATGCCCAGAACTGAAATGGTAGTCAGTGTCCAAAATTAGCAGAATAAATGAGTGTGGGAAGGGCATATATGTGATCTATTTTGCTTCTGTTGTATTCTAGAGCAGACTTATATTGTATTAATTTTTGGGCTAAAGTTTTGAGTATATTAAATGACTGAACCATGTAGAATCATTGACTTGACTTTACATATATGGTTGTAAGGCCTCCTGGTTTTAGTCATCCATTAAAACAGGGGATATTTGTGCACTAAATGTTCACTCCATGCTTTATTTTTCTGCTGAAAAAATATTTGAATCAACAATAACCTCAAAATCATGTTCAAAAGGCCTCTCATTGTCATGCTTATTTGAACTAAGCACTAATCCAGCATTGTAGGCTTCATATCATTTCCTTGATTTTAGTCTCTACTTCAAAGCAAGATCATTCTAAAGCTACATTTATAAAAAATGATCTATTATTATTTTTTTGAGTAAAGGTTCGCCTTTTCATTATGCCATCAATCATTCACAACTGATTTGACCTTGCATTATTGATTTTCCCGATGGGAAAACAGACCAATAACACAAGTTTATGAAGGCAAAGTAACCCCAAAGCACAGAAGTTGGGATCTTTCTAATGATGGGCATTACTGCAAGGCAGCCAACCGCCATTAGAGATTGCAACAAATTACTCAATTGTTGTTCTTTCACCTCAACAGGAAGCAGGTCATCCACGTCCTTGTCAACATTAAAAATTGATTCATCAACTGGGCATCCATATTCCCAGTACTTGCGGCCAACTGAAGTGTGGTCTCTTTCAATTCCTTAAGTGCCTGCATAAATGGTTGGGACATGACAAGACAAATAAATAAAGGGAGAGGAAAATTAGATAAAATGAAACACCCAAACTCAAAAATAAGACCATTACCAAGGCAGGTGGAGGCTGATAAACCATTGGGGTCTGCATTTGCTCATAGGCTTCTTGCATGTTTCTGTATAATTGCCCTAAGGTTGAATTTTTCTGCATACTTTTCCAGATTGTTGTCACTAACTTGCTAAGCACCAACTGTAACAAAAGTACTTGTAAGTTACTCGTCTATAAAATGTCTGAATTGTGTCTTTTCCCTGAGAAGCTGCAATTGATAATTCCAATATATTAGTACCTGATGTTTGAGGGTAGCTAAGCCTTTCATGTGCATTGGAGATTCAGGAATAACACCATTTGAAGGAGGTATGCCAACAATACCACATAAAATAGTCTGTCACAATAAAATGAAAATTTATGAATCCACTAGAGATTTTTTATGGAGGTGAAAACAAAGAATGAAGAGTTAGATCAAGATGTCTTCAGGAGAGCAAAAGCTCTTCCAGAATAGGGTAGCCAGTGATAGTTGAACCTAAACATGAACCCTGACAAAAATTACAACATAGTTCTAAATAATATATATTTACTGTGGTAATGGGCCTTGACACAATCTCTGCAATAATGGCCCTGCTTGATACAACATCATTTTCAAGGGTTTTTTGTGAACTTTCCTTTAAACTTTTCTATGCAGACTTCTTCCCTTTCTTCTTAGTGATTTCAGTGTAAGTGCTCGGTATACACTCTTTTAAGTGAATCTGTTCCAGCAATGTTCTTTCTGCAGTAACATTCCACCAAGAAAGTTAGCCACTTTATCAGTGGCATTCACACTGGTCACAAATGGCTGAAACATTTTTTTCAACCATTGGAACAGTGGCACTACGAACTTTAGGATCAATTCTATCATCAACTGCTCCAAATTGATCTTGCACATCCTGAATACGTATCGTATAAACAGTGATATACACAACCAATCATTTAAAATGCATACAGTCATTTCCTAGAATAGAGAATCCTTGTTCTGTTAGAGAATCCTAGTCCAAATCTTACAAGAACTAATCAAACTTCTAATTTGAGGACCAATATGATCTGCAATAGTAAAACTTATAATGTACTGCACATCTTCATTGTGCGCCAAAAGCTTTACTAATTCTTTAGCAACAGTGCAATTTGTCTTCTTACCCTCCACAAGTCTTAACAATCAATTCTTCAATTATATGTTTAGCACCCTTCACTTGAAGATAGGATAATTCTTCCCATCAAGCTTAACGTTGGGTAGAGGGATGCTTTAAGATGAAGCTATCCTCCCCCCTTGCTCAACAATTCTCTACAGATCTCAGAACAGAACCAAAGGTAATCTCAGGAACAGCGTACTATACTACTATGACAAAGAACCACAATTCTGAAAGAAACATCAGTTTGGTTAGGATCTTCAAACAGCTACCAAGGAATCAAGCAAATGCTGCTCTGCAATTCCAAGACTTCAAGTATCCAGATGCATTGCATTGCTCTATGGCACATCAATGCAATTAATTAAGCATAGAAATAACATCTCTATGTAGCGGCACTTAAAATATTACAAAAGGTGATCATTCACTGAGGTACATTCCAAAAAATATATAATTATTGTTGCCACATCATCCAGATTTAGAATAATAATCTATTGGAATGGACACATTGATAAAAATTCCATTGTTGAGTTTGGGTTTGAGTTATTTCTTCCTCTAACTGCTCTCCAAAGCTAACTATTCAAACCAAGTCACCCTTCAATGACATACAACTCACAAGGTTCTCAAAGGCAGAAAAATCAAAAGCGCATAACAGTTAATATGTCCTTTACTGCTCCATTTTCAGGTGAAAGATTCTCAGTAATATAAACAGATCTTCCAATAGTCAACATGTAACAACAACCAAGAAAATATAGGAATCCACCAATAAACTATAATGCAAGGTCTTTTTTCTCTTTTCGAAAGGTTTCCATGAAAAACTTGTTCAAATTCATTTGTAGAGTAAGCACATAAAACGTTAATGTAATTAACCTTGAGCATGGAACATAATTCTTCTTAATCTCCATGATATTCAAGAATCAAACTCCAATGGCAGCATTGGCTTCAACACATCTTCCTTTTATCCCTTCAAAGCTGCCATGGGTCATGATGGCTTGATCAATGATCGCATGCTCTTAAGACCATGCACACCCTAATACCAATTGAAAGAAATAAATAATGATCTAGAAACGAGAAGAAGAAAGAAAGTGGTGTAAAAGGCCCAAAATCAAATCGAGCAAGTGCCCCTGATTATATAGGATATTAATCATAACCACCTTATAATAGTCAACCCTAACATGTGACCAAGTTCATAATACATAGGATAAAAACTGTATTACAAGATACACATGAAGATGTTCAAGGACTTAAGATTAGGAGTCATGACTAAGCCAAAAGGTTGACATTTATAGGCTTCCATCCTCCCAAACTAAGGCTTGGTCCCTTTTAGGGTTTAGAGAGGGTAAGTTATAGTTTATTTGATTCACCTCCCAATTTGGGGAATCTCCCTAAGGTTTTCCTAGACACTTTAGGACTTCTTTGACCCTAGCACTCTCTCTAAATGATAAACTTGAATTTTATTAGGACAATAAGTAATATAACTTTAGATCGTTGAAAGTTGCAGTTTGAGTAATGAGGGCATTTCATCCATTGATGAATGAAGCACTAACGAAGGTGCAGAACAGTTTATAGGCCCAAAACCTGACAGGATCAATCCCAGCTTTCAAGCAGCAATACTGCCTGTAACTTCAACAATTATATTTTCTAATAGTGCGGCAATACAATAAAGTATTTCCTGGTTTGTTGTGCATTACAAGTACCATGTAGGTACAACAGTCGTGAAATCAGATACATTATGGAAAAACGACCAAAGGCAATCTCTCAGATTTCTCTAACACTGTAGTGTTGATGAAATTCCACTGCTTCAAAGTGCTTACAAGTATTGTCAAACGGCAGTACATTCTAAATTTACTCATATTACACTTGAGAACTAGAACACATACCGCTTGAGAAGAGAGCTGCTGCCGCTTCAAGTACCTCAAGCTCAAACTAGTCTGTTGTTCTTTCTTGCATCAAAAGAACTGAGTACAATAAGAAACAAGTTCCATGAGTATAAAATCAACAAATACAAATGAATATTACATTTTTTATCATCACCCAACGAACAAGAACCAAACAAAACTCAAGTCTAAGGGAAGGTTTATCAACTTGATGTCGAAAGAAGTACCATGAACAGGTATACCCCATCTTCCGGAAAGCAATTGCAATCCCTGAGAAAAGAAATCATCTTATTGTCTACCACAGTACAGACTATCGACATCTGAGACAAAAATTCATTCCCAAGTAGTCCAAAGCACCTCATAGCAGTTTCTCTATTACAAATCAGACAATATTAATACAACAGATTTCTTGCCTCGAAAACTTTTCAAAAGGTCTATACAAAACTTGAACTACAGTGTATACAGACACTGTGTTCAATCCAGATTTTGATTACAAACACCATTGAGGCCATACGGTATCTCCAATTTTTCACATCATTGAGGTCATCAGTATCTCCAGTTTCAAACAACATTCAGGCCACATTTGATATAAATAGTGCTAACTGACCCATGACTCAGGCAAGAAAACACCCAATTCCCCCACTCAACCCTATGAACCAGCCCATACTTGGCAACATGACTATAACGCTCCCTCTCACCATAAAAGACATTTGAGACAATTGTACCGAGATCAAGCTGAATGAAAAATATGAACAATAGAATAATCATTGCCTAGATCTTTCCAACACGAACAATACATGGGAATCAGAAGCAGGAAGTTGCCTTCTCCATCACAATATTCATCTTGGGATACTGGCAGACTGCAAACATCCAAATGCTGTAATATTTAGGGTAAGTACTGATAACTTTCCAGCTCAACAACACAACAAAAGGAAGGACACAGACAATCATAAAAAGAGTAATCAGATCACGGCTACTTATCCCATGCTTGAATATCAGCAGAGTTATACCTTTTACACGAACATGAGAATATCAGCTTGAGAAACTACAAGATACTGCCAAATTCCTCAGTAGCTCCTGCCTCAATTTCTTACTTTACAACATTAAAAATGTAGCAATGCATAAGTCTTAAAGACCATAAAGTTGACAAAGATTCAAACATACAATCACACATCCAAACTGAATGAATCAAAACAACATTACATGCAAGCAAAATTTTGAAGCCTGTGCACAACACGACCTTTTGATGAAAGATGCTACTTAATCAACATAAACAAGTCCAGACATTCTTCAAGGAAAGCCACAAACAAAGTTACAAGGAAAAGGAAAATTCAACTCATTCAACAGTCATCTCCTTTATAAAAGACCTCTACATCAGATAATGAGTTGAACATTTACTCTTGAAAAGAACCTTCTAATGTTAGTTATACTAGACAATCCCAAAATAAAAAATGTGACCAGCAGACAATCAAGATCTGATCAGCAATAATAGCTGTCGTAGAAATATTGGCAAAAGTTCAACTGCCAATATACATGAAATAAATGCCATATATATATGATTTGCATCGACTAAACGCTGTGGAGTAACATGATCTTGGTTGGAAAAAAGAGCATGTAGTGAAAAAGAAAGGTTGGAATATAAATCAGACCATTCAGTAAAGCAAATAAAATGATGTTTGGAACAGCAAGGGGCTATTAACAGCCATTCACACTTTTTGCTTGGGAAGGGAAATCAAGAATTCTTCTATTTTTTCCCAGATCCACCTATTGGAAGATCCAGGCTCCATGTTTCCATAAGTCCAGATGCTGTATGTTTCCCATATACTTTAAGGGCCCTACAACCCTATCTTTTGCCAATAAAAATAACTACTGCGCCACATTTTAGACAACACAAATCTAATATTTTTTAGCAGTCTGCATTTCTGGGTTTGTGAGAACAATTTGGAGCCACGGTTATATTTGCTTCCAAACCAACGGAAGCATTCAACGTTCACTGGCAAAGTGATTATCACCCCTGTTCCAACTGCAGAGGCATGAATCCACCTAATTTCGCCTTCCAGAACAACTGATAATCTGTAAAAACAAGACATATGAAGCCAACTTACCCTGATTCAAAAGCCGGCTACAGATGGGCAGGACCTGCATAAAGGGGCTTAATTTCTCGCGCTCAGCCAACAATTCGGTCAAGTACTGACTGTTGTTGTTGCTGCTGCAGTGGCATGAGCCGTTCAAATCCAAGAAACAATGGATACCGAAACAAGAGAAGAATAAGCGGATTGAAATCTGAAAATGCAAGAATATCCCACCGAAACTGCTGCTGCTAACTAGAACATTTAGATTTGTGAACTAGGATGAAAAAACCTATTTCAAAACCATTTTTATACAGGGACCCAGGGAGCCATATACACCAAAACAGCGGGCTGAATCCGTGAAAACAGGGAGCCGCCCTCCATTTGAAAACAAATTAAGCTCCGCCCTCCATTTCAAAACAAATCTAACATCCCATGACCAAATCAACCCTCACAAACCACTCCCAAACCAGAAAACCCAAACTGTAAATCAGAAATGGCGATTTTGCTCTCCCATACCTGGAGCAAATATCAAAATGGGGCGATTTTGATCAAATACGATTCCGCAAATATCAAAATGGGGCGATTTTGATCAAATACGATTCGGTTAGTTTATCCGCCCTGGGCTAAAATAAAAAAATAAATTAATTTTTAAATAAAATATGGGCTAATTATATAAAAAAAAAATTATTATTTTAATTAAAAATTCGCCCCATTAAAATATAAAAAGCCTTAAATTTCGCCTTTGGGCGATTATTCGCCCCTAAAATTAACCTTGGCCATACTGCTGCCAATACTGCATTTGCACTGCAACTCCCTCTCATTTGTTGCTGCTACAATTGCAACATTTGCAACTGAAAAGCATCCAAAATGTTGAATCAATTGTGATCAGTATGATACATCGTCTCCCGAGTCTCTGATTGCCATTAGCATCTGCATTGTCACTGAAGAATCTATGCTGCTGTTGACTCTGCACTGTGCCAATTGCACTACTGCCAACTTTGCACTGCACTCCCAATATCTGACTGCTACTAGTCTCTGCAACTGTCACTCGGTCTCTGACTGCATCAACTGTCACTGATCCATCTTGCTACTGAACATTGTGGGCCCCCGTAGCTAGGTAATGATCCATTAGGTGGATTTCTCAAGGATCCTGCCCAACTGTAGCACTCATGGGCTGCAACACCAAGTCACCCCACCTCACTCCTAGAGGTATAGCTGTAAACATCACGAAATCTTCCTCCAACCTGTCGATCTTTGCTGAAGTTGTCTACTGGTCCTGCTTCTCCTCCTTGCCCTTCTTCTTGAGATGACACTGAGTACTGTAGTGACCAAGCTCACCACATCTGAAGCATTTGACCTTTGACAAGTCCTTCTTCCTCTGCTCCCCCTGTCCCTTACTAGGACCCTTTGATGCGAGGGCCACAATTTCCTCCTCCTTCACTGTCTTTGATTGGTGTTGTTGCCACTAATGGAGCTCTTTAATAGAGCTCGTCTCAACTCCTGCTGCTACAAATTGACCCACATTGTATGCTGCCACTGATGGAGCTCTTTAATAGAGCTCGTCTCAACTCCTGCTGCTGCAAATTTACCCACATTATATCCCAGTCTGGTAGCCTATCTCTGCCGAATATGCTTTGGACAAAGACCTACCATTCCTTCGAGGCACTCTTGAGTGCCAATCGCACTAGCTCCGTGGGTTGATGCGTTACCCCAACAACTGACAACTGGTGTCAGACATCCTGAATCCTAGTAAGGAAGGGGTCTATGCCTTCCCCTTTCTGCATCCGGATGAGTCTCAACTTCTCCTCTAGGTAGATCTTCCGCTGCTCGAAAGTACCCTGGTACAATGTGGAGAGAGCATCCCACATCTTCTTGGTAGTATCTTTGTATATGTGAAACAACATGATCCCAGACTCCATCTAGGATCAACCGTTTTGCCTGTGCCATCTCCTTCTTGTACTCTTTCTGCTGATCTGCATCAATATAGGCTTTCAAGCCATATTCATCTAGAAAGAAGAACATCCTAGCTTTCCAGATGACATAGTTGGAAGCTCCATCTAACCTATCTTAATCACGAAGCCTTGTAATGGCCATCTCAACGAACAGTTGAAAATGTCCTCTTTCCTTCTACTTGCCTGCTGCTTTGCTATTTGCAATCCCTTCTAGTGTGAGAAGATCTACTCACAAATACTGCCAATTTGCAAGGAAATCGAACTTCTTGAGACTAGAAGTTCCCCGAGGAAAATTTTCCCTCTATGTGTGCTCTTCTTTCTTCCACCTCGACGCTGGCTTTGCTCTAGCAATGTTAAAATTGGCAACCAGGGCAAAACTTCATGTGGGTCATCTTATTCATGGCTAATAATATTTTTATTAGATTCCTCTCGTCGAGAGGTGTAGAATTGATATAAAGATCATCCAATTCCGATAAGTATTCATGGAGATATGAATTTATTTTGATTATGGAATTATTCTCAAGCCGACCTACAACTCATGTAGGCTTAGAAGCCCAACAGTCGCATCTATTCACCCACCATCGTTGTGTATAAATATAAGAAGACTTTTCCTCATTTAGACTCACTCATCTCATCACATCTCTCTCTCTCTACTGCGCAGATATGAGTCTCTTCTCTACTGCGCTGAAATGGGTCTCTCTCTCTCACACATGTGAAGCCGGAAACTACTGAAACTGAAGCTGCAACTGCAGAAGTAAAGATTGACTTGCATGGCCTAGAAGATCTCCTCTTTGGAACTGCGCTGTAGGTTCATCTGAGCCTCCTCTGAAAGCTGCAACTTTTGGTGGTGGAATGAAGTCAATCCGACGAACGATTTGCAAGATATCGACTGCCCTAGTTTGAAGCCGGAAACTACTGAAACTGAAGCTGCAACTGCAGAAGCAAAGATTGACTTGCGTGGCCTAAAAGATCTCCTCATCTGAACTGCGCTGTAGGTTCATCTGAACCTCCTCTGGAAGTCGAAACTTTTGGTGGTGGAATGAAGTCAATCCGACGGTCGGTTTGTGAGATATGGTCTGCCCTAGTTTGATAATGAAGCCGCTAATGCTGATGCTGCTGATCTAGGGTTTGCTACTGCTGATATAAATCAGATTTATTGTACTATTTCTCTTTGCTGAATTATTGAAGATAAAAGAAGATTTGATCAAAGGGTTTCCCCACACATTGTGGGGTTTGTCCCTGGCTAGCCGCCACATCTTGTGTCTCTTGTCTTGGCTTGTTTTCTGTCGATCGTTTAATGTTCTATCTGCACTTTACTTTATGTACATGTGATTGCTAATCGGTGGAATGTAATAAGAAAAAGAAGTAAACTGTTATAAGCATAGAACATACCATAACTTAACATGGTATCAGAGCTAAGGTGAAGACAAAGCCCAAGCAAGAGCAAGAGCAATCATTGAAGAGAAGATTGGCAAGGCCATCCTAAAAGAACTATGGGGTCCTCAACACTCTTTCTTGCCGAAGACAAGCTCTGTGAGAACGCTGACTATCACGGATGGAAGATGTCTATCGATCTAACCCTTGAAGATCAAGGAGTGATGGACCATGTAAGAGGCAATATTGTTGAGCCTTCATCAAATGCATCTGCTGCTGCCTGGAACAAATGGAAAAATGGAGAAGTCAAAACAAAGAAGATCATCCGGGACTCTATCGACAAGCGCTTGGTGGCCTACATCTCTAATCTAGACACCTCCAAGGAAATCTACAACAGACTGGTGAGTTTATTTAAAGTTAATGATGCAAATCAAGTTTTGTTTCTTAGAAATAAGCTAAGGGAAATCAAGAAGGGTAAAGATGAAAGTATGCAAGCATACTTCTTAAGAATCACCGAGATCAAGAACGATCTCCTATCTATTGGGGAAACTATTACTAACAGAGAAATGGCACTCACAACTCTTGGAGGATTACCATCTGAATGGTATGTGTTCAGGGCTACTCTTCTGAACTATAATGTAATTCTTGGTTTCGAGGAATTAATGGCTAGATGCATTCAAGAAGAAACAAGGGAAGAAATGCAAGAAATGCCCATGCCTAAAGGTCCTCCTGCTACCTTTTCTTCTCATGCAAAGAGAAGAAAGGACTCACACCGGGACGATGATCAAAATCCCTCTGATGGCAAATCAAAGGAATGACAAATTCAACAACAAAGGTAAGAGGAGAGCTGGGAATCAAGGAAGAGGACTAGCACTCAAGAAGGCTAGAAATTCTAGGATATATTAAATGCACCTGACCTCAAAAGGAACCTAGTGTCCATCTTGGCAATGGAAGACAGAGGCTACAAGGTAACCTTCAGCAATGGCAAGGTATGTATATGGAAAAATAATGTTAAAGATGCCTTTACTCTTGGGTTTAGTGTTGATTCATTATATCAGGTCGATGGAAGTCCGCTAGGTGTCATGTCTTGTGACACAACTCTTTAGTCCGAACTTTGGCATCGGAGGTTTGCCCACCTTCATTACAAAGCTCTACCCGATGTAAGACAGATGGTAACAGGGATGCCCGAATTCCAAGTAGAGAAAGAAGGTGTATGTCTGGGATGTGCCAAAGGAAAGCTCAAAAGGGGACCATTCCCCTCAAGCCAAAGCAAGACCTCCGATATATTACAATTGGTTTACTCAGGCATACCTGAGGTTGGCATTAAGAGGGAGACTTCTTCACCACATACTCCTGAGCAGAATGGTGTGGTGGGAAGGAAGAACCACACGATGATGGAAGCTGTCCGGGCCATGCTACATGATCAAATACTTCCAAAGTTTCTATGGGTTGAAGCTGCAAACACTGCCGTATATGTACAAAATCGATGCCCTCATCAAGCATTGGGTTCCAAGAATCCTGAAGAAAAATTCACAGGTAAGAAACCTGATGTTTCTCATTTAAAATTTTTTGGAAGCCGTGTATACTTTCATGTGCCGAAAGAGAAAAGAAATAAATTGGGAGCATCTGGAAAGAAGGGAATTTTCGTGGGCTATGGTGAAAATACTAAAAGCTATAGAATCTATGTAGCCGGTCAAAGGGAAGTCATAATTAGTCATGATGTCACCTTTAACGAAGATATGGCTCTCAGCAAGGTGATCAATCTTCCGACTTTGAGGAGCTCTCAAGAAGCCGACACCAGGGAACCGAAAGAAAAGGACGATGAATCAATGCCTGATGTAGAAGAACCCATGGATCCGATTGATCCTCATCCACATGAGCCTTCCTCTTCTAGGAAGAGGCCTTCATGGCTTAGGGGGATACTTGATGATGCTGAAGGACATGCTGCACCCTGAGGAACCTTCCATCAAAGTAAGGAACTTAACAGGTATCAGGGATACCTGACCATCATGAGCACGATCATACAAAATGAGCCTTCATCATTCTCAGATGTCGTCAAGCATTAACTATGGAAGGGTGATATGACCGAAGAATATAAGTCTATTATGGAGAATGATGTCTGGGAAGTAGTTCCCAGACCCTGGACAAGACAATTGTTACTTCAAAATGGCATTACAAGATAAAGCATGCAACAAATGGAAGTATGGAAAAGTATAAGGCTCGTTTTGTTTCTCATGGTTTCTCCCAAAAGGAAGGTATAGACTATGATGAGATATTTGCACCTGTTGCCAGATATACGACCATCCGCTCGATCATAGCCCTTGCCGCTTCACAAGGATGGAACCTACATCAGATGGATGTCAAGACTGTGTTCTTGCATGGCTTGATCAAAGAAGAGGTTTATGTGGAGCAACCCGATTTATTTGAGATTTATGATCGAAAATCTCATGTATGCAGGTTGAAGAAAGCTCTCTATGGGCTGAAGCAAGCACCCCGAGCATGGTATGAGAGGATCGATAGCTACTTGATGAAGCTGGGATTCACTAGGAGTGAAGCCGATCCTAACCTTTACTTTAAGGTTGAAGATGACAAGCCTCTCATACTGGTATTGTATGTGGATGACCTCTTTCTAACAGGTGCAGACCCTCTCATTCACAAATGTAAGAGAGAGCTGGCCACTGAATTTGAAATGAAAGACCTAGGACTGATGCACTACTTCCTAGGACTTGAAGTATGGTAGAAGCCAAGGGAAATTTTCCTATCTCAAGGGAAATATGTGGTAAAGATATTGGAAAGATTTGGTATGATGGACTGCAAGCCTGTGACTACCTCGAGGATCTTAAATTTTAGAAGTTAGATGGTAGTGATGTCGGACCAGATTTGGGAAATGCCTCTGAGTTTCATAAACTCATCCGCATTGATGTTCTTGGTGAACCTCCGTCCAAACATATTTTTTGCAGTTAGCATTGTGAGCTCATATTTGGTTGAGCCTCACTGGATTGATGCCAGGAATCTTCTGAGATGTCTTCAGGACACAATCTCTCATGGATTAAGATACACTGCCGGAGATGTGAGACTACTTGGATATACTGATGTTGATTGGGCAGGCAGTGTGGTGGACCGTAAGAGCACTTCCGAGTGTTGTTTCACCTTGGGATCTGCTTCGATATCCTGGATGAGCAGGAAGCAGAAGTCGGTGGCTTTGAGCACCGCCGAAGCAGGATATATTGTTGCTAGCATAAACTCGTGTGACGTAGTCTGGTTGCGAAAGCTCTTCAGTGAGCTGTTTGGATTTACATTGGATACCACTGTGATTCTCTATAACAACCAGAGGTGGGATTCGATTATTGAGGAATCCCGTATTCGTCGATTGCTCCAGCAGATAGACATCATCTTGGATATGGTAAGTTGATGAGCAAGGAGGCTCCATCGGATTAAGATGATGTACAGGTTGATACACCTTGTCAAAGCCCCGAGGAAAGATCTAATCTGTGATTTTCCCAAACGACTTGGAGTCGGCAAGAAACCCTTGTACAAGGGTCCTGCTTGTTGCATACATTGATCTCGGGGAGCTCTGAGGGCTTGCGGTTATTACTGGAGCAACATACGACCACAAGGTGACTCACCCTCCCCTGGTGGTGCGCACTGGAACAAGATGATTCGCTCTCTTGTGGGACAAGATGATTCGCTCTCTTGTGGAACAGGATGATTCGCTCTCCTGTGTAGCAGGATGATTAGTTCTCCTGTGAGGCCTAGATTGATGTGTTCTCCATGGCAGCCTGGATTGATGTGTTCTCCACGGCGATTGTAGCAGGATTGATGTGTTCTCCTGTGAGGCCTGGATTGATGTGTTCTCCACGGCGATTGTAGCAGGATTGATGTGTTCTCCTGTGAGGCCTGGATTGATGTGTTCTCCATGGCAATTGTAGCAGGATTGATGTGTTCTCCTGTGAGGACAGGATTGATTAGTTCTCCTGTCGAGGCATCCTACCCATGCAGTCTGGGACTCATGGGAAGTACCTCTCATCTGATCAATGAGCAGGGAAATGAAGTTAGGAACCATAGTAGTACCGATGGACGCATCGTTGTAACTACCGTACTCCCTACGCTAGGATGACCTCCATTGATCTGGGATCAATGATACTGGTCTGGGACCAGTGGTAGGAGTTGTACCATACTATGACGCTGACTTCGGGTCGGTTGAGACTGGTCTGGGATCAGTGGTACATACTCTGAGACTGACTTTGAGTCAGTGGAGGATGATATTGGTCTGGGACCATTGGAGTTGTACTCACTATGACGCTGACTTTGGGTTGGTTGAGACTGGTCTGGGACTAGTGGTACATACTCTGAGACTAACTTTGAGTCAGTATGATACATCCTCGATCATTTCTTCTTCTTCATAATTCGGACAAAAGCAGAGTAGAACAGAACAATGCAAGAGCATAGCAGAACAGAACAAAACAGTACAGATCAGTGTAGGGCAGAACAAGACAAAGCAGAACAGGCAAAATAGAGCAGAGCAGGGCAAGGGTCAGGCTGTACAAGGCAATGCATTTGATGGATGAATAGTAACGACCGATAGACTGATTGCAAATGAAGTTCTCCATGGTTGAGAGGGAGTGTTAAAATTGGCAACCAGGGCAAAACTTCATGTGGGTCATCTTATTCATGGCTAATAATATTTTTATTAGATTCCTCTCGTCGAGAGGTGTAGGATTGATATAAAAATCATCCAATTCTGATAAGTATTCATGGAGATATGAATTTATTTTGATTATGGAATTATTATTAAGCGGACCTACAACTCATGTAGGCTCAGAAGCCCAACAGTCGCATCTATTCACCAACCATCGTTGTGTATAAATATAAGTGGACTTTTCCTCATTTAGACTCACTCATCTCATCACATCTCTCTCTCTCTATTACGCAGATATGAGTCTCTTCTCTACTGCGCTGAAATGGGTCTCTCTCTCACACATGTGAAGCTGGAAACTGCTGAAATTGAAGCTGCAACTGCAGAAGTAAAGATTGACTTACGTGGCCTAGAAGATCTCCTCTTTGGAACTGCGCTGTAGGTTCATCTGAACCTCCTCTGAAAGCCGCAACTTTTGGTGGTGGAATGAAGTCAATCCAACGAACGGTTTGCAAGATATCGACTGCCCTAGTTCGAAGCCGGAAACTGCTGAAACTGAAGCTGCAACTACAGAAGCAAAGATTGACTTGCATGGCCTAGAAGATCTCCTCATCTGAACTGCGTTGTAGGTTCATCTGAACCTCCTCTGGAAGCCGAAACTTTTGGTGGTGGAATGAAGTCAATCCGACGGTCGGTTTGTGAGATATGGTCTGCCCTAGTTTGATAGTGAAGCCGCTAATGCTGATGCTGCTGATCTAGGGTTTGCTACTGTTGATATAAATAAGATTTATTGTACTATTTCTCTCTGCTGAATTATTGAAGATAAAAGAAGATTTGATCAAAGGGTTTCCCCACACATTGTGGGGTTTGTCCCTGGCTAGCCGCCACATCTTGTGTCGCTTGTCTTGGCTTGTTTTCTGTCGATCATTTAATGTTCTATTTGCACTTTACTTTATGTACATGTGATTGCTAATCGGTGGAATGTAATAAGAAAAAGAAGTAAATTGTTATAAGCATAGAACATACCATAACTTAACAAGCAAACAGCTGCAAAAACCTCTGCGTCTAACTAGAGATCTGCCCAACGAAAGTACGAAGTTGCTCCCTCTTCCTTTGGAATCACTCGATCTGGAACGATCAAATTTTTCTGCCCCTCTCAGAAAAATTGGTCTTCCTCAAGCAATTCGGCCTTCTGCCAAAATATTGCATTGCTCTTGGGAGTTTTGGCCTACTGTCCACACTGAGCAACGAAATTCCTTGTTTTTGCCTCTGAGCTCTCCAGATGATCAACTGCGCTCTGATACCATGTGAAAATTCCACAACTGGAATCCTATTGCAACAACTGGTATCCTATTGCAACAACTGGTATTACTTCTTCTAACTGATAAATTAATTATTCAGCTTATTGCTACAAGAACATTGAAATAAACACACTGCAACCTTCACAAATAAAAACTAGGGAAATAAAATAATGCTGGAACTGGGAAAATGCTATAACACACACATAAGAATAACACGATTATATTTGGACAAAAGTCCCTGGAAAAACCTAATGTGGGAAAACCGACGCATCAACTGAGGGTTTTATTATTAAGCAGTAGTGAGAAATTCTGAGTACAATTGGACATCAAAATCTGGCAATCCTACAGAGAAAAATAATGGCAAAACTCTAGTGAGGAATTTTCCTCATCGCACAGGCAAACTCCCGACACAACTTGCCTTCAGAAACTCGGCCCTCTAACCTTTTGCGTCAGCCTCTGCATTGCTCTGTGCAACCTGCTGAACGTCAAGCCTATCACTGGTCTTTGACGAAGTCGTTCTACCTTCTGTTAGCTGGGAAGATGCTTCTCCGGCATTCTGGGACTCCTTCTCGGCCTCTGGAACTGAAGACGTCTCTCCCTCTCAGCAAATTGAACTTGCCTCTAGAAGCTACAATGCTGCCCCTGTGTCAGCTTCTCTGTGGCTCTTCTGCCTTTCTGCAAATGTACTCACTGGATCTGGAATACTTCCTCCAACCTCACTGTCTCTGCCCCTCTCACACTGCTTCGATCTCTAGCTCTCTTTGGCAACTGATTGTTGCTACTTTGGAAATCGATTTGCCAAGAAATCGAACTACTCAAGTGTCTCAAGTGATATCTCCATCACCACATCGATCTCCTCTTATAATCCTCTGTTGGAGCACCAACGACCAAGATTAAAAATTAATCGATGGCTAGGATCATCTCTGGATCGATCTGTGTGAGTTTCTAGATGATTCTCGCCTTGACGTAATTAATTAACCATATTCCCTAAGTTTAGACTTCGGAAATATTTAAAAACTGTTTAATAATCTAATTAAGTCATTTCTAGGTGGAATTTCTAGAAGTAACTTCTGGGTTTTGGAGATCTCATGTATTCTTGCCTCTCCACCAAATTTCATGGCTAGAACACATCTGATGCTACAAAAACTAGCACAAGAATCATGCAAGTATCAGAGTGGGCCTTATTCAATGATGAAGGCATCAAAGCACTTCACACAAGCATCATTTTCAAATGTTTACATATCATATGATTTGTAAACAAGTTACCATGCTTAGGTGTGGGAGGGTTATTACAATGCCCTATTAGCTCCTTCCATCCATGGGGAGGAACAATTCCTAGGTCAACCCATCAGTCAATAGGTGTAAGTGATCAATAACATGGTGTGGGCTTTACTTCATGGAAGATGCCATTGTGTTGTAGCAAGCTATAAATTTCACAACATCCTTGAGTGTTATAATGTAAAGAGGGAGTAATAATGGGGCTTTGGTTACCTGTTTCTTTAGCCTACATTTTCCATCTCTATTGTGCACTTTTTTCATCATTATTTTACCTATATAGCTTGGATTACAAGCTTTCATTGATTCAGAATAATCATTATTGGCTCAAATATGAAGTGTTTCCTTGTTCATCGAGGTTGGGATATTGAATGTTCCTTTCATTTAGATAGATCATGATTTAGACGGGAATTGGGTGAGGGTTAATGAGGAGGGTAGAATTTAGGCTAGGATTTTGTCCATGCACTTTCTTTTATCTCGGTTGTTTTTGTATTTTAAACAATGTTACCAACTTAACAAGAACCATAACCTCAAAATGGGTACTCTAGCCCAAAATACCCCTATTTTTTGCACAAAAAACATGAAAAACATTATGAAATCAGAAAGTGGTGATGCTGCATCACCCTTTTTTTAGGGTGAAAATTCAAACATTTTTAGCCATTCTATAAAAACCAAAATCATGATCATGGAAAACCTTAAAATTCCAACAATTTTCAACCATAATGTTAAAGATCAAATAACATGACTTTGAAAAACCTTAAAATTATGACATTTTTCAACCATGGAATTAAAACCAAATATCATGGGTACAAAAGACATTAAAATTTCAACGTTTTTCAACCATGACATCATAAACCAAATATCATGGCTAGAAAAACCTTAAAAATCAACATCTAAATCAAAGAGTAATTCTACCAAGAGAAAAGGACTAAAAATATAGCTCTTTCGAGATCTTAGCTTAAGACAACTTGATCTATTTTCAATGGGGCACTAAAATTGCAATATTTTTTAACTATGGTTTGTAAAATCATTCATTTACACATTTTTTAATTTAAAATATGGAATTTTAAAATTTTTCTTTACAAACAAATTAGATAATTAAAAAAAAAATTCCAAATCAATTAAAAAATCAATAAAAATGGATTAAAACAAAAAAAAATCAACTTAATTTTTAAAACAATTTAAAAAAAATATTTAAACAAAATTTAAGAAGAAAACTAAAATGTAGTGAATTTTAAAAAAATGTTTGGGAAAAAAACCATTAATAGAAAATCTTGATAAAAAAACTAGTAAAATAAATAAAACCTAAAAATATACCCATATTCTAAAAAAATAAAAGGAAAAAACTAGAAATAATATTTTTTTAGAAAGAAATATATATAGTTTTAAAAATAAAAAAGCTTAGTCCATAGAGTCTTGGATAGACGGTGACGAGTTGCATTGTTATTGTTATTCATCTGTTATTCCTGGACATGACCATGATGTAGCGTCACTAGGGGAATTTACAAAAAAAAATAAAAATAAATAAACTTAGAAAATATAAATTGAAAAAAGAAAAGTTAAAGAAAATTAAAAAATAAATATTTATTTAATTAAAAGAATTAAAATTAAAAAAGAATAATTAAGAAAATAGTTTTTTGAAAAAAACAAAAATTATCATTAAATAAGATAAAAAAGGTGAGATTTAGTTAGAAAATACGAAAAAACATTTAACAAAATAGAAATGAAAATATTTTTAAAAAATGTGTTATTCTACATGTTGCTTTGTTGTGTGTTTGGGGAATGCCCACGCACAACATAGCAACAACTTGTTCTTGTCGTGTGGTGTTCGCGCATCACCCTACACACTACACATACGATATTTTATTTTTTATATTTTTTAATATGCATATTTTATATTTTTTTAATTTTTTTTTATTTTTATTTTTGTAAGTTTGTGTGGAACTACATCATCATCATGTCCAATATATCACCTTGATCGAGGAAGAAAATTGAATCGGTAACTTCGCATCAAGAAATTCCTTAACGGAGTACTTGATCACCGTTTATCCAAGACCCCATGGATGTTTTATTTTTTATTCTAAATTATTTTTAAAACTATATATATATATATATATATTAATTTGATTTTATATTATTTTTGTTGGCTTGACTGATGGGGGATTTGAAACTTGAATCTCATGGCTTACATAATACTTCATAAGATGACCATCGCCAATTCAATTGCCCCCATTGAGCTAATTTTAATTTAATTTTTAATTTTTTTAATTTTTAAGTTTTAAAATTTTATTTTTATTTCATGATTTTTGAAAATATATAAATTATTTTTTCTATTATTTTATTTATTTTTAATGCTTTTAATTATCAATTTATTTTTTAAAGTGTTTTGTTATTTTATTATTTTTATTATTTTTTTATTTTTTTAGCTTTTTGTTATTATTTTTTATATAGAACATTATTTTTAATTTAAATTTAGTTAATTTGATATTTCAATGTTTTTTTTAGAATAAAAAAGTGATTTTTTAATTGATTTTTCACTCAAATATATATATATATATATATATATATATATATCTATTTTTTATTTTTTTTCAATTTTTTAAAATGTAAATTAAAAAAACAATAATTAAACGAAAACTATGTAATGCCACTTTTAAATTCACAATTGACTTTATGTTTTTTATTTTTGATAGTACCAATGATGAAGGCTGTAATATCAATTAATTGGTAATTTTCACCCAAAAATTAAACAAAAACTAGGCAAACTTGATAAACATTTAAAAACCAAGCGTTTAAAAAAATAAAAAATAGAAAGGTAAACAAACTTTAAGTGGCAAGTTTTAATGTTTTTCATAGCCATGGTATTTAGTTTTTAATGCCATGGTTGAAAAATGTTTGAATTTTAACCCTAAAAAAAGGAGTGATATTGCATCACCACTTTTGCATTTCAATTTGTTTTTTTCATATCTTTTGTAGTCATGATATTTGGTTTTTAATGCCATGATTGAAAATATTTGAAATTTAACCTTGGAGAAAAAAGGTGATGTTGCATCACCACTTTTTCATTTCAACGTGGTTTTTTCATGTCTTTCGTAATCATGATATTTGGTTTTTAATGCAATGGTTAAAAATGTTGGAATTTTAACCTAGAAATGAAAAACCGGTGATGTTGCATCACCACTTTTCAAAATAAACATGAAAATCATGATTTGATGTGGCCTCCAAAAAAACAAGAACTCTATAAAGTTATTGTTATGTTGGTAACATTTTTTTTAATGTTTAGCTCATGTTTTTTGTTTTCTTTCTGCTGCATCAACCTTTTAGGGAAAAGTTTCCAAAGCCATACTCAAAGGATAAGGAAAATAGGAAACCAATACAAGCAACAAATAGCAGTCGATTTGAAAATGCGATGTGGATACATTGGAAAATTCAAAATACAAAGGCCTTAAGTGTGGAAGTCACACTACCATTATCAGAGTCTCTTATCTGTGCCCCTCCTACTTTGTGAAAAAAGGCCTCAAGGAAGATCACATTGGACTAAGTGTAAGTGATAACCACCAAGGTGAAGGATGGGAACAAGTGTACAACCAAAAGCGATCTATCATTCAATTCAACCTATGGTCCACACTAGAATACCCCTAAATATTAAATGAAAGCACTTGAATACAAAAATGGTTAATGTACCTCACAATAGATGACTCACGTTCATTGGATGAGCATGCTAGATGAAATAACACACTGACTAGAGAGTGAATGAGAGGCATTTGAGGCTGGCTATTTGTGGATCATGAGAGGGGTTGCTGGCTAGCAAGTTGAAACAATAGGAGAAATTTTTTCTCTTAGGGATTACCCACATGGACTAAAATGAGGGGAATAGTTGCTGAAGTGATAGTTATGACACTTCCACTAATGCACATTATATAGGTCACCTAGTGAAGCTTTGCTCTAAGGTGCTAGAATTTGCTATTTACAACGAAACCGCTCCCGAGAGGTTGGAAATCCGTTCCAATGGTTCTTGCTCCTGGGAGCTTTGGAACTGTATGGGAACGTTACCTTTTCAATGGGAGCTGCAATGAGTGCTGGGGAAAGTTCCGGGAGCTTTGAAGACTGTTTTTTTTGGAGTTCCGGCATTCCCTAGGGTTGGGGAATACAAGGCCTGTAGAGAAATATGCTGAACTAACATGAGCCTATGTTGAAACCTTCGTAGGAAGAAATGCCAGAGACTTCCTTAACACCGATATCCTTAATTGAGAAACTGGAGCAATCTCTTGATGGGTTAAGGAAGCATGTGGCACCTCAACATAAGGGCAATATCTGGGATGTCATGCTGATGAGTATTTCTTTTGTTGTTTATATATATATCACAAAATATTGTGTGTGCATATTGTATGTGGCAGTCAATGCTTAAACATTAGAGTTGTATTTTCTCTTAAGAGAACTGATAATGAACTTGACATTTTATATATATAAAAAGGAGAGACTCGGGGAGAGAGACACCAAAAGAATATATTTATATATAAGAGAGATTATATATTTAAATTAATTTTAACATTTGAATATTTTGATTCAATATCAATTTTGATTATTATGTAAATTATATAATTAAAAAAATATTTTATATTTTTATATTTTTAATTATATAATATTACTGTTCCCGACACCAGTACCCAAGTTCTTAACATTCCTGCGTTCCAGAAACTGATGCAACATAGGCTATAACAAACAACATTATCACTGTGAATCCCAACCACTTCGGCTACCCCTGATGGGCACAACTAGCAATATTTATTGATAGAACAGAGCTGTTGTAAAAATGGATAAAACACTAATGTACATATGCATAGAATCATTTCGTCAACCATTTATAATAATATATTCATAGCGGCCACCCTAGGGTGGTTTCTATTTCTGTCATCAATCTACATTTTATGTGATTACCTCATTTATTTGTCATTTTGCCATTAGTGTTTTGTAAGTTTCGGGCAAGTCACTATTTAGAATACAACCTTGTTGTTTTTCTTCTTGCATATCTTTTTTGATTGTCTTTTATTCTTCGCTTTGTGACATTTGTTTGCTCTTTGGGGTGTTGCTTGGTGCGTCCTTTATCTTTTTATCCAGGTAAGTAATTTTTTAATTTCCAAATAATAATTGATTGGAAAGATATTACCCGTATATGTAATTATGAGGAGATGGCAGTGATAGATGATTCTAAAGATTGTGACTGTGTACATTGATTTTGTTTTTGTCCGGAATCTGTTAACCGATATTCTTTATTTTTTGTTATGCCTTTGCAGATGTTCACAGATGCAGGTCAATATGTAATCAGGTTTGGAGATATTGACTCCAGTATCAAAACTGGTCTAGCTGCCCAGGCAAATGTCCCAACCCAAGTCTTTTTGGTGTTCGTGAAATTTTGAATTTAATGCTTTTTTGTTTTGCTTTTTAAGTTATATGACTGATTGTTATTTCTTTTCTGGCAGATACAAGAATTGGACGTATCCCGGCCATTGACTCTCTTGGAAAGAGCTGTAACAGTTGCTCTTGCTGTATCACTAGACAATGACTACTTTTCCAGGCATAGCGGCTGGTGAGCAGATAATTACATTTGTTTCTAAAAACAAGTATAATCTATATAAAGAACATACAAGTATAATTTGTATAAAGCACATACTAGGACTATCGTAGATGCAACCAATGATAAGTTTTAAATAACGTAAGACATTTTGTCCCTAATTATCTAGGCTGAAATGTTCATGGATAGTTTATGTAGGTTGCCACGTCAATTGGGGGCAGTTTGGGAATGAAATGGTGATGGGGATGGGTAGGCCACATTTTGAAACAAGGTTCCGGGGAAACATCAAGCTTCTTCAGATATAAAATTTCATATATACCAAAGAGTGTCAAAATTTTAAAAAATAGAACTAAGAACTATGTGAATCAGAAAAACATAAAACATAAAATAATATGGTTCATTCATGATGGTTCTAACTAGTTAGTCCTATTTTCGACCCAACTTTTAGATTATGTCTTTGTTGAGTTTTGTAGCATCGGAAGGTCGTCTACATAGGGTTGGTGTCTTAGCATGTGGAAATGAAGTCTTTTTTAGGTGGTTGTTTGAGAGGAGCAATTAATATGATCTTCTTTTCAAGTTCAACTTAGGAAAAGTACATTGATCAATTAAATTGATTAATGTAGGCTTGGGTTAATGTTTTATCCAAGGATAATTATCTTATTATTCAAGTGATGGAGATCTAATATTTTCTATTGATCTAAGTGATTAGGGATTTAATCCCAACTCTCAATTACTTTGGAGATTAGGGATTTGGCCTTGGAGAATTATAAAATGAGCTTATAGGAGAGAATGAAGACACATTGCATATTGCAGTGACTCAAGTGAGATGAAAAGATTCCCAGAAAGATTTTTTGAATTCCAGATATTTTGTTAGTGAGCCACAAGGCTAAGGAAAGGAGAAAAGGCAACGGGAGAAAATTTCCAGTAGCAAGAAAACTAGCAGAACACCTGCACTTGTGACACCAGGGGAGTCGTGCAGCTAAGGGACCCACACATATGAAGTGGCTAGTATATTGGGCCCCACATGGAATGCACAGAAGGTTGAAGGAGGGCCGCACCAGTGATTGGGAGGCTGGAATTTTCACTAGAAAATTCTTTAGGTTTTGCTATAACTTCTTTGTACTTTCTGTGGGCCGTTGTCCTTGATTAGGGAGCCCAATGCTTTTTTTGAGTTAATTGAATGGGATGAAAAGTTGGAAGGTAAAATTGTTTTGCTGTTCTGTTTGATTTTATGGGTTATTTTCTGTTTTGTTTGTGCGGCAAAATTGTTGTTAAAAGTGTCAAGTATTGCTGTTTGTAATTTTCAGAAATTAAAATTTACAATAGAAAATTATATATTGGTAAAAGAAAATTTTTGGGCATAAAATAATTACATGAGATAGTAAATCTGATTGGAACTTAGAAAATTAACATGGTATCAAAGAATTGAGCAAGTTCTGTGAAGGAACATCAGTGGATACACGTTTCTAATAGGGTCATTTTTAATTTTTTGCAGTAGAATTTTTATTTTGCAGCAAGGGTTTTGTGGCTAAAGTCGATTTGGTGAGACGGCATCATCAAGTTGAGATTTGAAGACAGATTAGAGGGGGTTGCAAATTACATTCCATGGAAGGAGAGGATCGCCATTGTTTTGATGGCAAATAGTCTGTGGGAATTTGCTGAAAAGGAGATCCGAGTTCCTTTGTATCCTACACAAGCAACTGAACACAATCTAAAAGATGTAAAGGCTAGAGAGATCATATTGGAGTTTGTGAAGGATCACATATTGCTCGCATCACAAGAAAGCAAATAACTCATCAACTATGGATAGCGTTGACAAAGCTATACCAAAGTGACAACCAAAGTAGAAAGATGGTGCTAAGAGAAAAGTTAAGGAATATTAAAATGAACAGATCTGAAACTGTAGCCTCATACTTCACAAGAATTCAACAAGTTCAAGATGAATTTTCAATTGTGTGGGAAGTTGTGGACGATGATGAACTTGTTAAGATAATTCTAAGTGGTTGTACTAGGCAATAGGTTACCTTTGTAAGAAGTATCTGTTGGAAACAATGATAGTGGTTGTACTAGGCAATAGGTTACCTTTGTAATAAGTATCTGTTGGAAACAATGATAATATTGAGAGGGGGGGTGAATCAGTATTAAGGCTAATTTTAAACTTTTTTTGCCAATTTGTTTTTCATATTCAAACTTGGCAACCATTCATATAATCAGCAACAACATGTAAAATGGCAGCAATATCAAATCAACATACAAGCACACACCATGAACATAATACACATGAAACACAAGGTTTTACGTGGAAACCCTCTCGGGAAAAAACCACCAAATCTTGTTGTTGTTATTAATGTAAAATAAGAGCACCTACTCTATTACATCAATTTGTTTTGTAAGCACCCCTTACAGGAAGCACCAACTCCCTTTGATTGTTTGCTAGCACCCACTAGCAGGAAGCACCAACTCGCTCTTTTTGTAGATCCCTGTCCAGCTTACCAAAAGCACCATGTGAAGCACCAACTTCAAGATTTCTTGCAAGCACCAATTTTCAGCTCCTTGGATTTATTCAAGCACCAACTTGTAGGAGGCACCAACCCCCAAGCCTTCTCAAGCTCCCACTAGAGATGGAAGCACCAACTTCTTGTATGCAGGCTCCAACTCACACTTAAATAGGAATTGAATGTTCTCTGTAATTGACACCCACTCTGTTTGATGTCAACTTTGTTCTCTGCTCACTCTACAGTAGCACATTGATCTGCTCAACATTAGTCACTCATCACAGTGCACGCAACTCTCTGTTCTCTACTTTTCATCAGCATACATTGATCTCTCGGCCTCTTTCTCTCCACAACGCACACTTAGCTCTCGGGGTTTCTTACCTCCGCATAGACACTCTCGGCCTTCCTTTGCAAAATTGGCTTTCTCAACCTTACACAACAACACACACACAAAGCTTTTCCACTTATCTCTCTAGCAACAATGCTGCTTCCCCCCACGTTGCTCATTTGAGCTCCTGGGTTTTGATCCTTTGCTGCCACTCCTATCCTGTATTCACACTGCCCGAATATACTTCATCATGGCTTTTCCATTCTGCTGTTGCATCTGAATTGGCCTCTGCCAATGCATTAAACATGAGAATGGCCACTTGACTGTTTTTTCCATACTGAGAATGAATTCTCAGTCCACCTGCACACTCCAACCAGGCACAGTCCTCTCTGTGAACAACTCTCCTATCACTAAGGCTCTCCATGCTTATTCATGGTTTCACACAACTTAGCTGTACTTCGGCATGGCTTCTCTGTGGACCATTGTCCTCGTTGCCTTGTCTCAGAGTTTTCTACTGATCCATCTAACTCCATGAACCAACTCCGCCGATCTGCATTTGTTTTTTGGTAGTCGACCCATTCATCTACTTAACTCACTGAGACGTGCATAGGAGCACAAAGATGGCTTGTCTCACCTCAAGGCAGACCTAACACTTTTTCCTGAAGATTGTGGTCCTTGCTGCCTTGACCCAACGATCTTTGATAGTTGCCATTAATCCTGAGACCAACTCCTCTGCTTCTGCATTCAATCAAGTAGTTGCCGACCCATACGCCTTTAACTCTTTGTACTACCTTATCGGAGAAATTCCACATTGTTACTCCACAGTGGTGCTATGTTTCGATATTGCTCAGTCCCTTGCCGCTTAGCTCCCGTAGTGTTTACTGTCTCATATGACCAGGCCAGTGTCCATCGGCTTAATGCTAGATCAAAACCTGCTTTGTATCATAACTTCTGCGAAGTTCCAATTTCATCTTGGCTCCTTTTGCTTAGCCCTCACAGTGCTTCTCATCATGGGACCGCTACCTGTGACTTGCTGCTTAGCATTAAGGTGCTAGGGCGTTTTATTCCTGTTGCGGGCCATTCTTCCTTTATTAACTGCTCCGCGCCCTTGGTTCTTTGAACTCTCATGGCCATGTGTCAGCCCAATATTGGAAGCCCCCTTTATCGGAACTTTTCCAAATTTCAACTATTTTAGAGTTTCGCCATCTTCAACCTCCGATATGCTGACCTCCAATTATGACGTCATCACTCCAAGTGGCGACTCCTCAGAGGTGACACGCGTCACCCGGTTCTGGCCCATTAGACTACCCAATAAGGTTGAATATGCCTGCCACGTGTTCTGTTGTACTGCCACATCATGTTGACGTCAAATTCCACTATAGCTTATCGGAGCCAATCATATGTTGCCATGTGTCTTGTTGTACTGCCATGTCATACTGACGTTAAATGCCACTGTAGCTTATCGGGGCCAATCCTATGCTGCCATGTGTCCTGCTAGAGGAGAGAGAATAGGACCCATCAACTTTTGGTTTTGCACCGAAATCCTTTGTTAATATTCTTTTGGCATTCCTCGGTGCTTATAAAGGTTTATTGACACTTATCTAATATCGTAACTTTTAAAGGTTCCTCACTTTAAGAAGTTCCAATATTCTGATCCTCGCTATGCTGATGTTCTGATGTGCTAAGGTTCCGACCTTCGATGTTCTGGTATCCAATTCTCCGATATGCCGATACTTCAATGTCTCGGGGCTCTGATATCCTCAAACCTCTGATACAACCTACTTCGATATACCAAACCTTCTATATTCTGATATCGCGATGTCCCGGACTTCTGATATGCCTAAGCGTCGATACGCTGACCTTTGACATCTCGTTCTCCAATATGCCGATGCACCAATATGTTGAATTTTGATATTCTGATGCACCGACATGTTGGACCTCCTACATTCCGATCTCCTATATGTTGATATTCCTTCCTTTCTAAAGCTTTACAACCTTGAACTTCAACAAACCATATCTTTTGATCCAGAAGTCCGTTTTTGGACTTCTGCATATCGTTGGAAAGCTTATTAAGAGCACTTTCCAATGGAGAGGGTCCGATGCAGGCTTTGTGTGAAAATCCCTACACTCGAAGGAACCCCTACTGCAGCAAATCTGAATCTACTTCACCTACTTGATTTTTTAATATACATTAACCAAGTTATTCTTCTGAATACTGAAGCAAATTACTTCTACAACCTACATTAATTAAATGTTTGATCTCATGAAACAGAAATTAGAGCAAAGAACAAGATACATAGGACACACTTATTTTTGGACACAATAGTCCCCAGAAAAACCCAATGCGGGAAAATTGCTGCAACAACTTTGAGGGTTTATTATTATGTAGGAGAAATATCTGAATATATATCTAGGATGCTCATCTAGCAATCCTTTACAGAGAAAATATTGGTGGAAAATCCGAATGAGTTTTACCTCACTTCGCCCAGTAGAATTCCCGCTGATCCGGCACAAGACTGGCTAACCCCGGCTATTTCTGCGTTGGCTCTGCATCACATTCTCTGCCCTCTGCGTCAGCGCTCTCCACTGTTCCAACAGTTCTCGATAGTTCTGGCAATTCCCGATAGTTTCGGCAGTTCCGACAATTCTGGCTTATCCCGGTAGTTCTGGGTTTTGCGTGACAGGCATCTTTTCTGCGTTAGCTCTCCTGGCTACTGCGCTGCCTCTCTGCAAGCTCTCTCTGTCTCTCTGCCAGTATTCTCCGAAAATTCCTTCTTTCGGATTCTCATTGCCTCTCAGCTGCAAGATCTCCCCAATCGATTTTCCTCCTGAGAACTTCTCACCTTAGAAAATCGATTTCCTCAATCTCTATGTGTGTATTTCTAAATGAACCCCAAGCCTCCATTTTATATTTTTCCTGTTGAGTCTTCAACGACCTAGATTAAGTCTCTAATCAACGACTAGGATTAAAACATGACTTAATCCGCTTTCTAGATCATTGTCACCCATATTTTGATTAATACCCATTAATATTTTAATTTCTTTAAGTTTAGACTTAGGAACTTCATTAAAAATGTTAATTATTTTAATAAAGTCCAATCCCGGTGGAATTTCACCAAACGGTTTCTGGGTTCTTTAGAACTCATGTGCCTTAGCCTCTCCACCAATTTTCAAGGCTAGAGCACCTCTGATGCTACCGAAAGCTAACACTCCCTCTTAGCAAGGAAAGTGCTCTAGCAACAATGTCCTCCTGCATGTTGCTTTGTTTTTGAAGCACCTCCTTTCTGCACTATTGCTACCACCAACACTGCGTTGCTGCTGCTACTGTACTACTGCCCATGCCACTGCCACTGTTGCATCTGTACTACAACTCCCTCTCAAACGTTGCATCTGCTATGTTGCTAGCACTGCCACTACTAACACTGCATTCGTACTACAACTCAGTTGCTGAGAGAAGAAATTGAAAAACATCCAAAATTAGTTGAAATTAACTGTGTTCAACATAATACAATGAATTTTGGAGTCTGACTGCTACTGACCCTTTGAATCTTCTGCGCTGCTGCTGACTTCTGCATTGTGCCATCTGCACTGCTGCCAACCTTTCTCTGCACTGATTAGTCTTTGGTCCCAAGTTACTGCATTTGTCCTCCTAACACTCCACTGCATCATCTGACACTAAGTCCATCTCGCTACTACTGAATCTTGGCCTCCCGTAGCAAGGAATTGATCCAAGAGGTGGACTCCTCAAGGATCCTACCCACATGTAGTCCTCCTACATGCAATGCAATATCGCCCCATCTCCCTCCTGGAGATGCGTGGGCACTCATGGCAAACTCATCCTCATCAATCTTTGCTGAAGCAGCCTTAGGATCATGTTTCTCGTCCTTGTCCTTTTTCTTCAAAGGACACTGGGATGCATAGTGGCCCAACTCGCCACAACTGAAACATTTCACCTTCGAAATGTCCTTCTTTCGCTTCAGCTTCTGCTGTCCCTTCAATGCTAGAGCTGCATTTTCCTTCTCCTCCTTCGTCTTTGTGCCACTCCCACTACTGCCATTGAGGTTGACCTTCACTAGGTCCCTCCTCAACTCCTCCTGTTAAAGAGCCGCCCACATCTCCTCCCATGAAGGTAGTTTTTCCCTACCCAATATACGTTGGACGAAAAGTTGCCATTCATTTGAGACTCCATTCAGGGCTATCCTCACCATCGCGATTGGCTGAGGAGTGGACCCCACTGCAGTGAGCTGGCCTCTAGTGTCTTGAAGAAGCTGAAGATAGAGGTTCACCCCTTCTCCTTTCTGCATCAAATTCCACTGCAACTTCTACTCCAAATACATCGTCTGTTGTTCAGAAGAGCCTTCATACAAAGAAGACAAGCCTTCCCACATATCCCCTGCTGTATCCTTGCCCTACAAGTGTGAGACCACATGATCTCAAACTCCATCAAGAATGAGCCTCTTTGCCTTCCCCTGCTTGACCTTGTACTTCTTCTTTTGATCGTTGTCAGTAGGAACAACTACAACACTATTGACGTAGGCCTCGAGATCATATTCCTCTAGAATGGCTAAGATTCTGGTCTTCCATATGACAAAGTTGGAAGCTCGTTATAACCTGTCCCGATCTCTGAGCCCATGCGATGCCATCTCACCCAATTGTCGAACTGATTCCTCTAGTCATTGCTTAGCGCTGCTCAACTGCTCAGCAAGTGAGAAATTTGAACTTTCTGGCGGAAAGTTCTCTTAGGAGAAAATTCCCCTTCTACGTGTCTTTGTTCTTTTCCAACGGATTTCTGCCCTGGCAGAAACTACTCCCTTCAAGCACTGCGTTGAGGCTCTACGTCACTGCCTCTACCTCAACAAACTCACGAACTGAAAATTGTACCTCTCTGTTGTCTCACTTAGAGAGAGATTTCCTCGGATTTGCTTCCCGGCAAGGACAACGCAATCCCGTCAAGGGGATTAGAATTGTTGCCAAGTGCATCTTTCAGCCTCACTGTTCAGCACTGGATCTACTCTTTCTATTTCAAATCAATGCTCTGATACCATATGAAAATTCCTACACTCTGAAGGAACCCCTACTACAACAAGTCTGAATCTACTTCACCTACTTGATTTAAATTATATTTATCAAGTTATTCTTCTGAATACTGAAGCAAATTACTTCTGCAGCCTACACTAATTAAATATTTGATCTCATGAAACAGAAAACAGAGCAAAAAACAAGATACATATGACACACTTATTTTTGGACATAATAGTCCCGGAAAAACTTAACGTGGGAAAACCGGTGCAACAACTCTGAGGGTTTATTATTATGCAGGAGAAATATCTGAATACATATCTAGGATGCTCATCTAGCAATCCTTTACAGAGTAAATATTGGCGGAAAATCTAAGTGAGTTTTACCTCACTTCACCTGACAGAATTCCGGCTAATCTGGCACAAGACTGGCTAACCCCGACTATTTCTGCGCTGGCTCTATGTCAGCCATGCATCACCTTCTTTTCCCTCTGTGTAATCTCTCCCGTTGTTCTGGCAGTTCCCAAAAATTCCGACAATTCTGGCTAGTATTCCCCAGGACGCATCCCCTAGGGTCAAGTGTGCGTACCCCTCACACCCCACGCACCCAGGACGGGGGGGCGTCTGGGGACGTTTCCCCAGTGTGGGGGACGCCTGGTCATCCCCCTCAAAATGGGCTATGCGTCCCCCCTTAAATTTCCTTGTAAACAATGACTTATGATAGGGAAAATGTAGCATTTGACCATATTTCCCTACTAATGCTATGCTATTCATGGTAATGTTGAATTCTTAAAGTAAAAGTGACATTCTCCTTTATCTTTCATTTTCATCCTTGAAAGATAAAGGAGAATGTCACTTTTACTTAAATTTTTAACATTACCATGAAATGACTCAGGATGTTTGAGAGTGGTTTTGACCTCATTGGATTTCATATGGAGAAAGTAGAATTTTAGATCTCACTCAAAATCCAGCAGACTTAACAGTTTTTCAAGAATTTAGGATTCGACGGAGTGCAATGTTTCCATTGCATTTTGTCATGTACAAGGGTATGGAATTAGTATTTAATCAAGAGCACCAAGCGCTCTGTGTACTTTAGAGTGACTTTTAAACTCGTCACTCCATTGTTTTTGAGTTTTAGTTATATCAATTTACTATTCCAGTCTTTAGATCAGTTTTTCAGGAATTCAGGATTCGATGGAGTGCAATGTTTCCATTGCATTTTGTCATGTACAAGGGTATGGAATTAGTATTTAATCAAGAGCACCAAGTCCTCTGTGTACTTTAGAGTGACTTTTAGACTCATCACTCCATTGTTTTTGAGTTTTAGTTATATAAATTTACTGTTCAAGTCTTTAGATTTCAGTGTCTATTATAGTCTATTTTGCTTAGTACTAATTAGATTCTAGAATGATAAATTATGAATTTTAATTTTAAATCAATTTAGAATCTAGAATGATGAATGATGAATTTAATTCTTAAATCAATGTAGATTCGAGAATGGTGAATAATGAACACTGAATATGGGTCAGAGTATTTCATTATTGAATCTCGTGGTTTATGGATGAATCATGTATGTATTAGTTAGGATGATGAGTATGGATCAATGTATTTCATTATTTAATTCAATTATGTATGCATCATTCTATATATATATATATATTAAAAAGGAAAAAAATTATATACCCCAACGTCCCCCCGTCCCCCCTAAATTTCCCTAAAATTTGAGGGTACTTCCACACGTCCCCCTTGTGCGTCTCCCCGTCCCGGATTCTTGGTGGAACATTGGTTCTGGCAGTTCCGGCTGTTTCGACAATTACGGTTGTTCCTGATAGCCCTGGATTCTGCATGACAGACAACTTTTCTACATCAGCTCTCTTGGCTATTGCACTACCTCTCTGCCTCTCTGTCAGTATTCTCCAAAAGTCCTTCCGAATTCTCATTGCCCTCAGCTGCAAGATCTCCCCAATCGATTTTCCTCCTAAGAACTTCTCACCTCAAAAAATCGATTTCCTCAATCTCTATGTGTGTGTTTCCAAATGAACCCCAAACCTCGATTTTATACTTTTCCTGTTGAGTCTTCAACGGCCAAGATTACGTCTCTAATCAACAACTTAAAACATGACTTGATCCGCCTTTTAGATCATTCTCACCTATTTTTTGATTAATACCCATTAATATTTTAATTTCCTTAAGTTTAGACTTAGGAACTCCATTAAAAATATTAATTATTATAATAAAATACAATCCGGATGGAATTTCACCAAACGGTTTCTGGATTCTTTAGAACTCATGTGTGTTAGCGTCTCCACCAATTTTCAAGGCTAGAGCACTTCCGATGCTACCAAAAACTAACACTTTGAGCCCATCTGTTGCCTACAAAATTGCTGCAAAATCTTTGCTTCTCGACTCTCCGGACAGTTGAACTCACAACCACCAGGGTGATCATTTTATGGCTTCTTTAGTAAGCCTACTACTTTGATGATTCTTTACACGAATCTTGCAGCTACCATGAGATTCCTCTTGGGCCATCACTGCCAACATCTACAACGACAAGCATCTAAGCTAGTCTAGTTGACATCAATGCCAACACTCCTGCCAACAGTTAGGTAATGCCAACTGCCCAACACATCTCCCCAACATGACTATTGACATCAATGCCAATACACTTGCAGATATCTTAACTAGGCCACTGGCCATCCAGACAATGCCAACTATCCAATAAACTCCCCCTTTGGCATTGATGGCAACACTGTTAATTTTAGGTATGTTCTATGCTGAGAGCAAATTTACTTCAATTTTCCATATTAACTCAATATCAATTCCAGATTAACAATCACATTTAGCATGATAGTAGAATGCAGATAGAACATAAACATAAATCGCAGAAAACAAGCCGAGATAAGAGGACACAAGATGTGGCACCAGCTAGGGACAAACCCCAATGTGGGGAAACCCTTGATCAATTCTTCTTATGTTCTTCAATAGTTGAGCAGAGAGAGAGATAGTACATATACATCAGAAGTCAACATTTTGACTTGACAAAATAAGACCAGAGATCTTCACTAAGAAGATAACACGAGGTAGCTGACCTGGACTCAGGTGATTCCATCACCATTCTGTACCCATCACTGAGTTGCATCCATCACTGTGCTGCACTATGCTGCACCCATCATCACTATGCTGCATCTCATCATGCTGCACTAATCATCATTGTTCTGCACTCATCACGCCATGCTGCACTATGCTGCATCATTCATCACTATGCTACACCACTGTCATGCTGCACTATGCTGCACCATTCATCACCATGCTGCACTGTTGTCATGCTGCATTATGTTGCACCATTCATCATCATGCTACACCATTCATCATCATGCCGCACTACTGTCATGTTGCACCACTGTCATGTTGCACTATGCTACACCATTCATCACCATGTTGCACTTAACATAACGCATCCAATATGCTACAACCAATTACACTGAATGCATACCGACCTTAGCTGCTCGCTATGGCTTGCAGCCTAGTAGAGCAGCTAGGCCATACTAGCAGACTCCTTCAACAGGTCCAAACAAACAACTTTTCCTTCAGTTCTCTAATATAGAAACAGCCGCTCCAAATTCATGCCTTAGAACAACAATCTTTAACAGTATTGTTGTTGGACTTCTTTGCCTATTTGAGATAGCGAATTGGGGCTTCTATAAGCCTGAGATTAGGGCCTCTTCTAGGCCTCCTTACTGTGACTTAGGGCAGCGTATGTATAGAAGGCTTGTCCTAGCTGTTAAGGACAATGTTCAAACTTCTCCATGATAGCGTAGAGGGCTTCTTTCCCATGACACTGTAGATGGCTTATCTTTTGACAGCGTTAGAACCCTTGCTCCATGACTACATTAGGAGGCTTTATTAGGGCAGCATTAGAAGCCTATCTTCATGACTGTGTTAGGCTTCTTCCATGACTACGTTAGTGTCTAGGACATCCTCTAGGTCAGCGTATTAGGTTCCATGATATCCTTCCATGACAGTGTATTATATTCTTCCATGACTGCTTGCAAGACTCCTCCTTTGATTGCGTTAAAAACTTGCTTCATTAACTAAAAGGTAGGGTAGCGTAGGATCTACAAGAAGACCCTTTTTCTTCCACGGCTAGGGCACTTCATGGCAGTGTATATCCTAGAGCACTCCCTGTAGATCTCTTCTTCATCAAACCCAAAACAGAATGAAGAGAGATCACAAGAGGGTGTGCGGCAAATGGCTTAAAGTCCTCTACTATTTATACTAAAACATGGAGGATAAGTGGGGGCAATTTGGTTGCTGTCTGACCTTGACAAATTGTCTCATAACACAAATATATTCATATATCCATGAATACATGTCGGAATTGGATGATCTTTAGATCAATCCTACACCTCTCGATGAGAGGAATCCAAGAAAAATATCAGCTGCCATGAATAAGAAGATCCACATGGAGTTTGGCCCTAGTTGTCAATTTTAACACTCCCTCTCAAACTAGGGAGAACTCCATTTGCTAATCCATCTACCAGATTGTACTATCTCTACCATTAGTGCCCTGCATTGCTTTGCTCTGCTGAACTATGAAGGAGAAGAAGTGATCGAGAATGTATCATACCATCCTCTACTGACCTGAAGTCAGTCCCATATAAAGAGAGTGTCTCATACCACTCTTTCTTATCCGAAATCAATTCCAAATAAAGAGAGTGCATCATACCACTCTTACTAATCTGAAATCAGTTCCAAGAGAGAGTGAGTTATATCACTCTTACTGACCCGAAGTCAGTTCCAATTGATCCCATATCAATATCATCCTAACATAGGGAGTATGGTAGTAACACGATGCATCCATCGTACTACTATGGTCCCTATCCTCATTTCCCTACTCATTGGCCAGATGAGAGGTACTTCCCATGAGTCCTAGACTGCATGGGTAGGATGTCTCAGCAGGAGAAGGATGAACCACTCTTCCTGCCTACATGTCGCCAGGGGTCTCCCAGGGGAAGGCTGAACCACTGACCCTGTACATAACAAATCACTAGGGGAAGGCTGAACCACTCGCCCTATGACTGTGTCTCAACAGAAGAAGGATGAACCACTCATCCTGCCTACATAACAGACCACTAGGGGCCTATCGTTGCTCATCGCTCCACGATGTACCCCCAAGCCCCCTCGGAGCTCCCAGAGCTCAATGTCCATATCATACAGGACCCTTAGGAGAGTGTCTCTCCACGACTGCTAATCGTTCTCAGAAAGTCAAGAAATTTGACCTTTCTTAGGGGCTTCGACAGAATTTCAGCAACTTGCACATCAGACCTAATGCGATGGAGCCTTCTGGCTCCTCGATGTACCATATCCCAAATAAAGTGGTACCTGATGTCTATATGCTTGGAGCGATCATAGAACATGGGATTCTTCAACAATCGAATCCCTCTCTGGTTGTCACAGAAGATCACGATGGTATCCAACACGTGTCCAAATAGCTCACTGAAGAGCTTCCTCAACTAGGCAACTTCACACGAGGTCATACTTGTGACTATGTATTCGGCCTCAGCGGTGCTCAAAGCAACCGACTTCTACTTCCTGCTCATCCAGGATATCAAAGCAGAACCCAAAGAGAACCAACACCTAGAAGTGCTCTTGCGATCCTCCACACTGGCTACGTAATCAGCATCCGAATAATCATGCAGCTTCATATTTCGGCAGTGTATCTCAATCCATGAGAGATTGTGCCCTAAAGATATCTCAAAAGATTCCTAGCACCAATGCAATGAGGCTCAACCATATATGAGCTCAACATGCTAATTGCAAAACTCATATCCGGACGGGAGTTCACCAAGAACATCAATGCTAGAATGAGTTTATGAACTCATGGGCATTTCCCAAATCAGGGCCGACATCACTACCACATAACTTCTTAAACTTAGACTTCATCAAGGTAGTCACGGGCTTGCAATTCACCATTTGAAATCCGGAATTCAACTCCCTCTTACTTTTTCAAATGAGAGGGTCTGCACCTGTTAGAAAGAGGTCGTCCTCATAAGGTGCCAGTATGAGAGGTCTATCATCCACAACCTTTAAGAAATGGTTTGGATCGGCTTCACTCCTAGTGAATCTCAGCTTCATCAGATAACTGTTTATCGTTTCATACCAAGCCCAGGGTGCTTGCTTCAAGCCATAGAGGGCTTTCTTCCACCTGCATACATGAGATTCCCGATCATGAATCTCAAACCCCTCGGGTTGTTTCAAATCTGTGGTCTTGCTTTTACATGAGGGGAATGGTCCCCTTGTAAGATTTCCTTTGGTACATCTCGGGCATGTACCTTCATGCTCTTCTTGAATTGAGGCATCCCTGTCACCATCTATCTTACATCGGGTAGGGCCCCATAATGAGTAGACCTCTGGTGCTATAGAAGAGATGTGTCAACTTACATGGTCCCCAATGGACTTCCTACAACTTGATACAAATTTCCAATCTTGAAATCAAAAGCATCTTTTAAAAATTCCTTATCCACACACGTACCTTTCCATTGATGAGTGCCACCTTGAAACCTTTGACTTCCATTGCCGAAATGGGTACCAGGTTCTTCTTGAGATCATGTACATAAAGAACTTCTTGTAAATGAATCGTGCTACTCTCATTCAATTGAAGAGTAGCATTCCCTACACCTTTTTCGGGATAGGTGGCATCGTCTCCAAGAATAATCTCCACGATTGTCTCCTTCTTTATCAAATTAGAGAGAGCTTCCCTTCATCCGATGAAGTGCCTTGAAGCACTACTATCAATAAGCCAAATTCCCAAAGAGTCTGGAGGATAAGTAGTGGAGAGGGCCAATATAAGACAATACTCCTTTAGCTTATTAGAAACAACATTTGATTCTTCATACCTAGAGTTCCTTGCTTTCCTTGAAGAGTCGACCATTTCCTTGATGGTCTACATTCCTTTTATTCCTTTGCCATTGTACTTGTCATTCCTTTGATCATTGAAGATGCCCCTAGAATGATTGTTATCATTGTCAAGTGATGTGTCCCTTTTATTTGGACACTTCCTCGCATAATGGCCAAACTTATTGCAAGTAAGGCATCTGCCTTTCCTTCCATTCTTAGATCCAGACTTCCCATTGAAGTGACCCATAGGTAGGCCACTAGATGCTTCCACTGCGCCACTTTGATAATCTTCTTTGCTTCGACTTCACCCTTGGTGAATTTGAAGTGGGATGAGGAACCCATTGAGCCTTTTGACCTTGTCCAACTGTCTTCAGTGATTGCTCTTTCACTCTTGCTTGGGCTTTGTCTTCACCTCAGCTCCGATACCATGTTAATTTTAGGTATGTTCTATGCTAAGAGCAAATTTACTTCAATTTTCCATATTAGCTCAATATCAATTCCAGATTAGCAATCACATTTAGCATGATAGTAAAATGCAGATAGAACATAAACATAAATCGCAAAAAACAAGCCAAGACAAGAGGACACAAGATGTGGCGCCAGCCAGGGACAAACCCCAATGTGGGGAAACCCTTGATCAATTCTTCTTATGTTCTTCAATAGTTCAGCAGAGAGAGAGAGATAGTACATATACATCAGAAGTCAACATTTTGACTTGACAAAATAAGACCAGAGATCTTCACTAAGAAGACAACACATGAGGTAGCTGACCTGGACTCAGGTGATTTCATCACCATTCTGTACCCATCACTGAGTTGCATCCATCACTGTGCTGCACTATTCTGCACCCATCATCACTATGCTGCATCTCATCATGCTACACTAATCATCACTGTTTTGCACTCATCACACCATGCTGCACTATGCTACACCATTCATCACTATGCTGCACCATTCATCACCATGATGCACTATGCTGCGCCATTCATCATCATGCTGCACCATTCATCCTCATGTTGCACTACTGTCACGCTGCACCATTCATCATCATGCTGCACCACTGTCATGCTACACCATTCATCACCATGTTGCAGTTAACATAATGCATCCAATATGCTACAACCAATTACACTGAATGCATACCAGCCTTAGTTGCTTGCTATGGCTTGCAGCCTAGCAGGGCAGCTAGGCCATAATAGCAGACTCCTTCAACAGGTCCAAACAGACAACTTTTCCTTTAGTCCTCTAATATAGAGACAACTGCTCCTAATTCATGCCTTAGAACAACAGTCTTTAACACTGCTGCTGCTAGGCTTCTTTGCCTATTTGAGACAACGAATTAGGGCTTCTATAAGCCTGAGATTAAGGCCTCTTCTAAGCCTCGTTACTGTGACTTAGGGCAGCGTATATATAGAAGGCTTGTCCTAGCTATTAAGGACAATGTTCAAACTTCTCCATGACAATGTAGAGGGCTTCTTTCCCATGACATCATAGAGGGCTTCTCTTATGACAGCGTTAGAACCCTTGCTCCATGACTGTGTTAGGAGGCTTCTTCATTAAGCAACGTTAAGGCTTTATTAGGGCAGTGTTAGAAGCCTATCTTCATGACTGTGTTAGGGTTCTTCCATGACTATGTTAGAGTCTAAGACATCCTCTAGGGCAGCATATTAGGTTCCATGATATCCTTCCATGACAACGTATTATATTCTTCCATGACTGCTTGCAAGACTCCTCCTTTGACTGTGTTAAGGACTTGCTTCATTAACTGAAAAGTAGGGCAGTGTAGGATCTACAAGAAGACCCTTTTTCTTCCACGGCTAGGGCACTTCATGGCAGCGTATATCCTAGAGCACTCCCTCTAGATCTCTTCTTCATCAAACCCAAAACAAAATGAAGAGAGATCACAAGAGTGTGTGTGGCAAATGACTTAAAGTCCTCTTCTATTTATACTAAAATGTGGAGGATAAGTGGGGGCAATTTGGTTGCTGGTTGACCTTGACAAATTGTCCCATAACACAAATAAATTCATATCTCCATGAGTACATATCGAAATCAGATGATCTTTAGATCAATCCTACACCTCTCGACGAGAGGAATCCAAGAAAAATATCATCTGCCATGAATAAGAAGACCCACATGGAGTTTGTCCCTAGTTGCCAATTTTAACAAACACTCCATTCCAGTCAGTGTTACTTGGGAGCGGGAGCGGGAGCGGGGAGCGGGAGCGGAAGCGGGAGCGGGAGCGACCATTTTCAGAAGCTCCCGGTTTGGGAGCGAATCCCGGAGCGATTTTTTAAAAATATATATATTTTTTATATTTTTTAATTTTTGATACATATATGTCAACAAAAACATGTAGAATGATGAAATAGACATAAAAAACATAAAAAAACATAAATTGATCATTGAACCATATCACATCAATCATCTAGAAATTATAATCGTCATCAACCTTAGTAAAATAATAAATTAAAATAACATTCAATTCAATAACATTTATCATCATTGATCACCAAAGTAACAAGTTGTACTTGTAAGCCAAGTTTAACCATTACAAGAAGTAATATCGAAGATATTTCTAAGTCCTAACTTCTAACTGTTAACATGATATGAAATGTTAAAAATTTATAAAATGAAACATGAATAATGAGATGAAATGAAACAACTTTAGTCTTTCACAAAGCATCATATTCATAATTCACAATCATTACCAATGAGTTATAATTGCCAAGGCCCAACTTCAAACTTCAAATTTTCATTGTCACAGTGATATAATGTTTACAAAAAATATCATAATGTCATAATGATATGAAAGAGTCAAGAGTCAAGAGTCAAGGACTCAAAACTCAACACTGAACAGTTATGAAAACTAAAGTGACAAGTCTAATAGAAACTAAAAAAGACAAGTAAAGTGTAAATCTACAAGTGGCCCTTGCCACGAGAGTCTCCAGGAGTATAAGTAGGTCTTGGCGGTCTTCTAGGAGTCTCCCTCCCAGACCGACGACCAGAACTCGAGCCTCCACGCGAGGGTGTCGATGGAGGTGGCGACAGCAATGGAACAAGACTCGGGCCCCGAGAACTGCTACTGGATGGTGGAGGTGGAGGTGGCATGGCTGCTGCAGCTGCTTCAGCTTCATCCCGTACAAGCTCATCTTCTAGTTCTTCCATATGTACAATGCCATCCTCTAAATTGTCATCCTCAGGGTGACTGTCCCAAATTTTATATGTGGGATCTTCATTGGCCCGATCACAGTAATGGCTCAACAACCTCAAATTGTAGTGCACATAAACCAAGCTTTCTGCTCGGTTTTCGTTGAGCCTGTTTCTTTTCACATTATGTATATAACTGTAGGTGCTCCAACACCTCTCTGCAGAAGAAGAATTTACAACCTGTGCAAGAACTTTCAATGCCAATTTTCGCAAAAGTCCGTCGCCGCCATATGTTTCCCACCATGTGAGAGAATCAAATTTATCTTTGTCGTCCATTGCATGGAAGTTACCATACAAACCACTGCCAGTGAAGTATCTGCCTATTTCAAGGCGCACAGCTGCACATTCCTCCCTGTCAGGCACCAACTTTTCTAATGCATCCAGATATCCTTTAGTTACCTCTCGATCTAAATGGGGTTTGGTCCTAACACCACCCCCTGCTGCAGGTTTGCCCAACCAAGAATCTGAGTAGTATTTTGGCGTAAGGATATACGCCAAGCAATGTAGTGGAAGGTTAAGCTTTTTCCACCGTTCACACACACAATCGTGAATCAGATTGTACAAGTCGGGATCTCTGTTATTAACAATGTCTTTTATTTCCCCCAACATGGTATCCATTTGCTCATACACCTCGCCAATCACCGGTTTGTCTGTATCTGCAAACCGAATCATGTTATAAATTGGCTTGGTGAAATCCAATACCTGTCTCACAGCTGTCCAAAACTGCCCATCAAGAGCGGCCTCCTCCACCGTATCAAAACCTGCAATGTCAGCTACATTTGTAGCCCTTTCCTTTAACACCTGCCAATTTGGACTTGATACCATGCTAGCTAAACCCTCTCTTACCTTCAAAAGGCGCCTGAAGGTGAGGTAATAGCTACCAAATCTAGTCCTCGCAATCTTCAGCAACTCCAATCTCGAGTGACTGCGGAAAAGGCCATGGGTATTGCTATGATTTGTAATAAATTTTATCATTTTTTTTCCTCTCTTGTACAAATCCCCAATCCATTGGTATTGTTCATTTTTGTTTTTGACAATATCATGCAACAGAAGGTTCAATGTGTGAACCAAACATCCAGACCAAAATATGTTCGGGTATCTATCCTCAATAATTGCTCCCGCTGCCTTACAATTAGGAGCATTATCAGTGATGACTTGGATGACATTGTATGGGCCAATACGCTCAATTGTTTCAAGCAATGCTTCTGCAATGTTGATAGCGGTCTTGAACTTGTCTGAGTAATCATGTGCAGCTAGAAAAATGGGACCACTTCGGGACACAGCAAGAACACTTATCAATGGCTTGCCTTTTACATTTGTCCATCCATCAGATACAATGGACACCCCATTGTCAGTCCAAGAACTTGTCATTTTATTCAAAGAATGTGATATTTTTGCTTTTTCATGATCAAGGCCAACTGTTCTTGCCTTGTCATACCCAGGGCTCTTGTATCCTTTAGGGGCATCATTTATGGCAGAAACCATTTCGTGCCAATAAGGTGAGCGTAGAACATTGAATGGTATCCCATTTGCATAGAGGAACCTGTAAATTTTTGAATCCACATCATTCCTACACCCCTCATCAAGGAAATCTGATATGCTTCTACGGCGTAAAGATGATGACCCTGAGCCTCCATGTCCATATCCACTGCCTTGGGAGGATGCTGAAGGAGTTCTTTGTGAGCTTGGTTCAAAGAAACCCCTTGATCTTTTTGCTTTGTATTGGGCGTCCTCCTCTTCCTTTATGTATTTGGCTCTATCAACTGTTGACACCCCGTTGCAAGTTCTGATTCCTATTTGTTTCTCTCCATCCCATGCCCTTTTCCCGCAAAGGTGTCTTCTCAAACGGGTGTATGAGCCTGTGAAATCAGTGTTGCAATGGGGGCAATGAAATTTAGTGGTTCCACCCCCTCTCCCTGTTTCAGGCCTCTGAACATATTTCCACAATGGAGTTTGGTCTTGTTTAGTTTTTTCACCCTCATGTTCACCCTCCACATCCTCCTCACTGGGGTTTTCACCTATTTGACTTCCTCCGGCTTCTTCATCCACCTCTTCAGGGTCAGGCCCCCTCCGTTTCCTACTCTCCACCACCATAATAACCAGAAAGGGGACCAGGAAGAGGAAAATGCCAATAAAAATGCTCAGGTCCATCGTGTTTGATGTTTGTAGGGTTTGAGTCTTGAATCTGCAAATTAATTTAGTTTATTGGGATTAATTCATTTAATTTATTAATTTAATTTAAATTAATGATCTTTAAACTCAAACAGGTAAATGAAACTAACCAAATTAACTACCTAACCAGCTAAACTAACTAAATGATTAAGTTACATACCTCTGCAAGCTTGCTCCTCGCTCCTTGGCACTTGCTCCTCGCTCCTCAGCTCTGGCTCCTTGCTCCTCAGCTCTTGCTCCAGCTCTCAATCTCTTGCTCAAGCTCTCAATCACTTGCTCAACAAAGTTGTAATGACAAGTTTTTGGCCCATTGGGCTTATAAAACAAAAAAAATTAGCTAAATTTTTTTAATTTTTCGGGTCCGGCGGAATTTTTTTCCGCCGAACCGCTCCCGGCCGGTTAAAAATCGCTCCCGGAGCGTTTTTTAATGCCCGGGAGCGATTAGGGAGCGATCGCTCCCCTATCGCTCCCGGGCATTAAAAAACGCTCCGGGAGCTCGGGAGCGATCGCTCCCTGAAACGCTCCCTATCAGAGCAGGGAGCGTAAATTTTTTTAAGGGAGCGCGCTCCCGAAAATCGCTCCCGTCCGGGAGCGATTTTGGGAGCGCGCTCCCGAGCCGCTCCCGAGCCGCTCCCGCCCGGAGCGCGCTTCGGGAGCGGGTTCGAAGGGGGGGGGGGCGCTCCCCCGCAACACTGCTCCATTCTATCTTCATTTGATGACTAAACCTCCTGCTGCTTCCACACATCTCATTGCATGAGCCACCAATGGCCTGCTTTCTTCTGCACAGGCGATCACAACTTCTCCACAAATTCTCTTGCCCTTTTTTGTTAATGGCAAGGGGCTACAAGTTGTCTTTTCTCCCTATGCAATCACTGGTTGTGAAGGCCAAAGTCTAGTTGTTGATATGTGCATTCTACTCTGTAGATATCTCTTCAAGGACTCATCACTGTTGCTCTTCCATAAACTGAGCATATGTGATATGCTCCCCCTGAACATATGCTCCCTCTGATTTGAATGCCTCCAGTTTTGGACACCTTATGGCTGCTAGCTGAGTACTCTCTCCACTAATGCATCTTTTTTACCAAATTAAAAAAAAAATGATACCAATTAAACTACTCATGGTATTGCTACTGCTACAAATACCAATTAATGATGATGCATTTATGCTCGCACTTCACTACTGCTGCTACTTCTGAGACTATGCTCACTTCATTTTAGCATCTCCACTTCTCCCCTTGAGATCATACTTATACAATAGGGACTGCTTCTCAACTAATACCAATTGCACCAAAGGAAATGATACAAATTGAACAATGTACCAAGCAAACTCTAATACTTTCTTTTAGAAAGAAATGTCCATTTGCACACAAGGTTACTCATCATGAGCCCAACACTACCAATTGACATAGCGATACCAATTGAGGGTTAAGGGACAAGAAAAGATTGCACGAATTGTGTTTCATGAACACAAGACTGCTATGCATAATCAAACTCACAACTTAAATGAAATAAGGGTATTTCACCCAAGATGCAAACCTTTCATTTGCTCAACATTCTTCCTTTCTAAGGCTGACAATTGTTGCCTGCCACTACTTATCAAAGCAGCTCCCCTTGAGCCAATGCTCTTTGATCTCCTGCAACTGCTTTCTTGCCTCTGCGTGGGGACTGATCCTGTGGACCTGACTTGACTGTGAGCTTCTTGTCATTCCACACTTTCGTTGCAACCCATCTTCTTCTTCCCACAACATAAGATATCGTTATGTACTTTTCAGGCTCGCTGTGCTCTTCCTTTTCAATTCTGATACATTCAAAATCAATTTATTCTTGTAATCAACAAGAAAACACAACCATACCTTCATCAATCAGATGCACCTTTCTTTTCATTCCTTATAGCTTCTTGCATCTGACTTATTCAGCCTCCCTTAAGGCCATTCTCTTCCTTTATTGAAGAGAAACAGAGGATGTACTCCCCTTGAGCAGATCATCCTCCTTCCAGACCTTCATTGGATGATTCCTGACAGAAACATTGCTCTCCAACTTCTTCTTTGCCCATGTTTGGGCTTCTTCTTGGCTACACATGGATAGAGGAATCTTCTCCTTCAATTCCACCTTCTTATCCCAAACCATCTTGCTACCATTTTGCTTTGTTTGAAAGAGAATGGTAATTGGGTTATTGTTGCTTCCTTTCTTTACCTAAAGCTTGCATTCATTACAACAGGCGTCTAGAAATGGTTTTCTCACAAGAATATGAGAATCATCCTTCTTAATTTTTCTCTGATTTTTCTTCAGAGAGAAGTTGACACCTTGATGATTTCTCCTTCCATTGTTCAACATGCTCTCTTTACTCAAAGCACTGAAGACATTCTTGACTTCATTTCGTCGCATCACCTGGAATGTATGCTTCGACTTCCCATGCTTGCAAGAAAGCTTCCTTGTGCCCAATTTTGCCACAATTTTAGCATTTGATTTGGCCTAAGAATGTGGCATAGGAGTTACTCTTCTTGATGATGCTTTTGTCAAAAATCCTATCGTGGCCAACATGCCTTCTCCTAGCCTTTTTGTGCATTCTTGGGTTGCTGCTACCCGACACATCTTGTTTCCTTGCATGCCATCTACAGTCTATGGCTTTATGTCCAAAATTATTGCAAGAAAAAAAATACCCATAAAAAGGCTTCTGTTGACAAAGGTTACCTTTTCTTTGAAGGCTCTGTCATTGAGAAGGAAGGGTCCTCTGTTGGCTCTTCATGTGCCTTCCATGACAGCTTGCATTGTTGCCATGCACTCTTCCTTGCAGCTGCCTAGACCTCTTCTGCTGCACTACCGGCTACTGCTTCTTAGCCTTTTGTTGTTGCCTTTCCTTCTTTCGTTGTTGCTGCTTTCCATGTTGTTGCTGCTGTCCAACAACCTTTCTTTCTTTGTTTTTGTTGGAATCTTGAACTCCCTTTACATGGGAAGTTGACCCTTCAACCTTCACAATCTTGGAGCTTGGTTTTTCCTTGAAACCCAAACCAACCTTGATGAGCGGGGATCTTTGCTTAACAAGAATCTCATCCAAGGCCTTTGTGCTCCCCTCAAGCTTTTGATATTGAGACAACTCTATTTTTTACTTTTCTAAGTCATGTCTCAATGAGACTACCTCATTTTGTAGTCTCCCACAGTAAGCTTCCTTCTCACCCAGCTGATTGGTTAACATCCCAGTCAGTCTGCTAGCCTCTTCTTGTTGAGCATTTAGTTCAACCATTGTTTTGCTCAACTTCTCATTCTCAAGCTCATAGATTTTCAGTTGCTCCTCTTACTTGAGATTTGCCTCTGATAGGTCCTTGATCTCCTTTAGAGAAGAGATCAACTTCTTTCTAAAAAAGATCCTTTCATTTAGATCCTTTTCTTCACTATCAGAGGTGCTAGCTGAGTTATCATAGAGATCTAAGCCCATCTCTATGTCCATGGAGTCTTCCACAGGTCTAAGGGTTATCCCTTCATCACTTTCAGTGATACCCCTATTCTCTCCACGGGATATACTCTCTTCTCCTTCAGAGGATCCCTTATTTTTTATTTCTACTAAAATGGGTCTATCTTCATTAAAACTACTAGATGCATGGTTCTCTCTATCTTCAAGTGATTCACATGAACATTTAGATAATGGATGACCTATTTTTTTTACATTTATCACAAAGCAATAGCATACCTTCTGAGCGGCATGGTCTCTCTTTTGAGGCTTCTTCATCATCAACAAGAGTGTGATGAGCAGCAACTTCTCCATGTTTTGGTTCATTGCTAGAGCAGTAGGGCTCAACCTCTTCTTGATCCATGGCTAGCTCCACCATACAGACATTGCAGTCTGTCCAACACTTCCTTTGTTGACTCATAATGCCTCACTTTATTGACATTTGGCTTAGATAGCCCTTTCATGATAATCTTCTAGGCTTCTTCATTCTGCTCGCTCCTTTCTCTATTCAATACGGAGAGCCATATATCACCATCCAAGGACATCAAATAGGCCACCATTCTAACCTTCCAGAGTTCATACCAAAGCTCATGGTTTGATCTATTTAAAAATGGAACTCCTTCTGCTGTTAGCCAAGCTCGATTAGCCATTGTTTCCCTTTGATCTACCTTCTAGTGATTAAGCTATTCCAGAAGGAACTTGCTCCGATACCAACTGTTGGAAACAATGATAATACTGAGAGGGGGGTTAATCAATATTAAGGCTAATTTTAAACTTTTTATGCCAATTTGCTTTTCATATTCAAACTTGGAGACCATCTATATAATCAACAACAACATGTAATATGGCAGCAATATCAAATCAACATACAAGCACACACCATGAGCATCATACACATGAGACACAAGGTTTTACGTGGAAACGCTCTTGGGAAAAAACCACCAAAGCTTGTTGTTGTTATTGATGTAAAATAAGAGCACCTACTTTATTACATCAATCTGTTTTGTGAGCACCCACTCACAGGAAGCACCAACTCCCTTTGATTGTTTGCTAGCACCCACTAGCAGGAAACACCAACTCCCTCTTTTTGTAGATCCTTGTCCAACTTACCAAAAGCACCATGTGAAACACCAACTTCACGGATTTGTTTGAAGCACCAACTTGCAGGAGGCACCAACCCCTAAGCCTTCTCAAGCACCCACTAGAGATGGAAGCACCAACTTCCTGTATGCAAGCTCCAACCCACACTCAAATAGGAACTGAATGTTCTCTGTAATTGGCAATCGCTCCACTTGATCTCAGCTTTGTTCTCTACTCACTCTAATGACTCTACAACAACACACTGATTTGCTCAACAACAATCACTCATCATAGGCCACACAACTCTCTGTTCTTTGCTCTTCATTAGCATACAACCAGCTCTCGGCCTCTTGCTCTCCACAACGCACACTCAACTCTCAACCTTCTTTCTCTGCACAAGCACCTCCGACCTTTACCACACAACAACGCAGCTCTCAGGGTCTCTTACCTCTACATAGGCACTCTCGACCTTTCTTTGCAGAACTAGCTTTCTCAGCCTCACACAACAACACTCACACACAAAGCTTTTCCACTTAGCTCTCTAGCAACAAAGCTACTTCCCCCCGCGTTGCTCATCTGAGCTCCTGGGTTTTGTTCCTCTATTGCCCACTAATCGATGCTGCCATTCCTGTCCTGTATTCACACTACCCGAGTGTACTTCAACATGGCTTTTCCATTTTACTGTTGCATCTGACTTGGCCTCTGCCAATGCATTAAACATGAGAATAACCACTTGACTGTTTTCTCCATACTGAGAATGAATTCTTAGTCCACCTTCATACTCCAACTAGGCACAGTCCTCTTTGTGAACAACTCTCCTATCACTAAGGCTCTCCATGCCTATTCGCGGTTTCACACAGCTTAGTTGTACTTCGGCATGGCTTCTTTGTAGACCATTATCCTCGTTGCCTTGTCTCAAAGTTTTCTATTGATCCATCTGACTCCATGAACTAACTCTGCCGATCTGCATTTGTTCTTTGGTAGTCGACCCATTCATCTACGTAACTCACTGAGACATGCATAAGGGCACACAGATGGCTTGTCTCACCTCAAGGCAGACTCAACACTCTTTTCTGAAGATCGTGGTCCTTGCTACCTTGACCCAACGATCTTTGCCAGTCGCCATTAATCCTGAGACCAACTCCTCTGCTTCTCCATTCAATCTCGCAGCTACCGACCCATACGCCTTCTAACTCTCTGTACTACCTTATTGGAGAAATTCCATATTGTTACTCCACAATGGTGCTATGTTCTGATACTCCTCAGTCCCTTGGCACTTAGCTCCCGTAGCGTTTCCTGTCTCATATGACCGGGCCAATGTCCACCGGCTTAATGCGATATCAGAACCCACTTTGTATCGTAACTTTTGCGAAGTTCCAATTTCATCTTGGCTCCTTTTGCTTAGCCCTCACAGTGCTTCTCATCATGGGAGTGTTGCCTGTGACTTGCCGCTTAGCATTGAGGTGTTAGGGCGTTTTGTTCCTGTTGGGGGCCATTCTTCCTTTGTTAACTGCTCTGCACTCTTGGTTCTTTGAACTCTCACGGCCATGTGTCAGCCCAATATTGGAAGCCCCCTTTATTGAAACTTTTCCAAACTTCAACTGTTCTAGAGTTCCGACATCTTCAACCTCCAATATGCCTACCTCTGATTATGACATCATCAATCCACATGGCAACTCCTTAGAGGTGACACGTGTCACTCATTTCTAGCCCATTAGACTACCCAATAAGGTTGAATATGCCTACCATGTGTTTTGTCGTACTGCCATGTCATGCTGACGTTAGATGCCACTATAGCTTGTCAGAGCCAATCATATGTTGCCATGTGTCCTGTCATACTGCCATGTCATACTGATGTCAGATGCCACTGTAGCTTATCTGAGCCAATCATATGCTGCCATGTGTCCTGCTAGAGGAGAGAGAAGGGGGCTTGTCAACCTTTGTTTTTGCACCGAAATCCTTTGTTAATCTTCTTTTGGCATTCCTCGATGCTTATAAAGGTTTATCGACACTTATCTGATATCGCAACTTTTAAAGGTTCCTCACTTTAAGAAGTTCTGATATTCTGATCCCCAATATGTCGATGTTTTGATGTGCTAAGGTTCCAACCTCCGATGTTTTGGTATCCAAATCTCTGATTTGTCAATACTTCGATGTCCCGAGTTTCCGATATCCTCCAACCTCCGATACAACCTACCCCAATGTACCAAACCTCTGATATTCCGATATCGCGATGTCCTGGACTTTTGATATGCCTAAGCACTGATACACTGACCTCCGACATCTTGTTCTCCGATATGTCGATGGACCGATATGCTGGCCTCTGATATTCCGATGCATCGATATGCTGGAACTCCGACATTCCTATCTCTGATATGCTGATATGCTGGACTTTCGACATTCTGATCTCCGATATGCTGATATTCCTTCCTTCCTACAACTTTACAACCCTAAACTTCAACATACCATATCTTTTGGTCTAGGAGTCCATTTTTGGACTTCTGCATATTGCCCGAAAGCTTATTCAGAGCACTTTCGAATGGAGAGTGTCCGATGCAGCCTTTGAGCCCATCTGCTGCCTACAAAATTGTTGCAAAATCTCTTCTCCTTGACTCTTCGGACAGTTGAACTCACAACCACCAAGGTGATCATTTTATGGCTTCTTTAGTAAGCATGCTACTGTGATGATTCTCTACATGAAGCTTCAGCTGCCATGAGATTCCTCCTGGACCATCACTACCAACATCTGCTGTGACAAGCATCCAAGCTAGTCTAGTTGACATCAATGCCAATACTCTTGCCAACAGTATGTTAGGCAATGCCAACTTCCCAACACATCTCCCCAGCATGACTATTGACATCAATGCCAACACACTTGCAGATATTCATTAGGCCATTGACCATCTAGACAATGGTAACTGTCCAACAGTATCCTCGCTAGAGAAGAGCTTCTTGCTTGGACTAGGTTGTGGAACGACTTCATCCAAAAGGAGATTTGGGAGAATTCGATCTCTGGTGGATAACGTAGAGGTGGAGATGAGGAACTTGCTCTTGCTGGGCAAGCAAAGATGGTAAGGGTAAAGCCAAGCACAACCAGAGTGGATGAGGATCTTCACAATGAGAGAAAAATTGGGACATGAACAATGTCAAGTGCTTTGCATGTCACAAGTATGGTCACTATGTTGGACAATGTCCTAACAAGAAGAAAGACAAAGGGAAGACATCAACAACTGCATCTATGCAAATGGATGAGGTAGCTGAGAAGTTTGAGGAGTTTGCATTGGTGTCATGTTGTTTAGGCACCATAACATGTGGTGTATGGTTTGTTGATAGTGAAGTTTCTCATCATATGACAGGATCTTTGTGACCTATTCACTAGTTTGGCCAAGGAGCACTGTGATCTTCAAGTGGAGCTTGGTGATAATGCCAATTATGTAGTGGAGGGTGTTGGTAGTATAAAATTCCAGTTGGACTTTGGGAGTCCTATTGAGGTGAAGGAAGTATTATATGCACCTAGGTTGGAGAAGAACTTGCTCTTTGTTTCGGCTATGGATGACAAGGGACTTGAGGTCTATTTAACAGGAGATGAGGTATCTATTAGGCCATGTAACCACTTAAACTAGTAGGGGTTCTAGGAGGGGATCCTAAAAGGGAAACTACTAGGTCAAGGGCAACAATGGAGCGATAGCCCACTGTCACCTCAACTAAGGCTCTTTGGTCTTTACGAATTTTCACCAATGGGAGGAGACCCAATATGAAGGGAATCACTAGATGGATGAATCAATAGAGAGATAAAGAGTGATCCCTGAGGCCTATTCATAAGAGAGACTCAATTACATGGTTTACTTGCTTGAGAAGCAAGGTGTAAGGCTCTCAAAGAAGGGCCAAGGGGATTTCAAGGGCTAGGGTTTGTAAATAAGACTTGTAAAGGAGGGACCTAGTCCTAAAAACCCTTGTGAAAACTTGGTTTCCAAATGGTCTTTGTGAAATTATCTTCAATAAGTTGTGGGACCACAAGGGACCAAGTGGACCCAGAATTAGGTCAAGGGGGTGGAGTTGATCAATCAAGGGTGTTCTTGACCTAATTAAGGGGGAGAAGGGGATCAAAGGGGAAATTTTCACTAATTTTGATGCAATGATCCCAATGAGGTCACTAGCCAAGGGAAACCAAGGGCAAGAATCGATCTCAGAGCTAGGGCTTGGAATATCTCAAGATCCCATCGTCGGAATTGCTTCAAATTTGGAGGGCTTCTAGGAGACACAACAACACAGTAGAGGGCAAGAGATCAAATTTTTTGAGTGGGTGAATCGTGAGAAATTTGATGCCCTAGGTCACCTATTGGGACTAGGCCTAGAAAGAAATGGAGATGGTGAGAAAGATATGCTTTAGAGTGATCACCAGTGGAGGATCAGTGCATAATCCTTTGGGAGAGATGGAGTCAAGGAGATTCCAATGCTTGGGATGGATTCACTTAGTCAAGGAGGCCTCTAGAACAATTTTGCATGGCAATTAGGGCATGTGAACAATTGCTTCAAGGTCTTTACACTTCGATTTGCAATATATGATGACTTATCAAGATAAAACTTCGATAAGATATCTCTAGGAATATTCACTCATTCAATCATGGCCCATGCATGACATGATGCAACGCTATAACAAGACAAATTTTCACAATTTCGCATAAGAAAAGCAGTAACCTTCAACTTAGTATAGTGAAAATCCCCAACAATATGCATGTGACAAAAAAATAGCATTGAAAGATTACTTACATGTAAGAAAGAGTATATCCAATCATCATTATATGCCAATAGTGAAGCTCTAAGACAAAAATGAAAAGATCCAAACATCAAAATTCATCCATTCATCCAACTTTGGCCTCTAAGAAGAATAACGAAAATCTCATGAGAGAGAAAGATCCAATCCAAGTGATGATGATGAAAATGATTCATCACACTTGTATTTATACACTTCCTAATGAATTCGATTTAGCTAATTTAGCCTAATTTAGCCCCTAAAATAAAATAATGTGCATAATAACAAAACTTTTGGTGGAAAGCCCACCAAATAGCTCAATAATGTAAAGATAAGCCTCTCAAGAGAGTCGAATGATCAAGAAAGTGAGTCATTGGGTCTTTGAGGAGGCCAAATGAAGTCCAAGGGGTGCCATGATGTAGAAATGGACCCCAAACATTGTGGACAAGGGGTTGGCCCCTTGTTTTCCAATCAAGAACCTGTGGTGCTCCCAAGTGGGTGTGGGGGCACAAGGACATCCTCATGGGTCTCCAAATGGATCAAATATGCTTATAGAACATCTGTAAGGGCTGGAGTAATGACGTAAGCCTTCCCTTTGTAGCGAGAGGCATCCTGGAACATCTGCCCAGTGTATGGCGCAACTATGGCACCGACTAGGCATGGCATGGTGGACCAGGTGCATCATCCTCATCCAAAAGGTGGAACACGAGCAATCAATGAACGCCGCTGGGGTTCCATGAAGTAATATCTGCTATGGTGGAGGCCCATGGTTTTCAATGCTCACCCTACAAGTGCCAATGTGGCTCTCTGGAGGGCTAGGACCCCGTATAGGGAGACCAAACCCCAAATGAAGACCCACTTGCAATCCTGCATAAGATCCAATGTGTCCCCTTACCCTCCAATACAACAAATCATTAGAATAATCAAGTAATAATGCTTACAAGTCATGGGATCAATGAGGCACTTCATGGTGTCATCCCCTTCCATAGTGGGCTTTGGCATGTACAAGTGTCTCCAAGCTCAATAGGGGGTTAACCAAGGACCTGTAATGTGGTTTCAACCTCTAAAGGGGGTGGCATGTCCATGGTACATCCTTTAAGAGGTAGGTAGAAAATGATATAATAATGGAATGGAGTGGGGATCAGGGGAATAATCCAGACCACATGTCAAGGTGCAAGGGTAGCTATAATAAGGGAGGTCCACACCTAGGTATATGAGTGTAGGAGGGAGAAAATCGTGGTACATGTGTTACTCCGACCTTTGTTTTTCCACCCGTCTTCATATGCCTTTTACCTTTGAATCTTGATTGATTTTTCTTCATAATTCCTCGGGGCTCCAGGGGATGGAGAGCATGATGGTTAATATATAGCAGTGGATACCCCCTTAAGGTGAGGCAATTCATCGACCACCAGGGGTTGGGACAATCATGGGTTACTTAATGATGGAGGGGGCTCATCTAGGGACCATAGGAACCAAGTTGATGGCCATAGATAAGAGGTAGAGCTCATGCTTGGCTTTTGCCCACGCACTAATTTGTATGCCCCGACCATCTTTTGCTTTTTGTGGTACATTTCCTTTTGAGAGTGGCCAAATTATGCTTTTTATTCTCTTTCTAGCTGCATCAACCTTTGGGGCATTGTTCTAGGCCCAACCCAAGGTGTGGACAAGGGGAGGGAGAGGCTAACTCTGTGTGGATCCAGTGGACACATGTGGATCCGGATGGGAAAGGAGATGAATGGAGCTCAAATGAGTGGAAAGGGAGTAATGTAGGTGGTGTCAAGAAGTGGGACCATGCAACCAAAATCGAGATTTCCCATGTAGCACCAACCCTAAAGCTAATGGCTAGTAAAGGAGATCGCACGGGCCTAGGATACAAGGGTAGCCATGAAATCGAGCAATGGAGACAAGAATACAAACCTAACCCACTCTTTCTGCCGAATCCCCACACCAATTCATGCCCAAAAGTGCCTATGACAAGTAAGGAAAACTACTCAACTATACCAATGAAAAGCCATACCTTTGGGGTCGGGAGGCCCACCTTCAAACGTACATTCATAACATATGGGAAAGGGACCACATTACTGGCTCAACTGGTTGAGAAAATGGCACATCGAACTATCTAGGGGCTGCAAGGGGCTACTAGCTGCCGGCTGAGGACCATCTAGGAGAAACATTTTCTCCCATATACACTACCCATAGGTGGTTGGTAACATTTGGCTCCAACTGGGACATGAGCTTTCAGAAGAGTGTGCAAAACTACTCGAACAAGAGGTCATGAGAACACCAACAATATCATGTTTACCGTAGCCCTGTTACCTGCACAAAACAAAGACCAAGCACATGGGGCAACATGTTTTTCCGGTGTCTGATGATCACCCATGCTTAGTGTTAGGCCGTAAAATCAATAGAAAAGTCAAAATATGCAAGTTTAATCTAAATGAAACTAATTTGCCATGAGAAATATCATATAATGTTAGTTCTAATGAAAAAATCAGCATGCTATGTATCCTATTAACATGCATATTGTATAATGTCAAGTGCCCTCGGGGTAATACTCTTTCAGGAGTTGCCCATTCACGGGAAGCGGAATGGGCTCTCCATCAGAGGTTTCTAAGTGATAATAGTTTATTCCTGCCACATCAGCTATCCTGAACAGGCTTACCCATAGGTTATCCCATTTCTTGTGCATGCCAAGCTTCTTCCTTCTCTTGTCCCACAAAATCACAAGGTCACCAAGTTTGAAGGCTTTGTTTCATACTTGTTTATCGAAAGAAAATTTCATTTTATCATGACTACGATCAAGTTGGTCAAGGGCTTTTCTTCTATTTTCATCGCTCTCAATTATTTGATCGATATGGGATTGTATGGCATCTTGTTGACCAGGGAAAGCTTTTAGTCATTCAAGGATGGGCAATTGGAGTTGGATAGGAAACTTTGCATCAGAACCGTAGAATAACTTAAATGGTCTAAATCCAGTTGAGGCCTTCACAGTTGTTCGATTAGCCCAGAGGGCATACTTAATCTTGTTATCCCAATCCTTCTTATGTTCCCCAACAATTCGCTTGATTATTTTTATGAGGTTTTTATTGCTTGACTCAGCCTGGTCATTTCCTTGAGGATAATAATTAGATGAATGTGACAGTATTATACCATATTTATTACACAAGGATGTTAAAGCCATGGAATCAAATGCTTTAGCATTGCCAGTTACGATCTTGGCAGGGACACCAAACCTGGTAATAATATTGTCCTAAGGGAAATCCATAACTACTTGGTCAGTTGCTTTCTTTGTTGGTATGGCTTCAACCCATTTAGTGAAATAGTCAGTAGCTATGAGAATCCACCTATATCCATGGCTTGAGTTATCCTTGAATTCACCAATAAAATCTAAGCCCCATTGTTGGAAGAGCGCATCCATGACAACATTTCTTAAAGGCATGGTGGTTAGTTGTTGTTTTCCAACGAACAATTGGCATGGTTGGCATTGTTTAACGAAGTTCAATGTGTCAACGAAGATAGTGGGCCAATAGTAACCAACCCTCAAGATCTTGTGAGTAGTGGTTTGGGCAGCATAATGTCCCTTGCAAAACCCAACATGGAATTCTCTCGTTAGTTTTTCAGATTCTTCCTTACTAATGCATCGAAGTATCACCCCATTAGGACTCATACATCCTAGGCCATCTTGGGTTAAGTGGAACTTAGATGTCTTTAATCTCAGGGCTCTTCTTTTGTGATCAACTAGCTAAGGAGGGGTGAATAAGCTGCGCTAATAATAAATGATGTCCTTATACCAATCATCTTCTTCAAGTTCAATATATGTGGGACATAGTTGCTCTTCTTCCCCTTCCTTAATGGCTTCATTGTTGCTTTCAGTTAGCATCTCAGCTAGCCCTTGTCCCTTGATGACTTTCTTGGGACAGATATCAAGATCATATTCCTGGATTTTGGATACCCATTTTCCTCTGGACCCAAGGCAATCAGTTTGTGATAGCACATCTTTCACCACAGGATAAGGGACATATGCATATATTCTGTTGTATCCCACATATGCTCTAAAGTACTTGAGAGACTTAACAAGGGCATATGCTTGTTTTTCAGTGATTGTGTATCTTGTCTCAGCATCACATAGTGGTTTGCTCATAAAGGTTATGGGCCTCTCTCTCCCTTCATCGTCCCTTTGCATAAGTATGCCAACAATAGTATCTTTAGAGGCAAAAGAATAGATGATGAAATCTTTGGTATAATTAGGGCTAACAAGAACATGGGCAGAGGTGATTCTTTCTTTGATTCCTTCGAAAGAGATATTGGTCACATGATTCCATATGTAGGGAGTGTCCTTTAGGAGATCATTCATGGGCTTAACAATCTCAACAAAGTTTGGTATAAATCTTCTCACAAAGTTGATTTTGCCAAAGAAAGATCTTAGAGTACTTTGGTATTTTGGAGGAGGGATATCCTTGATTACTTGGATTCTTTCGGGGTCAATATTAATCCCATCTTTGGAGACCACGTGCCCAAGCAATTTACCTTTGTCAACACCAAATATTGATTTCTTAGGGTTGAGAGATATGTTGTATTGTCTACATTTCTCGAATACCTTCCTCAGGTGTTTGCAATGGTCCTTCCTTTCTTTGGAAGCGACAATCAAGTCATCTTGGTATATTTCCATGATTTTCCCAATGAGATCCCTAAAAGCGAAATCCATGGCCCTTTGAAAGGTAGACCCAGCATTGAGGAGACCAAAGGGCATTCTAAGGTACATGTATGTTCCCCATGGTGTAGTGAAGGCAATTTTCAGACGATCTTCCTCTTTTACAGTGACTTGGTTATACCTAGAAAACCCATCCAAAAATGACATCATTTGAGACCCAATTATCCTCTGTAATAGGTTCTCCATGTTAGGCAAGGGGTAATTTTCCTTCAAGCACACACAGTTGAGATCCCTAAAATCAATGCACATTCTAATGTTGCCAATCTTCTTGCGAGTGATCATAGGGCTAGAAACCTAGAATGAGTGTCGTATGGGGGTAAAGATTCCTACATCAACCATCTTTTGGAGTTCTTCTTTGACCAAGGGAACAAGTTTGGGGTTCATTCGTTTCAACTTTTGCTTGATAAGCTTTGCCCCTTCCCTGAGAGGAATGGTATGTTGAATGGTTTCGAGGCTGTAGGCTTTTAAATCACCATAAGACCAAGCAAAAACATCCTTGAATTTTCTTAACAATTTTCCGAGCTCATCCCTTTGCTCTTTGGATAAGCTTTTCCCAATTTTGATTATTTGAGGAGAGGTTTCAGATCCAAGGTTGAGGTCCAATGTATTAGGTGACTCTTGGTTATCATGCTTGGTGATGCTAACGTCATTCCTATCGAAATGTTGCTCATTAATTATATCCCTAGCTCTCTTGAGGGGTTCTTCATGGTTTTGAAGGAAGTTGTTTATGTCTTGGTCATTTTCAAAAGTAAGCCAATGGTCTTTATACATGGGAACAAAGGGCATGTGAATGGTATCAACTATACATTTCCCTCTTTTAGAGATATCATTTTTAATGATTAAGGAAGTGGATGCAGCTATGGCTAAGGCATTGACCATGTCATTGAGGGATCGGTCTAGAGCTTGAAAGGACACTTCCTTAAAGCCCTTGATCATGTGAATGATCCTTTCTCTATAAGGCTTCAACCCCTCGTGTTTTGTATCAACTCCTCTTATTTGTGAAACAACTAGGTCAGAGTCTGATCCGGACTTAAACAGGAACGCAACAAATTACAGAGATAACCATAAACACAGATATGCAGCGGAAATAATACTTCATTTCATTAATGTAAAATACTGAAATATGCTTACAAACAATAATGGAAACTAGCTAGGGCGATGGTAGCTTATCTCTGAGAAGAGATGTGGTGGCTACATGCCTCTGAACTGTGTTACAATGAGGCTCGAAGGCCTATTTATTGTTGAGAAACAATGGAAAACCCTTAACATTCTAAAACCTAACCCTACAAGATGAAATGCCAAACTGTGGGCCCCGTTTGGGTAAATTGGTACACCAACTTCCCGGGGTCGTAACTTTGGCATACAATCTCCGTTTGACGCGTACAATAGCTCGTTAGAAATATCTATTCGAGCACTACCACTTTGGGAGGCAACATGGGTCCATGGATCCATGTTGCCCTAGATTTCCCAAAAAACGTCATTTAGGGCCTCAAAACGGCTCCGGAAGTTCAGGACCCGAAAAACTGCTAAAAATAGTAAGTTGTGCTACAATTAAGGAAACTGAAAATGCTGAGAGAAGCAATGGTGGAGGTCCAGGTGGACTTGGCAGGTGGCCACCAATATCCACCTGGATCATTCCTCCCCCCTTAGGAAGCAATGGTCCCCATTGCGTTGAGTTCCTCCATGAGATGAGGAAACTTTTGCTGAACTTGTTCCCTGGTGAACCACTTGCCCTGGTGAAGGAGTTGGCCTGCTTTGACAACTCGATATAGTTGGATATTCTGTTGGCGAGTGTTCTTGATCTGTGTGTCCATGATCTGATCAGCTGCAGCTTGTTCCATGCAATCTGGATTTAGTTCTGTGGATGTGAGCTGTTCTGCAATGTCAAATGTGTCTAGCAATGGTGGGAAGTATGGCCGAAGGCGGTCCACATTGAACACTGGGTGCAGGCCAAGGAATGGGGGAATGCTGAGCTCAAATGCATTATCTCCCACAGCCTTAGTAATTGTGTAAGGACCATATCGGAGTGGTCTCAGTTTCCGATAGGCTCCAGTAAGGCGTTCCTTTTGCAAATGCAACCAGACTTTGTCGCCCACCTGAAACTTGTGTGGCACCCGATGTTGATCATGTCGCTGCTTGTACTTGGCATTTGATTTCTCCAGAATTTCATGGACCTGCTGGCGAATATGTTGGATGCGCTCAATGAAGCTGGTGGCCTTATCTGTTTCGGACTGGACATGAGCTGAATTTATGTGAGTAGCTGCAAGTGGCATGGCCACATCAATGGGGCATAATGGCTGGAATCCCAAACCCACCTGAAAAGGGCTGTGGCCAGTCGAGCTGTGAAGAGCTCGGTTGTAGCTATGCTGAACATAGGGGAGGCTCTCGTCCCATGTGCGTGGATGCTTTGAGTTATACATGCGCAGAATGTGCACAATCATCCTATTGACGACCTCTGTCTGGCCATCAGTTTGAGGATGGAAGGCTGTGGATTTAGTGAGTTTGGTGTCCAGCATTGACCAGAGACTGGACCAAAATGTACTAAGGAACCGACTATCCCGATCTGAGATGATAGACTGTGGGATCCCAAAGTGCACCCACACTCATTCAAAGAGTTTAGCAGTGGCTTCTACTGTGATATTCTTCTTCCAGGCCGCCATAATGGCCATCTTCGAGAACCTGTCGACGACCACCAAAACACAGTCATTTCCATGCTTAGTGGAAGGAAGGCCGGACATGTAATCCATGGAGATGGATTCCCAAAGTCAACTGGGGGTAGGCAGCGGGGCATAGAGGCCTTGCTTCTTGATGGTCGGTTTGGCAATGGCACAGGCAGTACATGATCTGATGTACTTCCCAACATCTTGTCGAAGATTCGGCCAATAGAAATAATTTTGCAGTACTGCCACTGTTTTCTCGACCCCGAAATGCCCAGCAGCCCGACTGTAGTGTGCTTCCCAAATCATCTTGGCACGCTCGCTTGAAGGAACACAAAGGTGACCCAGGTGGCATAACAGGGCATCCTGGAGGTGAAAATCTGGAACATGCCGACCCTCCAAGAGTGTCTGGTATGTGTGGCCGAATTCTGGGTCGCTTTTGTAGAGAAGTGGCCAATCAGAAGTCTCTTGCCCACAAGAGTTGAGCACGGTGGTTAACGCCATGATCGGTGGGCGACTGAGGCATTCTGCAACAGTATTGGTGCTGCCCTTCTTATACTTGATATTCAAGTGGAACTGTTGCAGGTATGTAGACCACTTCTAATGGCGATCATTTTGCAATTTCCCTTGGGTCTGTATGAACTGCAGGGGTCGGTGGTTTGTGTGGATGACCATTTCCTTCCCCAAAATGTAATGCTTCCATTGTCAGCAGGCCTGCACAATGGAATACATCTCTTTATCATAAGTGGGGTACTTCCGGACTGTGTCTGAAAGTGTTTCACTGTGATATGCCACTGGATGTCCATGTTGAGTAAGGACTGCCCCAATAGCATAGTCAGAAGCATCTGTCTCGACCTCAAATGGTTGTTGTAAATCTGGTAACGCGAACACTGGTGCTATGCAGAGGCGATCCTTCAACTCTATGAATGCCTTCTGTTGAGATTCAGACCAAAAGAATTTTGCTTTCACCCCTCCCTTGGTGACTTGACTCAAGGGCCAAGTAATATGAGAAAACCCCAACACGAACCTACGGTAGAAGTTGGCAAGACCTAGAAAGCTGCGGAGCTTTGTTAGAGTGGTTGGAGATGGCCAATCTCGAATGACTTGGATCTTGGCTAGATCCACATGCACCCCCTGTTCATCAATGATGTATCCCAGATACTGAACCTGGGTCATGCCAAAAGTGCATTTCTCCAAATTGGCACATAGCTTGTGTTGATGCAGTGTTTGGAGAACCTGTCGGATATGGTGGAGGTGCTCTTCCCAACTCTGGTTGAAGATCAGAATGTCATCCAAGTATACTACTACAAATGAGTTGGTGAATGGCCGCAAGATGTCATCCATTAGCCTCATGAAGGTTGCAGGAGCATTCGTCAATCCGAAAGGCATAACCAACCATTTGAAAAGGCCCTCCTTGGATTTGAAGGCAGTCTTCCACACATTAGAGGGTTTGATTGGTACCTGGTGATATCCTGACTTCAGATCGATCTTGCTGAAATATTTCGCCCCCTTTAGTTGGTCCAGGAGGTCATCAATCCGCGGGATCGGGTACCTATTACAGACAGTGATCTTGTTCAGCGCCCGATAGTCAATACAAAGCCTCCACGTCCCATCCTTCTTCTATACCAACACGATCGGGCTCCCACAAGGCGATGAACTTGGACAGATGTGACCTTTCTGCAGGAGCTCCTGAATCTGCCTCTTGATTTCATCGTTCTCCAGAACGGAGCGCCAATAAATTGGTCCATTGGGTAGCGGCGCGCCTGGGGTCAGATCGATGGAGTGCTTGACCTGACAGTGCAGAGGAACCCCTGCGGGGGAGGTGAAGATGTCCTCGTACTCCTCCACGACCTTGTCCATCTGTAGTTGTCGTGCAGAGGGGCCCTGTCTGGAGGCCACGGCCACCGTCTTCTTCTTTCCTTGAGGGCGTATCATCAGGAAAACAAATTTCCTAGTTTTGGAAATGAGCTTACTGCATTGTTTTGCAGTAATCAAAGAGATGGCGGTAGGTGGTGCTACCTCTGGTATCCTGTACAACTTATTTCCCAATGTAATAATAACAGCACGGGGCCTTGATTCATACACAGCATGTTGCTTCCACAAGTATGGTTGTCCTAATAATACATCACAAACTTCAAGGGGAGCAATGTCACACAATACCTCATCCGTGAAGGGCTTGATGTTGTATGGAAGGCGGCACTGCTGGCTCACGCGAAGATCTCATCCTTGGTGAAGCCACCCAATGGTGTACGGTTGTGGATGTGCTGTGGTCGGTAAGCCCAACCGCTTCACAACCTCTGCCGAAATGAGGTTCTTTTGGCTCCCGCTATCAACAATGAACTATATCGGGGAGCCCTTTACCCACATCTGGGAGTGGAAGAGACGCTCCTCCTCCTCTGGATCTTCAGGTTCATTTTTCTGGATCTTGGCGATAGCAACAGTGGCGTTGGGATCCGCATCAATGATCTGCTTGCCTTTGTCATTCCCCTTATCGGGTTCTGACTCAGAGTCGGAACATGCATCTGATTCTGAAACCTTTAGCTCAGCCACCAGTGACTGCTTGGCCCGACACTCACTTGTGTTGTGAGTGGAGCTCTTATGGAACTCACACCATTTTCCCGTGTCCTTTTTCGGCTTCGCGGCGCTGTTCTTTGCTTGCAGCTTCGGCGAGTTGTCTTGGGCTGACTCGCCTTGGCTTTGTCTTTTGTTCTGTGGTTTAGGGGCACCTTTCCCCTGCTTTGGATTCGCAGATCCAAAGTCCCACTTCTTTTGTTTAAACTTCTGCTCGACCTTGACGGCATATCGATATGTTGTGCCGAGTGAGGAGATGTTCAGGAATTGTATTTCTTCCTAGATGTACTTGTGCAGGCAGCCACGGTATTTGAGTATCAAATGCTACTCCGAATCCTTGATACCCAACTTTGTGCGAAGGGTATGGAAAAGATTGGTGAACTCCGGCACGTCTTGGTCCCTTCCCTGCCGCAGCGTGGTCCACTTTATGTATTCATCCTCATAGCTTCCGACATGGTAGTACTGCTCCTTGATGGCATCCCGGAATGAATTCCAGGTGGGTGCGGCTAAAAATAGTGAGCCAGTACTTTCATCCTTCTGCTCGCAGTAGGTTTCCCACCATTCCTTGACATGGGGGGCTGCTTTGAGAAGAGCGAAAACAATCTTTTCCCGAATCGAAAATTCATGAACAGAAAAATAACCCTTTAGCAGATTTAACCATTTATCTACGGCATTTGCGTCTATTTGACACTCGAATATGGGGATTTCAAAATTAACTTGTACCTTAAAGGGCGTGGCGTTTCCAGAGTAGCTGCTAGAAGCCGATGCGTCGCTTCTGGGTAGCCGTTGAAGGATCTGGGCAAAGCTGTCCATTATCGCGTTCCATTGTCGCTCGAGGGCTTCTTCGAGCAAGATTTTGATAGGATCTCCTGCCCCCTCGTCTTTCTTCTCATCCGCCATGGGAGGCCGTCAGGATTTGCGAGGCTGGTCTTGTAAAGGTTCGACCAGTTCAAGCCCTAACTCCTTATATCCTGACCTTGTTGGGGACATGCAAAGAAAAACAGAGAAAAAGCAGACCGCTCTGATACCACTGATCCGGACTTAAACAGGAACGCAACAAATTACAGAGATAACCATAAACACAGATATGCAGCGGAAATAATACTTCATTTCATTAATGTAAAACACTGAAATATGCTTACAAACAATAATGGAAACTAGCTAGGGCGATGGTAGCTTATCTCTGAGAAGAGATGTGGTGGCTACATGCCTCTGAACTATGTTACAATGAGGCTCGAAGGCCTATTTATTGTTGAGAAACAATGGAAAACCCTTAACATTCCAAAACCTAACCCTAGAAGATGAAACACCAAACTGTGGGCCCCGTTTGGGTAAATTGGTACACCAACTTCCCGGGGTCGTAACTTTGGCATATGATCTCCATTTGACGCGTACAATAGCTCGTTAGAAAGATCTATCCGAGCACTACCACTTTGGGAGGCAACATGGGTCCATGTACCCATGTTGCCCCAGATTTCCCAAAAAACGTCGTTTAGGGCCTCAAAACTGCTCCGGAAGTTCCGGACCCGAAAAACTGCTAAAAATAGTAAGTTGTGCTACAATTAAGGAAACTGAAAATGCTGAGAGAAGCAATGGTGGACTTGGCAGGTGGCCACCAATATCCACCTAGATCAGAGTCCCTTATTATTAGTAATTGTTGTATTTTCCTTGATTGTGATGCTTTAAGCCCCAATAATAGGGCTTCATATTCAACAACATTATTGGTGCAAGCGAATTGGAGTCTCAAGTAGAACATTAAATATTCCTTGGATGGGGAGATGAGGACAATACCTGCCCCTGACCCTGATTTAGAGTGGGCTCCATCAAAATACATTATCCAAAGTCCAAGCAGAGGTGGGGCTTTGATGTGTTCATTATTGAAAACCCTCCGTTCCCCAAGCTCAATGCTTTCTTCTCCTAAGTCGTTGTCAGGATCTTGAGAGGAGACGATCATGGGGGCAGAAAATTCATGCCTAGGAATGGATACATAGGAGTTTTCCTTCCAAAGGAGTTATATAGTGGAGCTATCTTCATTAATGGAGAAGTTTAGATCCTCAACTAGTTGCTTAGACATAATCATTCCCCATGCAGGGTCCATTCCCACGATGACTATGTTCATGGTGAATTCCTTTACAGGATATGTATGATAAAATGCCTTTTTCCCTTCCACTATTCCACATACCCTAAGCTCATCACAATTTAGGATCATTTTATTAAGACATTCTTTTTAGAGCTTAAGTCCAAGTTTCTCCATAATACTTGAGGACATGATGTGAACTGGACTACTAGAATTCAAAATAAAATTTCTCAAGGTATGGCCATTTATTCCAAGGGAAATATAGAATGGGTCACTCATATTCAAAGCTAACCCTAGAGGAAGTCTCATAGCAAGATTAGGGGGCTTCTTCTTGTGGCCTCCTCTTGTTCTTTTACTAGTCTCATGGAATGTGTTAAAGGGTCACTCATGTTCAAAGCTAACCTTAAAGGAAGTCTCATAGCAAGATTAGGGGGCTTCTTCTTGTGGCCTCCTCTTGTTCTGTTACTAGTCTCATGCAATGTGTTATTTTCGTGAGGGGGAATTTCCTTGTCATTTGAGGGGTGGGGGGTTATGATCTTCAACTTGCACCATGTTGATGGAAGTCTGCCTCATGGCTTGATCAAGATTGAAGATTATATCTTGGGCTTGAAGGAGACTAGTGGGGTTCTTGTTTCTAACATCGAAGACCAATTTTCTTGTGAAAATGTTGAAGTAAGCGGCTAGGGTATATCATATGCTAAATTTTAGCGAGCTTTTGCATTTTGCAATATAACATAAGAGTGGTACATGGGCTAATAGTAGTTTTAGCCATCTTTTGCATTTTGTGGTACATTCCCTGTTGAGAGTGGCCAAATTATCCTTTTTATTTTCTTTCTAGCTGCATCAACCTCCGGGGCATTGTTCTAGGCCCGTCCCAAAGTGTGGACAAGGGGAGGGGGAGGCTAACCTTGTGTGGACCCAATGGACACATGTGGACCCGGATGGGAAAAGAGATGAATGGGGCTCAAATGAGTGGAAAGGGATTAATGTAGGTGGTTTTGGAAAGCGGGACTACACAACCAAAATCGAGATTTCCCATGTAGCGCCAACCCTAAAGCTAATGGCCAATAAAGGAGATCCCATGGGACTAGGATACAAGGGTAACCATGAAATCGAGCAATGGAGACAAGAATACAAACCTAAACCACTCTTTCCGCCTAATCTCCCCACTAATTCATGCCCAAAAGTGCCCATGACAAGTAATGAAAACTACCTAACTATACCAATGAAAATCCATACCTTAAGCGTCGGGAGACCCACCTTCAAACATACATTCATAACAGATAGACGAGGGACCACATGGTTTGCTCAGGTGGCGGAGAAAATGGCACATCGGGCTATTTGGGGGCTAGTCATTGCCTATTGAGGACCATCTAGGAGAAATATTTTCTCCCTTATACACTACTCACAAGTGGTGGGTAATAGGCCAAAAGGAGTTGATCCTAGCATGAGGCAAGTTATATGTAGTAGGGAGAGAAACCTTTATCTATTTAGAGGACATCCAGTGGAGGCCCTTGTACATGATAGTAATAACTAAAGTGGGCTCTGGCACAAGAGGATGGGGCATCTACACTACAGGGCTATGTTGCATGAAACTTCTAGGAATTTGACTTTTCAGGATGTACCTATACCCAAAACTCTGAAACTCGGTTGAAACTCAACCATCATGTAATCATCTATAAGAGTTAATATAGACTTGGTTTTCCTTCTAAATTGTCATCTATGCGTCTTATTCCCTTTTTTCTTGCAAGATAATGTGTTATTCACTTATTTATAAATTTATTTTTATATATGTAAACATATATGACGTATTGGTCGACGTTTCCATTTTTGGGAGGTGACATTTCTAAACGTACACATTTCAGAAACTTCAAAACGTTTTGGTGCTTCGTGCAACTTAACTACAAGGATATACCACTGTTACAGGATATGGTCATTGGTTTTCTAGAGTTTAGTGTGGAGCAAGATGGTGTGTGCAAAGGTTATGCACTTGGAAAGCATGCCAAATTTGTGTTTCTTAACAGTGAGACCAAGTACAAGGGAGTATTGGATTTGGTGCATTTCAATGTTTGAAGTACTATGTTAGTGGATTTTTTCTTTGGATTTAGTTATTTTGTGACCTTCATAGATGGCTATTCCATGGGGACATGGATCTACTTCCTGAAGGCCAAGGATGAATCTTCGGTTGGCCCCAGGAGTTAAAGCTCTTGTGGAGAATCAAACTAGGAAGAAGATCAAGGTCCTCAAATTAGACAATGGGGGTAGACATAACTCCAATGAGCTGTAGGGTTTCTGCAAGGAGAAAAGAATAAATAAATAATTAATAATTCCATACAATCCGCAATAGAATGGAGTGGCAAAGAGAAGTAATAGGACTATAGTTGGAGAAGCAAAGGCAATGATCCAAGATTAGGACTTGCACATGTTCTTGTGCAAAAAGGCTTGTAACAAAATAGTGTACCTACAGAACATGAGTCCTCACAAGGTAGTAGAGGACAAGTCTCCTTAAGAGGCTTTTAGAAGAGTGAGACCGAATGTGAGCCATCTTCGCATCTTTAGTAGCCTAGTGTATGTCCATATTCCATTAAAGAAGAGGACTAAGATGGAGCCCTCATTTAAGAGAGGGATTTTGGTTGGAGATAGTGAGATCTCAAAGGCTTATAGGGCCTACATTCCGAGGTAAAGGAAGATAGTAGTTAGCCAGTATGTCATATTTCAGGAGGGTAGGACCTTTAGTGTTAAAATTTGAAAGTTCTATGCAGAAATTTAAAAATTATTTGCATAAACTTGAAAGTTCTATGCAAAAAATTGAATGTACTTTGCAGAAAACTGAATGGAACTAAATGTACTCTGCAAAAAGCTGAATGTACTTTGTATAAAATTGAATGGAACTAAATGTACTTTGCAAAAAAATAAATGTACGTTATTGTTACAATTACCTAGAATGGAGATTTCTTCTTCAAAACTTTTCAGATCAACAATTGTAGATAGAACATGAACTTAAGGATTATATGATGACAACCAAGCACAAATATAAGACACTAAGAGTTAAGTCCAATGACCAGGGCAAAACCCACAAGGGGAAATCCCAAATGATTCTTCTTATATTAGATTTCTTCAATTGTTTAGCAAAGTACAAAGAGAGAGAGAGAGAGAATGAATAAAGTCACCAATGTCTGATCAACTTGCAGTTGAAGTGCTCTTTCTCTTTGCTTGAAGATCTCCTTCTCTTGATCAGATCTTGTCCTTCACACTTGCTCTAGCTTTTCCCTTCCTCTTGCTCTTCACTTGTTCTCACACTTCTCTTGCATACAATCAACACTAGCTCTCCTACTTCACAATGAATCTGCTACACTCAACTCTCACTTGCTCTTGCTTAAATAAAAGGAAAAGGAGAAGAGTTACAAAATGAATTCATGCCTTGAGCTAATAATAGGTGAATCGAATTCCATGAGGGAGGAGTTACTTGAGGAGAAGTGTAACTCATCCTAAGAATAGAGAGAGAGGTGCATCTGTCTTAAAGAGTTACAATCGAATTAGGGAGAGAGAGAGTTACACTTAGACATGAGAGAATATTTGGTGAGAGTTACAAATCGAATTGAATGAGTTACAAATGCATTTAATGAGGAGGAGTTACACTTTTGCCATACATTGAATCAGTGGGAGAGAGTTACATTCTCTTAAGTGTGGAGTTACTATTTTATTCCAAGAGAGAGGCTCGATTTTCCAAGTAAAAGATTCTCAATTTTGTTTTTAATTAATCCATTAAAGGTGAATGACTTTACATTTTTTTATAAATAATAGTATAATAATAATAATAACAATAATACTAGTAAGGAAAAAACATTAATTCTTGACTTGTATAATCACGATTGATTTGATTTTAAAATGGATTTCATATGTCGAGATCATCCTTGATCATTTAGACATGACTTTCTATTTTTGGAAAGTAACTTCCAAATTGAGATGTGACTTACTATTTTTGGAAAGTCATATTAAAATGTTAGAAATGAAATTTTGTTATAGGTGGTCCAAACAGAATTGAAAAATATGATTTCTTCTAGGAGAAATTCATCCTTGAGCTGCCAAATTTTAACACTCCCTCTTAGCTAGGGAGGAATTTCTTTTTGCATCAAAGATCTTTGCTTCCTTTGATCTCATTCATTCATCTCAACTCAACTCTGCTCTGAAACATCTGTAACAATGAAGTCACAATCTAAAGAAGAATCATCCACTTGACACAAATTTGGAAAGGAAAGGATCATCACATGTCACATAGACAAGGATTACACTCAACCAATTTTCATCTAAAAAATTAGGTGATAGAACACAGGCATCACATAGACAAGACTCAAACAAGTCACACAGACAAGAATCAAACACAACCAAGTGTCAAGTGGTGGAACACTTGCATCTTAGACAAGTCACACAAACAAGTCTCACTACACCTATTGGCCAGATAGGTGACTCTTCCCACGTCCCAGACTATGGGTCGGATGCATACTGAGGCCTACTCTTATGGCACACACTACACAAGAGGTCCCTCATCCTTAGGAGCTTTCTGTCATCATTCTCTAATCTCATGAGCTATGATAGGGGGGACAGGCAACTCAGTGTTCTCAATCAGTTGCGACTGCTTCGTATAAGGGTCACATCCATAAGTCCAAGCTGCTCTCTAAAATCCAAGGACTTTCCTTTCGACCAAGGTTGGTAATAATGTCAGCTATATGATCATTAGAGGAGATGTGATGGAGACTCACTACTCCTCTTTGCACCATATCCCAGATATAGTGATACTTGATCTCAATATGCTTGGACTTGTCATTAAACACAATATTTTCTGCAAGATGAATTCCACTCTTATTGTCATAATATATAACTGTTGTCTCTGAAACTTGCTCAAATAGTTCCCCAAAAAACTTTCTTAGCCAAACTGCCTCACAGCTAGCCATGCTAGCAACAATGTACTCAGCGTCAACTGTACTCAGAGCAACAAAATTATGTTTTCTACTCATCTAAGAGATCATGGCAGATCCCAAGCTAAAGCAACACCCATAAGTGCTCTTTCTATCAACAAAGTTACCTGCCCAATCAACATCAGTATATCCATGAAGTCTTACATTTTCAACAATATATTTTAATCCTAGATTTATAGTTCCATGCAAGTATCTAAGTAAATGTTTTCTGCAATCCAGTGGGCATGAAAGGGATCAATCATATTCTGACTTAAAGTGTTTACAACAAAGCACATGTCAAGCCTAGTGTTTACCAAAAACATCAAAGTACCAATGAGTTGTCTATACTCTGGGATTTGATAGACTAGGTCCTGCAACTTTGCCACATAATTTCTTAACGTTCATTTCCATAGGAGTATGCATGGACAAATATTCTACCATAGCAAATTTTCAAGAAGCTTAACAACATATTTTCCTTGAGAAAGATAAATTTCAGAAGGTCTTTGCCAGACTTCTAGACCCATAAAGTAATGCATCAAATCAAGGTCTTTCATTTCAAATTCAGACGCTAACTCCCTCTTACACTGGAGGATAAGAGGTTCTCCTCCTGTCAAGAATAAATCATCAACATACAATACCAAAACCAAAGATATATCTTGGATTGTCTTGAAGTAGAGGTTTGGGTTTGCATTGCTTCTTGTGACACCAAGATTTATTAGGTAGCTATCAATGTGAGGATACCAAGATCTTAGAGCTTGCTTAAGCCCATATAAGGCTTTCTTCAGTGTGCATACACGAGTTTCCCTATCATGATCTTCAAAGCATTGTGGTTGTTCCACAAATACCTCTTCCTTGAGGAAGCCATGCAATAAAGCAATTTTCACATCCATTTGGTGAAGAGTCCTTCCCTGGCTAGCAGCTAAGGCAACAACAAATCAAGTAGTATATCGAGCTACAGGTGCAAAAATATCATCATAATCTATTCCCTCTTTCTGAGAGAAACCTTTAGGGTTTACTTTGCTAAGGTATGAAACTCTAGTTCTTTAGGGTTTGATTGAGCCTATAAGCAAAACGTTTGTTATGTGTTTAAAGTAAGACCCTAGGAAGGAAGCCCTAGGTATATATATGTACATTTGGTCGAAACCCTAGCTTGGTCTAGGTCAATATATGTCTAATGTTGTCTAACATATGATATGCTTATGCATGATAACGAATTCCTAAATACGTGTGTTGACGTAGTTATTGATGGTCATAAGTCTTAGGATTTGATATAAGTCCTTGTCTGAGATTCTAGGATGATGATATTTGGAAATCTAGGGTTTTGCAGCTAAACCCTAATAGTAGTTAAATTCTCTAGTATGTGTGATATAACAATTCGAGATCTATTTATAATATATGTAATGATTGTTGAGATTGTGAAAATGAATTTCTAGGGTTTTGGAGTTAAACCTTAGTAGAAGTAAAAATCTTTGATGTATGATGACAATGTCATAATTTGAGATTTGTGTAAGATTGTTGAAATTTGAGTTTTAGTTGTGATGGATTGAAAATCTAGGGTTTGGAACTAACCCTAGTGGAAGTTGGTCATGTTGATTACTAAGTTGTGATTGGTTTTGATTGATTTTGTATGAAATCTAGGATTTGTGTGAAACTCTAGTGGGAAGTCTAACATATGAATTTTGAAAGTTGTTAGATGCCTTGTAGATCTATATTTGTTTGAATTGTTTCTAGGGTTTGCTATATGTTGGAGTAGGGTATGTCATACCTTTGGAAAAAACATTGAAACCCTAGATGTAATGAAAGTTGTTATGAAGTAGTCTAGGGTTTATGACAAAGTCCCTAGCAAGATGTTGAAAAATATGTGTCTCTAGCTTGCGTATCTGATATATATTAGGTTGAAATGCCTTCGTAATTCTAATATGGCTAACTTCATGCTTCTATAGATTTGCTTGTACTTTCTATCTAAGTTGTGCCAGTACACAATCTTCAATATGGTGAAGATGTTCGTTGATAGGCATGATGTGAATAATGATGGCAATGATAACTCTGATGAAATGGTTGGAAGCCACAAAAGATTCTCCAATGTCAAAGTGAAGAAGTAGATCTCCCTGAGATTAAGAGGGAGCCTGGTTAAAGGGCAACTCCCTAGTTGAGAGGGAGGGCATAACATAGTTTTGATTGGAGAATGTTTTTGAAGATATGTTGTTGTATATGAAGTAGGAAAGGAAAGTGTATGATTGAGGAATCTTTTGTCAAAGATTCGCTGGATAGTCTTACTATGTTGAGAAGCAACATTAGTTGTCTGGAAGACCCTGAAGGTTTGTATTTTATTATGTACATGTGAAAGTATATTATTAATTGCGGTTGTGTTTGTACAGGTGAATTTCTTGAAGATTTTGATAGCATGCTGGTTACCAATCAGTTTGATTGGGAGAAATTGGAGTGTTGAGGCTTTGTCAGTGAAGCATTGCCTGTGAGGACATCTGGCTGGCACTTTATGTTGATGTCTAGGTCCCAAAGTTGGAAAAGGTGGTGTTGGTTATAGAGCTCTATTTTTGGATACACACCTGGATCTTTGGGTTGGTGGTTAGCAAGCAAGCCTGATGGTACCTAGAGAGGTTGAAAGCTTGAGTCCACCTTATTCCCACTTGGATAGAATGCCCAAGTAAGAATCTAGTCCGTTGCATTATGGTGCCTAAATTGTTGAGAGACCAATGGATAGATTGCCCTGGTCAGGAATCTAGTCCATGGCATCACGGTTCCTAAAGTTCTTCATAGTTCATATGGTTGAGATCTTCCTTGTACTTGTATATGATGAATACCTCCCTAGTTAAGAGGGAGTGTTGGAAAATGTAACTAGGTACAGTCTTCATTTAATGTATTTGAGTAATCTTGTAATGTACTTGTCAACAGAATAAAGAAAATAATAATTATTATTATTATTGTGACTTATTAAAACATGCGTTTCATGCTTGGGTCACCATGTTTTAGGTCAAAGTCCCCATTGAGGACTTTTAGGATTTATTCTGAGTCAATAGAGTCATTGTACTTTTAAAAAGACCCTTCTTGGGCTTTTGAATCACGTAAAAAGGTTAGGTATTGAGTCAAATATGAATTATGTTCTCCACACGAAGTCAGTGTTAAGATGATCAAGTCGGCCTCAAGGAGGGCTATTCGACCTCACCAAAGGACCATAAATAGAGCAGTTCAAATTCCATTTGAAACACACTCTCTCACAAGCAAGTTTGATATCTCTTGAAGTTGGAAGAAGTGCGAAGTAGAAGAAGGAAGTGTGAGTTTGGTCTAGGAGAAGGAAAAAAGTTGCAAAGGAAGTACAAAGGCCTAAGATACAAGAAGGAAGGTCAAGCGAAGAAAGGAAGTCTGAAATTAGGCAGGAATATAAATAGAGCAGTTCAAATTCCATTTGAAACACACTTTCTCACAAGCAAGTTCGATATCTCTTGAAGTTGGAAGAAGTGCGAAGTAGAAGAAGGAAGTATGAGTTTGGTCTAGGAGAAGGAAAAAGGTTGAAAAGGAAGTACAAAGGCCTAAGATACAAGAAGGAAGGTCAAGCGAAGAAAGGAAGTCTAAAATTAGGTAGGATTATAAATAGAGCAGTTCAAATTCCGTTTGAAACACACTCTCTCACAAGCAAGTTCGATATCTCTTGAAGTTGGAAGAAGTGCGAAGGAGAATAAGGAAGAGTAGGAAGTGCGAGTTTGGTCTAGGAGAAGGAAAAAGGTTGAAAAGGAAGTACAAAGGCCTAAGATACAAGAAGGAAGGTCAAGCGAAGAAAGGAAGTCTGAAATTAGGCTTATTAATGCTCCCACATGCAAGAATCTAGGGTTTCTGGATAGATTGCAAGACCAAAGATTGCAGAACTGATTGCAGATCCATAGTTGCAGGACCGAGACCTTGTTTGGGGCAGTTTGAGAAGGATTTGACCATCATTGACTTTGGAATACTTTCGCTTGGTTGGATGTGATCTTGTTAAGGGCTGACTTGGTGCTTGGAAGGGAGTTTTGACTTTAGTCTTTGGGTCTTGGAGGTCTCATTTTGGATCTGATTCTATAAGAAGTGGATTGTTCGGGTTTTCCCCAAGTTGTGGGGTTTTGCCCTGGCATGGAGCCTATATCTTGTGTCTATTGTCTCTTGTGATCTTCATGTTTATATTGGTAATTGTTTGATGAAGAAAAGAAACACAAAGAAATTAATATGAAGCCAACAAAGTTCACAAATAATTATCAAGCTAAGGAAAATCAACATATAACTACATTGCCTTTGATTTTCTAAGAAGTTGAATTTAATTATTACAAGGAGGTTTGGACGTGTGGATGAAACCATTGATGAGGTGCTCTCCTATTTATTTCCTCTTCATATTGGATATGGTTGAGTCTATAAGGTAATTAGTGAGTAGGATTGGTACCTTTAATTTTATTTGAAAATCTACCTATACTTGAACTAGGAAACATGTAAGCCCCGGGGTGTAGATTACTTGGAAACAGATGTTATGTAAAGATTATGAGTTCCTTGGTTCAAATCCCGACTTACCTATATCCACAGTAGAAGTATCTGTGTACACCAAGTAGTCGTAGTCGTAGTGGATAGAATCGACCTTGTGTCATACAAGTATGAGACTGCCCCAGTTTTCGATTCCATTAATCACAAGAAAAATAAAAAGAAAATAGAGAAGAATAAAACAAAATTAGGAAATTTGTAACTAAATTATTTTAAAATACACCCTTTGTTTCTTAAAAAAACAATTATTTTTTATTATCACCTAAAAATGGCTTTGAGCCTAAGTCGTTGGGTATCTGGGTGGTGGAGATGGGTGTGGGTGTGAGAATGGGGATGCCACTTTTGAAACAAGAGAGGATTTGTGAAGGGTATACATATAACAGTTTTATACATATTAAAAAAATAATTTAAAAAAGATCAAAATAATAATATTTTTTTGTTTTTTTAAATCTGCCATGCTCATAAGCACATGATATCATTTTCAAATGAAATTCATTATTCATATAAAATATAAATATCACAACTTACAAGGCTACAATTAACCGAAAAATCATGCATAGTACATATTTAATATCAAATAACATACATGATTTAAGATTCTCATTCAACAGTGATGAATCCAGATTTATATAATGAGTAGGAAAATGATAAATTTGATTATTATATTTCAAAATTAACATTAATATGTTTCAAGTTTTAAAGAAAGAAAACTACTTTTTAATCATATTTTTGACTTAATTTTTTAATTGTATTTTTGACTCATCTCCTTGTAGGTTTACTCAAATGTCAATTGTAGGCATCTTTTGGAAGTAGAATTAAACTCCGCATTCAAAGAGTACCTACTTTGCATACTTTTGAGTAGATCATCGTGGAAAAGGTTGAAAATTTTGTTTCTTCAAAAAAAAAAATTTTTTTGATGTATTTTTTTTTTTTTCTTCGACGCGAGTCTACTCAAAATCATGTAGAGTGGGTACTCGTTGTTAATTATGAATCCAATGTGTGCCTACTCTTGACATTTGAGTAACCTATAAGAAGATAAGTAGAAAATATAATTTAAAAGATTAGTTTTCTTCTTTTGCCTCCAATAATATTTGCCCCTAAGAATGACATCATCATCTTGGATCTTATTGATTCTTTTAAATATGATTTGATTAATATTTTTTTTGTCTTAAGTTTATTTTTGACATCAAATTCCCCTAATAAATTGGCTCATCATGTTTGTATAAAGAGAAGTAACACAAATAGAATCTGTCAAAACAAGCGTATATATTTCTAATACAATTCATTAATTAACCTTTGACATTTCTTAATTCTCTTATTTCTTATATAGTGTTTTCATTGAAGTCAAACAGATCATGAATGGACTCTTCTTCTAGGCCATTTGTGGGCTGTTTGAGCAAATGCAACATAAAGTGTGAGTAAAGTGTTTCCGCTTTAATTTTAAATATACTTTTAACCTTTATAATTAAAACTTATATATAAATATATAAATATATATATATATATATTCACTTTTCAACGTTTTCTCTTTTTTTAATTTATTATTTCTTTTATCAAAATAAAAGGTGCAGGGATTTAAACCTTCGTTTCTTTCCTATTATCAAAATGAATTAACCAAATTTCTTACTTTGGATGTTAAGAATCAAAGTCTGCAACTTTCCTTTTTAAATTTTTGAATCTGATTTAGAGTTTTAATTTTGCCTCATAAGAATGATTTGATTAGGGAATATTATGCAAAGGTTGGATTTAGGGGTATAATTTGAATTGTGGTTATAGAGACGAAAATCTCATAGACAAGATTAAACACAATAACACTAGCATCCCATCCTTAAGCTTAGCTTGGGAATACAATGAAGAAGAAAAGGTGAAAAAGTAAGACCCTTGAGATCATTGATCACTGAAGATGTCGACATATAATCACTCATGTATTGACAAAGTAAATATTACATCCCAATGATGAGCTCGGTTTATAGTCATAGCGTTTAGAATTATCAGACCGTACAATTTTAGGCTGTGATATTGACATGTCTTGTTGCCATATGTTGCAAAATCAACAAATTTCATAACCTAAAATCGCAGTAATGATGTGCCTCATACTCCAATGTTGCAAGCTTGTAAAACATGTAACTATTCAATCATAATCTAAAACACCAATGAAAACCTTTACAGCAATCCTTGATGTAAACTTGTTAAGAAATTACATGTTTTGTTTTCTAAGTGCTTGGCTTTACAATCAACTTTTACATACATGCTACTCTCAATTTACAAAAATGATGTAGGTCGGATTTATTGATTTCAGGTTTTATAAATTTCTTCTATATGATGGGCTTTGATTTAGATATAAATCTATATATTAGATTTCAGATATCTAGGGTTGAAAATGTGAGCAATACATGATCGGAGTTGGATTTTTGTAATTCATGAATGGATGCACGCACTATTAAGTTTGATTTGTAATTAGGCTATAGTGGAAACCTTAGGAAGTGGATGTGCAATAGATTTATAAGCTTTTTATATATATTTATTATAACATAGATATAAATATGGATGCAGAATTAAATGAAACTAATGATTATGCATTATCAAACCCTTTTAAATTGGGAGTTTGTAAACATAATTTATTAATAAAAAAATTATTTGACTAATTGGGTAGTTCTTATTTTCTCTTTTGCAGGGGACTTCCAATCATTCCGTTTTGGGGTGGTGAATGAAGCAATAGACAAAAGTGTGTTCTATTGTGAGGTCTTATATTTGAACATTTTAGTGTTTTGCTTCTTGAAGGTTTTTTAAATGTCTTATTAATGCTGGTTACTAGATGTAAGATATATTGGTAATTATTTTTTTGATGTAGATTGTGATTAAATACTCTTAATGATGCTAGAGATAGTGAATGTTATACGTGTGTACAATTATTTGCAGATATAATAAAGATGTTTTTTCTTTTCATTTCCTTTTTTTAATCTTAAAGAAAATGAGTGTTATATTAGATGAAAATTTTAATAAGTTTACATCAAGGGTTACATGAGGATAATGAATGATAAAATTTTGAAAAGTGTAACCAGGTTCGGTCTTCATAATGACATGTAATTATGATTTTTATGTAATTGATGGAAAGAAGAAAAATAATGATTGTATACTTGCTTCATGGGTTTCATGAGAAAGGGATTTTATTTTTAGATGACTCCCATTGAGAGGGTTTAGAATTTGTCATAAAAGTCAAAGTCAATGTCATGTATGGAGAGCCCTTCTTGGGCATGTTACATACGTATAATAGTCTATAGGATTGTCAAATAGCCCTCCAAGACAAGCACTTGTTTCTCCTCTTCAAGTTGGCCTCACGACAGAAAGAAGAACACATGTTGGCTTCAAATTATGGAGACACACCTATTTGGGCAAGCACAGGTCAGCTTTTTTATGGGACAACAACTATATATAGGTGTGTAGGGTCTTCACATTTCAAATGAAGACAGTTTAAACATCTCTTTGAATTTCGGATGAACAGTGGTGTTGAAGAATCTAGGGCAAGCAAAGTTAAGATGATTCTTCATTACATGATAACAATTTGTGAAGTATTTAAATAGTTTATCTTAGCTTGATGTTTACTTCATTATTAACATGTGTGTGTTAACTTCATCAAACTGCTATCAAGAATAAAAGAGATAGGAACACAAATGTTTGGATTTCTGCCAGGGCCAAAACCTCTCCCTCTTGGAGAGGAAAACCCACACAAAATTCTTCTTATAGAGATTCTATTGACGAATACCAAGACCATGACCCTTGACACTATCTGCCTCTCCAAGACCAAGCCATCAATCCTCTTTCTCGAGCACTGTTGAGATCATCATCTTGCTGCTCCTCTGACACCATTGCATTACTGAGAATTTCATTGTTGTAGCAATGTCATTAGGTTTATCATGGCTACACCATGGTTGTCTCTATCATGACAACACTTCACTGTACTGCTTCTTTCATCATACTTGGACTGTAATACTTCTTGTGATCCTTGTCATTGTGACTGCCTTTCAAATCTTATTCATATTGAGATTACTATCTTGATTGAGATTGTAACCATGTTATAACAGAGATACCTTACTGTACCTTATCCGAGATTTCAAACCTCTAAAAAGGACATCCTAAACTGTCTTCTATAATATGGATCTCTGCTATATCCATGATTGCACCTAGTCACCGAAATCTTGCACCCAAGTCTGTAGCTATGTCGAGATTGTAATACATATGAGGCAAATATGTGATCTTCATTGATCCTATAGAATAGATCCATGACTGCTCATCCTTGTACCTAGTATCCTATAGGGATACCATGACTGCTCCTTGTCATACTTATCCATGTAATGCGAAGACTGTCACTATAAGGGTTAGGTATCTATATAGTTTAGACCTTACTACAATAACCTCATCCGAAGTCTTTACTTCCTCGTCCATCCGAGCATTGATTCATAGGTAGTATATAGATCAGATCTGCGTCCATATTATACTTTCAAGTTCTGGTCATGACTGCACCTAATACCCTAGTCGAGGTGCAGTCAGACCTTGCTTCTTCATGCGAGATCTTCTTCCTTGATTGCGTGCTCTCTACCTCATTGACTAGGGCTCCCTCCACTGAGTCCTTGGCTGCTTGCAGTGACATGAGATCACACTGCCTACATCCATATGAAGCACACCTTCCTACACCCTATACCCTATTGAAATCTCATAGAAATGTGAGATCTTCATCACTGATTTGTGGATACCTCAACAGGGTACTTATAGTGGTTGTGCACATATATATCAGGTCGACATGACCTTCTGAACCGACGTGTCGTTTTCTTCAAACCGACATGTCATATATTTATATGTTTAATCCATTTTTGAGCCAACATGAAGATCCTTTGAATCTTTTGCTTGTAGACTTTGGTAGGCTTGCATTTGAGGCATTGATCTTGGTCTTGGAGGGTTGTTTAGACAACTTGAAGACTTGTACATGTTTGCATAAACCCATGAAGAGCTTTTATACACATGACATGACTCTTTTACATATGAATAAATCCTAATGACAACAAGAAGAAGTCTTTCACCTAGAGGCACTTCTTGCTCATGAAACCCATGTAGCAAGATTACAAAAATAATTTATTACATCATGTATTACATCAATTACAAAGATGATGTCATTATGAAGACCGAACCTAGTTACACTTTCTTCAACAAGTGGGAGCAACAAGTTCGAACATCTCTTCAGAAACTCGGATAAGGGTACACAGTTCTGTCAAGGGAATTCAAATTCCTCTAAGATTTAGATCGCAAAAAAGAGAACAGTTCAGATGGGATAGTGAGAAGTGATAAAGGGACAACGAGGAGTGATGAAGGGACAACGAAGTTTTGTCTAGGAATAACAGTTCGGATTTCATGAGACAAGGGTCTCGATGCTACAACAGAGGAACACCATTTGATAGAAGCATATATACTACAACTCGGTCCTTTGAAGAAGCCACAACTTGATGCTATCTTGGAGACCACTGTGTGGTGCTATGAAGGAGCTATCATTCTAAGATCTATCACAATATTTCAGTGCTACTAAAATGGTCACATTTTAGTGACATTACATTGACATGTCTCGGTGCCATCTCTAGTGGATCTACAGTTCATTGAGGAGATGATCTCAATGTTAAGAAGGTCAAAGAGGAAGAGGAATCAAGAAGAAGAAAAGAGCAGAAGACAGAGAACTAGTGTCTTGGTCTTGGAGTGGTTAATAGGTCAAGGGTCTTGGTCTTGGTTTTTGTCAATTGGAATCTCTATAAGAAGAATTTGTGCAGGTTTTCCTCTCAAAGAATTAGAGGTTTGGCCCTGGTTGATAGCCTACATTCTGTGTCTCTTGTCTATTTATGTTCATGCATTGGTAGTTGTTTGATGAAGAAAAGCACTAATAACTTAAGCAACAAGAAGATCCTAATCTAATGAACTAAAAGACACTCACAAGCAGTTACTAATTAAGAGAAATCACCTAATTCATGATGTCCTAGATTTCTCAACATGGTATCAGAGCTAAGGTGTCAAAGTCAATGAGAGGCATCTATTCAAAGGGACACTCAAGGATCGAGTTTCAAGAAAGGCATCAAAGCAAGTTGAAGGATATCAAAGTGAAGTCAAGATCTACATCAAAGTATCAAACCCTAAATCAAAGAAGATGTAACAACCCTGGTGAAAATTCCATGTAATAAAAGTTAATAAAGGCAAAATAATAACCACAGTTGATGGGACACTTATTCCAAGTTGAATGTTTGGCAAGAAATCCTAGTGATGGGGATCACTTGTGATTATTTAATGGCTAAGGAAATTGGCAAAGGCAATGGCTAAGGCTTTGGAAAGGCAAAATGATATTTTTGGCACATTTATTTATGAAAATAATGGAAATTAGGAGAAAAGGGAGGTGAAAGGTCACAAGTTGCATGTGAGGAGGAAAATGAAGGAAAATAATGGAAAATGAAGAAAATAGAGGTCTCATTAATAAAAAGGCTTCTGAGGATCAGTTGGTAACCTTTTATCAATTCAGTTTTGTAGCTCTCTCATTATTTTCTCTCTCTCTCGTACTCTTGGAGACTTAGAGCTTTCTTGGAGCAATCTTGGAGAGTGTGGCATACTTGGATTTTTGGAGCAAGAAGGCAAAGGAGGAGCACGAAAGCACAAGAGGGCATCAGGATCAGCAGCTACAGCGGGATTTGCTTGCAGGTACCGAGTTGCATGTATGTTTTCCTCACTAGTTTTGGCATGCATGTGGATTTCTGGTCATGATCTGTCACTGGCATGGAGGATTGCCTGGATTGACAATGGATTGCCTAGCCTTGCCATTTCTTGTATAGCCATGGTGATTGTGGATTGTTTTCCTTGTTTTGTTTTGGTTGGTTCTCATGTTTCCTTAGCTTGGGTTGAGTTGCTAGTCCTGGAAGGTGTAGTTGGACAGACGCTCTGGAAGCCTTGTAACAACTTGGGTTGGGTTACTAGTCTTGGAAGCCTTGGTTGGACAAACACACTAATACAAATCCAAAAGAAATTTCATTTGGAGGAAGATCATCCAAAAGGGAACTAATAAATCTTCATCAATAATCATCAAATGGATCAAGTTGAAGATTTCATCTTCACTTGTCAATTAAGTATATTTTATTCTATAATCTAATGTGGTGAAATGACTTCGTTTTTGCAAGGAGATCTATAAGTTGGTTGGGTCATTGAACTTCCTTGCATAGAAAATGAGGATAGACATAGTCATCGAATAAAGTTAAGTCATTAATCATATTTATGGAAAAGTCTCCAAACCATCTGAAGGTCAAGCATTATCTGAATACATGGAAAGGGATCAAAGGGCTCTTTATATAGTAGGATTGGAGACATCAAAAGAGATATATGATAAGCTGGTAGAACTATTCTCGGAAGATGAGATATGAAAGGTCATATCACTTATATATGATCTACACAAATTGAAGGTATCAAAGGATGAAGGGATATCTTCATAAGGTCTCAACTGCAAAGATCTAGGAGAGATGATAAGGAGATAATCCTCATTATTCTAAATGCACTAATTGATGTGTTGAAGAAGGTGTAACTAGGTTTGGCCTTCATAAGTGTAATTTTGATCTTTGTACATGTAAAAGAAAAGAAATATTATTTTTTGTTGAATTGAGGCTTCTGTGATCCATCATAGTTATAAGAAGAGCTTCGGCGTAAATCACATAAAGAAAGACTTTTGTCGACGCGTTTCGAACCAACCAGTGTGGCTCATCGTCAGGACAAGTTGAAGAAACAGATCCAGCAATTGCATGTTATATAGTCTGAGCAGAGCCTCCAACGGCTATCCTAGACAAACGGCTAATTTTTTACTTAAGGACCAGGGTCAAAAAGTCAATTTGATAATCTAAGGAAATTAGTTATATTAGGTAACCATACCTTAAATATATATATATAAATTAAATTTAATGGTATTAATAATTGAAAAAGAATCTTTTGATAATTAAAAATTAAAAGTTATTTTAATTTTAAATGGGATTTAGTTATAAGGAAGACCTTACTTCTAATAAATATACGGTAAATATTTAGTAATCAGTTAAATAAAAAATAATTAATTAATAAAATAAATAAATTTAATGAAGAACGTCGCTGAAGAAGGTTAAAGTTAGTTACAAAAAATAAAAATAAAAATCAATAAATAAATAATAAATAAATAAAATAAAAATAAAATGAAATAGAATAAATAAGAATAAAAATAAATAAATAAATTTTAAAATATAAAATAAAATAAAAATTAATTAATTAATTAAATTTATTTATCTATTTATTTATTACAATTATTATTATTATTATTTATTTATTTATTTTTTATTTAAATAAATTAAATTAAATTAAATAAAAAATAATTTTTCTTTTTTAAATTTATTTATTTATTTTTTTTATTTTATTTTTTAAATACTAATAATAATAAATTAAAAAATAATAAAAATTAAATTAAATTAAAAAATAATAAATTAAATTAAATTTTAAAAAAAAAAAAAAAAAAAGACCAGAATAAAGACCATTAAAAAACCCTGAGCAGGAAGGATAAACCCAAGGAGGAAGGAGGGCTCCAGGGGGAATAAAGAAAGCTGGAAAGGATAAAAGAAAGACTAGGACGAAAGGGCAGGGATCCAACAGCTACTGATCTTCCAGCCATCATCTCTATTGAGATTGTTCGGCCTTTTTTCAATCTCAATAGCTTCCCTGAATTTACGATGATGGAACTGAGCAACCTTGGCAACAACCTTGGCCTCCTCTATGCAAACCTGATGATTGGTCTTTTCCACGTGCTCAGGTTTGCATAGAGGAGGCCAAGGTTGTTGCCAAGGTTTCTCAGTTCCATCATTGTAAATTCAGGGAAGCTATTGAGATTGAAAAAATGTCGAACAATCTCAATAGAGATGATGGCTGGAAGATCAGTAGCTGTTGGATCCCTGCCCTTTCGTCCTAGTCTTTCTTTTATCCTTTCCAGCTTTCTTTATTCCCCCTGGAGCCCTCCTTCCTCCTTGGGTTTATCCTTCCTGCTCAGGGTTTTTTTATTGGTCTTCTTCTTTCTTTTTTTTTTTTAATTAATTTAATTTATTATTTTTTAATTTAATTTAATTTTTTATTATTTTTTAATTTATTATTATTAGTATTTAAAAAAAAAAATAAAAAAAAAAAGTATATATATATAAATAAATAAATAAATTATTATTATTTATTTAATTTAATTTAATTTATTTAAATAAATAATAATAATTATAATTATAATAAATAAATAAATTTAATTTATTTATTTATTTTTATTTTATTTTATATTTTTTAAAATTTTTATTTATTTATTTATTTGTATTCTTATTTATTCTATTTCATTTAATTGTTTTTTTTGTTTTTTTTGTTTTTTTTTTTTTTTATTGATTTTTATTTTTTTTTTGTAACTAACTTTAACCTTCTTCAGCTACGTTCTTCATTAAATTTATTTATTTTATTAATTAATTATTTTTTATTTAACTTATTACTAAATATTTACCGTATATTTATTAGAAGTAAGGTCTTCCTTATAACTAAATCTCATTTAAAATTAAAATAACTTTTAATTTTTAATTATCAAAAGATTCTTTTTCAATTATTAATACCATTAAATTTAATTTTTATATATATATTTAAGGTATGGTTACCTAATATAACTAATTTCCTTAGATTATCAAATTGACTTTTTGACCCTGGTCCTTAAGTCAAAAATTAGCCGTTTGTCTAGGATAGCCGTTGGAGGCTCTGCTCAGACTATATAACATGCAATTGCTGGATCTGTTTCTTCAACTTGTCCTGACGATGAGCAACACTGGTTGGTTCGAAACGCGTCGACAAAAGTCTTTCTTTATGTGATCTACGCCGAAGCTCTTCTTATAAATATTATTTTTGTAAATTATAAAAATAGCTTCTTGCTCATTGCATAGGTCTAGCACATGTCAAAGTGCTATAGGAAAGTCAAAGAGCCAAAATAAATGTTGAAGACCCTTAAGGGCATATTACACCATGTATATTTATGTATTAGAGACCAAGAAAGACCTCCAAGCAAAGTCACGAGCCTCCTACACATGTCGGCCTCGTAAAAGGGACTAATTTGCATCTCCAAAGTCAAGTCGGCCTAAAGTCATCAAGTTGGCTCAAAAGGAGGGACATACCACTATATATAAGGTCACTCATCCTCACCAAAATGCAGCAAGTCACCTCTGAAATCAGCGAGGAAGAAGGAAGAGAAAAGGGTACGGAAAAGGATGAAGAAGGTGTCTCTCTTGCAATGAAGAAGGAGGGATAGAAGACCGAGTTCACAAGGCATATTTTTGGCCTAGTTACAGTTGTATGTGCGAAGAGAAGGAGGCTCAACCTGCTGTCATAACTGACCTCCTAGTGCAGTCATACAAAGAGGCTTGGTTGGGCTAGAAAAGGGGTTCCAATTAGGCCTCTCACTCAAGCGAAGGTAGGAGGGCATTCATGGCTGTTATTCTTGAAGGTATCCTCCACACATGTGAAGAAAAAGGAAGACATACTACTGTTGTTCTTGATCTACAATCACATTGAAGAAAAGAGAGCTTAGTTAGGGTAGTAACAAGGTCATCTTCTTGTTTAAGAAAGGCTCTATCTCAAGCATAGTAAGAAAAGAAGAAAGGTCCTTCTAGGGCATACAATCTAGGGTTGTTGCAGTAAGGCTATCAGTTGCCGAAAGGAGGAGGACAAAGAGCTAAGGAAGTGATCAAAGGAGGGCTTGACTTGTGCTTGGAGGATCTTCTTGTCAAGGGTCTAGGGTTTGGCATTTGTCAATTAAAGCTTCAATAAGAGAAATTTGAAAAAGGGCTTTCCTCTCTAGGAGAGAGGTTTTTCCCTAGCGAAGAGAGAACGTCTTGTGTTCTTGTCTCTTGCATTTTGGTAAATGTTTGATGAAGTAAAACACACATTGATAATAATAAGAGAATATTTTGGTAATAAGAAAAGTAAAAGTACTTCACAAATTTTGTTATCATTGAATAAAAGAATCTCATTATAACTCAGATGCCCTAGATTCTTCAACATGATGAACAAGGTAACAAATGTCTATGAGAATAAGAAGGCTATCCCATTCAACAACTTATGGTTTCTATGCAAAATAGAAGAAGACAGGTTGAGGGAAAAAAGTATTTGGACATTTGTCGAAAGGAAAGAAGAACATAGCTAAGATTAGATGATATGAGCATTACAGGAAAGATTTTCCTAAGCTCAAGAAGGGAAAATACAAGGAAGATAGAGAGGAATTCCATTTCACCGAAGAAGTGGAGGAAGTTGAAAGAGGAAAAGCATTAGAAGCAAGAGCTCGTGACATTACCATAGGGAAACATGAAGGACAACTGGAACAAAATCTATGGTAGTCATCTGTGAAGGTTCTAGCTCTTGGGAACCTCATTAGAATCTTAAGAAAGGGAAGAAGTCATCTAGGACAAGTCTCATCATATATCAAGTCAAAAGGAAACATTTGTTGGATAAGGATATGCAAGATCCTTAAGATTCTTTGATGGAATCCTCATTGGAGGATTCACCGATCTAGAGAGGAAGCAAGTGTTTCATTAGGAACTCCAACTTGTGGAATTCATGGGATGATGATATGATGACATAAGAGATGAAGTAGATCAAGGGATTGAAGCTCTTTTCGATCAAAGAAGCTATTGAAAGAAGCTTTGATGACCTAAAGGTAAATAAGGTATGTATGCTTGTATTCGATATTATAAAGTCATGTTGTATGGTTGCATGTAATATGGATCACTGCTCTATCTTGAGAAGCATGATCAAAATAAAGGAATTTCCTCCTATGAAAGGATGCCAGAAGGCTTGGGTCACACGAGATGAAATCAACATAATATGTCCTCATATAAAGTATGAGGTGGTTGACTGCAATTAAGGAACTGTGATTGGTAGTTCCTGGGAATGAAATGTGTGAAGAAAGAAAGGAAGAGATCATAGACTATGCAACCATGAAGGAAGGCATTCAACATCTGAGACTAAGAAGATTTGACTAGGAGATCTCCCGGAAAGATATGAAGACTCTGATGGAAGTCTGGAAAAGATGGAGACCCTTGACAATACATATCTTTAGGAGATGTGTCAACATGTACGTTGGATGTTGATGCCTACAGAAATATTTCATGATGAAAGACCATCACAAAGGTAATTATGATTTAAGTGTTCGTTTCTTATTTGTGAACTAGTATCTGGATGGGCTTATGCAGCACTGCCAAAAGAAAGAACAAAGGATGTCTTCCTCTAGAACCATGAAGAAGGTTATGAGATCCTTCCGAAGAGGTCAATACGAAGAAGGCAGAATGACATGAAGCAAGGCCAAATGAAGATTGATGGATCACTTTTTGATGAAAGGAATGATAACATGACTGACTCATGGATGAAAGTGATGGATTATCTATGCCCTATGAAGAAGTCCCAAAAGATGAAGACTCCATAACGAAAATAAATTCATGACATCGAAGGAAGGAGTTCTTCAAGAAATTGATTGTCCCATCATCTCCACCTAAGGAGTTGTTGTAGGTCTCTAATTACGAGGGAGCCTGGAAACAAGTTTCTTACTTGGAAGAAACTTGGAAATTCCTAAACCAAGACGGAGCTTAAGTACATTACTTTATTGGAATAGATATGTCCTCCCTAATTGAGAGGGAGAGATAGACACCTCATTCTAGTCTTCACCTGAGAAGACAAGATAGAGGATTGGGTAACCATTTGGCATCCGATGCTCTTTGAGGATGAAATAGGGCATCCAAGATAAGAGTAGTCGTAGAGGACCGATATTATTTGAGGATTTGGGAATCCAAGATAAGAATAGTCCTGATGGAACACACCTTGAGAACCCAGGTGGGCTATGTTCCAAGAGAGACAATGATGAGAGTGTCTATAAATCATTGGTCTCACCAACATTGAGCTCAGATCTTGTGGAGAGATAGAGTTGTTAGTCAAGGCCTTGCTATGTAACAATGCTGGTTGATATGATGTTAAACAAATAGGTTACCAATCTGATTCTTCTTATGAGAAATTCTTCATATTGAGAATGACCAAGTACCATTACGAATACCTCCTTAGTTAAGAGGGAGTGTTGAAAAGTGTAACTAGGTTCTGTCTTCATAATGGCATGTAAATATGATTTTTGTAATTGATGTAAAGAAGAAAAATAATGATTGTATGCTTGCTTCATGGGTTTCATGAGCAAGGGATTTTTAGATGGCTCCCATTGAGAGCCTTTAGGATTTGTCATAAAATTCAAAAAGTCAATGTCATGTATGGAGATGTTAGGTCCATATGCTACTAGTGTAACCCCTTATTGTTATTAATGCAACCCCCTTATTGTATTATTGTGCCCATATAGTCCCCATGTTGTTATTATTATGCCCCATAGAAGCCCACTATTGTTATTGTTGTGCCCCTACAATATTATTGTTATGTAGGCTCTGATTGTATTGGGACCCCTTAGACTACTATATATAGAAAGGAGGTCTTGCCATTTGTATCATCCAAGAACTGTTCCAAGTACCATTATGAATACCTCCTTAGTTAAGAGGGAGTGTTGAAAAGTGTAACTAGGTTTGGTCTTCATAATGGCATGTAATTATGATTTTTATGTAATTGATGTAAAGAAGAAAAATAATGATTGTATGTTTGCTTCATGGGTTTCATGAGCAAGGGATTTTTAGATGGCTCCCATTGAGAGCCTTCAGGAGTTGTCATAAAAGTCAAAAAGTCAATGTCATGTATGAAGATGTTATGTCCCTATACTACTAGTGTAACCCCTTATAGTTATTAGTGCAACCCCTTGATTTTATTATTGTGCCCACATAGTCCCCATGTTATTATTATTATGCCCCATAGAAGCCCACTAATGTTATTGTTGTGCCCCTACAATATTATTGCTATGTAGGCTCTGATTGTATTGGGACCCCTTAGACTCCTCTATATAGAAAGGAGGTCTTGTCATTTGTATCATCTAAGAATTTTTCATTTGTGTAATGTAAAGGAGGTTGCCCCCTCGAAGAGGTTGATTTTTAAGTCGACGATTTGTCTTTTCTATCTTTTTGTGATCTGGTTTCATAACATTTGGTATCAGAGCTTTGGATTCTAGGGTTTCGCTGCTCCAAACAGGTCATCGTGGCATTTTCGATATAACTTTTTCTCTACAAAGTTTCAAAAGCTAAAAAAAACCCGTTTGAGCTGAAATCGTTCTGAATCTTGGGTCCGAATTTCAGATCTTTTCTCGTGATATTTTCAAAGATATGATCTGAGGAAGTTAGGGTTTTTGCAAGCTCCAGAATTTCCATCGCAAACAAGTCATCGTGGCATTTTCGCTATAATTTTATTTTACAAAGGTTCACACTCTGAAATTAAGACCCATTTGAGCCGAAATCTTGATGAAGCTCGGACCCGAATTTCAGATCTTGTTTCGCTATATTTTCGGAGATATAGTCCAAGACATTTAGGGTTTTTGCAGGTTCTCGAATTACATCCCAAATAGGTGACCTTGGGAAAATCATCATAACTTTCTCTCTGAGCATTAGATTGGAATTTCGTAAAAAGTTACAGAAAGATGACGACTTGTAGTTTTCTGTGTATTGGGTTCGGGTCTTAAGGTCAAAACAGTGACACGTGGCACTTCATATAAGTTCGCTCTACTGAACCAATCTATAATCAGGTCATCGTGAAAGATTTAGAATAACTCTTCCTTGGAGAATCCAATCTTGATCAGACTTGCGGGGTTGAAAAGAGGACTCAAAGGGTTATTGCAGGACATAATTTCAGACCTTGGAGATCTAAAATTACATAGATACAACAGATTCAATATCGAGCTCCTACAAAGTGAAAAAAACGTTTGTATTTTTTTTTTAAGTTTTGCATAAGTTTGGTTGAAAAAATAGTTTAAAGGAATTCAAAAGGCGTGGAACCTAAGATGGATGGTATAGAAGAAAAACATAAAGACAACACGAAAGATTTGAAAACAGATTTGACAAAGTTGCTACAAGAAATGCTTACTAATGGCGAAAGGGTAGCAAAGGAAACTCATGATGAGAACAAAAGAAATGTTAATCATGATTTCATAGACTCTAACGTTGGATTGAAGACCCACCATATTCCAAAGATCGATATGAGGAAGTTTGATGGCAAGGACCCCATAACATGGATACTACAAATGGAGCAATAATTCGATCTCCATAATGTGCAAAACACACAAAAGGTATGCATTGCAACTCTATATTTGGAACCAAATCAGTTTGTATGGTATCGATGGCTTTGCTATCGTAAACAATTTATCACTTGGGCAATTTTTACGAAAGAAATGGTAGCACATTGTGAGGATACAAAAAGCAACACTTTTTTAGCCAATTGATAAATCTCAAACAAAAGGGTTCAATGATGGAGCACATTGAGGACTTCCAAAAATTGAATACAAAGGTAAAAGATATTCTAGAGGAGCATAGCATTGATGTGTTCATAGGGACTTTAAAGGATAACATCCAACATGAGCTTCGCCTTTGGGACCTTGATTCATTGAAGAAGGCATTCAAGTTGGCAAGAAAAATGGAAAGCAAAATTATAGCAACAAGAAAGGCTACCACTCACAACTATAAAGATGGAAGTGTTGTTTCTATTGACCTTTCACCACCTACAAGGTTGACACCACAACAATTGGAAGAAAAAAGAGCAAAAGGGCTTTGTTACAATTGTGATAGAAAATACACTAAAGGTCATAAGTGTGCTGAGAAGAAATTAATTTACATAGATGGGGAAGAAGAGCAAGAAAATGAACAAGAAACGTCAAAAGAAGATGATATACACCAAGAACCAATCCCAGAGAAAGAAGAAATGAATCTAACCATATCTTGTAATGCATTGACAGGAATTACCACTCCTCAAACTCTCAAGATAAAAAGGCATATCAAGAAGAAAATGGTAATAGTGTTGATTGATTCGGGTAGTACCCATAATTTTATTCATTGTAAGATAACTGAGGAATTGAATTGCTTCCTATATCCAACACCAGAGTGTCAAGTAATGGTTGCAAATGTAGGAACCATAAATTTCTCTGGAAAGTGTTATAATATCAAGCTATCCATGGGAGAATATGTCTTGAATAGTCCAATGCTTTCCATTCCAATGCGTGATGCAAATGTTGTACTACGAGTCCAATGGCTACAATCCTTGGGTACGATAGCTTTTAATTTTCAAGAACTTTTCTTGAAATTTTTTTGGGAAGAAAAGGAAGTTGAATTAAGGGGTATTGAAGGGAAACCGGGAAAGATAAAGATAATAACGGGGCGTAATTGTGTAATTCAGCAATGATCCAATAGGAGAAAGACAAGATAGTAAGATAAAGATACTGACAACTGTAGTTTTCTCATTAAATCATCAAAATCAAAATGTGTTACATAGGTAGTGCAATGCCAATGGAAAATAGAAATAGAAAATACAAAACAACTACAAGTATACAAGCCTCAAGGTAGTAGATAGCTCATGACTCATGAGTCATCAATCTTCATAATCATCATCAAAATCGGCATCATTGTCTTGATCATCATGGTCACCACTGCTCTCCTCTATTGCATCCTCCTCCCCTGTATCCAAGGTCAAATATGCATTTTTTGGTGTGGGGGATGACCCCTCTACAATATCACCATCATCAAATCTGACAGGCTCTAGCATTGGATCATTGAGATCCATGTTGGCCAATGCCAACTCAACACTGTTGTCCAGACCTATATCATCAGGAAAGACATCCCACACCTTTGTCTTTCCCTTCAACCACCCATCCCTCTGCTTGTAAATAAGACGAAGGTTGGTGTGCACATACACCATTGTCTCTACCCTGGACTAATCAAGCTTGCTCTTCTTAACGCTATACAAATTCCCATATGTGCTCCAATTCCTCTCGCAACAAGAGGATGAAGTCACTTGAGAGAGGAGCCTCATGGCTGACTGTTGTAGAGGAGAGCTTTTTGCCCTATGATTTTCCCACCAAGAATAGGGCTTCTTAGCCCCCCTGTCTCTAATCAGATCATATCCTGCAAATCGACCAGTGCTAGTGGAAAACTCTGCAAAGGCATCCTCCACGTCATAAAAAAATGCTCTATCCTGAAAAACTCGTATGAATGCATCTTTCCTCCCCTGTGAGATTTCACCATCCATGTGAGGAGGGAATCTGCAAGAAGGCCACCATTTAGCCACTCATGGCTGTAGTATTTTGGGTTCAATGAGTGAGCCAAACAATGTAAAGGTGTGCAATTCTTGTCCCATCTGCTGACAAGAATACCCTGTGTAGTGGTAAAGAAGGCCTCTGGTGATGTCTCATACTCGAGGCACTCACTTTGTAAAAAAATGCTCCTCACAGAGTCAATCATGGAATCCCATCCCTCATAAACCTCTCTTAGGATGGGTTGGTCTGTATCTGCAAATCGAAGCAAAGAAATGATAGGGTCCATGATTTGAATAAGTAGATCTACCCTCTCCCACTAATCATCATCTAGCATTGTGTCCTTCACCCTTTTAGAGTCTACTTGATCTGTCTCTCTGCAAAAAGATCAAAACTCTGAAATAACCATGGCCCCAAGAGTGGTCTTGACCTCCCTCAACCTCTTCAACATGATGAATGAAGAGGCAAACCGTGTATCCACAATCTTCAACAATAATAGATTATTGTACTCCTTGTAAACATAGTGAGGGAATTTGTATGATTTTGTACAAACTTACGGATTTGTCGTGCATCCTCAATAATGTTACCAATCCAAAGCACATCAGAAGGAATGGATTTAGGTGCTAATTTCAATGAATGGACAATGCAAGATGTCCAAAACACTTGTGGATATTTAGCTTCCACAATCATGCCAACATCCTTGCAAATAGGTGCATTATCTGTAATGATTTGCACACAAGAATCAACACCTACATCTTCAATTACTTTAATAAATAACTCACCCATATATTGTGCTTCCTTGTATTCTCCAAGTGCATCCACTGCTTTCAAGAAAACTAGACCATTCAAGGAAAACACCATGAAGTTGATGAGTGCGTGTCATGCTGGATCTGTCCATCCATCAAAAACAATGCTAACACCAGATGTTGGCCATGATGCTTTAATAGGCTCAAGCATTTTTTGCACCTCTTTTTTTTCTTTGTCAACAATGTGGTTATAAGCTTCTTTGAACCAAAAGGCGCATACCCTGATGGAGCCCCTTGAGTTAGAGCTCGACACATCTCAATAAATAGAGGTGAGCATACAACATTAAAGAATATGAAGTTTTGATAGAAAAAAAGGCAATGGTGAGACCAAGCTCTTCCTGTTTCTCGTTTTGAAAAATCTTGTCCATTCGACCAAGTGAAATTGCCTTTCTTTTTGTTGTTTGTCCGCCACTAGAACTCTCAAATGGGAATTTGTTGTCGCCTTTCCTAAAAAATGGAAGGGGGTCATCATTCTTGGTTTTTTTGAGTTTTGCAGCCACATTTTCCATACCAACATTGGACTATCTTTCCATTTCTTTCCTCTTTTGTAAAGCCACTTTTGTACAAGCTCCAACTCCAGAACCTGGTAAAGCCAACAAATGGCCTTTCACACAAAAATATGTGCTCGTGAAAGTATTGTGGCAAAATTTGCATCTCCAATTCATATTTCCTCCTCCCCTCACCTTGTTGCTTGACCCTTACTCTCTCGTGACATATTCCTCAAGGGATATTTCTCAATGTTACATTGAGGAGAAAGTCTTCCCTTACCATTACTTGCTATAGAGGGAATACTTGCAACAAACTTTGATGAAATTGGGAGAGGAGGGGCATCTTCAATGGGGACATTCTTCCTCTTCCTTTGCCCCTTCTCTGCTGCCCTTTTTTGAGCCATGAATACTGTAAAAAAATAAACGAAAAATGCACAAATTTGTAAAAGAAATGCATATGAAAACAGTTGTAATAAAAATGCAAAAAAATAGAAAGGAAATGCACTTCCTTGTTGCTTGAATCTCCTTGAAAATGCTCCCACACCCTTTTCTCCTTGCTCCAGAACACTCACAACAAACCCACATCAAAATAGAGAAGTGAAAGTGAAAAAAAACAACAAATTCGCCTTTTAATGTCGCGTGGCTGACTTTTTCTGGATTCGTGTTCAAAAATTAGGACATGTCGTGTCCTGATTGGGACACGAACCGGATTTGATCGTGTCCGAAATGGACAAGACGTGTCCCAATCAGACATGACATGTCCCGATTTCTGGACACGAATTGGCATGAATCATGTCGAATTCGCGACACGTTGGCCCTTTTAAAAAAATCTGGTTTCATAGGGTTTGACTAGGGACCAATCCCTAGGACTTATAGCAAGAATAATGAAGTTGGAAAATGAATGCAAGAATGAAAATCATTAGGTTTGGAAAAGAAAGCCTTGGTTAATTGCTTCTACATAAATGAAGGAACCCTAGCTCCTAGAAGATTTTACTTCTTGATGATGATGTTGAATTGCAGGTTGGATTCAAGAAGGCTAAAAATCAAGAGGGTGTTGCTATGATCTCAAAACAATAAATATCTTGTATTTCTTTCATTATTTTGATCATTACTGACATTGCACTGTTTATAATTTGTAAACCCTAAGTAGGGCTTAGAAAAGGAAATCTAAGGCTTATGGACCAAGTCCTGTAACTGATTATGTTCATGTGAAAGAAGAAACCCTATCTCCTAAATGATGTGATGATATGTACTCCTGATGATATGAACAAGATCATCTCTTTAATAAAGATCCGAAGACCTTAATGATGATGTGGACTCCTTGATGATGATGCAGACTCGTTGATAATGTAGACTCTTTGATGATGATGTGGACTCCTTGATGAGTTGAACAAGGTTGACTTGGCCCAAGAAGACTAAGATTAAGAGAGAGCTAACACATTCTCAAGAGATAAGTACTTTCTTGATTGTTTCTATTGTTGTTACTGTTGCCACACTTTCTAGCAGGGGTCTTAGGAGGGGTATCTAAGGGACAACTACTGGACTAGACAACAATTGGACAAAGATTCATTGTCACCTCAGCCAGTGTCCCCTACTCTTTACAAACTTTCATCGATGGGAGGAGTCCATATATGAAGGAAATCACCCGAAATGATAGGATCAATGACAAAGTATAAAGTGATTTCCAAGGCCCATTCAAGGAGAGGCTCAATTAGGGCTCAATGCCTCAAGAGAAGCTAAAGTCTCTCCAAGAAAGACCTAAGAGGAGAGTCAAGACCTAGGGTTAGGTATATTCAACAATAATGAGTTTTCCTAGGATCAAGACCCTCAATATGACATAGGACCTCTCAAGAAGCTTTGAGAGATGATTATATACCTTCAAACATGCTTTCGCTATTCTTGAGAAACCTAGTTAGGGATTACACTAGACCTAGGGTTTTTAGGATAATCGTGGGAGGAAATTCCCTCCAAAGCACTTTCTAGGTCAAGGTAAGATAGAGGAAAGGGGTTCTTATGATTTATTCAAATGAATACTAGGCTCATACTACCCTCAAGAAAGCCACCTTGTCAAAGAAGGACTACTTAGGTTACCTTTTTAGGGCAACCGCTAGGGCATCAAATATCTTGAGATTCCACCGTGAGAATTGCTTCAAAATTTGAGATCCTTTAGAGAAAACATCAATACAGATCCCTATCTAGACGGATTTGAAAAATATTCCCTCCAAAGGATTTCACAGGGTGCCCTAGCTAGTCTTCTAGGAAAAAGGGGCTAAAATTTTGAGAAGAGAAAAAGAAAGGGAGTGGAGAGGGTGATCACCAAACTTCTTGGGTCAGTGTCTAGTCATTGGGCTATGGAGTCTATGTGATTTGAACTTTGGCCGAAGTGTCTTCAAGGAGGATAAAAGATGATGCCCTAGCACCAACTTTTCAACAATTACGTACCCAAGATCTATGGACTTTTATGGAAGAAAATCAGATTTCAATCCACTAAGATCATTCATCTACTTGTTATTCAATGAGTAACATGCACAAATTTGCAATCTAACAATTTTTACAATGATATTCAATAATTAGGGCACAATAAGAACTAGCTAGTTACAAAATTTCCACACATTAGACATTATTACATAGAAAAATCTTCAACAAAATCACTTACAAGATAACAAGAGATATATCCAATCCAAGATGAAGATAGCAGATCTAATAAAAACCAAGACTTCAACTTCCAAATATATTGAAATGCATCAAAAGAGCTCCAATAGACATGCAAAGAAAAGTGATAAATTCTCAAGAGAGAGATATCCAAGTGTGATGATGATGTTTGATACAAATGAGGCTTAACTTTATTTATTTGAGCCTCTAAGAGTTCGAATTAGTCTAAGATGCCCCTAAAAATATTTTGATGTGCACAATAACATAACTTTGGTGACAAGCCCACCAAATAGCTCATAAAGCGTAGAATAAGCCATCCAAAATGAAATTGAAATGATGAAACAATAGTGTAGGAGGGTTGTTGGAAGGCCTAATAGAGTCCTCAAGGTGCCATGATGAAGAGGAGGGCTCCATGAATGATGGTCAAGGGGGTGGCCCCTTGATCTCCAAGTAAAACATCATGTGGTGCCCCAAAATGGGTCTGGGGCACAAGTAGTGGTCTCATGGGTCTCCTGGTGTAAAATAAGCCCGTAAACTGCTCCAATTGAGGGCAAAGAGGATGGTGTTTTCCCTTCCATGTATCAAGTATGTGACAAACCTCTTTTGGGCCTCAGATCAATTGCCAAACCCTGTATACAATGTTATGTTGGATGGGGGCACTACTAGTCCAAGTGCATCATGTCGCATATAATGTGGGGTAATGAACAAGTTGTTGAAGGTGCTAAGGCTACCCATGGCATGAGATAATGCTCTGTCACATGATGGAAACACATGGCTCTGAATGCATCCCCTACAAGTGTTGATATGATCCTTTGGTGGACATGGCACCAGTTAAGTTGCCCAACCCATGATGTTTCCACCTGGCAATCTTGTATAAAATCCAATGCATCTCCTTACCTTTAGATACAATAATTCTTTAGTGCAATTGAGTGAATAAACTTGTTAATCAACGTTAGAGATGGGAACTTCATATTGGCTTCCCTTTCCAAATTTGGGGTTTTGAGCATGTAATGGTATTACTTCCCTAGGTAGGAGTGGTTAATAAACAAACCTATTAGGTGTTCCCAACCTCTAAAGGGAAGGACATGTCCAAGGTACATCCTTCAAATAGTAGGTGTCATGTGAATAATGATGAGGTGGATTGGGACATAGGGGTCCTAAGGCCAAATGATGTGGGCCCAAGGATCGTAATGATGAAGGATGTACACATATTTGGGTGTATGAATGTAGGAAGGAGCAATCTTGGTACATGAGTTACCCCGACCTTTGTTTTTCCACCCATCTTCATTCATCTTTTTCATTTTATTTATATCTCTTTTATTTTACTACTTGGGGCCCCAAGGGATGAGAGCATAATGTGTATGATATAGTAGTGATTACACCCTTAAGGTGGGGCAATTCATTGCCCACCAGGGGTTGGAACATACATGGATTCCTTAATGACGCAAGGAGTACTCTTTGGGGCCTTAGGAACCAAGGTGAAAGCCATAATGATAAGGGGTAGAGCTCATGTTTGACTTTTGCCCATGTGCTAAATTTTATTGTTCTGGCCATCTTTTGCATTTTATGTTATTATTTCATTTTGTATGTTAACATAGTTATCGATCAAACGAATTGATACTCGTTTTTTTGAGGTAGCAAAAAATAACCCGATTTTGAAAAGTGGTGATGTCAAAATACACTTTTTTTTAGCATATTTTTGGCACTTTAAATTTTCTTATGTATCGAGTATGAACATTTTTTTCGATGTTAGTGATTTTCACGCTGGTTTTGAAAAGTGTTGATGCAATATCAACACTTTTTTTAAAATGTTAGTAATTTTCATGCTGATTTTAGAATGTATTGATGCAACATCAACACATTCTTTTAGAGGGCTTATTTTTGACACTTTAAATTTTTTTATGTATCAAGTGTGAAAAAAATAAAAATAAAAAAAAATAAAAAATAAAAATAAAAATAAAAAAATTGTTAGTGATTTTCATCTTGATTTTCAAAAGTGCTCATGAGCATCAACTTATTTTGTTTAGAGGGCTTAGTTTTTACACTTTAAATTTTCTAATGAATTAAGTGGATGATTTTTTTTAAATTTTGGTGATTTTCATGTTAGTAACAAAACTACTAATAATAATAATAATAAAAACATGACATTACACACTATCCATCCCTAAAAGCCTGGCATGGACACAACATTCTGGATGCTTGGATTTCTTGGTGCCAAAACCATATGGGAAAAGCCAGGAACATGCCCCTTCTAGCCTGCTGGGCTATATGGATTGCTAGAAACCATTCCATATTCAACCTCAAAGCCCCCCATTGGCCATCTATACTGCTCCATACCATCGCTGACTTTGATCTCCTTCCCGAGGAGGATACCAACACCCCTCCCCGCACCATCATTCCTGAAATCATAGACAAATCAAAACCGTGGGCATATTTCGATGGTTCTGCACAGGAGGCAGGATGTGGTGGAGGAGCCATTCTTTTCCTAAATGATACCCACTGTTTTAAGATCCAAATTAATCTAGGCAGGGGTACTAATAATTTTGCTGAACTCAGTACGGCAAAACATCTCATACATTTTGCCTTAGAACAGCATTGCAGCCATCTACAGTTGTTTGGTGATTCCAAAATCGTTTGTAACTGGCTTAACAATGCATCTCATTGTAATGCATTTTCTTTGCGCCATATACTAGGAGAAGCTCAAAGATTGATATCCTCCTTTGACTCCTTTGTCTGTCGCCACATTTACAGGGAACAAAACACGGGGGCAGATCAACTTTCAAAAGAGGCAGCGCATATACAGGGCAATGACTGGCTGATACAGGAGGAAATTGATGGTTCCTACCATCAATACTACCACAGACCTTTTGTAGAACTTGATCAAATTGGGCTATAAGCCCTAATTCTCTCTGCTCACACTGTATAAATTATGTTTCTTATATCTACTTTAGTGGTTCGTATATATGACTTTGCACATACAGTTTTTTATTTTGGTACATAGTTTATCTCTCTCTGCGCAGAGACAATACAATTTTGGACTGTTTCTCTCTATCTGTTGAGAGAAGGCATAGACATAATATAGTTGATAACAGACTCCCTGCGTGGAGTAACAACAGTTAAGCTTTTATATCTATTTTTGGACAGTCTTATGTATCTTGACAGGCAATCTTGCCTCCACATGCATATGCCTCAGCATCTACAAAATGTAATTTCTTATATATTAATAGAAATTACGACTTTTTTCCATGGGAAAAAATAAAAACATGACAAAATAATCAAATATAAAAAATATATAAAAACAAAAAAAACAAAATACCTATAAAAATGTAAAAAAAAACGTAAAGCATAACAAAAATAAAAATAATAAAAACATGTTAGTAAAAAAAATAATAATAAAAAAAAACATAAAACATGTTAAAAAAAAAATCAAATCAAATCAAATATATATATAAAAAGAAAAACAAAAAATCTATAAAAATGTAAAAAAACAAAACAAAACAAAACAAAATTAACTCGAAAAAATAAAAAATTGAATAAAAAATTAATGAAAAAAATATTAAAAATTTGATATTTTTTCAAAAAAATGATTTTTTTTCCAAATATATATATATATATATATATATATATATAATTTAAAGAAAAGCAAATTGATCCCAAAAAAAAATCAAAAAACATTTTTATAAGTTAAAGAAAAATAATAATAATAATAAAAACGTCGTTACAAAATTTTAAAACAAAAACAAATTCAAAAAACAAAAAACAAAAAACAAAAAAACGACAACAACAACTTAAAATAATTACCAAAAAAATAAAAATAAAAAAAATATTTAAATTAAATAATTTAAATAAACAAAATTAAAAATAAAATAAAAATTTAAGAATTATTTAGAAAAAAAAATTCAAAAAAAAAAAACAATTAAAAAAAAACTATTTAAAAGAACAATTAAAAATAAATCAAAAGACATAATTTAAAAAAATAAAAACAATTAAAAATAAATCGTTAAAAAATAGCAATTTAAACAAAAACAATTAATTTTTTTTAAACAATATTAAAAAAAACACATTCAAAAAACACCCCCCTCGCCTTGCCCCCCTTACCTCACCGCCCTCTCACCTGCCTGAGCCCCCAGCCAGCAGCCAAGAGGCCGCAGGCCAATTCTCAGAATCGACCTCCTGGTCGCTCGCTGAGGGCCCAAGCGGGGAGGGGATGGCGGTAAGGGGGTGAGGGAAGAGGGTGGTGTGGCGGCCAGATGAGGGAGGAGGGTGGCGTGGCGGCCAGGTGGGGCAGGGGGTGGCCTGAGGGTGGGTGAGGGAGAGGAGGCATTGGGTGAGGGGGGTAGGAGAGGAGAGGGGAGGCCCGAGAGTGGGGAGGCAAGGGGGTGAGGGTAGGCGGAGCGGAGAGGGGAGGAATAATGAGGGGGGTGAGGGAGAGTGGGTGGTGGGTGTTTTTTTAATATTTTTTTAAAATATTTTTTTTTAATTATTTATTTCTATTTTTTTAAATTTTAATTTAAGGTTTATTTTTACTTATTTTGTATTTTAATTTTTTTTAATTTTTAAATTTGAATATTTTTAATTTTAAGTTTTAAATTTAATTTTTTTTTATTTAAATTTTTTTATAATTTTAATTTTAATATATATATATATGATGATGATGATGGTTAACGTCCACTGAGACCAAACTTTGGTCTATCGGACCTAAAGAAATGAATTATTTAATTTGATTTAAGATTTTATCCCTATGCTCCAAAAACTTGGAGAGAAACCTCCCGAGCTCACTGTATTTTTGACAATGTAAAAGGCTATAAAGGTCAGTGTTGCAACAAAAATTTTGAAACTGAGATCTAATGTGGTTGTACGCAGGGCACTCTAAGAAGAAGTGATTTTCATCCTCGATGTTCGTATTTTCACAAAGATGGCAAAACCTTTCCATCCATGGTGTTTTAGGAACTGCCTAACGCTCTGTTTCACTATGGAGCTCATGAGAGGTCATTCTAATCTTGGCTATATTAATTTTCTTCTTTGAGCTAGTTAAAATAGAGAGATACTTTTGATCTTCTAGGGTGGAGTTGATGACCTCCTTATAATATCTTAATTTTCTTTTAGCTGCTAAATCTTTTTCACACCACATTTTTTCTTTGAACTTAAAAGTAGCAATATTTTTAATGTTATTAATGTTTCGAAATGCAACATTCTCGTCGATCTCCCAATGGTTTAACCAGGCCCTGGTGTCTTTATACCAACCTCGTTTGAGCCTTAGGTGGTTTTCGCTGGAATTTAAAGCTAGCTTATGAAGTCTATGGTCTCCTATATATATATATTAAATTAAATATATATTTTTTTAATTTTAAATTTAAATTTTTTTTTTAATTCTTTTGAATTTTTTGTTTATAGTTTATTTTTTTAATTATTTAACATTTTTTTAAATGGTGTTTTGATTTTTATTTTTTTAAACTTAAAAAATGTTCTTTTTTTATTTTTATTTATATTTTCTTATATTATATATATTTTTATTTTTATTTATTTATTTATTTATTTTGTTTAAATTTTTCATTTGTATGAGTTAATTTTGATTTTTTTTTTTTTACATTTTTATGGTTTTTTTTTAATTCTTTTTTTTATATATTTTATGAAATTTAATTTGTTTTTTCATGAATCGTCCCCTTGCCACCCCTAGCCAGTTGGGCCTCGTGGTTGCTGGGGATTTTATTTTTTTTTTAAGTTTTTTTAATGTTGTATTTTATTTTTGTAATCATTATTTTTATTTTTTTATTTTTTTACTCTCTTTTTTTAATGTTACGTGGTCTGGTTTTTATTTTTCTTTTTTTCTTTTTTTAATGTCATTACTATATATTTTTTATATTTGATTTTTTTGGTCATGTTTTTTTATGTTTTATTACTTGTTATTATTTTTTATTTTTATTTTTTTTCAATATTTGAATTATTGTATTTCGATATATTTTTTATATTTGATTTTTTTTGTCATGTTTGTTATGTTTTATTACTTTTATTTTTATTTAATATTTGAATTTTTGTTTTCATATATATATATATATATATATATATATATATATATATTGATTGATTGTAGGGTGTGTCAATGCTTGTCTAACAACCCGATCCCATTATGTGTAATTTGATAGTTGATTTTAAATTTTTGCGTTATAATGAATCAGATCTGCCCCACAATGTGTTAATTTCATGGTTGGTCTTTAAGTTTTCATTACAATGGATTGAGCTCACCTACACTGTGTGTCAATTTGATAGTTGATTTTTAAATTTTTTTCGCAATGTATCAAATTGTCTTAGGCTAAGATTTCAAAATCGCTATACATTTAGCATTTTAAAAAAATTACTCTTGGTATAATAACTCTTTTATTCAGGTGTTCATTTTTTAAGTTTTTTTAGTCATAAAATTTTTCCATAATGTCATGCTTAAAATATTTTGAAAATTTAAGATTGTTTTGTAGTCATAACCTTTGGTTTTAATTCCATGGTTGAAAAATTGTCAAGATTTTTAATATTTTTCTAAGTCGTGATATTTTATCTTTAATGTTATGGTTGAAAAGAATTATAAATATATTTTTCTTAGAACATGCTTGAAAATTGTTGGAATTTTAAGGTTTTTCAAAGTGATATTTTAAATTTGATGTCACACTTAAACATCGTTGGAATTTTAAGGTTTTTCAAAGAAGTGATATTTTAAATTTGATGTCACGCTTAAACATCGTTGGAATTTTAAGGTTTTTCAAAGACGTGATATTTTATCGTTAATGCCATGCTTGAAAATCATTGGAAATTTAAAGTTTTTTAGGGTCACGATATTTTGTTTTTAACGTCATTAATAAAAAGTGTTGAAAATGTACCTTGAAAAAAAAACGTTATTCTAGCATCAAAATTTTTCGATTTCAAGATGTTTTTATCACCAAACAAAATGGCTTTTATTGGTTTTTACTGTTAATTTAAAAAATATTGAAAATAAAAAAAAATAAAAAAAACTTTATTCTCGCATCAACACTTTTCGATTTCAAGGTGTTTTTTCATGTTTTTATGGGATTTTTGGGCTCGAGTACTCGTTTTGACGTAATAGTTCCCGTTTGATCGGTAACTATGTTTGTTGTGATATTATGCTTTTATCTTTTTTTGTTAGCTGCGTCAACCTCCAGGGAATCGTTCTAAGCCTTACCCAAACATGCAAACAATGGGAGGGGGAGTACCAAAGCCTTGTGGACCCAGAGAGGGAAGATGATGAAATAGGGCATATAATGTGCAGAGGGGAGTGAAAAATGTGGGCCGGAAAACAGGTCCACACTACCAAAATTGAGGTTTCCTAAGTAGTGCCCATCCTAAAGCTATGAGCTAGTAGGGGAGATCCCACAGGACTAGGGTTGAGGATTAACCCCCCAATTAAGTTAAGGGAACAAGATTATAGTTGAAAACCTTCCCCCTTCCAAGTGACCTAATAATCCATATGTAAGTGTGCGCAAGAACAACAAGCATAAGCACTCAATTGCATAATGAAAAATCATACCTTTAGGATTGGATGGCCCAACTTCAAACACACGATCTCAATAGATGGGCAAGGGGACATATGATTGGCTCAGGGAGCGGAGACATCTGGCACAATATCAACTACACTAACAGTTGTCGGGGTTGTTGGCTACTGGTTGAAGAAAATTATAGGAGAAGAATATTCTCCTATGGGGTCAGTCACAAGTGGTGGGTAACAATTACATTATAAGTCTTTTGTCTTTGTATATCTTGCTTAGTTGTACTTGTTCTTCCATGACCTCCTAGTGAGGATTGTAGGGACATAATGAAGACTGCTAAGGTGTGGCAATCGTTAGAAATGGATGGAAGAACAATGTCCCAAGAAGTATCGTGATTGGATGAGCTTTGAACTCAGGGGAAGCAGACAAGATCAATCCGATTGAAGCACATTTATGATCTATGTGACCTATAAGATGAAGATGGCTAGAAGTTTTGAAGAACGATGTTGATCTTAATATTGAAGAAAACACACCAGCAAAAAACAAATTATAGAGCAAAATAATTGACAATAATGCACACAACTCTCACACACCAACTTAATTAAATTTCATTAACATAGACATATATTTATACATGAGGAGAGGTCTTAGAATTTTGTCAACTCCACAAATCACTCCATAATTCTCTCAATCAATCAATCCACAATTCTCTCACACAAAATAGCAACTAACAATTAACAAATGAATCATTATTCCAACACTTTTCCCCCATAATGATCATTTGGAAATATTCCAAGATCATCTCTGAATTTGCAGAACTTTTCCTTAGACAGTGCTTTGGTGAATATATCAGCTACCTGTTCATCTATTCTGTAGTACTTGATCTCGATTACTCCTTATTGAACCAAATCCTGAACAAAATGATACTGAATATCAATATGCTTGGTCTTCTTATGAAAAACTAGATTCTTGGTCATCTAAATAGCACTTTGATTATCACACATCAACTGAGTGAGTTTCTCTTGATGTTCATGTAAATCCTCTTGAAATCTTCTTAACCAAATTGCTTCACATGTTGTTGTCGTTGCTGCTTTATACTTTGCTTCTATCATCAAGAGAGAAATTGTAGGTTGCTTATTAGTACTCCAAGCAATTGCCGCTGAACCCAAACTAAATGAATACCCTGAAGTTGATTTCTTGTCATCCATACATCCAACCCAATATGAATCTGCATAACCAATCAACTTGAAATCTTCTATAGACCTGTATACCAAACCATAACCAACTGTTCCATGCAGATATCTTAAAATCCTCTTTGCTTCTTTCCAATGTAATTCCTTAGGTTCTGCCATAAATCTTGATACCATACTGACTGCAAAAGAAATATTTGGTCGAGTTGTAGTTAAGTAGATCAAACTTCCAACCAATTGACGATACAAAGTAACATCAACTGAATTGGAGTCATCATGTCTGTATAACTTCAACCCAACTTCCAAAGGAGTTGTTGTTGGCTTGCAACTCAACATTATGAACTTCTTCAAAATTGTTGGACACCTAATCCTCAATGGGTTAGTGTGGAAGCTGAATGGACAAAAGGAGTCCAAGAGACCTTGGGATGTGAAACCCAACGGTCACAACAATGTACTATAAATGTATATCTCATGTTAATAAAAAAGTACTTGCATGTTTTATCTTTCATATTTCTGGTTGCCCATGTTTGTTTAACATGGTATCAGAGCGGGCGTACTCCTACCCTGCATAATTTCTTTGAACCATTTGTTTTATGAAAATGCTGAATATCTGGCCAGGAAGAACAGTTTGACAATTGAATGAATTGAACTTTGTAAGGACTGGCAGATCGATTTGAATAATCGATGTCGATATTGTCAAAACTATAATGCAAATTTGTTTGAGTGTAAGAAGGCGTTGAATCAAGCCTGAATCAAAGTCGTGGAATGGCAATTAATTGGAAGTTGTTGTATATTTAGTTTCTGAAATTGGGTTCAATATCAATCAAATTGTAAATGGCGCTTATAATACCTTGAATGCGTGATCAATTTTAGCTGTGGAAAGATCGATGTATGTCGAGATCGGTGGAGCATTTGTTGTAGTATTAAATTGGTGTTGGTTGTGATATATAGCGCTGAGTTTGTGCACGATGTTCAATGCGTGCTGCATAAAACTTCAATTGAATTTAATTTAAGATCACACGTTGTTTGGTTGCGTTGTGAGAATTGGATAACACATTGAAAGTGCAGCTATGTGACAGAATGCTGAGAGAAGCAGCTGCGTTGAAATCGAATCTGGTAAGTTTGCATTAAACCTTTGGTGTTTAAATTGGTAACGCTAAGATCATGCCGTAGTGTTACAGCAGAGAAGGCGGTAATTAAGGTTCAGTCTGGTTTGCATCTTTTTCGAAGGGCCTTGAAGTTTCTGTTTGGGGGTCGATTATTTACAGATTATGTGGCATTATAGTCGACTGAAGTAGAACATTGTTTGTTGACATATTGAACATTGTTGAATGCGTTGGCACATCGACTTGGAGAGTCGATTTTATAGAAGGCGCAATTGTTTAATGAGCATTGAGTTGAACTGTTATGAAAAATGTTTGAAATCGTGTTGAGTTATTTAAGCTGCAGGTTCAGAGATTGAAGAAAATCGAATTTGGAAAAATGAAAGAATGGAAGTTATACAAATCAATGTGTTAATATCGACTTGTGGTTGAATGAAAGTGCAATGGAATTGAGTGGTTCATGAGTGTAATAGTGCGTTACGCTCCTATTGAATGGTATCAATGTGAATGGTATATGGTGCGTTACGGTATTAAATGGTTCATGAGTGTAATGTTGTGTTACGCTGCCTATTGAATGGTATCAATGTGAATGGTATATGGTGCGTTACGGTATTAAATGGTTCATGAGTGTAATGGTGCGTTACGCTGCCTATTGAATGGTGTGTTACGTTGCCTATTGAATGGTATCATCATGACACTTTCTGCGTCCTTCTCTGAAAGTGTAAGCTACCTGAAGTGAAATTCCTCAAAAATGCTACTCGATATATTAGCTGCCTGAAATGAAATTCCTCGAAGTGCTACTCGATATATGTAGGTGCGGTCTTCAGATTTGTGATTTGTGAGTTAAATTTCCTTCATTCCGACTGGTGTCCGGCAAAGGTAAATAGTTGCTTCTTGTAGTCAACTTGTTTAGAAAGCAAAGAAAATGGTTTGTGTAAAGATGAAACGAAAGTCGGTTTGAGAACGGTCTGAATATCATCAGAAGCAAGCGCATAAACAGTTGCTGGCAAATTCTGCAACTTTTCATTCAGAGAAATCGCCTGATCATAGCCAGTTGAAAGCTGAGAATTGGGGACAGACGAAACACCTTCTCTGCGTTTTTTCAGCAAACTTTCCTCCCGTTTAGACTTTCGAATCTCCACCAGGTTTTCCTCCCGCTTGCGACGGGCCTCCACTGTATCGACCGCCACCTTGTAACGTTGCTTCCGGGCATCGGCTTTGGAATTGGGTCTGACAGACATTTTGGCCTCCGGGATCTCAGAAATCTCGCAGAAATGATCCAGGAGAGGTAAGGAGTTCGAGTCACAACGACCCCACGAGCCTTTACAAGGAGTCGAATTACCATTCCTTACTGTTGACCGCATTACTTGCTTGTTGGGTACACGCTAAAGTTTGTGGGTTACAAATCCCCGGTCAGAGGCCGAATTTGTCATTTATGTTAGGGGATATTAAGAGACAGTGTGTATTAGGAGTTACAGTGAATCGATGTGTTGGAGAACGCAAGTGTATCGAAGTCCGCTCAGCAACGTATATGCTCACTGTCACTGTGATATACAGGAAACAAAATGTTGTGTTGTGTGTCATAGGTGTGCATGAAAACACTTATTGTGCGTAAAGTTTAGGAGCCAGCAAGTCATTGGAATTCAGGAGCTCGTATTGGCATAAAATTGCAGAAGACCGAGCTTGTCATACTCAGGTGGTTGAAACCACTACTGTACTATGTCAGAGGAAAAGGTTGCTCTTGGGTACAATTTCTGGGTATTGCAAAAGTGGGAAATCTTCATCTTAAACAGTTGAAACTTCTACCGAGATATCTAAAGGAACGTGCATTGGAGGCTAAAACAACAACAGCAACCAAAATGGGGGGGAGTGCATTTTTGGTCATTTGATTGTTTTTACAAATATATTGTTGATTTGATTGTCTGAATAATGGAGAAAAATCATGGATTATTAGAGTTATTAAGCACTCTAATCTTATCTACTGATGGAAGTACAGTTAAAGTCAACAAAAACACTCTCAGAGATATTCAAAAATCTTTACAATATGCACAGGAAAAGATTGATTTTTTGCAGCTTGAGACAAAGCTACAGCAAGAAGAATTACAGCAGTGGAGTCATCATTCTGAACCTGTTTCTGTTCAGAAAATTGAAACAGACTCCCATAAACAGCAAGACACTAATGTTGCAAATTCAGTGCCTAATACAACAACAGATTTACATGCAGATGCAGAAACTCAGTCTGCACTTCCCAAGCCCATCATCAGACCTTGGGAACAGCTTGTCCACAACAAGCACAGAACTGGTCTTGGATATGACAAGGACTTGTCCTTTCATATTCCAGACTATGCCAAGCCCATTCAGTTTCAGAGTGCTGGATTCATTCATGACAGTTCACCTGCTCCTCATGACAGTTCACCTCTAGCTGTTCCAAATTCTGCCCCTCTTCCACAGCAACAACAACAACAACAGATCGTGAAATGCCAACACTGTGACCGAGTTGGCCATTTGAAAGATCATTGTTTTGATCTTCATCCATGTAACCACTGTCATAAAACCAGTCATTCTTCACACAGATGCTTCAGAAACAAACGTCCTGCAAGAACAAAGATTCATCTTGGATGGATTGCTTCTTGGCAATGGGCATCAACAACCAAGAAGATATTCCAAACACATGTCAGAACTTGTTCCAGAATATTGAACAGTCTTGCAGTTGAGTTTCCTCCATCATCTCACCTTGTATCTGACAGGGGGGGAAATGATGGTCATCTACAAGCTTCAAAGTCACATCAAGCGAGCCTGAGCCACAACCTGCCGCACCAATTTCAGAGTTGTAGCCAGAGACAAAGATGCCTGAACATGCCTTCAATTGGTAATCTGGGACACTTCCTCTAGCAGAAAACTTCAACTTCTTGCCAGTTTCGGAAGAATTCCAGGAACAAAATTGAGAACACTTCCTCTAGCAGAAGACTCCAGCTTCTTGCCAGTTTTGGAAGAGTTCCAAGAATTGCATTAAGCATTCCAGAGTTGTTGGTCATCCTTAAACCATCACAGGTTGAGACTTCCCTTTTTAGGTTGAAGTTCTCCCTTTTATGTGGGGTGAGACCTCCCTTTATTGGTTGAAGGTTTCCCTCTTTAAAACAATAGGATCACTTCCTCTAGCAGAAGACTTCAGCTTCTTGCCAGTTTTGGAAGAGTTTCGAAAACTGCACTAAGCATTCCAGTGTTGGTGGTCATCCTTAAACCACCGCCCTTTATACCAACATTTCAGAGAGCACATTCAGCCTAGTGTTGCCATGCATATTTGCACATTTTGTATTACAACTCTCTTCTTGGACTCATACATAACCCTTCGGATTAAGGGGGGAATGTTGGACACCTAATCCTCAATGGGTTAGTGTGGAAGCTGAATGGACAAAAGGAGTCCAAGAGACCTTGGGATGTGAAACCCAACGGTCACAACAATGTACTATAAATGTATATCTCATGTTAATAAAAAATGTACTTGCATGTTTTATCTTTCATATTTCTGGTTGCCCATGTGTGTTTAACAAAAATGTCCCAAGTATACTTGGCTTGTGACATGAAAATACCATCTTCCTTTTGCCAAACTTCAATACCCAAGAAATAATGCAACTCGCCAAGATTTGTCATCCCAAACTCAAAAATCATATGTGACTTAAACCTTTGAAATAGTTTGTATTGTTCCCTCTGTAGATCAAATGATCAACATATAAGACAACTATCAGAATGTTTTGTCCTGACTAAAAGATATATAATATTGGGCTCGGATAAACTTTTAACTAAGCCATGATCCTGAAAGTACTTATCAATTCTTGAACACCATGCCCTTGGCGCTTGCTTAAGACCATATAAGGCCTTCTTCAACCTATAAACATAATCTTCCTTTCATGGCACTTCAAAGCCTTTAGGCTGCTCCAAATAAATTCCTTCATCCACATAACCATTGAGAAAAGATGATTTAACATCCATTTGAAAAATTGGCCACTTGTATTGTGCAGCTAATGCAAGAACCATCCTGATTGTATCCAACTTTGCCACTGGGGAAAATGTCTCAATATAATCAATTCCTTCTTTTTGTGCATATCCCTTTGCAAGTAAACGGGCCTTATACTTATCAATTGTGCCATCTGATTTATACTTGGTTTTATAAACCCACTTAGTTCCAATTACATCTTTTCCCTTTGGTAATTTGACCAAGTCCCATGTATCATTTTTTACCAAGGCATTCAATTATGCTTCCATAACTTCATTCCATTCTTTCTTTCTTGATGTTTCTACATAATCTCGTGGTTCATCCATTTTCATTACATGTCCCATAAGTGCATAATTCACTAGAGAACTTTGAGATCTAGTAACCCTTCTTTCAAAATTTCTATCGAACATATTGCTTTCTGAATGACCCCTTTCAAGCCACTTAGGCTTCTTATTAACTTCATCTATCTTCACTGACTTGCAATTTGATTCATCACCAATATTCACATCTTTCCTTAATTCAAATTGTACCTAATTTCGTTGATAGATTCCCTGCTCCTCAAACACAACATCTCTGCTTATTATCACATTCCTTCTTGTTTCAGTACTGTATCCAATAAAGATACATTTCACACTCTTATCATCCCATTTCTTCCTCTTTTCCTTAGGAACATGTGCATATTTAGTACAACCAAAAAATTTCATATGTGCAATAATTGGTTTTTATCCTGACCATGCTTCTTCTAGAGTCAAATTCAACACTGCCTTTGTAGGACATCGGTTAATAGTGTATACTGTTTTTTGTACAGCTTCAGCCCAAAACTCATTTCCAAGTGAGTTAGTTTTTAACATGCTCCTAGCCATTTCAGCTATGGTCCTATTCTTCCTCTCCGCAACACCATTTTGTTGAGGAGAGTATGAATTAGTAAACTCTCACTTTATTCCATTCTTCCTGCAATAATTCAAAAACTCATTTGATTTGTTCTCCCCCATTATCTGTTCTTAGGGTGAGAATTTGTAGACCACTTTGTTTTTCAACTAAAGCCTTAAACTCAAGAAAATGAGAAAACACTTCAAACTTCTCTTGCAGAAAATACACCCATGTCTTCCTAGAATAATCATCAATGAAATTGAGAAAATAGTGTGCCTTTCCAAAAGACATAGTCTCCATTGGACCAAATATGTATGCACCAATGCTAGACGTTCTCTAGCCTTCCATGTTCTATCTGATAAACTTTCCTTGTGTTGTTTCCCAAAAATACACCCTTCACATACAACATCATCCAACTTGATATAAGGAAGACCATTCACCGTGTTCTACTTTCTTAACAACACCAAACTTTGAAAATTTAGATGTCCCATCCTATAATGCCAAAGCTTACTAATTGCTTCTTCTGTTGTATTCAAACTTTGTGAATTACATGAATCAAAGGAGAGTTTGAAAATTTTGTCTTCAGTCATTTCACCTCTTGCTACAACTACATTTTTATTCAACTTATCCACGATTAAGTATTCTTTATTATCAAACACTAACTTGTAGTTTTTCTCCATCATTTGTCCTACATAAAGTAGGTTATTCCTCAATGTTGGTGTCAACAAAGTGGCCTCAATTAACATCTTCTTTCCATGTAATGTTGATATTGCAACTGTGCCTTTCCCTTTCACTTCAGAAACACTATCATCACCAAATATGACTTTGCCAAAATAATTCTCATTAAGTTTGGTAAACAACTCCTCTTGAGATGCCATATGAGTTGAACATCCCGAATCAATGGACCATGCTTCACTTTCTTCATTATGTGCCATTAAACTTGAGATGAATAACTTCTCATTCCTAGTTTCTTCAACAACTGTATTAGTACCCTTACGCTCCATATCTCACATTTTTGCATAAGAATCTCTTTCAAAATGGCCAAATTTTTGGCAATAATAACACTGTGGTCCTCCATCTCTTCCTCCATTATTGCCTCCGCCTCTTCCTTGTCCTCTTCCGCGAGATCCATCTCTCCCTCTTCCTCTAAACTGACTGGGATTCCTGCCTCTACCTCTCGAAGGTGATGCATTTCCTTGTGAACTTTGTTGATTTCTGTTTTGATTCTGATTATGATATTGACCCCTACTCCTTCCTCTTCCTCTATGCTTTGCAGAAAAGGCATGTTCTACTTGCTCATATGGTTTATTCTCTTCAACAGTTAACAAGAATCCACTTAATTCATCAATTTTCATGGTATTTAAATCTTTGGAGACCATAACACTGGTAGTGACCATCTGAAACTTAGGCAGAACATTTCTTAAAATCTTTTCAATCAGCCTTATTTTTGGAACATATTCACCTAATGACCTCATCTGATTAACAAGATGTTGCATTTTTGTGATGTAATCATGAATGAATTCATTAATTTGCATATGTGCATTTTCAAAATTCCTCCTTAATGTTTGCAATTTAGCTACAACAACACCTTCATATGTGTTTTTTAAGATATCCCATACTTCTTTAGATGATATTGCACTACTGATTCTTGGAAATATAGATTCTTCAAGAGCACTGCCTATGAGTGAAAGCGCTTCATTATATTTCTTAATAAGTTCCTTAAGAGATTTATTTTCATCATCACTTAATACTTTGAATTCATCAGGGGAAGGCATAGTGTATCCATCAGTGACAAGTTCCCATAAATCTTTGGTGATGAATATAGGTTGCATATGTTTGCTCCAATAAAAATAGTTTGTGCCAACAAGTTTAGGCAATACAATACTGCTTGTCGCCATGAGGAGAGTAAGAGAGAATTAGACAATTAGAGAGAGAGTTCACAATGTGGCCCACTTCAACCCAGGACAAAAACCAAATGTCCCAAAAATTGGGACTCAACCACCACCACAAAATATCCTTTTTATTAAATAGAAAGTACAAAAATGGTGCAACAAATGTGCAATTACAACCAAATTCTTCTTAAAAATGAATTAATCATCGATGAAAATGATTAATACTTCTCATCCTCCATTTTCAACTTTGTTACCAATCCTTTTTTTATATATATAAAATATCCTTTTTAAAGATTTCATAACATGTACCCTCAATTTAAAAAAAATTAAATACAAACTTAATTAAAAAATATTCATTCTCTCATTTCTCCTCACTAATTCTCCCTTCTACTTGCATTTCCCAATAATTATCTCTCCAACTCATAAATATTCACTAATATAACACTTCATGGAGAATGTAAAATTCATCAAAAATAAACTTCATAAGTTCACTCACTTCATAAAGTCACGTGAACTTTCACTTAGTGGAAAAAAAAAAAATTCATGGATATCCATGAATTCTTCTTAACGCTATAAAATGATGTGCACATTATGCTCCACAAATGGGTTTATGGCTCCTCGGACGTGTGGAAGTTTATGTAAATGCTACAATGGATGTCCTCGATCAAATGCAGTCTCAAAGGCGATGGCTTTACAACACTCCACACAGCAAGCAAGCCTATAGATGTCAATGAATTTTGTGGATTCAAATTTCAAACCAGATTTGGTTGCTCAAAATTGCAATGCAGCAACTGCTACACGCACAAGTTTAATTAGTGCATGTAACTCTTCACTAACACAACTTCTCTTTATATGCAAGCTCTCATACACACATGCAGATCCTCATAATATAGTTAATATAGTTAGTGCAGAAAAAAATGTGTTTGTAAATGCAACGATTCTTCACAATTTGGTCAGTGAACAGAAATTTTTGCACATAAAATATTTTTTGTAGTGCCTTGTTCTAGTTCACTGACAGTGATATGACATTAACATTTATTTAGCCCTAAGGCCCACACATTATTCTTTGAGGATCTGGACACATGACTCTATTATTAGTGGTTTTGATATTAGTGATTGTGATGTTTATGTGTGCTCTCCATTGATATTATGATTATTGTCACATTAATGGTTATACGTGTTCCCTATTAATATTGTGATGATTGTAGCATAAATTGTTATGTTTGGTTTTTATTGATATTATGATGATGATAACCATGATGGATGTGTCCTCTATGTTACATACTTGCATTAGTTCTAGTTCACAATGAACAATGATGTGAATGACTAGGCGATGAACATAGTTACCGATCAAACGAGAAAGTGAACTGGTACCCATTTTTTTGAGGTAGCAAAAAATCACCCGATTTTGAAAAGTAGTGATTTTCATATTAGTAAAAAAAACATGACAAAAATAAATTAATTAATTAATTAAAAAAAAACATAAAGGATGACAAAAATAAAAATAATAAAAACATGTTAATAATAAAACATAAAAATATATTTTTTTTTTTTTAAAATACATGACAAAAAAAAAGAAAATCAAATACAAAAAAATATATTAAAAAGGAAAAATAAAAAACAAAATCAAAATCAAAAAACTTATAAAAATGTTTAAAAAAAAGCATAATTAACTCCTAAAAATTAAAAAATTGAATTAAAAATTAACCAAAAAAAAACAAAACAAAACAAAAAACAAAAAAAAAACGATTTTCTTTCAAAAAAAATATATATAATTTAAAGAAAAACAAATTGATCCACAGAAAGAAAGAAAAAATAAATAAATAAATAATAAAATAATAATTTAAAAACATTCTTAAAAAAAAAAAAAATAATAATAATAATAATAAACCTCATTACAAAAAAAACTTAAAATAACTAAAAAAAAAATAAAAATAAAAAAAAATTAATTAATTAATTGAAATAAAAAATTAATTAATATATATATATATTAAAAATAAAATACAATACAATAAAAAATTAAGAACTATTTTTTTAAACTAATATTATAAAAATAAAGAAATAACAAAAATATATATAGATATATATAACATTCAAAAAAAATTAAAAATATTTAAATTAAGAAAGTTTTCAATTTTTTATTAAAAAAATTATATTTTAAAATTTAAATTCTAAAAAATTTTAAAATAAAAAAAAAAAATATTAAAATTTGAAATATATATATTGAAAAAAAAAAATTAAATTAAAATTTAAAAATTAAAGAAAAACAATATATATATATTAAAAAAAGGAATTAAAAACAATAAAATAAAAAACAATTAAATAAATAAATAATAAGAAAAACAATTAAATAAATAAATGATAAAAAAACAAACAAATAAATAAATAAATAAAAATTAAAAATAAAAATAAAACAATTTAAAATTGCATAGGCCGCCCCCCTCCCCTCTCGCCTCCCTCACCTACTCCCGCTCTGCCTCCCTCCCCTCTGCTCTCCCCTTCTCCACGTGACCCCCAACCCACCCTCCTCCCTTATTGCAACCCCCTTCAACCCCTACCCCTATCCCCTACCTGCACGGGCCCCCAGCCAGTGGCCTCTTGAAAAAAAAAATTATGTTTTTTCTTCTGTAGTTTTTTTTTTTTTGTTTTTTTTATTATTTATTTTTTAATTGTTTTTTGTTTTTTTTTTATTTCTTTTTTTATTATTTATTTTTAAATTGTTTTTTTAATATTGTTTATTTTTTTTATTTTTTTTTTAATTTTTTTTTTTTTTTATTTAAATTTTTTTTCCAATTTAAATATTTTTTATTTTAAATTTTTGTTATAATTTAAAAAAAATAAAAATAAAAAATTAATCTTTTTTAATTAAAATATTTTTAATTTCTTTTTTTTAATTTTATTTTTATTTTTTTAATTGTTTTGAGTTTATTTGTTTTTATTTTTAATTTTAGTTTTATTTTTAATTTTATTTTATTTTTTGATAGTTATTTAACATTTTATTATTTTTTATTTTTTTTTAATCTTAAAATACGGTCTTTTTTAATTTTTATTTATTTTTTGTTTTATTTATTTATTAAAATTTTTCATTTTTACAAGTTAATTATGATATTTTTTTACATTTTTATGGTTTTTTTTATATATTTTATGAAATTTAATTTATTTTTTCTCATTAATCGTCCCCTTTCCACCCCTGGCCAGATGGGCCTCAGGGTCGTTGGCGAATTTTATTTTTTTTTAAGTTTTTAAGCTTTTTTAATGTTGTATTTTTTTTTTCTCTTCTTCTTCTTCTACTGTTTTTTTTCTCCTTTTTTTTTTCCTTTTTTTTTTACATGGTACGATTAATTTTTTTTACATTTTATAGTTTTTTTTTATGTCATTACTATATATTTTATATATTTGATTTTTTTTGTCATGTTTTTTTTTTTTTTTACTTGTTATTGTTTTTTATTTTTTATTTTTTTCAATATTTGAATGTTTGAATTTCTATTTATTTTTTATATTTGATTTTTTGGTCTTGTTTTTTATGTTTTATTACTTTTATTTAAAAAAAATAAAAAAATAAAAAATATCAATATTTGAATTTTTGTTTTCATATATATATATATATATATATATATATATATATATATATATATATATATATATTGTACAGTATATGTCGATGCTTGTCTAGCAACCCAATCACATTATGTGCAATTTGATAGTTGATTTTAATTTTTTCATTATAATGAATCGAGTCTGTCCCACAATGTGTTAATTTCATGGTTGGTCTTTAAATTTTCATTACAATGGGTTGAGCTCACCTACGCTGCATGTTAATTTGATAGTTGATTTTTAAATTTTTTTCGCAATGTATCAAGTTGTGTTAGGCTAAGATTTCAAAATCGCTATACATTTAGCATTTAAAAAAAAATTACTCTTGCTATAATAACTCTTTCATTCAAGTGTTCATTTTTAAAGTTTTTTAGTCATAAATTTTTTCCATAATTTCATGCTTAAAATATTTTGAAAATTTAAGATTGTTTTGTAGTCATAATCTTTGATTTTAATTCCATGGTTGAAAAATTATCAAAATTTTTAATGTTTTTCTAAGTCGTGATATTTTATCTTTAATGTTATGGCTGAATTAGTAGTATAAGTCCACGACTTAGGATTCTTTTTCAGTCTTGTTCTTCTTAGATGGAGCTTCATCGATGACATTTGCTTGATCCCTGTTTCTTTTCTTATTTCTTGGATTCTCAGGACAACGACTTTCATAATGTCCCATCTTGTGGCAATTGTAACATTCAACCTTGGATAGGTCCATTTTCTTCTTTGTGTTGGAAATACTGGGGGGGGTTGAATCAATATTTCTTTTCAATTGTTACTTTTACTAGTTAGATCACTTATATTTAGAACACAAAATGAACAATAAGAATAAATGCTTTTATTAATTTCTTTTTCACAATAAATCAAGTACAATGTATATAGGGCTCCAACCCTAGATGAAGACACCAATCTTCAATCTCTCAGGCTTCAACCTATTTCGAACCACCAACTTGGAATTTTGTGAGGCTCCGACCTCTAGGGCACTGACCCTATCTTCTCAAGGCACCAACCTTGTGTTTACAAGCTCCAACCCCTAGGGCACCAACCCTTCTCTGGTATAGGCTCCAACCTGGTTTCTTGAGGACTCTGATCCTCTAGAGCTCCATCCCTACCTTCCAAGGCACCAACCTTGTATTTTCGAGGCTCCAACTCTTGGGCTCCAACCCATGCTTTACTTCATCAAGATGTGTTTAGTTGTACTTCACGGCTCCCAAAGTCTTCTTCACCGAGCCCTATCGATCTTCGCTTATTCTTCACTTTGGTCTCCACGTTACATCATCAATGACAACCTTGTCTTTTTAGAAGGTTTCGCCACTGCTCTTCATCATATCCATGCAATTTCTCCAAGTTACCTCATGATGACATCAGTGATGCATCATGGTCTTCAATGTTATCTTCAAGACTACTTCACCAAAATGTCTTCAATAGTGTCTCCAAGGTCACATCATGATGGCCTTCAATCAATGCATTATGAGGTCTTCACTAATGTCTCCAAGATACTATGATAGCCAGAAGTTTGCAACAGGGTTTGCACAATGAGTTTTTCAGAGGTTCTTTAATGGACCTCAGTACTGCTGCTTCAAGGATGCTTTATCAATGTCACAGAGTTCTCTTCCAAATTCCCACAAGATAGTCGAAAACATTTGCTCTGACCTGTCCAAGTAATGCTAAGGAATGTTTTCAAAATGGTTCCAAAAACTCCTTCAAAGAGACCTTCCAAAACACTCAAGATCTAAGCTTAATGAACTGCTTTAAGGTTTGTCTTAATAATTCTTCAAGAAAAAAAAGGTTCCAAGGAGGCTGCTTTGACAAGGACTTCAAACTTCTCCAAAATTCTGCACAAACTTCTCCAGGTCTAAGATAAGACTTCAGAAACAATGCACCTTCAAGATTGTTGTAAGTACCTTCAACAAGCAGTTCAACAATGTCAAGATAGCCTTCAGTTCTGCTTCAAAAATTCCTCACAGAACCTTGTACAAATAATGGTTTCAAAATGCCTCCAATGTCTGTCAACACTTATACTTCTAGAGATCAACAAACCAAGGCCAAAAAAGTGCATGCAAACAAACAAAAAAGTTGTCTTCAACCAAAATCTGCAATACTATGTCACTATTGGTCTGCAATAGAAGTTCCTAGATGCCAACGCAAGTCTAATTCAAATGCTCCACACGTCTTGACTTTAGGATTGCAAATCTACTCCAAATGGTGCCAAATATTCCAAATCCAAACTACCAAAATGCAAGCCCAATTCTGATCACTAACCCTTAACAGATCCGAGCTCCTTGTAGATGCTAAAACTCAAGGGATATTATAGGTTTGCATTCCTTTTTTGATGTTGCAAGTCCAAAATGGATGACATATGACCAAATTATAGTTACAGGTCTGAGTTGTAGTGTTGCAGGATCGAATTACAGAGCTACAGGTCCGAATTCTTCAGGGTAAGCTCTATAATGAACTCCAGAAAATGGGTGTAGCTACAGGACCTAGATTTTATGCCCAAACAGAATTATCCTTTTTTTTTTCTCCTTAGCCTAAAGAAGAGTCTCCTTGTTCTCCTCAGCCTTCTGTCTATCTCTAAAATTGTTGACCGAATTGATGATGAAGACTAAAACTCGAACTGTGTATTAATAGTATTTTTTTGTACGTAGGTATGAAGAGACACGTCACTTTTTTTGGCCGATAAAGTAGGTTTGTTCAGGTCGGCTCCATGTACAAAATTATTAACTTCACTTCAAAAATCTATTTCTCCCAAACTGCTTCGAGTTTTGGGCTAATTAATAGCTCGTTGGAAAGGCAAAATTATGCTCTTTAAGATGGTGTAGGCCTCATGGTGATATTTTGCCTCTAATGTGGAGAAAAATATATTTTAATGTGATTGTTCGTTAATTAGTGCAGAAAAATAGGACAACAACATTATCTCATAGATGGGCTTCTTCTTCATGGATGATTCCTTCATTAATTGTCTTCACAATTCATGTCCTTGTCTTATTCAATGTAGGGCCACCTTCATTATGCACTTGATCATGTTCTTGATTTCCTTATTACTTAACTTCTTCAACATAGGGTCATCATCATAGTCCAGCCTTTCAGTATGAGATAAGTCATCACAGGTAAGATAAGTCATAATAGTCCAGGCATAGAGGGTAGTCTTCCAATTATTAGTCATCATCATGGTCCATATTATAGGTAGAACATGTCATCATGTGGTGTCATCATCATGTATATTTTCTAGACCTTCATCAAGTGCATTGATATGGTAATCCTTCATTATGATCATCAAGGTACAAGATTGTTACTTCATTTGTCTTGATATCTTAACAAGAGCTATAGTCATCCTCTAGCATCTTCAAGAATATTTGCCATCCTAGTCACTGCCATATTGACGATCAACTATTGACATCAATGACAACCTATATTAACATTCTCCCCCTTTGTCATTGATGGCAATATTCTTGTCCTTTCAACATTCTCTCCCCCTTTGACATCAATGGCAAATGGGGTGCCCAAGTACTCCTCCTGTCAAACTGCTTCTTTTCTTTACGAATAGTAGTTCTTCATAGGTATGTTACTCCCCTTGTCATGGTGCTCTTCTTTCTAGAAATGTGGTCCATGATAGATGTGCTTAAATTCCTTCATGTGATGAATAAACTCCCCCTGTCTACACGACCTCCTCTAGCTCATGAAAGTTTACCTTCTCACTAATCAAGTGGAAGAGATCTTCAATAGCAGTTCATGGATGAATAAGGGATCATGTTCTTTAATGGAAATTCTCCCGAGAGATGATATATCAAAAGATGATTGTCCATGCGGCTCATCAAGGATTTCATAGGGCCATTCATAGATAGCTTCTGCAAGAATGCTTAATCATCATAAGCTCCCCCTAACTGTATGCATGGTCTTCCTTTTGGCAGAGTCTCCCCATCAAATACTTGGAATATCAAGGATGACTTCATCAAGTCAACAACATGTGTTGTTGCCTAGAGTGTTCAAGGGGCTTCTGGATTCAATTTGCTTCGTTCTCCATACTTTTATACCTTTCTTCTTTGGCATGGTTCTTCCTTGTGTAGGGGCCCAAGTCAGGTTACAATCACGTGACATATGTCCAATGTTATGACACTTGAAGCACTCTATGTTGTTCATGAATACGAATTCATGACTTCTTATTGCAAAATTGCTTCTTGGAGATCGACGGGGACCATTATATTTATATTTTTTTTATGTCGTACAATATTTTGGCATGTGCCCAAAGTTTGTACATGAATAGCAATAACCAAGAAATATACTTTGGTACCTAGGAGAAGAAGGTTTCCTTGATGTAATTTTGAAGTATTTTTTCCTTGGGATTCTTTGATGATAACCATTGCTTCTTGAATCCTTGACACCATCTACATTTCTTCTTGGAGTAGGATTTATTCCAATGTCAACTTGACTCTTGCCTTTGTTGGGAGCATCAACATTTCTTTTAGGCGTCCTCACATCCTTGTTGTTTGAAGCATTATCATTCTTGCTTGAGGATTCACCTGCATAACCAAGACCTAATTTATCGAGGGGATACCTTTGATGACTTAGGATGTCATCTAGGGTTTGAGAACTTTTCAAGTTCTTATTTAGCAAGTCAACTTCCTTTTTAAGAAAGACAATTTATTCCTTCATCTTCTTGCATTCTTCATCCTTCTTTGATAGAATTATCTCCATTTCTTCCTTCATCTTGGTTGCTTCACACGATTGGGCCTTAAGAGAAGTGATTTCTGATTTTAACTTGGTGATGTCATCATCCTTTTCTTCTAGTTGGCATATCATGGTGTTTCTCTCCTTTTCTTCTTCATCAAATTTTCCTTCTATGAATATCAAAGCTTCCATCACCTTCTCAGCTCCTTGTGCTTGTTTCCTTGCTTCTTCTGGTTGAGATATAAGGGAGGAGACCTCTTCCTTGTATTGACCAATATTTGCTTCAAGTTTGTTCAAGCTTTTGTGCCTTTGTTCAAGGTGGCTTGACAAGGTATCTTCCTGTTTCTTTTCCTTATCCAATTGGTTTCTCATGGATATGACTTCTTCATGATACTTTCTCTTGTTTTGATGAAATTCTTCCTTAATCTTGACGAGCTCCTCATATCTTTCTTGTACTTGAAGCTTGACAAGGTCAACTTCGTTCCTTGTCTTATCCTGGTCACCAACTTGAGCTTTCTTCTTAATTTCTTCATTTTCCTTTTTCAAATTGTAAATCTCTTCCATGGCAACCATAAGTTTAGTGAGGAGATCTTCTTCAAAATCTTTTTCATTCTCTTCATCTTCTAGGTCTTCTTTATCCTTGATGTCATCACTCTTATCTTCAGCTTCCTTGATGGGCTCTAGATTTCCTTCTTGTTTTCCATCATTTTCTTGACTAAAGATCATTGTCAACGCTCCTTTTGAGTGAAGGTCATGAAGTTTATCCCATATGCCTTTTGCTGACGAACATTTTTCAAAATTGGCCTTCATAGAATCAGGTATCCCATTCAAGATTGCTTTCATTTCTCTTCTATTATGTTCCTTGAATTCTCCATCCATCATGCTATCAATAATCACCGATTTCCAGACTTCAATGCCTTGAGTCTTTAAGAAATTCCTCATTCTTGCCTCCCATAAATCAAAGTTTCCATTGAACAATGGAACCTTCACAAATTGATTGACTACAATTTAGGTAGTTGAGAGAGACACATCTTTAGGATGACTGGAGACTTTCTTCCTTGGCTTCGCCATTTGTGTTGTAATGATCAACCTTCAAGTTGTGCTTTGAGTGAAAGTATTGGCCTCTAATACCAATTGTTGGAAAAACTGAGAAGGGGGGTGAATCAGTATTTCTTTTCAATTGTTACTTTTACCAGTTAAATCACTTATATTTAGAACACAAAATAAACAATAAGAATAAATGCTTTTATTAATTTATTTTTCACAATAAATCAAGTACAATGTATATAGGGATCCAACCCTAGATGAAGACACCAATGTTCACTCTCTCAAGCTCCAACCTATTTCCAAGCACCAAATTGGACTTTTGTGAGGCTCCAACATCTGGGGCACTAAACCTATCTTCTCAAGGCACCATCCTTGCATTTAGAGGCTCCAACCCCTAAGGCACCAACCCTTCTCTGGTACTGGCTCCGACCTAGTTTCTTGAGGACTCCGATCCTCTAGGGCTCCAACCCTACCTTTTAAGGCACCAACCTTGTATTTTCGAGGCTCCAACCTCTTGGGCTCCAACCCATGCTTTACTTCATCAAGATGTGTTTAGTTGCACTTCACGACTCCCAATGTCTTCTTCATCGAGCCCTATCAATCTTCACTTAGTCTTCATTTTTGTCTCCACATTATGTAACAGTCCAAAAATAAATATCTAATTAACATTAAATTTAAATCAGAGTGGCACTTACCTAGCCAAATAAACATGTAATTAATAAACTAAATTCAACTATGAATAGTGCTTACATGTGGTAGAAGTAGGCTTACCGCAACAAGGGTTTGGGGATGACTCTCCACCTAACTGTAGGCTCAATTGTGCAAGGATTTGCTACAACTGGCCACCCCCGAGCCCTCAATCAACGTACTACTGCCAGTGACTCATATGTCTTAGAACACCATTCTCCCAAGAGAATGAAAGATAGAATCTTGGAAAGATGGAATGCCTCCCATCCTCCTCACCATCTAATAAATAGGGCAAACATTGGATGGGAACCACATGCACACACTCCATGTGTCTACATGCGACTTTGATTTTTTAGCTTTCTTGTTTTATTTCCTTCTTTTTGATAGCTTTACTGATTTTTTTATTGTTTTCTTTGTTTTATTTCTATTTATTCTTATTTAAAGATTTAGTATAGTTATTGCTATTTTTATTTTTATTTATCTTCTTGTATATTTTTAAATATCATTTATTATTTACATTTATAATTTATTATTTTTATTATTTATTATTAAGTGATTTATTATTTATTATTTTTATTATTTATTATTAAGGGGAGGGATATTACACATTACATCATCAATGACAACCTTGTCTTTTTAGAAGGTGTCACCACTGCTCTTCATCATATCCAAGCAATTTCTCCAAGTTACCTCATGATGACATCAGTGATGCATCATGGTCTTCAATGTTATCTTCAAGATTACATCACCCAAATGTCTTCAATAGTGTCTCCAAGGTCACATCATGAGGACCTTCAATCAATGCATTATGAGGTCTTCACTAATGTCTCCAAAATAATATGATAGCCAAAAGTTTGCAACAGGGTCTGCACAATGAGTTTTTCAAGACCTCAATACTGCTACTTCAAGGATGCTTTATCAATGTCACCGAGTTCTCTTCCAAATTCCCACAAGATAGTCGAAAACGTTTTCTTTGACCTGTCCAAGTAATGCTAAGGAATGTTTTCAAAATGGTTCCAAAAACTCCTTCAAAGAGACCTTCCAAAACACTCAAGCTCTAAGCTTAATGAACTGCTTTAAGGTTTGTCTTAATAATTCTTCAAGAAAAAAAAGGTTCCAAGGAGGCTGCTTTGACAAGGACTACAAACTTCTCCACAATTCTGCACAAACTTCTCCAGGTCTACGATAAGACTTCAAAAACAGTGCACCCTCAAGACTGTTATAAGTACCTTCAACAAGCAGTTCAACAATGTCAGATAGCCTTCAGGTCTTCTTCAAACAATCCTCACAGAACCTGGTACAAATAATGGTTTCAAAATGCCTCCAATGTCTATCAACACTTATGCTTATAGAGATCAACAAACCAAGGCCAAAAATGTGCATGCAAACAAAACAAAAAATGCCTTCAACCAAAATATGCAATACTATGTCACTGTAGGTCTGCAATAGAAGTTCCTAGATGCCACCGCAAGTCTGAATTCAAATGCTCCACACGTCTTGACTTCAGGACTGCAAATCTCCTCCAAATGGTGCCAAATATTCCAAATCCAAACTACCAAAATTCAAGCCCAAGTCTGATCACTAGTCCTTAAAAGATCTGAGCTCCTTCTAGATGCTAAAACTCAAGGGATATTACAGGTCTGCGTTCCTTTTTTGATGTTGCAGGTCCGAAATGGATGGCACGAGACCAAATTACAGTTACAGATCCAAGTTGCAGTTTTGCAGGAGCGAGTTGCAGAGCTACAGGTCTAAATTCTTCAGGGTAAGCTCTATAATGAACTTCAGAAAATGGGTGCAGCTACAGGACCGAGATTTTATGCCCAAACAAAATTATCCTTTTTTCTTCTCCTCAGCCTAAACAATGGTCTCCTTGTTCTCCTCGGCCTTCTGTCTATCTCTGAAATTGTTGACCGAATTGATGATGAGAACTAAAACTCAGACTGTTTATTAATATTCTTTTTTGTTGGCCGACAAAGTAGGTTTGCTCAGGTCGGCTCCATGTCCAAAATTAATAACTTAACTTCAAAAGTTAATTTCTCCCAAACCGCTTGAGTTTTGTGCTGAGTAATAACTCATCGGAAAGGAAAATTTATTCTCTTCAAGATGGTGTAAGCCTCATTGCGAGATTCTGCCTCTAAGGTGGAGAAATAGATATTTTAATGTGACTGGTCATTAATTAGTGCAAAAAAATAGGACATCAACATTCTCTCATAGATGGACTTCTTCATGGATGATTCCTTCGTTAATTGTCTTCACAATTCATGTCCTTGTCTTCTTCAATGTAGGGCCACCATCATTATTCCCTTGATCATGTTCTTGATTTCCTTATTACTTAACTTCTTCAACATAGGGTCATCATCATAGTCCAGTCTTTCAATGTAAGATAATTCATCATAGGTAAGATAAGTCATAATAGTCTAGGCATAGAGGGTAGACTTCCAATTATTAGTCATCACCATGGTCCATATTATAGGTAGAACATGTCATCATGTGGTGTCATCATCATGTATATTTTCTAGACCTTCATCAAGTGTAGTGATATGGTAATCCTTCAGTATGATCATCAAGGTACAAGATTTGTAGAAATTTCACTTGTAGATCAAACTGATATATGCAATTTCCTAAAGCATAATACTTGATCTACTTCTACAAAACATTAAGCGGAAGCAAAATCGATTTCATGAGCAACATCAAGCATAAACACATATAATTGATCAAGAGAAATAATCACACATAACACAAGATGTATTATTGCAGAAAGGACCAGCATAAAACCTCCAACACTGTATTATCAATCAAATGGAAATCCTCTTTTGGTTACAAAAAATATCAGCTCAAGAGCTATCCTGTACTCTCTGCAATCAAAAGATGAAGATCATAGACTCACTAGGCCTCAATATATTGGCCACCAGTCCTCCAATCCCCTATTTCCTTGCGCAATTTTGATTGGGGTCCAATTACAAAACATATGTGAATTGGCCCCAAATCATACCTGTTGTCAACCTCAGGTCCAACTACGCAATCCTTGAGGACACTAGTTCCTCCTGCATGCAAGGAATATTCCATGGGAAGATCCAAGCATCTAATAGTACACTGTCCCTCATCTGATCTCAACTGGGTCTCTATCTGAACTGCCATGCATCAGTTATCCATGAGAAAATACTCAGTTATCTAAAATAATAGTTGTCACATGCATGCAAGCATTAACAAACTATATTTTATTATTTTAACAACTTGTTAAAATAATCTAACTGGACTTGACTAGTTAGCACTAAGTCAACTGATTCTCTCATTATAGAACTCATACTTAATTCCTCAATCAGTGGAGAGAATAAAGGATAAATTCCTCAATCAATGGGACAACTAATTGCATGTTCTCACAAAGACTTCAAGTTTAATTTTTACAACTAATTAACTCATGGAGATTAATCAGTTAATATTTTAAACTGCTATTAAGACCAAATTCGATTTTACTTCCTATAGATAGACCAGGGACTGCTATAAATAGGAAGGGACCCAGAAATGCTATTTTTAGAACTTTCTATTTTTAGCAGTTTCACCTCTCACCCAAGGTGGCCAATGACCTCACTAGCCAAACTGCTATTTTTAGACATGCTATTTTTTGGAGTTCTATTTTTAGCACATTCTAAATTTTGCATTTCTTGTTGCACACTTTTCAACACTCCCTCTCAACAAGAAAGGGATTATCAGCAACCCTGATTCTGTCTCTGTGGAACTCAAACTTGCCTTTTGACAATGCCTTTTTCAAAATTTCTGCATCCTATTCCTCCGTTGAAATTTACTGCAACATCATGATCCTCTTGACCACACAATCCCGTAGATGATGATAGCGAATATCTATATGCTTGGACCTGTCATGAAACACTGGATTCTCATAGAGTTTAATGCAACTCTGATTATCACAATATATCATTGTAGGATCCATCATCTGACCAAACAATCCCACTAGAATCTTCCGCATCCAGATGGCCTCACATGCAGCCTAACTAGCTACTATGTACTCTGCCTCTGTTGTGCTAAGTGAAACTAATATTTGTTTCTAGCTATACCAAGAAACCGCAGCTAACACAAGGTTGAAGATTCCTCCAGAAGTGATCTTCTTGTCTGATGGACTACCTGCCCAATTTGCATCCGTGAAGCCTTGGAGCTTCACTCCCTCTGTCCGCCTGTACCATAATCCATACTGTGTAGTGCCTCTGAGATATCTCAGCACATGCTTTGCCGCCTTCCAAAACAACTTGGTTGGCTGAACCATAGCTTGACTCAGCTGGTTCACTGCAAAGCACAAATCCGGTTGTGTGTTCACCAAATACATGAGTGAACCCACAAGCTGCCTATAAACAGTAGCAGCTACTACCTCACCTGAAGTAGCATCCTCCTTCCTCCAGTTACCTGCTAGAGGAATCTCCATGGGCTTGCACATCTCCATGTGGAAGCGCCTGAGTATCTCATTGGCATACTTGCCTTGAGACACAAATACTTCCCCATCTCTCTGCCACACCTCCATGCCTAGAAAGTAGTGCATGAGGCCCATGTCCTTCATCTCAAACTCTCTTGCAAGATCCTCCTTGCAAGACTTGATCAACTGATCATCACCTGTCAAAATTAGATCATCAACATAAAGTACAATAATCAATAGCTTACCATCTACAATGATGTGGTAGAGGTTCACATCTGCTTCACTCTTGGTGAAGCCCAACCTGGTGAAATAGTTGTCAATCCTGGTATAACAAGCACAGGGTGCTTGCTTCAGCCCATACAATGCTTTCTTGAGCCGACAAACATGTGACTCATGATAAAAGGTCTCAAATCCCTTTGGCTGCTCTATGTATACCTCTTCCTCAATCTCCCCATTGAGGAATGTTGTCTTCACATCCATCTGATGGATCTGCCAACCCATCTGTGCTAATAGTGCTCGATCTAATCAATGAGTACCTTGCAACAAGAGCAAAGGTCTCATCATAGTTAATCCCCTCAACTTGTGAGAAACCACGGGCAACAAACCTTGCCTTATGTTTCTCAATACTACCATCAGCTGCCTGCTTTACCTTGTAAAACCATCGGGAAGTAACCACTGACTTGTCCCTTAGCCTAGGAACAACATCCCATACATTGTTCCACATGATAGAATCATACTCCTCTACCATCGCATCCACCCAAACTGGCTGTTGCACTGCCTCCTCAAAAGAAGAAGGCTCGATCGCTACACACTCCCCAACCAGGGCCATGTAGCCAATGTATCTATCGGAAGATCTCCTCTGTCTACGCTGAGAGGATGGTTGCCCCACATTCTCTCTTGCATCTTGCATCAATCTATCAACTTCCCATGAGCGTTTCCGCCCATCTATGGAAGACTCTCCAGCAGTGGTGATCTCCACTACTAGAATCTCTGCATGCGACTGATCCGCATCATTAGGAGGCTCCTCCTCCTTAGGAACTAATAGTTCCTCGTCATCACCATGCAACTTGAGCTCCCTCTTAAGAGATACTCGCATGGCTCATTGCTCATCAAACTTCAGATCCCTACGCACTACAGTCTTCTGATTGGCAAGCAAAAACACACGATAGTTGTGAGGTGTATCCATGTACCCCACAAGTATTCCCAACTCAGTTGTTGGGTCTAGCTTCTTCCGAGCATCTTTGGTCACATGATAGAAGACTGGTGATCCAAAGATGCGGAAGTGACTCACATCTGGTCTCTTCCCCGAAAAAGCCTCCATAGGTGTCTTCATCCCCAAAATACGATGAGGACTTCTGTTCTGAAGATATACTGTTGTATTGCATGCCTCAGCCCACATATGAAGTGGTAGGCCTTGGTCATGCAACATCGATCAAGCTGCACCCACAATAGATCTGTTCTTCCTTTCGGCCACCCCATTCTGTTGTGGGTTATGAGGAGCCATGAGTTCCCGTTTAATTCCTTCTGAAGCACAGAAGTCCTTAAACTGCTGAGAAATATACTCCACCATTATCACTTCGCAAGGCCTTTACTTTCATCCCTGATTCTTTCTCTTCCAAAACATAATACTTGATCTACTTCTACAAAACATTAAGCGGAAGCAAAATCGATTTCATGAGCAACATCAAGCATAAACACATATAACTGATCAAGAGAAATAATCACACATAACACAAGATGTATCACTGGGGAAAGCACCAGCATAAAACCCCCAACACTGTATTATCAATCAAGTGGAAATCCTCTTCTGGTTACAAAAAATATCAGCTCAAGAGCTATCCTGTACTCTCTGCAATCAAAAGATGAAGATCATAGACTCACTAGGCCTCAATATATTGGCCACCAGTCCTCCAATCCCCTATTTCCTTGCGCAATTTTGATTGGGGTCCAATTACAAAACATATGTGAATTGGCCCCAGATCATACCTACTGTCAACCTCAGGTCCAACTACGCAATCCTTGAGGACACTAGTTCCTCTTGCATGCAAGGAATATTCCATGGGAAGATCCAAGCATCTGATAGTACACTGTCCCTCATCTGATCTCAACTGGGTCTTTGTCTAAACTGCCATGCATCAGTTATCCATGAGAAAATACTCAGTTATCTAAAATAATAGTTGTCACATGCATGCAAGCATTAACAAACAATGTTTTATTATTTTAACAACTTGTTGAAATAATCTTACTAGACTTGACTAGTTAGCACTAAGTCAACTAATTCTCTCATTATAGAACTAATACTTAATTCCTCAATCAATGGAGAGAATAAAGGATAAATTCCTCAATCAGTGAGACAACTAATTGCATGTTCTCACAAAGACTTCAAGTTTAATTTTTACAACTAATTAACTCATGGAGATTAATCAGTTAATATTTTAAATTGTTGTTAAGACCAAATTCGGTTTTACTTCCTATAGATAGACTAGGGACTGCTATAAATAGTAAGGGACCTAGAAATGCTATTTTTATAACTTTCTATTTTTAGCAGTTTCACCTCTCACCCAAGGTGGCCAATGACCTCACTGGCCAAACTGCTATTTTTAGACATGCTATTTTTTGGAGTTCTATTTTTAGCACATTCTAAATTTAGCATTTCTTGTTGCACACTTTTCAACAAGATTATTACTTCATTTGTCTTGATATCTTAACAAGAGCTATAGTCATCCTCTGGCATCTTCAAGAATATTTTCCATCGTGGTCACTGCCATATTGACGATCAACTATTGACATCAATGACAACCTAGATTAACACTTTGGTCCTTTAAACTTCTTGAAGGTTCCCTTATTTTTGTGATGAGAAAAGTAAGCATTCGAGGTGTTTTCTTCTTCATTCTCCTTTTTCTTGTTTACCATTGATATTCTGGCTTCTTCTTGACTACATGCATTCCACATTTGTTCAAATGTTGGCATATTCTTCCAGTTGTTGAGTCTTGATGCAAAGGCACTCCAAGATTTAGGTAATCCTAGAAGAGCAGTAGTTGTGAGCTCCTTTTCTAGAACAACTTCATCTATTGGTTGGAGTTCATCCTTGATTCTAGATATCCTTATAAAGTATGATGAAACAATATCATCATTCTTCATCTTAATGGTTCTTAGTTCATTCTTGAGGCTATCTATTGACCAATGTTCTTGATTGTGAATAACTTGGAGAGAGATTCATACATTTCTTGAGCAAAATTTATGTTGGATATGTATGGAATTAAGTTATCCTTAATTCCATACACTATTAGATTCATAGCCACGATTTCAAGTTCTCTAAACTTCACTTTATATGCATTACTTGATTCATCATTAGGCTTCTTGACTTTTCCTTGAACAAGATCTAAAACTTTATTCTTTTTTAGAATGAGATCTATTCACTTTTTCCAGGCCCTATAGATGCAGGATTCTTCTAATTTGTTCTCTGCCTTCATTGAGTTTGTCATGTTGATATCTTCTATTTCTAGCCTTGAAACTCCTTATTCTCCTTTCAATAGATCTTTAGGCTACCTTTTTCCTTCTTTAACCTTAGCTTTGAAACCATGTTAGAAAATCAGAAAGACAAATATTTTCTTATGTTGATAATTTCTTGTGATATTATTATGTTCTTATTAACTTTCTTACGTTCTTCTTTGTCTTTGTTTCATCAAGCAATTATCAAAAGTGAATCATGAAGATCAGGGACACCAGATGTAGGCAGACAACCAGGGCTAAAACCCCTATATAGGGGAAAACCTAGTCAAGAACTCTTCTTTCAGTAATTCAGATTGAGATGGACCAAGACCCTAGACCAACAGACTTGCCTCCTCCACCAAGTTAGCCTTCCAAGATGATATAGTAGTCTCTTCTTATGCAACAGATCCAACCCAGCAACAATCCAAAAATTTGACATCCCAGTTGCAGAATTTCGACCCCTAATGGTAGAATTTCGGCCTCCTAGTTACTGCAAAATTTTGGCCCATTTCCAATAGCTACACAACTTCACACGTGTGGGAAAGAGAGAAAAATTTTTGACTTCTTATGCTTGTGAGAGACCTCCTTCTCCTTAGCTATCCTTCTTCCTCTTCTTCCTTGAAATTCACACTTTTTCTGGCCCTAGAAGTTGTTGATCGCACTTGTTAAGCATGAGTGACAAATGAGGTCAAGTCGTTGCCTTTATATAGTGATTATGTTGCCCAGTTTTAGGCCGACTTGGTGGAGGAGGCCTAGAAGACTAATTTTAATATAAAATAATTTTCTTTCTTGACAAATAATTCCCAAGAAGGGTTCTTTACATTATGACATGGACAAGGACACTTGACACAAACCCTAGAAGCCTACAATGGAGGCTTTGACCTAAAAATAATTGACCCAAGCATGAAACCCATGCTTTAATAAGTCAATTTTAATAATAATAAAATTTCATTTTCTTTCTTTTGACAAATACAATATATTGTGACTTAAATACATTTATGAAGACCAAACCTAGTTACATTCTTCAACAGTTTCTTCTCCAGATTCTAGTCAGGATAAGTGGTCAGGTCTGACATTCTTCTTACAAGGTCGAACAATCACTTCAAATTAAAATTCTTGGAATAGTAGTAACCATCAACAAATGTATCCTTGATGCACTGGTTTATTAACAATATACTTCAGCGCTTGATGATCAATATAGAATATGAATGGATTCACAAGAAGGTAATGTCAGAATTTCTACAATGCAAAGATCATGGCTAAAGCTTGTCTCTCAGTCATTGAATATTCGTTTCATCTTTGTTCATTTTTTGACTGGTGTACGTATTGGGATGATCTCTCGACACATCATTAGGTTGTGTTAGGACTGCGCCGACTACCACATTTGATGCGTTGACATGTACATAAAACTGCTTCGACTAGTCAGGGAACTTAAGTATGGGTGCCTTGACTAGTTTCTTTTTTAATAGCTGGAATGATTCATCGCATTGCTTCAACCAATTAGATGGAACATTATTTTCAAAATCTCATCAGTAGGAAATTTTATATTGGAGTAATGCCTTATGAACCTTTTGTAGTATTCCATGTGCCCCAAAATTATATTGATATGCTTTTGATTCACTGGGGGTTTCATATCTAGAATCACTTTGATCTTTTCCATGTCAACTTTTATTCCTTTCTTTGATACTGCATGTCCCAACAACATTCCTATAGGTGTTGCGGAAATACATTTGTTAATATTAATTGATAAACAGATTTGTCTGTATCTCTCCAACAGCAGTGTGAGCCATTGTATATGAGCCTTAAGCAAAGTATAGATTGTACAATCATCGAAGTAGTCTGCCATTGTTTTATAGATGTACTCTTCAAAAGATTTTACGACAATCCTCGAAAGATTTGTTGGTGCATCTTTTAATCCAAAAGGATTTACCCGATACGCAAAAGATCCAAATTTAGTGACAAATGTTGTTTTCTCCCGATCTTCTTTTGTAATTGGTACTTGATTGTATCATGAGAAGTCGTCTATAAAAGAATAACATTCATGACCTGCAACTTTGTTTACAATTTTTTTGGCGAATGGAGTGTGAAATGGGTTGGTTACAATTAATTTATTCAACCCACAATAATCCACGCATATGCACAACTTAGTCGGGTCATGCTTTTTGGTTTACACGACCATAAGGATTTCCCATTTTGATGTTTCAATTGGGTGGATGATGTCGATGACAAGCATCCCCTCTATTTCTTTTTAGACAATGGGTTTATATTTGTGAGAAAGCTTATAAGGTCTCTTTTTGATTGGCTTAGCGCTAGAAATGAGGTTGATCTTCATCTCCCCCATTTCTTTTACAAGTCCTTTCAAATATTTATAGTCACAAGCGAACACATCTTGATATTCCTTGAGAAAATCGACAAATTTTTTTATTTTTTTATCTGACCAATAGTCACCAAGTCGGGTGACCTTTGGACGATCATCATTTGATATGTCAACTGCTCTTATCTTTATTTCTGCGTCCATCTAGTCGAGGACGTTTGAATCGTCAAGTTGTTAGTCTCTGACTTTAATCTCTTGATATATAAGTGGGAAGTATGCTTTCTCAGGTTACTCAATTTCACACTTTTTGATTTTGTACACTAATTTTAATCTTTTGTGATTTTCTGAATGATCATTCCTCCAAAAAAAAAACTGTCTAGGAGCAAGAGCTTTTGCCATTTCTAACCGAATGGCCATTTTATATTCTAATGTTCATGACACATAATTACAAGTTGATGAGATGTTGATTGTTGATTCTTCATTAAGATTGTCGGTTGATTGTCTTTACAAAATCTCTTATTTGTTTATTTGCATCAAGTAGTTCTTGTTCCTCCAGTCGGAACTCAAAATCCTTAATGAAATTTTCTTTCAACTCTTTCCATTGTAAAGATTGCCCTCGAGCCTCTTCTAATTTGTACCATTTGTTAGAAAAGTTGTCTAAAGTATTTACAAACATGTGGGGCCAGACTCTCATATCTATATCCAATTATGTGCCATTTCAACTCACAATTATGTGTATGAAGGACAAGGTCCTTTATGGGACTAAAAACATGTATATTTGCTTGTGTTGAAAGTTTACGACCTCCAAATTGTTCAATGAAATATGTCGTTTTTTTCATCCATGTTTGGAGTCGAGATGAGTGGGTATCCCACCATCTTGTCGCTTGACCTGTGTTGTCGCCTCACTTGCACACCTAGGTTAGTGTGGGGAAAATACTCAACCCCACAAGGTGTGATCTTGGTGGAAAACTAAGAGAAAGGATTTTCACCTAATCTCTACTCTCTCCATTAAATCTCTCTCCTAGTTAAGCTAAGTGGGGTGGTCCCTAAAGAAGGTTAATGAAAGAAATGTGAGTTTCTAGGAGATTAAATTTAGAAGGAGATATTTAGCAAAGATGACTTGATTTTTTAAATGTGAACATGGATAAATAAATATATAGGTAATTTACAATTATATGTTAAAAGTATAGACCAGTGCTTCAAAGTAAATGACAAATGCTGGCTCAAAATAAAATTTCAAGAGATAGTGAAAGATAATCCTGCAAAAATCAAATTGTTAGATCAAGATAAACATAAAAATATCATTTGCAACTATAAAGTAATAGTACTTATAAAGAGAGTGCTCAAATAACAAAAGCTAGTGACATCCAATGATCATGAGCTAAATAACAAGTACATCAAATAAGTGCAAGTAAAGATTTGCAAATGTAAAGATCAACACTACTTGTAAAATAGAGAAAACTCTACTTGAAAGATAATGCTTGCAATTGAGATTCAATAAATTCAAGATAGTTTCTTATTTGCAAAATGTAAATAGAGATTGCAATTGTTAAAGGAAATGCTCAAATAACAAGATATAATAACATCAAGTAATAATGAGACCATTCATCATGACAAGTACATGAAACCAACAATATTTGCAAGTAAATTTAAAGTGCTTCAAGATGACTAAATTGAAAGGATGTGCAAATTGTCTAATGTGGAATGCAATTATCTTGATTACTTTTAAGTTAAATGCCTACCTAGATGAGTCATTTCTCTTAACTATTTTGAAACTAATCTCTAATGTGATTTGTGGAGAGAAACCCAAAGAAAGATAACAAATACTATATTAACTATACCTCCCCTGTAAATCTAACCACTTATTGCCTCCAGTGCTGCAGAGACTATGGCTCTGATGACTACAAGTTCACTGCGTTAACCACAAAAGAGGGTCTATGTTCTGCAAGTTGGGTGAGAAAGGTTGTCCTAAAGTCCTCAAACCAATATTATGCTTGGAGGTAAGTTAATTAAAGATGCAAATTAATACTAACAATATCAGTGTTTCTCAAGAAAAATATTGATATAATGCTTGAAGTAAAAATCGAGAGATAGTGCTCAAGTAAATGGTACCAATATTTTCAAGGAAAATGAAAAGTGAAACAATTAGATCAATGTAGCTCCAAAATTTCCCAAAATATTTCTTGCAAGTAAAATCATTTGCTCCAAATGCAATGACCAAAAATGCTCAAGAGAACCATCAATGAATAAAATGGCATATAAACATGAGTTGACCAAATGTATTGAAGCAATGTATTCAAGAAACTTATAGAACCAAGTAAATGAGTAAGCGAAAATAATCTCTGCTTGCCAGGTAAATATGAAGCACTTGCTTGCTCACAAATATATTTTGCATGTAAATGGATTGCACAACACAAGTGCTTAAGGAATGGAAAAATCAAACATAAACCACTGTTGAACTTATGCAAAAAATAGAAATGAATGTGAGTGCTATGTTAAGATATTAACCATGCATGAATGAGATTAGCATAAGAGAGTTTAGAGAAACTAAACCTAAGATATTAATCCACCCACAAGAAAATATCCTCCCTCTAAATGGGGAGAAGGGATACCATGGGAAAAATTCCCATCCTCCCACAAAAAAAATCAACCTTTTATTAATTTGATTACAAGAGATGAGAACCATTCAAAGGCCTCAACCAAACTTAAGGAAAGTCTTTACAACAGTAGCTTAGAAGCTTGAACACTAGATTTCCTCCTTGATAAAATAAGTTGATGCAAATGAGGCACAAAGAAAGCCTTCAAATCTGAAAATTAAAGGATTGTTTTGATAATTTCAAATAAAGCACTCGAAAAATTACAATAAATGCAAAGAGAGGCTAGGCCTCCTCCAACTCTTGGCCTTGAGGGAGAAAAAAAATAGCCTTCACAACAACCCATGGATTCCTTAGAATTTGTCCAAAATGAGCTCTAAATCCTTGCCAAAAGGGGCTCCAACTCTTGCCAAATGTCCTCCAAACAACCTGTTAAATGTTTTAACAATAATTCCCGCAAGCTGCCACAAAAATAAATTCGTAATGGATGCAATACAAATCAAGTATTAGCTATGAAATTGGTCAAGAAAATTACAAATGGATATATACAATCTAATTTATAAAGGATAAGCTAAAAAATATGAGTAAACTTTCCTCTTTTCTTACCCATCATTAAGCTCTTGAAATAACAATATTAAAACAATGAAACAAAAAATTTTGAGAGATGAATTTTAAATGGATTATGCTTGAAAATGTGAGCCAAGGCCAAAAGTCCCTGCAAGACAAGTTGAAAGATGAGGCCTTGGGAATTAACAAATGTGGGTTCTCCTTCAAATACTTTCAAGAATGGGTTGGTTCCTCGAAGAAATTCCCCTCATGCTTGAAGCTTGATCCAAGAAAAATTCTCTAAACAACAACACATAGACAAATTAGATCCATATGGATTTAATCACATTCAATGATGAATTTTTTTTAGAAATATATTAGACATCAACTAAAGCATTCTCTATTTAGAGCAAGTAAATAAATCTCATGAAAATGTAAGATAACTATACATCAACACGACTTGAAAGGAATAATGGAAATAATAACATCACGAAATGAGTAGACAAATGAAAACAAATGATAGAGATATTACCATACACAATGAGAACAACACCTCAAATGTAATCCCAAAGTCTTTTATTGATATTTCAAAATATACAGTAGTCGAGTTTCTGCAAGCAAAAGAGCTCGTATCCAAGAATACAGAGTGAGAGGTGAAAGCTCGTTTATATAGAGAATGTGGGAGCCAATCCCAAGGAAAAATGGTGAGAATCCCAAGGAAAATGGGTGGCAATCCCAATACTAAGCCATGCAATTCAAATTTCCCAATAGGCAAGTCGAATTCCTCTAGAGAGACCCACACAATCCTTGAGGAGTCAACTTGTTGAGGTGAGGGGACAAGTGCATGTGAGAGTGGATTGGTAAGAGACCACTCTCCACTCGTCTCTTATGGAACTCCAAGTCAAAGCACACCAATTGGTGAGTCATCTCCTTCAAGCTCGAGCTATCCCCTTAAAAATGTGATTTGTCTAGTGGAACTCATGGTCCCCTCCAAGAGAATTTGATTTCCCTTTTTATCACATGTTTCTCCTTGATTCTTGGTCCATGGTGGAGTCCACATCACTTTCTAACTTTACTTTAACTCCTTGATGATTTTCCACCTCATTTTGACATCATTTAGCATGTGTGGATATTTTGCTTCTCCAATTTATTTAATTGTTGTCTTAATTTATTGCCACATTTTCCACAAAACTTAGGAAAAGTGGGTTTTGAGGGTCCATAACTTATTTTTTACCCCTCAAAGTATGTCTTAGTAGAAATTTTATGAGGTGTAATTTTGAGTACACATACCCCATACAATTTCTCTAGACTATACTTATTACAATTTAAAATCATAATTTATTAAAATTTCCATCGAGCAAGAAATTTTAAAAATTAAAAAACTGACCCCTAAACCTAATGAAATTCCATGAATTCTTTTGACTGATTTAGTATGGTAACATACAATGATGACTCGAGACATTTGGACTCACCCAAGGCCTTGCCATCAAGCCGAACTCTGACTTTGAGGTTTTTGCATGGAGGAAAAAACTCGATTAATTAATTATTAAGTGCTATAGAGTACCAATAATTAACTAAGTAAAAAAAACCTCCCAAAGTAAACTTACTTGATGTCAATGTCCCAAGTTACCTAGGCCTGTTACATGACACAATTAATCACATTAACATCACTTTAAAACATCCCCGTAGGGCTTGCAGAATGCGAGTACAATATAGAAGAAGATGAGAAGAAGATAGAGTTTAAAAACTTTGATGATATATGAACTCTGATGGTACATGAATGCTCTGACATATCCTTGGGCATGGAGTCATTAAATCTTCAAGCGTCTTTCAATTGTCAACATTTGGCCCTACATGGGATGCGTGCTAGACAAGAAGTGAGAGCATGCAAAAACCTGGAATCAGTATCCTCAAAAAGCATATATTAGTATCGTCTGTTCAAAATATCATCATATAATATCAAATACTCAAATTAAACTAACATGTTGAAATAAAGTACTCTAATATCGTAAAATAGAATTAGTCTAACAACGTAATTGACAAAGAGTTGAGTTAGAAATACAATACAGAGATGCCCCATGTGCAAACTATCGAAGGTGGAATGCAATTATCTTGGTTAGTTTTAAGTTAAATGCCTACCTAGATGAATCTTTTCTCTCATATGTTCTGAAATTAGTCTCTAGTGTGACGTGTGGAGAGAAGCCCAGGGAAAGATAAAATTCTATATTAACAATTCCCCCCTTATAAATCTAACCACTCGGTGTTGTAGATATTGTGGCTCTGATGACTACAAGGTCATCGTTTTAACCACAAAAGAGGGTCTATGTTTCACAAGTTGGGTGAGAAAGGTGGTCCTAAAGTCTTTCAACCAAGCTTATGCTTGGAGGTAAGTTAATTAAGGATGCAAATTAATACTAAGAATGCCTAAATGAGATGCTTGTGTGAATATTAGTGTTTCCCAAGAAAAATATTGATATCAATGCTTAAAGTAAAAATTGAGAGATAATTCTCAAGTAAATGATACCAATATTTTCAAGAAGAATGAAAAGTGAAACAATTAGATCAATGTAGCTCCACAAGTTCCCAATATATTTCTTGTAAGTAAAATAAATTGTTCCGATGAAATGACAAAATATGCTTCAAGAGATAACCATCAACGAACAAAATTCCATATAAACATGAGTTGATCAAATGTGTTAAAGCAATGTATTCAAGAAACTTATAGAACCAAGTAAATTAATAAGTGAAAATAATTTATGCTTGCGAAGTAAATATGAAGCACTTGCTCAAAAATAAGTATTGCATGTAAATGGATTGCACCAAACAAGTACTTAAGGAATGGAAAGAGAAAACATAAACCAATGTTGAACTCATGTAAAAATAAAAACGAATTTGAGTGTTATGTTAAGATATTAACCATGAATGAATGATATTAGCAAATGAAATTAGCAAAAGAGAGTTTAGAGAAACTAAACCTAAGTTATTAATCCACCCACAAGCAAATATCCTCCTTCTAAATGGGGAGAAAGGATACCACAAGAACAATTCTAAAGGTCCCACAAAAAAAATCAGTCTTTTATTAATTTGATTACAAGAGATGAGAACCCTTCAAAGGTCTCACTCAAACTTAAGGAAAATCTTTACAATAGTAGCTTAGAAGCTTGAACACTAGATTTCCTCGATAAAATAAGTTGTTGCAAATGAGGCACAAAGAAAAAATTCAAATCTAAAAATTAGAGGGATGTTTTGATAATTTCAAATCAGCCACTCAAAAAATTACAATAAATGCAAAGGAAGAGAGGCTAGGCCTCCTTCAACATTTGACCTTGAGGGAGAAAATTTTCAGCCTTCACAACAGCCCATGTATATCTCATAATTTGTCCAAAATGTAGGTTGCTAGCCAGGGCCAAACACCTCTCCATTTGAGAGGAAAACCCACAAGAATTCTTCTCTTCTTATAGAATCTTCAAATGACGAATTCCAAGACCTAAGACCCTTGAAAAAGACCCCTCCAAGGCCAAGTCAACCTTCCTTCTTGATGAAATTTCCTTACACAACTTACAACAACAAACTTTTACCTTCCAGCAACAACTTCGACCCCATCAACTTTTCCAGCAACTTCAACCCCAACAAATTCCAACAACTTCGAATTCGATCCCAACAACTTCGGCCCCATCAACTTTTCTAGCAACTTCAACAAACTTTGACTTGCTCAACAACTTCCAACAACTTCCAGCAACTTCGTCTTGCCGAACAACTTCCAGCAACCTCAACTTGCCGAACAACTTGTAGCAAATTTGACTTTCCCAACAACTTCGTCTTTCCCAACAACTTCATAAAGCCTAACACAAGAGAGAGAGAGGTCCAAAACTTCAATCTTGCTTTTTTTTCTTAACCTTGATTTTCATCCTTTTCTTCTAGTCTTGCTGCTTCCTTCTTTTGGAGATCGAACTTGGTTCTTGTTGTGTCCAAATGATGTCGAATTCCTTCTTATATATGGGCTTTCTAGGGATACAAATTTCTTCCATGAGGCTGACTTGATATTTCATGTAGGTCGAATTGCTTGACAAAGTCTTGGAGGGTCTTTATGACATTTTTGACTCTACAGAAATTTTCTTTACAAGATAAAACATGCCCAAAGGAATCTTACATGTATGATAATGACTCTTTTGACTTCATAATTCTATAACAAGCCTAGAAGCTCTCAATGGTTGCTTGAACTACAAATAAATTTACCTTGAGAATGGAACCCATGTATCAAGAATGAAAATAATAAATTTCTTTTTCTCTTTTCATCAAATACATAAAATCATGATTACAATAGACATTATGAAGACCAAACCTAGTTACACATTTGAACACTCCCTCTTAACTAGGGAGGTATTTATAATCCATTCATGGCACTTGGACATTCTCATACTAAAGAATTCTCATAAGAAGAGTTGGATTGGTAAACCATCTCATAAGCTATTTTCACAGCTTATGCTAGTGCATCTCATCATACCAACCAACATTGTCACATAGAAAGGCCTTTACAAACAACTCTATATCTCCACACAATCAAAGCACAATGTTGGTGAAACAATCACTTGATAGACACCATCATCATTATCTCTTAAGGCATATACCCCACCTAGATGTTCACAAGGTGTGTCCTTCTATGCCAATTCTCGTCTTGGAATAACACATCCTCAAGGAATTTCCTCTTTGACTACTCTTGCCTATTGGATTCCCTACCACATATTCAAATAGTATTGGAAGTCGGATGCTTACCCAACCCTCCATTATTTCTTCATAATATGAAGACAAGAATGATGTGTTTGTCTCTACCTCTCAACTTGGGAGGATCTGTTGAAAAATGTGTAACTAGGTTTGGTCTTCATAAGTATGAAATGTATTCTTGTAATTTATAAAATGAAAATAAATTAGTATTGAAGCATGGGTTTCATGCTCTATATTTTTTATTTTATAGGTCAAGCACCCATTGAGTGCTTCTAGGGTTTGTCCTAGGTTTAAGAGTCATTATCATATATTGAATACCCCATGGGCACATTGTATATTTTAAATAAAAAAAATCTTTTGTCTTTAAAGTGTCGAAATGCCCTTCAAGATCAAGTCGGCCTAGAAGCTGTCAAGTTGACCTACATGAAGAGCCACATCTACCTTTGAAGAAGCCTATATATAAAGTGTAACTTTTCCTACATTAGACACACTCACTCATATCTCATTCTATGCAAAGAAGAAGACTAACAAAGGTCGAAAAGGAAGGACAAAGAGGAAGTTGAAGGAAGTCAAAGTGCTTGGGCTAGTTATCTCTCTCCCACGTGAAAGTCGAAGCTAGGGTTTCTGCGTTGGGGCTATATTTGGTTCGATCTTGGAGGAAAGAGAGAAAGGAGGTCAAGTGAAGGTGTCTTAGGGTGTCTCACTATCCCTAAGACTCAAGGAGAGGCAAGCGAAGGAAAGAGGAGGTTATACAAAGAAGATCAAAGTCTCTACGAGGAGCAACGATCATTGCAGCAGTTGTTGGAAGTCAAAATTTTGAATCTACAGTGGGAGGTTGAAGTTCTTGCAGTAGGAGGCCAAGTTGATCTTGATCTTAGAGGGTATTTGTCTAAGTCATTAGGTCATGGTATTCATCAATTCAAGGATATATAAGAAGATAAGAGATTTAAGGATTTTCCCCTCAAGAGGAGGGATTTTGGCCCTAGCTTGCAACCTATATACTGTGTCATTGTTCTTATTGATTTGGTAATTGTTTGATGTATCTCACACTGTAATAATAAGGAACAAAGCTAATAAGGTGAAAGATAACACAAACAAATATCAAGTTAAAGAGAATTAACATAATCACTGCCCTATTGAACTCTCAACATGGTTTCAGAGCTAAGGTTATCTAAGGGAATCATGAAGATCTCCTCTACAGTGAATAAGTTCATCAAGAAGATCGTATGTCATCTCAAGAAAAGTATCAAGGAAACATGGAGTTACTTATTTTCTTCAAAGAAGGTATCAATCAAAGAATAGGATGAAGGTCTCTTCTCGACTCTCTCTAGTACATTCCAAGATGAAGACATTTGGGTAATTGATAGTGGTGCATCAAGGCATATGACTAGTCACTAGAATCAATTGAAGACCTTATCAAAAGGAAATTCCACTCATTCAGTGGAACTTGGAGATAACAAGAGTTATCTCGTGAAAGGTATTCGATTAACCTCCATAAAGCTAGAAGATGGAAGCAACATTCACCTCAACAACTTTCTATATGTCCCAGGTTTGCACAAGAACTTACTTTCCATTTGAAGTCTAGAAGAAAAGGGTAATAGAGTAGCTTTCATTGATGCTAAGGTCATTATATGGAGTAAAGACTCGAGTATATACCAAGCTAAAGTCTTTGGAATTCAAGAAGGAAGACTCTACATACTATTGTCTCTTGTGGCCCAAGCCCTAGTTCACATTGAAATAAGCCCATGTGAACTTTGGCATAGAATATTTGGTCATCTACATTTCAAAATTCTTCCAACTCTAAGTTCCACAGCAGATGGAATTCCAAATCTGAAGGAAGATCATGAAGGAGTTTGTAAGGGATGTGCATTGGGAAAGAAGACCAAGGGACCATTTGGAAGCAATGCTTAACGGCTAAAAGAAATCTTGGATCTCATCCACTCCTATGTATGTGGCCCTATGACTCCTAAATATCTTGGAGGTCATCTATATTATGTCACATTCATTGATGTTCATTCAAGAAAAACCTGGGTTTACTTATTGAAAACCAAGGATGAGGTATTTTCAAAATTTCAAGAATTCAAAGTTGAAGTGGAGAACCTTACAGAAAGAAGAATCAAGATATTAATATATGATAATGGAGGAGAATATACATCCAAATAGGTTATAGCATTCTGTAAGGAATTCGAGATTAAGAGGGAGCTAGTTGATAGTCCCATACAATCCCCAGAAAAATGAAGTGGCATAACGAAAGAATATATCTATTGAAGAAAGTGTAAAAGCAATGTTACATTATTAGGATCTACCTAAGTTTCTATGGGGAGAAGCCATGAAGACAATTGTCTACATTCAGAATCAAAGTCCCCACAGATCTCTAGACAACAAAACTCTAGAAGAAGTGTTCAATGGAAAGAAGCTATCTATAGATCATCTTCGAATCTTTGGGTTTCTTGTATATATCCACATACCAAAGGACAAGAGAAAGAAGTTGGATCCTTCAGGTATAAAGGGAACATTTGTTGGATACAACAACTCATCGAAAGCCTATATGACCTACATGAAAGATGGAAATAACATATAATTCAGTCGTGATGTCATATTTGTTGAAAGCATAGCTTTCAAGAAATCAAAGGAACTTTCCAAAGACTCTGATGATGAAGAACTTATGGTATTTGAAGAGGAAGTGAACAAGGGATAAGAAGAATCACACAATGAAGAAGAAGGTCATAGTGAGCCTATTCAACCTATGGTCATCCCTGAAACAAGAAAAATACCTAATTGGTTAAAATCTACTCTACTTGATGTCGAAGGTCATGAGGCATCGAAAGGATAATTTAGAGAAAGAAAGAAACCCAAAAGATATTTTGGGTATGCTTCATACATGAAAAAACTAATAGAAGTAGAACCATTCACCTTTGAAGAGGCTGTAAATAATCAAGAATGGAAAGATGCCATGAATGAAGAATATCAATCTATAATGAAGAATGGAGTCTGGGAGATCGTACCTAGGCCTAAAGGCAAATTTGTGGTTACTTCCAAATGTATCTATAAGATAAAACATGTAGCATATGGAAGTATAGATAAATATAAAGCAAGATTTGTGGATAGGGGTTTCTCTCAACTTGAAGGCATCAACTATGAAGAAACATTTGCTCCAACAACATGATATACAATGATTCGATCATTAGTCTCTCTGACGGCATTGATGGGATGGAACATCCACCAAATGGATGTCAATACTACGTTTATGAATGGCACAATAGATGAAGAAGTCTATATAGAGCAACCATGGATTCAAAGTTAAAGATAAAAAGGCATATGTTTGCAGATTAAAGAAAGCATTATATAGCCTCAAGCAAGCACCAAGGGCATGTTATGCTAGAATGGATGCATATCTTCAAAGAATAGGCTTCACAAAAAAAAAATTGATCCAAACCTTTATATTAAGTTTGTAGATGGAGAACCTGTAATCATTCTTCTATATGTAGATGATCTTCTCTTGACAGGTAGAAGGTTGAATTGAAGAATGCAAGAAGAAACTAGTAGCAAAATTTGACATGAAGGATCTTGGAATGATGCATTACTATCTAGGACTAGAAATTTGGCAAGGGCCTGATGAATTTTATTTGGGGTCAAGGAAAGTATGTGATCAAGTTGCTGAAGAAGTTTGACATGATGTATTGCAAACCTATGGCTATTCCTATGATCACAAACTTGAAGAGACCAAGAAGTTCTAAATCTAGTCCTGTGGATCCTTCCAAGTATGTGCAACTTATTGGCTCATTGATGTACTTGGTGAATACTCGACCAAAAATATGATTTCCAGTAAATGTTCTCAGTCAATTCCAAGTGGAGCTGAATCGTGATCATTGGGTATCAACAAAACATATTATGAGATATCTACAAGGAACCATCCACTATTTTCTAAAGTATGGTAGAAGGAAGGATATCCAACTGATTGGATATACAAACTTCGACTGGGGAGGCAGTGACCAAGATGGAAGGAGCACCACATGAGGATGTTTTAGTTTGGGATCCTCCATGATCTCATGAATGAGCAGAAAGCAAGACACAGTTGTTTTAAGTAGTGTTGAGGTTGAATACGTTGCATCCTGTGAAGTAAGCAAAGAAGCAGTATGGTTGAGGAAGCTGTTATCCGGCCTATTTGAAGGGTCGATGAACCCTATAATGATACTTTGTGATAACACCAATTATATATGTTTGTATGAAGATCCAGTGTTTCATGGAAATACAAAGCATATAAACAACAAGTATCACTACATTCGAGAGCTAGTTCAAAATGGTGTGTTGCAACTATAGTATATCTCCATTGATGAGCAGGTATATGACATATTAACAAAGTCACTCCTGAACAAGAAGTTTGTGTACTTAAGAGACAAGCTTGGTTTGGTCGATGTATCTTCCCTAATTGAGAGGAAATGATAGACACTACATTCTTGTCTTCACTTGGGAAGAAAGAATGGAGGATTGGGTAACCATCTGGCATTCGATACTCTTTGAGAATGAGGTAGGGAATTCAAGACAAGAATAGTCGTGGATCGATATTCTTCGAGGATTAACTATCTAAGATAAGAATAGTCCAACGAAGGTCATACTTGGTGAACACCCAGGTGGAGTATGTACCTTGAGAAACAATGATTATGGTGTCTATAATTCATTGGTCTCGCCAACGTTGTGCTTTGATCTTGTGGAGAGATATATTTCTTAGTCAAGGCCTTGCTATGTGACAATTTTGGTTAAATATGATGCTAGACATATGGGTTATCGATCCGACTCTTTTTATGAGATCTCTTCAGATTGAGAATGACCATGTACCTCTTCTGGATACCTACCTAGTTAAGAGGGAGTGTTGAAAAATGTGTAACTCGGTTCGGTCTTCATAAGTATGAAATGTATTCTTGTAATTTATAAAATGAAAATAAATTATTATTGAAGCATGGGTTTCATGCTCAAGATTTTTTTATTTTATAGGTCAAGCACCACCCATTGAGTGCTTCGATGGTTTGTCCTAGGTTTAAAAGTCATTATCATATATTGAAGACCCCATGGGCACATTGTATATTGTAAATAAAAAATGCTTTTGTCTTTAAAGTGTCGAAATTCCCTCCAAGATCAAGTCGACCTAGAAGCTGTCAAGTCAGCCTACATGAAGAGCCACGTCTACCTTTGAAGAAGCCTATATATAGAGTGGAAATCGTCCTCCATTAGACGCACTCACTCATCTCTAATTCTATGTGAAGAAGAGGACTAACAAAGGTCGAAAAGGAAGGACAAAGAGGAAGTTGAAGTGCTTGGGCTAGTTATCTCTCTACCACGTGAAAGTCAAAGCTAGGGTTTCTGCGTTGGGGCTATCTTTGGTTCAATCTTGGAGGAAAGAGAAAAAGGAGGTCAAGCAAAGGTGTCTTAGGGTGTATCACTAGCCCTGAGACTCAAGGAGAGGCAAGATAAGGAAAGAGGAGGATATATGAAGAATATCAAAGTCTTTAAGAGGAGCAACAATAGTTGCAGCAGTCGCTGGAAGTCAGAACTTCAGATCTAAAGTGGGAGGTCGAAGTTATTGCAGTAGGAGGCCGAGTTGATCTTGATCTTGGAGGGTATTTGTCTGAGTCACTAGGTCATGGTATTCGTTAATTGAAGGATATATAAGAAGATAAGAGATTTAAGGGTTTTCCCCTCAAGGGGAGGGGCTTTGGCCCTAGCTTGCAACCTATATATTGTGCCACTGTTCTTATTGATTTAGTAGGTGTTTGATGTATCGCACACTATAATAATAATGAACAAAGCTAATAAGGTAAAAGATAACACAAACATTTATCAAGTTAAAGAAAAATAACATAATCACTGCCCTATTGAATTCTCAACAGGATCAACTCATTCCTATAAAAGGAATATACCCAAGCTCCCTCTTACTTAGGGACTTCCCAAGCTCCCTCTTAACTAGGGACTTGTTTCCAATCAACAACCCTCTGCATTTTGGTGGAGATCATGAAACTGTCAGCTACTTGTAGGGCTCTTTTTTCTTCATGATGTCATGAACTTAATCTTGTTTATCATGGAGCCTTCTTTATCATCACTTTATCATAGGGCATCGACCATCTTTTACATCACTTTCCCTTCAACTACCCATCGACCATCTTCTAGTCCACATTGTCTTTTCTTCATACAAATACTTCTTCCAAGTCATGTTTCTTTCAGGATCTTCCATCCAATCACATGAGTACAAGTTGTAGGTGACTTCTTTATGCTTCTTTCGGTAGCCCTATCACAACCCATCCATATGTTTTCAAAAATCAAAATGAACATCAAATCAAAGTTACCTTTTTATGATGGCCTTTTGTCATGACATCAACTTCTTGCAACATCAACATCCTGCACATGTATGAATCCATCTCCAAGACATTCATTACCAAGGTTCTCTTTTTCCAACATACCTATCAAGGTCTTCATACCTTCTTCATGGAGATGTCATAGTTAATCATTCTTGTTATCAGATGTTGATCACTTACCTTATCTTATGTGATTATAGTTGCATTTTTCACGAATTCTCCCCTCTTTCTTCAAATATTGTTTTCCTCATGATATTATTTACATTGTTATTTCAAAATAGGAACCATGATTTTCAATCACCTCATATTCCATATGAGGTCATATTATGCTGATTTCCTCTTATCAATATGTAGAAGAGTTCAAGGCACATTGTCCACATGCCTTCATGCATCTTTTTAAAGGAAGAGTTTCTTCTTCTTTTATCATGCTCATGAAATAAAACATTCTACCCATTCTATCTGCAACCATATGATGACATGACTTTATCTATCAAATATATACATACCTCTTCCTTCATGTGGTCATCTAGGCTTCCTTCGGGTAGCTTCCTTTCCTTTCTTGAATATGAAATTTCTTCAACCAACTTGTTATGCTGCACATATTTGTCATCATACCATCATCCTTTTAACTTGTATATCCCACATAAAGTGGAATGTATACCATCTGCGAGACACTTGCTTGTTCTTAAGTAGAGGTGAATCTTCTAACAAAGATTCTGATGGAGGATATTAATGATCCTCATTATGAAAATGCCCCTTCTAATGATGATGATGTATGATGATCTCTTTATCTTCTATATCCTTACATGATTTTCTTCAACCATATAGTTTGCTACTTTGGTTGTCCTTATATGCTTTCGATGGAGATACCATGAGCTACTTTTTTTCTATCGGACGACTGCTACAACCATGTAGACTTTCAACTTCCGCTATCCTTCAACTTGCAATGCTTTCTATAACTGATATAAAAAAAAAAAACCACTAAGTGAAGGAGATTATCTCAATCATATTAGAGATATTTCACTTCGTCCTTCTTTGATTTCTTCTTTTCTGATTCTTCCATTTCTTTGGTAACATGTGCTTCATTTATTTCCTTTCTCTTCTTATTGTCCTTCTTGAGTTTGGGACAATTGCTTTGAAAGTGCCCATATTCATTACGCTCATAACATTGTATTTTTGACATATCAATCTTCTTCTTTTTCCGAGGACCAAACTTTCCTTTTCTCCTAACAATGGCAGCATATGCTTGAATTTGTTCATTTGATCCAACATCGCTCTTTGCCTTCAAGATAGTTTCTTCAATCCTACATAATGACCAGATGTCATTGAATGGAGTGGCTTCCTTCTTCCCATAGATACTTTATACAAAGTTTCCCCATTCATCAGGTGGTGCATTGAACACAATGATGGTCATTTCTTTATTGGACATTATTTCTCCCAATTCTTGCAATAGATCTCTTATTTGAGACACCCTTATAAGGTATGAAACTATTCCTTCTTCCTTTGATTCATTCATTTTGTATAATTCGGTTCTCAATGATATGAATTCTCCTGCAGTGCTTACAGAAATCAATTCTACCAACTTTTCGTAGATTTCTTTCGATGTCTCCATATTTGCTACATAAGAGATGAGTGAATATTTGATTGATTATGTGAGGATTCTTTGAGCCCTTAATTCCCCTTTCATATACTTCAATAATTCTCGAGCTTTCTCTTGAGATGGTTTCGAGATGGACCCTTTACATATTCAATAACTTCATTCTCTATGAGGATCAAATCTATCCTCTTCTTCCATGCAAGGAAACTAGATAACCCAATCAATTTATTTCTTTCCTTGTATAATGAAGTCATTTCGATAGTAGATTCAAACATAAATATAAATATACTTATTAAGTGGAGATGCTCCTAGATGATGATATCTTCAATTTGATGCCTTCTTGATGATGTTGCTTCCTTGATGATCTTCTTCAAGGATGTTTGAGATGTGATCTTTGCTTCTATGTGAGGGAGATCACCTTGATTTCTTTGATGATGATGGAAATTCTTCTTCTTGCTTCCTTTGGATGTACAAATGTAGAATATGGAGACTTCAATATGTTTGAAATGTGTAGTCCCTTCTTTGAGTGGAGGTAGGGTCCTTAAGGTTGTTCCTTGTGATGTTGTGATCTTTGAGGTGCGTACTCCTCCTTGGTGCTCCTTGGTCTTGCATAATTATTTCCTTTTGCTTAACCCTTATGTATTATCCTTCAATTATGTGATATTCAAACTTCCTCTTCTTGTCTTGTCACCTTCGCTTTGAAGCCATGTTGAGAAAACTAGGGCAGCTAGATTAGGTTATTTCTCTTACTTTGATAACTGCTTGTGATGTCTTTTTACCTAACTTGATTAGCTTCTTCTTTAACTTGATTGTTATTGTGTTTTATATTATCAAACAACTTCCAAACAAGGATATCAAAGAGACAAGATGACACAAAATATAGGTTGCTAGCCAGGGCCAAAACCTCTCCTCTTGAGAGGAAAACCCACAAGAATTCTTCTCTTCTTATAGAATCTTCAAATGACGAATTCCAAGACCTAAGGCCCTTGACAAAGACCCATCCAAGACCAAGTCAATCATCCTTCTTGATTAGCTTTCCTTACACAACTTACAACAACAAAGTTTGACTTTCCATAAACAACTTCGACCTTAACAACTTCTCCAATGACTTCACCCCCAACAACTTTTCCAACAATTTCGACCCCAACAACTTGAACTTGCTTAACAACTTCTAACAAATTTGACTTGCCCAACAACTTCCAACAACTTCGACTTGCCCAACAACTTCCAGTAACTTTGTCTTTCCCAACAACTTCTAGAAACTTCGACCTTCCCAACAACTTCCAGCAACTTCGTCTTTCCCGACAACTTCTGTGACTTGAAGTTTTTAACATGTGATGCAACACTAATGATATTGTTACCTTGAAAAAAAAGACAACTTCTCAATAGCCTTAACAAAGATATTTTGTAGATAATCTTAATGTTAGTAAAGTTACTAGGAGCAACTAGTGTTTGGCTCTACTCGTTATTGAAAAAAACAAATGGATATCAGAAATATCCTCCTCCCCAAGATTAGCAAGAAGTCTACTATGAGAGAGTCTATTTAACCTCACTCTAAAAACTCTTTCGGGCTCAAGAATGGGGCTCACTATACCAATTGGATTAGTCCTAGTATAAACTCTTGCAAAAATTATGCCAAGTGGAGTCGCTACTTGAGCAGGAATCTAATTTTAAAAATCCAATATGAAAAAACCAAAAGTTAGTCGATTTCCAGGTACAATAGGACTTGTCCCCAAAAACGACGCCAAAAGATGTTACTATATCGCTTGCACACCTAGGTTAGTGTGGGGAAATCCTCAACCCCACAAGTTGTGATATTAGTGGCAAACTAAGAGAAGGGATTGTCACCTAATCCCTACTGTCTCCATTAAAGCTCTCTCCTAGTTAAGCTGAGGGGGTGGTCCCAAAAGAAGGTTAATGAAAGAAATGTGAGATTCTAGGATATTAAATTTAGAATGAGATATTTACCAAGGTGACTTGATTTTCAAAATGTGAACAAACATAAATAAATAGATAAGTAATTTTCAATGATATATTCAAAGTATAGACCTGTGCTTCAAAGTAAATGGCAAGTGCTTGCTCAAAATAAAATTTCAAAACACAATGATATATAGTACTGCAAAAATCAAATTGTTAGATCAAGATGAGCATAAAAATATCATTTGGAATTATACATAAATATTACTTGTAAAGAGAGTGCTCAAGTAACAAAAACTAGTGACATCCAATGATCATGAGGTAAATAACAAGTACATTAAATAACTAAATTGCAAGTAAAGAAAATATTTGCAAATGTAAATATCAACACTACTTGCAAATTAAATAAAATTCTACTTTGTAATATCCCTCCCCTTAATAATAAATAATAAATAATAAGAATAATAAATAATAATATAATAATAAATAATAAAAATAATTAATAATTAATAATAGAAATAATAAATAATAATAAATAAATCACTTAATAATAAATAATAAAAATAATAAATCATAAATGTTAAATAATAAATGATATTAAAAATATATACAAAGAAAATAAATAAAAATAATAAAAATACAAATAGTAATAATCATACTAAAACTCTAAATAAGAATAAATAGAAATAAAACAAGAAAAATATCAAAAAGAAGGAAATAAACAAGAAAAGCTAAAAATCAAAAGAAAAGTAAAGAAATAAAACAAAAAAGCTAAAAATCAAAAGAAAGTTGCATGTAGACACATGGAGTGTGTGCATGTGGTTCCCCTTCCAATGTTGTTCTATTTAATAGATGGTGAGGAAGATGAGAGGCATTCCTACATTCCATCATTTCGAGATTCTATCTTGCATTCTCTTGGGAGAATGGAGTTCTAAGACTTAGGAGTCACTGGCAGTAGTACGTTGATTGAGGGCTCGGGGGTGGCCAGTTGTAGCAAATCCTTGCACAATTGAGCCTACGGTTGGGTGGAGAGTCGTCCCCAAAACCTTGTTGTCATTTGGCAGACATTGATCACAGATAATATAGGTATGTACTTATTTGTTGATTCTGATTTTAATTAGGAAATTAATTTTATATTTACTTTGGACTGTTACATATGGTTATTGGATTGGGATGCCGAAATCTGGAAGGGTTGTAAAGGACTTCGATGCCTGGGGCTGTGCGCCTTCATAGTTGTGGAGGGAGTGGGCCAGCCTTGCAAGATGCTCGGGGTCATTGAGTACTGGACCAGATGCCTGCCTTGGGGCAGATGAGGTCTGAGTCAGGCACGAGCCTTGGGGCCAGCCTTGGACTAGGATACAGACCGGGTCAAGCTTAGCCTGGTGCCGAAAGTGGGAAAAAGGACAAAGATTCCTTGAGATTTCCCGGGGTGTTGGGGACTTTCGATGCCTGCTGGTTATACTAGTTCAGCGGAGGGTGTTGGCAACAAGAAGTAAATAAAATAATAAATAATAAAAATAATACATAATTCAACATAACTTCGGGACGAAGTTCCTTAAAGGGGAGAGTATGTAATATCCCTCCCCTTAATAATAAATGATAAATAATAAGAATAATAAATAATAATATAATAATAAATAATTAAAATAATTAATAATTAATAATAGAAATAATAAATAATAATAAATAAATCACTTAATAATAAATAATAAAAATCATAAATGTTAAATAATAAATGATATTAAAAATATATACAAAGAAAATAATAAAAATACAAATAGTAATAACCATACTAAAACTCTAAATAAGAATAAATAGAAATAAAACAAGAAAAATATCAAAAAGAATGAAATAAAACAAGAAAAGCTAAAAATCAAAAGAAGAGTAAAGAAATAAAACAAGAAAGCTAAAAATCAAAAGAAAGTTGCATGTAGACACATGGAGTGTGTGCATGTGGTTCCCCTTCCAATGTTGTTCTATTTAATAGATGGTGAGGAAGATGAGAGGCATTCCTGCATTCCATCATTCCGAGATTCTATCTTGCATTCTCTTGGGAGAATGGAGTTATAAGACTTAGGAGTCACTGGCAGTAGTACGTTGATTGAGCGCTCGGGGGTGGCCAGTTGTAGCAAATCCTTGCACAATTGAGCCTACGGTTGGGTGGAGAGTCATCCCCAAAACCTTGTTGTCATCTGGCAGACATTGATCACAGATAATATAGGTATGTACTTATTTGTTGATTCTGATTTTAATTAGGAAATTAATTTTATATTTACTTTGGACTGTTACATACTTGAAAGATAAAGTTTGCAAATAAGATTCAATAAACTTAGGATAACTTCTTATTTGCAAAATGTAAATAGAGATTGCACTTGTCAAAGGAAATGCTCAAATAACAAGAGATAATAACATCAAGTAATAATGAAACTATTCATCATAACAAGTACATGAGACCAGCATTATTTGCAAGTAAATTTAAAGTGCTCCAATATGACCAAATTGAAATGATATGCAAACTAATTAATGTGGAATGCAATTATTTTGGTTAGTTTTAAGTTAAATGCCTACCCAGGGGAATCATTTTTCTCAACTATTTTGAAACTAGTCTCTAGTGTGAGTTGTGGAAAGAAGCTCATGGAAATATAAAAAAGACTATATTAATGATACCTCCCCTGGAAATCTAAGCACCCGATGTCTTTGGTGCTACAGAGACTGTGGCTCTGACGAATGCAAGGTGTTGGCATTATGATGTATGTGTTGTACTTGATGGCAACCCACTTGTAGAAGAACAACTCACTTGTATATAGTAACGAGATGAATCTACGTAACTAAATGGATCTACAGGAGAGATATTAGATGTAACAGAATGCATGACAGTTGTGTTTACAGATGTGACAAAATGTAGGGCAGTTCAAAGGAATCATTTCAGAAGTAATATGGAAAATTATAGTGTAATAGGTCTATTCAAAGGTAACAGGGCACTAGTATAGAAGAACGGGAAGATGGAACTAAGGTCTATTGATCAAAATAAATAAGGTAAAGGAAAAGGTTAATGTAATGCAGTTTAAGATGTATACGCAGGTCCACTTAGTCAAAACAGCATATACACGCTAATCCACAAGAAAGAAAAAAAGCACATATACGTATACACGCACTTTCATAGAAGGAAAAGCGCGTACATGTTGAAAAACAAGGTATTTTGGTCCAAGGTATTGATCCAAGGTATTTGGTCTGAGGTATTGACCCTAGGTATTTGGTCCGAGATGTTGACCCTAGGTATTTGGTCCAAGGTATTGGTCCTAAGTGGTTTTGGTCCAAGGTATTGAGAAAGGCCTAAAACTATATAAGGAGGAGAAGATCATTAGGCCATGGTGTGCAAGTGAATAAGATTCTAAGGAATACTTCTATCTAAAGTATACTTTATGTTACAAGGTTATGTTTGGGACTAGATCTGAAATATTCATGTGCCCCTTGTAGTTCAATATTGGATCAGGATCATGAGACATGAAATGTCTTATTCTTGAATGATCTGATATTGGTTGAGGAAAGATCTGATGTTTTGCACCTGTTTTATTCGTTATCTATCATGATATAGGTTTTTCTGAAGTCTGGAATTGCAGCAAAGTTCTGAATCAATATTTGCAGATATATACGCAGGTTCATCTCAGCCAAAAAGCGTATACACGCAGGTTCTGTTCTTTCAAGTAGCGTATACAAAAGAAAGGCTTGATGTTCAGAGATGACTGATCTATCAGATTAGTATTACTGATTTATTGTTGCTGCTGTTTTACTATTGACTGTCAATGAAGTCTTCTTAGACCTTAATATAAATCTAAATGCATAAGGAGGTTGATATTTGATTGATTTTATAAGTGGGGTGAAGTGTTTTCTATTGCTTGCTTGTGCAAAGTTCTGTAATTTGACAGTAAATGTTCAGTATACTGCTGGTTGGTACAGTTTGTGATTCAAAGATTTTATGATTCAGAATCTTTAAAGGTATACGCAGGTTGGGTTGAAGGAAGTTGCGTATACATGCAGGTTTTCATCATTGAAGTAGCGTATACAATCTGACACATGAATTTTTGAGGTTTTAGTTGGTTTTGAATGTTGATGCAGGTATTTGGGTTCAGCACAGTGTTATGATGACAGTGATCTGATTGTTTCAAATTAACTGCATGTTGGTTGATGAAGTTTGAGTTTCTAAATTTATGATGGGTTATTGATGAGTCAAGGTCTACATATGTTTTGATATGTGCCAGGAGCATCCAGTTTGAAAATTTATGAAACATGGTCCCTGGTGAAAGAGTGGAGTTTTCTGTATGCTAGCACCTACATACTAGTAATCATATTAGCTAGTACAAGAGCTAGGGGGTTGTAGCTCTCTTCCAAAAGAAGCTGGAGAACGAGAGAAGGTTGTAACCTTCTGCAGGTAGAAGCCTACGTACTGGCATGAGTTTGCACCAGTACAAGATTGTAAACAGATTTTCTTATTATTAAAAGAAGACAGAGACGACAGCAGCAAGTGGTTTTCACCCACATTGGGTTTCCACCTTAAATCTTGGTGTTCATGTGTGTTTCTTATGTATGATGGTTTGTTTTGTTATTACTGCACATAGTTACTGTTTATATGGTTAATGAAGTGCTCATGCACCGATTAAAGATCAACATATGATGAATTAACTTAATCATAAGTCTATTGGATATATGTTGGTTGCCTTAAATACAGTTGCATGTACACGCGAGTTACCTTCAATGAAGTAGCGTATATAAATCTGACTATGGAAATGAAAAATTTATAGATTTGATAATATTGATTCACCCCCCCCTCAGTATTATTTCCAACACAAGGTCACCATGTTAATCATAAAAGAGGGTCTATGTTTCACAAGTTGGGTGAGGAAGGTGGTCCTAAAGTCTTTGAATCAAAGCTTGTGTTTGGAAGTAAGTTAATTAAATATGCAAATTAATACTAAGAGTGCCTATGTGAGATGCTTGTGTGAATATTAGTGTTTCCCAAGAAAAGTATTGATATCAATTCTTGAAGTAAAAATGAGAGATAGTGCTGAAGTAAATGGTACCAATATTTTTAAGGAGAATGAAAAGTGAAACAATTATATCAATGTAGCTCCACAAGTTCCCAATATATTGCTTTCAAGTAAAATAAATTGCTCCAAATGAAATGACAAAAAATGCTTCAAGAGATAACCATCAATGAACACAATGCCATATAAACATGAGTTGACCAAATGTATTGAAGCAATGGATCCAAGAAACTTATAGAAACAAGTAGATGAATAAGTGAAAATAATCTATGCTTTCCAGGTAAATATGAAGCACTTTCTTGCTCAAAAATAAATATTACATGTAAAGGGATTTTCACAACACAAGTACTTAAGGGTTGACCAAATGTATTGAAGCAATGTATCCAAGAAAATTATAGAACCAAGTAGATGAATAAGTGAAAATAATATATGTTTCCCAAGTAAATATGAAGCACTTGCTTGTTCAAAAATAAATATTGCATGTAAATGGATTGCACAATACAAGTACTTAAGGAATGGAAAGAGAAAACATAAACCAATGTTGAACTCATGAAAAAATAAAAATGAATGTGAGTGTTATGTTAAGATATTAACCATGCATGAATGATATTAGAAAATGAAATTAGCAAAAGAGAGTTTAGAGAAACTAAAACTAAGATATTAATTCACCCACAAGCAAATATCCTCCCTCTAAATAGGGAGAAGGGATACCATGAGAAAAAATCGCAAGCTCCCACAAAAAAAAAAATCAACGTTTTATTTATTTTGATTACAAGAGATGAGAACACTTCAAAGGCCTCAACCAAACTTAAGAAAAATATTTACAATATTAGCTTAGAGGCTTGAACACTAGACTTCCTCATTGATAAAATAAGTTGATGCAAATGAGGCACAAAGAAAGCCTTCAAATCTGAAAATTAGAGGATTATTTTTATCATTTCAAATCAACCACTTGAAAAATTACAATAAATGCAAAGGAAGAGAGGCTAGGCCTCCTCCATCTCTTGGCCTTGAGGGAGAAAATTTTCAACCTTTACAACAGCCCATGGATTCCTCAGAATTTGTCCAAAATGAGCTCTAAATCCTTGCCAAGAGGGGCTCCAAATCTTGCCAAAAGTCCTGAAAATAGCCTGTTAAATGTTTTAAATAATAATTCCTAAAAATAAATTAGTAATGGCTATAATACAAATCAAGTGTCAGCTATGAAATTATTCAAGAAAATTACAAATTCATATATACAATCTAATTTAAAAGGGCTAAGCTAAAGAGTATGAGTAAACTTTCCTCTTTACTTAGCCATTATTAAGTTTTTGAAATAACAAGATTAGAATAATGGAGCACAAAATTCTGAGAGATAAATTTTAAAGGGATTATGCTTTGAAAATATGAGCCAAGGCCAAAAGTCCCTACAAGACAAATCATAAGATGATACCTTGGGAATTAACAAATGTGGGTTTTCCTTCGAGTACTTTCAAGAATGTGTTGGTTCCTCTAAGAACTTATTGTCATGCTTGAAGCTTGATCCAAGAAAAGTCTTATACAAAACTTCACATAGACAAATTAGATCCACATGGATTTAATCACATGCAATGATGAGAAAAGTTTGGATATATACTGGACATCAACTAAAGCGTTCTCTATCTAGAGCAAGTAAATAAATCCCATGCCAATGTAAGATAACTATACATCAACAAAAATTGAAAAACATAATAGAAATAATAGCATAATGAAATGAGTAGAAAAATGAAAGAAAATGATCAAGATATTATGATACATGATGAGAACAACACCTCTAATGTAACCCCAAAGTCTTTTATTGATATTGCAAAATATATAGTAGCTAAGCTTCCGCAAGCACAAGAGCTCGTATCCAAGAATACAAAATGAGAGCCCAAAGCTCATTTAAATAGAGGTTGTGAGAGCTAATCCCAAGGGAAAATGGTGATAATTCCAAAGCAAATGGGTGGCAATCCCAATGCCAAGCCATGCATTTCCAATTTTCCAAGAGGTAAGTCAAATTCCTCTAGAGAGGCCCACACAATCCTTGAGGAGGAGTCATCTGGTTGAGGTGAGGAGACAAGTGTATGTGAGAGTGGAGTGGTAGGAGACCACTCTCCAGTCATATATTGTGGATATCCAAGTCAAAGCCCACCAATTGTTGAATCATCTCCTTCAAAATTGAGCTATCCCCTTAAAAATGTGATTTGTCTTGTGGAACTTGTGGTCCCCTCCAAGATAATTCAATTTCCCTTTTTCTCACATGTTTCTCCTTGGTTCTTCATCCATGGTGGAGTCCACATCACTTTCTAACTTTACTTTAACTCCTTGATTATTTTCCATCTCATTTCCACATCATTTAGCATGTTTGGATATTTATTTTCTCCAATTTATTTAATTGTTGGCTAAATTTGCTATCACATTTTCCACAAAATTTAGGAAAAGTGGGCTTTGAGGATCTATAACTCATTTTTACCCATCAAAGTATGTATTAGTAGAAATTTGACAAGGAGAGTTGTAATTTTGAGCACACATACCACATACAACTTCTCTAGACTACACTTGCTACAATTTACAATAAGAATTTATTAAAATTTTCATCCAATAAGAAATTTTAAAAATTAAAAAATTGACCCCTAGACCTAATCAAATTCCACGATTTTTTTGTAGTGATCTAGTATGGTAATATATAATGACTCTAGACACTAGGACTCACCCAAGGCCTTGCCATCAATCCGAACTTCAGAATTGGTGTTATTGCTTGGAGGAAAAAACTCGATTAATTATTAAGTGCTAGAAAGTACCAATAGTTAACCAAGTAAAAAAAAAATCTTAGAGTAAATTCACTTGATAACAATGCCCGAGTTACCCAGGACTATTACATGACTCAATTCGTTACACTAGCATCACTTCACAACATCCTCGTAGGGCTTGTAAAACCTGAGTACAATATAGAAAAAGATGAGAAGAAGAAGATAGAGTTTAAAAACTCTAATGATATATGAACTTTGATGGTACATGAACTCTCTAGCATATCCTTGGGCATGGAGTCATTAAATATTCAAGTACATTTTAGTGGTCAAAAACCTGTAAAAGTTTGCACTAGACTTTGCATCCTCTCATGTTCTCTCATATATTTGGTTACTTGTTCGACATGGTTGACATGGGAAACTCATTCCTTGAATTGAATCATGTTACTAGAATCTTGTTTTAAGTCAATCGATAGTATTGTTTGTGTTTGTCTACAATTTATTTCTCTAAGAATATGAACTGCTTTGATAGAATAATAGGGTCATATTTTTTTCGTTTGAATTGCTTCGACTGTACAACATTCATTTGATTTTGCTTGATAATTTTCAACTTGTCATTCATAAAGCTCTGTATTAGAATTCTAACCAATGGAAAGAGGTTATCTTGCTAAAATTTCTTCAAATGCATTAGGTTCCACGTTGTTCCTATCTTCATGCAACACTTCATACAACCTTCTTGTTTCTGATTCTTCTTCACACAATTTGACCCTGGTTTTCCTTCACGGGCTTATAAGGAATGATGATTTTCTTCTCATTTCCCTTCAGTTTGATTTTGTATTTTTCTAATGAAATGGTCATTTTCATCCTTTGACCCCATGGTCTACCAACTAGGGCGGGATATGTAGGTATACCATCAACTAAGATGATGACCTCAAAGTCGTTTGTCATTTGGATTCCCATAATTTAATTTTTTACTTGTCTCAATGTGCCAATGGGTTCAATGAATCTTTGGTCAACAAGCTTGAGATAGTTGGTCGTTTTATGTAGGTTTGACCTTTCCATACTAATCCATGTTTCATAAGGGATAATATTAACCTACGACCCAAAGTTGACAATGACCTATCTTACCATGTAACCATTTATTTCCAAGTCGACTTGTGGATAGTGACTTTCCATTTGCTTTCCTTGCGAGAGCTGGTGCATATGTTACAAATTTTTAACATATTTAAAAGCTCTACTAGGCGACCAACTAAGTATTCTTCCTTTTAAGGCTCCACAAATTCTTCTAGAATAACATTCTTCGACAATTTTTATTTATTGACTTCTTTCATAAAGAATTCAACCACTCTTGTCATTGTATCTTTTGCACCTACATATAGGGATGTCTAGTCGTGTCCATTTCCTCTTTCTCCATGCATTGGTGGCTTGTTGTACTGATCCATTGTTTGCGTATGATAGACGACATGATAATTTAGCTTATTTTTCCCATTGATTTGACATTATTACGTTGAATGGATGTTGTCTTCACAGACAGTGCACCATTTTGGTTTAGAGTTACAAAGATTATACTGACAATATTTAGTAGTATGATTCGATGTTATTTGGCAAATGTCATAGTATATGTTAGATTGTACTTGTCGAAGATCTTGATTAAAGTGATTGGAAAATTTACAATTATCCTTCGTGTGTCATTCAGTTTGACAATGAGTGCACCATAAATTATTTCTTTGAAATGTTAACACCATCAACAGATTTTGTATTTGTTCAATTTTATCTTCAAGTTTATTATCAGACGATGAGTTATTCGACTGACCTTTGTTGTCGCTTTCAATTTGTTGGGCCAACTTGAGAGCCTCTTCACAAATTTTGACTTCATGCATTCTCAATGACACACAAATATTTTGGAGGAGACCAACCACATACCACTGAACTAATAAATTTTCATTGCTTATATATGGGATTTGTCTCGATAAATCTTTATATCTTTTATCATATTAACACACTGTTTCATTGGGTTGTTGCTTGATTTATTTTAACTTTTGGGTTGCTGGATGTTTTACATCTTGTGCCTTGAAGGAAGTTAGAAATTTGGTTTTGATTTCATATTTTGATTTTGTTTGAAACACTGAGAGGGGGGTGAATTAGTATTTCTTAGCAATTAGTATTCTATTAATATTTTTATAACATTAATTAATATTCAACAATAATTCACAATATAAATAAATAGTAGACAAAATACATAAGAAATGTTTAGGTGGAAAACCCCCTCCAGATCAAAAAGTACCAAACCCTTTTCTAATAAGTTCTTCTAATATTCATCTCCAAGTGAAATGAAAATCCCAACTCCTTAGAACTCTAGAAAAACATTCATTCTCCATCTCCCACTAGAAGGCACCCCAACACCCTATTTTTATTAGTAGCCAGTTGAAAGTATGCTCCAACACCCTGGCAACCTCCAACTTGCCCTAGTACCACCCAACCACCTTGAAGTGTTTTCAGGCTTCAACCTGAAGGTGATTTCAACTGCCTTCCTAGCACCACCCTAACACCTTGAAAATGAAAAATAATTTAATATAATATTGTGGACTTTTGTACTAGAGATAATGGTCCACTTATAATGATATACAATGACTTTTATTTAGCTTACCAAAAAACTAAGACTTAAGGCCTTGTCTCAACTACAACCACTATGACACAATGACTCTTACAATTCCAGTATTTCACGAGACTTTGAGTTTACAATCACAATTGTACAATGAAAGTGTCTCTTAAGTGAGGATGTTTCAGATTATGAAATAGTTTTAAGATGATTAAAACCTCCACTGCTGCAAATGATATGACACTAGAGCCAACCAAGGCAAACTCTTGTTCCAAACTTTATAGCTAATGGTATAATCCTTGTTGTGATGATGCAGGGAAGTAAAATTCATTGATGCACAATGATGAAGTCTCTGCAAGCACTATTAATGACAAAATTCTTGTCTCCAAGATTCAATCTTCTTGTAGGATGATTGTAACGTTGAGAAATATAGGGAAGCTAGATTAGGGTGATTTCTCTTACTTTGATAACTGCTTGTGATATTATTTTACTTAACTTGATGTACTTTGTAGTTAGTTTTTTCTTTACTTGATTATTATTAGTGTTCTTATCATCAAACAACTACCAAACTATGAAGATCAAAGAGACTAGGACACAAATTATAGGATTCTATCCAGGGTGAAAACCTCTCCTCTTGAGAGGAAAACCCACAAGAATTCTTCTCTTCGTATAGAATCTTCAAATGAAAAATTCCAAGACCTAATACCCTTGAAAAAGACCCCTCCAAAACCAAGTCAACCTTGACTTTGATCAACTTGTCCTTCACAAAGTCAACCCAAGTCAAACTAGCTTCAATTCCTCAAATTTTAGCCTTACTTCAGATTCTCAACTTTTGTTTCATTTTTGCACTTTTTCGACCTTTTTGCACTTTTGGAAACGTCGCATGTGTGATTATTTTAAGGTATTTTTGACCTTCTTTTCTCTTTTTCTCAATGTGCTTCTTTCTCCTTAGAATTCTGGCTTGCAGATTCAATCATTCCAAGAACACAATTAGACTTCTTGATAGGTCTGCAATTCAATCTTCCTACAATAGATTGATTCCCTAATTCTTCGTATGTGCAAGAGAGTTTAGCCCAAAAAAATCCTTAAAAATCTTAGATTATTCTTTCTTTATATCTCCTCTTCACTATGATTTCAACTTCTTTTTCTTGTCTTTGTGTGTGTTGGTGTGCTCTCCAAATGAGGTTGATTTCTCCCTTATATATATGCTTATCATGGTGGTCGAATATCCCTTATGAGGCCAACTTGTCATCCCTTGAAGGCCAACTTGTTGTAGCTAGGACGACTTGATCTTGAAGGGTCTTTATGACTCAAATTGACTTACATAAATTTTCTTTACATGATACAAAGTGCCCAATGAGTTCTTTCATATATGACAATGACTCAATTGACTTCTTAACTCTATGAAAAACCCTAGAAGCACTCAATGGGTGCTTGACCTATAAATAAATTTATCTTGAGCATGAAACCCATGCTACAAAAATAATAATAATAAACTTTTTTTTCTCTTTACATCTAGTACATAAAATCATGATTACATTAGGCATTATGAATACCGAACCTAGTTACATTTTCCAACACTCCCTCTTACCTATGGAGGCATTCATAATACATACAATGTAATTAGGCATTCTCCTACTAAAGAATTATCATAAGAAGATTCATATTTTCAAGTCATCTCATATGTTATTTTATCAACTTATATCTGTGCATCTCATCTTATCAACCAACATTGTCATATAGCAAGGCCTTGACTAACAACTTTATCTCTCCACTAGATTAGAGTATGATGCTGGGGAGACTATGACTAATAGACACCTTCATTATTGTCTCTCAAGGAACATATCCTATTCATATGTTCACAAGGTATGTCCTTCTAGGATAATTATTGTCTTGGATTAACACATCCTCAAGAAATTTCCTCTTCGAATACTCTTACCTATTGGATGTCCTACCTCATCCTCAAAGAGTATCGATATCAATCTCATATGCTTACCAAATCCTCCGTTATTTCTTCATAACATGAAGACAAGAATGATGTGTCTATCTCTCCCACTCAACTAGGGAGGATCTACTCATTCCTATAAAAGGAATATACCTAAGCTCCCTCTTAATTAGGGACTTGTTACCAACAACAACTAGCTTCCCTTCGGTGGAGATCATGGTACTATCAACTGCTTGTAGGACTCCTCCTTTTGACATAATGTCATGAAATTCAACTTCTTCATCATGCAGTCTTATTCTTTTAGAACTTGTTCGTAGGGCATTGACCATCTTCTCAATCTTCAACGAAACATTGTGTTGAACCAATAGTCATGTCATCCTTCTATTTATCGGGAAGTGACCTTCTTGTCATCATCTGGCTATCCTTCATAATGCTACCTCTTCCAAATCATCATTCTTTCAGGATCTCTCATCCAATCTTAGTTGTAGATGAATTTCTACAACCCTGTTTCGGTAGCCCTGTTACAAATCAACTAAATTTTTTCTCAAAAACCAAAATGAACATTAAATTAAAGTTACCTCTTTATGATTCCCTTTCGTCATGAAATCAACTTCTTGAAACATCAACATCCTTTCACATATGATATGAATCAATCTTCACGATATACATTACCAAGGTTCTTCTTTTTCAGCATACATATCATGGTCTTCATACCTTTTCTGTGGAGATGTCATAACTAATTCTTCTTGTTATCAGATGTTGATCTCTTATCTCATCTTTCACAAACTCTTCTTTCACCTTCTTTGCATATGGATTTCTCGGGATATTTTATACAAAGTTCCTCCATCATAGGAACCATAGTTTCTAACCACCTCATATTCTTCATGAGGTAATATTATGTTGATTTCGTCTTGTCAATATGTAGAAGACTTCAAGGTACATTGTCTACATACCTTCATGTATCATTCATAAGGAAGAGTCCCTTCTTCTTCAATCAACCATTCTATCTACAACTATATGATGACATGAATTTATCTACCAAATATATACATACCTCTTCCTTCATTTGCTCATCTAGACTTCCTTCTAGCAACTTCCTTTCCTTGCTTGAATATGAAAACAATTCAACCAACTTGACATGATACCCATATTTTTCATCGTATCATCATCCTTCTAAACTGTGAATCTCACACACGGTGGAATGTAGACTATTTGCAAGACACTTGCTTCTTCTTAAGTAGAGGTGAATCTTCTAACAAAGATTCCAATGGAGGATATTAATGATCCTCATTCTACAAATGCTTCTTTCCTAATGATGAGGTGTGACAAACTATTATCTTTGTATTTTGATAGATGACTTTATCCAACCATATAAACTGCTTACTTCAGTTATCATTCTATGATTCTAATTATGTTGTCATGAGCTACTTCATTTCTATCATGTGAGATGACTACTTTAGCTATATAAACTTCTACTTTGGCTATTCTTCCATCCCTTTATGATGATGTTATCTCAATATTTGTTATAATACATCCTATCATACTTGTGATGCTTTTCATTTTGACTTGCTAACTCTTATGCACTTGAAAACATATTAAGTGTGTGAGAGACCTTCTAATAGTGAAGATCCATCACTTCTTCGTTCCTTGAATTCTTCTTTTTAGGTTCTTCTACTTCTTCGGTGACGTGGGCTTCAGTCCTTTCCTCTCTCTTCTTGTTGTGCTTCTTGAGTTTAAGACAATTTCTTTTGAAATTCCCATATCCATTACATTCTTAACATTGAATCTTAAACATGTCGATTTTCTTTTAAAAAATCTTTTGAGGCTCAAACTTTCCAAATTTCCCTTTCTTTTGTGTTATAACTGCATATACTTGATTTTGTTCATTTGACCCAACATTATTCTTTTCCTTTAATCTAGTTTCTTCAATCTTTCATAATGACCACAAATCACTAAATGAAGTGGTTTCCTTCTTCTCATAGATGCTTGATACAAAGTTCTCCCATTCATCTGGTAATGCATTGAGTACTAGGGTGGTCTCTAGATCAAACATTGTTTCTCCAAGTTCTTGTAGTTGGTCCTTATTTTGAGACATTTCATGAAATATGAAGCTACCCCTTCTTCCCTTGAGACTTTCATCATGTATAGTTCGGTTATTAAAGATATGATTTCTCCTATAATGCTTACAGAAAACAACTCTACCAATTTGCCATAGATCTCTTTAGATGTATTCAACTTTGCTACATAAGGGATGAGAGAATCCTTGGTTGATTCTATGAGGACTCTTTGAGCCCTTATTTCTCCTTTCATATACTTTGTTAGTGCTTTATATTTCTCTTGAGAAGGTTTGGTGGCTGATCCCGGGACATATTCACTAACTTTGTTTTCTAAGAGGATCAAATCTATTCTCTTTGTTATGCGAAATTTACGATTGCGGACAAAAGTATCTTCCCTAGACCCAGTGGATTGGTCTAGAACAAGAGAAAGAAAATAATGTAGAGTTTCTCTTAGAGAAATTGAAGAATGGAAACATAAATGATATTTTGAGGTCTAAAATGGACCTCCTAAGAAAAATGTACAACCAAAATAAACTTTATAGAACCAATAGGATTCAAGATGATGATGTCAACCATGGAGGATGATTCACCTTTTTTGGAGTGAAAAAGTAAAAATAATAAAAAATAATAAAATAATAAAACTACTTTTTCAACTCGTATTTTAAACTTATCTCCCTGAGGTTTTACTCAAATTTTGAGCGGGAGTACTCATTGGATGAAAAATTTAATTCCTCATCCACAGAGTACCCATGTTTCATACTTCCGATGGACCTTGATACATGAAAAATGAGAAATACATTAAAAAAACAAAAACAAACAAAAAAAAATACGAACAAAAAAACCGTGATTGCAATCATGTTTTTCATGTATTTCTCATTGTTCATCAGGTAGGGTCCATCGAAAGTATGCAACATGGGCACTCCTTGGATGAATAATCAAATTTTGCGTCCAACGAGTGTTGCCACTCAAAATTTGAGTAAACCCATAACGAGATAAGTTGAAAATACGAGTTAAAATAGTTTTTTCTTTTTTCCCTTCTAAAATTTGATGATGTAATCTAATCTTATTTTATTATTTCCACTATTATTTTATAATTTCCTTAGGAGGCCCATTTTTGACCTCAAAAATCCCCTAATGGGAGGCTTACTTGGATTCCATCGCAAACTTTACTTTTCTCTCGTCTTGTAAGCTCCAATCGTAGCTCTGATTGTTATAATTAGAACTTGCACATACATTCATAACAAGCCAAAGACCCACAATATCTATGCAACATAATTCAATTACTCTATTCAATGAATCAACAAAGCATTGAAATACATGAATGTAAATGTAACATAACATATATAGGAAAATAATATACTCTTTGTATTAATAGAAATAGGAGAGAGTTTACAACCGAGAATATTATTTGATCTTGTAGAGATCTCCCCAAGTTGACTTGTCCTTCCTTGTCACAAAGCACACCTTGATGTCACCCTAATGCATGAAGATAATGACTCTCTTATATTTGATTCGGCAACATGAGGGCATGATTAGTCTCCAAAATCCAACCCTGATGTTATATATGGAAGTAAATTTATAAGAGAGGGATGGCAGTTTAGGAATTCTTATCCATTTACCAATCTAGTCTTGATATCCACTTAAGATGGGAGGATGAACTCAAGGGATAAGAGGTGAAGTCTCTAAGGTAGGATTAAATAGGACTCAAACTTCTTATCTAAGGTAAATGGTTAAAACAACCCTTGGAAGCTTCATTATTATTTTTAATTTTCCTAAATTTCTATAATCAATGCAACCCCAACAAGGGGCAAGCTGTTGCTGATTAGCGCTGGTGCATAAAGGAGCAACTTACTGTTGAATGCAAGTCTCTAAAGGGGTAGGGTGCACTGGGGGTTGAAAGCTATGATTTTTGGCAGTTAAACCCGGAAACTTAATTATTTGGAAAGGTCATGCTTAGGGATTTGTGTAGGGATGATGACAACATGTTCACAAATCATGATTGATTTGGTTTGCAGGCCAATTGACCAGATGCAACAAAATGGCCTATAAGAGATTTACTAAAGTGCTTTACCTTATGACAAGTTCAGATCAAGAACAACTAGTCGAGACCATCATCTCTTACAATACATTTTTATCATGATAATATCTTTTCTGAGGGACGCATACCCATACTCAACACATAAGCTAACATTACATCTACAATTATCAAGAAGTTTCATCCACTAATGACAATTGTGGATCCATGATTGGATGTGTCTCTGTATGATCATATCCATCATGATTTGTAATCTTGCATTAATCTTGAAAGCGCAACCCGGATGGATGGAACTAGATACAGGGTCTTCTATCTCGTTAACTCGATCGTCCAAAGTATAAGTCTAACTATGCGAATAAAGGCGCTGGGGTTGAACATGGAAGACACCATCTGATTACCAACCAATGATGTAAGTCGTTAAGATATGTGAGAGAAACCACCGATGATGTTAATGGCTCTCAAGGTACAACAATATAATTTGTATGGTGTGAATGAATGAGTTGAAGTTGAACACCACACAAAATCTTTTAGTCGAAGACTAATGATGAAAACTTGTCACCGAGAGTGAGGAAACTTTCCATTGATGTATACAAGCCCCAAGAAACCGAAAGGAAAGTTTCTAAGTTAACTTCCTAGATAATGAGTTGATTTTGACATGAAGCAACTCATTGCAAGAGGGCCTTGACGTATCCCCCATCAACGACACGAATCAAGTATCATGATTTGAGATAGAATGTTGTTGATGTGGAATTGGTTCAGGAATGACAAACATGGAATGGAGGCTTAAGAGTACCATAGCAAATATCAACTAAATAACTTCTCTTGAACATATTAGTGACACTGAATGGGGTTGGAAGCATTGACCCAAAACTGAAAGCGAAGGCTTTGATATGGTGTGATGAACCAAAAATACAAGCAAATTTCCCAAACCAACAACCATGGAAATGAAGTGGAAGGGTGTCATGTTCAAGAGCGAATTGATGTCATTAATAGGTAGAGTATCCCATTTTCCCAATTTTCCAACCATTTCTAGTCAGTACCTCTTTATTTTTTACAATCTTGAGGAGGATAACATGTGCTTGATCTGTAATTTCATCCTTCAGATGAATCTCTCTGAGCATTTTTAAAGAACCCTGAAAAGGAGAGGTTTGGTCTCGTCATGTTTGATGATTCCATGATTGTTTGATGTTTTTATGAGTCCAACGAAGGTCTAACTCGACCCCGTTTTCATGTTTAGAGAGTATGAAAAAGCAGCGAAAATAAAACTCCAAAGGTTCCTTTTCATAAATAGTCTCTTAAGTCTGAAAAGGTAGAAAACAATACTCAGGAGAACCTCTTAGCCATGTTCGACTAAGGTATTCATTTTTCGTAAATAGTCTATCCTAGTCTAGAAGATGGTTAAAATTATACTGGGCAGATGTCTTCTCAATTACTTTAACGAGTTCAAAAAGACAAGTGCTCGACAATATTTTCATGTTTAGGTATTTTTAAAAGAGTTGAAAGATGACTCTTCTTGGAGGAACGAGTGGTATAAAGGGTAGCAACTAGTTCTGATCATGATGGAATTGCTCAAAACATGTAGAGGTCAAGAGGTTGGATAATAAGACCACTCACCGTAGCTGTCGTCAGGAAATGGTAAAATAACAAATGAAAATGTATGCTTAGCCAAATAGATAGTGACAATGGAATGAGAAAGTCAAGGCTCATCTGGCAGAATTAGATTGATAAAATGGAAATCACGAGGGATAGAATGAGAATCGTTACATTTTTACACAAACTTGACACCATTAGGGGAATTTTGAGGTCGAAAATGGGCCTCCTACGAAAAATGTACAACCAAAATAAACTTTAGAAGAACCAATAGGATTCAAGATGATTATGTCAACCATGGGGGATGATTCACCATTTTCGAAGTAAAAAAGTAAAAATATTAAAATAATAAAACTATTTTTTCAACTCGTATTTTCAACTTATTTCCCTAAGGTTTTACTCAAATTTCAAGCAGGAGTACTCATTGGATGCAAAATTTAATTCCTTATCCAAGGATTACCCATGTTGCATACTTTCAATGGACCCTACTACATGAAAGATGAAAAATACATGAAAAAATGTGATTGTAATCACGTTTTTTCATGTATTTCTCATTTTTTGTGTAGCAGGGTCCATCAAAAGTATGCAACATGAGTACTCCTTGGATGAGGAATTAAATTTTGCATCCAATGAGTACTCCCACTCGAAATTTGAGTAAAACCTTAGGGAAATAAGTTGAAAAAAAAAAAACACCCAACCTTTTTCTTCTCTAAAATTTGATGATATAATCTAATATTACTCTATTGTTTCTACTATTATTTTATAATTTCTTTAGGAGACCCATATTAGACCTCAAAATTCCCCTAATGATGTAGAAACTATGCTTGAGAATACTTGAAGATGGCTTTATTTTTTTCGCAAGCTTTAAACATGAGAAAAACTATGATTGAGAGTGGTTTCATTTTTACACACGCTTGAAATAGAGAAAAACTATGCTTGAAATAAGTTTGCATACCCTGAGAATAATGACTCAATTTTATGCACATGCTCCCCAAGTTGTTGGATGGTGTTGTCATTGATGTCAACCCATGGAGTTGATTGGGTTTGACTTTGACCAAAAACACTAGCCATTGATGTCAAATAGTTAATGAATGCTTCCTAGTAATTGTCAAATTACATCCAGATAGAAACAACATTGTTGGATGGTTTAAAACCCAAGTCCTAGGGTTTGGGTTCCCTAGAATGAGGATGTACCCCGACTTTGTCGAGGGTTTTTGGTAGGTCAAATAGTTTATTTTGGGTCATAAATCTATGTCATTAGATTCTCCTCGAAAATATGTTTCTGTTGATATGTGGTATAGCTCGAGAGGTCTCTTGGTTTGAGAGATATTCACAATTGAAGTTAGTGATGCTAGTTTTTCCCTGTTTTTTTGCTAAACCCCCCAGGGGTAGTGACATGACACCTCCTCCTACAGTTGTCAACATATGACAAGACACACCAAACAGGGTTAGTTTACAATTACTTATAGTTTAATAAACAAGTTATTAACAATTAATAAATTAAATTAAATTTATTAAACATCTAACTTAAGGTTTGAAAATAAGAATTATATTAAGAAATGGCGTCAAACTACCTTCACTCAAAAGGAGTGTCCCTTTCTTGATTTACAAGTCTAATCTAATCTTTTTAATACCAACATCTCTCTTGATTAAGTTACAAGGCTTACAAAATCATTTTTTTAATAACTAAATCACTCTAATGTCTACCTTAAACCTCCATACCTAAAATCCTTCAAAGAATACTCATAGAAGCCATTTCTAAAACTATAAATAGAGACCCTCATATCCCTCACAATGGATGTATATGCAATAAATGATCTTTAGAAAATAAAATCTGAAATTTATTCGACCTCTTTGCAAGAAGTGGTAGATTTGAAAAGAGGGTTCAGTGAAAATAACAGTGAAGATCATCAAGTTTAGGGAGTCGTTTGTTGTTTCATTACAAGACACTGAAGATCACTTTGAATTCAAGGTTAGGATTTCTATAATTTTCTTTTGGTTTTGGTGATTTGTTGGTGATTCAATGGGACTGTTTAGTAAGCCATATAACCGGTCCAACTCAGTAAAGGTGCATTTGGTTCAAGGCTTTATTATTTGTTTTATTTGCGATTGGATATTTGGGATTCGTTTGGTTATTATCTATTGAAGGGTGTGGTGTAATTTTAATCTTGAAAATACTTACCTAATCATGAAATATTTCTAACTGATCCATTCAAAAGAATACAGTGATTGTGTTAAACATTGTTTAGGACTCTAGGTTCAGACCTTGGGTCATTTGAAATTCCAACTAAGTTCGGGGAGCATGTTTTTCTTTGTTTCTTTTAATTCTGGTTAGGGCTTGTTTTAGATTTCTTTTTAGGTCTAGTTAGGGCTCATTATAGCGCACAAAATTATGAAATTCATGTGTTGTTTTGTTTGAATCAATTGGGATTAGTTGGGAAATTAGAGTAGGCCTAATTGCCAGGACAAAATTATTAGGACACATAGGAAGCTAAATTGATTTGTTTCTTGGTCCCCTTGTCAATATATGACATTGAATTTCACTATAAGACAATGGGTGTAATCTCATCATGCATCACTGAGTAACTTTAGGAATCAAATGCACTAAGCCAATGATTGACTTAGAACCTTGTAGACAAACCTCTCATTGCAATTCTGAACCAAAGTACAATGACACCATGATATGACTTTAGACTTTAGTATATTGACAAGATTATAAAACAATGACCTTTGATGAACAAACACTTGTTAATTGTCCTTGTATAACATTGAAAACAATGACAAGACCTCACCTATTGTTTACAATGACATTCTACTTGACATAGACCATTTAATGTCTTGACTACATAGTAGTAACCTTGATACATGTATAGTACATTGATACATGTAGAGTAAGTTGATGAGATTATTTGACATGACAACAATGCATTAAAATATGATTTGGGATTGATATCCAGAACTAATGATACAATGACCTTATGTATGTAGCAAGAGTTTCCTCAAACTTCAATAGTAGACAATGGCATTGACTATGACAGAACATCTTTGCTTAACATGTTAGAGTGACACCTACAACATTACAATGATCCTATGCACATGAACAAATAGCATTAACATTAGTATATTAACTATTGTAGTCCTTTGGTTTCTTGACTTGAATTCACCAATTGTTTATGACAGTAAGTTGACATATGACTTGACAGTGATATAAAATGTCATAAACTGATACAGATTGAAATTGACATGATGTAATGACTTCGATCTGACATTTAGGATAGCAAGTTGACACTTAGCCATTGATATGCTATCTTGACCTTGACAACAGTGAAACTGTGACTTATGTCTTTTGGGAATGTACTTGTGATGACCAAGATTATTATCTTAAAAAGCATGTTTTAGCCGGCCTAATTGATGTGATGTGACAACATTTATGTAACAATGTTACAGTGGGTTTGTGACATACTTCTTGGACAGCGATTGAAGTGGGTGATGATGTCTCTAAGGCACTGACTATCTGAGCATTAGTAATTACACATATGTTGGTAGCTCTCCGAGTATAGATTTTGAAAGCATTGATTGCAGGTCATCAAGATCACTTCAGGCACCTTGGTTTGTGCCATTATTTGATAGTGGTGCCAGATGGTTGTAGCATCGTGTGCGGCCTAATGATAGCAGTGGTTTCACATTGATTATTATTCATTCATGAGCAGTGACATGCAATGATAGGCAACAACTGTGCAGTGATTTCTAGTGACATTGATATACATTGTGCAATGACAATGATGTGCAATTGAACAATGATAGCTTGATGTGTAGCATTGTGCAATGATTAGTTTGTGGGAACAATGACCAGCAACTACCAAGATTCAACATTTATTCTACATCTTTCTTATAACTATTCTACATTGATTCAGAGTACAGGGGACCCAATGTGAAAATTATGTAAAGTGATCTATTGATTCTTCTGGGTGATTGGAGTCACCTTCAGGGTGTGGGCTGAGAACACATCAGGGTGGAAGGGTGGTGTGAGGGAAAGGTGTGGCTTGCACAGGGCATTGTGGCATCCATTCAATTGTGGTTGATAAACTAACAGGGCAACGAAACATCCTTTTCGACATCAGTTGGTAAACAAAGTGTTGGAGCACTCATTAGGTTGTGGCCTGATCTACAGGGCGTTGGGGCGTCCTTGTGGTTGCAACAGGATATTAGGGTCTAGTAGCGTCCTACAGGTTGACGCCTCCCTCAGTTGTAGCTGAAATATTAATTTGATCATTTTTTTTTAATAGGGAGAAGACAATTACTAAAGAAGCATTATGTGGTTTTTGACTCGAAGGGGGTTTTCCACCTAAAAATATGTGTCCTCCATTTTACCTTCCTGCATTGGTGTATGGTGTTGTCTACTATTGATTTTTTTTATGATCATATGAAGAAGAACAATAATATTAATTGAAGATTAACTAATGCTCTAAAAAATATTAAAAATTGATAATTGCTAAGAAATATTCATTCACCCCCATCTCAGTATTTCCAACAATTGGTATCAGAGCTTGGTTCCTTCAGTAACAACTTAACTGATGGAAGGAAATTTTTAGAGCATAGATATGGGAAAGTAAAAGAAGGTGGTTTCAAGGATTTCAAAGGAAGGTACAGGTACAACAAAATATGAAGAAAGTGAGTATTGTGTACCAACTATTGATTTTGATGCAGATAATTACTGGATATGGGAATCTAGGATGGAAGTAAATTTGCAGGCACATGGAGTATGGGAATCAATTGTTTCTGGAGACACTTCTATAGACAAAGCTAAAAGGTACAATTCAAAGGCCATGAATATAATTTTGAATGTTTTTCCAAATTCGTGAAAACAAAAGTTGGTCAATGTTCAACAACTAAAGCTCTTTGGGAAAAGATTCATAATCTCTATTCAACAAAGAAATCAGGTCAATATGTTATTGAAAATTTGGATCCTTCTGATTATGATGAAGAAATTGGAGAAATGAGTAAGACAAAGTTTCAAAATCAAGTGAAAGGTGATAAAGGAACTCAAAATTCAAAAGGAAAGGACAAGACTTTTGGAAGTATAATTGAAGAAAACAAAAGAACTAATCAAGGAAAATGAAGAGTCTGAGAAGATGATTAGCAGTATTAGAACTAAATTGGAAGAAGTCAAGAATACATACGCAAAATACCTCAAGAGAGAAATCCAACAAAAGCAAAAAGAACTTGACATAACCTTTGCAGAGATTAGAAGGCTCAAACAACAGATGCAGGAAGCGAAAATTGAAAGGAATGAATTTGATCAAAGATACATATCCGTAGTTGACAAAAAGAAAAAGGAATTTGAAACCTATTTAGCTGAACTAAGAAGGTTGAGGATTGAAAATGAGGAGCATAAGGAACAAATACAAGTTCTCAACAAATAAGTAGAGAAGACCACTCTTCTCAAGTTACAGGTTGAGGGGGCAGAAAAAAGAAGTGACATCTTGAAAATATAGTTTCAAGAAGATCTTACTCAAAAGCAAGAAGAACTTGATGCAATTATTAATGAGATAAACAAGCTCAATTAAACAGACCATTTACATGTTATGGATAGGACAGATATAGAATTGGCAAAAATAACATGTAAGGCTCCAATTGATGAAGGTACAAGCTCCACATCTTCGCATAGTGAGATTGAGAAGACGATTGAACCAAATAAGAATGTTGTAACTCCGAATAATGATGCCAAAGAAGTCAAGGACAAAGGATGACAACAGACTACAACACCACCTCCAAAGAAGAATGAAAAATCTTCCAGGTATGTTTGTTTATTTAATGGTAATTTTTTTTCATGTGCTAACTTTGGATATATGTCTAGGGATTGTAAAGTTGCTGATAGGTACAACTATCAAGGACTACCGCCTTTGAATGAATTATATAGGTACACACCTTCACTTAATGTCTATTTCTTTTTATGTGCTAAATATGGACATATGGCTAGGGATTGTGAATTTTTTGACAAGTACAGTCATTATCAGCAAAACCCTAGAGGAAAGTTTGCATGATCACAAGAGAGATACCAAATAAAATTTTCTATGGATGACATTGAATGCTTCAAATGTCATAATTATAGACACATAGCTCAAGAATGCAAGTACAATCATAATAAGAAATGTTACAAATGTCATAATCATGGACACGTAGTTCGTCACTACATGAACAATAGGGAATCAATCATGAATATTGATGATGAGAATAAGAAGGTTTGGAAGAGGAAATAGGTACAAGATGAACAAATACAAGAAGAATGGGTAAAGGATCAGCGAGAAGTGCAGAATGACAAGAAAGCCTCAGTAGTTATGCTCTCAGGGTTCATAACAAATCATAAGAAATCAATAGTTTCTTTAGTTAATGATTTGATTCAAGATGGTCCGTTAGATGATACACTATTTTGAACAATCTGGCTCATTGAATCCTTGAATTTTGAAGAGGGGGAGTCTATGCAGTAATATATGGCACAAGTCTACTATTGGTAGACAAATGGTTTGAAAAAGATGGAAGTTTTAAAACAAGTTCAGGAGGAGCAGAACAATTGAAGAATTACATGTTCACAAAGGAAGGCTTCTCTTCAAGGGAAGCACATACATGACACAGGTCCACAGGGATTGTCATTGACAGACTATAAGAAGAAGGTGTCTCACCAAGGGGAGCACAAGCAGATAACAAGTCCACATGAGGCAAACAATTTCTTAGGGAGAGTCACCCTTTGCCATTGATTCCAAAGGGGGAGAGAAAAACCTGAGAAGGAGATTGAAATCTCGAGAAGAAGGTGAAGCATGATGTCAAGGGGAGTTGTACTTGTAGGAGGAGTATGTGTGTTTCCATCAATGACAAAGGGGGAGATTGTTGGATGGTGTTGTCATTTATGTCAACCCACGGAGTTGATTGGGTTTGACTTTGACCAAAAATACCAGTGACTGATGTCAAATGGGTAATGAATTCTTCCTAGTAATTATCAGATTAGATCCAGATAGCAGCTATACTATTGGATGGTTGAAAACCCAAGTCTTGAGGTTTGGGTTCCCTAGACTAAGGATATACCCCAATTTTGTCGAGGGTTTTGGTAGGTCAAATTGTTGAGTTTGGGTTAGATATATGTCATTAGATTCTCCTCGAAAATATGTTTATGTTGATATGTGGTACCCCCCGAGAGGTCTCCTGGTTTAAGGGATATTTACAATTGAAGTTAGTGATCCCAATTTTTGCCCAGTTTTTTGGCTAAAACCCCCAGGGGTAGTGACATGACACATCCTCCTACAATTGTCAACATATGACATTGTTTATCATTGTAATCTCACCCTGTATAAATTACATAACTTCAAAAACGAAAGACAATAAATAAATCATTGACTTAATACACTCATGTGTCACCTACAAAACACACCAAAGAGGGTTAGTGTACAATTACTTAGAGTTTAATAAACAAGTTATTAACAATTACTAAATTAAATTAAATTTATTAAACATCTAACTTAAGGTTTGAAAATAACAATTATATTAAGAAATGGCATCAAACTACCTTCACTCAAAAGGAGTGTCCCTTTCTTGATTTACAAGTCTGATCTAATCTTTTTAATGGCATCAACACTCTTGATTAAATTGCAAGGCTTACAAAATCATTTTTTTAATAACCTAATCCCTTTAACGTCTACCTTAAACATCCCTACCTAAAATCCTCAAATGACTACTCTTAGAAGCCCTATCCAAAACAATAAACAGACCCTCATATCCCTCAAAATGGATGTATATGCAATAAATTATCTTTAGAAAATAAACTTTGAAATTTATTTGACCTCTGTGCAAGAAGTGGCAGATCCAAAAAGAGGGTTCGGTGAAAAGAACATTGAATATCATCAAGTTTAGGGATTTGTTTGTTGTTTCATTACAAGACACTGAAGATCACTTTGAATTCAAGGTTAGTATTTTTATAATTTTATTTTGGTTTTGGTGATTCATTGGTCATTCAATGGGATTGTTTAGTAAGCCATATACTTTGTCCAAATCAACGAAGGTGAATTTGGTTTAGGGCTTTATTATTTGTTTTATTTGGGATTGGATCTTTGGGGTTCGTTTGGTTATTATCTAATGAAAGTTGTTGTGTAATTTTAATCTTTAAAATACTTACCTAACCATGCAAATAGTTGGAGCTGATCCATTCAAAAGCATACAATGATTGTGTTAAACATTGTTTATGACTCCCCGGATGCGGGTGACACGACAGCGGAGAAGGTGGTGCCACATGGTCACCATGGGCAGCTCCATGCATAAGCTGAGCATTAACTGCGAACCGCCGCCGGGGTACTCAAGCGTGGGTGCAGAGGCGATTAGGGACGGCAATTCATTGCTGCGTCCGGGGTTCAATCGAGCATTCAGTGAGCAGTTATGGCTTGTGAAGATCGAGGAAGAGCAGAGGCGCTTAAGTATGGTGAGGCTTGGGAAGGTCAGGTGTTCGGTGGCGTTCAGATCTCAGGAGTGGGCTTGTGGTCGACGGCTCACAGAGCTGGAGCTCACGTCGCCCCTTTGGCAATTAATAGAGGTTTCAGGTCTGAGAAGGGAGTTTCAGGTCTCAATTTCTCTGTTTGCTCTCATCCTGCTCTGTTTCATTTTCTGTATAACAGTGGCATCATGGTCAAGCCCCGTCAACGCCTCCTCAGCAGGCGAGGCTCTAGCAGAGGCGGGTCCTCTAGCAGAGGCGGGTCCTCTCGCCCCTCAGAGGCAGCTTCCTCCTCCCGCTGCTGTAGATGTCTTTGCCACCAAGTGGCCGAGGCTAATCCAATTCAGTCGAGCCACTTCATGGACGCCAGCGATTCAAATCCGGATACAGCTCCGCTACCTGCGTTTGGAACCGCAGTCTTCTCCTTCAGCAATTCTCAGAGCAATTCTCGCATCAACGCCCATGTCTCAGTCCTTTTTTTGGAAGAACCGAAGGACGTGGGCGAGGAACAGCCCAGCTCAAAGCCGCACCAAGCTGGAAGTTCTGGGGTTGCTGAGGGTCTGCCAGAGGACCGCCCAGAGCATGCTGACATTCCACCTTCTCCCCAAGCAGCACCTCCGCCATCGACTCAGGCAGCACCTCTGCCTGAAAAGGATAAAGCAGCATGGGACCCTCTCCCGGAAGGAATGTGCTGGATCATTGAGGAGGAACCGGACGAATAGGACTCCGCTCGCTCCGGTCTTCCCCTCCAGGCGCTGCTCAGGTTCTCTTTTGTTATGCTTCGTGTGTTATCATGGCCCTCTGTTCACTGTTGTTGTTCCTGTGTGGTTCGAAAATTTTCAAGTTCAATGTTTGTCAAGGCCCATGCAAGGGCTCCATATGATAGTTTTCTTTCTCATTTTTGTGCCCCTGCGTGGGATGTTAATTATCGCTTTTGCTGCTCCTAATCGGTCTACCGCCCCTGTGTGGGTGCTCTGTCTCAATGGTGGCGCCCCTGCGTGGGTGGTTTTTCTCAATGGTGATACCCCTGCGTGGGTGATTTATCCTAGTGGCAACGCCCCTGCGCGGGTGAACTGTTTAAGTGTTTGGGCCCCTGCGTGGGTGAAATGTCCTGAAGCAATGGCACAGGTGTGGGAGGTTTCTCTGATTACTGTCAGTCCAGAATGCCATTCTTGGCTTCTGGCATCATGACCGCATGACTGTAAAATGTTTTCATGTTTATGTAAATAATAAAATAGCATAGTCTTAACGAGAAAAAAAAAAAAAAAACATTGTTTATGACTCTAGGTTCAGACCTTGAGTCATTTGAAATTCCAACTAAGTTCAGGAGCATGTTTTTATTTTCTTCCTTTAATTCTGGTTAGGGCTTGTTTCAAATTTGTTTTTAAGTCTAGTTAGGGCTCATTCTAGGGCACAAAATTTTTAAATTCATGTGTTGTTTTGTTTGAATCCATTGGGATTAGTTGGAAAATTTAGAGTAGGCCTAATTACTAGGACAAAACTATTAGTACACATAGGAATATGAATTGATTTTGTTTCTTGGTCCCCTTGTCAATATATGAAATTGAATTTCACTATAAGACAGTGGCTCTAATCTTATCATGCATCGCTGAGTAACTTTAGGAATCAAATGCACTAAGCCAATGATTGATTTAGCACCTTGTATACAAACCTATCATTGAAATTCTAAACCAAAGTACAATGACACCATGATATGAATTTAGACTTTAGTATATTGACAAGATTATAAAATGGTGACCTTTGATGAATAAAGACTTGTTAACTGTCCTACTATAATAGTGCAAACAATGACAAGACCTCAACTCTTGCTTACAATGAGATTGTACTTGACATAGACCATTTAATGTCTTGACTTTGGCATAGCAGTAATCTTGATACATGTACAGTACATTGATACATGTAAAATACGTTGATACATGTACAATACGTTGATGAGATTATTTGACTTGACATAAATGCATTACAATATGATTTGGGATTGATATCTAGAATTAATGATACACCAACCTTATGTATGTAGCAAGAGTTTCCTTAAACTACAATAGTAGACAATGGCATTGACTATGATAGAACATCTTTTCTTAACATGTTAGAGTGACACCTACAACATTACAATGATCCTATGCACATGAATAAAGAGCATTAACGTTAGTATCTTAACTATAGCAGTCCTTTGGTTTCTTGACTTGAATTCACCAATGGTTTATGACAGTAAGTTTACATTTGACTTGATTAACGATATAAAATGTCATAAAGTGATATATATTTACATTGAAATGATGTATTGACTTTCACCTGACATTTAGGACAACAAGTTGACACTTAGTCATTGATATGATATCTTGACCTTGACAACAATGAAACAATGACTTGCATCTTTTGGGAATGTACCTTTGATGACCAATATTCTTGTCTTGACAATCATGTTGTATCTTGCCTAATTGATGTGATGTGACAACATTTATGTAACAATGTTACAATGGGTTTGTGGCAAATTTCTTGGACAATGATTGAAGTGGGTGATGATGGCTCCAGGGCATTGACTATCTAAGTAGAAATAATTACACGTATGTTGGTAGCTCTCTGAGGATAGAATTTGAAAGCATTGATTGCAGGTCATCGGGATGACCTGAGGCACCTTATTTTGTGCCATTATTTCATAATAGTGCTAGATGGTTGTACCATCATGTGCAACCTGCTGATAGCAGTGGTTGCACATTGATGGTTATTCATTCATTAACAGTGGCATGCAGTGATAAATAGTAGTTGTGTAGTTATTTGTTGTGACAATGATGTGCAGTTGAACAATGATAGCTTGATGTGTAACATTGTGAAATGATCAGTTCATGGGAACAATGATTAGCAACTACCAGGATTCAACAATTAATCTACATCTTTCTTAAAACTATTCTACATTGATTTAGGGTACATATGATCTACAGTGAAAATTGTGAAATGTGATCTACCGGCTCTTCTGGGTGATTGGAGTCACCTTCAGGTTGTGGCCTGAGAACACTCCAAGGCAACTACGTAGTGCTAGGGTAAGTTTTGGCTTGCATAAGGCGTTGTGGTGTCCATTCAGTTGTGGTTAATAAACTAACATGGCAATGAAGCATCCTTTTTGACAACGGCTGGTAAACAGAGTGTTGGGGCACTCATCAGATTGTGGCCTTATCTATAGGGCATTGTGGAATCCTTCTGGTTGCAATAGGATATTAGGGTCTACTAGCATCCTACAAGTTGTAGCATGTGAATCAGGGGGTTGATGCCTCTCTCAGTTGTAGCTGAAATCTTGATGTACTCAATTTTCTTTTAATAGGGAGAAGACAATTACTAAAGAAGCGTTCGGTGGTTTTTTACTCTGAGGGGGTTTTCCACCTAAAAATATTTTTGTCCTCTGTTTTATATTTCTTCATTGTTTTATGGTGTTGTCTATTGTTGATTATTGTTTATGATCATTTGAAGAAGAACAATAATAATAACTGAATATTAACTAATGCTCTGAAAAATATTAAAAAGTGATCATTTCTAAGAAATATTGATTCACCCCCTCTCAATATTTCCAACACAAGCTTCATTTCATTCACCCAAGTAGATTACTAGTTACTAACAGGTGGATGGAATGAAGGTTCATTTACAAGGTCAAGTGAAAAAATCAACTGGGAATTTATGATATCTAATCAAAGACTCGAATTGGAAGGGGATATGTTTCATCTTTTAACGAGCTTGACACAGGGAAATAACTTTGCTCATGGGACCTTGTTTCATTTTTTAATGAGAATGACGCAAGAAAAGGAAATGTGCTCCGAGACTTATTTCATTTTTTAAGGATCTTGGCACAAGAAAAGGAACTCTGCTCAGGGAACCTTGTTTCATTTTTTAAGGAGCTTGACACAAGACAAGGAAATCTTCTCCGGGTACCCTGATCATGACCTCCAGGATTCCATGGATTCTAAGAGGTTCTCATGAGATGGAAGAATAATGCTCTGGAAGGTTTCAAAGGCTCCAATGGAAATATCAAACTCTAATGCCCCCAGTAAATGATGCACTACATCACCAAGTAGATCATCAGTTGACGTGGGCATGGAATAGGTTTCCACAATATTAACTTGTAGCGGGGGAGATACCACTTGTATATAAGGACCATTTAGGGATGTTGCTTGATTGGAATTGAAATAGGGACCAACGAATGAAATTTGGTCAATGGTTACAATTCTTCCTTCATGCGGGAAACACATCACATGAAAGAGTGAAGAGACAAGAGCTCCCATGTAATAAACATAGTCATGCCCAAGGAGTAAATTAAAATCCAAAGGGGATTGGAGTAACATCACATTGATATAGACAGTCTTTCCTCCCAAAGTAATAGGCAACTGAGGAAGGATACCTAATGATTGATTGGTTCCTTTATTACAGGCCAACAAATTTTGTGTAACGAGCACGAGCTGTAGAGAACCAAAATATTTCCAAGTAGTTGAGGAGATAATACTAACATACGTGCTTTTTTTTATGAATGTGCTAGGTACAGGCATATTATAAGCGTGTACTAAGATCTAGAAGGGCATGTAACGAGGAAGACAACATCTTGCCAGTCAACTCCAATCAAAGGAACTAACCATACTACTTGAAGGGGGTGCCATGGGAATGGGAGAACTGACCCCTTGTGCTATAGGAATTGGAGGATTACCCCCTTGTTCCATGGGAACGGGAGGATTATCCCCCAGTTCATTGGAATCTGAAGAAACGAGAAGAACCCAAGTGGTATGAAGTTTGCTCTATACAGGAAAGGTACAATCAACTGAAGGTGGAGTTGAGTCAACCATTTTCTCAAAAAATGGTTGTTTGGGAACAGACTCATGGGATTCACATTCAGAGAGAATGGGATTGGTTGGAGATGGATTCTGATTAATCACTTCATCAACTAATGGAGGATTAGGGGATATATTTTGGTAACCACTCAAAAGTCGTAGTTTAGAAACAATAAGAATTCCCAATAATTTGGATACTTCATCCATATAAGGGAAAAGGTGAATAGGATGATTTCCTTCACATAACCTACAAGGAAACCTGACTTTGCCATTTTCCCATGAACCTTATGAACACTAGTCGATGGCTTGTCACCAACATGATCTCTAGAAGTTGACAACAAAGGATGTTGTGAGCATGTGGACCACACTTCTAATCCCTATGGAATACTAGGGAAATATTTAAGAAGGTGGTCACCCTTACATAAGTTGCAAGGGAATTTCACCTTGTGGGGATGATTGGAAGGTTTCTCCATACCAGTTGCATGGGTAGCAATGGTTGCTTGGTTTCCCCCTTGCCTATTTTGCTTCTTCTTCTTCGTCATTTTCGTCTTCTTCTTAGCCTCTTGGTTACTAGAATCGAGGCTTTCACCAGGCAAGGAGGAAGAAAGGGATGACGAAACAATAGGTTAAGAAGGCAAAGGGTCAACTTTAATATCAACTTGGGGTTGATGTTGTACAGGTGGAGAAGAGCTTGGTTGAGAAGCAATTGGACATGCGGAACCATAGGGTCGAAAATAACCAAACTGGCAAACAAATCATAAATCCAAGAAGGGACAACGTTTCCATATAAGGAGCACCAATATTTCCAAAGGAGGAAAAGGACTAAGATTCCCGCCAGAGGGGTTTCCTTGATTGGTTGAATTGGGAACAGTTTCCATTAATCTTAACTTAAGATCCCCTAAGGATTTGTTCCATGACGAGGATGTTCTTCCATGGCTAATTAATTTTAGAAATTAACAAACAAAAAAAAATCAAAAGAGGGGTGACTAGGAAAAAGGGTTTACCAAGAAACTATGAACTGAAATCATTACCATCTTGGAAAATCAAAGATTTACATACGAGTAGGCAATCTCCCTAAATTTTGTGTTCGATGTATCACAGTGTGCAACGTGACTGACTCGGTTACCTATGGCATGATAGCAACCTATTGGGGACTTCCAACATATACTTGAAGGTATGTGGAAGCACAATCCATAGTAGTGTTGTCTAATGTGTTACCATACAATGAGAGCATTCCCATATACTTTTCATGCCTGAAGCGCTATCTGATATACCTGAAGGTATGTGGAGAATGATTTGATACACTTACGTACTTGGAATGGGATATCACCCCCAAAATGCAACATTGGAAAAAAATGATAGCTCCTATGTTTATAGACGTCGGAACACGTCTCTAGCCTAGACCTCTACATGTTTGCGTTAATGTTTCAAATGCTCCTTAAGATTAATTCAATAAATTTTAAAGTTTATCTTGAATTATGTTTCAATTTTTAAGGCTCACCGTGAATTTCACCTGAATATCCCAAAGATGAAATCTAGCATGACAAAATGAAATATTCTTTTCAATGAAGATCTATGTACGGGAGGGAAGAGAACAAAGAGTGATGCAGCATTCAAGATGAAACAAACAAAATTGTTAAGTCAATTTCCCTAGCTCAATTGTTCCAAATTCTAATTTCACACACAAAACCCTAAATGCAATGCAAAATGAATGAGATTTTTCTTTTCGATCCACTCAATTTTCATATGAGATGGAAACTAAGATAATTGCTAAATCACTGACAAAAGAAACAACACCGAATGATGATCATAATAACAATCCTTTCAAACAATCAATGATCAAGCAACAATTTGTTAATGACCTAATTGACAAGAACAAATCAAAACCCAAACAAATTATTATCAAATTCTATAAAAACCAAAAGCAAACGTAGTGAAGGCTTTTTAAAGACCAAAACGCACTCAGGGACAGAAGGAAAACTAGTTGGAACCAAACAAATCAGAGAGCAAGGCACAAAATGCAACTTTTTTGCATCTAATAAGGGCCAACGCAGGTGTAGAAAGGGCACCAGTGCTCTACAGTGCAAGTGCAGAGAAGGATAGGGTGCACTGCAACACTCTATCTCCAGACCATGGGGAGCACTAATGTAGATCCGACCAAATAACGACACAAAAAAAATCAATCCAATCTTAGAGAAAGTTCTTCCTAGGGTCAATCCAAAGCTGAGTGAGGCAATTAAGGTCTTTTTAAGACGTGAAACGAGGGCTAAGGTCAAGGAAACCACTAAGGGAAAGAAATGATCCCTAGTGGAGTCACCAATTTGTTATGCAAAATTTACGATTATAGACAAAAGTATCTTCCATAAACCTAATGGATTAGTCTACAACAACAGAAAGCAAAGAATATACAGTTTCCCTTAGAGAAATTGAAGAATGGGAAAGAGACTTACCTGGATTTTGTCGCAAGATTTACTTTCCTCCCGACTTGTAAGCTCCAACCATAGCTTCGATTTTTATAATTAGAACTTGCACATGCATTCATAACAATCCAAAGATCCATAGTATCTACGTAGCATAATTAAATTACTCTATTCAATGGATCAACAAATCATTGAAATACATGAATGTAAATGTAACATAACACATATAGGAAAACGATATACTCGTTGTATTAATAGAAATAGGAGAGAGTTTACAACCAATAATAGTAACCGATCTTGTGGAGATCTCCCCAAGTTGACGTGTCCTTCCTTGTCACAAAGCACACCTCAATGTCACCCTAATGCATGAAGATAATGACCCTCTTAGATTTAGGGCAACAACATGAGGCCATGATCAATCTCCAAAATCCAACCTTGATGTTATAGATGGCAGTAAATTTATAGGAGAGGGATGGTAGTTTAGGAATTCTTATCCATTTACGAATCTAGGCTTGAGATCCACTTAAGATGGGAGGATGAACTCAAGGTATAAGAGGTGAAGTCTCCAAGTTAGGATTAGATAGGACTCGTGTTAATTTTAGATAACAATGGTATGTTCTATGCTTTAGCAAAATTTACTTCAATGTTTCTTATTAGCCTAATGACAATTTCCAATTATCTTCAATAACAATCACATAAACTTGTACACATTGAGAGTAAATGCAAATAGAACATAAAAACATATGCAGAAGACAAGCCAAGACAAGAGGACACAAGATATGGCAAATGCTAGGGACAAACCCCAATGTGGGGAAACCCTTTGACCAAATATTCTTATTATTCTTCAATAGTTCAACAAAGAGAGAGAGTACAAATATCAAAAATACATGCCCAAAACAAATCTTCCAAATCAATAGTCAAATCAGCAGTCAATATAGCCCTAACCATAAAGTCAACGGTGGCCATAGCTGCCCAAAAACGTCCTCCAATCAGCTTAGTCAACAGCGAAATAAAGCAGCCTTCAAAGAGGGTCAAATTCAACCCAAAATAAGTCGGTCAACCTAGTCAAAGGTCTGCTCTAAATCTGCGGTCAAACCTGAAAGTCAATGCAACAGACAACTCGGTCAAATAGTCCCAAATCACCTTGAAATCCATACCAAATAATGCAGCCTGTAGAAATTGAAATTTTGTCCCCAAAACAGAAGTCAACGTTGGTCAAATATTGTTGGTCAACGCATGCCCTAGACCTGAAATTTTCGGCCTTCAAAACCAATCCAAAAATCTACCTTCCTTCCACTCGTGCGAAAAAGAGAGCCTCCAATTTGTATGAACCAATCAAGAGAGGAGAGAGAAGATGATGTGACGAGATGAGTGATGTCAAAATGAGAGAAGGGTCACTCCTATTTATACAATTCCTTGAGGGTGAGGGGACACGTCCATTGAGCTTCATGAGCCTACATTTGACTGAGGCCAACCTTGACAATTTGTCCACAAGAAAGAATAAATTTAAAATTCCATTTCTACTTGTCGGAATGAGATGATCTTTATATCAAAATTGTACCTCTCGAAAAGAGGAATCTAATGCAATAATAATATCCATAATATGATCTTTCGTAAGGTGGAAGTTGGCCCTAGTTTCTAATTTTAACACTCCCTCTCAACCAAAGAGAATTCCACTTGCCAAACCATCATCATCATCATGCCAACTTGTCATCATGTACCATCCCTGCCGTCACTGCCTTGTACTGCTTTGCTCTGCTGAACCTTGAAGTAATAATGAAGAAGTGATCGAGAGTGAGTCATAAGATACCACTCTCCACTAACAAAAGTCAGTCCTTGATCCGAGATCAAGTTGTTTAACACCATGCATCGTATTCATAGGGAGTACAACAATAAACGATGCCTCCATCAATAGTGTTATGTTCCCTAACCATCTTTTCCCAACTCATTGGCCATATGAGAGGTACTTCCCATGAGTCCTAGACTCTATGGGTAGGATGTGTGCTGAGGCATCAACAAGAGAAGGTGAACCATTCATCTTGCTCATATGCCATAAGAGAAGGTGAACCACTCATCCTCTGCATATGTCAATCGTAGGGGAAGGTGAACCACTAACCCTGTATCCAACGTACCACTAAGGGAAGGTGAACCATTGACCCTATGGTTGCTCATACTCCAAGAATTACCCCAAGCCCCCAGGAGCTCCCAGAGCTCTGTGTCCAATTCATATGGGACCCTCGTAGGAGGGCTATTCCATGACTCCAAGTCTCTCTCAGAAGGTTAAGAATTTGACCTTCCCCAAAGGCTTCGTGAGAATGTCTTCAACCTGCTCATCTGTTCTAATATGTTGGAGCCTAATTTCTCCTCGTTGTACCATATCCCATAGAAGGTGGTACCTAATATCAATGTGCTTGGAGAATTCATTGAACACAGGATTCTATAATAGACGAATCCCACTATGGTTGTCGCAGAAGGCCACAATGGTATCCAACACGTGTTCATAATATCTCACTGAAGATCTTCGTCAACCAGACTACTTCACAATAGGCCATACTTGCAAAAATGTACACAACCTCGGCGGTGCTTAGTGCAACCGATTTATGCTTCCTTCTCATCCAAGATACATAAGCATACCCAAAAGAGAAGCAACACCCAGACGTGCTCTTACGATCCACCACACTGCCAACCCAGTCAGCATCTATATATCCATGTAGCCTTAAATTCCCAACAGTGTATCTCAGTCCATAGTGGATTGTGCCCTGGAGATATCTCAAGAGATTCTTGGCAGCAACCCAATGAATGTGATGAGGCTCAACCATATATTGCCTCAACGTGTTCACAATGAAGCATATTTTAGGATGAGAGTTAACCAAAAACATCAAGGCCCCCACAAGTTGACAATACTCGGTAAGGTTCACCAATCCGAGACCAGCAAAACTTCCACATAACTTTTTAAGGTTGAGTTGCATTGGAGTAGTCACAGACCTACAGTCCACCATCCCACATCTCTCAATTAGCTTCACAACGTATTTTCCTTGAGAAAGGAAAATATCACATGGATTTTTCCAGACCTCCAACCCTAGGAAGTAACGCATTAGTCCTAGGTCCTTCATCTCAAACTCGAAATCCAACTCCCTCTTACATTGATGAATGGGACGGTCATCACCTATCAGAAAGAGATCATCCACATAAAGGACCAGAATGAGAGGTATGTCCTTTTCAACCTTGAAGTATAGGTTTGGGTCAACATCGCTCCTTGTAAATCCAAGCTTCACAAGACAACTATCGATCCTTTCATACCAAGCTCTATGGGCTTGCTTCAACCCATAAAGGGATTTCTTCAACCTTCATACATGTGTCTCACAATATTGAACCGCTAACCCCTCAGGTTGTTCCACATAGACTTCTTCTTTAAGAAAACCATTAAAGAATGAAATTTTGACATCCATCTGATTTGGTTCCATCCTTGTGAGGTAACAAGGCCTATGATCAAACAAATGGTAGTATATTGGGAAAATTTTGAAAATAGCTCATCATAGTCTACTCCTTCCTTGTGAGAGAAGCCTCGAGCTACCAATCCGGCCTTGAATTTCTCAGCACTCCCATCAACGCCATGTTTGATCTTGTAGAGACATTTTGAAGTGACCACTAACTTGTCCTTGGGTCTAGGAACCACATCCCAAACATCTTTTTTCATGATTGACTCATATTCCTCATTCACCGCATCCTTCCAAACATGTTGCTTTATGACTTCTTCGAATGTACAAGGCTCAAATTGTACAATGGTACTCATGGCAACTAAGTACCCTTGGTACCTATTCGGCTTCTTGCTTTCATGAAATGTCCCCCTCGGTGCAATATGTTTCTTAACATCTTCAAGAGTATCTTTGAGCCACAAAGGTTACTTTTCTTGAAGTAGAGGGTTCACTAGGAGGTGGATCAATGGGATCCATCAGACCTTCAACATCAATTCATCAGACAATGGTTCATCCTGGTTTTCTGCATCAACATCATCATTGTCCTTCCTAGGAATAGGAAGATCTCAGGTCTTTCTAAGAGAAATATCTTCATCGAAAGTGACATCATGACTTAATTCCACTTACCTTTGACTAGGCACATAAATTCTATATGCCTTCAAAGTTTCATTGTAGCCCACAAATGTTCCTTTCTTCCCAGATGCATCTAGTTTGTTTCTTTTCTCTTTTGGCACATGAAAATATATGGGACAACCAAAAATTCTAAAATGAGAAACATCGGGTTTCTTACCGATGAAAACTTCTTCGAGTGTCTTGAAGTCCAAATCTTGATGCGGGCATCGGTTTTGGACATACACAACAGTATTGGAAGCTTCTCCCCATTAGAACTTTGGAAGACCTTAATCATGTAGCAATGCACGAATGACTTCTATTATAGTACGATTCTTCCTTTCGGAAACATCATTTTGTTCAGGAGTATATGCGGTAGTGGTCTCCCTCTTAATGCCAACTTCTCTACAATAGTATTTAAACTCATTTGATTCCTATTCAGTCCCATTATCGGTCCTCAATATTTTGACCTTCTTCCCTGTTTAATTCTCGACCAAGTCTTTCAAAGAGAAAAACCACATGAATACTTCAACCTTCTTCTTTAACAAATAGATCCATGTTTTGCTAGAGAAGTCATCCACAAAAATATCATAATACAAGTACCCACCCAAAGATGTCATGGGGAACATACCTAATAGATCAGAATGGACCAATTGAAGAATATTAGTGGTTTGAGTCTCACTTGAGAGGAATGGTCCCCTTGTATGTTTTCTAGCTTCACATCCTTGACAAACACCTTCATGATTTAAGTTGAATTCGGGCATCCCTCTGACCATCTTCCTTACATCAGGTTAGGCTTTGAAATGAAGATGAGAAAATCTCATTTTCCATAATTCAGATTAAAGAGAAGTATCACAAGACATTGCTCCCAATGGACTTCCTCCAACATGATAGAGACCTTCAACCTTGAATCCAAGAGTGAATGCATCTCTTGGGTTCCTTTTCCAAACATGAACCTTCCCATCAATGAATTACACCTTAAAACCTTTTTCTTCCATCGCAGAAATAGAAACCAAGTTCTTTTTCAGATCAGGTACATAAAACACTTCTTGTATGTGGAGGGCTTGACCTTTATTTAAGTGAAGAGTAACATTCCTAATTCCTTTCACGAGATAAGTGGAATTATCCCCAAGTATAATCTCCATATTCGTCTTCTTGTCAACCAAGTTTGAGAGAGCTTCATGGTACCTACTGAAGTGCCTAAAGGCTTCACTATCAATCAACCAATGAGGCAATGTATCCGGAGGACAGGCAGTGTAGAGGGAAAAAATAAGATAAAATTATTTTTTCTTTACACCATTAACTTCTTCATACTTGGAGTTTCTCAACTTATTGGGAGGATGACCATTTCCATTTCGAGCAATGGGAGCATTCCTCTTTCCTTTGTTATTGAACCTCTTGTTCCTTTGATTTCAAGTTCCCTTGAAATTGTTGTTATTGTTGTCATCATCTCTTGAAGTATCCTTCTTATGAGAACACTCTCTAGTGAAGTGGCTAAACCTACTAGAATTGAAGCATCTTCCTTTCCTTCCTCTTTGAATCTTGGCTTGAACCCTTGTCCTTGATTCCTTGGACCAACATTGTTCCTTCTCTTAGAACGAGCAGAGAAGGCGGTAGGATTGTTTCCATTTGAGGGCTTGTCTCTTTCCATCATCCATATATCATCTTGAGTGCATCTAGCCAATAGTTCATCAAATTCCATAATCTTGTCATTGTTGAGAATGGTAGTGTTGAACACATCCCAATCTCTTGTAAGGCCCCCAAGTGCAATAAGAGAGAGCTCCCGTCACCAGTGATTTAACCAATAGATAGGAGATCATTCTTGATCTCGGTAATCCTCATGAAGTAGGATTGGATGGATTCTCCTTTATCCACATTGATGTCTTTCAACTTGTTCTTGAGAAAGAAAAATTGATTTTCATTGTTTACTTTGAACATCCCAACCAAATTTTCATACATCTCCTTAGATGTTTCAAAATCAGAAATATAGGCAACCAAAGGCTTATGAATGGAATCAACAATAATCTTCTTAGCTTGAACCTCGCCTTTCTTGTACTTGGTTTGTGCAGCAATGGATGCTTTTGAAGGAGGCTCTGCTATTATTCCTTTGACATAGTACATGGCATCATTTCTTCTAATGTCAAATCTAGAGTCATCTTCCATGCATGATAATTAGATTTTTCCTAAAGCTTGTCCTCAGATTTAAATAAATATGTAGTCTTCGTTGGGAATAGTTCCAATTTCTTGTCTAACAGCTTCCCTTAGTGATTTATTTTCTTCACTATTGCTTGGGCTTTGTCTTCACCTGAGCTATGATACCATGCTAATTTTAGATAATAATGGTATGTTCTATACGTTAGCACAATTTACTTCAATGTTTTTTATCATCCCAATGACAATTTCCAATTATCTTCAGTAGCAATCACATTAAATTATACACATTGACATTAAATGAAGATAGAACATAAAAACATACGCAGAAGACAAGCCAAGACAAGAGGAGACAAGATATGGTGTATTCCAGGGACAAACCCCAATGTGGGGAAACCCTTTGATAAAAACTTCTTATTATTCTTCAATAATTCAGTAGTGAGAGAGAGTACAAATATCATAAATACATGCCCAAAACAAATCTGCCAAATCAATAGTCAATGCATCCCTAACCAAAAAGTCAACGGTGGTCAAAGCTGGCCAAAAACATCCTCCAATCAGCTCAGTCAACAACAGAATAAATCGACCTTCAAAGAGGGTCAAAGTCAACACAAAACAGGCTTGGTCAACCCAATCAAAGGTCTACTATAAATCTGCAATCAAACCTAAAAGTCACCAGTGGCAGACAACTCGATCAAATAGTCCCCATCACCTCGAAATCTATGCCAAAGAATGCGGCCTGCAAAATAAAAATTATACCCCCAAAACAAAAGTCAACACCAGTCAATGCATACCCTAGTCCTGAAATTTCCGGCCTTCAAAACTAGTCCAGAAATCTTCCTTCCTTCCACACGTGTGAAGAAAAGAGCCTCCAATTTGTACGAACCAATCAACAAAGGAGAGAGAAGATGATGTGATGAGATGAGTGATGTCCAAATGATAGAAGGGTCACTCCTATTTATACAATTCGTTAAGGGTGAGGTGACACATCCATTGGGTTTCATGAGCCTAAATTTGACTGAGGCCGACCTTCACAATTTGTCCATGATGAAGAATAAATTCAAAATTCCATTTTTTCTTATCAGAATGAGAGGATATTTATATCAAAATTGTACCTCTTGAAAAGAGGAATCTAAAGCAATAATCATCTCCATCATATGATCTTTCCTAAGGTGGAAGTTGGCCCTAGTTGCCAATTTTAACAACTCGAGATTCTTATCCAAGGTAACTAGTTAAAAAAGCCTTGCAAGCTTCTAGAATAAGAATCTTCAGGATTCTTTTTCATTTCCCTGAATCTCTAGAATCAACACACCCCCAACAAGGGGCAAGCTATTGTTGATTAGTGTTGGCGCAGAAAGGAGAAACTTGTTGCTGAACGTAGGTCTCTAAAGGGGCGGGGTGCATTGGGGCTTAAAAGCTCTGATTTTTGGCAGTTAAACCCATAAACTTAGTGATTTGGAAAGTTCATGCTTAGGGCTGTGTGTAGGGATGATGAAAACATGTTCATGGATGATGATTGTTTCAATTTGCAAGTCTATTGACCAGATGCGACAAAATGGCCTATAACACTCTTATTTCATGCAAGGTAATTCGATGTCCCAACAAGTTTTTTGTTATCCTTGTAGAAAGAAGTCATTGTAGATTGAGATATAAAATATAGAATACTTACTTGTCAAGCGAAATGCTCCTTGATGATGATATCTTCAACTTGACATCTTCTTGATCATGTTTTCTTAATGATCTTCTTCAAGGATGTTTGATTTGTGATCCTTTCTTCAATGCGAGGGAGATTTCTTTGATTCCTTTGATGATGATGAAGTGCTTCCTTTGGTTGATGATTGTATAATGTGTAAGCTTCCCAAGAATGCTTCAAGTCTAGAGTCCTTCTTTGAATGGAGGTAGGCTCTTTGAAGTCTTCCTCTTCTTCCAAGAGTTATAATGATGTGATCCTTAGAATGAAATAGATAGTCCTCCTTAATGCTTATTAATGTGCTTGAACCTTATGTATCCTTCTTCAGTTGGTTGATCTTCAAGTGACCTTTCCTTGTTGTTGTCACCTTAGCTCTGGTACCATGTTGAAAAATCTAGGGCAACTAGATTAGGGTGATTTCTCTTACTTTGATAACTATTTGTGATGTTCTTTTACTTAACTTGATGTACTTTGTAGTTAGCTTATTCTTTACTTGATTATTGTTAGTGTTCTTAATATCCCTAAACAACTTAAGATTTCATACATTCACATAAGCATACCCTTAGGTTAGGTTTTTCCAAAACCTATCTTGGGTTCTACACAATCAGTTAAGAATATCTCCAATATGAGAGGGGAGGGTAGATTTATAAAGTGATGAATCACCCAAAACAAGAATCGTTATGATTCACTATAGCTAGACATAACAATGTTAGTAATACATTATCAAATGAATAATCCTTTCAATATAAAGAAATCAATGTATTTAAAGCATACCTTTGTTCCTTGACCAACCTTGTATTGAGAGATCCTCCTTCATACTTCTTGCATATGTTTTTCCTAATCAAGACAATAGAGGGAGAATGGTGATTAGTATTTAATATAATAAAAACTAAATTAATACATTAACACAAAAACTGAAAGGAAATGAGATACTTATCTTTGGGAGTTGTTGGGGGGGGCTCCCTCCAAAGCTTGTGGGATAACTACAAACTTATAAAAACAATAAAAAATTATTTTACAAAATATGTTAAAAACCTATAAAGTCTAAAACATATAAAACAATATATATAAAGCTACATGCAAAGGACTTAGTAGTGTAAGTCCCTAATGTATGATTCTTCGGGCTTGGATTTCTTTGAGTCTCCTTCTTCAACAAACTTAGCTTGATCTCTATCTCTCCTTTTATTCTTTGGATTGTCGAGACAGCCAATCTTGTAGTGACCATTCTTATGGCATTGATAGCACTCTATCTTTGACATGTCAACTTTCTTCCTTGGTCCCTTTGATATATTTCCTTTATATTGAGCAACGTAAGCATTTGAAACACCTTCATAATTGGCAACTAAAGAGATCCTCAATTCTTCCTAACTGTAGGAAATCCATAGTTCTTCAAAAGTGGGAGCTTCCTTCCAATTTTTAAGACTTGCAACAAATAGGACCCAAGAGGATGGAAATCCTAATAGAGCGGTGATCATGAATTCTTTGTCTGGAAAAATGTCATCAATGGCTAAGAGATCATCCCTGATTCTATCTATTTTAACAAAGAATGATGCCACAGTGTCTTCTTTAGTCATCTTTGTGGTCCTTAGATCATTCTTCAAACTTGTTATTTAACCAATGTTCTTAATAGTAAATAGCTTTGACAAGGCGTCATACATATATTGAGCATGACCGATGTTAGCTATGAATGGGACAAGATTGTACTTTATTCCCTCTACCATCAGAGCCATGGCCACCAATTCTAATTCCTTGTATTTCACTTTGTTAGCATCACTGGAATTCTTTGTAGGCTTCTTTACTTTTCCTTTGACCAAGTCCAGTACCTTATTATTTTCAAGGATTAGATCAATCCTCTTCTTCCAAGACTTGTAGTTATAGGCCCCTTAAAGCTTGTTTTATCCCTTGATTGTGTTAGACATCTTCCTTGAATATAGTATACTCCTTCCATGAGATAGTCCTTTTGAATGGTTCCCTATTCAAGTGCTTGAGATTGCCTTTTACTTCCTTCTTCACCAAAGTTATGATACCATGTTAGAAAATCAGAAAGACAGAAAGATTTTCTCATTCTTGATAATTAATTGTTATGTTTCTTATTATTAATATTCTTTGTATCTTCTTTCCTTTAGTTCATCAAGCAATTACCAAAGCAGCAGCACATAAAACAATAGATACCAGATGTTAGCACTATGTCAGGGAAAAACCCCCCTCGAGGGGAAAAACCAGTTAAGAAATTCTTCCTTTCAATAGTATTCTTTTAGACTCTTCACCCTAGAACAAGATAAGACCTTTCCTCCACACCAAGTCAGCCTCCCATAATTTCGACCCCTTTCTAGCAACTTTGACTATGCAACAGTTTCCTACAACTGGAAGCTTCCGGCAATAGACAAACTTGGAAGACTTCAATCTCCCAATCCATAGCACAAAATAGAGAGAGAGAGACCAAAATTTTGATTTTCCTTTTCTCCTTAGACTTCCCCAAACTTGCATTCACTTCGGCTTCCTAGCAACAAACTTCACACATTTTCCCAGCTAGAAGAAAACTTCACACCTTTTCCCAGGTACAAGAGAATTTCTTACTTTTTCCCATCTATAATAGAAATCAAACTTGTGTATGATAATGATGCTCCAGATCAATTCTATGAGCTTGTATTTATAGACTTCGTGTGAGGTCGAATAGGGTCCTTAGGCTAACTTGATATTCTTCTAGGACGACATGGTGTAGAGGTTACATAAATCATATTGACTTAATACTTAACCTTTTTACATGATTCAAATCCCAATAAGGGTCTATTTAAAAGTAAAATGACTCTATTGACTCAGAATAAATCCTAGAAGTACTCAATGGAGACTTTGACCTAAAACATGGTGACCCAAGCATGAAACCCATGCTTTAAAAGTCACAATAATAATAATAATAATTCTTTTCATTATTCTTTTGAGAAGTAAATTACATGATGACTCAAGTACATTAATGAAGATCGAACATAGTTACGTTTTCCAATGGGGTGAGTGGTTCACCTTCCCCTACAATTGACATATGCATAGGATGAGTGGTTCACCTTCTCCTATGGCATGTGAGCAAGATGAGTAGTTCACCTTCTCCTACTGATGCCCCAGCATACATCCTACCCATGTCGTATAGGACTCATGGAAAATTAGGGAAATTTTGAGGTCTAAAATGGGCCTCCTAAGGAAATTATAAAACAATAGTGGAAATAATAAAACAAAATTAGATTACGTCATCAAATTTTAGAGGGAAAAAAGAAAAAAACTACCTTTTCAAATCGTATTTTCAACTTATCTCGCTATGGGCTTACTCAAATTTCGAGCGGGAACACTCATTGGATGTAGAATTCGATTCCTCGTCCAATGAGTACCCATGTTGCATACTTTCTATGGTCCCTGTAACATGAAAAATGAGAAATACCTTAAAAACGTGATTGCAATCACATTTTTTCATGTATTTCTCATTTTTCGTGTAGCAGGGTCCATAGAAAATATGCAACATGGGTACTCTTTGGATGAGGAATTAAATTTTGCATCCAAGAAGTACTCTCGATTGAAATTTGAGTAAAACATTAAGGAGATAAGTTGAAAAAGTAGTTTTATTATTTTAGTTTTTTAAATCTTTTTACTTTTTTACTCCAAAAACAGTGAATCCTGCCCCATGGTTGACATCATCATCTTGAATCCTATTAGTTCTTATAAATTTTATTTTGGTTGTACCTTTTTCTTAGGAGGCCCATTTTAGACCTCAAAAGTCCTCTAATGAGTGCCTCTCATCTGGCCAATGAGTTGGGAAACATGGATAGGGACCATAGCACTACCGATGGACACATCGTGTACTGTCGAACTCCCTACATCTATGATGCATGGTGTTCAACAACTTGATCTGGGATCAATTGAAGTTATACCTTTAGACTGAATTTTTTCGGTGGATAGTGGTAAGGTCTTGTGACTCACTCTTGATCAATTATTCTTCATTATTACATCATGGTTCAGCAGAGCAAATATGAGATGACAGATATGGTACATGACGACAGGATGGCATGATGGTCGATGATGATGATGGATGGATTGGAAGGTGGAATTCTCCCTAGTTGAGAGGGAGTGTTAAAATTGGAAACTAGGGCCAAATTCCACCTTAAGACAACTCATGTGATGTGGATGATGATTTCATTAAATTCCTCTTTTCGAGAGGACAAAAATAGATATAAAGATCATCTCATTTGGACAAGCAGGAGTGTGATTTTGAATTCTGCCCACACATGTGTAAATTGTCAAGGTTCGCCACATCATCATGTAGGCTCAGAAAGCCGAATGAATGTGTCACTTCACCCTCAATGACTTGTATAAATACAACTGACCTTTCACCTTATTTGGCATCTTATTCACTCACACATTCTCTCTCCTTATCTCATTGGTTCATACTACATTGGGCATTCTTCTCTCTCACATGTGTGGATCAAGAAGGATGAATTTCAAAAGATGAATTAAAGGGAAGAAATTACAAAGTTGACTATGGTTTGATCATTTTTGACCAGCACCTTTTGGGCATCATTTGACTTCAATATTTTGGGGATATTTCTCTATCAGCAGGTCACAGATTTTGGCATAGAAACCAAGGTTTCCTTAGCACTTTGACCGCAAAACAAATTGCAAGTTGACTACAGATTTCAGATAGTTGTTTGACCAAGTTTGACTACTGATTTTCTCACTATTTTGGGTTGATTTTGACCTCTTTATCAAGTCGAGTTTGACTAGGGGAGACTGAGCTATTTTAAGGACATTTTATTGTTTCTTTGACTACAATTGACTTTCTGGTTAGGGTTGATGTTTGACTGCAGTTGACTACAGAAATTGATAGAGTTGTTTTGACTTTGAATTGAGCTAGTCAATTTGACTTTTGTACCCTCTCTCTTTGCTGAACATTTTGATATAATAATAAGAAGAATTGATCAAAGGGTTTTCCCCATCTTGGGTTTTTCCCCTCGCATCCACCCAATTTGGTGTCCTCTTGTCTTGGCTTGTCTTCCGCATATCTCTTTATGTTCTATCTACATTTACTATCAATGTGATTAGTGGTTAATGTGATTTTTACTTGAAATCTAAATTGGAAATTTCTGTTGAGATGCATAAGGAAAATTGAAGTAATTGTCCTAAACATAGAACATACCATTGTTAACTAAATTTAACAACTCCAATGGTGGATTCTATAGTTACCTCATTATGGAAATAGGGGTTAAAATCAAGAGAGAACCTAAGTATTACAAACTTTAAAGTTGGATAATGAAATGCAATCATGTCAAGAGCTTTAAAAATATGAGAGTAGGTCAAAGTAACCATGTCGAAGTCCCAGAATATTGGAAATTAGTGTACTTGTGAATCTCCCACACCTAGGATTAATTTCAAATGCATGCAAGATATCTTGTATAGCCATGTAATTTTAGATTGAGTGAATGTGTTTGTATTAATGTCAGAACTTTTTTTTATTTTTATTTCAAAATTACCTTTAGGTAACAACACCGATTAACAACAAGGCCTGAAGTTATTACAATAATATACTCATTCTGAGTTCAAATGTGTTAATTGTGAGAATTAAACCCAGATCGAGAAGATAACAACATTCCTCCCAACCACACAAACTACACCTAATTGGCACATGCACGCAATCATTGTTGACAATATTTTTCAAACTCAAATTATACCCTTGACATTCCAATTGTTTGCAAAAATTTACTGAGTATGTGAAGTGTTCATTAATTCTCAAAAAATCCAAGTCCATTGTTAAAAAGGTTATAAATTTTTGTGAATGTCCTTATAAAAATACATGTCAAGTTTTGTAACAGTCTTATTTTTAATTAATGTTATCTTAACTCTACATATTAATTTACTTTTCTCAATAAAGATGATTTGTAGAACAATACACCAATATAACTAAAATCCATTTATAAAAAAATGCATGTTCCAGGCAATTGTTTCTTCAACGTGCATTCCTCAATATTAGTGTGCATTCTCCAACATCAATGTGCATTCAATAACCCCTTGTCCACAATTTTAGCTTTGAACCCAAACAACCATGGCCGCAATTGAAACAAGTGTGCCCTCTATGATAGTCACAGCAGTTGATACAGATGATTCTCGGGGGGGAAGTTTCACTGTCAAAAAATTGAAAGAGTGCGTTGATGCATGGAGAGATACAAACAATTGTCCGATAGGTATGTTAGATACCTGAAAAGAACATAATATTATAAACTTTTATTTAGACAAATTAATTTCCAAAATGAAAAGATAGATGATGTCAAGTTAATTATGATGATATGGCTATGGAATTGAATTTATTTGGCTAGAGGTTGTATCCAGACCTTGGCATGGTTGCAAGAGCAACAAAAATTTCACGCAAACAGGGAGCAATATTTAACTCTTTAAAAACCCATAAGGTAGAAAATATTGATATGGCTAGTAAAATATGTGTACAAGAGGTATTTTTTCCAAGGAATGGTTTAAAAAACAAGATGTTCCCAAGGGACTCTACAAATCTTTTATTCAAATTTCCCTTAGGACAATTATGACTCATCATAAGCATGATATTGTTGATGATTACATGAGGATGGTTATTCATTGGGTTCAATACAAGGCCATAGATGTCCCTCATCTATTGGCTAAAAAATTACATTCCCCTACAAGAAAGTAAAAAGAAGAATATTAAGTTTAGTTCCTTGAGCACGGTGCAGAAAATTATTGATTTATATCAACATTAGAAAATAAAATCACTAAGAAATTATCTAGATATACTATAGATGATGGCATGGAAAATTTTGGTGATATTATTCTTAGCCACGTTGAAGTTATTGTTGACGGGGATTTAAAATACCTACATCTACGTACAGATGAAGTTGAGGAGCAGGAAGGTTATATGGGCAATCATATGAAAACATAAAATGATGAGATGGAATTAAGAATTCATCATCAACAAATGCCTCTTTAGTGTAATGTCCTTGTTATGATCACAAATTTGATATCTCCAAGTTCAAATGTCCATAGTCCCACATATATATTTTTATGAGACATTTGTTTTCTCATTATTTGAATCTACAACGATGTAGTACAAACTAGATACAGCAAAGGATTCTTCCTCTATAGAGCTGGTGTAGAAATTCCTTGTAAATTCAAACTACTAATTGCAATTTACTAAAACAATAGACTTGAATCTACTGTACTCATCAACGAAAACAATTAAACGATCGCAAAGTCATGAATCATACAAGAGAAAGAATTCAATCAACACATTACATAATGATTTCCTGGGGAAATCCATAGCTAAAAACCTTTGTTATCTGTATATTGCATTAGTCGGAAAAAATGAGAAGATTACAATGCTTTGCTCAAACCCGAGCAACCTTTGCACTATATTTATCTATGTCACTGATTCTTAGACAATCCCATGCCAATACTTAACCAAATTTTGGCTTTCCCAAGTCCCTATTTCCTTGCATTGTTTCCTTGGGAATTAATCCCCTATTAATTAGGGAAATTCCTCAATATGAATTATGCAATCCTCATAGTTCTTCCTCTAACTTCATGCACCACCTATACAATACGGATGATTATACAACTGCTAGTACATTGTCCCCAAACTCAAATCTCAACTGGGTAACTCTCAAATCTGATATGCATCAGATATCTATGAGTGAATCCTCAGTTTACTGGTTGAACACATGAAGCAGCACCCCACTATCTGACCTCCTACTAGTTCCTCCATCAGTTGGAACTAGCTTAACTGACTTTAACTCAATTAAACTAAATTAATTAATTACAACTCAAAATAAACTAACTAGGGCTCCTATAATGTAGGAGACACTCTACATGACTCAAGTTAGACCCTCAACTCGAATTAACTGAGCCAACTAAGTCAGTTTAACTTAGTTAACTCGTACAAGTTGTCTTGTGATGTAGAATTGCAATTTTATCCCTAATTTAATTCAAGGACAAAATTAAAGTAGGATTTCTTGTTGCATTTTCAACACTCCCTCCCAACAAGAAAGGGATTATCAGATACCACAATCCTGCCTCTATGGAACTCGAAGTTTCCTCTTGATAGTGCCTTAGTCTATATGTTTGCATCATGTTCCTCTGTAGGAATATACTTGAGCAACATGATTCTCCTCCACGCACAATCTTGTAGATGGTGATATTGGATGTCGATATGCTTGGACCAATCATGAAAAATTGGATTCTCGAAGAGTTTGATACAAATTTGATAATCATAGTAAATCACTGTAGGATCCATTTGCTTACCAAATGACCTTACAAGTATCTTCCTCATCTAGACAGCCTCACAAGCTTCTTAACTAGCAGCAATGTACTCTACTTCGGTCGAACTGAGTGCAATTGATCTCTACTTCCTGTTGTACCAAGAAATTGTTGTTGATGCAATATTGAAGATTATCCCCGATGTGCTCTTCCTGTTGGATGGAATCCCTACCCAATCTGCATCTGTGAAGCCTTGCAGCTTCACTCCCTCCGTCTGTCTGTACCAAATACCAAACTAAGTGGTGCCTTTGAGGTATATCAACATGTGTTTAGTTGTCTTCTAATAGACTTTAGTTGTCTTAACCATTGCTTGACTAAGTTGGTTAACTGCAAAGCATATGTATGGCCGTGTTTTCACCAAATACATAAGTGAACCCACAAGATGCCTATAAATAGTAGCCTCCACTACTTCACCTGAAGTAACATCTTCCTTCCTCCAATCCCCTGCTAGAGGAGTCTCCATGGGTTTGTTGCTCTCCATGTGGAACTTCTTCAGTATCTCATTGGCATACTTTCCCTGAGAGACAAACAGTTCCTCATCTCTTTCCCATACTTCCATATTGAGAAAATAATGCATGAGCCCTAGGTCCTTCATCTTGAATTCTCTTGCAAGATCCTCTTTGCAAGATTTTACCAGATTCTCATCACCTATTAGAATTTAATCATCAACATATAATACTATAATCAATAATTTACCTTCGACCACAATATGGTAAAGGTTTGCATCTACTTCACTTTTGGTGAATCCCAACCTGGTGAAATAGTTGTCAATCCTAGTGCACCAAGCACGGGGTGCTTGTTTCAATAAATATAACACTCGCATGAGTCTGCACACATGCGACTCTTTATTGAAGGTCTCAAATCTTTCCTGATGCTCAATGCACACCTATTCTTCAATCACTCCATTGAATAATGTTGTATTCACATCCATCTGATGTATATTACATCCCATCTACGCTGAAAGTGCTAGAATAGATCTAACTGAAGAGTACCTTGCTATTGGAGCAAAGGTCTCCTCATAATCAATTCCCTCCACCTGAGAGAACCCTCTTGCCAAAAATTTGGCCTTCTTTTTCTCCACACTCCCATATGTTGCTTGCTTTACCTTGTAAATCCATTTGGAACTCACCAATGACTTGTCTGATGGTCTTGGGACCACTTCCCAAACATTTGTTTTGATAATGGATTCATACTTCTCTACCATGGCATTAACCCATACAGGTTTCTGCATCTCTTCCTCAAATGAGGATGGCTCAATATCTACACTCTCGCTCATCATAGCCATGTAGCCAGTGTATTGATTTGGTGACCTCTTTGCCTATGTTGTGATGTGGGTGCTCCCACATTCTCTCTAGCAACATGCATCAATATGTTGTTGAAATGTGGCAACAAGAATATTCTAATTTTAATTTGTCCTTGAATTAAAATTCGAATTTAGTCTCACCAGCTACTTGGAAAAATAATTAATTAATTCACCTTGGATTAATTAGTTGGAGAAATTCAAGCTAGAAGTATTTGTGAAGTCATGCAACAGTTATCCCTTAAATTAAGGAGATAAGGATGAGTTTTAATTGAGTTTTAATTAGTTAGCTCAGTTAACTGAGTTATGTCCAGTTAAATTAGTTCCAAACAGTTTGAGGAACTAATTGTGAGTTCATTCAGTTAATGCATGCATGCATCAAACTAGTGTACTGCAGATAACTGAAGATTCTCTCATAAATAACTCATGCATGTCTATTCAGAGAAAGACCCAGTTGAGATTAAAGACAGGGACAGTGTACTATCAGTTGCAAGAATTTTCCTATAAAGAAAACTCTTGCATGCAGAAGGAATTCATTCCTTGAGATTTGTGCAGTTTTACAGGGTGTAAGATCAATGTGAGTGATCATTGTCACACTTGGTGACAGCTGGATCACCTAGGGAAAATTGCACAAGGAAATAGGAGCTTGGAGGGCAAAGGAGAAGGCATATGAGTAGTCTATTTTGTCTGTGAGCATCAGTGAGGGATTGTACTGAACACTGGCTAGCTGTGAGAGATAAAGTTGTGTGTAATCCTGATATATTTCCACTTGTATGATAATACAGATAGTGGGGTTTTTAGCTGAGGCTTTCCCCAGAGTATTCTTATGTGTTTCATGTGTATTGATTCTTCTTTTGGTTATATGTGTTCCGCTTGATCTTTCTAAAATCTATTAAGCTTCTGCAAGTTTGATTGTAGAAGTAGATTAAATTATTTTGCTTTAGTTATATTGCATTATCAAGTTAATCTACAACCAGAATTTCTACATGTGTCAACTTCTTTGGTTCACTTCTTTCCATCTTTAGAAGTCTTTGCACGAGTGGGTGCTTCTATTCTATGCTCCTCTGCATGTGTTTTCTCCACATCATCCTGAGGTTCTTCCTTTCGAACTAAAATCTCCTCATCTGCATGTCACTGAAGCTCCCTCTCAAGGGAACATCTCATGGCCTTCTCTTCATCAAACTTCACATCTCAATGAACCATTGTCTTCCTATGAGATGGCAGGTACACCCGATAGTTGTGAGGTGTATCAGTGTACCTCAAAAATATGCCCAACTCGGTTTTTGTCTCTAGTTTTTTCCTTGCATCCTTGGTAACATGATAGTAAACTGATGGATCAAATATCCTGACGTGTTCCACATTTTGTTTCTTACCTGAAAAATCTTCTTCTAGGGTACTCATCCTAAGAATCCGATGAGGACTTATGATCTGCACATATACAGTTGTGTTTCATGCTTCATCCCACAAGTGCAACAGTAGGCCCTGATCATGTAACATTGCCCGTGCAATTCTCATGATGTTTTTTTTCTTCCTTTCAACTACCACATTATGTTGTGGGATATGGGGTGCTATTAACTCCTGTTGAATGCCTTCTTATGAAAAAAAATTATTGAATTCATTTGACACATATTCTCCATTGTTATCGCTCCTGAGAGCCTTCACTTTCCTACCAGTGTCTTTCTCAACAAGTTCTTTAAATTCACAAAATTTAGACAAAGTTTGAACTCTCTTCTGCATGAAGAAAATCCAGAACTTACGTGAGAAATCATCTACAAATATTACATAATACTTGTGCTTGGTCTTGGAGGTTGTCGAGAACATTCCACATACATCTAAGTGAACTCTTTCAAGGATCGCTTGCAATCGACTGTCCTTATCCTGAATGGTGGCTTTGGTGTACTTCCCCAATGTACACCCTTTGCATGTATCTCTCTACTCTAGTGCACCCTTGGGAAGTCATGTAGAAATTTGTAGCATGATATTCAAAGCTTTGTGGTGAAAGTGGCCCAATATTCTATTCCATAATTCATCAATGTCTCGCATCTACACCTTCTTTGCTTTTGTGCTCAAAGTAGCATAGTCTTCTACATCCTATTCGCAGAGGTTCTTCACTCAAACCTCGGTCCGATTCACATTTTCTGAGGCTATGTGATGAAGGAAATCCTTTCCTTTGTTAAATATCACATCGTAGCCACGATCCTCCAACATAACAACTGAACCAAATTATTTTTCAGACCCAAAACATACATGACATATTTTAATGTGAGAGGAGAACCAAACTCCCTCTGAAAAGTAACAGTATCGATGTCATTCGTAATATACATTCCATCATCTCCCATTTCGATGTGCATATGTAGGTACTTCTCCTACAATTCATTGAAGAATTATTTGTTATCGATCATATGAAATGAGGCTCCACAATCCAGATACCACACACTACCCATCACTGATGTAACCATGCAAGAAATGAGGGTAAAATCCAACTTGAATTATGAATCAATAGATTCAACTGCCACTCCTAAGGGATTATGGTCTGCCTTCTTTTGCGGACACATCATGGCATAGTGTCCCAGCTCATGACAATGAAAACATTAAATCTTCGACAAATCCTTCTTCTTTCCTACTTGACTAGAATTTGATTTGGAATGGGATGACTTCCCTTTCCTTTTCTTTGCCTTTCCATCCAAGGCACAATTCTCCTCATCATCATGCTTGGATGAGGATACATCTCTGGTGTTCCGTCGAATCTCTTCTTGCACCAAGTCAGACCACAAATGCTCCCACTCTAGTAGCTTCTCCCTCCCATTTACCGAATCCTGATAGTTGTGCCAGCTCTTGGGAAGGCCTAGAAGTGTTAGGTTGACCATATCATCTTTGGAAATTGTTACACCAACACTTCCAAGCTCATCCTAACATTGGGTGAACTTGGTAAAGTACTTTGGTATTTTGTCGCCCTTCTCCATCTTGATTTTCTAAAGCTTGTCCTATAGTGCCAGCTTCCTATGGTCATTGATACTCTGAAACAATTCTATCAAGGCCTATCACATTGCATATGGAGTCTCCTTCTCGTGGAGGTTCTTGACAATATGATCTCGAACTCCTTCTAGTATGATCCTTCTCTCCTTTGCAACACACTTCCTCTACTCTACCAAATCTTAAGCATCAATTATTGGACGCTTAGGAATATCTTTGTCTATGAATTCATTCATCTCGCTGTCTTCCAACACTACCTCCCTCCTGTCCTTCCAAACAATATAGTTTTAACTACCCTAAAGGCATATTCGAGTCTCAATCCGTAGAATGACATCCTACTAGCTCTGAACAATGATACTGTAAATTCAATTTTTACTTGCAAAAGATAAACTCGTATTCTCTTCTAGAGTGATTTTTGCTCTGATACCATGTATAAATTCCTTGTAGATTCAAAATGCTAATTGTAATTTACTAAAACAATAGACTTGAATCTACTCTACTCAAAAATGAAAACAATTAAACAATTGTGACATCACGAAGCATACAAGAGAAAGAATTCAATCAACACATTACACAATGATTTCCTGGGAAAAGCCACAGCTAAAAAACCCTGCTATCTATATATTTCTTTAGTTGGAAAATATGAGAAGATTACAATGTTTTTCTCATGCCCAAGCAACCTCTACACTATCTCTATTTATCTCATTGCTTCCTAGACAAGCCCAAGCCAATACTTAACCAAATTTTGGCTTGCCTAAGTCCCTATTTCCTTGTGTTGTTTCCTTGGGAATTAGCCCCCTATTAATTATGGAAATTCCTCAATATGAATTGTGCAATCCTCATAGGCCTTCCTCTGACTGCATGCACCACCTGTACAATTCAGATGATTATACAACTGATAGTACATTGTCCCTGAACTCCAATCTCAACTGGGTAACTCTCAGATCTGACATGCATGAGTTATTTATGATTGAATCATCAGTTCACTGGTTGAACACATGAAGCAGCACCCCACTGTCTGACCACCTGCTAATTCCTCCATCAATTGGAACTAGTTTAACTGACTTTAACTCAATTAAACTGAATTAAACTCAACCAGGGCTCCTATAATGTATGAGACACTCTACATGACTCAAGTTAGACCCTCAACTCGAGTTAAATGAGCTAACTAATTCAATTTAGCTTATTTAACTCATACAAGTTGTCTTGTGATGTGGAATTACAATTTTATTCCTAATTTAATTCAGGGACAAAATTAAATTAGGATTTTCTTGTTACATTTTCAACAGCTGGAAGGAAAAGTACCAACTAAAGTGCATGTGTATTTTAGAACGCAAGAATCAGATAGTAGTGTTACAATCAACAATAATGCAATAAGTAGCAGATCAAACCCTAACCATAAACAATGAGGATCATACAATAAATGGATTACAAAGTGAGGTATCCAAAATTACATAAAATTATATGAGAGAAATTGATATTATGAAATCAAAGCTCAAAGAAAGTGAAGTTAAAGATAAAACACCATTAGAACTCTTGAAGAGGGGTTGAGAAGAAAATTGGATATTTTGGAGATACCTATATTGCAAATTAAAAGTAATCATTTAGTTGAATCAAACAACAAGTTGAAGAAGAAATATTAAATAATTGAATATCTAAAGGTTGAATTTGAAAATAAATTGAAAGAGGAGCAAGAGAAGCATAAATCACGAGTAGTAGAACATAACGAAAGAATGGCCAAATTAAGTAACATTTGTGGTAGGCAAGGTAATAAATTGAAAAAAGTACATTTGGAATGTACGATAGCAACGCAAAGTATTAAAGAACCTAAGTATACTGGAAAAGAATGGCATAGTAAATTAGATCAAGGTGGTAAGGGTAGGAGTAAATGTAAAATAAAAGGCAATCCAATGAAATAAATGTCATCGATTGACTTGAACAACCCCTACAAACATGAAAGAAGAGGTTGGGAGAAGATCATGCATACATGAGTAATCTAGGTGATCTCCATGCCTCACCATTAATGGTTAAATCATTGAGGCAAAGCTAGTTGAGAGAGAGGAAAAGATTATAGAGCTGAAAAAGGAACTATTGTAGAATAAAAAAGCATAGGCGCATGGAATGATTGGGAAAAGAAACATAAAGGGACGAAAGTGATAAACCTTCCCATCATTGTTAACTGGGCTATCTGGAAATCAAGGAACCGAGCCATTTTTGATGAAAAGCCTATTCACTGGCCCTTGCTCGAGGCTAGTATTGTTGCTGCCCTGAAGGAACTACCCGAACCTACCCCTCCGCCATCTCGACATCCCGTTCCGCCTCCTCCCATCGACCCAAGCATGCCTTGGGCTTTTTTTGACGGTGCTGCAAACCAACAGAGCTGCGGAGGAGGTTTCATTCTCCATGTTACAGAAAACCATCAGTACAAAATTAAGGCTGGCCTGGGGGTCGGAACAAACAACTTTGCTGAACTGATTACTCTTCGCCACCTTCTACACTTTGCATTAAGGCACCATTGCATTAGCATCAATATTTTTGGAGATTCACAGATCATTATTAATTGGATTAATGGCACAGCTACATGTCACATGCACTCTCTCAGCACTATTCTACAAGAAGCACTCGATCTCAAAGCAGCATTTAACCATATTTCTATCTCTCATATATACAGGGAACACAATAAGGGTGCCGACAAACTTTCCAAGGAGGCAGCGCTGATGGACAGAGGACTATGGGAGATTACAGAGATCATTGATCAACAGGAGCAAAAATTCTACCACCGGCCATATATAGATCCAGGATACCCAACCCTGGATCAGCAAATAGCACACTAAATGTATTTATTGTTGACAGCTCTCCACAGAAAAATACTGTTATTTTGGTTTTTGTTAGGATGAACAGCATAATATAATGAACTGATAGCATGCCCTGCGTGGTATTGCAACATACAGCTTTTGAAGATACTCTGTATATAACAGACTCTTATGTAAAACTGCTTATTATTGAAATATACAATGATTTTTCCAGAGGAAAAAAAAAAAAAGCATAGCATTTGGGATGTCACATGGTGATACAAAAATAAAAATCCCAAATTATTGATTTGTAGGAAAAATTACAGAGGCCCATAGTTGAGATGATACAATTTTTTTCTACTACAAATGAGAAACAATTGAGGGAACAACAACTTGAGAAGGAAGTACAAAAACCAAGGGGTCAATTGACTAAATTTCAATTCCAATAAAAACCTAAAAGGGAAGAAATTGAAAGCAATCAAAAGGAACAATTAGAGAAGTATAAAAAAAATGTGGAGATGTTGTAAAAGTTGAGAGAATATAAAAGAAAATTTTAATACCTATTGAAAAAGTATGCAAAAAAATTCAAGCACTGGAAGAACAATTAAGACATGTGCATGTTGCAGCTCAAAAACAATCAGAAGCCTTTACAAAAGGAAAGAGAGACTCTACTAAATCTTCTTCATCTCAAGAGGGCTTGCAAAAACTGTTAATGTTTCTACATATCTAGCTTTGATACCATACAGATTTTCCTGTAGATTCACAACTTATGTAATGTACTAAAACACAAGACAAGAATCTACTTTATTGTTTAAACATCAGAAACCAATGATCGATGAAAAAAATAATCAACAAGAGGAAGATAATCAAAGACACATAACACAATTGTTTCTCTTGGGAAATCCATTGCTCAAAACCTCAACTATCTATTGCTTTAATTAGAAATCTGAGTGATAATACAAATCTTGTTCTCACAAGAACAATTCCGCACAAGTATGATCAACTCTCTGCTTCACAAGCCCACGCTGACCAACACTTAGCCAATTTATGTTTCCTGTTGAGTCCTTATTTCCTTGCGCAATTCCTGTGAGGAATAGTCCATATTTAATTGGTAATTCCTTCTTCCATAACTACGCAATCCAAAACTAGGTCCTCTTCTGATTCCATGCATGATCTGTACAACTTAGATCATTCTACAATTGATAGTACACTGTCCTTGCACTCTAGTATCAACTGGGTCTTTCTCTGAACTAACATGCATGAGTTTCTCATGAGTGAATATTTAGTTAGTTGGAGTAGCACTGAGGATGCACTAGTGCACCAACTCACTATTAGACCTCTACTAGTTCCACAAACAATTAGAACTAGTTTAACTGTCTATAACTTAGTCAAACTGAGTTATCTAATTACAACTCAAATAAACTCATCCTGAACCCCTAAAATTTAGGGATAACATATACATGACTACAGAGAGACTTCCAACTCGAAACTCCTAAGCTAATTAAGTCAATTAAACTTAATTAAGTATTTACAAGTTGCTATGAGAATAGAATCTGATTTTAATTTTCAGTTTAATTCAAGGAAAAATTAAACTGGAATTTCTTGTTGCCATTTCTCAACACTCCCTCTAAACAAGAAAGGGATTATCATCTACCCCGATCATGTCTTTGTGAAACTCGAATTTACACCTTGACAATTCCTTTGTCAAAGTTTCAGCATCTTGCTCCTTTGTGGGAATGTACTCCAACAACATAATCCGCCTCAGTACACAATCTATGAGATGATGATATCGAATATCAATATGCTTGGACCGATCATGAAAAACAGGATTTTTAGAGAGTTTGATGCAACTTTGATTATCGCAGTAAATCACATTGGATCCAACCACTGACCAAACAAACCAACCAAGATCTTCCTCATCCAGATGGTCTTACAGGTTGCCTGACTTGCATCCATGTATTCTACCTCTGCCGAACTGAGTGCAACCAATCTCTGTGTCATTTTGTACTAAGAAATTGTTAATGACCCAATACTAAAGATCCCTCCTGATGTTCTCTTCCTGTCAGATGGACTCCCTACCAAATCTACATCGGTGAAGCCTTCAAGCTTCACTCCCTCTGTCCACCTGTACCACAATCCATACTAAGTAGTGCCCTTGAGGTATCTCAACACATGATTTATTGCCTTCCAATACAGCTTGGTAGGCCCAACCGTCGCTTGACTAAGTTGGTTAACTGCATAGCACATATCCATTCATGTTATCACCAAATACATGAGTCAACCCACAAGTTCCTTGTAAATAGTAGCTTCCACTACTTCCCCTAAAGTAGCATCCTCCTTCCTCCAATTACTTGTTAGAGGGGTCTCCATGGGTTTGTTTCTCTCCATGTGAAACCTCTTGAGTATCTCATTGGCATACTCGCCCTGAGACACAAACAATTCCCTATCACCCTTACATACTTCCATGCCCATAAAGTAATGCATGAACCCCGTGTCCTTCATCTCAAACTCTCTTGCAAGGTCCTCCTTGCAAGACTTGATCAGCTAATCATCACCTGTAAAAATCAAATCGTCGGCATATAACACAACGATCAACAATTTACCTTCCATGATTATGTGGTACAGGTTTGCATCCACTTCACTCTTGGTCAAGTCCAACCCGGTGAAGTATTTATTGATCCAGGTGTACCAAGCACGGGGTGCTTACTTCATACCATACAACTCCCTCTTGAGCCAACACACATGCGACTCATAGTCAAAGGTCTCAAAACCTTTAGGATTCTCTATGTACACCTCTTCCTCAATTGTGCCATTAAGGAAGGTTTTCTTTACATCCATATGATGTATCTTTCAACCCATCTACGTTGATAATGCCAATATAGATATGATCGATGAGTACCTTGCAACAGGAGAAAAGGTCTCATCATAGTCAATCCCCCCTACCTGTGAAAATCCACGGGCCACAAACCTGGCCATATCCTTCTCCACACTACCATCTGTAGCTTACATTACCTTTTAAATCCATCGGGAGCTCGCCACTGACTTGTCCTCTGGTCTCGGGACCACATCCCAAACTTGGTTACAAACTATGGAGTCATACTCCTCCACCATGGCATCAACCCAAATCGGTTACTACACTGCTTCCTCAAAGGAAGATGGCTTTGTCTCAACACATCCACTCATAAGAGCCATGTATCTAGTGTACCTCTTAGGTGACCTCCTCTGCCTGTGCTAAGATGTGGGTGCTCCCACATTCTCCCGTGCATCATGCAATAACTTATCAGCCTCTCTAGTGTGCTTTCTCCCATCTCTAGAAGACTCTGCCTGAGTGGATGTCTCCACTCCCAGATCCTCTGCATGTGGCTGCTCCACATCAATATGAGGCTCCTCAACCTTAGGAGCTAAAATCTCCTCAACCGCATGTAGCTCAAGCTCCCTCTCAAAGGAAACTCGCATGGCCTTTTCCTCATCGAATCTGACATCCCTACGAACCATTGTCATCCTGTCGGTTGGAAAGTACACCTAATAGTTGTGAGGTGTTTCAGTGTACCCCACAAATATCCCCAACTCTGCTGTCGGCCCAAGTTTCTTTTGTGCATCTTTGGTCACATGGAAATATACCAATGACCCAAAAATCTTGAAGTGACCAACATCTAGTCTCTTACCAAAATAAGCCTCCTCTGGTGTCTCCATCCCAAGAATCTAATGCAAGCTACGGTTCAACAAATAAACTGTTGTGTTGCATGCCTCAGCCCACAAGTGTAGTGGTAGGCCCTGATCATACAAAATCACCCATTTTTCCCCTACAATTCTTTTGTTCTTCCTCTCGGCCAACCCATTCTGTTGTGGTTTATGGGGTGTCGTCAACACTCATTTAATCCCTTCTGCTACACAAAAGTTATTAAACTCATTTGAGACATAATCACCACCATTATCACTCCTCCGAGCTTTAATCCTCTTGCCAGACTCTTTCTCAACCAATGCTTTAAATCCACAAAATTTTTTGAAAGTTTGATCCTTCTTCTGCATGAAAAATATCCAACATTTACGAGAAAAGTCGTCAACAAATATAACATAATACCTATGTTTGGCCATGGATGCTGTTGAGAATGGTCCACACACATCTGAATGGACTCACTCTAGAATTGCCTCTGCTCAACTATCTCTGTCATGAAAGGAAGCCTTGGTGTATTTTCCCAAAGTACACCCCTTGCATGTATCAACTTTCTCTAGCGTACCTTTGGGAAGATCAGTAGAGATCTGTTGCATGATTTTCAAAGCCCCGTGATGCAAGTGGCCCAATCACCTGTGCCACAACTCGCCAACATCTCGGCTCTACATCTTCTCTGCTTTCGTGCTCAAAGTAGCACAATCCTCTACCTCCAACTTATAAATATTCTTAACTTGAATCCCTATCTTCTTTACTTGACCTATGGCTATGTGCGAAAGGAACGCATTTCCTTTCGCGAATATCACATCATAGCCTCTATCCTCAAGCATGGCGACCAATAATAATTTCTTCTTCAACCTGGGCACATACATAACATCCCTTAAGGTCAGAGGAGCACCCTGCTCCCTCTAAAAAGTAATTGTGCCCAATTTAGTAGCATTATACCTCTCATCGTCACCCATCTCGATATGCATCTGGAGATCTTTCTCCTCTAGGTCACTGAACAACTCCTTGTCACCAGTTATGAGGAATAAAGCTCCATTGTCAAGGTACCATACACTACCCATCATTCATAACACCGTGCATGCGATGAGAGTAAAGTCCAATTTGAATTGAGAGGCCAAATCCTCTCCCGCCGCTCCTCCTGAGGACTTCTTTACTGGACAATTTATAGCAAAATGGCCCAGCTCATGACAATGAAATCACTTAACCTTCGTGATGTATTTCTTCTTACATCCATGGAAAGAATCTGATTTGGAATGGGACACATTCCATTTTCCTTTCCTTGCCTTACTCACTGAGGCACAGTTTTCCTCATCATCAATCTTTAATGAGGAACCATCTCTGGTGTTCCTTCTCATCTCCTCCTGCATCAAATCCGACCACAGCCATTCCCAATCTAGAAACTTCCCCCTTTCATTCACAGAGTCCTGATAGTTATTCCAACTCTTAGGAAGGCCTCGGAGAGCTAGGATCACCATATCATCCTTGGCAATGGTTATTTCAACACTTCCAAGCTCATCACGACAGTGAGTGGACTTGATCAAGTATTTTGGAATGGTCTTGCCTTTCTCCATCTTGATTTTACGAAGTTTGTCTTTCAGTGCCAACTTCCTATGGTCATTGTTGTTCTATAATAGGTTCGTCAATGATATCCACATAGCATACGGATTTTCCTTCCCATGGAGACTCGAGACAATGTGATCTCGAACTCCCTCAAGGATTATCCGCCTCGCCTTCACCACACACTTCTTCCATTCGACCTGATATTTTGCATCTAATGTTGGTGGCTTAGGAATCTCTTGATCAAAGAATTCCTTCAAGCCATTATCCTCCAACACGGCCTCCAATCTGTCCTTCCAGGCTATATAATTTGAGCTACCTTCCAAGGCATACTCGAGTCGAAAACTGTAGAATGTCGTCTGTCGATCCTGAAGTGTGTATTGAAAATTCGAATTTCACCTGTAACCCAAAACTCAAAACTTTGAAATATCCTCTAGTATATTGTCTTCAGCTCCGATACCATGTATATTTTTCTACATATCTAGCTCTAATACCATGTAAATTTTCTTGTAGATTCGTAGCTCATGTAATGTACTAAAACACAAGACAAGAATATACTCTACTCTTAAACAGAATAAACCAATGATCGATGAAAACAATAATCAACAAGAGGAACATAATCAAAAACACATAACATAATTGTTTCTCTGGGGAAATCCACTGCTCAAAACCCCGACTATCTATTGCATTAATCAAAAATATGAGTGATAATACAAAGCTTGTTCTCACAAGAACAATTTCGCACAAGTATAATTAACTATTTGCTTCACAAGCCCGCACTAACCAACACTTAGCCAAATTTTGTTGCTTTTTGAGCCCCTGTTTCCTTGCGCAATTCCTGTGAGGAATAACCCATACTTAATTAGGAATTCCTTCTTCCATAACTGTGCAATCCAAAACTAGGTCCTCTTCTGATTTCATGCATGATCTATACAACTCGGATCATTCTACAACTGATATTACAATATCCTTGCACTCTAGTCTCAATTGGGTTTTTCTCTGAACTGACATGCATGAGTTTCTCATGAGAGAATCTTCAGTTAGCTGGAGTAGCACTGAGGATGCACCAGTGCACCAACTCGCTACTAGACCTCTATTATTTCCACAAACAGTTAGAATTAGTTTAAGTGTCTATAACTCAGTCAAACTAAGTTATCTAATTACAACTCAAATAAACTCATTTTGGACCCCTAAAATTTAGGGAGAACATATACATGACTACAGAAAGACTTCCAAATCGAAATTCCTAAGCTAATTAAGTCAATTAAACTTAATTAACTATTTACAAGTTTCTATGAGAATAGAATTCGATTTTAATTCTCAGTTTAATTCAAGGACAAATTAAACTGGAATTTCTTGTTGCCATTTCACAAAAAAAACATCCCAAGCATCGTAGAGTTACAAAAATAACATATGTTTATATACAATGTCTAAGTAAATACATTTTAAAGATGTAATATATATCAATATTTGGGCAATTAATTGACAATGTATTTTATCTTATGTAGTTAATGAATTCAAGGTGATTTATAACGTTAATTTTATTTTATGTTAACATATATATTTTTGTTGATAGAAAAATAGATTTAATACATTGACAATTCTTATTTTATTTGGTCTTATAGGATATATGCAATTGTTGATTAATATTTTTTCCTCTAAAAAATCATTTTTTAATATTGATAAAAGAAAATTACATTTTAAAGATACATACCAACTAATAAAATAGTTTATTGTTGCTTGAAATTGAAATTAGTTAAAGGGTTGAAATATATAGAAATTTGTGATTATAAACAGGTATGCGTGTCTATAATTACATATCAAAGCTTGTGATACTTTTAAAGTTAATTTAGAGTACATATAGAACAACAGCCCATGACCACAATATTTCACTTGTGGAATTATTAATCTATCATCTATCACTCTATATCATGTAGGTTAAATTATATATGTAACCTATAGGTTATAGGTTATTGTAGGGCTTATAATATGAACTTGTTTTCACAACAACATACACCCTTTACAAGTCATGTGTGTTTGTCACATAAATATCAATTATTGTATATTACACTTTGCAAACTTACAAGATTTTTTACAAGGTTGCAGATATTTTGTAAACTCTAAAGACTATATATTAGGGTGATATATCAACAAAATTTAGCAAAGGTCTGAAAGCTACATTGGTTTGTGATTATAAATATGTGTGTATGTGTATAGATACATACAAAATCCTGTGTAGTTAACCTAGTATGTTGAGTTTATGCAATATTTAGAAATAGCATTGCTTGAAAACGGAATTTAGTGTATTATAACCATGTTTGGTTTTATTTGTTAGTCCTTAATGAAAATGATTTAAGGATGTACAACCTCTCTATATATACTTCTATATTATAAAAACAAGTAAATTTGTTTCTACATTGTAGCTAAAGTAGCATACTTGTACACATAAGAATTATAGATAACAAAGGATTATATATATATCATTGTATTCATCTTTAATAAGTGTCATACGACAATATTCAATCAGTTTCATTAACTTTTAACCAATAAAATAAAATAGGATAAGCATGCCTTTAATCTAGGCTACAGTAAGTGCAACTAGAGCATATATCAAAGTATGTTTCAAACAACTTGTCATGCATGGAGCAAGTCTATTATTAGTCATGCCATACAAACATCATTATCTCATAATGGATTACCATTCATTCAAAATATTATATCCATGAATACCATTCTTATGGCTAAGGAAAAACCAATTAGGATTTACGTCATTATAATTGATCAAGTGCTCAAGTTTATGCTCAAAAATCAAAGTGTCAGAATTTTGTTAAACTCGGCTTCAGATCGAAAAGTTCGTCATTCTGAATTCAATGGTGTTAACGACACTCAAATTCAAGCTCATATGTAGAAGTTAGAGCAAGTCAAAGTTCAAGTTTGACTTGTCTACATGGCAAGATTGGGATGATGTGGCAAGGTCTTCAGTGAATGAGGAGGCGCCAAGTGATAGCCCACCATTTGCCCTCGCATATCGCATATCACAGCGGTAAGTGGTTCGGGTTAAAGAATTGGCCCCGGCGCAAACAGGTTGTGATGCAACCTAATCACAATCGTAAATCGTAAATGGACTTGTATTACATAAATTGGCCCCCAACATGTTGGGTTGCAATGCGATATCACAATCGCATATAGCGGGAAAACACAAGTCCCGCTAAAGACTACCACTGGTTCTTCGCCGATTGCGATGAGAGATAAGACCCCGTACGCGTGATTTTATATGTAACAGTTTAAGTTCTCGTCGGGTCCGTCTATATCGCAATCGCAATGTTTTGTTATATTAACAAGACCTTCCACCCACAAACACTTGCCGATTGTGATGAGCGATAAGACCCCAAAGCGGGATTTTATATGTAACAGTTTAAGTTCCTGTTGGTCCACCGATATCACAATCGCAATGTTTTGCTCTGTTAACAAGACCTTCTGCCCGCAAACATTCACATATTTCGATTTGTGATACGGCCAATAGGTTATGGCCCATGGTGTGGTGAATTTCTCGCTTCGTTAGCGGATTTTGGAGCAAAAATGTGGTTTTTGGTCGAATTTGGAGCATTTTGTGGAACAAATAGTGGAAGAACTGGGAGAAGTCATAACTTATTCAATTCTTATACAAATTGGATGCAAAAAGAGTCAATTCCAGCATTTTTGGTGATTTTGAACTCATTGAGAAAAGCTGCAGAGGCATCTGAGCATGGAAAACACAATTTTTTTTGTAATTTGAGCATAATAGAGAGGCCCAAGCCATTAGAAGTTGGACCAAGGAGACATAGCCCAGGAGGGGTGAACTCCTTTATCATGTGCTTGCTTTGTGTTGTATTTTGATGTTCTTTGTTGTTATTTTGTTGTTGTTCATCATATGTTTTTATGTTAAATTATTTATAACATTTACATAAGAAACTCTCATGGGAATCAGTTAATTAAGAAAAAGTATTGAATCCTTAAGCACTTAATAAGAAAATGATAAGCATATTGGGTTTTATTCTTAATGGGGAATTAGCACAACATTACTAATCTGCTCCATTTCAGATCCAGTTGGTATCAGAGCACTGGTTTTGCTTACTAGATTTTCTTTGCGAAAGAAAGATTTAATTTTTTGCAAGTTTATGTCATTCTTACAAGGTTAAAACTCAAAAGAGGAGAAGAGAAGTTGGTTGAAAGCCCTATAGTTGGCTCAAAGAGAGGAAGAGCAAGGTTGCCAAAGTCTTCTACACCAACACGTCCTCAAGTTGCAGAACTTGAAGTTAGTCTCTAGATAACATGTCTCTTGAAGGAGAACCTATCATCACAAAAGATGAGAAGACCTTCATAAAGGCTTTATTTGATATGACAGAGATGTTGAAGGTCCTCTACGAAGAGAGGAACAACAGATTGCAAGGAGAAAGTTCTAAACCTCCCAAAGGAGAAGACTCTTCAGGAGGAGATAATGGAAACGGAGGAAATGGGAATGGAGACAAACCTCCACCCTCTCCACCATCTTCTTCATCTTATACTTCGCAATCATCTTAACCCTCTTCAACTACGACAACCCATACTCATACTCATCATCATTCTAAAAAAGGAATTGGTAAATCACCTTTTCTAAAGATTAATGTTATATTCGAGTTTCCTGTGTACAATGGTGAAGTGAATGCAGAGAAGCTGGATAATTGGATTCGTCAGTTGGAGGTGTATTGTAGAATTCAAAACCTTCAAGAGGAAGATATAAAAATTCATTTGGCTTCATTGAGAATGGAGGGTGTCGCACTCATTTGGTAGGAATAAAGGACTCAAGACGAGATTAAAAAACATGGTAAGATCTCTATTACTTGGTCTTATTTCATTGTTTCTATAAAAAGACAATTCTACCCTTTAGCTCATATGCAAAAAGCTATCATGAATTGGAAAAATTTCAGACAATTAAAAGGTCAAAATGTGCAAGATTATACTCAAGTTTAGGAGAAGAGATCTTATGCTAGGAGTACACTTGCAGTCACAAGATACTTTGTTGAAATATATAGGAGGTTTGCATAGTTATCTTCGACATACCATTCTTATGTTTAATCCCACGAATCTTGATGAGGTATGTGTTCAAGTTACACACCTCAAAGCAAGAGGGAAAAATGTACAAGAAGAAGGTGAGATGAAGCCATTCCAGAGTGGTGAAAAGGGGAATAAATTAAAAGGAAAGCATAAGAAAAATGCTTTTGTTAAGAAAGAAAGGGAAAACCTATGAGCAAGAAATGTTCCAAAGAGGGCCATGATGAAGCGCATTGTTGGAAGCTTCATCCAAAATTACGACTGAAGAAATCTAACAATAAAAGGAAACAAAAGACAACGTTGTTGTACAACAAGACTTGGGTTCTGACTTAGGTTATGAAGAAAATATTGCAGCCACAGTCACTAAAGGAAAAGCTGTGGAAAAAGAAAGCAAAGAGGAAGTCGTGGCAAGCACCAGCGCAGCAAATAACTCTAATAATGCTTCAAATGAGGAAAACAGAATTGAGTTGTTCCATATCAGAGTTATTTCCAAACACACCAAGATTGATATGTTGTTTGACAGTGGATCTCAGGCAAATTTAATTTCTACAGACTTGGTCAAGAAGTTGAATCTAGAAACCGTGCCTCATCATAAATCATATCTATTGGATTGGATAACCAAGGATGAAATTCTTCAGGTCACATGGAAATGTGTTTTCAGGTTTGCAATTATTTCCAATTTCAATGATGAAGTCGAATTAGATGTAGTGTCACTAGATATTTCTGGAATTGTGTTGGGAAACCCATATTTGTATGACAGGAAAGCCGTTTTCCATAGATTTGAGAACAAATATCATTTGTTCAAAGATGGAGTGGAGTATATTGTGAGAGCCCATCATAGAAAGCTTAATTTGTCTTTGGAAAGCATAGGGCAAATGAAGCGACTGGTCGATTCCATAAAAAATCTCGTGCTCCTTATGATCAAGCAGAAGAATGACTCGGAGCATGAATCCTTTGCAGTTTGTGACGTGAAGCTGAAAGCTGAATTGGTTGATGTGGTCAATCAATATGGAGACATGTTTCAAGAACCAAAGGGATTTCCACCAAAAAGAGGAATTCAGCATGAAATTCAGCTACAACAAGAGTGTCCACTCCCAAATATCGATATGTATCAAATGTACATTCTGGAAAGTTTAGAAATTAAGAAACAAGTCCAAGAATTGTTAGATAAAGGTGTAATTTGTCCCTCTACTTCACCATGTGGTTCACCAATTGTTTTGCTACCCAAGAAAGATGGAACCTAGCGCATTTGTGTATATTATCTAGTTTTGAATAAAATTACCATAAAGCATCGATACCCAGTTCCCAGAATAGATGATTTGCTATATCAGTTGAAGAATTCAAAATATTTCACTAAATTAGACTTGACAAGTGGATATCATCAAGTTAGAATAGTTGAGGAGGATATTTGGAAGACTTCTTTTAAAGCCAAACAAGGATTATTTGAGTGGTTGGTTATGCCTTTCGTTCTTTGCAACACTCCAGCTACATTTGTGAGAGTTAAGAATGATGTTTTAAGATCATTTCTTGATGAGTTTGTAATTGTCTATTTAGATGATATTTTGATATTCAACAAATCATGAGAAGAACATGTCAAGAATGTGAGGAAAGTGTTGGATGTCTTAAAAAGAGAACAGTTAATTTTGAAGATGTCTAAATGTGAATTCGGGAAAACTTCCTTAGTGTATTTGGACACATAGTTGGAGGAGGTGAGTTGAATATTGACCCCTCTAAAGTTTCGATCATTGTGAATTGGCCAATACCCAAATCAGTCATAGAAGTGAGGAATTTTCTGGGAGTAGTGCAATATTGGAGGAAGTTCATTGCCAATTTATCTTCCATAGAAGCTCCACTACATGCTTTGACCAATGTGAAGGTTGTCTTCTAGTGGGGAGGCAAACAACAAAAAGCATTTGATGCTTTAAAACAAAAGATCAATCCAGCCCCAGTTTTAGCATTGTCAAACTTGAAACAACCCTTTGAAATACAAACAAATGCAAGTGACTATGCCATGGGTGCAGTTCTTTTACAGCATGGTAAGCCCATATCATTTCATTCTGAAATTTTTAATGGTGTTGTTATTAATTATCCTACATATGCTAAAGAGATTTATGCTTTGGTGCAAAGTGTGAAGAAATGGAAGCATTACTTGATGGGAAAAGAAACAATTATTCACACCAATCATCAACCTTTGCAATTTCTGCAATCTCAAACAAAATTACAGCGACCAAGACACTTTCGTTGGATGGGATTCTTACAACAATTCCACTTGGTAATCAGGTACAAGTAAGGTATTTATAACATAGTTGTTGATATTCTTTCTAGACCAATTGTTAATGCAGCCATTTTACTCAATAATCATTATGTTCTGCCTGAAAGTTATGTTGAGCAATATACACGTGATGATGACTTTCAAGAGGTATATTTAAACTTGATTCAAGGCCACCAAGTTGAGGAATTAGGCTACCATGTTCATGACAATCAGTTGTATCATTTGGGAAAACTTTGTGTTCCATAGGGAGAGAGAGTAAATGTCAAAAGGGAAGCGCACACTTCTCATATTGTTGGACATTTCGGTGTAAGTAAAATAGTGGAAAATCTTCAAAGGTATTTTTACTGGCCTCGTATGATTGAAAGTGTGTCACATTTTATTAGAGGTTGTTCATTGTGTTGGCATTTTGGCACCGGTGTGGCGCTATGGTACAGGTGTTGTCCTTGATGGCAACTCACCTTGGTGACAGATCTCAGTTCAGGCACTCAGAATGAAGGAAATCTTGTATGCGCAGGTTTACCTTGCCGAAGACGCGTATACACGCGGGTTATATGTTCAAAAGTCGCGTATGCATATACACGCACTTTTATGCACAGAAAAGCGCATACATGGTGGGAAACTTATTTTTGGTCCGTGGTTGTTAGTCCTTGGAATTTGAACCTATGGTTTTGGACCATGGTATCTCGTCAGAAGTGTTGACCCCAGGTTTTGGGCCCTTGGTATTGGTTTATTATGGTTTTGGACCGTGGTATTGTGGAAGGGCTAAAACTATAAAAGAGGAAGGAGATCATGTGGCAAAGATCATCTGATTTATTGAATATCTGATATCGTGCTAGATCTGGAATACTGGTGATTGGGTTATGGTGTAGATCTAGATCTGAATGAAGGAGGAACCTGAGCGCGAGAAGGATAAGGACTATTGATGGATCAAAATCTCAAGGCTTGAACATTGGTATCTCTGTATGATTTTGATCTGTTATATGTGGCGCACTCTTGATCTATAAATCTAGGTTAACTAATGTCTGAATGTTTAAAAGAATAAATTATCCTTTATAGACTTGTACGCAGGTTCAGTGAAGTGCAGGTGCGTATACACGCTTTTTCTGTGAATGGAAGAAGCGTATACGCAGGTTGGTTGTGGTACAGAAGCGTATACATGTAGATTGATGAATAGTGAAGTAGTGTACATATCTTGATTTATGTTCTAGTTGCTTCTGTTTTATTGCTGCAGTGTTCTGGGTTCAGAATTGGTGTTTGATTACAGTTACTGTGTTCTGGGTATAGCTGACAGAGAAGTGTTTATCTAATTCAGTTTTTGATTGGTGAAAAGGGTTTGGTTGATGCAGAAATACTTGATGTTTGATTGATATTACTTGTGGATCCAGTCTGAAAATTAATGAAACGAGGTCCCTGAAAGCAGAGAGAAGGTTGCAGCCTTCTGCAGGTAGGAGCCTGCGTACTAGTATCTCAAGCTAGTACAAGAACTAAGGGGGTTGGAGCTCCCTTCCAGGAAAGCTGGAGAACAAGAGAGAGTTGTAGCTCTCTGCAGGTTGCAGCCTGCGTACTGGTAAAGACTGCACCAATGCAAAACATTGTAAAGAGAAGTTTCTAATTAAAAAGAAGATAGAGACGAATTGCAGCAGGGGGTTTTCACCCACATTGGGTTTCCTCCTTATATCTTGTGTTCATGTGTGTGACTGTCTTTTGCTCTGTTTCACTGGTTCTAGTACTGTTTATTTGCTTCTGATTCACAAATTAATAACTGACATCTGAAAGATAAATCAAATTATAAGTCTGCTTTATATACGCGGTTTTCCTTATCTTAAGTTGCGTATATACGCGGTTTTATTAATTGAAGTAGCATATATTATCTGAAAGTGAAAAAGGAAATATTTGTTTTGATAATACTAATTCACCCCCCCCCCCCTCTCAGTGTTATTTCCAACAATTGGTATCGGAGCAGGTCCTTCTGAAGAAGCTTGATCGCTTGAAGGAAGATCTTTCATCATGAGCAACTACGAGAGGGAAGCATCAATCAGGCCACCGGTTTTTGATGGGACAAACTTCGTATATTGGAAGGTAATATTTACTCCCTATCTTCAATCTCTGGGTACAGAAGTCTGAGACATCATAGAAACAGGGTATACTTTTCCATCAGCTACCCCTACAGATCCAGCTGAGAAGAAGAAATATGAAACAAATGCAAAGGCGGTCAATACTCTTCTAGGATGTCTATCTCAATCAGAATTCGTGAAAGTTATGTAGTTAAAATCAGCAAAAGAAATATGGGACAAGATCGTCCTAAGCTATGAAGGAGATGATCAGGTAAAACAAGCAAAACTTCAAACCCTCAGGATTCAGTATGAAAATCTCAAGATGTATAATGATGAAAGTGTGGCTAACGATTTTCTTCGTGTAGATGAGATTGTTAATTGTATGAAAAACTTGGGAGAAGAAATAAAAGAGGCTGTTGTGGTTGAAAAAGTTCTAAGATCTTTGTCACCTAGGTTTGAATCTAAAGTTTCTGCAATAGAAGAAAAGGAGAATCTACAAAGTCTTAAAATGTCACAACTGCACGGAATTCTTACTGCTTATGAAATGAGGAAAGGAGGTCCATCAGACAGGAGAGAAGCTGCCTTCAAGGCTTCAAGCAAAGGAGAATACTATGAATCAGGACACTTGTCAGAAGAAGAAGAAGAATCAAATTTTGTCAAAAATCTTCAAAGGGGTGCCGGACGATTCCGAGGTAAGTTACATTTCAAGTGCTTTTCTTGTGGAAGAGTAGGTCACTATGCTGCGAAATGTCCTCATAAGGATAAGATTGACAAGGGAAAGGAACCTGTTAGATGGAACAAGAAACAGAATGCAAATAAGAAAAGCTATTACACTCATGAAGATAGTGATGGTATTTCAAATAGTGACGAAGATGAATGAGGTAATGAATATAAACTTTTAATGGCTTTTGAAGATGATGACTACATGGATGCTATAGATGTAGAAGGTTTTTGTGAAGAGATGACTAATCTCAAAATATGCTTAGAAGAGAAAAATGCAATTATTGATTCTCTACAAAGTCAACTGGCTGAAAGGAAAAAACATCTTGAAAAAATGGAATGTGAAATTGTTTGTCTTAGAAAGGAGATTGAGAAAACAAAAGCTATTAATCTTAAATTTGTTAAAGGATCTGAAACTCTGGATGAGATTATCAATGTGCAGCGTTCTCCACTAATCAAGACAGGTCTGGGATATAATGGAGAAACATCTCAAGCTTCTACCTCCAAAAGTTATCTTGATGCAGCAAGGAGGAGCGAGCAAAGGCCTAATAGAAATCATCAGGTAAATCAGGGACAGTTTACCTCAAGAACGAATAAAGACTATCAAGAAAATCGGGGACAAGCTACCTTAAGAACAAACAGAAGCTACAATCAGCCACAGGTAAAATCTTCCCAATTTGCCTCAAGAATGGATGTCAGTAGAAACTACAATCGGTTGGATGATAGATTTGATAATCGTAGGAGTTTCTTCAACGGCCAATGTTTCTCTTGCCATAATTTTGGTCACAAAGTAGCTCAATGTGTTGCCTATAAGACAATCATGACTAGAGAAGCTCAAAAACAAAGGAGTATGACTAGAATCATAAAAAGGACTTATAACAACTTTTCGGCCCTTGAAAATGAAGTTGAATGTTCTATTTGTAATAACTTTGGTCATGAAGATTCTGAATGCAGGAGCAGGTTTTGGAAGACAACTCAAAAGGAACATACCTCAAGTGCCAGAACATGGAGAATGAAGGAACCACAACCAGAAAGATGTGGGATAGCTTTCTATGCAGAAGGACAGGAAAATCTATGGTATATCGATAGCGGATGTTCGAAGCATATGACAGGGGATAAAGAAAAACTTGAATCATATACTGCATTAGAAAAGGGAAAGAAGGTGTCTTTTGGAAACGATACCCCTGCAGCCATAAAAGGAAAAGGCACTGCTCAGTTGAAAGAACAGGTCAAAGCTGGAAATGTTTTGTATGTTGATGGCTTGAAGCATAATCTACTAAGTGTTAGTCAGATGTGCGATCAAGGAACCGAGGTAATATTTCGATCAAATGGATGTAGTGTTCGTGATCTTGATACAGGAAAAACAGTGATCAAAGGCAAAAGAACTCCAAATAATCTATACATATTTGAAGAAGGACAACAACAATGCTATTTGAGCAAGGATGATGAACACTAGTTATGGCACCGGAGGTTGGGGCATCTAAGCTTTTCACAAATAAGGAAAGCATGCAAATACCAGGCAGTTCGTGGTCTTCCAGATATCAAAATACCAGACAACACCATATGCAAATCATGTCAGTTTGGTAAGCAAACCAGAACTAACTTTCCTGAGAAGGAAGGATCAGCTAGCAGGCCTCTTGAGCTAGTCCATACAGATGTATGTGGTCCATTTAGGACAAGGTCACCTCGAGGAGAAGAATACTTGATATTATTCATTGACGACTCCTCCACGTTTGTTTGGTTAGGACTTATGAAGCACAAAGACGAAGCATTCGAAAAATTCAAATCCTTCAAAGCCTTAGCTGAAAATGAATCAGATTACAAAATTAAGTGCATCAGGTTCGACAGAGGTGGTGAGTTTACCTCAAATGAATTTTTCGATTTCTGTGAAGAACACGGAATAAGAAGGGAATTCTCTACGGCTAGGACTCCTCAGCAAAATGGAGTGGTGGAAAGGATGAACAGAACAGTCCAACAAATGGCTCGTGCTATGCTTGATGAGTCTGGAACTCCCGCAACCTTCTGGGGTGAAGCTGCATATGTTGCGGTTGTTATTCTCAACAAAACAAATGTCCGAGTAAACAGCACTCAAACTCCTCATGAGCTCTGGTATGGTGAGACTCCTTCGGTAAAGCATTTCAAAATTTTTGGGAGCAAATGCTATATTAGGAATACTGATGAGCAACTTGGAAAACTTGAACCTAGAGCAGATGAAGGCATTCTCCGTGGTTATTCTCCTCACAGCAAAGCATATACGTGTTACAATAAAAGACTTGGAAGAATTGTTGACAGCATTGATGTAGTGGTTGATGAAAAAGGATACATCCCTAGGCAAGTAAATCATGAAGATATCGATGAGGATGAAGACTACTCTCCAAATCAGACAAATGACGAAGAAGAACCTCAAGAGGCACTAGAGGGACAGACAAGGATAGAAGAGAAGACTCCATCCAGGTACGTTCAGAAGAATCATCCAAAATCTCATATTTTTGGGCAGAAAGAAGCAGGTGTACAAACTAGAAGAACAATTGCAGAAGCCTCAAGCTATTTGGCATTACTCTCCTCCACTGAACCACAAAATGTAAAAGAGGCGTGCAAAGATGCATGCTGGGTCAAGGCAATGGATGAAGAACTTGAGCAGATCGAAAAGAACAACACTTGGGAGTTGGTTCCTAGACCAAAAGATAAGAATGTCATAGGAACAAAATGGATCTTCAAGAACAAGTTGAATGAAAATGGGGAAGTTATTAGAAACAAGGCTAGGCTTGTTTGTAAAGGGTATGCTCAACAAGAAGGAATAGACTTTGAAGAAAATTTTGCTCCTGTTGCTAGACTTGAAGCCATTCGAATGTTCCTTGCTTTCTCAAGCTTTCAGAAGTTAAAAGTATTTCAAATGGACGTGAAGTCAGCCTTTCTGAATGGAGACTTAGAAGAAGTATACATCGAGCAACCAGATGGTTTCATCCTTGGGAATGATCCAAATCTTGTATGCAGACTTAAAAAGGCTCTCTATGGGCTTAAACAAGCTCCAAGGGCTTGGTACTATCATTTGGATAAATACCTTCATCAACAAGGTTTTTCAAAAGGATCAGCAGATAGCAATCTCTATATAAAAATTGAAAATAACAAATTGCTAATACTTGTTGTGTATGTAGATGATATTATCTTTGGAAGCAACGAAGAAGCTATGAGTCAAATCTTTGCCTTGGTGATGCAGAAAGAATTCGAAATGTCCTTGCTTGGAGAACTGACATACTTTCTTGGATTGCAAATCCAACAAAATGAAGGCGGTATCTTCTTGTCTCAAACCAAGTACCTCAAGCAGATTCTAAAGAAGTATGGCATGGAAGATTCAAAACCAGTATGTACCCCCATGGTTACAGGATGCAGCCTCAGTGCAAATGATGAATTGGCAGCAGTGCATCAACCAACCTATTGATCTATGATTGGAAGTCTACTTTATTTGACAGGTACCCGACCAGACATCATGCATGCAGTGGGAATAGTTGGAAGATTTCAGGCAAATCCAAACGAAACTCATCTTCAGGAAGTCAATAGAATCTTCAAGTACCTTCAAGGAACTCAAAACTATGGCTTATGGTACCCTAGAGATACAGATCTCACACTTCATGCTTACACAGATGCAGATTGGGCCAGAAGCGTGGATGACAGGAAGAGCACAAGTGGTGGTGCATTCTTTATGGGTTCTAGATTAGTATCTTGGTTCAGCAATAAACAGAGTTCGATTGCCTTATCTACAACTGAAGCAGAATATGTGGCTGTTGCATCTTGTTGCACTCAACTTCTTTGGATGATGCAAACCTTGCAGGATTTTCAAATCACTTGTACTCCACCTGTCTCTATCTTATGTGATAATACAAGTGCAATAAGCATTTCAAAGAATCTTGTCATGCATTCAAAGACCAAGCACATACCTATCAAATATCACTTTCTTCGGGAACAAGTGCTTGAGCAAAAAGTAAAGTTGGAGTATGTTCCTCCTAAGGAAGAAATTGCTGATATCCTCACCAAAGCACTGCCCAGGGAAACTTTTGAATATCTCAGACAGAAGCTGGGAGTAGTTGATGCTTCATCCTACTATTGAAGCTTGTCTGTTTCAAAGAAAAGTTGGTGTACGCGAGTTAGATGAGGGGAATCCGCATACATACGCTGATTTATGCGGGTTCAGTCACGTATATGGAGTTCTGAAGAAAATCAGCAAGGACAGACTCTGGTTGAAGAGAGTCTGATATGGATCTGTCAGAGACCATCAAGCACAGGTTCAGGGGGAGCAAATAATCTTCTAATAATGCATTGTCGGCATTACCTTAGAAGCTCTTGGTTCTAGTACTCAAGTTGTTTTTGGTTCAGGTGGATCAGCTACAGAAATAAGAACAGAAGGGGAACATGGTTGCTGATATATACAGTGATTGTCAGATGCTGCTGATAGTAGTTATTGGTGATTTGCATAGTCTTGATATTTCGTCTCTATGTCATGTATATCTTTTTTTTATCAAGGTCATGTAATGGCCTATTTTGGTTTCCCCACTATGCTTGGGATGATTGATGCAATTGGTTGTCATATGTAAATTTCTGATGTATCCCCACTTGGTTGGGTGGATGATCCCCACTTGGTTGGGTGATGGTTGTATGTATTGAGTCTTTTGGTGATAGGAAGGTCTTTTATGATGTATAAGTCATGGTTCTTCTTGAAGAACACCTTTTTGCAGATCTTGCCTACAGTCAGGGGAAGCATGTTCAGCACAGTAGAGCAGAGATATCAGCATGTACTCAGGGGAGCACAACCCTTTGCCCTTGATGTGATCCGGATTTAAACAGGAAAGCAACAAGTTGTAGAGATAACCATATACACAAAGATGCAGCGGAAATAATACTTCATTTCATTAGTGGAAAATATTGAAATATGCTTACAACCAGAAATGGAAATAAACCAGCTAGGGCGATGGTAGCTTATCTCTGAGAAGAGATGTGCGGCTACATGCCTCTGAACTGTTCTGAACTGTGTTACAATGAGGCTCGAAGGCCTATTTATTGTTGAGAAACAATGGAAAACCCTTCACATCCCAAAACTAACCCTAGAAGATGAAACGCCAAATTGTGGGCCCCGTTTGGGTAAATTGGTACATCAATTTCCCGGGGTCGTAACTTTGGCATACGATCTCCGTTTGACACGTATGATAGCTCATTAGAAATATCTATCCGAGTACTACCACTTTGGGAGGCAACATCGGTCCATGGACCGATGTTGCCCCAGATTCCAAAAAAAACGTCATTTAGGGCCTCAAAACGGCTCCGGAAGTTCAGGACTCGAAAAACTGCTAAAAATAGTAAACTGTGCTACAATTTAGGAAACTGAAAAAGGTGAAAGAGACAGTTGTGGGGGTCCAAATGGGATAGGTAGGTGGCCACCAACATCCACCTGGATCATGATGACAAAGGGGGAGAATGACTTTGAGGATCTTGGGATTGCCATCAAGTCCAAAGGGGGAGATTGTTGGCATTTTGGCACCGGTGTGGTGCTATGGTACAGGTGTTGTCCTTGATGGCAACTCACTTTGGTGACAGATCTCAGTTCAAGCACTCAGAATGAAGGAAATCTTGTATACGCAGGTTCACCTTGCCAAAGACGCGTATACACGCGGGTTATACGTTCAAAAGTCGCGTATGTGTATACACGCACTTTTATGCATAGAAAAGCACGTACATGGTGGGAAACTTATTTTTGGTCCGTGGTTGTTAGTCCTTGGAATTTGAACCTATGGTTTTGGACCATGGTATCTCGTCAGAAGTGTTGACCCCAGGTTTTGGGCCCTTGGTATTGGTTTATTATGGTTTTGGACCGTGGTATTATGGAAGGACTAAAACTATAAAAGAGGAAGGAGATCATGTGGCAAAGATCATCTGATTTATTGAATATCTGATATCGTGCTAGATCTAGAATACTGGTGATTGGGTTATGGTGCAGATCTAGATCTGAATGAAGGAGGAACCTGAGTGCGAGAAGGATAAGGACTATTGATGGATCAAAATCTCAAGGCTTGAACATTGGTATCTCTGTATGATTTTGATATGTTATATGTGGCGCACTCTTGATCTATAAATCTGGGTTAACTAATGTCTGAATGTTTAAAAGAATAAATTATCCTTTATAGATCTGTACACAGGTTCAGTGAAGTGCAGGTGCGTATACACGCTTTTTCTGTGAATGAAAGAAGCGTATACGCAGGTTGGTTGTGGTACAGAAGCGTATACATGCAGATTGATGAATAGTGAAGTAGCGTACATATCTTGATTTATGTTCTAGCTGCTTCTGTTTTATTGCTGCAGTGTTCTAGGTTCAGAATTGGTGTTTGATTACAGTTACTGTGTTCTGGGTACAGCTGACAGAGAAGTGTTTATCTGATTCAGTTTTTGATTGGTGAAAAGGGTTTGGTTGATGCAGAAATACTTGATGTTTGATTGATATTACTTGTGGATCCAATCTGAAAATTAATGAAACGAGGTCCCTGAAAGCAGAGAGAAGGTTGCAGCCTTCTGCAGGTAGGAGCCTGCGTACTAGTATCTCAAGCTAGTACAAGAACTAAGGGGGTTGGAGCTCCCTTCCAGGAAAGCTGGAGAACGAGAGAGAGTTGTAGCTCTCTGCAGGTTGCAGCCTGCGTACTGGTAAAGACTGCACCAATGCAAAACATTGTAAAGAGAAGTTTCTAATTAAAAATAAGATAGATACAAATTGCAGCAGGGGGTTTTCACCCACATTGGGTTTCCTCCTTATATCTTGTGTTCATGTGTGTGACTGTCTTCTGCTTTGTTTCACTGGTTCTAGTACTGTTTATTTGCTTTTGATTCACAGATTAATAACTGACATCTGAAAGATAAATCAAGTTATAAGTCTGCTTTATATACGCGGTTTTCCTTATCTTAAGTTGTGTATATACGCGGGTTTTATTAACTGAAGTAGCTTATATTATTTGAAAGTGAAAAATGAAATATTTGTCTTGATAATACTGATTCACCCCCCCCCCCTCAGTATTATTTCCAACACATTGTGTGCAGTCAGTAAGCCTAGTAATAGGAACCTAGGATTTTACACACCACTTCCAGTACCTTCACGCCCATGGGAGATTGTTTCTATGGATTTTGTAGGAGGTCTTCCTCTATCAAGGAAAGGTCGTGATTATTTGTATGTAGTTATGGATAGGTTTAGCAATATGTGCATAATAATTCCTTGTAAAATGAAAATTACAGTTGAACAAACAGCTCAACTTTTCTTTCAAAATATATGGGTTCATTTTGGATTACCTACTTCTATTGTAAGTGATCGTGATTCCTGAATTGTTGGGAATTTTTGGTCAAGTTCATGGAACTTGATGGACACCAAGTTGAAGAAAAGTACATCCTTCCATCCATAAAAATATGGTCAAACTGAAGTGGTTAACATGACAAATATTCATTTGCTAAGATGATATTGCAGCAAACATCCTAAGTTGTGGGATGGACAATTGCATTATATTCAGCATTCTTACAACCGAGAAAAACACTCTTCTACTCTAACTTCACCTTTTGAGGCATGTCTTGGTTATTTTCCTAAATCGCCTTTGGATTTCATCTTTGAGAAACATGTAGTTGTAGATGGACATATAGACATAGACAAAGCAAATAAATTCATTGAGAAAACTCAGTTGATTCACCAAACAGTTCAAGAACAACTAGAAAAGAGTCAAGGAAAGTATAAGGCAAGGCATGATAAGCACTATGTGGATCATCAGTTTCAAGAAGGTGATGAATTTTGGCTATACATTAGCAAGTAAAGGTTTCAAGGTGAAGGTAAAAAACTAAAACCAATCTGCTATGGTCCATTTAAAATTCTAGAAAAGATTGGTAATAATTCTTTCAAGCTAGATTTGCCTTCATATATGCAAATTTATTTTGTTCTTAATGTTGAAAAGTTGAGATTTTATGAGCCTCCTTTGATTGAAGATCAAGGAGAAAGTGTACAGATTCCATCAATTGAATATTTTTCTCCAGAATTTCTTGATGAGCTTCAACAAGATGCCATACTTAACAGAAGAACAAGATCATCAAAGAGGGGAACTTTTGATTATCCTCGAGTGGGTATCAAAGGTGAAAATCCATCAAAGGCCAAATGGATTGAAGAGGGGAAGGTGATGGAATAGTACCCTCATCTGTTCAATAACTAAATATAATATTTTGTGGTCCAAAAGGCTTCAAGTGCAGAGGAGTGATCAGGTTCTCAAGTTTATGCTCAAAAATAAAAGTGTCAGAATTTTGTTAAACTTAGCTTCAGATCGAAGAGCTTGTCATTTTGAATTCAACAGTGTGAACAGTACTCAAATCCGAGCTCATATGCAAAAGTTAGAGCAAGTTAAAGTTCAAGTTTAACTTGTTTACATGGCAATATTGGGATGATGTGGCAAGGTCTTTAGTGAATGAGGAGGCACCAAGTAGCAGCCCATCATTAGCCCTTGTATATCGCATATCATAGCAATAAGTGGTTCGGGTTAAATAATCGGCCCTGGCGCAGACAGGTTGCAATGCAATCTAATCGCAATCACAAATCGCAGATGGATGTGTATTACGGAAATCAACCCCTGGCAAGTTGGGTTGTGATGTGATATCACAATCGCATATTGCAGGAAAACATAAGTCCCGCTAAATACTGTCACTGGTTCTTCGCCAATTGTGATGAGCGATAAGACCCCAGACGCAGGATTTTATATGTAACAGTTTAAGTTCTTATCGGGTCTGCCAATATTGAAATTACAACATTTTTTTGTGTTAACAAGACCTTCCACCTGCAAAAACTCACCGATTGCAATAAGTGATAAGACCCCGGACACGGTATTTTATATATAACAGTTTAAGTTCCCGTCAGGGCCACCGATATCGCAATCGCAACGTTTTTCTTTGTTAACAAGCCCTTATGCCCGCAAACACTCGTTGATTGTGATTTAGGATATAGCCGACAGGTTATGGCCCGTGATGCGGCGAATTTCTTGCTCTGTCAGTAGATTTTGGAGCAAAAATGTGGTTTTTGGTCGGATTTGGAGCATTTTTTGGAACAAATAGTGGAAAAACTAGGATAAGTCATAACTTCTTCAGTTCTTATCCAAATTGGATGCAAAAAGAGTCAATTCTAGAAGTTTTGGTGATTCTGAACTCATTGAGATAGGCATCAGAGGCATTTGAGCATGGAAAACACTATTTTTTTGTAATTTCAGCATAATAGAGAGGCCCAAGCCATTGGAAGCTGGACCAAGGAGACGTAACCCAGGAGGAGTGAACTCCTTTATCATGTGCTTGTTGTGTGTTGTATTTTGATGTTCTTTTCTGTTATTTTGCTATTGTTCAACATATGTTTTTATGTTAAATTGTTTATAACATTTACATAAGAAACTCTCATGGGAATCAGTTAATTAAGCAAAAGTATTGAATCCTTAAGCACTTGATAAGAAAATGATAAGAATCTTGGGTTTTATTCTGAATGGGGAATTAGCACAACATTACTAATCTACTCCATTTCAGATCAATAATTTTGCATATTTTGTTAACGACGTGCTTTTTTACTTTGTGGCCATGCATTTTCCTCAATGTCTTGCTTCATGAAATTAGAAGTACAATATGCCTAATGTACATAATTCATATAAAGATATGAATTTTCCCTCAAATTATGATTTCAAAAAGTTATTATGCAAATTTTAACACAAGTATTTCAGTTTTCACTTTCAAGCATGTATTTTAGAACATACCCTGATTTCATGCAAAAAAAAAACATAATTTCCATCTTGCATTTTTTTTCTTCTAAGGAATTCATATCTCATTCTAATGAATGCATTACTCAATAGCCTCTATATACATCACCTCATCATACAAAATTCACCATTGGGTATGCTTCTCCCTTACAATGGTGTGCATTCTAACAAGGTCAATTTAAACAAATTGTCTTCATATGGTCAACTTTAACAAATTGACCTTTAGTTTTTCAATGAAATTTTTAGCCTATTTGTATAGTAGGTATGTTTTTTTCTAAAAATTTTAAGTATAAGGTTATACACATGTGTAACATCACAAATTACACCTTCTAAGAGTTGAACCAATCAATTTGGATCAAAATGTAGACTAGGGCGTGTATTTTACTCGCTGGTTTTGCCTTCGAATTTACATGAAATCCAAACTTTCGATCATTGTGAATTGGCCAATACCCAAATCGATCACAAAAGTAAGGAATTTTCTAGGAGCAGTGCAGTATTGGAGGAAGTTCATTACCAATTTCTCTTCCATAGCAGCTCCACTACATGCTTTGACCAACTTGAAGGTTGTCTTCTAGTGGGGAGGCAAACAAAAAAAAATTGATGCTTTAAAACAAAAGATTAGTCCAGCCCTAGTTTTAGCATTGTCGGACTTGAAACAACCATTTAAAATACAAACAGATGCAAGTGACTATGCCATGGGTGCAATTCTTTTACAGCATGGTAAACCCATTTCATTTCATTCTGAAATTTTTAATGGTGTTGTTATTAATTATCCTACGTATGATAAAGAGATTAATGCTTTGGTGCAAAGTGTGAAGAGATGGAAGCATTAGAAAAGAAACCATTATTCACACCAATCATCAACTTTTGCAATATCTGTAATATCAAACAAAATTGCAGCAATCAAGGCACTTTCATTGGATGGGATTATTACAACAATTCCACTTGGTAATCAGGTACAAGTAAGGTATTTATAACAGAGTTGTTGATATGTTTTCTAGACGAATTGTTAATGCATCCATTTTACTCAATAATCATTATGTTTTGGCTGAAAGTTATGTTGAGCAATACACACATGATTTTGAATTTCAAGAGGTATATTTAAACTTGATTCAAGGAAAACAAGTTGAGGAATTAGGCTACCATGTTCATAATAATCAGTTGTATCATTTGGGAAAACCTTGTGTTCCACAGGGTGAGAGAGTAAACGTCACAAGGGAAGCGCACACTTCTCTTATTGTTGGACATTTCGATGTAAGTAAGATAGTGGAAAATCTTCAAAGGTATTTTTACTGGCCTCGTATGCTTGAAAGTGTGTCACGTTTTATTAGAGGTTGTTCATTGTGTGCAGTCAGTAAGCCTAGTAATAGGAAGCTAGGATTGTACATAGCACTTCCAGTACCTTCACGTCCATGGGAGAGTGTTACTATGGATTTTGTAGGAGGTCTTCCTTTATCAAGGAAAGGTCATGATTATTTGTATGTAGTTGTGGATAGGTTCAGAAAAATGTGCATATTAATGCCTTGTAAAAGAAAATTACAGTTGAACAAACAGCTCAACTTTTCTTTCAAAATATATGGGTTCATTTTGGATTACCTACTTCTATTCTAAGTGATCATGATTCCCGATTTGTTGGGAATTTTTGGTCAAGTTTATGGAACTTGATAGACACCAATTTGAAGAAAAGTGCAGCCTTCCATCCGCAAACAGATGGTCAAATTGAAGTGGTTAACAAGACAGTTATTCATTTGCTAAGATGATATTGCAGCAATCATCCTAAGTTGTGGGATGAACAGTTGCATTATACTCAGCATGCTTACAACCGAGCAAAACACTCTTCTACTCTAACTTCGCCTTTTGAGACATGTCTTGGTTATTTTCCTAAATCGACTTTGGATTTCATCTTTAAGAAATATCTAGTTGTAGATGGACATATCAACATAGACAAAGCAAAGAAATTCATTGAGAAAACTTAGTTGATTCACCAAACTGTTCAAGAACAACTAGAAAAAGAGTCAAGGCAAGTATAAGGCAAGGCATGATAAGCATCGTGTGCATCATCAGTTTCAAGTAGGTGATGAAGTTTGGATATACATTAGCAAGGAAAGGCTTCAAGGTGAAGGTAAAAAACTAAAACCAATCCGCTATGGTCCATTTAAAATTCTAGAAAAGATTGGTAATAATGCTTTCAAGCTAGATTTGCCTTCATATATGAAAATTTATTTTGTTGTTAATGTTGAAAAGTTGAGATTTCATGAGCCTCCTTTGATTGAAGATCAAGGAGAAAGTGTACAGATTCCATCAATTGAAGATATTTCTCTGAAATTTTTTGATGAGCTTCAACAAGACACCATACTTGAAAGAATAACAAGGTCATCAAAGAGGGGAAATTTTGATTATCTTCAAGTGGGTATCAAAGGTGAAAATCCATCAAAGGCCAAATGGATTGAGGGGGGAAGGTGAGGGAATAATACCCTCATATGTTCAATAACTGAATATAATATTTTGTGGTCCAAAAGGCTTCAAGTGGGGAGGAGTGATCAGGTGCTCAAGTTTATGCTCAAAAATAAAAGTGTCAGAATTTTGTTAAACTTAGCTTCAGATCGAAGAGTTCGTCATTCTGAATTCAATAGTGTGAACAGCACTCAAAAATGAGCTCATATGTAGAAGTTAGAGCAAGTCAAAGTTCAAGTTTAACTTGTCTACATGGCAGGAATGGGATGATGTGGCGAGGTCTTCAACGAATGAGGAGGCGCCAAGTGGCAGCCCGTCATTAGCTGATCCAGGAGGATTTCATTGATTCAGTTGCATAGGTGTTCAAGTGTTGTCATCAATGTTTAGTTTCGTCGTCACTTCAATTCAGCTTCAACAGTGTTGGTTATGGATCAGATTGTTTAGGTAATTTTTATGGTTTTCAAGGCATTCAGTTGAGATGTTTTAGCGCCTAGTTGTCGACTTGTGTTCATCGAAAATTTTGCTAGGATTGTTCGACGACATCTATCTTGTTGTTCATCTTCACAAGTTTTGATGTCGACATGGGTGTCGTTGATGGCAAAGGATCGATACGGTTCGTTTGTTGTCGCAATTGTGGTTTGTGTCGACAATATGCATTGGTATGTCATCGTGTGACAAATTTCGCCAATGTTGCTTAGTGACGAAAGATTGTACAAGGGTTGCTAAATTTGATTTACTAAACCCTAATCTATGGACTAAATCCTAAACCTAAGTCATAAACCTATGCTAAATCCATGTATTATCACATTCAAATCCTAACCCTTAAGACCTAAGACCTATTTACATATAAACCTAAGCCTAAGTCCAAAACATGACATTGTTTGACCCTCGGTATATATTTAAAACATATAAAACAATGCAAAACGCAAATTATCAGTCCTAAATCGATGACCCTAACCACCTCGGAAACCCTAATTACATGTGAAAAGGTGTAAGTTAATCGCACAGTCAGGAGTTAATGATATAGCAGGTTAACCGCCCGTAGGAAACCATGTCGGAAGCTGACAGTGAACACAGCATTGATAACCGCCTATGGTTAACGTTACAACAACCGTCAGGTCGAAACCGCCAATGGGAACCGTAGCAAAAACCGCCACGGGATTACATGTGAACATGTTGAAGCATTGACCTCCAGATCGAAAACTGTCAGCAGAACCGCCAGTCGTTAAACCGCATGGTCGGTCACCACTCACATGAGTTTTCCAACCTCCACCTGGTTAAAGCTAACTGCAAACAGTTTCAGTGTTTATCCAAAGTATTTTTGGGTTTTTTTGATAAGTTTTGTAAAACAAGTAATGCGAGGACCATGCAACCTACCTTAGGTGTCAATTGCCAACTAGACCGAGGCTTCCAAACATCTGGAAGGCAACCAATTCACCTAGAACTTAGCTAAAATAGGTTTTGATGTACTTGCAGGCCTATAAAAGGCAGTTTTACTTCATTGATGAGAAAAGGAGTGGTTTTGATATTTTGTTTGCAGATTCTGGTGGTCATAGGCAGTTTTGTTTTCAGTGTTATGGGAGCATCCGAAGTCAGAATTAGGAACCGTAAGAGGCATTGGAAAGCTGTTTCAGAGGGCTATCTGATGACAGTGATCAAAAGTGTCTGCATGTACATTCAAACTGATCAAATATATGTGTAATCAACACCTTCTTCTCATTCCTAATAAAAAAGTGAACCTGGAGACGTAGTCCATCAGGGACGAACTCCGTCATCAATCTTGTTGTCTAGTATCACTGTGTTTTTACTATTTTCAGTTCTGTTATGCATATTTTTTATGATTAATGAGTTGTCGTGAAGTGTTCTTCTCAAGCAATTATCTTCGATTTCCGCACTTTCAGTTAACATTCAAATCATAAATGGCTAATCACTTCTACATCATTTTTTAGTTTATGATCATTTCAGATCATATAATTTGGTATCAGAGCAGGTTGCGTTTGTAGAATTTTCCATTGAATGTTAACTAGGTCAAAGTCGCAACGAGGAGAAGGAATCCTTGAGCAGATCGATCCAGAGATTGGAAAGCGATGAGTCAATCATAAATCGACCATGTCAGGACCTGATGCAGGTGAAAACACTAAAACTAAGATGAGTGAAGAACGGTTTCAACAAGCATTCTTAACTATGCAGCAAATGTTTGGAGAATTGTACGAAGACAAGAAGGCGAGAGATGCAGCTTCTTCTTAAAAGGCATCGAAGAAGGACAAAGGTAAAGGGAAGACTGATAAACTTCCTTCACCTCCATCATCTCCATCATCCTCTTCTTATTCTTCTTCTTCCAGTGCAGAATCTGAAACAGAAAAGAAGCCTAAGAAAACATCTCTTTTGAAACTTGATGTTAAATTTGAGATACTTGTTTATGATGGCAAAATGAATCCTGAAAAGCTAGATAACTAGATTAAGCAGTTGGAAGTCTATTGTCGCATACATAACATTTCTAGTGATAAAAATAAAATTCAGTTAGGTAAACTTAGAATGGGGGGAACATCTTTAATCTGGTGGGAAAGTAAAACTCATCTAGATGTAAAGCGTAAAGGAAAAGTCATCTCTTCATGGTTTAAGTTTTTAAAATCTCTTAGGAAACAGTTCTATCCTTTAGGATACATGCAGCAAGATGTTATTGATTGGCAGCATCTAAGGCAAGGTAAAGGGCAGAGTGTTCAGTATTTTACTCAGGAGTTCAGAAAGAAAGCATTGGCACTTGGTATTTCATTGGATACATGTGAAATTTTGTTAAAATACATCAGCAGTTTACATTCATATTTGCAGCATACTTTATTGATGTTTAATCCTGATGATTTTGATGAGGTGTGTGTTCAAGGCATACATATTGAATCAGGTGGCAGACCATTCAAGTTTTCATCGCAGTCATCCAAGGAGTTGGAAACCAAAGATTCCAGTGATAGTAAGGGGAAGAACAATTCAAAGAGAAATAAATCAGCAATCATTTAGAAGGAAAGACCTACTTGTTATAATTGCCAGAGAATTGGTCATGATGAATCGAAGTGCTGGAAACTTCATCCAAAACTTAAGCCCAAAAAGTTCCTTAAGGAGAAGGATGAAAAGAAGGCCATTGCAGCAGTCCAACAGGGTCTAGGTTCAGATTCAAGTGATGAAAGGAGGATAACTGCCATAGTTACGACAGGTAAAACTTCTGACACTCGTTCAAGTTCGGAAACTATTGCATCTTCTTTGAACATAAATCCTCCACATGAGGATAAAAGAGTTGAATTGTTTAACATAAGGATAACTTCTAAGCATACAAATATAGATACAATGTTTGACAGTGGATCACAGGCGAATCTAATCTCTGAATATTTAGTTAAAAATTTGGTTTTGGAAACACGGAATCATCCAAGACCTTACCCATTAGGATGGCTAAATAAATCAACTTAGATAAAAGTCACCAAACAGTGTCGATCAAGATTTTCCATAACATCTAATTACATTGATGAAGTGGAATTAGATGTGGTTCCAGTAGACATATGTGGAGTTGTCTTAGGAAGTCCTTATCTTTGTGATCGTCATGCAGTCTTTTACAGGAGAGAACATAAATATCACCTTAAGAAAGATGGGGTTGAATTCATTGTCAGGGCACATCAAAACAAAAATCACTTGAATTCAGTTAATCTTAATTAGATGAAGCGATTAATAAGTTCAAACAAGAGGTTTCTAATCATGTGTGTAAAGGATCAACATAACAATCAACATGATTCTTGTTTAAGTTATGCAACTCAGTTTAAAGATGGTTTGATTAAAGAGATAGAAACTTGTTCAGTTCTATGTAAAACCAAACATCTTATTCATAAGCAGGGATTACAACATGAATTACATTTTGTGCCTAAATATCCTCTTCCTAATGTTAGAATGAATCAAATCAGTTTAAGTTTGGAACTTAATAGTTGCAGGGATACAGGTCAGTATTGGGGAAAGTCAGTGTTCGATTTCTCTTGTATTGTGTCACCATGTCATGTCTCGAAAGGTTTGGAAACCTCTTTTCAAGTGGAGAGGAAACCTATTTGTTTTCATATCAAAGCCTTTTCTAAAGCATTATCAAAGTATCCAATACAGCAAAGTAAAACTTATGCATCAGAGGAAAGTGCTAATCAATGGAAACATCATGTAATAAATGAAGGGAAAGTGATTCAAACAAATCAACAGCTAAATCAATACTTTCATAATCAAACTAAGACGCAACAAATTTCACCTTACAGCTGGATAGGTTCAATGCAGCAAGTTCACTTAGTAAACAAGAAGCAGGAAATTATGTTAAATTAAGTAGTTGGTTTGATGTCAAAAGTATCTTTGATTGTCTCTGTCATTCCGCAAAATAGATTGTTTATACATGTTGATGGCATTAAACAACATCCAGTAGAGATTGTTTTCGCAGGATTGTGAATCACTAACTCATGATTCTTCGTGGAAAGAATTCAATTGCCATGTTGATAACAGGTTATTTTCCCATCATCACAAGTTGTTCATATTGCAAATGGATGAAACAAGTCACCGACTCGGAATGTACCATCGTCAACATCATCAGAGTCATCACTTGCAAGTGATTGATCAAATGTATTGGTACATCGTTAGGTCAAGGTGGAAAGAGAGAGAGTTCTACCCTCATTGACTATTTGATTAGTCAAACTTTTGTGGTCCAAAAGCTTTCAAGTGGAAAGGAATGATCCAGGAGGATTCCATTGATTCAGTTGCACAGGTGTTCAAGTGTCGTAATCAGTGTTCAGTGTCGTCATCACTTCAGTTCATCTTCGACAGTGTTGGTTATGGATCAAGTTGTTTAGGTAATTTTTATGGTTTTCAGGGCATTCATTTGAGATGTTTTAGTGCATGGCTGTCGACTTGTGTTCATCAACAGTTCCGCCAGGATTGGTCGACGACATGTGTCTTGTCATTCGTCTTCGCAGGTTTTGATGTGTCATTAATGGAAAAGGATCGATATGGTTTCGTTTTCGTCGCAACTATGGTTTGTGTCGACAATATGCATTAGTATGTCATCATGCGAAAAATGTCACTAATGTTGCTTAGTGACGAAAGATTGTACAAGGGTTGCCAAATTTGATTTACTAAATGCTAATCTATGTTCTAAATCCTAAACCTAACTCATAAACCTATGCTAAATCCATGTATTATCACATTCAAATCCTAACCCTAAATACCTAAGACCTATTTACATATAAACCTAAGCCTAAGTCCAAGACATGACATGGTTTAACCCTCGGCATATGTTTAAAACATATAAAACAATGTAAAATGCAAATTATCAACCCTAAATCGTTGACCCTAACCGCATCGGAAACCCCGATTACATGTGAATAGGTGTAAGTTAACCACACAGTCATGAGTTAATGATAAAGCAGGTTAACCGCCCGTAGAAAACCATGTCGGAAGCTGACATGTGAATGCAGCATTGATAACCACCTATGGTTAACGTTACAACAACCGCCAGGTCGGAACTGCCAGTGGGAACCGTAGCAGAAACCACCATGGGATTTCATGTGAACATGTTGAAGCATTGACTGCCAACTCGAAAATTGTCAGCAAGACCGTCAGCGCCTAAACCGCGGGGTTGGTCACCGCTCACATGAGTTGTCCAACCTTCGCCCGATTAAAATTGACTGCAAACAGTTTCGGGATTTATCCAAAGTATTTTTGGGTTTTTTTGATAAGTTTTGTAAAACAAGTAATGCGAGCACCATGCAACCTACCTTAGGTGTCAATTTCCAACTAGACCGAGGCTTCCAAACATCCAGAAGGCAACCAATTCACCTTAAACTTAGCCAAAAGAGGTTTTGATGTAGTTGCAAGACTATAAAAGGTAGTTTTACTTCATTGATGAGAAAAGGAGTGGTTTTTATATTTTGTTTGCATATTCTGAAGGTCATAGGTGGTTTTGTTTTCAATTTTATGGGAGCATCCGGAGTCATAACTAGGAACCATAAGAGGCATTGGAAAGCTAGTTCAGAGGGCTATCTGATGACAGTGAATTCATGCACATTTAGACTGATTAAATCTCTGTGTAATCAACACCTTATTCTCATTCCTAATAAAAACGATCGCCCATCTTGAAAGCGGACCCGAAGACGTAGTCCATCGGGGATGAACTCCGTCATCAATATTATTGTCTGGTATCACTGTGTTTTTACTATTTTCACTTCTGTTATGCATAGATTTTATGATTAATCAGTTGTCGTAAAGTGTTCTTCTCGAGCAGTTTTCTTCGATTTCTGCACTTTAAGTTAACATTCAAATCATCAATGGCTAATCATTTCTACATCAGTTTTTAGTTTATGATCATTTTAGATCATTGGCCCTCACATATCGCATATCGTAGCAGTAATTGATTTGGGTTAAATAATCAACCCTGACACAAATAGGTTGCGATGCGATCTAATCACAATCACAAATCACAGATCGACTTGTATTACGAAAATTGACCCCTGGTAGGTTGGGTTGTGATGTGATATCATAATTGCATATCGCAGGAAAACACAAGTCCCACTAAAGACTGTCGCTAGTTCTTCGCTGATTGCAATGAGCGATAAGACCCCGAACACGGGATTTTATATGTAACAGTTTAAGTTCCCGTCAGGTCCACCGATATCTCAATTGCAACATTTTGTTGTGTTAACAAGACCTTCCACCCGCAAACGCTCACCAATTGCAATGAGCGATAAGACCCTGGACACAGTATTTGATATGTAATAGTTTAAGTTCCCGTTAGGTCCACCGATATCGTAATCGCAACATTTTGCTCTGTTAACAAGCCCTTCCACCCGCAAACACTCGTTGATAGTGATTTGCGATACGGCCGACAGGTTATGGCTCGCAATGCGATGAATTTCTCACTCTATCAGTGGATTTTGGAGTGGAAATGTGGTTTTTGGTTGGATTTGGAGCATTTTGTCGAACGAATAGGGGAATAACTGGGAGAAGTCACAACTTCTTCAGTTCTTATCCAAATTGGATGCAAAAAGTGTCAATTCTAGCAGTTTTGGTGATTTTGAACTCATTGTACAAGCTTCAGAGGCATTTGAGCATGGAAAACACATTTTTTGTGTAATTTTAGCATAATAGAGAGGCCCAAGCCATTGGAATCTGGACCAAGGAGACGTAACCCAGGAGGAGTGAACTCCTTTATCATGTGCTTGTTGTGTGTTGTATTTTGATGTTCTTTGTTGTTATTTTGTTGTTGTTCAACATAGGTTTTTATGTTAAATTGTTTATAACATTTACATAGGAAACTCTCATGGGAATCAGTTAATTAAGCAAAAGTATTGAATCCTTAAGCACTTGATAAGCAAATGATAAGCATCTTCGGTTTTATTCTGAATGGGCAATTAACACAACATTACTAATCTGCTCCATTTCAGATCAATAATTTTGCATATTTTTTTAACGATGTGCTTTTTTACTTTGTGTCCATGCATTTTCCTCAATGTCTTGCTTCATGAAATTAGAAGTACAATGTGCATAATGTACATAATTCATATAAAGATATGAATTTTCCCTCAAATTATGATTTCAAAAAGATATTATGCAAATTTTAACACAAGGATTTCATTTTTCACTTTCAAGCATGTATTTTACAACATACCCTAATTTCATGCAAAAAAAAAAAACATAATTTCCATCTTGCGTTTTTTTCTTCTTCTAAGGAATTCATATCTCATTCTAATGAATGCATTACTCAATAGCCTCTATATACATCACCTCATCATACAAAATTCACCATTGGTATGTTTCTCCCTTACAATGGTGTGCATTCTAACAAGGTCAATTTAAACAAATTGTCTTCATATGGTCAACTTTAACAAATTGACCTTTAGTTTTTCAATGAAATTTTTAGCCTATTTGTATAGTAGGTATGTTTTTGTCTAAAAAATTAAATATAAGGCTGTATACATGTGTAACATCACAAATTACACCTTCTAAAAGTTGAACCAATCAATTTGGATCAAAATGTAGACTAGGGCGTGTATTTTACTCGGTGGTTTTGCCTTCGAATTTACATGAAATCCAAAGTCTAGGTTCTCTGAAATCGTACCTGCCTGACGTCGTTCACCATCCATTGTCTCCACGTTGCGGTTTGGGTTTTTACCTCTCTGTAACTCCGTTGTTCTCATTCTGACCTCCCTTACCTTCTCTCGGTCTCAATAGCGACGGGCTTTCACAATTTCACAGCGGCAGCTAGCGTGGGTCTTTCGGAGCAGTTATGGACATAGACCTTACGAACTATTCAGAAGACCCACTAGAGGGAGCCTCCATCTGGACATCCCCCCATGCAAATCCGGCAGGCCTGTTCCCTTTCGGCAGCGAATTGACTGACACCATCGCGATGTTGCCCTTGATCTCGGGGCCCTCATGCTCGGTCGTTACCCTCCCAGAGGCCACCCCCTCCTGGCCAACTTTTGCTACCCCACCCCCGTCGTTGTCCACCCTACATTTTGCGACCCGTTCAATAGGCCTTTACCTAGCCGTCTGCTCCTCAGGCTACCCATCTTTCCCTCCATTTGCCAGTTCTCACAATCCTTCAGTTGCTCCCTCCAGCGAACCCTTGGCCACATCGCTAGGGTATCCTCCTGCGGTGAATATATCGGCCCCCCCATCAGGCAGCTTCACCGACATCCCTCCTATCTCTGGCACCTTCCCCTCTGGGCCGAGTATAAACACTACAAACCCTCAATCAAACCCTCCTTCAAGCGGCACTCAGCAAAACTCCACTGATGCAGGGCACAGACCAAGCAAAAAACAGAGGTGTGTAAAATCCAAGGCACAGGACATCATCATCAGCTTGGGAGAGGATATTCAGTGGGGAGACACCATGGACACAGCGGACAGAGTCCTAGTTGGTAGGGTTCAGGGGCGAAATTACACTGCGGCTCGGCTAAAGCAATGGACGGCTGAAGTTTGGGGACAACACATGGCCAAGCTTCCTTTCGTCCAAACTTTCGTCAGGGGATGGTTCGCGTTGAGGTTCACTAGAGCCGAGCATACAAATTGGGTCCTATCATCAGTTTGGCACATTGAACAAGCCCCCGTCCTCCTGCGTCAGTGGAACCCCGTTTTTGATCCAGAGAGGGAGCAAATTGGGGCTGGCCCTCTATGGGTCTGCCTACTAAGACTACCCCTGTAATTCTGGTCTGAAGACATCTTTTAGCGCATTGGGAACTCCTTGGGCACATACTTGCAACATGAAAAATCATTTCTCTCCACCGGCATAATGGCATACGCAAGGATACTGGTTCACTTAGATATCAAGGAGGGATTACAGGAACACATTACCATCCAATGGGTTCCTTTTTGGTGCAGGAGGTGCCATAAGGTGGGTCATCTCTTTTGGGACTGTCCCATCAACAACAAAGAAATAGCAGGGGAATTCGGCAAGGCTACACCTTCCAAAGACTCATAAGTACATGGGGAGCATCCCCCCCCTAAAGATTCAAAGACACATATCAACCTTGAAGCATCAAAGGAAGCACCAGCTAAGGAGGCTTCGAAGAAGTGCGGCAAGGCACCATATTTTCCTCCCTCTCCTCCGCTGACCAGGGCAAGGGAAGTTGTCGGGGTTGCATTATCTTCAAGTATGAACACTTCTATTCCCTGCTCTGTTAATATCTTTTCTCCTTCTGAAAGCATAGCATTTTCTTCTGTAATTAGTCAGGTCTCGGCCTTCATCTCTAAGCCCCCCATTTCTCTAGCATGCCCCCTCCACAACCCCTCACCCACATTCTCTTGCACTCCACCTTCCTTCTCGGAGGAAGCCCCCCTCATATCCTCTGCCTCTGATCATGGACCCCCATCCCCCAGATACCCGCTTCAATCCCAGGTGAAAACACAAGCCCCTTATTCTATTGGTATTGGCCTGGATACCCCTCCCATTCCTCCGAAGCCTCCCTGAGGACATCCTTCCTCCCTTACCAAAGAAAAGCTACAGGACAGAGATGAGATAGCATCTAGGAAGAAAAACACCATTGACAGGGTACTTAGAGCTCTAAACACCCTGGTCGATCCCCCTCCATGAAGTTGTTCTCTTTCAATTGCCGAGGGTTAGCTAAGCCTGATAAAAAACTAGCTCTTCGCAGACTGATCATCTCTGAATTAGTCGATGTCATTTTCCTCCAAGAAGCCTTGGGCTCAGCTGAAGTCATCATCCACCTGCTTTAATCTATGCTCTCAGGTTGGTCCTTTCTATATCTTGATGCAAATGGATGCTCGGGTGGCATTGCACTGGGGTATAACACTCGAACCATCAATATTTGCAACAGCTGGGGAGGCAGTGGGCATATTGGGGCGGATATTTTCTCATCTGATCTGGGCATTGATATTAGGCTGATAAATGTGTACGGGTCATGCCATCACCGTCCAGACTTTTGGGACCATTTACTAAGCTCTGATATCTTGCAAAAGGATTACTTAATCCTTGGAGGGGATCTAAATTTCTCCATCGGCCTCTCTGACTCTTGGGGACATCACGCCCATATTGATCCTCTAACATCATACTTTGAGAACATCCTGGAAAACCACATTCTTATGGTAATTCCATCAGCAAAATTGCATCCCACCTAGAGGAACAACAAAGTTAGTGAAGACAATCTCTCCAGAAGACTTGATCGCTTTCTTATTAAGGAGCGCCTACAGAACATGGGTTATAATTATCGATAATGGGTGGGATCAGGAGGTATCTCAGATCATTTTTCGATATACCTAGAATTAAGAGGGGGGTTTAACAAGCCTAAAGGCCCTTTCAAATTCAACTCTTCTTGGTTAAAGGATGCATCTTATGCTCACATGGTTACAGATTACTGGAAGTCACACCCCCTGATGCTGGAAGGAATATAGCAGAAGGCTTTGCACATAACCTAAAAGAGTTAAAGAGGCTCTTTAAAACCTCGGCGCACAAAAATAGAGTGCAGGATGATCAAACCCTAAGTGATACTGAAGCAGAGATTGTTAATTTCGAAAATAATTAGGGAGGGGTCTTCACCTAGAATGAACAAAAGGAAAAGATCACATCCTTATTATCTAAGAGATGAAAAATCATAAAGGATCGATAATAGTCCTAGAGATTGTGAAGTAGGGCAATCTAGCTGCTAGAGGGAGATGATAATACGAAATTTTATCACAAATTTGCAAATGGCCGAAAAGCCATCAACTCCATATGGCATCTCACGAATGAGCAAGGGAACATAGTCAACACGCCACAACCCATTTTAAGTAGATATACAGGGCTCCTCCAAATGCCACTCTTGCTAAAGTCATTCGAGTGGCACAACTATTTCCCCGATTTGTGGATCAGGAGACTGCCATGGAATTGAACAAGGAAGTCACTCTAGGGGAACTTGAAGCCACACTAAAATGGTTCAAGTGAGACAAAATCCCAGGGCCAGATGGATGGTCAGTGGAGTTCTATTTGGCTTTTTTTGAGACTCTTGGAGAAGATCTCCTTAAGGTCGTTGAAGATTGCAGGATCAATGGCAAGATGTATGAAGCTTTCAATACCACTTTCATAGCCCTCATTCCCAAATCCGATAACCCGGCCTCCTTTGATGATTTCTGCCCCATATCCCTGTGCAACTGCATTTATAAAATCATTTCCAAAATCATAGCTAACCGCCTCCGCCCCATCCTATCCACCCATATCTCTCCTGAGCAATTTTCTTTCTTGCAAGATCGTCAAATCCATGAGGTGGTCGGAACTGCACAAGAGGTACTGCACTCTCTACAGTCAAAGAAAATGAAAGGTATGATCTTAAAGGTAGATCTCTCCAAAGCTTTTGATAGAGTAAGTTGGTTGTATATCAGAATGCTCCTAACACACCTTGGCTTCCCATATGAGTTTATTAAATGGATCATGTGTTGTATAACAAATATATCCTTCAGTGTTCTTGTAAATGGAGCAGCATCGCCTTTCTTTCACTCAGAAAGAGGCCTCAGGCAGGGATGCCCTCTGTCTCCCCTACTATTCCTACTCATCATGGAAGGGCTTAGCAGACTTATTAAAGAGGAACATAATAGGGGAAGGCTCAAAGGAATCAAAATCACTGACAGATGCATCCTGACTCACTTATTATTTGTGGATGATGTGTTGATATTCCTCAATGGAGGCATAGGGGACCTGACTATAATGAAGAATACCTTCTCTTTATTCCAAACTGCCACTGGCATGGTTATCAACTGCAACAAGTCCACCATTACAACTCCTAGATGCTCTCCCCATGAGATACAATTTTCTCTCCATAGATTCCCCTTTACCCTTCTACGAATGGAGGATGGCCTTAGATATCTGGGATACAGGCTAAAGCCCCTGGGATATAAAATAGCAAATTGGACATGGCTTATCTCCAAATTGGAAAGGAGGCTCAACATCTGGTACCACAAGTACCTATCCAGGGCAGGCAGATTAGTACTCATAAAAGCAGTTCTTGAGGCCACTCTGGTATATTGGATGTCCTTAGCATGGATACCCAGGGGTATCCTCTCTAGAATACAAAATCTATGTTGCAGGTTTCTTTGGAAGGGTAAACAGTCAGGGAGAATCTTTGCTTGGGTCAAATGGGAGGTGCTTACCCTACCAAAGAAATGGGGAGGATGGGGCATAAAGAAGCTGGAGGACTTCTCCTCAGCACTGGCAGCAAAGCTTGGTTGGCAACTAATCACCACGAACAGCTTGTGGAGTATGGTGGTCGTTTCAAAATATATTGCACCTCTAAATCTGATGGACTGGCTATGACAACCACATGGAAGTAACACAAGGATATCAGTCATATGGAAGGTAGTGCTGAAATCACTGGCCATTATCCGAGCGGGCCTTACCTGGAGAATACAATCTGGCACATCTGTGCGTATAGGGGAAGATCCCTGGATTGGCTACGAGAACGCTCACAGGCTGTCTATAGAGCTTAAAAACCATCTCAGCATTGCAGGCATCACCCATATCTGTCATATTGTGGACCCTGATCATACCACCTTGTTTCAACAAGCTTGGAAATCCACCCGCACCCTGCACATTCCACAGCAATGGGAGCAACAATGGGCTGAATACATTGTGGCCTTAACTGAATCTCACATTAGAATTTTTGAAGGGGAGGACGAGATAATCTGGGCACTTGCAAAATCAGGGAAATACTCCCCCAAGGAGGGTTATCTTGTATTAGCCGAGACTCATCGACCACAAGCTATCGAGCTCTAGTGGAAGCACATGTGGAAGCTCAAAGCACCCCCCAAGACCCGACTTCTCATGTGGACAATCCTCAAATATAAGATCCCCACAGGTGATAACCTCCTCAAACGTGCACAGCACAGACCATTTTGGTGTTGCTTGTGCAAGAACAACAACGAAGATGTAGACCACCTTTTCCTCGCTTTCCAGGCTACAAAGGATCTCTGGAACTCGATCCTATTGACCTTTTCCTCCCAGAACAGATGGCAGGGCTTGACAGTAAAGGATGCCTGGTCTACATGGTGGACCAATGCAGCCCCGACAAAGGCCAGAAACCTACCCCTCCTTATTTGTTGGGCAATTTGGATAGCTCGCAATAGATACATTTTTCAGAATATTTCTCCCCATTGGCCCTCCATCATAGCTCGTATCCTGACAAACTACAACATCATCCCTGAAGATGAGGAAACCTCTCTACCCAGAACCATTGTCCCCGAATCCATAAATTACTTACAACCATGGGCATTTTTTGATGGTTTAGCATAGGAAGCTGGATGTGGGGGAGGTGTCATATTGTACTTATCTGAATCCCACCACTTCCATATTCAAATGGGACTGGGGAGAGGCACAAACAACTTCGTTGAGCTAATCACAACAAAATATCTCATACAATTTGCATTGGAAAAACATTGTAGTAATCTACAAATGTATGGTGACTCAAAAATTGTCTGTAACTGGATAAACAAAATATCAAACTGCTCTGCATATTCTCTGAGACATATTTTGGATGAGGCACGCCAACTCATTACACATTTTGACTCATTAGTATGTTTTCATATTTACAGGGAACGAAACATAGCTACCGATCTACTATCCAAAGACGCTGCGGTCAGGCCTCTCAGCACTTGGTTGATTTAGGAACAAAGGGATGGTACTCATTACCAGTTTTACCGTGGAACGTTTATGGACATCACAGACTAAATGGCTCAGTTGGAGCCTGGTTTTTTTACATTTGCTACCATTTGTAAATATTTCATGCTTTTAAATTATCAAATGTATATATAGCATACATACACTCTCTATGTGGATTTATTTTGTTTATTGTTGTTGAACTTCTTCTTAGAATAGTGCCTCCTTGCATGGATGCAAGGAACTATTTTTTGCTAAATTGGAGACTCCTTTCTGCGACAGGCACCCTACTTCACATACAGCATATGCACTTTGCATATACAACATGTAATTTTCCTTAACATAATGAAAATTACGATTTTTCCAAGGGAAAAAAAACCTCGTGTTCTTCAATTTCACTTTAAATGACATCAGTAAATTTACCATATATGTAACTCCATTGTACTACTTGTAAAAAAAAATTTGGAGCTACAAAAAAGCTAGAGCAAGCATTTTAATTGAATATGTAACTCCATTGTACTACTTGTAAAAAAAAATTTGGAGCTACAAAAAAGCTAGAGCATGCATTTTAATTTGGTCACTTAGGACAATTTTGACCTTCCAAATTACAAGGCAAACTATGTCTCTTTTTCACAACCCTTATTAAACTTGCGTTGAAAAATTAACAACTTGAATAGGTATAATATGATAAACCATACCCTCGTCAAATTTCACAATGCAAATCGAAATACAACCTTGGCTTACTTTTTACAAACAAGTAGTGCATCTTTAGGGTTTTACTATGCATTTTTTGCATACTTTTTACATAACATAGTATTTTATGGCTACAAATTCAAAATTAAGTAAATATTTTTATGTAAAATGACTTAAAAAATCATTTACAATTTGAAGCATTCTAATAGAATGGGTTTTAAGAAATGGAATTTACAATTTGATTTTAGTGTAGTTTTGTGTCTCCTTTGGTTTTACAAGGAATTTTTTAGCTTTTATGCACAATAGGTAGTTTTTCATCTAACAATGTCAATCTAAGGTTATATACAAGTGTAAAATCAAAAATTACACCTTACACAAGTTGAAACACTCAATTTGGGTTGAAATTGAGACTAGGGGTGTGCATTTTAGTATGAGAAAATTTTGTCTTCAAATTTATATAAAATCCCAAGTGTCGGTGCATGAAACTAACCTCTCCTACTCTTCAATTGCATTTTAAATGATATAAGTGAATTTACCATATATAAACCTCCATATTTTAACTTGTGAAAAAAAAAATGGAGTTGAAGGGAATCTTGGGCATGCATTTTTATTTGGTCACTTAGTACAGTTTTCACCTTGCAAATGACAAGGCAAACTTTACCTCTTTTGCACATCAACCCTTTTTAAACTTGCAATTACAAAATTAACAAGTTGAACAAGTTTACTATGATAAACCACATATCCGACAACTTTCACAACTCAAATATAAGGTATAATATGACCTTGGCTTACTTTTTACAAACAATTTTTGCATTTCTAGGGTTTTACTAGGCATCTCTTGCCTATTTTTACACAACATAGTCTTATATATATATATATATATATATATATATATATGCAAAATGAATTATAAGTAAATTACAATTTTGAAGCACTCAAATAGAGTTACTTTTGAGACGTGCACATCCATTTTAGTGTAGCTTGCCATGCCTTTTGGTTATACAAGGAAATTTTAAGTCCTTATGCACTACAAGTAATTTTTACTTATAATATCAATCTAAAGTTATATATAGGCATAACATCACAAATTACACCTTCCACAAGTTCAACCACTCAATTTAAGTCGCAATTGATACTAGAGCATGCATCTTACTCTCAGGTAGTTTGGCATTTAAATTTACATGAGATCCCAAATCTAAGTGCATAAAAACAACCTTTCATATTCCTCAATTGCACTTTAAATCATATAGTTTATATATATATATAGATGGATTTACAAGAAAAATGAGCCATGTCTTTTAATTTATTCACTTTAGAGTTTTGAATTTCCAAATTACAAGGCAAACTTCGTCTCTTTTGCACAACCCTTTTTTAACTTACAATTGTGATATTAACAGCAACATCATGAAGTCTCAAATCTCGATTCATGAAAGCAACCTCTCCCATTCTTGAATTGCATGTTAAATGACATAAGTAAATTTAGCATATATGTACCTCCATCTTACAACTTATAAAACAATTTTTGGAGATTAAAGGAAGCTTAGGTGTGCATTTTAGTTTGGTCTCTTAGTACAGTTTGGCCTTCCAAATGACAAAGAAAACTTTACATGTTTTGCACATCAACCTTTTTTAGACTTACAACTGAAAAATTAGAAACTTGAAAATAAGTAATATGATAAACCACACCTTCAACAACTTGCACAACTCAAATTGGCTTACTTTTTACAAAGTTGTGCATTTTGACAGTTTTACTAGGCATTTCTTGCCTATTTTTGCACAGTTGAGCCTTTTTATGACTGCAGAACATTTTACGACTGTGGTTTCTTTTATGACTATTGAGTATTTTTGCATAGCAAAGTATTTTTAAGTATTTTTTAACATAAATTAGGATGTGATATTTTTTTAATAAATAAATGATATTGGATGATATCTTATGTGATGGTTATTTACAAACTTGAAACATGCTTAAGAAAAAAGGAAAAGGGTGAATCTTGATTGGTAAATAATGGTTCGTGCAAAATTAAAGGTCATAGGAATTACAAAAACTTTAGGTTGTGAACTCATGCGACGAAGCCATAAGCATAACTTAGAAACAAACTATTCATAATTTAGACATTAGCTTAAAAGTGCCCATGAAATTTTCAAGTAATTTCCATGTCATAATATGTAAACTAATCAAAATATTTTAAATTTAAAAAGAGGTACACATAAATATTTTGAAGGGAAAAGAATAAAACTACTTTTTTGAACACGTGTTTTAAATGTATCTTCAATTTTTATCAATGTGGATCTTCTCAAAAGTATGCATAACAGATATTCTTTGGATGTGGAATTCAATTTTGCATCCAACGAGTGTCTACACTTGAAATTTGAGTAAACCTATAAGGAGATACGCCAAAAATACAATTAAAAAAATAAATAAATAAATAATTCCCTCCAAAATTCATAGCTCTTATGTTATTATTTTCACTATTATTTTATTATTTTTCCTTTAGAGGCCACTTTTAGGCTGAAATTTCCTCTAATTATTATAAAGATGCATTAAAAATTTATAAAAGATTGCAAATCCTAAACACCAAAGAGCACAACAAGCATCATATACAAGATGAGCCAAAACAATATTGATCTTCCTTTAATTCCTCATAATAGTAGAAACTTTACATGAAAAACATCACAATTACAATATCCATTACAAAATTAGGCAAATTATAAGATAGATTCTAAACCTTGCTTCTCTCCAAAGATTCCTCCTAAGGTCTCTCTAACAAGCCTCTCCTTTCTTATCTCTCTACTTGAGGCAAACTATTATTGTGATTGCTTGAGGCGCACTTCACCTTGTTGGCTCCATTCAACCACCCCAATTGATGCTCAGAAGTGTGTTTTATTTAGTCACCAACTTCACACTATAGGGTGGTATCGAAGCAACTTACAACATGAATGGATTCCAAATTTGGTAGTGCGCCAAATGGTCTAATGGAAGATACAAATTGCAATATGGATATGGAGGGCACACCACTAGAAAGGAAGACAATATTAGAAGGGATTATTAATGGTTGATGATGTGCTGCGAAGCAGGCACTTGAGGCATGTTAGTTTTCAAAACCTATCACTTGGAATTTAATTCCTAACATAAAAACTTAATCAATAAACACACAACTAGGTTCCCAACAAAATATTCAATGGAAGGAAAAATACACAAACAATATCAAACACATATGACACACATATGTTTTCCCAATCAATATTTCTTCATTAATAAATTAATTTGAACCTACTTGGGCTCTCGTCCTAGGATAATGGCCCACGGAGGAATTACATATACAACAATAAGCCTTGAGTTATCCACCTAATCAAACCCTATATTTTCCCTTCCATCTTCCTTAGTTGATATGGACTTGTCTCCCTCACTACTCCTTGCACCTTCCTCACACCTAGCACACTAGAATCTCACACCCCTCTACCTGAGGCTAGTGTTGTTGTATGGTGTGTCTTCTCCCTCTCCCTGGCCTTGATTTTATAACTTTACATTGAGCCAAAACCCTAATCTCAAAGTAATTGACATCTGAGATGAGATATTGCCTCACTTGAAATCAATGACTAAGTTTAAAACTTATTCACTAAAGTAAATTTCTTCACTTTTCTTAAGTTTTTATTAGGTCAAAAAGCCAACATATTAATATGTGATTTTTCTTGAGTTAGACTTGAGCTAAGTTACATTAGCAACTTCTCACACTAGAGCAAGCATTCTACAGAGAACGTGGACAACTTATGCATGCATAGACACAAGGCCTATGCATAAGTACATGCCCAAGCTACAAAAATCAACATTCCCTCTTAGCAAAGGAGGTACTTCTGCCCCATTGAACTATCTTTGATCCTAGACTTGTATTTGCTACCTTGGTTTCTCCCTACGAACTAGGAGCCTCCTCTGCCACCTGTTGTAGAAATATCTTGGAAGTCCAACTCCCCTTGGCGTTGTTCCTAAAAGCCTCCTGCTCCTAACCAACCTTCTTGAGAGACTTTAAGGAATTTTTCAACTGCTCCTTCCTACCTGAACCTAAAGGCTAACTCGCTTTTCTCTTGTCATTGCTACTATGCTAAGTCCTTCTAGCATTGTTGTGAGTTTGTCTCGGTCCTTTGAGATAGCCACAAACTTTGTTTCCAATCCCTAGGCTAGTACGCTCTCCCTCTCTCCATATGAGGGTTGACCTCTGCCAATCCTGCTGGCATGCTCAGTTGGTATTTTCCTTCGTACCGTGCTCATTCAGCCACTACTGACTCATTCCTATTGTGGTGGTTCCTCTGCCCAGCAACTCTAAACAGAAAGTATGCCAGTGACCCCTTTCTAGCCACTGTGTTCTACTCTCCTGCAATACCCTTTGCATAGTTCTCTGCAGTCCTACATTGGTCCCTATGACTGTGTTGACGACTGACTCGGATTCTACAACTCCACTTGCAACTAGTGTCCTACGATACCTCTGATTACTTTCTCTCTGCAGCAACCCTTAGTTGTATGTTGGTGTTTTCTTAATTGCAAACCTAGAAGTTGGGTCTCACAACCCATGTACGCCCTAACATTGACTAACCTTTTCTGCCTCTTTACCTATCGGCCACTCCTGCAATGCAACCACTCAACCTCATGCACCATGGCTCACTTGCGGTGCTTGCTAGCGACTATTGGCCACTTTGTCAACGATTACCTTCACCCTGTTCTAGATCACTATTTATTAACACTCTCATGGACCCAACACCACATGTGATGACTTTCTCTACCCATTGCTAGCTCGTGACCCAGTCCCTTCGTATTCTTATGCTCAAGGTTGTAGCTAGCTAGGTGGCTCGATTGATGTCACATTCTCTTGCCCACTACCAGCTACTAACTACAATAGTCATCCCTTTACTGCTACCCTGTCGACTTTCTCCTCCTTTTGTTGGGTGATGGCTTCCTTCACTCGAGCTACTCTTTGTGTTGATTGGGCTTGGCTCCTCTAATGTCATCACTCATGCTCTCTCGTTTTCATGTTGTGACATGTGTGCTTTGCCTTTCCTGTCTCGAATTCTTTTCACATAGCCACAACAGCTACTCCCTTTTTAGCTCATCAGTTGATCTATGCCCCTGACGATCTCTACCACTAGTTTGATAGCTCCTGCGATTGTCCATCTGCAACCCTGTGTTGTTGACCTTAACGAGTGGTGGTTGTGTCTTGGACACCCGAACCTCTACTTATGACTTGTGCCCTTGACGTTCCTGCTATTGATTTACATGGTTAGTCAATCGAGTGATTTTTTTTGTCCCCACCTCCCCTCCCCTCCCCCGCCAACTCTGCTCCTATCACTACTTGAAGACAGCCCTATCATCCCCTTTGCAATTGGCAGCAGTGCTCTCAATTGATGCTTGTGGTAGCTGGGTGGGACATCAACATTGTCGACCACCCAATCAACCCCCCTACAAACTTTTTTTTTATTTATTTATTTTAAATTGTGCCCCTTAAAAGAAAATGACCCTTTCTTTAAAACAATTATCTTTAGTTGTTCAACTAATTTACTTCAGCACCAAAAAAATTATGCTCGTATGATCATGGCCCTGATGATCCAGTACGAATCTAACACCTACAATTCCGAGATCAGTTTTATTTTGAGTTCCAACTATGATACCATGTTAGTTTTTAGAACATGGCATGTACCATTTAATTCCTAGCATAAAAGCTTAATAATAAACACATAATTTCGTTCATAACAAAATATTCAACGGAAACACAAATACACAACCAATCTCAATTAGATATGACATAGATTTCTGCCCAATCAATAGTTCTTCATCAATAAAATAATTTTAACCTACGTAGGTTCATATCCTAGGATAATGGCCCAACTAAGAAATTACATATATAGCAATAAATCTAGAGTTATCAACTTGATCAAGCCCTAGATTTTCCCTTCGATCTTCCCCGACTGATTTGGATCTACCTCCCTCGTTTCTCCTTGGACCCGACACACTGGAATATCACACTCCTCCTAAGGCTAGTGCCAATGTATGGTGTGTCTTCTTCTTCTCCCTAGCCTTGCTTTTATAACTTTAATATTAACCCTAATCTCAAAATAATTAACGGATGAGATTAGATTTCGCCTCGCTCGAGATCAGCGATTAAGACTAAAACTTATTCACTAAAGTAAATTACTTTACATTTCCTAAGTTTTTATTAGGTCAATAAGCCAACATATTAATATGTGTTTTTTCCAAATAGGCTTAGACTAAGTTACATTAGCAACTTGTTCAGACTAGAGCAAGTGTTTTAAGGAAAATGTGGGAAACTTTTGCATGCCTAGACAGAAGGTCTGCGCAGAAGCACATGCCCAAGCTACAAAAATCAACAAGGCATAGGAATATGTGAGGATGGGCAAAATTAATACAACTAGGTATATCTGCACCCTAACTTATCATGGGCTTGTTGCAAGACAACTACCATGTTATATATATATATATATATATATATATATATATATATATATATATATATATATATATATATATATATGGGTGAAACACCATCAATGCCCATTTGACCCAACCAATCCCACTTCAAAACGTTGATGCAATTGTGGGTTGATGGAGAACCCTTATACTGCATGAACTAGTGTGGCTTTGTACCTTAACCCAATCAAGCCAATAACTTTAGGTGGCATCAATTACGATCAAAAATCTTACAATATGATTGGTCGTATTGGCTAACTTGGCACTTGATATTCACTCATGGAGAAAAATAAGTTTACTAAATTGTGATCATTGTTTATTATTGACCTTGGATGCTAGGAGAAACAGATCTACATCCAATAGACTGTCAGACATATTGTTCATTACCTATTTCAGCTTTACATTTCCTAGATATGCCCACATTGACCATATTTCTCTTAAAGTGACCTCTAGCTATGGAGTTTGGACTTTGTTTCCTCATGATTTAGGTTAGCTTTGCATTCTCACTTTCTACATTTTATTTTTATAGGAGTCGTTTAAGCACTTCCACTTTGTATTGACACTAGGGTACCACTTTATATTATTTTATCTATTTGTACTTTGTATCTTATCTTATATGTTTTTACTTTGTATCTTCTATGTCCATCCATTCCTTGCCTTTTCCATCTCAAACGAGCCAACTTGTTACACCTTAGTGGGCATAATTAAGCCCCAATGGGCCAAACCCACCCATGAGATGAAGATTTTGTTGATATGGAAATGTCACGTGGGTACCATGCGTCAAGCCAGAGACATTGGTGGGTCACAACAGAGTTCCACATGTCCCTATTTGTCCATCGAAGACAAGTCGAAAGAACAACAAAGATCAGACATAGTTGGAAAAACAAGGAACGTTGGAGCTCAAGGAAAAAAATAACAAAAAAAATTTGATTAAAAAATAGTATTTTCCAATAGTACAGTCAAGTTTATCCATATCATCAAAACTACATGTCATATTTATACACCCTATGTAGTAATGTGCATTAAGGATGGGCAAGAAGAGCAACAATGTTAAACAAGTTCATGAAGGAAAAATAATTTTCCTCGAGGAACAAGTGTGAAAAACATCCTGCCCCAAGGGAGAGTAACGCTGACCATGTAAAACAAAATAATAGTGTTGAGTATTCCCATGAAATTAAAGTAATATGGCCCATGGGAGAGGCAAGTTCAAATAGAAATATGCAAGGTGTGAGAAACAAAAGATCTACCCCTTAAAAGATACGATGTGGCATACACATCCATGCCCTTAAGGGCAATAAATGGGTACCCACTAGCATTAGAGAAATTTTGAGGTCTAAAATGGGCCTCCGAGGAATATTATAAAATAATAATGGAAATAATAAAATAAGATTATAATACATCATCAAATTTTAGAGGGTAAAAAAAAGAACTACTTTTTCAACTTATCTCCCTACGATTTTACTCAAATTTTGAGCGGGAGCACCTATTAGATACGGAATTTAATTCCTCATCCAATGAGTACACATGTTTCCTACTTTCGATGGACCCTACTACACGAAAAATGAAAAATACATGAAAAAATGTGATTGCAATCACGTTTTTTCATGTATTTCTCATTTTTCATGTAGCAAGGTCCATCGAAATTATGCAACATGGGTACCCTTTGGATGAGGAATTAAATTCTGCATCTAACAAGTGTTCCCGCTTGAAATTTGAGTAAAACAGCAGGAATATAAGTTGAAAATACGAGTTGAAATATATATATATACTCCAAAAATAGTGAATCATCCCCCACAATTGACATCCTCATCTTGAATCCTATTGGTTCTTATAAAGTTGATTTTGGTTGCACATTTTTATTTTAAATCTCATTTTAGACCTCAAAATTTCTCTAATAATCCATTTTCAATGAGTCATTAACCAATTGAATTCACCATTTAAAAATAGATCTAGTTCCTAGAAATACATAAACAAAACAAACAAACAAACAAAAACCAACCAACTCAATATACCATGAAAGCATTCGTGAGAGTGGTTTTAAGCATATTGAAATTCAAATCATGGGAAACATCATAGCACATGCCCATAATGATTCTTAAGAAAATTCACACACAATGGATGCATGATTTATCATTATCATAGGAAATAGAGAACTAAAATTTGCAAAATTGTAAAACACATAATGAAATCTTAATTCTTAATGAGTCCAAAGACATTGGTTGTGTAAGAGAAATTCACAACCCAACTATAGGCATCAAGTGGGGATGGCAGTGGTAAATTGGTGTATGAGACCAAGGTGAAGGAACCAACTATGGAATTATAGCACACTCATCGCTCCTCTAATATTCTCACTACAAAATATTCTAGGCACCTCGTCTAGTGATAAAAGAATGATAAAACTATCATAGCAATCATATTTCCCTTCTTTATCATACAATCCCTCATTAAATCCCCTCCCAGTTTGTGCTCCAATGCATGCAAGAAAAAAAAAACCATTAGTTGCCTTCTAGGAAAGCCTGGTGGATTAGTTCTTTGGCTCTTGCCTTGGCTTGGCTTTTATGCTCATGCAACACACCCATTCTTAGATTCATCGTGTTGGCCTAATCAAATTTAAAATTTGGAATGGAGAGAATATAGGACAATGAATGACAAGGTTTTTGTATTCCCACAAGTGATGGCACTATCCTTTCAATGTACCATTCCTTTACTCCTTATCTGAGTAGAGTTTCATTAGAGGATCGTGTATTTAAGATCACACAGATTAAACCCTATCATAATAGTGATGCATTTACAATTTAGACATAATTTAATCCAACACCTTCCTAAATTCAAATTGGGGTATTATAGACAATGTTGATTAATGATGAGAAAAGTTTGAAAAAAAAAACCTTGTTTATTAGAAAAGACAAGGCTAACTAGCCAAGCACAAAATGTGAGCAACCAAAAGCTTGCCTCTTGGAAAAGACCATGTTGACTAGCCATATGCATGATGTGAGAAACAAAAAAACTCACCTCTATAAAGGAGTTGGGTTGATCAAGAAGACAATACGAGAAAGCAAAAAAGGTAAAGGAAAGATAAACACAAGGGCATGGGTATTGAGAAAATCTAAAGGTGCAAGAATATAAATAACAAGACCATGAAGGCTAAAAAAAAGAAAACAAAAAACAAAAACAAAACAAAACAAAAAAACAATAAAAAGAAGGGGAAACAATCAAAGTGATGGAGATCAAAAGAAAAATAAGTAGGATTTAAAAACTAGGTAACAAAGGTTGAGAAAGCAAAGGTGGAGCAAAAGACAAGCCACAAAGGAAAAGAGAAAATGAAAGAAAAAAGAAAGAGAGATGGGTCTAAATTCTAATAATGCTGGTAGAAAGGTAATCCCAATTTTGTTAAGGAAGCATAGTCTAATTTATAGATGAAATGACCTTTTCATTAGAATCCAGCAATACAATTTCAAGTAATATTGTGATTTTTTTCTTTTTAAATACATTTTTGAATGCAAAAAATGGATTCAGCACCCTGAAAAAACCCATGAAGCACTCGAATTCTATAGATTAAACAACTTAAACTCAAACTTTTAAAAATCTTTGCCTGATTTTGGTTATAAGAAAGAAAAAAAAAAACCCTAAACAAAGCCATTTCATCTATTAGTTAGACTACGGGATCGTGATCCAAAGAGGAGCCATCATGAAAATTCATTGAAATGCCAAGGGGGGAATTGGAACTGGCTAGGGTAAGGGATGGAATTGAGGGCAATGTCAAAGAAGTTGAGATAAGTGGGGTGCATGAGTGAGTGGGTGGGTGCACATGAAAACTACAAAAGGTTTTCCTAAATAGAATGTGGTAGAAAGGAGACAAAGGAATAGCTCTGAGTCGAGAAAGGTAGTTCAGAGCCATGGTCCAATTAGATCAAGTGTAATTTGTGTGAGGCTATTGAATCTAAGAAGCAAAGGCATGAGGTTGCATTCACATAAGAATAAGAGCAAAAGAAGTGGTGAAGGACCCCTCATATTGGGTGGGATAAAATAGGTAAAAGGGAGGCACAAGAGTGGGGAACCTGGGGTAATAAGTGAGTGTAAGGCATATGTTAAGGACAATGATGCAGCAAGAGAGAACAAATGGTCCACAATTGAGATGACATGGAAGAAGATAGTCACAGAGAAGTCAACTCTTAGAATAATGGTGGCCTATGTTTTTATGTGGCAGTTGATATATCATTTGAACTTGTGGGGGTGTCTAGGTTGGATTCAAACATTGGCTAGGGGGCATCCTTTGTATGTTTGTTGGATTTTATATTTAAAGCATTGTTTAGAAGAACATAAAAACATTGAAGATGCTCATTCAGCGTCCATTAATGTCGGGTAAACCACTTACATTGCTTGTGAAGAAATTGTTAATAATGATAACAATAATAATCTAATTTAAAGTCATAAGCTAGCTAAAATTCAAATTAACATATGTGATGCCCTTGTTTGTGGAAAAGGGGGCTCCCTCTACATAGTAAATACCCTAGCCCCTCTGGATTCGGACCTATTACCCTCGAGGCGGAAACACAAGTTTATTTGCAAATAATGTTACCTTGGTTTTGTTGAAGAATCAAGGGCAATATGGTGTAGTGTGATTCTTCTTGACTTGATAACAATTTGTGGAGTCTTTTTACTTTTCTTGTTAGTTTAATCTTCTTCTTCTTATTAATGCATGTGTGTGTACTTCATCAAACTACTACCAAAAACATAAGAAAAAGAACACAAAATGTTGGCTCTCTGTCAGGGCCAAAACCTATCTTCTCTTGAGACAAAAACCCTTTAGTAAGTTTCTTTTATTGAAGCTTCTTATTGATTACTGCCAAACCCCAGACCCTTGACAAGAATATCCTCCAAGCACAAGTCAAGTCCTTCCTTCTTCCTACACTTTGTTTCCCAACACTTTGTCCTCCTTCCGACACTTCGTTCCTTTGCACTTCATCCTCCTACTTCTTTCGACAATTGGTGATAAGCTTTGTTATGCTTAGTTCTAGAAGAGATATTTTTCCTTGATCATTAGTGAACTCTTTCACATAAGATGATGCCTTCCTTCTCTTAACCAAATGAGCTTCTTCCTTGAGATGTAGGTACAGACTTAGTATGACTACCCTACATCCCTAATTCCTCGCGCATGTGGTGGTTTGTTTGATGTTGTAGCCTCTTTTATCCTTCGCTTGAGTGCCCTTCTTCTTCGCTTGATTGGGAGGCCTTATAGGCCTAGTTTACTAGCCCCAAATGGTGAGGTATATCAGTTGTGAGTTGTTGTTGTCATAACCGCAGAGACAGTCCTCCTTTTCTCACACGTGTGGTTGTAGTTTGCCCTAGAAACGGTCTTCTTGAGCTCAGTTGTATACCCTTCTTCTTTGATGCACTTGGAGATCCTTTCTTGTCCTCCGTTTGCCCTTTTCCCCCTACTTTTCTTCGCTAATTTCATAGATATGAGTGTGTTCTATTTAGAGGAGTGGACGGCCTCTATATATAGAGGATTGTCCCTCCTTTAGGTCAACTTGAGGCCAACTAGACATATTTAATCATCATTTTGTTGCTTGAAGGATGTCGTTGCAAGGAGAAGACTTGTTGACTTTGCTTGGAGGTATTCTCTTGACTCTAATACATAAATATACATGGTGTAACATGCCCTTAAGGTCTTCAACATTTTTCTTTTGACTTTTTGACTCACTTATAGCACTTTATTATAAAAATAATATATATTTTCTTGAATAAGTATAAATATCATAAGCACATTTATAAAGATCGAACCTAGTTACATTTCCTTCAACACTCCCTCTTAACTAGGGAGGTATTCATACAACATTACAAGGTGTTTGGCTATGTTTCAATCTTGAAGAATTCACATAAGAGAAACCGGATTTGCAATCCATCTGTTATAGCATCTTAATAACCAACATTGTTTCCACAACAAGGTCTTGACTGACAGTGCTTTCTCTTAATAGATCAGACAACAATGTTGGCAAGACCAATGACTTATAGACACCTTAGTCATTGTCTCTCAAGGTACATACCCACCCGGGTGTTCACTGAGTATGACCTTCTAAGACTATTATTGTCTTGGGTTCCCAACCCTCAAAGAATATCGGTCCTCTTGCCTACTCTTGTCTTGGATGCCCTACACATCCTCAGAGAGTATCGAATCCCAGATGATTATCCAATCCTCCCATTCTTTCTTCCCAAGTGAAGACAAGAATGTTGTGTCTCTCACTTCCTCTCAATCAAGGAAGACATGCCCAAGTATCCTCTGACAAAGTACTTGTCCAAGTTCCTTTGTAATTGGGAACTTGTTATAACTCCCTCTTAGCTAGGGACTTGTCCATTCACTAGCAACTTCTTCTTCGTGGGTCCTTCAACTGCTTGATCTTCTTCTTTCTTTCGATATCATGAAGTCTTGGTTTGAACTTCCTTTCGGTAGGGCACCATCCATCGATCACTTTCCTTCCTGGTTTGCCATGTCATTGCTTCCTTTGTGGAAAGTGGTCTTCTTGTCATATATCAGGATCTCTTGTCATTTGGCTACTCCTTTATTATCGTGTCCATGCTTCAGAATACTCTTCTCATGGATGCTTCGTTGAACTTGCTTCTTCCCATGCTTCAGTTGAATAGCCCTTCATGACTTCATCCTGTTATTGTTTCAACATTAAGTTTTGCTAGATGGCTTCTTCATCATCACATCTTCGTATAGTAGAGTCAATTATCTGCACCTTTCATATCTCCAAGGCCTTCATAGGTGTCAAGGGTCCTTTGATCTTTTTCTTCCTTTGTTAGAGTTGCCATGCCTTCTTTCAGGAGATGTCTTCAAAGTATCTTGTCAGATAGTGAGGTGATCATTGTGTTCTTCACATGCTAGCTTGCCCTAGAAATAGTTTTTTTGAGCTCGGTTGTATACCCTTCTTTTTCACTGCACTTGGAGATCCTTTCTTGTCCTTCGTTCACCCATTTCTTCCTCTTCTTCTCTAATTTCAAAGATATGAGTGTGTTTTATTTAGAGTGGGCAGACTCTATATATATAGAGGATTGTCCCTCCTTTAGGCCGACTTGAAGCCGACTAGAGGACAGTAGGCCGACTTGACATATTTAATCATCATTTTGCTGCTTGAAGGATGTCGTTGCAAAGAGACTTGTTGACTTTGCTTGGAGGTATTCTCTTGACTCTAATACATAAATATACATGGTGTAACATGCCCTTAAGGTCTTCAACATTTTTCTTTTGACTCTTTGACTCACCTATAGCACTCTAATATGTGCTAGACCTATTTCAATGAGCAAGAAACTCATTGACATATATTATAAAAATAATATTTCTTTTCTTGAACAAGTACAAATATCAACAACACACTTATGAAGACCGGACCTAGTTACATTTCCTTCAACAAATTCATGTTTGACATATTTCAGATTGAGGGGCACACTACCAACACAAGAGTTTCCACGCAAAGAATGTTCAATAGGTTTGGAGTCACCATTTGATTTTTGGGTTAAACTACGAAAAGTAGAAAGAAAAGCGAAGATGAAAGGTATGCCACTAAGTTAATTCAAAGATTGAATGTGTTTAATAAATGCAATTAATAATTTGCATTGATGAATTGTTTACTCCCTTTATCCTTCATGATTTTAAATTAAAATACTCCAACGTTGAAAGAAAAATGAATACCAACAAGAGCAAATTAAATAACCCTAATTTGAACCCAATAAAAAGAGCAATCAAAAACCATTTAAATTTTACACAATTCCTTTGTTATGCAAATAGTCAAGAAAGTATCCTAGAGTTGATTACTTTCCTAGGTGGACAAAAACTAATAGACAACAAGGGTCAAAATTTAATCCACGTCCTTAAGTGTCAATATTTCCCTCGTATGAGCAAGTAGGGATAATCCATCTTTGAACACGACCCAAATTCGTAACTAAGTATAAAAAGGAAGTGTAAATATGAGTGACAAGTGACTTTAGTGAAGATAACCTCTCTAGTCATGAATGTATGTTGAATCTTCCTTTGAAGTGGGCATCAATATTAACCTAAGTGTGACTAGGGGCAAAGCCAATAACATCACAAGATACCACTTAAAAAATCCAAGCCAATGAAGAGGAAACAACAATTGCAACATCTTCCAGAAGTGGAGAGTTGCTCATAATAGAGATTCCAAGCAAACCCAAGATAGAGGAAGGTGAAAGGAGATCACTCAAGTGCAAAACAACAAATAATCCAACACAATTTCTACACTAAATAGGGAAAGAGATTGAAGCCCCTTAAAAATGATAAGTGGGGGCAATCAAATAGAATTTGGGATGCTTTATTGTGTAGCTAGTCAAGGCATACATTATGGATGTGCAATTTTTTTTGTTGTAGTGACCTTGTAGGTGTTGACCACTTAAACTAGAAGAATTTAGGGCAAATCAGAAGTGACAAGGGAAAATAGATCCATGTTCTACATGTATGAACAAACCACTCGTCACAAGTATGATGTAGAAAACAAACCTCGTGGCCAAAGGTGTATCCCTAAACCCAAGACAAATCAATTTGACTACCCTAACTTCTGAAAGAGCATCCCTAACAAAAAGGGAGGTTTGGGGCTCTGAAGAAGCTTCTTAATTGGGACTATGTACATTGTACAAGTGACCAATCCACTAGGGAGTGATTTAACCATGGTAAGCAAATAGTCTATTAGGGCTATATATGCAACCAAATAGAAATAAATCCAAAATCTAGAATAAGGGATCCTACCATGGCACTAAACATCAAATGAGACACAATGCTTCTAGAGATAAAAGAGTTTGTTCTAGATGTGTTGTCGCATTTGATGTTTATTGTTGTGGTAGGGTCCCTTGTTCTAGACATCATTTTGCTTCTTATTTTGGTGTTCTGGTTGATTCCAGGGGCAAATTGAATAAAGTGGCCACGAGCATGATTGATGACATCAAAAGGGATTTGTTCCTTAATCAAGACTCCAAACCCATTCCATGTTTTTATATTCTAACACAAACCAATCTGGTAAGGCAGTCTAAAGATTCATCGGAGCAGTGTTACATGAGTAGTTCATTGTTTACTTAGTAATTTCATTAGTTTTTAGGAAAACACAAAGGGTGTTTCTTATGCCTTCCAACACAATCTCACACCATAATCCAAAGGTAAAGAGGACATGTTAATCCATGTCATGTCTTTGCTCAAATTTTCCTTATTCGGATGAAATCTTGACCAAATATCAAATGGAGTCCTTGTAAGTAGGAGAATAATACCCTGAGTGAAGATTGCTATGTGAAATCGTTGTGTGCAATGTTTCCCATCAATTTCCCCTCTAACCTTCGGGAAGAATAGGCCCATCTCTTAGCAATGTGTCAGGAGGCCACAAACCCAAAAAACATATTTGTGCATTCCATATATTCAATCTCATTGTCAGTCTGCTCCATCAATATTTTCTGTCTTGGGTTCTATGCTTTGTTATGAAGCTTTTCAGCCTGCTGATGTTTTAAAAACTGATTTTTTTTAATTCCGCCCTGCTCATTGCCCCAGACTTTGAAATTGAGACTACCAACTTCCACAAAACCTTGGAGTAAACCACCCCTTGGATGCCATCAAATTCATCTCATTTTCAGTCTGCTCCATCAATATTTTCAGTCTTGGATTCTATGCTCTCTTAAAAATACTTTCAGCCTGGTGATTTTTTAAAAACTGATTTTCTTTGAATTATGTCCTGCTTATTGCCCCAAACTTCGAAATTGCGACTACCAACTTGCACAAAACCCTTTCCCCTCGCCCTTGCCACCCCACCCTCACTTGACCTGGATGCCATTATCATCCTCAACCTGACAAAACCCCCATCTCATTGCGTCACAACTTCCTCATTCCAATAAGACTTCCGTTGTAAGTTCACTATGTTACTTTCACTACATACAAATGATGAGAAAATTTTGTACTTCACCATATACAAATGATGAGAAAATTTTGACCTTTGAAGTTCCAACTAATATTTGAGGCATCAAATACAAAGCCACTTCAATCAATAATCAATTTGGAAAATATATATATATATATATATACTACATGCATATTAATGTTCCATCAAAAGCATAAATGTACATGGCCAAGAATAAATACTATATATACTATATAGTACATGCATATTATTGTTCTATCATAAATGTACATGGCCAAGGATAAATACAACCCATCTTACACATGGAGCTGTAGGGGAGATAGCCCTGTATGCACATTGTATGCCTGCAAGGTGTACCCTCTCACGCTCAGATCAGGCTATAACATCAGCACAACGCACAGATGTCAGCCATACTTCTACGCTAGTGTTATACTGCCCATACATGCTAGCATGCCACCCTGCCAAGGATGGCCATAACCCCAGTGCATAAATCCCCTGCTGCCTCTGTGTACAATGGATTATGTTTATCCTCCTCACATATACATATACGAGTTTCCAACTTAAACTCCACAACCATTCATAAAAGTAATTCTTTGTTATTACGAATACTTCAAAGTTTGAAACTTGATTGTGTCATGCTTGTGGCTACTCAATGAGAAGATGTTGTATCATGCTTTGGTGAAACCATATCCAAGCACACTTACAAAGCCTAGTTAAAATCAATTTGATAAATTGTGCATTCTAAAAACAAATTTAACAGGACTTCTTTATCTTAGATAATCATCTTAATCCATCAGAAAGATGAACTGCATATACCTTTTCATTTCTTCATGAAAATTTGTCATCGCATTGTTATGCTTAGGAAAAGCACAGAACCAATGCTGTATCATCTCCTGATAGAATGGAATCATCTAAATGCTCCATGGTTGCACTGAGCTCTGGAGTAGCACAAAATATGCAACTTGAATTATGTTTAAATCTCAATAAGCCTGTTTATGGCAGCCACATGTGCATGCACACTTTCAATAATATATCTAGTTAGTTTGGAAAGTTGATAATCAGATACACCATCATTACCAAGATGAAAATTGGATTATATCATGGGACAAATTTATGCTCATTTCCATGATGCATATAAAGTGCTTACACAATCAAATGTCTGAAAGATAACAATGTTCAACTGCAAAAGTTTATCCATCCGATGCAAATAAGTGGACAGTCTTTAGAAAACATGAATAGTAGTTTGAGGTTTCCAAGAGCTGTTTGCATATTCCTGAATAAGTTTCTAGAAACCTTCTCTTGTAGGAAAGATTATCCCTTTTCTCCTAGAGTAGAAAAGAGCGGAAGGTTATCCATAATTATCATAGCAGACCATTTCCAGGTTCTTTCTGGCATAGGGAGATCATATACTTAGTTCACAGGCTAGTTAATGATCATACAAACGAAGTTAAATTCTAATCAATTGGCAACGTTATGAAAATGCCAGAGCAACCACAGCAACCAGATACCCAGATCCTGCACTCAAAAGGGATTGATATTGCAAATTATGTGCTATCAACTCAGAAGTAATAAAATGGTGATTAATGAAAAAGACTATAATTGAATAAAAGGGAAGAAATGACTGTAATGACAATTAACTATTAAGAAAGAGATTAGACTACTGAAGATAATAAAATTGACATCGGATGCTTTCTCCAACTCCAGAGAAACCATGCTGAGAAAGCTTGATCTGTCAAGACTGACATCCCACTCCTTTTGAGTGCCACACTGGAGAATTACAATATGCACAAGCATCGCGACAAGGAATGCAGAACTATAAGAGATATTATAATTTCTCGAGTGCAGAGATATCAAAATCTAATATTGAAATACAAAGAACTCTCTCGTAAGATTAAATATTTCATGAAATCACAACATGACAAGAAGAATGAAGCCTGTAATCAAAATGAACAAGCCTATTTGTCTCAGGCATGATTCACATGATTCCATTTTCAGAAAATATTTTCCACACTTTCCATGTCATTCTATTCTTCACTTTCATTCATGCCTGAGTTGAATAAAGAATTTTCGATTGAAGGACTGTTACTCTCAAAGACAAATGTTTTCCACAATGCCAAACCCTGACCTCCACATCTAAGTGCCTGCTAAATTCAGAGGCAAAAAGTTACTGCTTCATGTGCATAATATAGACCCGTTATCTGCAAATAGAGGTACAGAAGGGACAAACGAGGATTTGACAAATTGGTACCATCTTTCATGCCCTGAACAAAAGTCAAGATTGTATACCAAAGAGCATGATGTCTACATTGGTTTCTCCTCATCTGAGCCACTGCAAGACAACATTGGCTTCCCTGATTTTGATGTGCTGCCAACAGCTTCCTTAATTCTACTAAATATAAGCTTGACCGGTATACAACTAACTACAGGCATTTGAGCAAGTTTTAATGGATGGGTAGATTCACTGCTCTCTTTCCTGAATTTATGTTCAACAGCTATTGAAGACAATGTCCTCGTCTTCTGAGACGGTAATCCAACTTTTTTCAAGAACTTCTTTTGTAATTTTTTATCTAATGTAGGGCACCGTGTATGGGAGAGGTTCTTCCTGATGTATCGAATTTTATGACTAAGAAGACCTGGATAAACTGTCTTACCCAATGGCTGTCTATTCCCATTAGTTAAATATTGTGATGAAATGGAATCTCCATTCTCCAACAAGGAACAAGATCGAGGGGTACGCTGCATGGCAGTTCTCCTTGCAGTTTGCCAGACAGGTTGAAGCGCTCCACCTTCAACTTTATCAACATCATATGATTGCATTGCTGAATCATTTAGGTAACCATTGCCTGCAAGAAGAATATCAGAGAAACCATCTTCCAACGTCTCAACTGTGATGGGATATCCTATAATGGCCTTCCCATTTAATCTACTCATCAAATAAAGTAAAGGAACATGCTCCCCTTGATAACTTGCTTGTACATCAATGTCTACGTCAAATAATGGTGCTGCTATTGAAGCACCTTCTGCTGCCTGTGAGAACTTTGAGATTCCAAATGGATCAGGCTGTCTGAATTGCATTCTATCTATAGACTTTGGAACTTTGCACGCCACCCCTGGAAAAGACTCAGAATGAAATCCTTTTGCAGGCTTTTGCCAGAGTGCCTGTCTTCTGTCTATCTGACCTATCCATTGATTTTCATGTCTACTGCTATTCCACGATGATGGAAACGCAGCTCGGGAGTCTTCATTCCGAGAGATATCAAGTTTTGATTCCAGAATATGCTGATCTTCTAATATTTCTTGGTTTTGTATATCTCAAACCTTTCCCTTTTTTCTTAGTAGTGAAGTCCCAAATCTCTGTTGCCTTTCATCAACACAGGTTGTAATATTGCTTTGATTAGAATCATCTCTTACACAACCATCTAAAACAGAACTATAGGTTAATTGTCCCTCAATTATTTTTGATTCTTCAGGTTCTGCTGAATTGCTTCCAATAACTTTCTTGGTCCCGAGCTCCTTATTTACTTTAAGCTTGTCTTCAGATGATACCACATGCATAGGTGCACTGCATGTAACATCCATCTCAACCAAATTCTTTTCATTTGTATTCTCAGAGTTTTTCTTATTCAGATGTCTAGCATTACGTTTTCCTTTCAACTGCCATTTAGAGACACCTGCATCAGCAACACTAGCTATAATCTGTTCAACAGACTCAGGTTTAGACAAAAAATTTGAAAACTCAGCATCATCAAGTCCGTTGATGTTGATAAAACTCTCTTCAACTTGAATAGGATTTTCAAGGTGCCCACCAACCAGCTCATCCTCAAAATTCCTTGATACCGGTAAAAACACCTCATTGAAATCTGAAAAAATCCCAAAACAACAAAAACGAGTTTAAGTACAAATGCATCACTTTCGAATATAAATGGCACGCATTGCTCTTGATTAGATCAAACTTCCATCAGCATAGTTCTTTATGTTAATCTTATGAAAAAAATATGTCCATTTATTTTACAACCAGTTTTTGCAGATCAACATAATCTTCCAAAGATTAAAATAGTTCTAGGTACAAGAACAAAAAGTATGGTCAGCATTCTGGAAAAAATTACTAAGTTCCCTCTAATAGCAGCATATGTTTTGGAGAATGGTTTACTAAGTGAACTTCCATTTGGCTTCTTGGAAAAGGCTTTCACAGTTTGTGTAGCAGAAGACTTTGGATTCCGACATATTATATCCATAATATAAGTCAGCAATGTTCTTAAAAAATTTATGTCTACCCCTCTGTACCAGCCGTGTTTCCCTATTGAAACACGGACACGCATTTCAGTTTGTATGAAATGTGTTTCACATGTGTTAAATGCATTTTCAGCGCCTGTACAATGCATCTCCAAATGAAATTCGTGTGATTTTGCCTTGATCTAATTGTTTGGACCCACATTTTTGGTTTTAATGCCTAACTAGAGGTTACTAAATGAATGAAAGAGACTTCTAGAAACCTTTAAGACCAGAATTTTTTCTTTAAAAGACAGCTTCACTCTCAGTTTGCACCAAATGTTTGCAATTAATGGTAGTAAAAGTGGCATTTCCCTTTATCTTTCCTTTTCATCCTTTTAGTTGAATTTTTAACATTATTGTTAATTGCTTCAGGATGTTTGAGAGTGGTTCCAACCTCATTGGACTGCATATGAGGAAAGTAGAATTTCATATCCCATTCAAAATTCAACAGCCTAAACAGTTTTCAGGATTCCAGGATTCTAGCATTTCATTAGACTTTATCATGTATGAGGGTACGGGATTGGCAGTTACTTGAGGCACCAAGCCCTTTATGCACCTTGATGTCAGTGATATTGATTGTTGGACTCCTCTGTTGTGGCCTTAACAAAAATGTACCCTTCACTCGAACAAAAATCACTGACTAAGCATGTTAAGCTTTTTGTAATGTATTTTAAAGCTTGCATTACATAGTTTCATCAAAATTGGGTGGTGTTCACTGATGTCCCTAGAGCATTGAGGTAGAGGAAAATTGTGATATTAATGATGATGATTCCAATATAAGCAATGGTGGAACATTGCTTGTCTTTTATGTTTGTCATTTACATATTCTTGCTCATTTATCCATAATGATTTATTTCCAAATTAGTGTGTTTCCATTTTGGAAATGCATACCTGTTTCCCTGTATCATGCAAACTTAGTAAAAGATATACATTTATGTTTTGATGTTTCAGAGTGTTTCAAGATGTTTGAGAGCAGTTCCAAGTTCCAACCTCATCAGACTACATATGAGGTAAGTAGAATTTCATATCCCATCCAAAATTCAGCAGACTAAACAGTTTTCAGGATTGTAGCATTTTCATTAGATTTTATCATGTACGAGAGTATTGTATTGGCAATTAATCGAAGCACCAAGTCCTTTATGCACCTTGATGTCAGTGATATTGATTGTTGGACTCCTCTGTTGTGGCCTTAGCAAAACTGTACCCTTCACTCAAACAAAATTCATTGACTGAGCATGTTAAGCTTTTTGTACCATATTTTAAAGCTTGCATTAGGTAGTTTCATCAAAATTGAGTGGTGTTGACTGATGTCCCTAGAGAATTGAGGTAGAGGCAAATTGTGATACTAATGTTGAGGATTCCAATATAAGCGATGGTGGAACATTGCTTGTCATTTATGTTTGTCATTTAAATATTCTTGTTCATTTATTCATAATGATTCATTTCCAAATTAGTGTGTTTCCGTTTTGAAAATGCATACCCGTTTCCCTGTATCATGCAACTTAGTAAAAGATATTTATATTTTGAGAAATAGTGCACCTTTTTTTAAATAATTATTGAAGATAAAACTACATTCTGAAACTCCAGGAATTGAATGCAGGCACAAGCCTAGGGGGCACACATCCTATTCCAAAATATCAGTCTCATTCACAAGTCACTCGTGTATATATTCAGGCTCTGGCTCATTCTGAAGTCAACCTGAAAATCACTCAACTCTATTATGCTACATTATTCTCAAATATCACAGCAACCATATAATGTTTGAATTAGATTGGTAACCTTCTTAGATTGACAAAATATAACTTGGAGATGGCATCTTCTGTGGAAACATCAACCGAAATTTGACTGACTTATCTTCTGTGAGGTAGGGCCTTGTTCAAATACAAATCCAGAAATCATCCGAATAGCCCTCAAATCATTAGAAGAAATAGAGACAACCAAATTGTCCAAGGCAGCTCTGAAGAGTCAAATGGCAGGGGGTGGAGTGGCAGGATTGGGAGGTGACCGTGAGAGTGGTACTGGTTCTTCTTCACCATCTACACCATCTACACCCAACCCCATAGCTACGTCACCATTTTTTGTTCCTAGAACCATACCTGGTCCACAACCATCTATCACGTCAGTTCTTAAAAAAGGGAGAAGGAAGAAGCTGACAAGTTGTTGGGCAAGTTTCTTCTTTGGAGTGATATTCCTTTCAACATTGCCAAGAACAATCCATTTTTCCAGCCCACAATTGATGTTATTGCTATTGTTGGCCCAAGGTACAAAGCCCCTTCATATGATGACTTTAAAGGGCGCATTCTTCAGAATGAAAAGGTTGACTATACTAAGAGATTGGAGGAGTTTAGGGGATCATGGGCATACACAAGATGCACTGTGATGTCAATGGTTGGACTAATCAAAAGGGTAGAAGCCTTATTAACTTATTGGTTAATTGTCCCAAGAAGACAATGTTTATGAAATTTGTGCACATATCAAAGATGCACAATTATTATGTGATTTGTTGGACATGTTCATTCAAGAGGTGGGTCCACAACATGTTGTCCAAGTCATAACGGACAATGTTACAAATTATGTTGTTGCTGGCAAGATACTTATGGAGAGGCATCCTAACTTATTTTGGACACCCTGTGCTGCACACTGCATTGATTTGATGTTGGAGGACATAGGAAAATTTCCTTTTGTCAAGGATATTTTTGAATCATCAAAAAGCATTACAAATTTATATATATTCATAAATTTGTGCTTCATCTGATGAGAACATTCACCAACAACAAGAAGTTGGTGTGCCCTGCCATTACATGGTTTGCTACTAGTTTCATATCTCTTCAATCCCTCTTCAACTCTATGTGGGATGTGAAGAGAATGTTTCTTTCAGAGGAGTGACGTGCTTTGTCATATAGCCGCAAACCAGAGGGAGAGGCCATATGCAGGTTAGTTTCATACCAGGAAAGCTTCTGGGCAGGAGTGCAGGAGGTGTGTAGCATTATTGAACCTTTGGTAAAGGTTCTTCAATTAGTTGATGGAAACAAGTCTGCAATGGGCTACTTGTATGAGGCCATGGATAGGGCCAAAGAATCCATTCGCAGCTACTATGATGATAAGGGGGATGAGGGGTTTGAGAAACAACTCATATGGGAAGTGATTGATGAGCGATGAAACAATACACTCTATCGTCCCATTCATGCTGCAGGGATCTACTTGAACCCCGCATTTTCTTACTCATGTGGTTTCTTATTTGATGTTGAGGTCATGGATGGATTCTTCACTTGTGTTCAAAAGATGGTGCCATCTGCAGAAGAATGTGCTAAAATCTCCAAAGAAATAGAGATATACAGGATGGCAGGTGGCACATTTAACTTTGACATGGCTATCCATGATAGGAAAACTAAAATGCCAGGTAAGTTTTAGTTTGTTTCAAAATTCTTTGTCTCTTCAAGTTCATACTTTGCTTCAACTTTCAAATTTCAGTTTTTTCTTATGTTTATCTTATTTATTGTAGATGCATGGTGGAGAAGCTATGGTGGCAGAGTACCCAATCACCAAAGGCTTGCCATTCAAGTGCTCATCCAAACATGTATCTCCTCAAGATGCGAACGCAACTGGAGTGTATTTGAAAAAATACACACTAAGAAGCGCAACAGGTTAAAATATTCCAATTAATTTTTTGAATTCATTAAATAATATTTTTTATAATTATTTATTATTTATTATTTATAATTAATTTATTTATGACCCTTGTACAAGTTGGAGTCCCAGCGATATAATGCCATGGTCTATGTCTACTACAATTTTTTATTGTGGGTGAGGCAACTTGAGAGGACACCTGATGTGGAGGCCATCTCATTGGATGGGATTGACACCACTGTTGCATGGAGGGTTGAGACCGAGAGGCCTATAATGGAGTCAGCCCCTAACTGGTTAGAGCAAGAGGTAGTGGAGGGGGTGGAGGAGAAGGAGGAGGAGGAGAAGCAACAAGAGGAGGAGGTGACACCACCTACCCCTGTCACTAGTAGATGACGTGGTCTACCTCATATAGCTCCTAGTTCTTCAGCTTTTAGAGCACAGCAAAGTTCACTGTCAGCCCCACCGCCGCCTTCATCTAGAGGGAAAGTTGTTACATTTTCTGGCAAGAGAAGCAGAGGAAATCAGTGGTATTAGTTATTGGGTTCATTTCATTGTATATGACATTATGACTCATGATACGAGATACATTATTATATTTTTTGTTGATATTTTGTGGCTAGGTTGGGACTCGGGACTTAATATTCAAGACATAATTCATTGCTATGTGTGATGTAGCACTAGACATGATATTACACGTCTTATATATTAGTTCTCTTTTCATATTTATGTGGCAATGCATTTATTTTATGTTGTGGATGCTTTAGATATTAAAAAAATTGAAAAAAAAAATGTGTTTGACAATTTTTTATTGATTTTTACCGATTTTTACGATTTTTTCCGATTTGAATCCTCGTCGATTTAATCCTAATCACGATGTTCGCAACATTGATAAAAACGCTAGTTCTTTAGGGTTTGTTGTTAATGTCTAGGTTATATAATGAAACCCTAGATTTTTAAGGTTTGGTGAATTAGTCTTTATGAATAAAACCCTTGCAATAGTTATAGTAAGATCCTAGGAAAGAAATCCTAGGCATATATTTTTTTGTATGAACGAAACCCTAGCCTAATTAAATTATTGTATATCTAATTTTGATGTCTTGATGTTTGCATCTTGGGTTAACCTAGTACATAATGATGTGAGATGCTAGTGCATATTAATAAAACCCTAGATATGTATATACGAGCATGCTAACTTGATTATTGGTGATTTAGTTTTATTAATGAAATCTATGGTATATAACAAAACCTTAGTAGAATCTGTCATAAAATTCTAAAAGCATATTATTGAAACCTTAGATAGTACTATAATTGGATTCTTGATTGAGTTGTTGATATCTAAGGATTTATGTTTCAAAGGCAGTTTATGACAAAACCCTAGCAAGATGTTGAAGTCTAGAATATAAAAGATGTAACCCTTGTTGTTAATGAAACTAACTAGGTTTAGGTATTTGATGTTTAAAGCTTGAACGTTTTGATGCTTCCATTGTAATGACGTGATTTTGATATACTTATAGTTGACTTCATGCTTCTGTATATTTGTATTTGGTTGTACTTGTTATTAAAGTTTTGCAAGTACATAATCTTCAAGACGTTGAAGATGTTCATAACTAAAGATGATAATGAGCATGATGAAGGAAAGCTATAAGAATGATGATGATCAAGATGACCAAATAAAGCCTTGAAAGATGAAGTCTCTCCAAAAAAAGGAAGTTGTTGAGTTATAATAGTCATAGTAAATACCTTGGAGAAAGAATCAATGAAAGATGTTCATGATTCATGAAGTTGCAAACAAAAGACTTGAGAAGTATTGTGGTTGTTTTTGGTGTTGTTGAAGAAATGAAAGAAGAAAGCTTCCAACAAGTTGTATTTGGATAGCTTGATGATGATACAAGTAGCATCAGGATGATTGAGGACCCCAAAGGTTTGTGTTTACTTGTATATATATTTGAAGGTTTATTACTGATTGGGGTTGTGATTGTGCAAAATCTCTCCGTAAAAAATTGAACATTCAAAGCATGTTTCGATTGGTGGATATATCTGATTTAGTTGATTTGGAGAGGTAAAGCATCATGGGGCAAGAAGATGCTTGGGAGGACATATGTTTGGCCTATGTGTTGATGTCTAGATCCTGAAGTAGGGAGGGTGGCATTGGTCTTGGACCTCCGACCTTGGATACGCACCTAGATCCTTGGGTTGGTGTTAGAGCTTAAAAGTCTGATGGTACCCAGAGTGGCTAAAGCTTGAGTACACCTTAGTCCCACCCGATTAGAGTAGCCTAGTCAAGTATCTAATTTGTAGCATTGTGTGTGCTATGACTCTTCATAGAACAAATCATTTAAAGATCTTCCATGTACCTCTGTATATATGTAATTATGAATACCTCCCTAGTTAAGAGGGAGTGTTGAAAAATATAGCTAGTGTCGGTCTTCATAATTGTATTTGAGTCATGATGTAATGTATTTGTCAAAAGAAAGAAAAAAAATATTATAAAAGAAACTGACTTATTAAAACATGAGTTTCATGCTTGGGTCAATGATTAATATGTCAAAGCTTCCATTGCAGGCTTCTAAGGTTTATGTCAAGAGTCCCTGTCTTTGTCATCATGTAAATGACTCTTCTTGGGTTTTATCTATCAAGAAATAAATTTATTTTGATGTATATTAGGTCCTTTAGGTCTCTTCCACCAAGTCGGCCTCAAATTGGAGCCAAAAACAACTATAAATAAGCAGCTACTTGACCTCATTCAGAGACATACACAAGAAGTTCGATTTGCAGTTGCTGGAGAAGAAAAGAGGTGTGAAATTCAAGGAAGAAGGAGAAAAACCCTAGCGAAGAAGTCTGCAGACCAATTTCTCTCTCTTGTGATCCACACGTGCAAAATTCTGGAGCTGCAAGAAGGACGAAGTTGGAGGGCTGCAATAGGGCCGAAATTCTGTCTTTGATGCAATATTGTTGTAGTTGATCTTTGGAGTTTGGAAGGACAGTCTGAGGGCTGACTTGGTGGAGTGAGTAAGGTCTTTTGGTCAAGTCTAAGGTCTTGGTCTATCTCAATTTGATTTACTAGTGGAAGAGTTTGACTGGGTTTTCCCTTATAAAGGGGTTTTAGCCTTGGCTGAGTGCCTACATCTGATGTCGTTGATCTTCTTGTTTTGATTTGACGATTGCTTGATGAAAAGAAGATAAAAGAACATAAAAAAAGTTAATAAGACTACAAGAATATCACAAGTAATTATCAATATAAGAAAATCTTTCTGCCTTACTGGTTTTCTAACACCCACAATGGACAAATCTGTAGCCTAGGTGTTCTTGGATGAATCTAGTCAAGGTAACCCAAGAAAGAGTGAGATTAAGGCATTATTCACATAAGTGACGCTCACTTTATCAGATTCAAAGCTCGATTAGGACAAGGATCCAACATTAAATACTTCTAAAAGTGGCAACTCAACAGGGAATTCCAAAAATACAGTATTTGGAGAACCCTCAGATTGTCATCAAATCGATGATAGGAAAAAGCATAATAGCAAACTTAATATTAAACCTAATCTGAGATGAATTTAACTCTCTATCTGTATTTAACTCAGTTTCTTTTGATCATGTATATAGAGAGCTCAACAAGGAAGCAGATCTCATGTCCAAGGAAGGATTAAAGATGATTGAAGGTACAAGGACACAGTTTGATATCAAAGATGGTGTTACTCTTCAGGAACACCGGTTCAAACTTCAAACTCATCTAAATCCTAATCTCTCAGCCAGTCTTCCTATGAGGACCAGGACAGCAATGAAGAAGCTCTACAATCAATCAGTGGCAATCTCTCATCCATCACATTTCAAATCAAGGGTTTTTCCAGAATTTTCGAAGGAAAAGATGTTTTTCAGATCTGTTTTGATTACAGAAAGTTCTTATATGTATGTTTTTTATATTTTCAGAAAAAGATGGACTCAATAAAGGAAGTACAAGTTTTGAATACACAGTAGGTTTGTTGCAGATCACAGACCTATCTGGTTAGACTCCCGAAACAATATACAGGGTGTATGATCTGCATATAATTCTGGACAATCCAATGATGGGTATGTATTTTTTTTCTTTGATCGATACAATGTCCCGAAAAACTCTTTCTAAATGCTTCAAGTGTTTCTAAAATGTATCTTTCTTTCAAATCAAACGAAAATACTTTTTTTCTATCTAGAGGGAAAAAAAATCAAAACAGCAGTGCTGCACAGCTCACAAGGGTCTGCCTTACAACAGCAGCAAATAAACCCCAGTTGTACATTGCATTGCATTCTGTGTATTCATCGTAATAAAGGACAGCCTAATTCCTCAGAAGAGAAAGTGTAAGTTAAGAAAAAGACATCTTTCAAAGGAGAAGGTAACATCATCACAAGTCCATCTGAAATCTGAATATATAGAACACACCAATACAGTGAGTTAATCTCAGAACATCAGTTGCTATTGATACCAATGTAATTAAATTTGAGGTTTGAATCCAGAGACGTTGTACAGAACCTAGGCAGCCAGGCTGAAATATATTAGGAAGGACGATTAGAGAGTGCCAGAACCTAAACAAGGGCTTCCATGCCAAATAGTAACATGGATATCATCAAAATATTTGATTTATATAAAAACCCCAAATTTGAGGGCACTTTCACACATTCAAGATCTGTCATTTCTTCACAGAAAGTGCACTGCATTTCTATGTAATTACAGTAACTCGTTCTCCAGTTCTTGATTCCTCTCCCTTTTAAGTGTTTTGTCATTTTTAAGCTGTAACTTGAGCAGTCGATGTGAATAAGGAGAGAATCTATCGACATAAGAAAGAAGCATGTTCTGCATCAGAGGTACTATTTTAACATGTTAGTTTTCCATTGTTTTTATAATTTATAAGTATTTGATTTATTTCACTTAATAATTTAGAAGCCTTACATCTAGCCTTGGATTAGTGGCCAAATGTTATGTCAGTACTTAAAGTTGCATTCCCATTTTTTTAAATCCAGGATTTATGAGGGTTGATTGGGAGGTATAATTTAACTCCTGGGAAACTGTAAATATTGCAAAAAGATGGTAAAGCCCTCCCCCCCCCCCCCAAAAAAAAAAAAAGCCAAACTACTAACAGGGTAATGGCATGAACAATAGGAATTGACCATGGGGGTTAATGCATTGACCAATAGGAATTGACACAGTTTGATATCAAAGATGGTGTTACTCTTCAGGAACACCAGTTCAAACTTCAAACTCATCTAAATCCTAATCTCTCAGCCAGTCTTCCTATGAGGACCAGGACAGCAATCAAGAAGCTCTACAATCAATCAGTGGCAATCTCTCATCCATCACATTTCAAATCAAGGATTTTTCCAGAATTTTCGAAGGAAAAGATGTTTTTCAGATCTGTTTTGATTACAGAATGTTCTTATATGTATGTTTTTTATATTTTCAGAAAAAGATGGACTCAATAAAGGAAATACGAGTTTTGAATACACAGTAGGTTTGTTGCAGATCACAGACCTATCTGGTTGGACTCCCGAAACAATATACAGTCTGTATGATCTGCAAATAATTCTGGACAATCCAATGATGGGTATGTATTTTTTTTCTTTGATCGATACAATGTCCCGAAAAACTCTTTCTAAATGCTTCAAGTGTTTCTAAAATGTATCTTTCTTTCAAATCGAATGAAAATACTTTTTTTTCTCTCTAGAGGGAAAAAAAATCAAAACAGCAGTGCTGCACAGCTCACAAGGGTCTGCCTTACAACAGCAGAAAATAAACCCCAGTTGTACATTGCATTGCATTGTGTGTATTCATCGTAATAAAGGACAGCCTAATTCCTCAGAAAAGAAAGCGTAAGTTAAGAAAAAGACATCTTTCAAAGGAGAAGGTAACATCATCACAAGTCCATCTGAAATCTGAATATATAGGACACACGAATACAGTGAGTTAATCTCAGAACATCAGTTGCTATTGATACCAAAGTAATTAAATTTGAAGTTTGAATCCAGAGACGTTGTACAGAACCTAGGCAGCCAGGCTGAAATATATTAGGAAGGACGATTAGAGAGTGCCAGAACCTAAACAAGGGCTTCCATGCCAAATAGTAACATGGATATCATCAAAATATTTGATTTATATAAAAACCCCAAATTTGAGGGCACTTTCACACATTCAAGATCTGTCATTTCTTCACAGAAAGTGCACTGCATTTCTATGTAATTACAGTAACTCGTTCTCCAGTTCTTGATTCCTCTCCCTTTTAAGTGTTTTGTCATTTTTAAGCTGTAACTTGAGCAGTCGATGTGAATGAGAGAATCTATTGACATAAGAAAGAAGCATGTTCTGCATCAGAGGTACTATTTTGACATGTTAGTTTTCCATTGTTTTTATAATTTATAAGTATTTGATTTATTTCACTTAATAATTTAGAAGCCTTACATCTAGCCTTGGATTAGTGGCCAAATGTTATGTCAGTACTTAAAGTTGCACTCCCATTTTTTTAAATCCAGGATTTATGAGGGTTGATTGGGAGGTATAATTTAACTCCTGGGAAACTGTAAATATTGCAAAAAGATGGTAAAGCCCTTCCCTGCCCCCCCCGCCCCACCCACACCCCCACCCCACCCCACCCCACCCCGAAAAAAAAAAAAGCCAAACACCTAACAGGGTAATGGCATGAACAATAGGAATTGACCATGGGGGTAATGCATTCGTGAGCCATGGCTTAACCATTGTGGCTGAGGTAGATCAATTTTTTAAGAGGACTTTGGCTCCAGGAGTATTTTGAGCAATTTTCCTTTTTGGAGAAATATTAAACTTCTTAGTTCTTAATAGGTCTTTGACTAGAAGCTCCTAAGCTAAAATAAGATTTTGGAGTCACAATAAAAGAAATTCTATCCTTGGCCGTGGGATATTCTCATCAAAGTAAATTGAAGCATATACTTTGGATCATGAGGAGGAAAATCTATTTAATGAATAAACCAAGGAAAATATTACAACGATTTTTCAATGGCTGAACATGCAATTATTAGCTATTAAACCCTAGATGTTAGCCCTAGAAGGTGGCTGAAAAATGCATAAAAATCTGATTCATGACCAAGATCTGCCTATGTTTCTTTGGGCAAAGGCATGTAACACAGCAGGTTATGTTTAGAATGGGAGTTCTCACGGGATCATGTGGACGAGACTCCTAAGGAAGCATTCACAGTGGTGAAGCTACAGATAGGACACTTTCACATCTTTGGTTGTCCAGTGTATATTCATGTTCCTGTAGAGAAGAGGGCAAAGTTGCAACCTGTAGTGGAGAAGGGCATATTTGTGGGATATAGTGAGACTTCAAAGGCACACAAGCTTTTTCGTTCTAGTATGGAGAAAGATGATTGTTAGTACGAGATGTGAATTTCGAGGTGGGCCTAACATACTCGAAGTCTGGTGAGCCACTTCCAGTGATAGAGGATGAGTAGGAGGCTCCCAAGAATAAGTGGCATTCATCAGCTACTTCCAGTTTAGGGGATTGGGCTTCGAGTGAGGAAGGGGAGTCATCAGCACCTCCCACAAGTTTTGTCAAGAGACCTTGATGGACCTTGATGGTTTAAGCGGTCAATGAGGGATGCTCATGAGCATGTGCAGACTCCTAGGAGCACATTTAGGGTAAGTAGACCTCTGAGGAAATTTCCAAATTACGTGGCACTTATGAGCAACATTATTGATTCGGAGCCTGCCAGTTTTCAAAAGGAAGCAGACCAACATGTTTGGAGGGATGCCACGATGGAGGAGTATAACCCCATTACGAGGAATGATGTTTGGTATATTGTGCCTAACTGGAGGGAAAGTCAATTGTGAGTTCCAAATGGGTCTTCAAAATCAAGCATGATGCATATGATAGCATAAAGAAGTACAAGGCGAGGTTTGTGGCGAGATGGTTCTCCCAGAAAAAGGGAGTGGACGATGAGGAGACATTTGCTCCAATCCCCAAATATACTTCCATTAGATTTGTTTTATCTATTCCTTTAGTTATGAGGTGGAGGATATAGCAGATGGATGTCAAGACAGCATGCCTCAACAGGGTGATTAAGGAAGAGGTGTATATCAAAAACCCTCAAAGTTTTGAGGTACATGGGAGAGAGTCTCAAATGTGCAAATTGAAGGCCTTATAAGAACTCTAGCAGGTAGCCAAGGCATGGTACTGAAGGATTGATGAGTATTTACTAAGCATGGTTTTCACCAAGAGTGATACAAATCCCAACTTGTAAATAATAATTGTTGGAAATGGTCCATTTATCTTGATATTGTATGTGGATGATTTGTTTCTCACAAGTTCAGAGGGCTCATTATTGGGGTGCAAGGTAGACTTGGCTACATAGTTTGAGATGAAGGACATTGAGTTGATGCATTACTTCTTGGGGTTAGAGCTATGGCAGAGGTTAAGTGAAATCTTCCTTGGTCAAGGAAGTATGCAATAGAGATCCTAATGAGATTCTGGATGGAGGACTATAGACCTATGGCTATACCTATGATCACCTATGTTGCAGGAAACGCTAGTCCTAAGGGCGTTTATGGGCTGAAACGAAACAAAAACGCAAAAACGGGTTTGGTACGGCCTGAAACGCGTTTCAGGCCGTACCTTCCAAGTCGTACCACCACGTTTCACATGTGGGAAACGTGGCCCAGTACGGCTTGAAACAGGTTTCCAGGTCATACAGCCACGTTTCAGCGATAAAGTGACTTGTTTTTCAGTTTCTTTTATAGATTTTTCATTTTTATTTTTTTATTTTCACTCCCTGCCAATTCAGGAGTGATAGAGGGAGCTATTGAAGATTGGAAACAAAATTTTTTGAGTGGGGCAACGTAATGTTCAAGCCTATGGCCCTAGTGTTGATATGCAGTTCATGGTAATGTTAAATTCTTAAAGTAAAATAATGAAACTAAAATGACTCGGGATGTTTGGAGGAAGTAGAATTCTAGATCCCACTCACAAACTAGCAGACTTATCTGTTTTTCAAGATTTTAGAATTGGAGGGATTGCAATGTTTCGATTGGATTTTATCATGTACAAGGGTATGGAACTTGTATTTAATCAAGAGAACCAAGCCCTCTATACAGGGGAGACTCCCAATAATCAAGAGCACCTAGGGTACTAGCGTATGGAACTTGTATTTAATCAAGAGCACTAAGGTCATTCGACTATGCAGGAGGAGACTCCCAATCAAGCACGAGACAAGAAATTAGAAAATTCTCACGGCTGATTTTGGATATTGCTATTTTCATTATGTGATCATTCATTCGTGAATCTGATGTAAATTTAGAGACTTATAGTTTATGCATTGACATTGGACAATTTAAACATAATGTAATAAATTAAAATGTATCATGTATGCTTTATGATTGCACATATTTATTAAATGTCCTAAGATATATATATATATATATATATATATATATATATATATATATATTGCGTTTCCCCGTTTCCAAACTTTGGGGGGGTCACGTTGCGTTTCCCCGTTTCCAAACTTTGGGGGGGTCACGTTTCGTACCCGTACCCATTTCGGAAACTCGTACTCATTTCCCCGTATCGTGCAACTTAGATGATCACCAATCTGAAAAAGGCTTTGACTTCATATTTAGAGTTGGTGCATCCCATATCGTCAAGACAACAGATAAGGACCTTGATGTATTTGGTCAAACCAAGCCAAATATCTATTTTAATGTGAACACTTTGAGTCAATTCATGGTGGAGCTAAAAAAGGTACATTGGGTAGCAGCAAAGCATGTGTTGAGATACTTGAGAGGTACAATGGAGTATGGTCTACATTATCAGAATCGGACCGATCATTGAACCAGTAGACCCCTTGGATCGAGAACTGGTCAGAACAGTACAGAAACAGGTAAAAAACCGGACCAAAAAACCAGTGAACCAAAAACACATAAAATATTCAGATTTTAAAGAAAATCATAATTATTCATGTGCATCCATATGAATCCAAACCATTTATACATTAATAAGCAAAAGTACTCATTTATATAGAATGTAAGGTTGCACATAAAAAAAATAGCACCAAGTGCAATCCATCTCTAAATCGAAAATACTTCAGCAAACAAATTCCACATGGCCTCTAGCATCCAAAAAAACTTATGCTACAGCAAATACCTATACATCATCCAAAACATTGCCTATATTGGGCTCTTCATCATCAATAACACCCTCTAGGCATTAAAATAAAATAGAAAAATCATAGCATGTCAAGTCAAGATTTTGTTTGAGTGATGGGTATTTTTTTAGTAGGCTCATGATAGAAGAGTTCAACAACCAATGCCATTAACATCAAGGTACATAAAAGACTGGTGCTTATGATTAAATATTAGTTCCATAAGCTCGTACATGAGAAAATCCAATGTAGCATTGCAATCCCTCCAATCTCGAAATCCTGGAAAACTGTTAAGTCTGCAGGATTTTGAGTGAGATCTAAAATTTTACTCTCCATATGAAATCCAATGACGTCAAAACCACTCTCAAACATCCTAAGTCATTTCATGGTAATGTTAAAAATTTAAGTAAAAGGATGAAAATGAAAGATAAAGGAGAATGCCACTTTTACTTCAAGAACTTAACATTACCATGAAATGCAAAGCAATAATAGAGCCATATGCTTGAATATTGGGCACCTATTCTGGGCTAGTGCCTAGCTAAGTCAAACATTAAACTACAAAAGCAAAACAAGCCCCACTTGTTTCATTCTATGTGGCTTTATCATACTGAACCAGACAAAAACAGTTCAAGTCACTGGTTCGAATTGGTTTTTGCCTCAAAACAGTCGGACCTATCTGAACCGGCCGGTCCAGATCGGTCCTTATAACATTGATGGTCTAAGGCATCTTGGAGGAGATAGAATGAAGCTACAAGAATATATAGACTCAAATTGGGTAGGGAGTACAACAGATAGGAAGAGCACCTCAAGGTGTTGCTTCAATTTTGGATCAACAATGATTTCCTAATTCAGCAGAAAGCAAACTTTCTTGGCACATAATTCATCAGAGGCAGAGCATATGGCAGTGAGTATGGTGAGTTGTGATGCCGTTTGGCTTTGCAAGTTGGTTGCATGGTTATTTGGTCAAGAGTTGGAGCCTACAGTGATACCCAGTGATAATCAGAGTTGTATCAAACTCTCTAAGAATCCAGTGTTCAATGAGAGGTCCAAAAATATTGAGGTCAAGTATCACTTCATCAAAGATGGGATCCGAAAAGGGGCAGTGAAGCTTCAATATATCTCCATGGTTGAGCAGATTGCAGACATTCTCACCAATCCCTTGTTGAAAGTGAAGTTTATGTTTTATAGAGCAAGCTAGGTGTGGTGCATAATACCTTCCTTCCTAAGAGGGAGTGTTGATGTTTGTAACTCAAGCGGGTACTTTGGCACAAGCCTAAGTGTCAAGGCATGTCGAAGTCGAATAATTACCTCTTAACCTTAGTAATTACCTTATTTATTGAAGTAGTTTCTTTTTATGAGAAAAGTAAAGGTTAATTGCAATGCAAAGGTTAATTGCATTAACGAAATAGATAAATCACAACCATTGATCTCAAGTGAAGTTGAGATTTAATCTCAATCGTCAATCACTTTGGAAATTAGGGTTGATGATTTAGTCATAAATCAAACTTATAAAAAAAGGTTGGGCTAAGGGAGAAGACACATTACTAAGCACAAGACACAGTGAAACAAGTGAGGATCTCAGTGATTGAGTGGAGAAGGACATTCACTCAAGTGTGCAGCAGTCAAAAGGAGAAAACAAGGAGCAGCAAGACACAGAAATATTCAGCAAGTGATTTTGCAGCAAAGAAGGCACACGTGTGAGATGTAGATTGATCTCAGGAAGCTGTAGTAGCGCGTGTGAAAGTGGAAAACAGTCTCAGGCAGCAGACTGTGTAGCTGTAATTTTGAAGGCTAAAGGCAAATTTCTCAGGTGGAAGTTTCCAGGTTTTGTTGTGTGTGATTTTTCCACTATGGCCATTTATTTTCCCTGCAGAGAAAGCCTTTGTATGCCGAAGATTTTTATAAATGAACTAGCAGATTTGAAAGGCAAATTTTTATGTGTTTGTTAATGAAATTTGCTGATTGAATTTTTGCTTCTGCTGGAAATTAAATTTTTATTTACTGGTTAAAATCTCAGTGGTAGATTTTGGTCAACAAGATGAAAAAATAAATTAGAGCAGCAAGGAAAATTGCTAGGAAACTATTTATCATTTACTGGGGTTAGAAAATCAGCTCTAATACATTAGGTTCTGGATTGCTCCAAAATTGTTCACACCATGCCAGAGATGCCTTCACGTGATGTGGGGTGCATGGTGAAACCTTGGCCCCTTAGTTATATCTTAGACTTTTGGGTTGATGACATTTGGAGCGCTTTCCATGGCTGGTTGCTAGACCTTGGACTTGGTGCTAGAGTAGTGCACTAGTTAAGGAAGTTGTTTTCTTATGTGGGGTATTTTTCATGGGTGGTGGATCTACCTTGGAGGAGGAGCTCTGGGCACTAACAGCAAGTGCACTTTGATCTAGGAGCATTGGGACCACTTGGTATGCCATAGAAGGATGAACACTCAACTTGAAGACATTTGGGTTGAGGGCATATTGGTTGGAGTTGTCTGTGGACCTAGACATGTGTTGAGTGCTAGAGCATTGGATGCTTGTCTTAGAGAGTGACAAGTCTTATGACGGGCAATGCTGGACACAAGGAGCCTGTGCTTGGAGAGTGGACCACATGTGGACTCCTCTGTTGACGTGTCCACCTTGGAAACAGATCACTTCACTTCGATACTTAATCTTGAGGATTGGATTACATCGCTTGTGGATTTAGTCCACATTACTATTGTTGACCTTCTTGACCTATTCTATATAAAGCATAGCTTTAAAAAACAACTGGTCTCAACCGATAACCGGTTATATAACTGGTAACCAATTTGTACCGGTTAAGTACCAAACCAGCCAGTTTGGTACCTAACCAGTACAAACCAGCGTGAACTGGCTGGTACCAATTTGTACTGGTTAGGTACCAAACCAGCCAGTTTGGTAACTAACCACTACAAACCAGCCTGAATCAGCTGGTACCACTTGTAACCAAGTACTCTAAACTTCTCCAAAATTACAATCAAAGTTGTATAATTTTCCATTATATTTTGCAACAATCTCTGTACACATCCAGATTCCAAACCAAAATGTAAGATATCTGTGCATTCAAGGACCGAATTGCATGACATATACTTCTTGTGGTTTCAAATCTTTGTTTAGAAATAAATATAAAATACACTTGTTTCACAAAGCCATAGTCTCATGGTATGCGAACCACATATGCATGGAGAAATCAGTGTAGAAGCTTCATGTTGTGAGGCCACTTGTACCACTTGGCAATTTCTAATTCATATCATAGACAGTTACCAAAAGCATTCACACCTTGCTCCATCTCCACTTTTCAGTTTTAATTTTTATTATTTTCAATGTGTGATCTAATGACAGGTCTTACTTTTAAAAAGGGAAAGTTTGCTCAAGTGTTACTGATTTTATGCCTCACTTTGCAAGTTTGCAGGATGGTGGCATCACCGCAATTTTTGATGGATCATCTGATAAGAAGGATGATAATGGTATTACTGAATTTTCTTGTTTTTGAGAGTAGTCTATTTTGTGACAATCAAGGCACCATTCAATATTGGGGGGGGGGGGGTTATTATGCATGCGGTTATCTATTTTGTTGTTGATATGCATTGCATTCAGTGCCATTTTGATATATTCACCCTTACATGGTGTATAGATGAGCAAACTTTGCATATTTTGTCTCTAATGCTCTGGAAGCATGGTTTGAAATCTAGAAAAAAATTAACTTTTTTAATTAAAAATAATTATTTTATGTATTTTTTCGAGTCTGGTTCATTGCATCTTATTCGACCCAATTCCAATTCAAATCCCAGCTAGATAGGTGGCCCAGTTCAAAACCCAGTTCTGGTTTTAAAACTATGATATAAAGGGAAAAGAGTGTTTTTAGTTGTAGTGAGTTGTAAAAGCTCATTAGATCAGTGTATCTTGAAGATGAACTTGTCTTAGTCTTTGCACTTGTCTTGATATAAGGAAAAAGGTGACAAGATTTGGAAGATGTAGAACCTAGAGAAGACTTGAAGTGCTAGGCTTAAAGACTCAAAGTCCTTATGTAAGGACTTAAGACGAGAACCAGAGTGCTTTACTTGTGGAGCTTGTGTGAGGAAATCTTGGAGGAAAACTAGGGTGGGCTTAGTGGTGTTGATGCTAGATTGCTATTGAGCCTTTGGAGTAGCGCTAGGAGTAGCTTGTGTACATAGAACCTATGGTTTGAGGCAAGGAAACCCCAGAGGAGACTTAAGTGCTTTGCTTGTGGAGCTTGGAGTGAGACTATAGGGTGGAATTGTTGGCATTCGTGCAAGCTGCTTGTTGAACCTTTGGTAGCTTGGTGTGATGCTTTTCTAGGCCATGATTTCCAGTTAGGTTTTGATATTCATTGTACATGCCCTAGCTAGACTTTGGATGCAGTCCTAGGTTGCAATAAGCTTGAAGAACTATCTTGTACTAGCTTTTGATAAGTTGTTGGTATATACTTGTAACTTCATTTTAATTTTTTTTGTATATATGAAGTGTACTTTGCTGTCCAAACTTTGTGCACTTGTAGATCTGATTTTCGGCTTATGTACTCGTGTTGATTGAGTAGTTTCTAGCATAGGTTCTATATGTCAATTTAACATAACAGTGGGCAGATTTTGTTGAGTGATTTGACAAGTAAATAGGAACTAAGATGGAATATTTCCAGCCATTCAAAATCTGTTGTTTGTAAGTTATTTTCAGATCTGTTTTATTTTGGGGATTGTGCACATAAGGTTGGAAACATAGTTCCCTTGAAGTACATTTGTTCCACGCTTATTTTCTCGGGATGCCTTATGTATTTGGTTGTACAAAGGTGAGATATATGCTACAGTAATTTATATTTCAGAGTCAGTGATAAGGCTGAAAAGTTCACATGAAACAGATCTGGAAAACCTCAAGTAAATTGGGTGAAATTTCTGAATTTGCACTAAGCACAGATTTTCGAAATTTCCACACAATCTCAAGAGAATCTACATCTTTCCTAAAAATGCCAATTCTGGCCAAAAATTTGATCTAAAAACACTGATTTCACCCAAAGGAAACAATTTAGTCTACCCATTTTCCACAAAAGATCACTTTTTATATAAATAAAAAATTGACAGCTGGCCAATTTGTCAAACAAACACTGTAGTACTTTATGCAAGAGAATAACAAAATAATAGAAACGCATAAATGTGGAGCGAATAATAATTGTCAGATATATCAATGTTGAAGTATTACATGCTCAGGAGCCCAAAGAATGCTACCCACGTTACATTTACCACTTCTAGTTGATCATCCCTCATCATGTTGTTATATATCACCCCATGTACATTATCGTAGTTTGACCAACGTTCCAACAAGTTTCAGGGTTGCAGAGGGATGGGAACACATCTCGAGGACATGTGGAGAGACCCCCAGATTTCAGGGCATGTTACATGGGACATCAAGGTTCCCAACATAGGGGACGTTGCCCTAATATTAATTACATACAACAAACACTAAATTTAAAGAGCTGAGATTGTGTATGAACAATGTGCCATACGTTTATACAATTGAAGTAGAAACATCTCTACTGGCATTACAAATTCATGAGAGAAGGCAACACAAGCACAATTGACCGCATCCCCTCAATGCATAACAATAAATTCCCAACTTTGGTACTAGCCATTTCTGAGACTTTGAATTCCCTTGAGCCAACCAATGATGGCCAAGAGCAGCTTATGGTCAACATTGATCCTCTGGTTACTGGTTGACCTGTGCTTAAGACCAATGCTCCGGTTACTGGTTGGGGTCCAGATCAAAATGATCCTGATAAATCCCTTTCAACTGTTGGCATGGTTGTTCAATGTTTCTGATTGGTCATTATGCCTAAGAATGTTTTCCTATGGACCATTGATATTTTGGGCTTTATGTATGGTTGTGGCTAGATGTATCAAGGATTTTGGCATAAGCCAAGCCGCTTTTCAAGTTTTGCATAGACTTTGTTGGTGCTAGAGGATGTTGCATGCACAATCCACACTTTGTATAAATGATTTGCAATGGATTGCTAGTAATGTGTCTTCAATATTCATATCCTTTTGGAGCAAGAAATGCTGAGTAATGGACCTGTTGGGACCATTTATGAGTTCTGCAATTTTGGGTCAAAACTTGCGGAGCATGTTTTAGGCCTTAAAGGACACTTATTTGTGGTTGAAAACTAATTATTAGACCCTTCACCCTTATAGTACTTATTAACCCCATTACTTGCAACGGGTAACTATGGAAAACTTTCACTTGCTCTAAGGCCATGAATGAAGATTTTACATTGAGAAGGATATAGCTGGCAACATTGTACAGAGAAGCCTGAAATTAAGCTGAGCAACCTTATTATGGTCAAAACTGCTGTAACGCTGGCCATAGATGAACACCAGCATTGTGTACCAAGTCCAAATGATTAGAAGAATAACTATGGAGGAAAGTTTCATACCCAAAAAGAGGCCACAAATGAAGTGGACTACTGAAATCGTGAAACTTCTGATAGCCCAGGGACTCTGTACCAGTGCACCCCCTTGGAATTTGCTACTCTTAATCATGCAAATGATAGAATTTAGACCAAGCATTTAACATATCACCAAGAGCACTTTTTAGGCCACGGCAAGAGCAGCATTCTTCTCCAGAAATCAAAACTGTGAGAAAATAATCTACAAAGGAATGGAGAGATATTGGGTATGAATGTAAATATGCTTCAACAGATGCATAAGTGGAACATACAGATGTTTTGGCAAACCTGGGAGAAAACAAAACAAATTGCAGATTGAAGAGAGCCTACTCAAGAACATTTTGTGACTTGTGCATTCCTACAGATGAAAGGAAAAGGAATAGATTTCTTTCTAGGAACAGGTGACATTAAAGATATAGGATATGGAAAAGGGAAGCACTGTACCTTGAATGTTCCTTTGGATAATTGACTCGATGTCAAGAGCTACGAGAACCTTCTCAGGCCTTTCTCAGGCCCATTTGTCCAGAAGGTAATGAAGTCTATCAGCCAGAAGTAGTTGTCGTGGTTACATAATATGTAATATGGCTCAGTGGTGGTGCTATGAGGCTACTGTTGCTGTAAGTGTTGAAGCCCAAGCTAAATTGCATTACAAATCTGCAATAATGTCGAACCTGCAATTCGTCTTTAGCAGAAGCAAATGGTTTTGTAGAGGGCTCATTACTGCAATAGGTATTGCTTTTTGAATATTGGTTAGACTAGTACAGACCTAAAAAACAAAATGAAAGGGGCAAATCTGTAACAAGAGAACAATCCATGACACAGGATACTGTTTGCAGCAGCAATACATGTTCTGATCTGACAAATGCAAGGAGGTCTAAGTTTCTAACTCCAACAGAGTAACAACAGACTAAAATGAATAAAGTGATTGATATTATAAATATGCACATGAGCGCTGGAGAATAATTCTTTAGGGCCGACCTGTATTAAAGTTTGAATTGATTTGGATAATAACTATAAGGATGAGCCGACCTGCTGGGAACCCAGGGCTAACCTATGAATATTGATGTTGATCTGAAAATTTTGGAGGGCTGAATTGTCATTGTATGGTTGGAAAATGGTTTTGTCCACTTGTTTAGAGGTCTTATTCGCCCTTTAAAGGTCATTGGAGGCATGGTTATTGTGTTTTGAATCCCTTATGCCCCACATTTGCTGATCATTTACTGATTTGGAGGAAGAAAATGCACGTTGAAGGGCCTTTTGAGGCTGGATGCTGCACCAGCACCCTCTTTTTGCCATTCATTTGTGGAAAGGGGTCACCTTCTGAGGGCTTGAGACCCTGATTTTTGTACATGTGGCATTAGAAGCTCCATTTAATATTAGCTTAGATTAATAAATATGTAGAAAGGGCCTTTTGCCCCTCCTTGGGCTAATTTAGGTGATTTTAGCTTAGAAAATTATTATTTTATTATGAGGGAAGTTGAGCACCTCCTCTATGAATAGATGTGCACTTCCTCTCATTTTCTCATGGAGTTTTGGGGCAGAAAACCCATAGCTAATCTGAAATTTTCTGCAAGTTTCCTCTTGTAAAAAATAGGCTATGGATATTTCAAGTTGAGTGAATTGGCTTGTAGAGGATAAAATTACGTGGATGGATTTGCTCTTGAATGGATGAAGTGATGCTATGGTGAATTGTGCTATTCTATTATGAGTATCTTCTTCCATTCTGCAATGTTGTAAAATTAGAGTTTCTATAAAGTTTCATGATATGTTGAACATTTTATGGCTCTAAAATCTCCTTTGCAAGATCTGTCACCTAGTGTCCATCAAGGAAACTTAGAATAACATTCCTTGACCTTAAATCTCCAATTGATTGAAAATTGCTAGGGTTTGATTGAAAGGCTCTTCACTCTCTTACTCACTCCAATCAAAGCCTTCAAAGTTCAAACATACTCACTCCTTGTCTAACTCCATATGCCAGGAAATTCATTGATAAGCCAAGGCATTGATCCTTCATTCTCCATCACTTCATACCTTTTTGTAAATCATAAAAATCGTTTTGCTAGGTTTCCACTCTCCTGAGAAATCTTGTAATTATGATGTTTGGGGATATTCCCTTTGAACTCTAACCCTAATTACTCTAATAAACCTAGTGATCCTATCTTCCACATAATCCCTAATTGATCAAATTATTTGGTTGGTGGACTATGAAGTAGAAGCTTTGGAGAGCTCTTAACTTGGTGTGACTAGGCCCCCCTTGTGTAAAAGGAGAGCTTGCCACAAGCAAGAAGAGAGTTGGTGAAGTGACAATGGCGCCCTCTAAGGTGCAATAGGTCTTATTGAAAAATGTAACTAGTGTCAATCTTCATAATTGTATTTGAGTCATGATGTAACGTATTTGTCAAAAGAAAGAAAAAGAAATTTTATTATAAAAGAAATTGACTTATTAAAGCATAGGTTTCATGCTTGGTACAATGGTTCTTAGGTCAAAGCCTCCATTGTAGGCTTCTTGGGTTTATGTCAAGTGTCCTTGTCCATGTCATAATGTAAAAGTCCCTTCTTGGGCTTTGTCAATCAAGAAAGAAATTTATTTTTATGTAAAAAAGGTCATTTAGGAGAAGGACAACCCTAGCAAAGGAGAAGGAAGGCTTTGTCAAGCAAAAAGAAGTCGAATTTTTTCTCTCTACTCTCACACATGTGAAATTCGAAAGTCGTTGGGGAGGGCGAAATTCAGGATCTACAGTAGGAAATTATGGATGTTGGGGGCGGAAATGTTGGATTGTTGTTGGCTTTGTAGCTGCTAGACAAGAAGAGACAATTGAAGTTTGTTGAATCATCTTGGAAAGTTGACTTGGTGGAGGAGGAAGGTCTTTTGGTCAGGTCTAAGGTCTTGGTCTATCTCAATTTGATTAGTGGAAGAGTTTGAGTGCTTATATCTGGTGTCATTAATCTTCATGTTTTTGATTTGATGATTATTTCTTGATGAAACAAAGATAAAAGAAGAACTTAAATAAAAGATAATAAGTCTACAAGAATATCACAAGTAATTATCAATATAAGAGAATCTTTTTGCATTTCTGATTTTCTAACATGGTATCAGAGCTAAGGTGAAGAAGGAAGGAAAAAAGCAGCTTGAAGGTCAATTGAAAGAAGGGTTAAGAAGGAAGGAACAAAAGAAGGTAATTAAGGAAAGGATCGTATAAGAAGAGAAGCCTACTATCTATAGAGACTATGTCAACCTCAATGAAGACAAAAAACAAGCTAGAAGGAGACTCTAACTACAGGGCATGGAAGAATAGTATAGAGCTTATTCTCGCTAAGCATAAAGTTTTGGATCTTGTTCAAGGAAAAGTTACAAAACCTACCGACGAAGCAGGAAAGGAGCAGTTCAGGGAAACCGACAAACCAACATCTTGGCCATGAATCTAATAGTAGATGGAGTGAAGGACAATCTAATCCCATACATATCCAATATAGATTTCGCTCAAGAAATGTATGAAGCCCTCTCCAAGTAATTTACCATCAAGAACATTGGTCAAATAGCTAGCCTCAAGAATGAACTAAGAACAATAAAGATGACAAAATATGATATTGTGTCATCATATTTTGTAGGGATATCCAGAATAAGAGATGAACTCGAAGCAATTGATGAAGTTGTACTAGAAAAAGAACTCGTAATTTCTACACTTCTAGGTCTACAAAATCTTGGAGCTCTTTTGCATCAAGAATTAGCAGTTGGTAAGATACTCCAACCTTTGAACAAATGTGGAATGCATGCAGTCAAGAAGAAGCCCGCATCTCGTTCGTAAGTGACAAAAAGGAGGATGAAGAAAACAACACTTCTAATACCTACTCTGCTCATTACAAGATGAAGGGAATATCCAAGAAGTTCAAACTTCAAAGGACCAAAGAAGAAGGTTGATCTATCTAAGATTGAGTATTACAGTTGTCACAAAATGGGACACTACAAAAGTCAATGTCCTAAGAATGCAAGGAATAAGAAGAGAGATAGAGAACATGCAAATGTTGTCAATGAAGCTCGACCTAAAAAGAACAAGACTGAGGAATCTGAAGTCAAAGACTTATGCTATTAAGTCTTTCCTTGCATATCCTCCTAGATTACTGTTTTAAGTTTTTGTAAAATCTATCTTTTATGTTTTGATTTCTAGAACTCAGAGATCTAATATATTTTGTAAGGAATTTTTGAAGTGTTTTTGATGAGTTGTAGGTATCCCTCACAGAGACTAGATTAAGAAGGAGCCTTCACCATTTTACCAAAAGATAAGTACCTTATTCCTTGTTTCTTCTTTTATGTTTGGTTTCCTCCACAAATCGAGATTTGCTTGTATTGTATGCTAATACCCTTTTCCTTATATTTTCCTTTATTAAGAAAGCTTGCAAAATGCACAAAGGTTTTGGAGGTAACTTCTAAGGAAAGAATTGAATCATGAAAGAAGTTTTGTTGCAAAGGAAGCCCTTTAAGCGCTGAAGTCCTACAAGGTTTGTTAAAGAACAACCTAAGGTATGTCTTAGACTACACGTTTTGTTACAAGTTCCTCTTCATACATAAGGTATCATCATTCTTCTTTTGAAATTTGCTTTATATTACTAACATCTTTATGTCTAGGGTTTTGAATCAAACGATTCTTGTTAGGTTGACTAATCATTAGATTGAATCTACAATTGTTATATTGTCTCTTGTCATTTGATCATTCTTGTGAAACTCTAACCCTTAGGGTTCACTGTAAAACCCTAGCCTCTTGTTGCTAAGGGTATGTTAATGTTAATAATGAAACCCTAGTTTACTTTGTGATTGTTGATAAAGTTTAAAAATTATATTCTTTTGAAGTTTAGGGTTTTGGTAATGTCATGGTAAAACCCTAGAGTTATCCAATAAAACTCTAGATTTTTAGGGTATGGTGAATTAGGGTTTATGAACAAAGCCCTTGCAATAGTTATAGTAAGATCCTATGAAAGAAATCCTAGGTGTATATTCTTCTGTATGATTGAAACCCTAGTCTAGTCAAAATTGTTGTATATCTAACTTTGATGTATTGATGTTTGTATCTTGGGTTTACCTAATAGATATTGACATGAGAAGCTAATGCATAATAATGAAACCCTAGATATGTATATGAAAATATGTTATCTTGATTGATGATGAAATCTAGGGTAGAGATTGATATTTTAGGGCATGATGATATTGATATGATTTAGTTTTGATGATAAAATCTAGGGTTTGCAACAAACCCTAATAGAGTCTAACATAAACACATTGTTGAAACCTTATATCTATAGTACTATGATTGGATTGTTATTTGATTGAATTGCTAATATCTAAGGCTTGATGTCTCGAAAATGGAGTCTAGGGTTTATGACAAAACCCTAGCAAGAAATTGAAGTCTAGTATGTAAAAAGATGTGACCATTATTAATTATAAACCTAACTAGGTTTAGGTATTTGATGTCTAAAGCTTGAATGTTTTGATGCTTCCATTATGATTTTGATATAGTTAACTTCATGCTTCTATATATTTGTGCTATTAAAGTTTTGCAGGTACATAATCTTCAAAATGTTGAAGATGTTCATAATTAAAGATGATGAGCATGATAAAGGAAGCTACAAGAAAGATGATTATCAAGATGACCTTGATGCCATAAGAAAGAATGAAGCCTTGAAAGGTTGAAGTTTCTCTGATGTTACAAAAAAGGTAGTTGTTGATCTCCCTAAGTAGAGATGGAGCTTGGATAAAAGAAAGGGTATATCTCATCGCTTAAGAGGGAGGGCATATTATGACAGTCATAATGAATACCGTGAAGAAAGAATGAAACCGAGGAATGAATAAAAGTACTACAGATGGATTTGCAAACAAAATACTTGAGAAGTACTAAGTTTGTATTTGGTGCTACTAAAGAAATGAAAGAAGAAAGCTTCTGATAAGTTGTATTTTGATAACTTGATGATAATAAATGATTGAGGACCCCGAAGATTTGAGTTTACTTGTATATATTTGAAGGTTTATTATTGATTAGGGTTGTGATTGTGTAGGACCTCTCCATAAAAGGATTGAACTTTTGAAGCATGCTTGGAGTGGTGGATATATATCTAATTTAGTTGAAAAGGAAGAGAAGAAGCATCTTGTGCCAACAAATGCTTGGGAGGACATATGGTTGGCCTAAGGGTTGATGTCTAGATCCTGAAGTAGGGAGGGTGGCGTTGGTCATGGGCTTCGACCTTGGATATGCACCTGGATCCTTGGGTTGGTGTTAGAGCTTAAAAGTCTAATGGTACCTAGAGTGGCTAAAGTTTGAGTACAACTTAGTCCCACCCGATTAGAGTACCCTGGTCAAGTATCTAATTTGTAGCACTGCATATGTTGTGACTTTTCATAGAGTATATCACTTTGAGAGCTTCCATGTACCTTTTTATATATGTAATTATGAATAGCTCCCTAGTTAAGAGGGAGTGTTGAAAATGTAACTAGTGTCGGTCTTCATAATTGTATTTGAGTTGTGATATAATGTATTTGTCAAAATAAAGAAAAAAAAATTGACTTATTAAAGCATGGATTTCATGCTTGGGCCAATGGTTCTAACTTCTTAGGTCAAAGCCTCCATTGTAGGCTTCTAGGGTTTATGTGAAGTGTCCTTGTCCATGTCATAATGTAAAAGACCCTTCTTGGGTTTTGTCAATCAAGAAGGAAATTTATTTTTATGTAAAAAAGGCCATTTAGGCCTCCTCCACCAAGTCGGCCTAATTAGGGACCCAAAATCCACTATAAAAGCGCATCAACTTGACTCATTTGAAGCGCACCAACCACAAATTCGATCTGCAGTAGCTAGAGACAGAAAAAGGGGGTGAAATTCAAGGAAGAGGAAGAAAACCCTAGCGAAGGAGAAGAAAGGCTTCGTCAAGCAAAAAGAAGTTGAATTTTTTCTCTCTATTCTCACACGTGCAAAATTTGAAAGTTGTTGGGGAGGCCGAAATTATGGATCTGAAGTAGGGCCAAAATTTTGGATGTTGGTTGAAATCTTGGATTGTTGTTTGGTTGTATCTGCTGGACAAGAAGAGACTATTTAAGTTTGTTGAATCATCATGTAAAGCTAACTTGGTGGAGGAGGAAGGTCTTTTGGTCAGGTCTAAGGTCTTGGTCTATCTCAATTTGATTAGTGGAAGAGTTTGACTGAGTTTTCCCCTAGAGAGGGGTTTTAGTCCTGGCTAAGTGCCTACATGTGGTGTCATTGATCTTCATGTTTTTTATTTGATAATTGCTTGATGAAACAAAGATAAAAGAAGAACATAAAGAAAAGATAATAAGTCTACAGGAATATCACAAATAATTATCAATATAAGAGAATCTTTCTGCCTTTTTGATTTTCTTACAGGTCTCGCACTTGAGCTTCTGGACTTTATCTCTAGAAGTGCAAGATTTTGTTGTAAGAGCAATCTGAGAGCTTTTCAATGATGGGTCATGTTACCGCTCAAACTAGCTGGGGTCCTAGGAGGGGATCCTATAAAGCAACTACTAGGTCAAGGGGCAACAATGGAGCGATAATGTCACCTCACCTAAGGCTCCCTGCTCTTTACAGACTTTGACCGGTGGGAGGAGACCCGGTATAAGAGGAATCACAATGATGAATGGATCAATGATCGGATAAGGAGTGATTCCTAAAGCCTATTCACAAGAGAGACTCAATTAAATAGCTTGCTTGAGAAGCAAGGTGATGGGCTCTCTAAGAAGGGCTATGAGGATACCTTGGCCTAGGGTTGGAGGATATGCCTTGACAAGGGGCTTCCTAGACTTAAGGATCCTTATGGAGAAATGGATTCTATGTAGTCCTTGTGGAATTTGAGTTATAAAGTTGTGGGACCACAAAGAACCCAGGTGGACCCAAACTAGGTCAAGGGTATGGAGTTGATCGACCAAAGAGGGGCTTGACCTAATTAGGGAAGAGAATAGGATCAAAGAACTAATTTTCTTTTTAAATTTGAATGCAATGATCCAAGTGAGAACACCAACCCAAATCAACCTAGGGAGAGAAATGATCCTCGAGCTAGGGCTTGCGATATCTCAGGATTCCACCGTCAAATTGTGCTCAAATTTGGAGGACCCCTTGAGAAGACCCCAGCGCAGTTGTGGACCAATTTTCAAGGTGTTTGGATGGCTACAAAAGATTTCGTGTGATGCCCTAGGAGACCTTCTAGGGTTAGGCCTAGAATTGGGAAAAGTGAAGAAAAGAGAGGGAAATTTGACCACCAAAGGGATACGAGAATCAGTGTCTTATTGCTTGGGCTTAATGGAGTCAAGATACACATGTATCGAGAATTTTCATGTGCTATGGAGCCCTAATTAATCTTTGTTAGCCTCTCCAAGGGTAGCAACTAGGTCAATAGGGATTTATACTTCAAATTTGCCAAAGAGATGAAGTTTCGAGGTCTTTCAACCTAAGAGGTGCCTCTAGGAACATTCACCCACTCTCTTCAAGTACAACGCATGCATTAAATCACTTATTCAAGGTTCCCAGAAGAATTTCGCATTTACTTTAACCCATACAAGAATAATGATAATCATAACATGCAGTAAACCAGTAAAATAACAAGAATAGCATCAAAATTTGACTTACATGAGAGAGAGAGTATATCCATTCATCAACTTCGCATTAGAGAGAAGCTCCAAAGACAATAGCGAAAATCCAATCATAGTGCATCAAGAAAATCTCCAAAAATTCCTCCCAGCAAAAAGTGCGAAAATCTCGTAAGAGATACTAATCCAATCCAAGTGATGATGAATCAGAGAGAATGCCTCTCTTCTATTTATACCAACCTCTAAGGGATTCGACTGGCCTAATTTGGACTAGTAACGCCCCTAAAATAAAATAATGTGCATAATAGCAATACTTTTGGTGACAAGCCCACCAAATAGCTCAATAACATAAAATAAGCCTCTCAAGAGAGCAGAATGATCAACGTAATGAGTCGTTGGGCCATTGAGAAGGCCAAATGAAGTCCAAAGTTGGCCATGATGAGAGAGTGGACTCAAAACATAGTGGACAAGTGGTTGGCCCCTTGTTTTTCAAGCAAGAACTGTGGTGATCCCAAGTGGGTGTGGGGGCACAAGGACATCCTCAAGGGTCTCCAAGTAGATCGAAAGTGCCTAAATACCATTTGTAAGGGCTAGGATGATGACATAAGCCCTCCCACCGCAGTAAGAGACATCCTCTGGACCGTGGACCATCTGCCAAGTATATGGTGGAAGTGTGGAGCCGACTGGACAAAGTGAACTAGGTGCATCATCCTCATCCAAAAGGTGGAACATGAGCAATCAATGAGCGGTGTTGGGGATCCATGAAATAATTTTTGCTATGGTGGAGGCCCATGGCTCTCAATGCTCACCCTACAAGTGCCCATGTGGCCCTCTGGAGGGCTAGGACCCCATATAGAAAACCAAGCCCAAATGGAGACCCACCTACAATCCTACATAAGATCCAATGCATCCCCTTGCCCTCCAATACAGCAAATCATTAGAATAATCAAGTAAAAGTTTACAAATCATGGAATCAATGGGGCACTTCATGGTGGCATGCCCTTCCATAGCGGGCTTTGGCATGTACAAGTGTCTCCAATCTTAACAAGAGGGTTAACCAAGGACCTATTAGGTGGTTTCAACTTTTAAAGGGGGTGGCATGTCCATGGTAGTCCATCACATAGCAGGTGGCATATGATATAATGATGAGATGGAGTTGGGATCAAGGGAAAACTCCAAGCCACATGTTAGGAAACAAAGGTAGCTATAATAGGGGAAGCCCACACTTGGGTGTATGAGTGTAGGAGGGAGAAATCATGGTACATAAGTTACCTCGACCTTTGTGTTTCCACCCTTCTTCATATGCCTTTTGCCTTTTTATTGATTTTTCTTCGTAACTGCTCAGGGCTCCAAGGGATGAGAGCATGATGTGTGGTATATAGCAGTAGGTACCCCCTTTTTAGGTGGGGGGGTTCATTGCCCACCAGGGGTTGGGACAATCATGGGTTCCTCAATGTGGAGGGGACTCATCTAGGGCTCATAGGAACCAGGCTGATGGCCATAGATAAGTGGTAGAGCTTATGATTGGTTGTTTACCATGTGCTAAATGTGTATGTCCCGGCCATCTTTTGCATTTTGTGGTATGTTTCCTATTGTGGGTGACCAAATTATGCCTTTTCTTTTCTTTTTAGCTGAATCAACCTTCGGGGCATTGTTCCATGCCCAACCCAAAGTGTGGACAAGGGGAGGGGGAGGCGAACTTTGTGTGGAACCAGTGGACACATGTGGACTCGAATTGGAAAAATGATGAATGGGGTCAAAACGAGTTGAAGGGAGTGACATATATGGGAATCGAGAAGCAGGACCACGCAACCAAAATCGGGATTTCCCATGTCCATGTAGTGTCAACCCCAGAGCCAATAGCCAATAAAGGAGATCCCTAGGACTAGGATACAACACTAACCATCAAATTGGGCAAAGGAGACAAGAGCACAGACCTAGCCCACTCTTTCCGCCGAATCCCCCCACCAATCCATGCCCCAAAGTGTCCACGAAAAGTAAACAAAAAACACTCAATTATATCAATGAAAAGTCATAACTTTGGGGTCGGGAAACCCACCGTCAAACAAACAATCATAACAAATGGGCGAGGGAGCACATGGTTGGCTCAAGAGGTGGAGAAATAGGCACATCGAGCTATCTGGTGGCTACAAGGGGTTGTTGCATGTCAGTTGAGGACCATCAAGGAGAAAATTTTCTCCTATGCATTCTACCCATAGGTAATAGATCACAACAGCAATTTCAATTCTAAGTGAAACGTTATGCCCCCAACAAGTTGACCAAGTCAAACACAACTAGTCTCAAAAAAATCAAAGGAAGCTCAGGAGATATCAAGAACCTCCAACTTTGGCTCCTTCAGTTAAAAAAGAGAGAAGAGGGTTTGGGAGAATTTGAAGAGAGTTCAATCCACTAGTAGAATTTTTGTTCTACATTAGTGTTCCATAATTGGATAGTGCCAGAGAAGCGAGATACCTAGTAGACCAAGAATGAAGGGTCACTTGCAAAATTAAGTAATGTTATTTTTTTTCTTACCATAGCAATCCAATAATTAGTTTCAAGTAAATTTAAGTCTATTGAATAAGGTCGCAGCTAGGGTATTAATAGAATAAATTTAGTAAAAAACAAAATGTACCAATCTAAATTAGGAAAAATGACACAACAACTTATGCCCAATCAGAGTTATTCATTAAAATTTTGAACTTAATTCGGCTCCCTTCTAGAAAAATGGCCCAATTGAAGAAATACATACAACATTGTATCTAATACAGTTAATCAAGCCCTCCTTCGTTGATTTGGATCTCCTTGCTACCCCTTCCTTGGACCCAATACACGCACTAAGATGCCTCTCTCAATTTTCTGTTGTATGGTGTCTCCCCCTTCTCCTTAGCCTTGCATGTATAACTTTACATTGAGCTAAATCCCTAACCCTAACCTCTAAAATTATTGATGGCTGAGATTAGATATCGTCTCACTTGAGGTCAAGTGTTGAGATTAAAACATATTAACTAAAGTAATTCACTTTACTTTTCCTACATTTATTTTAGCTCAATAAGCCAACATAATAATTATGAGCCTTTCCTAAGTCTAACTTAGACTAATTTACACAAACAACCTGCTCATACTAGAGCAAGTGTTTAAGGAGACAGTGGGCAACTTTTGCGCGCCTAGATAATTATGCCTGTGCAGAAGTACCTGCCCGAGCTACAATCATCAACGCTCCCTCTTAGCAAGGGAGGAACTTTTGCCACTTGGAATTGACTTCATTCTTGGAACTACATCTGTTGCCTTGGCTGCTCCTTCTGAACTTGAAGCCTTCCCTGCCATTTACTATGGAAATATCCTTGAAGTCTTGCTTTCCTTGGCATGGTTCCTAGAAGCCTATTGCTCCTAAACATCTTGTAAGGTAATCTCATTGCAAGAGACCTTCTTGACAGATTTGGAGGAATCTTTCTATTGTTCCTCCCTTCCTGAACCTAAAGGCTGACTCCCTTTGAGTTGATCAACCTTGATCATTCTTCATTAGTTGGTCTACATGCTCCTTTCTCTCTATCATTGCTTTGCTTCATGCCATGACTTGAATAAGTTGGCCCTTTAGCCTATATATGTTTTTGTCTCTAACTCTTACGACATGTCCTTCATCAAAGCTAAATCCCATGGATTTTTTATCAATACCTTCCCATCCTGGAATGCTACACAGAACCCCTTCTCCATCATAAAGACTGAGAGCACACTCACTTGAGTTTCAACACCCAAAACACGTCCTTTACTTCCATCCTGCCTCCTAAATCAAGTTGAAATATCATTGTTCTAACCCCTTTAACTGCATGCTTGGCATCATCACCAAACTCCACATGTAGTTATGAGTGCCACTTAATCAAGCTATCAAATTGTTCCTATGATCCTTTGATATGCTTGTGGCTCCGCTATCTAATAGCCATGTACCCACTAGTAATGTTCCTGAGGTAAGGTAGGAAACAAGTACGAATTATGTTTCAAACTTCCTAGCAAACTTGTCGTGAACTTCTATAATGTAGCTACAGCTAACTGCATGCCCTTTCTCCCTTTCTTCCTCTCTGGACACTGTGAAGCATAGTATTTCATCTTATGACAAGCAAAACACTTGACCTTAGTCAAGTACTTCTTCTTTGGCTATGAAGTTGACTCCTTACCTCTACTACTCAAACCTTTGTTCTTCGTTGCCCCACTGGCAAGAGCAAGGCTCTCATCATCCCCACTCTTTTGTTTCACTCCAAACAAAGATTTCTCCTAGATTTCCTTATGGGTAAAATCATCCGACATTTCGTTCCAATCTGGTAGCTTTTCTCTTGCTAGAACGCTTATCATAAAGGTGGCCCAAGGTTTTGAGAACCCTAGCAAGGTTCTCCTTACTAGCTCACCATCTAGCAAGGCTACCCCAATAGCTACAAGCCCATCTCAAAGTAGTAGGATCCCAGTGAGGTATGACACCACAGAATATAATTCAGTCATCTTGGTGTTTCTAAGCTTCTCCCTCAACACCATTTTCCGATTTTGATTGCCACTATAATATAGGCTCATCAAACCAATCCACATCTCATGGGCATCCCTCCCTAATATGTGAGGGGTCATATGATTCTTCACCTCATCCATGATGATATGCCTAACCTTCACGTCTTTCATTTCGTGAGATGCCAGAGCCATAGCATCTAAAGGAGTTGTAACCTGGGTGACTGAAGACTCCCATAGCTTGTTCTCCTTGAGAACCAGTGCTATCCTCTCCTTCAATGGACTAAAGTTGTCCTTGAACCTCAGACCAATCAATGCCATGCCGAAATCGGAAAATTAGTGAAACATTCTATCACGCCCTAATTGGTATGATTTGCCTCTCTTCCTCTGAGAGATGACCTTCGCTAATCTCTGGGGGCTTCTAGTCTATTGCCTATGGATTTTTCTTCCACGCAACCCATTGGCACTGCACCTATGCCACTCAACCCCTTTCATAGCCTATCTAACTCCTACTCATGCCCAGCACACGTCTCTATGTCTAGCTTTGCCACGACTCATCCTTTTGTCGGTTGGTTGACTTCTACGTAGAGTGACCGGCCCCGACTCATGTTGCGGTTCCTTTTCTGACAACACCCAATCTCGCTCTCTTAGTTGTCATCCATCTCATTGTGTCCCAGTTGCTGGAGCAACGACAGTTGTTTTCATGCAGGCCCTAACCCTGCCATTTGCGGCGGTTAGCCTTATCACCTGTAGTAGTGTCTTCTCTACTCCTCAAGCACTTGTCACTAACCAAATCAATCCTGCATTGAGCACCCCAGTAATTGTTATAACCACCCCCTACTTCACCTTTCTCTCAGATTTTCTTTCAGTTGTCTCAGCTACAACAGTCATGTCATCAACCCGCTAGATTCTCTACATTGTGCGACCACTAGCTGGTAATCCCTTAGCAGCCGACCAATCCTTCTCAGCCCGAGACACCCTGCATCGTCGTGTTTGCAAATTGTTCCCACTGGTGTAAGTGCACTCCTGGTGGCCATGGTTTTTTTTTTTAAGTTCTCTCTGCCAACAATCAATGTGGCTCGGCTAGCCTGTCGGCCACTATCGCTAGCAACTAGCCCACATTTCTCCTTTTCGAATTTTATTTTAATCTTTAACTCATCCAAACACAAAAATCAGCCAAATTCAACCCCTTAAAAAAATTGCTCTTCAACCAAACCATACATTCGATTTCTTCGACCTGCCTAAAAAAATTCCGCATGTACGATTGCAATCAAACCTAGCCTTAGTGATCCAGTACAAACTTGGCACCTGTGATTATGAGATTGGTATCTCAATGTTTACGCTCTAATACCATTTTAATTTTTCTTATCCTAGCAATCCATCAATTACTTCTGAGCAAATTTAGGTTTACTAAATAAAATCACAACTAGGGTACTAAAAGAATAAATTTAGCAGAAAGCAATATGTACCAATTTCATTCATGTAAAATGACACAACAGATTCCATCCAATTAGAGTTCTTCATTAAAATTATGTACTTACTTGGGCTTCCTTCCTGGGAAAATGGCCAAACTGAGGAAATACATAAAATACTAGATTTGATCCAGTTGATCAAGCCCTCTTTCGCTGATCTAGATCTCCTTGCTGCCCTTTCGTCAAACCCAACACACTCACTGAGATGTCTCTCTTAATCTTGTGTTGTTGTATGGTGTCTTCTCCTTCTCCTTAGCCTTGCTTTTATAACTTTACATTGAGTTAAATCCCTATCCCTAATCTTCAAAGTGATTGACGGCTGAGAATGGATCTCGCCTCACTTGAGATCAAGGGTTGAGATAAACATATTCACTCGAGCGATTTACTTTACTTTTCCTAAGTTTACTTTAGCTCAATGAGCCAACATAATAATTATGTGTTTTTCCTAATTCTAACTTAGGCTAAGTTACACAAAAAACTTGCTCAAACTAGAGCAAGTGTCTAAGGAGACTTTGGGCGACGTCGCATGCCTCGACACTCAAACTTGTGCAGAAGTACCTGCTTGAGCTACAATCATCAACATGTAACAGGCCAGAATGGCTATTAAACTTCAAGGTAAGTCTTCACTACGATTTTTGCAAAATAGTCTTAATAAAACAATAAGGCATAGTCCACTTGCTAGAGTTCTTCCAACACAAGTTTCTTTGTTTTTCCAATGAAAATTTCTATATGGTAAATATTGAATCCATGTTTTTCTACGGTGTTTATTTGTCCTAATTTTGTGGATGATATGAATTTACAGTTATAAGAGCATTAAACATATGAAATTTCCACAACATTCTGGATTCTCACTATATTTATTGTATCACTATTCATAGAAGTACATACCATATATCTGTTGTAACCAATTGTCCAATGGAATATCTGCAGCAGTTTATAGACCCTATGGTATCACAAGGGGTTTCAGGTGAGACACAATACATCAGCTATGGTTACAGTTCTAAAATGAGAAATATTCCAGGTGTTGCAATACTGTAATCAGTAGATTCAAGCAAATAATGAGGAGCTGAAAAAGAAAGCCTAGCACTTGGAAGAGCAAAATTTAAGGATGCGGACAAAACTAGATAGAGATGCAAGAAAAGAGGACATTTAACATACCAATATTGGGATTTATATTCAAATTCTTATCATTGAAAAAGAATCACCGTGTAACCAAAGGCCATTCTCACCATTGTGTTGAATGCCAAGACAAATGAGAAAGGTTAAAATCAATCATTTTTGTATCCATTGCAAGATAATTGGGCACTAAAATGGCGACTGTTGGAAACTCCATCTGGAGCTTCACCCAAAGAATCATGAAGAAAGACCATGGAAGGTACAGCAGCCAAGATAAAGTAGGCAATAAGTTAAAAAAAAAGTACCAACAATACGAGAGGCAGTGAAAGGAGAAGCCAAGCTCTTCGAAAAGGGAGAAAGAAGCTTAAAAACTTCTAATATTGCAGCTTCATATTCATTGCAAGGTAGTCATAGTAAGAAATCTTGCCTAGATTCTCAGGTAGAGTTTTGCAAGTTCTCCAAGAATTGCATTGAAGAAAAGAAGAAGATCCAAAACCAAGAAACAAAGCCAAAGACCAAAGAGATGAGAACCATAGAAGGGATGAGAACCAAAGCAAAGAGACAATCCAGAGACCAAAGAGTTCAGAACCAGAGCCAAGAGACAAGCCAGAGAACAAAGAGTTCAGAACCAAAGCCAAGAACAGAGGCCAAAGAGTTCAGAGACAAAGCCAGAGACCAAAACCTCCTATATGGGGAAGTATGATCCAAAATAGATCACTATAATGTTTATTCACTCTTGGTATCCTTTGGAGGAAAAGCAAAGTCATAAACCAATTGACATTGTTTACAATGTTCTAGAAATGCAATGTGCATTTTAGACATTTCAAACAATAAACATAATTTTTTTCATGTTCTTATTTTTCAACTAAACCATTTAAATGTTTAGAATTTCTATAAAATACAAATTCCTTAGGGATTATGTTTGTTCAAAGTTCTATGCATCACTCCTTTCCACACCTAAGGCATGACTTATGCCGAAGTCAAAGAATATACATTATGATCACTTCTGAGAAATGTTTGAAAATAAATTATCAACCATATGCTATCATTTCTTTTGCCAAAATCAGATCTTGAAAATGTATGTTGTTGGACGTTATTATGTTAATGAAGATCTCCTATTCAAATAATCTTGCTACTTTTGTGTACGTGGTTATGGTTCATGTCCTATTCAAATAATCTTGCCACTTTTGTGTACATGGTTATGGTTCATGTCCTATCCAAATAATCTTGCTACGTGGTTATGGTTCATGTGGGTTTGATAAAGATCATGCTCTCTGCACGTCAAATGACAATACAGAAATAGAAACATGTTAGTGGAAACAAGTCTAGCTCATTTAATATCTAGTAAAATTTAAAACAAAACAAAAAAAACACTTCCCTGCTAGGTTGTGTCTACTCCTACAGGGGTAGTGAAAATCTTGTAGATTCAGTGTTATAATATTGCCTCAATGTTACCGTCAAATGTTTATCTCTCTCAGTAGGCTTTCATGATTAAATATTATCTATATAAATTATTTTTCATCCACAAAATATATTCAGTATGCAATGTTCTTCAAATCTGTCACCTTCATCATTGATTGCAGATGTCTGCCCATGAGTTGCAGAAAACTACATCAAGAGATGACTTGAATTCCTTAGTGTACAATTTTGGATACCAATGTCACAACCACTACGTTGTTTGGTTACAAGGTGCCCTCCCCATTTGCTTCTATGGCCTTCCCTAACTTGTGGTAGAAGTTCATGGTCTCACCTTCAACTCAAGGCCACTATTTCTTCTCTTGCACAGGCCTTTGACATACTTTCACTTCAGAGTCCAGGCATAATGATGCCTTTTATATTCAACCTTCTAATTCAGTAACTACTTAGGCTTCATAGACTCCAAAATCAATACAATGTTTTGGTATCATGTAGGATTTTATGTGGGTGCATCATTAGATGATGCAAACAATATAATGCGGACATATATATTAATGCTGCAGCAAGTAAATGACCAGAAAGCGAGGTAGGCTACCACACCACATATATTACGCTCTCAAGTTAAGAGCCCTCATTACATTATTATATAGCACACTAAGTTGGTTATGGTAATTTAGACACCTAACCACTCACCTTCGCAACTAACTTTTACATTGATCATATGTCCATTTACAATTAATATTAGTATCTACTAACATAACACTTACAATATAGAAGATACATTGATACCAAGTTGAGATCTATGTTCATTGTTTACTCCAACAAAATCTGCCTATGTTCTTCAACAGGCTAATACTCTATGTTCCTTAAAAGGTTTACCATAAAATACATATCCTGAAGCGTGTCAGCAAAATTCTAAGCATGTCCAGCGAAACCCCAAATCCCTAGGTGGGTCTGTACAATGAAGATGGCTATACCAGGGAAACTAATATGAGATAACATAACTTTATTAATGTCCAACAAATAACCAAAAGAAAGTTCAATGAGACTAGAAGCTACAATTAGTGTTACCAAACAGTAGGGGTGCCATAATATATCCCAGAAGCATAAAGACAAGTATACATTATCAAAGAAAACACGAACTAAATATTACATTCAATAGGAGGGGAAAGGGGAGAGAGAGAGTATCTAGAAGCCTGTAAGACAGGTTGATGAGGAAGAAGGTGAAGAGGAGAAAGTGTCCTACAGGACCTACACAGAGTCAACAAGCACAGGAAGTATCCAATGCACTGTCTAATGATGTCATCTGAAGAGCAATAATAAATAAATAGGAGAAAATTTATTAAGATGACAGAAAAGGAAAGAAATATTATCTAATATCCAGCATAATATAAACTGTGAATCTGCCCAACCTTGCATCAATACATAAAATCAAAAGATGAATAAGTTTGAACAGGTCCATGGAGAAAGGAAAGAAAAGTTGACCTGAAAGTGCAGTTTCACCTACTCCATAAACAGACTGTAGACCACTTTTTTCACCATAGTTGGAACTTGGTTGCTCTAGCAAATTAGAACATGCATTATCATCTAACAAAGAAACTGGTTGAGCCAACTTCTCTCTGATTTCAAATACATCTTGAGAAGCTGGTAATGAGCTCTCTCTTTTGGAAAAAATTCCCATGTAATCTGAATTATTACTAGGCAATGCAGAAAAACTTGACTTTTTAATTTGCTTTAGTTGCGAAGTACCGACTCCTCTTTCCTTCAACACCTGCTGAGCTGAGTCGACTGTCATACAACCAAAATCAGAAAAACAAGGCACTGGTAATTTTGCACTACTCTGTAAAACCTGTGTAAGAGGCCGGCGTCGATCACGTCTTTTCACAGAAGACTCCTCAGCATGGCCCACATGAGATCTTTTTCTTTTGAGGCCTAAAGAATGTCCTCTACTGCTGTTCAAAGGGCTTCCATTTCCCATGCAACGAGCAATGGAAGAGGGATTTCGCACACAGCCCTCTGAAGGGATTACTTTTCCAACATCTTCACAAACCGTAGCTAGATTGGGCTTCTTTCTTGGAGGCGCAATTCTCAACCCAAAGTCCTGCAGACCTCTCATCCTAGGTGTGCCTTCAGTGCCTTCGTCTTCCCAATTCATCTCACTTCCATGTCTGAGATTCTGAAGTGACAGTTGTACGGCATCAAACTGCGGAAGTGTCTGTTGACTTGATAAATTTAACTGCTCAGCATCCAGATGCAATTCAGAATCTAGAATGTCACCACAATTATCAGAGGCATGGTGGCTCTTATTTTTGTCATAATCAACAACACAATTTTGTGACTGCTTCACCACAGTGGCATGTTTATTTTCATCAATGTGGACTGTTTCAAGAGCAGAGGACTGTTTCTTTCGTTCAAACTGCAGTTTCTCAAGCTCAAGGGCATGAAGAATAGCATCTTCACGACGAGCATATTTTTCTCTCTTCTTTGTAGGAGCACCTGCACAAGATTCTGCCTTCAATATGCAATCATCAAACTCCCCACATCGAAATGCTTTTACTCGCTTGGATTTCTCCATATTATACCAATCCCTGAAAAGAATAAAACCTTACAAATTAAGTATTTCATAGAACATAAAAATGTTTTGATTTAAATTAAATAAAGATTACAGCTTCTCCATAATATACAAGCTACTGATTTGACAGTTGATGTGAATTAGAGAGTTAAAAACATACATATCCAAGATACCACAGAAACTATGTTCTATTAAAGTGTGAAATATTAAAGCACATACCAACTTGTCTCCAATAAGTAAGAATTTTGGAAACACCAAAACATGTTAAACTTACATGTATATTTTTCTGTTAGATTCTTGGATGGCAAGAAAGTGTCCCAGTGCTTTTACATGGTTTCAATGTTATGATGCCATGCACTACAAAACACTGATATTTGTATCATTTATGATATGTCTAAAATTGACTTCATTTGCAATCTAGTATATTTTATAAGAGGTGCCACTGTGATGGGAAAAAATGAGGTGTCCTATCTCCCCATTTTGTAACACTGTTGATAAGGATGGTTTTGAAGAAACTAGCAGCTGCCAGTTAATGAAACTTTGTAACACTTCTAAGATAGGCTAAAATGGATCCAAACATATAATATTGTCAGTTTATCACTGAGCATCTAAGGTTGTGAAGCTAAATACCCACCCAGCCGTCACTTTTTATCATCCTGAAGATGGAAATATAAGGCTCCTTTTAGAAGATTTGTTCATTGGCTTCAGATTTGAGCATCTTTAATCTTATATTTACTCAAACATTTTTCGTATTTGGTTTAAATCCCATGTTTGATCCATGTTCATTTCCAAGCTATTGTAATTAGTAAATGCCTATAGCATATCATCTTACAAAAGATTATAACAGTGGTATAGACTCAAACATTGTAGCCAACTGAATTTTATGTTGAACTTCTTTGATACTACTAAATCTGCAACAACAAAAAATTCCCATTTATGTGGCTTTCTGCTGGCTCCTAATAGTGGTTTCAAAACTTGAAGACCATATCTGTGGAGTTGCCATTGTAGGGAAACTTTAAACTTTTTTTTATTGAAGAATTGCATGGACATTTTATGGATTTTCATCCATAGAATTATTTGGAGATGCACAGACGTTTCTTCTTACACCTTAATGGTGTTGACCCAATATCTAAACTTGTTCTACCAAGTAATTTCAATGCCATTTCCTGAATGATTTCAAGGATAATTTTTTCAGGACAGTTCCAAGATAAATTCCTTCAGAAAATTCAAGTCTTTATAAGTATTTTTCTACATCTATCAATCTGGTTGTAAATCTATGGACTTGACAGGATTATAGGTGGAAACATAATTTAAAATTTGAGCACTCTATGGAGCTTGTTGGTGTTAGCTTTCAGGGCTGCCCCGAAAGTGATACACCATGCTTGGGGTGCATGGTGTGTTGACTACCCTTAGGACATAAACATTGCAGATAGCTTACTCATAGATTGCTATGCCTTGACTCAATGCCTATGTGCCACACTTCCACAGGAGGTTTGAGGCCTATGTGCCACACTTCCATAGGAGGTTTGAGGCCTATGTGCCATGCTTCCTTAGGAGGTTTGAGGCCTATGTGCATTGTGGTTTAGTTACTTCATCATGGAGTGCACACATGGAGACTTTGGTTGCTCACTTGGGATGATGACCCACTTGGAGGAGAATTGGGGACACTTGGTTGCTTGCATGGAGGCTTGTACTTCACTGAAGAACACTTAGTTTGAGGAGTGATCATGTGGTGGACCAAGAGGTACTCATGGCTTAGGAGATAGCATTGGAGCATTAGAGCCCTATAAAGGAGGAGCATTAGACACATCTTGTGAAGCACACACCTCGGGATGACTCTTTGTTGGACGTGAACGCATTGGAGCTTAACATGTGCCACCAAAAGTTTGTCACTTAGAGTTGAAATACTTCACATGTGAGCCTATCTATTATTAGTTAGGTCATTTGCTGTGGACAAGGTCCATTTTGCTACCATTGGCCTCACTCACCCTTCATATAAATACAAGGAGAATAGAGTTGTTTCATTGATTTATTCACTCACATGCTTGTATTAGAGATGTGAGAGCTAGAGCAAATTGATCTCTTTATTATACTCTTCTTTATTGTACTTTGCTCTTTTTCTTTGAGTGCGAAGGTTCATGAGGAGATTCAAGAAGAATTCTGGAGTTAGGGTTTGATCTAAGAAGACAAAGAATAGTCAAGTTTGGGAGAAACCTCAAAGGAGCAAATGAAACTCTTATTCCTGTAATTCTTGTGAGAAAAGAAGACTAGGGTTTTGTGGCATTTGGAAACCCTAGTATTACTTGTGTAGGTGCTAAGGAGGACTTGCCAGTGTGTATGTAAGTGCTTGTGATTCTTTCATGAAGCGACCAACTTTGGATGGAAGTAATTTGTAGCTTGGAGGAGTTGGTAGCTAAGGCTTTCTTTTTGTCTCCTTGGCTAGGGTTTGGAGAAATGAATTGCACCAACTTGTATTAAGCTGTTGCTATGTACTAGTAACTTCATCTTATATGTATCACTTAACAAAATCTGCTCAAAATTATGTCAAATCTTCATGCATAGCTAGCACTAGAAACTACTCATACATCATGAGAACATACACTGAAAATCAAATCTGCAAGTACAAAATTTGGGCAGCAAAGCATACTTCAAAATATATTATGTCAAATCAGCATGCATAACTATCACTAGAAACTACTCATGCATCATAAGAAAATGAGCTGAAAATCAAATCTACCAGTACACAACGTTTGATTTTCAGCTTATGTTCTCATGATGCATGAGTAGTTTCTATTGCTAGTTATGCATGCTCATTTGAAATAATATTGAACAAATTTTATTAAGTGATTTAACAAACATATAAAAGCTAAGGGGGACATTTAGGACCGTAAAAATTATTCTGTAATAAGCATTTTCACATCTGTTATATACTTGGAATATGTCTCTTAACGGATCAAAATACTATTCCATTGAAGTGCACTTGTTCAGTATTTATTTTCTTGGGCTGCCTTGTGATTTTGGGTGAAAACAGTGTTATCGTAACTGAACCAGAAAACCTTGTGGACCGGGAACTGATCAGAACCGGACCAGAACCAATAAAAAAAACCAAACCAAAAAACTAGTTGACCAAAAACACATAAAATATTCAAATTTTAAACAAAAACACATATATTCATGTGCATCCATATAAATCCAAACCATTTGTACACAAATAAGCAAAAGTTTTCATTTATATAGCATGTAAGGTTGTTTGTCGAGTTCTCGTTGCTAAGTACCTCACATATCGGAAGGTCACAGGGTCAAATTTCCTTGACACCCTTGGGATTAGGCCTTGCTAGTTTGGCCGACGGTAGATTCCTTCGGGTTGATCTACTTGGATTTTCCCGTGGATATAGCGGCCACTCAGTGTTTGTGATCTACTTGGATGTAAGGGTGCACATAACCAAAATAGCATCGAGTGCAATCCGTCTTTGAACTGAAAATACATCAACAAATAGGCTCTAGATGGCCTCTAGCATTCAAAAAAATCATGCTACAAAAAATACCTACATATCATCAAAATCATTGCCTATGTTGGGATCTTCATCATCAATATAACCCTCTAAGCATTAAAATAAGATAGAAAAAACTTAGCATGTCAAGTCAAGGTTTTGTTTGAGTGATGGGTACATTTTTAGTAGAGTCGTGATAGAGGAGTTCGACAACCAATTTCACCAACATCAAAGTACATAGAGGACTTGGTGCTATACCCTCGTACATAACAAAATCCAATGGAAACATTGCAATCCCCCCAATACTAAAATCTTGAAAAACTGATAAGTTTGTCGGATTTTGAGTGAGATCTAAAATTCTACTTTCTCCATATGAAACCCAATGAGGTTGGAACCAATCTCAAGCATCCTGAGTCATTTCATGGTAATGTTAAAAATTGAAGTAGAAGGATGAAAATGAAAGATAAAGGAGTGACATTCTCCTTTATCTTTCATTTTCATCCTTTTACTTTAAGAATTTAATATTAACAAGAATTGCATAGCAATACTAGGGCGATAGGCTTGAATATTAGGCTGGCCTAGAGGAAAATTAGAAGTGGACCAACCAAATGAAAAAATAAAAAATAAAAAAGCATTTTTTAAGCTGGCTCACGTGGGTATGGACCACACGAAACTGGTCCCAAACTGACTAGTTCCATTACAGAACCAATTGGTTCAGTATGGAACTGGCCTATTCCGGTTCTGAAGCCCGAACCGGACCGTTTTTGTGCCCAAACCGATTGGACTGACCAGTTTTACCAATTCCAATAACATTGGTTGAAAATAAGTGAAGTACACACTATAGTAATTTATATTTCAAATTCAGGCCTAACACTGAAAATTCACAAGAATAGATCTAGGAAACCCCAAGATTGAAATGAAATTTCCCAAATTGCATTAATTGCAAACAAAACCTTTTCTAATAAAATATATTGACAACTATTATAAGTTTATAAAAAAGCTTCGAGGATTAGTTCAAGTGATTTGACTTGCCATGCCAAGGGCCAAGAAGGCCACAAGTTCAAATCCACCTGAGTCCCCAGGGGTAAGGCATGCATGTTGCCAAGGAGGCCATAGGTCACAGGTTCAAATTTGGTTGAGTTACTTAAAGTTGCCATTGGCCATTGTGATTGGAGCTTTAGTTGCCCTCCATCTAGATATTTTGGAGAAGAATGGGAGAGCCTGTGAGGTTTTCAATAGAAATAAAATCTTTAAAGAGAGACTAAAATATGTGTCAAAGTTGAAACCTTGTTCTAATAAATTTTGTTCACATGTATTATACGTCTTGTAGAAAAGCAAACTAGAAATTCACTTATATTGTTTTGTCAAACTTTGTGTTATAATATGGTAATATAATTACAATTTTATATTAATAAATGTTTTATGTGCATTCATATTAGGCCCATGGACTAAGATAGATTGGTTCCCTTGTCCCACAAGCAAGGGGGTCTGATACATCAATTTGGCATTTGGCTAGGTTGTGACCGTAAATTAGATTACTTTTATTATTTATTACAACTATTATTATATTAGTAGGTAATAATGGTCACACATACTTAGGAGCATTAGAGAGCTCCCTAATACACTTGACTCCCCCAATTTTTCCTATTTTTTCTGATTTTTTAGATCGTTTTTTATATTGTGGATTCTTAAATGGGATCCCATGTTTCCCAAGTTCCTGCTTTTTCACATGTCGCCCTCAGTGCGAAGGCACAAGTGTTGTCGATTATGTCTTTTCTAGCCAGAACTTACTCCCCTTCATTCACCACTTAACTTTCTCCCCCATCCCCCTTGCAAACCACGTTGTTCTTTCCTTCTCTCTACAAGTTGAAACCCTTCTCTCTCCTGCCACACCCCACATCTCCCAAGGCCCACCCCCTATTACTTTGTGCTTCGAGGAGGGGGACCTAGACACATTTACTTCCCACTCCGCCAAATGCTCCCCTCTAAGACCCAATTCGTCTCATTAGACTCAGCTTCTACCATATACACCTGCCTCTCATCCATCATTTGGGACGCAACCCTCAAGTCCTACCCTCACTCCACTCAGCCCACTTCCACCTCCCCAAAAACCAACTCCTGTCCTATGAATCGTTGGTGTGATGAAGAATGCAAGGCTCTCCATTGCCAACTTCAGTATGCAATTACCCATGCTCACCCCTCTTACCCCAACATCAAAGCCTCCTATTGTCGTCTTCTCCACTGCAAGAAATGCCTCTCTATCTCTCAAAAGAGATGAGAGTTGTGTACATCCTTTAATCACTCTCGTAAACATTAATTTCACATCATCTTATTCTTGCACATCTCCACCCTTTATGATATTCCTAAGCAGCCCTAGATTCAGGGTACATCTTTGCCTTCTTCAAGCCTCTTATTCTCAAGTAAGGACATTAGAGAGGACGTGTGGGTGAGAAACAACAACAAAGCAATAGACAAGGATGGTTTCCAAGTAGAGTTCTTTAAACATGGTCTATGTCCTTTAGTTCCTTACTTGGTTGGTCTCTTTAACCATGTGGCCTGTACAAGTTTTCCATTAACATGGTCATATCACATCATTCACCTGATACACAAATAAGGAACAAACTCTGATCCCAATAACTACACTAAAATCATGGTGGGCCACACATTCTCCAAGCTCTATGCTACAGTTCCCCACTTGAAGCTCTCTAGGGAGCTTGAGCGACAACATCTCATAGCTAGAGGATAGGCCGAATTCTGACATAAATACCAAACTATTGATCACATCCTTACACTCAGGGCCATCATTGAGGAAGCTCGTCATTGCTCTTCAAAAGTTTATTGCTGTCTTGTAGACTTTTGGAAAGCTTTTGATTTTGTTACTAGGGAGGCTCTATTCCAAAGACACATAGACTTTGGTATCTCAAACACCCTATTATCAGCCATCACGCATATACACAAGCCAATCCTCAGTCACTTGCTCACATCACATGGCCTATCAAATTTCAATTAGAGTACTATTGGGGTTAAACAAATTTGCCCCCCTACACCCCACATTATTTGGGTTCTATATTGATGAGTTGGAGCCCTTCACCTAACACATCCAAGATGGTGATGGTTGCCTTCTACACCATGTTTTGATTTCCATCCCTTTGTTTGTAGATGATATGGTCCTTCTAGCCTCATCCTTGGACAGATTTCAAAGACAACTAGATGCCCTAGCCCTTTTATGTGATCTTCATCAATTGACAATCATTGTAGGTAAAACAAAGGTCACAATCTTCAATGCATCAAAAACGATTCTCTTTGATTACCACTACTTTTTCAAAGATGAGAAGACTGAGATCACCACCACATATACCTATATTGTGATACTATTCATCCAAGATGATGACGGTTACCTTCTACACCATGTTTTGATTCCTATTCTTTTGTTTGTAGATGAAGTGGTCCTTCTAGCCTCATCCTTGGACAGATTGCAAAGACAACTAGATGCCCTAGCCCTTTTATGTGATCTTCATCAGTTAACGACCATCCTAGGTAAAACCAAGGTCACAATCTTCAACACATCAAAAAAGATTCTCTTTGATTACCGCTACTTTTTCAAAGATGAGAAGATTGAGATCACCACCATATATACCTATATTGTGATATCATTCACAAGTCCTCGCTTTAGTTTGCAACATTCACTTCATCCCCGAAGCAACAAGGGTTATGGGTCCTTGGCCCTCCTAGAGGGATAGTGTTTTCAGCACCACTTTTAGGACATATAGTCCAAGATGTCGTTGATGAAAACTTATGTCCAACCCACACTTCTATATGAGTCTGAGGTTTGGGGACCCACTCTACTAGAGTCTAATTGGTCCTTGGTAGAGAGAGTACATGCCATCCACCTTTGTCAATTCATTCAATGCAAACAAACAGTTCCTCAGCCCATCATCCCTGCAAAGTTTGGCTCTCACTTCTTCTGACTTGAGGCAATGATCTATCTCATCTCACTTCTACACCATGTTCAGAGTTTTGTTTATACAACATAGGGACATGACAAATATCCATACTTGGCCTACTGTTCACAAGAGTCCATTGCAACAGCTAATCCTTTGGCTTGGTCTCAAAGACGGTACACTGTTGTCTCAAATCTCCCTACTTTAGCCAGTATTATGTTGGACCAACTTCCTCCATTTAGATATTCCTTATGTGTACCTAACCACATCTTACCAACCAAACAGGAGATGAATACAATCACTCATGAGAAAACCTACAAGAAATATGTATAGGTCACTTGGATAAAACCCTCAAAGTGGGTTACATCTGAAGATGGCCTTTTATGCCAAGCACTTATATAGGAGGCTTTTTAGTACTCCTACTTTGTATTGACACCATAATGATGAGGCATGGACTCGTTATTCATCCGCATTACATGTTTTTCCATCGAATGCATGCCCTTCAAATTCCCTTAGTGAAGTTCAAAGTTGGCTCTCATTGAGAGCGGATTGAGACGGACTGCTAGATAGAATGCTTAGATGGGATCTACCAAATATGTCATTTCCAAGAGATTGAGTCACAGGGGCACTTCATCTTCTGTTGCCCCATTTATTATGAGATCTATGGGAGAGTTCATTGCCTATACAGAGGGATCCAAACCCTCTCTAGTTTCTTCCAATACTCATACCAGAGATGTCCAACTCACATGCCCTCAAACTTCATAAGTTCGTACTCACACTCTTCAACCTTCTCTTAGGCCGAATATTGTTCAATGGATTACCTCCTCCTTTATGGTGCTCCCATCAACTAGGGGCACTAAGAGACAAGTTGAAGATAACATTGCTTCTAGCTCCAGGTCAATATGGACCAAAGGGACCTTACCCCATCACCAAATACCATAGAGACATTACAAAACCAGATCCCTTACCAACAGGCAAAGCAAATCACCTAGACATTAACAGCGCGGTAGATGGTCCAAATCTTCTCCTAGCTCCTCCTTAAGGCATCTCTCCTAGATCCTTTCCCTCTATATATCTCCCTCCCAATGCGGCTTCCCACACTTGGATTCAAGGGTTTTCCCATGTTCGCATATAGACATAACATTTCTACTTTGCCTCTTGTTCTTTATCTAGGAGGCATTTTAGTACTCCTGCTTTGTATTGACATCATTGTACTCACTAGTCCCATTAACCTACTTTTATGGTCATTTGTTGGACATTAATATAATTATCTTATCTCAACTTATTGTATCTTCTTATCACTCCCAACTTGTCTTTTCTTGCAAATTTGCATGAATCTTCTTTCCATTTCAAAGACCCATACCCACATTCTAGATCCCCATGCAAAATAGATTCTCACGGTCACAAGAACTAATTAAACAACTTTTATGTGCAACTCCAACTAATTACCATCCTACATTAATAGATTTTATTCTTTTATCAAAACTAATACTTATTTCTTAAAATAAATCCACTAATAATTGGCACAAATCTCATGTCATTGTCAGTGTCTAGCATGTATGATCTAAAGAGAATTCATCACACAAATATCCTCCCAAGGATTACCTACCCAATCATTGTTCATCCTTTTTTTTCAAAAAAAAATCCATTCTAAACTTAAGAATTGTACACAAAGTAATGTTTTGGCATAAACTAGTTACTTCTTACTACAATCTCAATCCAACACCCACAAATTCTTCACAAGCTCAAGTCACTACTTCAATATTGACACTTGTTCCACGAGCTCCAAAGCATCATCTATTCATATAGCAATCTATATTGGTCAATAGAACTATTTCACTAAATGATTGCATATCTGAGAGATAAAACATCAACTTGTTTAGTTTCACACGCAATTCCTTTCAATATTTGCTTCTTAGTAATCTTGCTTCACCAGAACCTAATAACCACCAACTTGAACACTCTTTAGTACCATGAAAGTGCTCCTAAATATCTTATAATCCCTCTCTAACTCGTCCATGACTAAACCTCATATCATGACCCAAATCTACTTTTAAGACCCATCCAAGTGTGGCTAGGCTTCTTGCAATTGTGCTTGTAATTGGGCAAATTGATTTGGACCCCGCACCCTCGACGACATAAATGTACAAAAATGTCTCAATCTTGAAGCTTTGCTTAGAACATTCAAATAGTATTATTCAAGCATCTAGCATACAATTCCTTATTATTTTTTAAATTAATCCTCTAGTTGTAAGACAACCTTCAAACACCTAATCTTCACCAAAGAATCATAAGATTGTTTGCAATTTTATGTCTCAACAAATTGCTCCTAACTTACTCCCAAGGTTTCATAGTCTAACTCTTTAAAAACTAATCTCTCCCTTGGGGACATCTTCAAGCAGTGTTTTGGCTCCTCCTTTCTGGTCAATGGTTCATTAGGGATGTTCTTTCCGCTTCTTCCTTGAGTTATCTAATGTCATAAATATTGTAACTTTTCTCTTCCAATAATTTAGCATGCTTCATTTTATGATACACATCCTAGCTTTATAGGAAATGCTCTAACACTCCTTGAAAATATCAAAACTATATTATGCTTTTGAATCCCATTTATCTATTTTTAGTCATTTGTGGACATTAAAATTGTCTTATGTTATCTTATTTGCAAGCCCAGTTGCTTCTCCTATTAATCTTGACTTATAAAATCACATTATTTGCTTACTTTCAAATCCAAGCTAGCTTATACGCAAATAAATATCAACCAATCATGGTAGGGCATACATTCTCAAAATTATATGCTACAATTCTTCATATATGGCTCTTGAATGTTGGAGAGCAGGCGCTTGAGTATGACAATTCAAGCAAACTTCCACCCATAGTCATAAACCCAATACCTAGGGCAATATCAAAGAGGCTCATCATGACTCTTCAAATTCATATGTGGCATCATAGAATTTCAAAAGATGCTCAACTTGGCTCTAAGGGGGGCTTAGTTACAAATGCTCTATGACACTGGCATTTCAAAGACCCTCCTAATGGTCTAAGTCACGTGGTTCGAATTCGAGTTCGACAATGATTAAGTTCAATTCGAGTTCGAATATTTTGATGAGGTTCGCCATTAGGTTCATCTCTCTCTCTCTCTCTCACTCTCACACACACAATATATATATAAACCTAAAAATATATATAACATAAAATATAAGAAATCAACATCCATAAACATAAAAAATGTTATCATGGACTCGGAAATTGCAAGAACAGATTGTTGTGACACAATGTTATGAGCTTGATCTATGAACACGATCAATGGCCATGAGGTTTGATGAGGTTCATCAAACCTCAAAATTTTCTTTTAGTTCACCAAATTTCAAACCTCAAGGTTGAAGTTCGGTGAACCTTGTGACATAGCTAATGGTCGTCATGAGACTCTACAAATCAATGATCAATAGCCTTTCAAATTGTACATGATCTTTCTGACTTCCTCTAACGCACCATTCGCGTTAAGCAATGGTGGCCCCTCTCACTGACTCTCTTGTAAATCCCAACATATTTAGGGCAATGATGGGCACCTTCTACACCATGTCTTGATATCCCTGCTCCTCTTTGTTGATGACCTAATTATGTTGTCCTCCTCACCTAAGGGCTTGTAGAGACATATCAATCCCTTACACAGCTTCTACGACCATCAATAGTGAATAGTCAACTTAGGTAAAACAAAGATCATGACCTTTAACGCATCAAAGAGGACTCTCTCCAACTTTCATTTCTATTTTCGAGGGAAGAGATAAGGAACATCATAGCTTGTAACTACATGGGAGTCTATTTGTGGGGCCATAGTTTAGCATGCATCAAGGCCTCCAACACCAAAACAAGGGATATGTGGTTCCCTTGCCCTCCTTGAGAGGCAACACTTCCAAAGCAAATCCCAAGACATTGTATCAAAGATTCACCTCTTGAATACAATCATCAAACCAATGGTCCTCCATAAGATAAAGAACATACAAGAGAACTATCCCCACCAATATTTTTTGGCAAAATTCGAACCCATCCCTTCAAACTTGAGGTCGTTTTCTATCTAGCATCATTCCTTCAAAAGTTCAAATCTTTGGGGACTTCATTTCTAGGAGGGATCAATCCTCCAATCTCACAGTTTATTCTTCCAAGACCATTACCTCAATAAGCACACTTACACCTGCCCACAAATGTTTCTTGGAGGCCTCTAGGCTTCTTCAACCAATGGCAATAGCCTTAGAACATCTACTCCTTTTCATGTACTCAATAGATGTGCCATGACACCTCCTCCCATCTAAACAATATATCGATATATTAAATAGGGCACCTACAAACCAGTGTTGTGAACATCGCAATCAGGATTAAATCGACGAGGGGGATAAACAAAAAACAAAAACAAAATCGGGAAAAAAATCGGCAAATACAAAAATATTCATTTTTTCAATTTTTTTAATATCTAAAGCATCTACAACATAAAATAAATGCATTGACACATAAATATGATAAATAACTAATATATAAGATATGTAATATCATTTCAAGTGCTACATCACACATAACAGTGAATCATGTCCTGAATAGTAAGTCTTGACTACTCACTCCCAACTCAGCCTCAAAATATCAACAAAAAATATAACAATGTATCTCATATCATGAGTCATAATGTCATCTACAATGAAATGAACCAAATAACTAATACTATTGATTTCCTCTGCCCGTCTTGCGAGAAAATGCAATAGCTTTCCCTTTCCCTCTAGATGTAGATGCCGGTGGAGTTGGCAGTGGACTCTGCTGCGCTCTAGAAGCTGAAGAACTAGGAGCTATAGGAGGTAGACCACGTCCTCTACTGATGGCAGCGTTAGCCTGGGTAGGTGATGTCACCTCCTCCTCCTGTTGCTCCTCCTCCTCCTCTGCCCCCTCTACGCCTTCCACTACCTCCTGCTCTAACCAATCATAGCCAAATTCCATGAGAGGCCTCTCAGCCTCAACCCTTCATGCAGCAGTGGTGTCAATCACATTCCAATGAGATGGCCTCCATATCAGGAGTCCTCTCAAGTTGCCTCACCCACAATCGAAGATTGTAGTAGACGTAGACCATGTCATTAAGTTGCTAGGACTCCAACCTGTACAAAGATCATAAAATAATAATTATAAAAAATATATATTATTTAATGAATTCAAAAAATTAATTGGAAATTTGGAATATTTTAAGTTTAACATGTTGCGCTTCTTGGTGTGTATTTTTTCAAATACACTCCAGTTGCGCTCGCATCCTGAGGAGCTACATGTTTGGCTGAGGATTCGAATGGAAAGCTTTCGCAGATGGGGTACTCTGGCACCATAGCTTCTCCACCATGCATCTACAACAAAATTACAATTAAGATAAACAGAAGAAAAAAATGAAATTTGAAAGTTGAAGCAAAGTATGAAGTTATGAACTTGAAGAGACAATGAAATTTGAAACAAACTAAAAAATATCTGGCATTTTAGTCTTCCTATCAACCACAGCCATCTCAAAGCTAAATGTGCCACCTGCCATCCTGTATATCTCCATTTCTTTGGAGATTTCTGCACGTTCTGCTAGAGATGCCACCATCCTCTAAACATGGGTGAAGAATCCATCCATGATCTCAGCATCAAATACGAATCCACAGGGGTAAGAAAATGCGGGGTTCAGGTAGATCCATGCAGCATGAATGAGACGATAGAGTATATTGTTCCATCGTTCATCAATCACTTCCCATAGGAGGAGTTGTTTTTAAAACCCCTCATCTCCCTTATCATCATAGTAGGCCCGAATGGATTCTTTGGCCCTGTCCATGGCCTCATACAAATAGCCCATTGCAGGCTTGTCACCATCAACTAATCAAAGAACCTTTACCAAAGGTTCAGTAATGTTGCACACCTCCTGCACTCCCGCCCAGAGGTTTTCCTGGTACTAAACTAATCTGCATATGGCCTCTCCCTTTGGTTTGCGGCTAAATGTCAAAGCACGCCACTCATCTGAAATAAACATTCTCTTCACATCCCACATAGAATTCAAGAGGGATTGAAGAGATACGAAACTGGTGGCAAACCATGTAATGGCGGGGCGCACCAACTCCTTGTTGTTAGTGAATGTTCTCATCAAATGAAACACAGATGCATGATTATATATAAATTTTGTAATGTTTTTTTATGAGTCAACAATATCTTTGCCAAAAGGAATTTTGCCAATGTCCTCCAACATCAAATCAATGCAATGTGCAGCACAAGGTGTCCAAAATAAAGTAGCATGCCTCTCCATAAGCATCTCGCCAACAACAACATAATTTGCAACATTATCCGTTATGACTTGGACAACATGTTCTACACCCACCTCCAAAATAAACACATCCAGCAAATCACATAATAATTTTGCATCTTTGATATGTGCAGATGCATCAACAGATTTCATAAACATTGTCCCCTTGGAACAATTAACCAAGAAGTTTATAATTATAAGGCTTCTCCCCTTTTGATCGGTCCAACCATCTGACATCATAGTACATCTTGTGCGTGCCCATGATGCCCTAAACTCCTACAATCTTTTGGTGCAATCAGCCTTTTCATCTTGAAGAATGCGGCCTCTAAAGTCATCATAAGAAGGGACTTTGTACCTTGAGCCAACAATTGCAATAGCATCAACAGCAGGCTGGAAAAATGGATTATTCCTTGCAACGCTGAAAGGAATATCACTCCAAAGGAGAAACTTGCCCAACAACTTGTCAGCTTTTTCTTTCTCCTTTTTTTAAGCATTGAAGAGATAGATGGTTGTGAACCAATCGTGGTTCTAGGAACAAAATATGATGAGGTAGCTACAGGGTTGGTTGTAGATATTGATGCTGAAGTAGAACCAGTGCCACTTTCATATTCACCTCCTAACACTCTATTCCCTGCTAGTTGATTCCTTAGATCTGACTTGGACAGTTTGGCTTGCTCTAATTCTTCCAATGATCTGAGGGCTCTTTGGATGATTTCCGGATTTGTATTTTTGCAAGGCCCTACCTCATGTCCAAGGATTTTTGCAAGGTGATACTTCAATCTATAACCCCCCTGTCATATGATGCCCACACAACTTGCAAGACAAGTTTGATCTATCAAACCCTCCATCAGGTTCACCAAATTCCCACAGAGGGTCCAATTTCCTTGGCATGTTTGTAACTTGGTTGAACTCTGGACTTTTAATGTAAGATGAAGTTTGAATTTGAACCTATGGCACAAGAAGAATTACAAGTTAAAAACAAAAACAAAAAAATACTAATAATAATAGTTAAAATTACATACATGACACAACACATTGAATTTTTTTACAAAAATAAAAAAACCTCAACTTAATTCAACAATAATAGAAAAATGCACATTCAAAACCAAAACAAAAATGATGCAAAAAAATAGAGCACAAGAAAAAATTAAACTAATAAATCTAACAATCAAGTTTTTGCATTTTTGACCAAAATGAGCCCTCTCCACTCTATGCAACAAAAATGAAAAAAAAAAACACAATCAAATCCACTCAAAAATCATTGTTAATCAATGGGTTATAGAAACCCACGCAAAAACAAGAAAAAAACCAAAAAAAAATGGCCAAATTTGGTGCCCATACCTGGAAACCACGGTTTGCCGAAAAAATTTGGTCCAAACACAAATTTGTCTTGCTTGGGATGCTAAAATCTTTCGTTTTTCTCCTCCTCTGCCCTAGTAGTCGCTTTCCTCTCCTCCTCAGCTCTCAAACAAGGCCGATGTCTGCAAAAAATGACAAATAAAAACCAAGAAATCGCTTTTAAAACGTGTTGTTTCCGACCCACGTGATTTTTTCCTGTCGAATCGCGATTTTTTAAAACATCGCAACACTGCTACAAACAATACATCCAAACCACGTGGATCTCACCTTTAGAGGATCTCAACCAACGATGGTCTTTTTTTTAACCATGGTGAATTGGTAGCTCGTTGGAGTAATCTAGGCAAGGCCCGGGATAAAACCTTTCGGTTGCCACTACAACACCAAGCAAGGTTGCAGAGGAGCGGCCCCCCCTCTCGCTCCCGCTCCCAATTTGCGCTCCCTAAAAAAAATGCTCCCTGCCTTTTCGGGAGCGTTTAGCCTTTTTTGCCAAAACAAAAAAATAAAAAAATAAAAAATAAAAAAAATTGCAGTAATGTTCCAAATGCAATAAGTAAAAGTGACATTTTCCTTAATCTTCATTTTCATCCTTTTACTTAAATTTTTAAAATTACCATGAAATGACTCGGGATGTTTGAGTTCCAACCTCATTGGATTTCATATGGAGAAAGTAGAATTTTAGATTTCATTCAAAATCTAGCAGACTTATCAGTTTTTCAGGATTTCGGGATTGGGGGATTGCAATGTTTCCATTGAATTTTGTCATGTATTAGGGTATGGAACTCATATTTAATCAAGAGCACCAATCCCTCTATGTACCTTGATGTTAGTGACATTGGTTGTCAAACTCCTCTATCATGACCCTCCTAAAAATGTAAGCATCACTCAAACAAAATCTTGACTTGACATGCTATGCTTTTTCTATCTTATGTTAATGCTTAGAGGATGATATTAATGACAAAGATCCCTATACAGATACAGAGGTAATGACAAAGATACCTTTGGATATTAATGCTTAGAGGGTGATATTAATGACAAAAATCCTGATTTTCCAACAAGACCAAAAAAGTTAGACATTTCTCGTGGTGGCAAGAGGCCCAAGCATAAGCAATAGATAATAGATTTACTTGTATTTTCTAGTTTCTAGTAGTTTTTATAACTATTGACTCTTTCATATTTATTATGATATTTTTTTAAACAATATATGACAATTTAAGTTTGAAGTTGGCAATTATAACTCATTAGTAATGAATTATGAATATGACGCTTCATGAAAGTTGAAAGTTGTTTCATTTCATTTCATTTCATGTTAGATATTTTTGTTGTAATGGTTACACTTAGTTTACAAGTACAACTTTGGTGATCAATGATGATAAATGTTATATATTGAATTTTGAAAGCTTGAAACTTTAAGATTGATGAATCATGAGACTCAATATGTTGTATGTTACTATGTTACTAACTTGTGGACGTGGTTGATGAAGATTATAACTTCTAGATGATTGTTGTTATATGGTTCAATCTATGTTTTTTTATGTTTTTTATATCTAATTCATCATTCTACATGTTTTTGTTGACATATATGTATCAAAATATAAATATATATATATATATATATATATATATATTAAATAAAAACTCTTTGGGATTCGCTCCCAAACCGGGAGCTTCTGAAAAATGTCGCTCCCACACCCGTTTTCGCTCCCGCTCCCAAGTAACACCGACACCAAGAGTATATCCAACAACCTACAAGCCAAATATACCAATAACTTATGACTTAGCAAGAGCCAAGACATCTTGACCCCATTGAAGTAGAATCTATCCCAAGGATTGCCTACTCTTTAAGCCTTTTCACAACAGGCCAAACATGTCCTTTGGAATTGAACCGGGGTGGGATGGGAGAACAAATCATGCTCCCAACTACTCGAGTTACTTACTCGGGACAACCAAAGATGGCATTTACCTAGAGCATTCTCAAGAACTAAGGGGAAGCCTTATTGTCTACCCTCCTAATATATGCCAACTCTAAATACTTGCCTTCAAGGTTCATTAGGGTTATTCTCATGGTCTCTAAATTGAGTCCAATCACAACCTTCAATAGTTGGGCAACATTTGCCAACTTGGCCACTTTCAAAGAGCTTGACATTAAGGTGCATCTTATTTTCTAGTGCCCACTATACTACAAGATTTGAGGTAGACACCACTGCCAACTTAGGCATCCAAGGGGCTCCCTATCCACCTTTTGTTGCCTTAAGCAAACATGCCTTCCTTTCTTCATGATATAAGATAAATTTATCAATGTCTATGTGGTCAGAAATAGGACAATGGCACTAATAACTACAAAAGTGTTAATACAAAGTGGGAGTGCTAAGGTCAATCCTATAAAAGCAAAAACATAGCTAATCTATAAGATCTAAGCTAGAAGGCACATTATTTAAAGGTCTCATTTCTATAGTTGGTTCTTTCTCTATCATCAAATTTTCACTCATTTCTTAAGGACAAAATTTACAATTTTAGGCATTGGTTAATTGCTACTTTGACACCATGTTTTGGGCCCAAACATTTGTCCCTCAAGAGAGAACTACTTCTTATCAATGATACCAACTTCTCCACTTCAAAAGCAAATGATTCCCATGGCACATCTTTAAGAAGTTTATTTGACCATATCACTAGGCACTTTGTTATCAATGATCCTAACTAAATCATGTATGTCTTATCCCGCTTCATACACATCTACATAGTTAAGAAATAAATTTCTCCAAAATAATGCTTTCTTAGATAAACTCATTTGGAAATAGGATCTATTAGAGTAACATCGAGTAGTAATCTATAAACCACATTATTTACATTTTGGTAACAATGGAGGGTCAACAATACCTTGGTGACAACTGCCAAATATGTTTTGTCATCATCATCATGAAAAGAAACCGAATTCAATGCTAATCCGTACATAAATCAACAAAGAATCAGGTGCCCTTGATGAGGTTACTCCAAATAAATGACAGCAATAAGTCTCTAATGTTGATTGATCCAAGCCCCACAAAGGACGTGAATACAAAGAAAGCATTTAATGGAGCATCCAAAGTGGCATTCTTTACTATGATTAGACACAAAGATAGCCATATGATGGCAAAGAAATCTATTTGCAACATATACGGGTTAACATCAATAACCAAGCAAGAACTTGTGCCCTAATAGGAAGGGTCAAGACTTGCTTGCACATGGTCATAGACCATTTCACTATGGAAGAGGACTTGAAAATAATGAACAACTTGATGGCATGGCATCCCCAACCCTCTGATTGGAAATTTCAATACCAGGGTACATGCATCAAGAATATAAGCATTGAATATAAACATATAGGGATGGAAGCAAAGTGATGAACTAATTGGCAAATCAAGCCTTTACGCTTCCAAAATCCAAGTCAAAGATGAAAATAGTTGAAAAGATTAAGGAAGTTGAAGAGTGGGTGACCAAATTAAAGAAGATTAATGATGAAGTTGTCACTTAGGCAAGTTTACCAATGATTGGAGTGTGATTTCCTCCTAATATCATGGGACTCAAAACTTAAGCATCAGACCTGCAATGTGCCTGGGTCCACAATGGCATTGCTTCCACAACCATATGTAATCTATCACTAAAATAGAACAACAGCAATAGAAAGACATCTTCAAGAGCACAAGAATTTGCCAAAAATTAAGTGGGGGCACTTGCAAACCAAAATGTAGAATGCACCTACAATTCCAAATGTTGCAGGACCACTTCTCAAATACAAGATTCTCTATTAAGAGAAAATGTAGTAATTCATTATAGATGATATTGATTACAAGAGGGGATAAAACCCCCATTTATACAAAAGATAGACTAAAGCCCTAACTTTTGGCCCAAATTGTTCTTATGTGTGATTTGGCACTTTTTTAGCTTGAACAATCCTAACATACTAGTTATCTATTCAAAGTCTTATTTAAGCCTTGTATTATGAAAATCAAGCAAGAGAGAAGCGGAACTTTGATAGGTGGAGGGCTAATGAAAGGCAAGAGAAAAGGCGAAATGGTTATAATCCTTCCTTCTTCCAATGTATTCAAAATACACCACAGCCCAACTAGCCATTAGAAAGCAAAACAGCAGAACAAATAATTAAGATGCAATTGGGAGAAAGTTGGGGATTATATAATGCCTTGAATGTGGAGCAGGCATTTTGTTAGAAAGTGTCCAAAAAGACAGGGCAATGAGAAAGTAGTCCACCATGAAGGCAACAACCACAAGGGGAAATGCCGCTAATGTGCCTGAAATAAAGGACCAACAAGTAGATCATCAATCTATTGTGGTTGAGGTCCATGCTAAGATTGACAGTCAACCTATTTCTACTTTGATTAAGAATAGGACCAGTCACATTTATGTTGCTCCAAAATGGACAAGAGGTTGTAGGCTTAAACAATTAAGCACTACAAGCCATTGTTAGTTCAGTTAGCAATCAGTACAAAAAGAAGAATAAGGGTAATGAAGAATTGTCCATTGGGCATGAATGGACTCTTCATGCGTGCAGACTTCACTGTGTTGCATCTTGGATCCTACAATGTGTTGATCGATATGCATTGGCTGAAGCCACATAAAGACAAAGTCAATTGCTATAATAAGAAAGTTGATGATTGTGGTGGTAATAAGGGGAAGGCCAGAACGGTTCAAAGAATTTTGAGGACCATATCAATAAGACCGATTTCAGCCATGCTAGTGAAGAAGAGTTTTGGAGAATCTCAGGAAAGGTTGCCAAATGTGACAAAGTCAATTGAGGATAAGGGATCTAAAGCTTAAAGACTTCCTAGTTTTGCAAAACTCAAGGACGTATGACATAAGTTCATTTTGCAACAGATCTGGTTCTGAGACCTAAAACAGTTTCTAAAGCACCACATAGAATGCAGCCTCCAGAAATACTAGAATTAAAAATAAAAATTACAAAAATTGCTTGATAAGGGTTATTTATGTAAGGCCAAGTGCATCATCGTAAAGAGCACCAGCTCCTTTTGTGAAGAAAAGGAATCGTACTAAGGTTTTGTATTGACTACAAGCAATTCAATCAAAGCCACAACTAAGAACGAATATATACTGCCAAGAATAGATGACTTGTCAAATCAGATGCAAGGAGCAAAAGTCTTCTCCGAGACAGACTTAAACTTTCGATATTATGAAGTTAAAATTAAAGATGAGGGCATAATCAAGAATTGTTCAAGATGTGGTATGGCCATTATGACTTTGTAGTGATGTCAATTGAATTGATTCCTGCACCAACTACATTCATATCCCTGAGACACTGTGTTCAGTAACTACTTAGACAAATTTGTGCTTGTATTTTTTGATAATATTTTAATTTACTTCAGACCAGAGGAAGAGCATGTGGAGCACTTGTAGCTTGTCTTACATATGTTGTGAGAGCACAAGTTATATGCCAAATTAAGCAAACATGAATTTTATGGGAAACAAATTCATTGTTTGGGGAATATCATATCTGAAGAAGGCAGATCAATGGATCTAGAAAAAATGAAGACTATGTGATGGCCCACAAAGGGAATGTGTCTAATCTAAGATCATTTATGGGTTTTGCAGGATGTTTCAGGAGATTAATGAGGGGTTCTCCAGGATTGCATATCCTCTTCACTTTAGGAGAAAGGTAAGAAGTTTGAGTGGACATCAAAAAGCAAGACAAGATAACATAAGATAATGTTATTAATGTCCAACAAATGACCACAAAAGTAGGTCAATGGGATTGAAGAGTACTGGCAGTATAAATACAATGTGGGAGTGTTAGCACAACTCCTAGAAAATGCCAAAAATAATAATAATAAAAAAGAAGCCCACATAAGCATAACATCAAAACATATGTATAAACCATGATAAAGTATGGTGATACAAAACACTAAGTGGGTTTCTCCAAGATAGGAAAGGTGGGCAACCCAATCCAAGAACCTGTTAAGAGAGAGAGAGAGAGAGAGAGAGACCAGACCACGAAATCAATGGTGCCAACATCTCCTGATTTTGATGGTCGAGGACGGGAGGGGGCGACTAGGCACCAGCTCGCTATCAGAGGCTTCTAAAACCATCAAGGAGCTCGACTGCAAGATTCAGGGGGGAATGTATGAGAGAGGAACACTTCTAACCTCCAAAATCGAAAGAAAGAAATTCCAAATGGATCTTCGGCTGTTCCTCTGGATCTAGAAGGTAGTCTAACAAGCGAGACATGCTCTACTTTGGATCTATCTGAAGATGATCTCTCTAATGCTCTGAGGACGTGTGGCCTGATGTATGGACTAGCACCCTACAAACCAGTCTCAATAATTTCGAGTGGTCTCCCAGTGGGGGAGGCTGGGGAGAAAGTTGAAACACGGGGTCTCACCATTCTGTTGTCTAGTGCGCTCTGAAACTCTGTCTATCGTTTGTTATTTCGATCTAATGGATCATTTGTTATTCCAATCTGACGAATCAAAAAGGAAGTATGAGGTAATCAGTTTGGTCATCCCAAGCGAGTCATGGCGTGCAGGATCTGAGATTTGTGGCTAAAAAATTCCCTGATGAAGAAGGCTAAGCATCTATGACCTTGGTACTAGAAGAATGTAGAGATGGAGCTTCATGAGTCCCTATAGAGGAAATAATGGCATCCTTTGATCTCATAATATAGGGAACACCAAAAAATGAGGTGCATCTCCATCTTTGGCTCCTAAAGGTGGCATACGTAGCAGATCATGATATATGGTGATTTGTCTCTCCGAAGTGAATGGGAAAAGATTTGGAGTTGTCCCAAAGGGATCCTAAGCAAGTGCATCCAATGTCTATGCATATAAGGGGGGCAGATGATCATGCCATCATGCAGCTCCAAAAAATGCTGCTGGTGGAAAGACATCTTCGATCCCAAGCCTGTCTGGGACGAGATGCAAATGACCTAAATGTACAATTTGTATATATCCTCTCTGATTGTCTTGTTTAATACTCATCTAGTTAGCAAGAGATGGCATGATGCATCAAGGTAAGGTGATCTAGGGAGATAATAATCATCTGAAAAAGTCGAGACGCCTCTTAAAACCAACCTTGTGCCCGACTTGGGGAAGGATCTGAAGTGAGAGCCTTCAAGAAGCAAAGTGCAAGCTAAGAATACCTCTCTTGCCTAGTGGTAGTCTCTGAAAATACACATGTGATGCAAAAATAACCATACACCATGCCAGAATAGACAAATGTATGTGGATGGCCCAACTACAACCTAACACCCAATCATATAATATAAGCGTATGTGTTATAACATATACAGTAGCCAAACTGTTTGACACAAGAGCAATACAAAGTCTACACAAGACCCATTCCACCTGAGTACAATATAAGACCTGCATGGAACCACACGCACCCAATTGAAAAAACAACCCTTTTCTAAGATTGAATGCGTGTTGTTCAACTTTAGTGTCACCCAATCAACACCTTGATTAGCAAAAAGCCAATGGTACTAGGGGCTACAATCTTTATCCATCACCATGCTCTGCTTGCTTGCAGTGGCCATGGTGATGGAGAAAGGGGTTAAACATGTCACTAAGGGGGGAATTGAACCTGGTAAAGGGAATATTACAACCCCCACTTGATCAAAAAGTCAAAAACCTGTTAATAGGGACCAATGGATTTCAAAATAAATAAACTCTAAAAATAATTCACAAATCTAAAAATAAAATCTTTTGTTCTTTGGAATTTCAAGTATGCTTTTGTTGTTCTAGGATTTATTTGCAAAAATACATGTCATATGTGAGTCTTACTCCCTTTGGAAGAACATTTTTTCCACCTTTGCCCTCAAAAATGTCTTTTTCAAAGAATGAATCAGTCCACAAAATGCTTTATTATAACAGCAAGTTAACAGATCTCAATAATTATTCTGATGGGTAAAAATTAAATGATATTGGATCATGCTCTATGGCCACAGAAATGAATAGAATACTTGAACTTCAGAAATATAAACACTGTCGTGCTAATAGCTTGAGAAACAAGGAAGGCATGGAAAACAAAGTACAACCTAAGTACATACAACTCTTATTGCTGTCAAAAGGAGCACAAATACAGCAATATATTTCAAGGTTGTTTGTCTGTCTGTCATACACAAAACCCTCGAAGTTGTCCATACATATGCATGTATGCACTCCTCTCCCTCTGAAATCCTAGACTAACACAATCGTTGAGCATTGATACCCACACACACCAATATGTATGCATGTATGCACTCCTCCGATTGAGAAGATAAGTTGCCATGTATTAAGGTTGTATATGAACCGTTTTGTTCATCTTTATACCTCGCAGTCTGGTGCAGGATTTTGGGACCCTGCAGATGCAAAACAAGCATTGTGTGAACCCACCTTAGGTTCATGCTAAGCTGGTCCACTGTCTTTACAAGTGTGATCAGCTAGAGTGGTGGTATTGCACAGTTTGTAAATTGCTGGACTAAGATTTGTGCCTTGTGGGCCTTCAGCAATTATCCAATGGAGGCTCTTTAGGGCCCACGGGCCCAAAATATCTAATGGGCCCAGAGAGCTCATGCTTTTTAGACCCACGATTTTTATAAATGCAGTCACATAGAGTGGTGGGGCTGGAAGGATGGACAGCTATGTAACCGGATTCATTGGAAAACCCTGTCGAATCCGAATCCTGTGAATCGGATACGATTCGACAGGAATTCAAATCCCAAAACAGGATTCGTACGAATCCCATATGGGCACAACAAATCCCGATTCTGGGATTCGAATCCCAAGAAAATGACTCAGAATGCAATGCTTAATTTTCCAAAAAAATCACTCAGAAATGCAGAGTTTTATTGTTCTTTCAGTTTAAAGTTTATCTGTTAATTATGGAGGAGAATCTCTTGAATATGGAGGTCAAAGATGCTGTTGATTTCAAACATTACCTGAAGATTTGTGTTGGAGGTAACATCAGTCTTACACACTGCAGAGGAAGTGCCAGAGGGATGCATATGGAAAAGAAGACCGGTGGTTTAAAATACCTTTGACAAAGTTTTCTTCATATAAATACTCTGGTATTGACATATCCCTCTTTTGGATGATGGTGAAACACAGAGGTGGAGGGCATTGCACCTTCAAAATTTTGAGATGGCTACATTGCATTAAAATAAATTATGAATTATGAATCATGATTTATGTGACCACTGACATGTATTTGAATTTATAAATTATGAATTATGAATCATGATTTATGTGACCACTGACATGTATTTGAATTTTGTATGTACTATGCATGCTATAGCCTATAGATGAAGATCTATGTTTGAAATCAATGAATTTGTATCATTAATTAGAATTTGTGTAAGAAATATCTAATTTTTAATATATATATATTTTAATAAAATAATATATAACAAATCCTACGTGTCATGTTCCGGGGGGTCAACGTGTCCGAATCCAACACTCGAATCCCCGAATCCTACAAATCCCAAATCCCCATGTCAGGTGACTTAGATGGACAGAAAAAATCACCCATATATATGTGTGTGCGCATTCATGCAGAGATGCAACCATTTTATGGTCAAATTCAATTGAAGTGTTGTGCTCTTGAACTATGTGAAACCATTTCATGGTCAGGGAAGTATCAGATTAGATAAGACAATTATATTAATGTCCAACAAATGACCACTAAAGTAGGTCAACGGGATTATTGGGTACAATGATGTCAATACAAAGTGAGAGCAGTAAGGCGACTTCTATAAAAAGCAAGATGCTGAAAGTAAGAGTCTAATCTAGATCCTAGAATGCCAACTCCAAAGATGGAGAGACAATCCCAGAGAGAGATGTACATGTTGAGTGGATCTCGGATCTATGATATAAATGGTACAATCCTATCCTAGTCCATTGGAAGCATCTCTCCTAACATCTAATGTTGAATGGAGCAAGCAAGCTCACAATAGATGTCTGTCCAAAGGAAGAATTGGAAGATGAGCTGAACTGGTTATTGCGGTGTTGCTTGGAAGAGAAAAGGGACAAGGACCTATACCCCTTTTTGACTCAAAGTCAGAGCATGTTGTAGTATAAATTGACATCCTATGAATTGTACCCCCAAATAGGTATAGGTGTCAATGATCTCAATCTCCTCCCCTTTGAAAAAGAAATGATGATCAAAGAGGTTCTTCTTCAACACGTTGAAGATCATGACCTTGGTTTACCCACGTTGACCATCAACTGATGAAGATCACAAGAAAGGGCTAAGGCATCCAAATGTTTCTACAACCCCTCAAGAGATGAGGCCAAGAGGACCACGTCATCAATGAAAAGCAAGATAGATTTCAAGACCTGGTAGAGAAGGCTTCATGCAGGAAGGGTTCCAACTCGTTGATGTAGATCCCAAATAATGTGGGGGATAAGGGGCAAGCCTATTGACCTCAATGGTACTCCTAATAAAGTTTGATCCTCCATGGACCCTATCTAGGCAACCAAGGACCAACTCATATAGGCACATGATGGAGGTCAATAAGGTCTTTGAAATACCAATGGCTCTAAGCATTTGGAACAAAGCCTCCTATGGTTCAAAGTCAAATGCTTTATGAAAGTCCACAAAGCAACAATAAACTCTTGAAGAACAATCTCATGCCTTCTTGATGGTGGCTTGAATTGTAAGGATGTGATCAATTGCCTAGTATGCAGATCAGAATCTAGCTTGTTCTCTAGCTAAACTATCTCCACTCAAACCCCTCAGAGAGCTTCAAATGGAGGATCGTGGCAAAGTTTTGAAAACATGTGGTCCACCATGAGTTATTAAATCTGGATCTGTGGAATAGGTGAACATTGTGATGTGACCAAGACTACGAAAAACCTATACAAACCACATGGTTGAACAAATCGTCCTAGCAACTATCAATAGCATGAAGACCCTACTTGTAGAGTTCTTCCTAGAAGCCTTCATCATCTACTCCTTTGCTAGTGTTCATCATCCAAATAGCCTCCCGAATATCTTGATATGAGAATAAATATGAAGAAGGACAAGAGGGGAGGTAACATAGATTAGGGGTTTCCCATGAACATCATAAAGGGAGGATGCATGGGAAAACATGGATTTAGGATCAAGATTAGGAAGGAGAAGGAGTGGCAAGGGAAGATGGTGTGCCAAAAGTTTTGGGGGAGCAGATAAGGGAAGCACTCAACTCCCAACTCCTTTGCAAGATGAAGAGGCACTTCTTGTGGTAGACATGGCAATGGCAAGAAACCTTCAAACCACGGTAGGAAGGGTGAGTGTGAGCGAAGGGATGTCAATGAGGGTTGTGGAAGATTTTGCATTTGTTGTCATACCACCAATTCATGAAGAAAGATACAAGTTTTATGGAAGGTGGGTTGGGGTAGGCCTTACGAGCAATTTCTCAAGTGGTGGATGGAAGACGGGTGCATTTAACAAAGGCTTTGGCGGAGGTTGGAAGTAAAGATGTTGGGGTCACCCTCATCAAAGAGAAAAGTTATCGAAGGTGGAACCAGGAAGGTGGGCATCAAGGGAGGGGGTGGTCAACTTAAAAGGAGAAAGATAAAAAGGCATGGTCAACTAAGATAATGGAGGTTACCAAGAAATAACAATTGAAGGGGACTAGATCTTAACTAGATAAGACATAATCCATTATAGTAGGTTAACAAGTGGAGAAATGAGAATCTAAGAAGTAACAAAGGTCGTTTAGGATTAGAGTTAGTAACTCATGGGATACACCAAGCCACAAGGGGTGCCTACCATAACCTGTAATAGGCCTCAAAGCATCAAAGAACCAATGTATGCCCACTGAATATGGATCTATCTCCTCAGTGCATAACATATCAATTAAATGATCATGGAGAGGAATGTGAAGAGCTCAATTGTGAGCATTAAAATCAACTCGTAAGAAGACTTTCCCCACTATCAAATACTAAATGATGTTGGTGTATAAGTCCAAATATGAGTCTCCAACTGAATCACTATGGGTAGCAAACTAAAATGAAATTGGGGTGAAGTAGCCTACAATGTACATTCTTGTTCCCAAAGCCCATGGGAGTAACAAGTCCGCCTGAGACAACACCAGCAGAAGTATAAGATGATGCATGAGTTATCTCCTTCAATCTTGCACTCACTGTTGTTGGAAGAAGATGAAGAGATTGCAAGATTACCCTAGCTCCCCACCTTTTTCCTCTACTATTATTATCCTTTGCACCATCAAATAGAATAGTTGGTAGGCTACTGCTCGTTGTGCCAGAGCGGTGCCCTTGCATTCTAAATTCTAATGCTTCCCCTAACAAGATAGGACTGGTATAGTCTCCGTTGATATGTTTCAATAACACGCCTTTGAAATATATGATCATTGTGATCAAACAAAGCAACAAATGCATCTCCAACGACCAATGGTGCATTTACCAAGTCTTCCACCCTCTCATCAATGGCATTTTTTCTTCGAGGCATATAAGTGCGCTCTCCTTTTTCACTAAATATCTCAAGTTTCGAAAGACTCCTAGCAATGTTGGTACGAAGTTCACTTAATTATGTTTGCTCTTGGTGAATTTCATTAGGTGGCATTCTACCAGACTATGCAAATTCCTTTGGCGAGTGCCCAAGCTGACATTCATGTGGCAAGGTATTCACTGTGTCGAACTGTGCATCTTTTGGGGGTGGCTTTCCTATCTCATCGTCCCTAAGTCCAAATTTAGAGAAACACTCCTTCTGTATGTTCTTTGGGTTTGTTTCTTCAATTTCAAATGTAGAAATGATTCCTTTTTCTTGGAGATTATCAGCACAATGCACCATACTATGCTTTATCATGAGTGTGCATAGCTTTCTGTGAGTTGTTATCCAGCTAAGCATTCGTTTGGGACTGTGATTCATTAATAGCAATTTCAAAAAGAGATTCTTTATTTTCCGACACATGTTATTTATTCCTCTATTTCCAGCTTTAGTTATCAATTCACAAACATGTCCCATAGAGCCAGTGAAGGTAGACACTAAGCATTCTTTCTCTTCCAGTTTTTCCTCATCTAATTTCATAAAATTTCTAGTGTTCTCAAGCCTGCAGGAAGAGATCTTGCAAGTGTTTTGCATATGCATTGGTTGATGTCTATATACAGGCACTGAAAAAACAATGCCACCATCCGAGCTATGACTAATTAGCGGTGGCATACATGAACTCATGGAGTTTGTGTGATGTCCTTGATTCTGTAAGGGAGTAGAACCTGAGAGATATGTAGTAGAAGAGGAGGGTAGAACTGACAAGTGAGTTATTCCTAACAATCCTGCAGACGTACCTAAAGGTGTGGCAGACTGAATATGGGAGGTCACATAAATTTGATTGGTTGCATTTCCTTGATTCAAATGATCCTGTTGTTTGTGATATAGGCCCAACAATACAAGTTGGTAGTGGTGGATGCACACCAAAGACAAATTGATTCCCTGGGTGCATATATGGTGCAGATGAAAGTTGTCCACCAACTCCAGCAAGTATATTAGAGGGTAGTCAACCATTTTTCGTACCTCCTCCATATTCAATGTTTAAAGCACATGTTTGCCAATGATCATCATGCTTCCCTTTTTCTTTTACTAGATCCTTGCGATCACTTGTCTGCTTCTTGTATAGCCATGACCATGCTTTTGCCTTTGCTTCAATTATGGCATTTTTGTTAAATTTTTATAATTCGTCAAGAGCCCTTCTGTTTCCAATTTTGCAATCGATTAATGGTCTCTGCTCGCTCCTCTTCCATCTTCCTCAAAGACTCTGCTTGTTGCTCTTCCAGCTTCCTCCAAGACTCTGCATACCTTTGCCAAAAATTTGCTTCCGATGGTTCCATTTTTAAATACCATGCAGGCTGGCAGGATTCCGCTATGATACCACTGTAATAAGCTAGGGTACTTTTTTGCCCTAGGGTTTACCTCCAGCAATTTAATTTAATCACAAGTAACAAACTGTCTATTCCTTCTTTTCAGTGGTATAACAAGTAAACAGTTCAATTTTTCCAAGTGATAGTAATACAATAGAATCATGCATTATCCTCAAGACAAATAAACCAACCAATGTAGCATTATCAATGCCCAGATACAAATTGGACACTTACAGTTCACAACAAAAATATTCATAATCCACACATAATAGCTACAACTCCTACGCTCCAAAACCAGATACAGATTTTAACTAACTCTTGCCATATACAGATTCTTAGACCTGTTTGAATTTCCTACAGTCCTAAGTTTCTTACGGTGACTAAATCTGGATCGTTCAGTTACCCTCCTCGTCTGTCACGTGCTTTGGGAATGGGGTCGGACTGTGAAATTGTATCGTATTGCAAGCAAAGGAAAAAAACCATTTGTTGATCTGTGTAAATACTTGGAACAACTTTGAATCCTTCGCTGACCTGTGTAAATACTTCTCCCCAAGTGCGGACAACTTTGGGCCTCTCATAGGGCCGATTACATGCTAAAACAGACCTTCGCAAAAAAACTATGATTTTCGTCTTTACGCTACAGGGCTTCGCTCAAACCCTGTCAATTCCATAAATAAGGTTGATGTGGGTTCACGGGTAGTGTAGGTAGACCCAGCTTCAGGGCTAGGGTTTGATCATGTATCTGCGCATATGGTGACCTTTAGAGGATTTGATTACTTCAAAGAGGGATCTTGCTTCAACTTGTGACAGGACAAAATTATAATTCAACAAGAAACGCTCGCTACCTTTCTAGATGGCGTTTTGTGCCCAAATCAAGAACAAAAACCCTTAACAAAATTCGCTAGTTCCAATAGATTTCATGTGTCCAGAACAAGGGTCAATCTAACCAAGAATTTCGCTTCTCCTTCATAAAGTGTTCCTGTGTCAAAACAGAGAGAAAGAATGGGATGGTTTCAACTAGGGTGGAATCTTTCACCGCAGAAATTGACAAGGGAAAATGGGGTCTTAAAACCCTCAGAGCTAATGCTCAAGAAACAAATGAGATGATCCACAATGATGCTCAAAATGAATTCGTCCCTCTTTTATTTATAGATTTCCTAAAGGGGTCTCTTCTTCTTAAATGATTGAGTAAACTTTACTCCAAGCCCCAATTTTAGGTTTCTTTGCCCAGTTGCCCCAGACCCTGCCCAACATAGGATATTTTGGGGTTTTCCCCTTTTACTGAGCGTTATATCCTACGGAGATTGATAGGTTATTTCATCCCTTAGGCAATTAATTTCCCATGAACATTACAATATATATATATACACTCTCGGATCAAACAAAGAGGGGGGCAGGGGGGCAAGAACCCGCAATCTCACTCTAGCCTAAGTGTGGAAAGTGGTTCAATAATATTTCCAACATTAAAGTCTTGAGGGATAGCTCAATGACTTAACCTTTTTCGTTGAGGTGTAACACCCAAGGAGGTCATGCAATCCATTGCCACAAAGCCCTAAAGGGTTACAAGCCACAATTTCCACTAGAAAATAATATCGCCTTCGCCTTCCATCTGAAACCCTAAGGAAGAGGGGGTGGAATATGTAGAATGGCACCGATAAGGTACCAACTTACTCATTCTTCATTTAAGTGCAAGAGGGTGGGGGGAATAATTTCTCCAAGAGAATGTGTATATGTGTGTGTGTGTGGGGAGAGAGAGAGATTAGCCCCAAAGGTTAGCTCCAGTGGTTCAACTTCTCATGCCAAAGTCATATCAGCCCAAAAGGTCACAACAACAAATCCACTTGGGGCTCATGGGATTAGGTGTACATGTTTTCCACCTATAGCATTTACCCTAGGTACCATTCATGAAATGTGAGGAACTATCTAGAGGGTTTCCCAAAAAAATGTTCCATGGAAAGAAAATACACATGCACATGTATATTATAATAATAATAAATATAAATTAAGGTTACATCCAAGCCAAAGACCAAACTGGTGTATGAAACTCCCTTATTTGTGGGACACGGGAACCCCCTCCATGTAGCGATTTGATTGCTAAAGTGTACATAGGTGTACATACTCTACCCCCACCCACCCTACTGACCAGATTTGAACTTGTGACCTCTTAGGAGGAAACACATGTATGTATGTATGTTGCTTTTCCAAGCATATGTATGTTGCACCAAGAACAGGGGCCATGCATATGTATGTTGTGCCAAGAACATGAGGAAAACTCTGCGGCTCTGCAGACCTGTTTGTGGGATGTCATTACACGAAGGAAGTATGGGCAGTATCTTTAAAATTATTGAATGGAACAGGTAAATGAGAAAGGAACTCCTTATTAGAAGCCTTCAAAACCTTCTATGAGGATGAGGATGTATGTAAAAATAGAACTATCCCAATTGCTATTGGCTGGGATATATGGAGGTCTAAAAATGATATTAGTTTCCAAGATGCGTCATTCTCTCCTGTACAAGTATATTGGGGTAAAATTCTGCTATGAAGAATACCTAGTCATATGAAGAACATGCAAAAGCATCAAATTAATCCTTTCGTGAGTGATGATTCTCGCCCATGGAGCATCTTTGATGGTGCTTCCCCAAAAAATCCAAGTAAATATGGTGCATGGGATTATCTTTATTTTAGTTCCTCTCATTATATCTCTTTTTCGTTGGATCTTGGATAAGGGACCAATAACTGGGCCGAGCTATGAGCCCTAGCAGCCCTTCTCGGATTAGTCATTAACAAAAATGTAAGTAATCTCCAGGTCAATAGGAACTGAAAACATTCAGTGGATTGGCCTAATGGCAAAATCACCATGTAGAATTTAGGCCTTCAAGCAGTGATGGATCAGCTATCAGCTATGAGAAGCAGCTTTAACACATTCTATTTTGTTCATGCTTTTTATGAGCATAATTCCAAGGCTGATTCATAACTAAAGTTCATTGGAGGCTGGAATGATAAAATTTATGTAGGAAAATAAGGGTATTATCTCAGAACATCCACCCTTCTACTTTCTCTGATCTTCCTCTGTCTTCTCATCCATTGATTCCTCTGGTGGCATAGTTTGATGGTGTTCATGGTCTGCTGGTTGGTAGTCTTCCTGTTCATTCTTGCTTTTATTGTGCCATATGGATTGTAATGGCATCATGCATATGCAAGAGAGTAGCTATCGTTTATATCGATGCAGTGGGTACTTTTTGGTAATATTGTTGGTATATTCCAATGTGACCAAGAATTTTTGTGACTTGAAATACCATGTTTTGCAGTGGCACAAATTCAGAAATGTAATGTATTTGTTTTACCTTTTAATATATGTGTTTTTTTCCTGTAGTAAAAACATGAACATGTACACACATGCACCCACGTGTGTGTGTGTGTGTTGTGAGAGAAAACTAATGGGCTAGCTTGACTGGTTGGATACTTAAAGTTTCATGCAAAATGCCTTGGGGTCGATTCCCCAAGCTGGTTGTCTGTTGTGTGCCTTATTAAATGTCCCTATCAGGTCAGGAGTCATAATCAGCACTAACAGGTTTACATTGGGCACCATGTGCCCAATCCATGAAATGCAAGGAAGTGTCTAGGGGTTTCCCTGCAAGATTTCTTTGGAAAAAATTATATATAGAGAGGGAGAAAAAACTTCTCCCTCTCACCACTTGACCAAAATACACATAGAATGCCAAGTTAAAATAGGTAATAAAATATATTCCAAACCAAAATTTTTTGAACCCGGAGTTGCTTTTTTCGAGGTTGTATAATTCCCCCCGAGTACAATCTGCTTTCACTGGAAATTCAGGGGAAAGAACATTCCTTTCATTCATATATCAAAGCAACATAAGGTCGTTTGGAAATGATAAACCATCGATCATTCAGATGGAAATACAAACTAAATGCATCGACATATTGACTCGATATTATCTGCAATTTATCACTATAGAAAGTTTCGCTGTAGAGATAATGAATTGCTTAATCGCTGAGATAACCAAGTACAAGCCATCCACCAACACACGAAATTGCTACGAATGCGTGTACCTCTCCCATGATAATCTGAGTGTCTAATAAGCATAGAGTTTTAGTTAAGCCCTCGGCTTCACTAGCGCAGAACATAATAATTTAAAACGAAACAGAAAAACACATCACGACTGAAAATCGAATATAAACTGCGGTCTCTGAGTGCTACTCGGCACTCAGCCAATCCTAGCTCTTTTTATTATTTTTGGCTATTGTGCGCACAGATAGAACCGGAAACAAAAGAGGAGAGTATTCTACTCGTCTTCTTTTAACTCCATTTCTTCCGTTTTTAAACTCGAGAACATCTAAGTGATGTAAAAGCAGGCTCAGCACATTAACAGCAGTGAAAAAAAGATATGCAAGCATGGCAATATTTACCAATGAGGATTTCTTCATTAAATATTGAGATTATTGCATTGGTAATAGATGGGGAATGCATCCAACACTGTCTTATTTGGCATTTCCTCCAGAAAAATCAAGTGTAAGCTCTACTGTGCTGTCTCCTATTAGCATGCAACCAGAAGCCCATTACAGGGAGGCTTCATATCATAAAATAAATAAATAAGAGGTGAAGGGAAAGTGAAAACTGACACGCTGGCATCTTCCCGACCAAGAAGCTTGACAGGAGTTCCAGATCGAGGAGACATCAGATGAGAGACGGAGAGTTCATTCATACCCAGAATTCTTCCGGGCCACCATGACCCATTTCTCCTCCTCACCCAAACTATGGTTCCGATGCTGTAATCACCTGTTCCTTCCCCGTCTGCCCCCTCCCCGCCCTCCGATGCTTTTGCTCCCCCCATTGTAACCAAACCCTAATAGTCTCAATATCAGTTAATTGACAGAAATCTCGAAGAGATCAACAAAAAAAAGAGCGCCCTGGACCACCTTGTTTCGATCCTCTCACGGTATCTACTCGCTAGGCTCGCTGCTAACCTCCCGCAAAAGTAAGTAGAAACCTGTAAGATCTCCACATAATCCAAGCCTCCATAGCCAGTAATACCACACGGCCATACTCTGTACTTGACGGAGCTCTGTGAAGAAGGGCTCGGTTCGAATATCGTCCCTTCAATTGTAAAAGCCTGAGCTTGTGGAATTCCATTCAATCTCTAAATCATTTCTGCTAGTTTGCCTGTTACATATCTGCCTAATCTATTTCAATTGCAGCAACTGCTTTGGCGCCATAGTTTAGGAAGGGTTCCCTGTGGGGGGAGACTGTACTTTGTAACGGATCACGGTCATTTTTATGACACGGTAACAGACGGAAATTATGGATTAGGAACGGATATGAATTAGAAAGCCAAAATCAAATAAAAACACCAATGGAGATTCTCTCAAAGGTCAGCTCTGGTGCAAGGATTCCCCAGACCTGGGTTTAAACCCTTGGAATAGTGAACACAGGTACTGTGTTCGAACCTCAGGTAACCTCGTTAACAGAAACCCCCGGCCCACGATACTTCCCTCAAGGACCATCTTCCTTCATCCCGTTTGCATCTACTCCGGTAGGAAGCAATTCAAAGTTCTCTCGTACTATAGGGCCCCACACTATATTCAAAAAATTGAAAAAAAAAGGAATATATATATTTTTCAGTGGTTAGAGATGGAGATGGTGCATCTAGTGGCGCTCTTCCTACTCGGAGCAGGAAATTACAAATTAATTTTGCTATTTGCTAAGCCTGGTTTATTTGTTTCACTGGTTTCAATGATGTGAAAGATAACCTCACCATCATGTTGTTGATTTATTGAAAACTAACCTTTGTTTTTTACTTATTTATTTATTTATTTAATAAAATTTTATTTTTAAGTTTTGAAATGCAAACAAAAATTATTATGAGTGGATTCATTTCTATTTATTTTCAAAATTGAAAAAAAATTCAAAACTAAATATGACTAATTTTACTAATCTAAATTTTCTTATAAACCAAATATAAATAATTATTACTTAATCTAAATTCCCTTAAGACCAATTTCCTTACCTTAATTATTTAAGATATTGAATAACTTCCAAACTTAAACAAAGCAATGGGTATCACAACAATCTAATTTCAAACTTCCATGGATGTAGAGTCCTTATCTTGGAAGTTGTTTTTCCTCTATTATCAAACGAGTTTAGCACATGTTAGACATAGTCAAATTAGTTTAAGTGAACATTAATATGATATTTTGTCTTTTTACTAATTCAACTTTATGCTTGACAAAGACACTATTCCAAGGAAAAATATGACTCGTTATTTGATATGTGTTGATTCATGTTTATGATTAAGTTATACTCCATTGCATTTATTCAAGAGCGTCCAGATGTGTGATTGTTGAGTTCATTTATCTTAATTTTAAGATGACAAAATTTCAATATTCGCTTTACCTATTTCAAAGATTAAAAAACCTATAAAACCAAACAAAAAAATGATGGGCCATTATCACCCATCAAAATTACTCACCGTCTTTACCTTAATGTGGCAAATTCTTTAGCTTTGGCTATTTTAGACATTGCACAACTTCCTACACCCAAACAAACTAAATTATCTAGATTTATAAATTCTAGAGCTAACTAACTTATAAATATAATTTAATGATATCTATTTTTATTTTGTATAAAATATCTTATATGCATATATTTTTATCAATTTAATAATTTAAAAAAAAATACAAAATATAATAAAATTAATATATTCAAAATTAATAATATTAGAATATTACAAAAATATATATATATATATTTACTAAAAAGTCAATTTTATATTAATTCATCCACAAGTACAACATAATAAGACTTCAACCTCAATTGAACTATCCACTTCTTTGAGGGATGAAAATAGATTACTTTTAAAAATAAAATAAAATATATAATTTTATTATTTAATTTAAAATCCCAAATTAATCACTTATGACTTAATTAAAGTAAAATATATATATAAAGTTTGAATGATAATAACTCTTTCTTTGAATTAGTTAAAATGTTGTTCTCATGTTATGCTTATAGTCTTTATTGCTTTCTCTCACCCTTTAAGCATATAGCTTTTGTCATAGAAGCTTCCTTTACTCTTTAATGAAAATATAAATGTCGTCAATTTACTGTTTTGAGATGATATAAAAATTGTCTTCGTAATAATTATGTGCGTTAAATATGATAAAATCTATTTTAGGTTGTAGCTGGGTGTGAGTTGAAAAAAAATTTTAAATAATAAATAAATAATAAATATGTTTTTTGGGTTAAATTTGTTTATATCAATATTTTTTTTTAAAAAGATATTTTTAGAAATTTTATCACTTTAGGATATTTTTAGAAATTTTGTTATTGTAGAGGAGTTTGCAATAAAAAGAATTTGTGTGGGAATAATATTTGTTATTATAAAGTTTACAAATTTTTGGAATAAAAGAAACTTACAAATTAGAATGTGTATATCAAATTTTTGGAGTGAAAAAAAAATTGGAATGTAAGTCTTTGTTACAAATCTTGATAAACCAATTAATTCTAACTAAAGATATGAACCTTATTATTAAAAATATGGGGAAAAGAAAGGAAATTATTTCAGAGATCAACATGAAGAATGGATAAAGTTATCATCCGAGGATTAGATTTTAGAGACATTAAGCCAATATCAATAAATTTACTTGGACAAATAAAAGAGTATGGTGAGGGTTCAAAGTAGAATGTTTGGTTCGCTTTTTAGTCCAACCCTTACGCAATCATCCCCTTTGCCCTCTTATACCATCCCCTCTGCCCTCTTGGATCACAAACCCATTGGCCTAATTAAATCCAAATTCAAGACCCCTCCCCTTAAGTTGCAATTCCCTCTAGTTCTCATAGAAGCTAGAGGACTTTATCATATTTGAAAAGAAGTAATTGACTCACTCTTCTTTGTTTAGGAACAAACATTGGAACATGTGAACTTTACCGTAAAGAGCTAGCTAAGAAAATTTGTGTGCCTCCAATAATAAAGAGAATGTAAAAGTTGTTAGTGAATATATAAGGATAGAATGAAAAACATAAATTAACCCTCTTCATGGCAATACAAGGCTTGAAAATGAGCAAAGTTATCCTCACAACTCAAAAAGAATAATAAGAAAATTGAGGTCTAAAATCCATGAGTGTATGTATAAGCATAATAAACAACAATAATAATAAATTCCTTCACAAGAAACAAACTAAAGGGTAACAAAGAACAACATTAACAAAATTATGAAACTAATTCAGATGGATGAAGCTCTGAAGTACTTTACAGCAGCTAGGGTTTTGCCTTGGGCGGCTAAATCATGCTTTAAATGTGTGGATGTCTTTGCAGATCTTTTTTGCATCCTGAATAATGGCAAATCTTAGTGATCAAACGAAGAAGAAAATATATTTTGCAGGGATGGTTGTCGATCCAGCAAGCTCTTCTTCTATTTCATATAATGCCATGTTGAAATCCGGATTTGTTCTTCTAGTAGTTTAAGAAACTCCTTCCTTAGATGTTCCATTGGAGGAGGAAGCTTTTAGCTGTGAGAAAATTTCTTTTTCGGATCAAGGTTTGGTCTACAAACTTAATGGGTTTTGAGCACGGTTGATTGGTCCTCACAAATGGATCTTTGAGTTATGGAAACCTCTATTGATGGATGATTTGAATATTTATCCTATGGCTCAGGGTTTTTTCATTGTTGTTTCTAACAATATTGAGGATAAGAAGGTTATTTGTGAATTCAGGCCATGATTCTAGAGTAGTATTGGTCTCTTCATATAGCTTTCGTCTCCCACCTTTGATCTGGTTACAACATCAATCTCCACAACTCTAGTTTGGGCAACACTTCCAAACCTTCCCCTGCATCTTTGGAATCTCCCATCGTTATCCTCTATTGGAAATGCATTAGGAAAGATTTATTGTCGCAACCCAAAAACCGATTTTTTTTAAGACTACTTATGCTCAAATATGTGTGGAGATGGATTTCAATAAGGTTTTTCCCTCGAGATTAATCTGACAAACCCAGACTATGTCTATGTACAAAAGATCGATTATGAAAATGTTTCATTTCAATGCAGAGAAGTTATGAAACTAGGCATGTAATAAAAAAAATACCCCAAGCATTTGAGGAATAACAGAGTCTCGAAAAATAACCAGAGGCCCAAATGGTGGGAAGGGCACTATATGATATATAAAGTAGAGGAGCCTCTAGATAAGAAAGAAGTATAAGATAAACTAGAAGAAGATTTCATCAAATAAAATGCATCAAAGGTAGAAAAAACCAATCAGGAAGATATAAATGTCAGTGAGGACCCTCCAGATTCAACAATAGTGGAAACACAACAAACCCTCGTGAAAGATGGATCCCCCCTGAATCCACGAGGAATAATGTTATAAAAGCAATTTCTTGTAGATTAGGCAAATGAGGGTGATCCTAAAACTAACAATGCTCACTCACCGAAGAGTGAGCCATCAAAATTTGCTGAAAGCAAGAGTTGGATTCAAGTTGGAAAGAAGGGAAAAAGTATTTTGCCAAGGAAAGCAAGAAGCGAGTCAAAATCAAATCAAAAAGTAGTGAAAAATAGAATGTACATGTATTTGGATATTGGAAGTTTTTTGGAGAAAATTTAGCTGGAAAGGGACTGGAATTTTTATATCATGGGGTACTCACTTTAGGGTTTGGATTTAGCCTTCATGATCACTCTCAAACCTGTAAGGAGGATGGGTGATTTTGAATATATAAAGTTTATAGCCTTGTAACCAGATTAATTTTCAATACAAACCTTTACCCATTAAAAGGAAAAAATTATGAAACTAGAGAGCTCCACTTCAAAGGATTTAAAAAAGATTCTTGACCCAGCTTCCCTCAAATTAAAACACTTTACTCTAAATAGCCCTTTATGAATTCATACCCATAAATAAAACTTCTAAAATACATTCCAAGGGTCATCTTGAATGAGAAGTAAAAGTTGGTTCCAATCTTCAAGGTAGAACCATGGGAGGCAGTAAAGAGCATGGAACCATATAAGGGTGGATGCTTGAATCGTTTCATGAGACACTGTTATAGATAACATCAACCAGTGGTGATTACATACCTTCTTCATTTCCATGACCACTCAAGAACCAAGCAAAAGATTGGATGAGGAAAAAACACATTTTTTCTTGCACTAATCCTAAAATAAGTGGATCTAATTGGTGTTGATAGGTGCCATTAAATATCATTATGCAACATTTCATATAAGGCCTTGACAAAAATCATTAGCAACTGCTTAAAATTTCACTCAAAGAAAAAAGATCCCAGACTACAAAAAGGGGTTTTGTAAAGGGAAGCATATTCCTATAAAACAATTTAATGGTATAAGAATCCATTCATAATAGCCAAATAGATTGTAAGAGTGGAATTGTCATAGAGTTATTGTTGGACATTGGATAAACCAACTATCCTCGTGTGTTTCGCGACATGGACTAATCGCCTCTCGTGATCCTTATCTCTGGAAATGTGATCATTTACTAACACATGTGGGTTTTGGTCTAACGACAATCATGATTCCCAACAAGTGGTATAAGAGCGTAGACCATGAGTTCAATATACACCTAACTTGCGTTGGGGAGGAGATTGTTGGACATTGGATAAACCAACGCTCCCCATGTGTTTCGCGACATGGACTAACCGCCTCTCATGGATCCTTATCTCTGGTGATGCAATCGTTGACTAACACTTGCAGGTTTTGATATAACGACAATCGTGATTCCCAACAGTTAAAAAAATAATATAAATAAATAAATTATAAATTTAGACACTCTTTTCTTGTAGCAAGTGCTAGGAAAATATGGATTTAAATGAGTACGTATCCAATGGACTCATGCATGCATAAAGAGGCCTAAATAGCACACCTCGTAAACAAAAGATCAATTGAATTCTTCAAATCCTTGAGGGGGTTTCAACGAGGATGTTCCCTCTCCATATGTATTTGTATCATCATAGAGGAAACTCGATGAAGCAATTTGAATGGGGCAAGGAGAAATCGATCCATCTTAGGAATAAAAATGGTTCAAGGAATAAGTCTTTATGTCCATCATTATGACTTAATTTTGCTATGGTTTACCACTTCATTTGTCCTTGGGGAATCCATTTCAAGTTGCTTTTGATACATTTTTGTCATATTTTGCCTAATAAATACATTCTCCAATGTATTTTGTTGGCAATTTGTTTTTTAGAAATTTTTTAAAAATTACATTGCAAAATGCAGTTACAATGGTATTAAATCTTGTAATTGATCATTCATTCTCATACATGCAAGCCTCATTAGTGAAATATCAAACATGGGTTTTGTCGCCCAGTGGCTCAAGTTGGATGAACACCTATCTGCTTGACCAGAATCAACCCCAAGATGTCTGGCCAACCTATGGTCAGCATGCCCAATCTAGTAGCAAAAATGGAGGGCAGTTTTGTATTTTTTCTCAGATTTGATTTTTTTTGTTATTCTCTCCATTATATGAGCCTAACATAAGGTCAATTTGATTTAGTTAAAGTCCCATGATAGCCCATAATATTCAACAAGGAGGATTTTTAGGTTTTTAGTTTCATTTTTGCCTATAAAAGCAAGTAAATGGTGCTTGCTAAGTAAGTTTGTAATTTCAAGACAATGAAGAATACTTTGCGAGCTTAGACTTCAAGTTTAATTCATATAATACATGCATTTATTTTGATTCCCAAATGTTGGTAGTTTACTAGTGTGCTTGCTAAGGCGTGGAGGGCCACTACAACCTAGCCTATACACTCCATTCATCTGTTGCTCAACTTTTATATGTTGGTACATCTTGTTTATATGTATCTCATTCATCTTTAGACTTTATAACTTTTAATTTTCATGTCTTCTCGATTGTCTTGTTCATACTTGTCATTTTATGCTATCATACTTATAGTTTGCATATGAACTTAGTGTCCATATTTTATTATACATTTTTATCCATGTTTTATTGTTTAAAGTATTTTTTATGAACTATAATTGTCATAGAATAGCTTCTTCTTGTGAAAACAAGCTAATTGACAAGTTAAGCAAAGGACGAGGAGTATCATCCACTACCTTTGTTAGTGGAAAGGCCCTAACTCTCTCATAGTTTTTCACTTAGTGTTGCATCAACAAGCATCATAGTTCATTGTTTCTTTAGATTCGTTATTCGTTCCTTGCTTTCTTTGGTAAAATCAATGACTTGAGTATACACCAACTATTGAGTTGAGTAAAGACTACTTGAGTGGCCATCCACTTTCTCTCTCACAAGTGGAATAGGTCATAGTGCATTCTTGATTCTTTAAGTAGTGTTGGGTTGAGTTTAATAGATTAGATAAACAACTATCGAAGTTTTTTTTGTTTTCACTAGTGGAAAAGGCCCTAATACATTACCATTCCATTAAATTAAACCTCTTGAGAAATGTTTCCATTTTTTGTCATTTACAAGCATTTGATTTCAGTGTGAAAACATGCAAATCTTTTGAACATAATTGTGTATAAGACTATGACCTGTCTCAGAGGCCTTAGTGCATGCCTAATCCTAAGTGTCCATGTTTCAAGTATTTATTATTTATTTTCCAAGCTATGTGATTAGCTTAAGTATCGTTTCATGCTTTCCTAGTTTAGCCCTTTAACTTTAATTATAAGTTTTGACCTTGATTAGCTAAATTTAGTACTTAGTCCTAAAACGTGATAGCCAATCTATCCCAATTCTTTACAAATTGTATTGTGCTTCTAAGTTTACAAATGCATGGATTTATGCAAATATTATCTCCTAGTTTATGCACTTAAATTAGCCTCACATTCTTGCCACCATTTTCGGGGAAACAAATCTTGAGGTAAGATAGACGTGGAGTTGTCTTGAAGATTTGCATTTTATTTTTCAAAATATAAACATTTAGGATTTGGAGGAGTGGAGATAATAAGATGGGAGACAATAACTGTTATGAAACCAGCTCACAAAAAGATAGAAAAGATAGATCAACGCTTTAGAATTCAGCCTCTTCGAGGGGGCAACCTCCTTTACATTACATAAATGAACAATTCTTGGATGATTCAAATGACAAAACCTCCTTTCTATATATAGGAGTCTAAGGAGTCACAATATAACCCAGCCGACCTAACAATAATAATATAAAGCCACAAAAATAACAATAGAGGGATTCTATGGGGCACAGTAATAACAATATGGGGACAATAGGGGCACAACAATATTAATAAGGGATACAACTACAATAGTAATGGGGTAATCACTAGTATTATAGGGACCTAACATGCCCCTCTCCTTCAAAAAAGTGTTGTCCTCAATGCTTGAGTAGTTCTGGATGCTTTTGTATAAAATTCTCATCCTCCCATGTGGAATCTTCAGCGGATAAGTTCTTCCACTTAATGAGATACTCTGAAATTGATCGATTTCGTAACTGTCGAGTTCTTGTTTCTGTGACTGCTTCCGGTTCCAATATAATTTTTCCTTCCTCGTCAAGTTCTGGCAATATTGTTTGAACTGGGAGCTTGTCGCCTATAACCTTCTTTAAACATGAAACATGGAAAACTGGGTGCACTCGAGAAGCTGCAGGAAGCTCCAATTTGTATGCCATAGTACCAATCTTTTGCAACACCTTGTATGGACCATAATACTTTGGTGATAATTTATTATCCTTCTTAGCTTGCTTGAGGGACATTTGTTTATATGGTTGTAGCCATAGGAATACCCAATCACCTACATCAAAACTTCTTTCGCTGCGATGTTGATCTGCCTGTTGTTTCATTCTATTATGTGCCAACACGAGGTTATCCTTTAAGAGTTGGAGGACTTGTTGTTGATGTTCGATGTGATGTTCCACTGCTTGAACCTTAGAATTTTCTCTTAAATATGATGTGATGGATGGTGGTTGATATCCATAAAGTGCCATAAATGGGGTCATTTTTGTTGTTGTATGGAAGGAAGTGTTATACCACCATTCAACCAAAGGCAACCATTTGACCCATTGTGTCTGTTTATCAGATACAAAGCAACGAAGATATCCTTCCAAACATTTGTTTACTATCTCATTTTTCCCATCAGATTGAGGATGATAAGATGAGCTATGAGCTAACTGAGTACCAAGACAAGAAAATAATTTTGTCCAAAAATTTCCAGTGAAAATGGGATCTCTGTCACTTACAATAATCTTTGGATTTCCATGTAGCTTTTTAATTGTTTCCATAAATGTAGTAGAAACTGTACTGGCTTTAAATGGATGTGATAATGCACAAAAGTGTGCATACTTGGTAAGTCTGTCAACTACCACCATGATGACACTCTTTCCCTCAGACTTGGGTAAACCTGTGATAAAATCCATTGAAACCTCCTCCCAATGTTGGCTTGGAATGGATAAAGGTTGTAATAGACCCGTGGTCTTAATTGTTTCAACTTTATTTTGCTGGAAAACCAAACATTCTGCCACAAACTTTTGAATATCTGATTTAAGGCCATCCCAAAAAAATTCCTTCTTAACCCTGTGGTAAGTTTTTAAAAATTCTGAGTGCCCTCCTAAGGGAGAAGTGTGCAATTCCATAAGAATATTTTGTTTAAGTTGGGAATTCTTACAGAGGTATAAGTGATCTTTGTACCATAACGAATCATTTTGCCAACTAAATGTATCAGATGTACTGGAATCTTGTTGTAACTTTCGAATAAGTGCCCACACTTCTTCATCATTCTTCCATTCCTCCCTTGCTTCTTTATCCAATCTGGTTGGATAATAGAAATGACGCACAACAATGCTTCCACATCCTCATCCTTTCTTGAGAGTGCATCTGCCACCACATTTTGCTTCCCTTTTTGGTAGATGATTTCAAAGTCATAACCCAACATCTTTGTGACCCACTTTTGTTGCTCTTCAGAGGATAATCTTTGTTCTAAAAAGTATTTAAGGCTATCATGATCCGTTTTTACCTTGAAGTGTCTTCCCATTAGGTAGGGTCGCCATTTCTTAAGTGCATGTAGTATTGCCAACATTTCCTTCTCATAAATAGCTTTGTGTAAAAACTTTCCCTTGATTAGACGACTTTCAAAAGCAATGGGTCTTTCATCTTGCATTAAAACAACACCAATTCCATTTCCTGAAGCATCACATTCCACAATAAAGGTTTTTGTGAAGTCCGGTGTAGCTAAGACCGGTGCTTGGCACATTGCCTCTTTAAGATGTTCGAAGGCCTTTGTTGCTTCCGGAGTCCATGAAAATGCATCTTTCTTCAATAATGTTGTTAGAGGTGCTGCAATTCTCCCATATTTCTTAACAAACTTGCGATAATACCCTGTCAACCCGAGAAATCCTCGCAGATGCTTTATGGATGTGGGGATTTTCCATTCCTTAATGGCTTTAATTTTGCTAGTGTCTACCTTAACTCCTTCATGAGATACAATATGACCCAGATATTCCACCTCTTGTACTCCAAAGAAACATTTGGATCTTTTTGCATATAATTGTTTCTCCTCCAATAGTTGTAGCACCCTGTCAACATGTTCAACATGATCCTTCCAAGACTTGTTGTAGATTAGTATATCATCAAAAAAGACTAACACAAATTTTCTAAGGAAGGGTTTGAAAATGGAATTCATCAAACCTTGAAATGTAGAAGGTGCATTGGTAAGGCCAAAAGGCATGACCAAAAATTCATAATGACCCTCATGAGTTCTAAATGCTGTTTTCGGAATGTCTTCAGTCTTCATTCTGATTTGATGATATCCTGAACGAAGATCCAACTTGGTGAAGTAAATTGATCCATGCAATTCATCCAGTAATTCATCAATGACAGGAATGGGAAACTTATCTTTAATAGTGAGCTTGTTGAGCTCCCTATAATCCGGACACATGCGCCATGATCCATCCTTCTTGTGCACCAATACTACTGGAGCAGAGAAAGAACTTTGACTAGGTTGAATTATACCAGCCTCTAGCATTTCTGCAACCATACATTCAATTTCACTCTTTTGGGCATAGGGATATCTGTACGGCCTGATGTTTGGAGGAACACTTCCTGGAATCAGATGAATAGCATGATCATGATCACGAATAGGTGGGAGACCTTTGGGAGTCTCAAATACCTTGGAATGATTGTCCAAGACTTTTTGGAGATCTGGAGAAATAGATGATTCTGATGTGGAAACATCTAGCGAACATAATTGTGCAATTACACCTCTTTGTTCCTTTTTTAGAAGCTTTGTCATACCGTTAGAGCTGATTATCTTCCACGGTTTCCCTGCAATACCCCTTAATTCAACTTCCTTTCCTTCCACAGAAAATTTCATGAAAAGTTCTTGAAAATTAAAAGCTATTGTACCCAAGGATTGTAGCCATTGGACTCCTAGTACAACATCAACACCTCCCATTGGAATGGAAAGCATTGGGCTAGTCAATACATATTCTCCCATGGATAGCTTGATATTATGGCACTTTCCAGAGCAATTTATCGTTCCTCCACTTGCAACCATCACTTGACACTCTGGTGCTGGATATAGGAAGCAATTCAATTCTTTTGCTATCTTACAATGAATAAAATTGTGGGTACTTCCTGAATCAATCAACACTATTACATTTTTCTTCTTGATTTGTCCTTCTATCTTGATGGTTTGAGGAGTGGTAATTCCAGCCAATGCATTACAAGATATGGTCGGATTTATTTCTTCTTTGTCTAGGCTTTGTTCCTGGAGTATATCCTCTTCTTTTGACCTTTCTTGCTCCTTTTCTTCTTCCTCTTCACAATCTATGTAGAATAATTTCTTCTCAGCACACTTATGACCTTTAGTGTATTTGCTATCACAACTGTAACAAAGCCCTTTTGCTCTTTTTCTTCCAATTTTTGTGGTGTCAACCTTATAGGTTGTGGAAGACTAGGGGCAACAACACTTCCATCTTTATAGTTGTGAGTGGTATGCTTCCTGGTTGCCATAATTTTGCTTTCCATTTTTCTTGCTAACCTGAATGCCTTCTCTAATGAATCAGGTTCCCAAAGGCGAACATCATGTTGGATATTATCCTTTAAAGTCCCTATGAACACATCAATCCTATGCTCTTCTGGAATATTTTTTACCCTTATGTTCAATTTTTGGAACTCCTCAATGTGCTCCATTATTGAACCCTTTTGTTTGAGACTTATCAATTGGCTAAAAAAAGTGTTGCTTTTTGTATCCTCATAATGTGCTGTCAATTCTTCCGTAAAAATTGCCCCAGTGATAATTTGTTTACGAGAGCAAAGCCATTGATACCATACAAACTGATTTGGTTCCAAATATAAAGTTGCAATACGTACCTTTTGTGTGTTTTGCACATTATTGAGATCGAAAAATTGCTCCATCTGTAATATCCATGTTGCGGGATCCTTGCCATCAAACTTCCTCATATCGATTTTTGGAATATGGTGGGTCTTCGATCCAACATTAGAGTCTATGAAATCATGATTAACATTTCTTTTGTTCTCATCATGAGTTTCCTTTACTACCCTTTCACCATTAGTAAGCATTTCTTATAGAAACTTTGTCAAATCTGTCTTCAATCTTCCATGCCTGTCTTCAAATCTTCCATGCCTATCTTTAAATCGTCCATCTTAGCTTCCATGTCATTCATCTTAGTTTCTACGTCTTTCTTTAAACAATCCATCTTAGCTTCTATGCCTTTCTTTAGACCATCCATCGTAGCTTCTACATCTTTCTTTAAACCATCCATCTTAGATTCTGTTACTTTTTGTGCAAGTGACACTTGTTGCACTTGGTCACGTAATTTTGATATATCATGTTGCATTTCTTCCTCTTCTTCATGAATCATGCTAGAGCTTTCAGGTTGCTTACTAGGTGTTTGCATTTTCTTTCCTCGGGGCATCAATTACCAATAATAATGCTTTTCAAACCAAGCTTATGCAAAATTTTAAAAAAAACTACACACCTTTTTCATTTTGTAGGAGCTTGATATTGAATTTGATGTATCTCTGTAATGTCAGATCATCCAGTTCTGAAATTGCGACCTGCAGTAGCCCTGTGTCCTCTTTCCAATGCCACCAGTCTGATCCAAATTGGATTCTCCAGGGAAGAGTTATGCCAAATCTCCCACAGTGACCTGATTATAGACTAGTTCAGTAGAGCGAACTTGTACGACGTGCCATGAGTCACTGTTTCGACCTTTGGCTCTGAAAAATATATACAAGAAACTACAGTCCGTCCTCTTTCTATACCTTCTTATGAATTTTCAATCCAATGCTCAGAGAGAAAGTTATGACGATTTTCCCCAGGTCACTTGTTTGGAATGTAATTCAGGAGTCTGCAAAAAGACCAACTTCCTCAGATCATATCTCCGCAAATGTAGTGCGAAAAGCTCTGAAATTCGGACCCGAGGTTCAGTGCGATTTCATCTCAAATGGGTTTTTTTTTAGCTTCTGAAACGTCGCAGAAAAAAATTTATAGCGAAAATGCCACGATGACCTATTTGGAGCAGCGAAACCCTAGAATCCAAAGCTCTGATACCAAATGTTATGAAACCAGCTGACAAAAAGATAGAAAGATAGATCAACGCCTTAGAATTCAGCCTCTTCGAGGGGGCAACCTCCTTTACATTACATAAATTAACAATTCTTGGATGATTCAAATGACAAAACCTCCTTTCTATATATATGAGTCTAAGGAGTCACAATATAACCCAGCCGACCTAACAATAATAATATAAAGCCACAAAAATAACAATAGAGGGATTCTATGGGGCACAGTAATAACAATATGGGGACAATAGGGGCACAACAATATTAATAAGGGATACAATTACAATAGTAATGGGGTAATCACTAGTATTATAGGGACCTAACAATAACCTACACATTCTCTTTAGTTGAGTCTTCACAAGCCCAAGTCATGTTTATATTTGTATGCTTATATTAGTATCAATTTTAATTATGTTTATTTATGCATTTTCACACTAGACGTATGGATTAGAGAGGTACATAAAAACCCTCCAACCACTAAACAAAAACCCCCAACCACCAATCCATTTGCAAGGCAGAAGCTCTCAAACTATAAACGAAGACGCTAAAGAATTTATTCAGTAATGGCAAGGCACCACACGGGTTTTCTCAAATCCTTGTCCACAATCCAAAATTGTCATTATGGATGTATTTTCATTTCAAAAGATAGCATAGGAGCAAAGGATCCATGAAGAGAATCCACAAGAGGAGAACTTAGAAGTTTCTTATAGTTATCCTTGCAAGGAGGACAAGGAGTCATGGGACACATCCGATGAAGAGAAGATACAAGATCCCTTGTGCATTCAAGAATGTGATGAAAAACTTTCACAAGAAATTTATGGTGTGATGGCAAAGGAGCACTAAGGAGACAAAGATCATATTGAAACTATGTTCCAACTAGTCATTAGGTCACATTAACACACCATTTTTCAACCTTTCTTGACATCCAATATATGAGCAACTAATTTCTCATGTCCAAGCATTCATTCAGGTATATTTTTCAAAATTGGATATGAGTTTACTTATGATCTCATTACACAAATGGATGCATTGGAAATTCCCATATACTTGAAGAAATGTCTTATTTTTTATAAAATAAAATAGGTTAGGATAAAGGAATGAATTAATTAATTAAAATATTAAGGAAATTTTTTGCATAATAAAGTTGGTTGGAAAATGAGGAAGGACCTGGGGTTTTTTTGTCACCTCGAAGGTTCAACATTACAACCTTCACTTTAGGTCTAGTTTCTTTTCCAACAGAATTTATGGCATGGGATCTCTCATCGTTTATTCCTTTTTCGAGATTAGTTTTTGAAACAATGTTTACGTATCTCCATGCCAGGTGGAGTTTGTCTGTTCAAAGTTTATTTTTTGTTTCATATCGCATAAATGGAGTTGCATATCGATGACTATGAAACAAACAATTTGATCCCAGGAGGCATCTTTCCTGATTTAGAGGAGTTTATGTGAGATTTCACAAGGTCGACTGATCAGAAACCACGACCTATGATCTCTCCCCTTATCATGAAGTCTTTCAGTGAGGGGACCAGTGCAGTTAATCATTAGGAGGGTATCTCGAGCACCCAACATAGGTGTATCTTCTAATCATGTTCTTACTCCCACTGCATACGAGCTTGGTTTGAAGCGCAAAACTCATCAAAAAAATCTCTAAAGGCTCGTAAGATCCCTGCCATGGTTATGGGGTATGAATTGGACCTCGATGCAATGCCTAAGATGTTGGAGTGTGAAACTATGGGGAGGCTTGTCGGAAAGATTGTTAGCTTGCAAGCTTTAAGCAATTGGCTTGAGAATTTATCAAAGCCTAAAGTTGGTTATTTCCCTAAATTTCACATATCATATGGAGGTTGGTTCACTGCTATTTTTAGAATTTGGGGAGACTCAGAGAGTGTCCTAAGCAAATAATGGATGTGGAGTAAATCTGGATTGGTTATTTAGCATTGGAAATTGGATTTCGACCCATTTAAAGAGTCGATGGTGTCTCATTAAATATGGGCATTGTTACCAGGTTTGCCTCTCCATTTTTGGATGGAAGAATGGGCTTAGATGTTGTCAAAAAAGACTGGGGAGATTCGTGGCCATTGAAAAAGTTTGTCTTTCCAAACTTGATCTTAGGTGTGCCTAGGTTTTGGTGGAGGTAGACTTTAGGAATGGTTTCATGAACGAAATTAAGTTGAAGTATAAGGATAAGTCATGGTCTAAGCTAGTAGATTACTAGAAGATCCCTTTAAAATGTTTTTCTTGTAGTAAAGTGGGACATTTGTTGGAGCCATGTGAGAATAATCCTAGAGGTATGAAGATTTGAAATAAGGTATGGGTGTGAAAATCATCAGTGAAGCCATTGAATCTTTCAGAAGATGATAAGCCACAATGTGCTCCTCAGCCACAACATAAAGGGAAATAAAGTCAACTTGCAAAGGCTTTTGCTAATTCAACCTCACCCAATAAATTTTTTCCCCTATTTATTAATGATGAGATCCCTTTTACTAGTCATGTGGTGCTTAGTTATGATTTGAAGTCAAAAGAAGTCCTATATGATGTTCTGTACATTTCCCCTCTATGCAGTAATGTGATAGCTCTTGCAAGCACTTTTCCCCCTTGTGATTATGTTCAATTGCCCGAGCCTACAGTTAAAGGGCCTTTAGTGTCTTATTCAAAATCTCACTTAGACAACTTAATTGTCTCTTCCTCTTGAAATCTTTATTCCTTAAATGAATTTTCAAAGTCCCCTTCTTATCTAACTTCAGGAAGGAAACAATACTAGTTAAGATATAAAGTTCACTTGTCCTTGGGGATACCCTCCCAAGGTAGTCTTTTGGACGACCTACCCCTTACTGTTCACCCAGGACATAGGTCTAACCTTTTCAATACACAATAGAAATCTAAGGAAGATATTTGCCTTGGGAAGCATAATATAATAACCAGGGTCCTTGGATCAAAGAAAGCCCATCATGGGGCTCCCAAATGAAACAATTATCTCTAAATATGCAATGTTTTGGGGGCTCCACGAAGAAAAATTCCCTCAAGCATCTCTTGCACTCATGTAGCCCTAATATTCTTATGCTATAAGAGACTATGACCACGAGCGAGAAAGCCTAAGAAATTTTGGAAAAATGATTGAAAGGATGGGCCTTTTGTGCCATTGGTGCTACATGTCTCTCCAGAGGCCTCGCCACTAGTTGGAGTCCCACTCTTAAAGAATTTTCCTTCTTGTTATTTCTTGGTGCCATATCAGTTGAGATTGAATTCAAACCTTTGGATGTTTATGAAACTCAAACCGTTGGATGTTTTATCGACTTTTTGAACTTTTATGGAACATACACTGGTAGAAGACCATTTTGGGAATCCATTAAATATTCATGAATCCTTTCTCGACATCTAATAATCTTGGGTGGTGACCTCAATCTACTACATCTATCCATGAAGTTTGGGACTCAAATCCAAGAGGGGATCCTTCAAAATGATTCTTCCACCACCTTTTTTATTTTGTCATCCTCGTGGATGTAAATCTACCAAAACTCACTCCTAGTTGGAGAACATGTGATCAAATGTTAACATTGTGTCCAAGAGATTAGACAAATTTCTATTATTGGAATCCATCTAGTTGGATCGCTTCCTCATCAAATCCTGGGTAGGTTACATTGGGTTATCTAATCATTGTCCTGTTATTTTTCATATTGAGACTCGGGACCTACAACTTGCTGCCCCCCTCAAATTTAACACTTCATGGTTAAAGGAGGAAGATTTCTCAAAGTTAATTGAGGATTCCTAGAGTCATGTGAGAGAGTATGAGAATTTTCCTTGTATGGTTTAGTTTTCCAATCGTTTAAAGACTTATAAGACAAAATAAATCCCTGGTACAAATCATGGAAATAAAAGCAAGAATCTTCTTTGAGGAACATCGAAACTAAGATCGCTGACATTTATTCATCTAATGTTATGATTATTCGCTCAATAAAAGAGGTGGAATAACTAAAATCTTTGAAAATCGTCAAGAGAGAGCTCCTGGATCATGAGGAGGAGCTTTGGCGAAAAAAGAGCAGGGTTATTTAGATCCAAGAGGGTGATTCAAATACTGAGTTTTTTCACCAATTTTCCAACTTAAGGAAGAACACCAATTCTATTTTGAAATAATAGATGACAAGGGAACATAGCCAAATCTTTCACTAAAAAGGAAAAAATTGGCGTACACCATTTCAAGTCTCTTTTCTCATAAACAAATGGTTTTCCAATACTTGAAACTTTGGAAGTTCTTAGATTTTTCCCACGAGCCATTACCAAGGAGATGATCGATTCCTTAGTAGAGGAAATATCCAAAAAATAAGTGTTTGGCAGTTTATCTCAGATGCAAAAGGGAAAGTGTTCAGGACCCGATCAGTTTATGATAGAATTTTACAAGGGTTCTATGACTTATTGAAGTTGGACATTTTAAAAGTACTTAGAGAATCACAACAGAAAGGCTACATGCGCGGGGCCCTGAATTCAACTTTTGTTTATTTGATTGCTAGAAAGTATGAAAGTCATTCGTTCAACAACTTCAGATCACCTTCAAGTTGCTTAACACAATAATCAAATATTAAGATATTATATAAGTGTGATACAATCAAGGGAAGAGGTCTACATAAAAGAATATAAAGGCCAAAAAATAAATCAAGAATAAGGAATAAGTATAAAAACACAAATAATAAGATTAATATTATATAAAACATAATAAATCTATAATTGTCTATATAGAACCGAAGTGTATACGATATATTCTACATACACAAATCTAATAAAATAAAAGTCATATATAAATGTATACTAATGATAGGTGGGTTAAAACATATAAATAATATGAAATCAGAAATAAAAACCAAAATAAAGAATATATATTCTAAAACCTAAGATACTAAAGGGACATGCACACACACAAGCAAGATTCAAATTAAATGAAGCTCAAAGCAATGTATAAAAGATGAATCGAGACATAACGAAAAGAGGTCATTGGAGACATCGAATAAAGAAAGAAAAGGAAGAAATGGGGAAATGAGAACACTATTAAAGAGGAGCAAGCCTAGAAGCTAGGGCAAGAATCTAGCTCTTGCTTATCTTCCAACCATTGTCCCTAGTTAGATTGCTAGTCGGCTTCTCAATTTCAATGGCTTCCCTAATCTTCCTATGATGGAAGTGATCAATCTTGCCAATTACATTGGACTCCTCAATAAATATGTGGTGTTTAGTTTTTTTAGCATGCTTGAATAAAGCTAAAGGGCGGGAACGATTGTGTTTGATGTTGTTTGTGTGCTCTTGAATTCTATGTTTAATGGAGCGACCAATCTCTCCCACATAAGGCATTCCACATGAGTATGAGATTCGGTAAACACCTCTCATGTTTGTAGGGTCCACAGAGTCTTTAACTAATACAAGTGAGCTATGATTGGTGTTAATTGATTTGGAGGTAGTTGAGACCTTATTCTTTCTCATAATGCATGCAATCCTGTCAGTGGTTCCAAAGATGAAGAGAAGTTAGAAACCATATCCTTAGGGTCATTCCTTATCCTTTGTCCTTTACTAGTCTTTTGGAAATTTATGAGATCTTGGTGCTTTTTATAACCATTATTTTCAAAAAAAAATAGGAGATGGGTTTTCACATCCTCCAAGTGACTCTCATTAGAAATCCACAGTGCACGTGTGACCAAGGTGTTTATAACATTGAATTTTTGTGTCAGATGATGATGGGAGTTGGCACGAAGATATTATTATGTGTGAGTCTTTTCACGAAACACCCGTTAGTAATGGAACCATATTCCTTCTTAGAGATAAGCACATAAAGGAATGGAAGCCCACCATCAACTTCAACCTCCATGGTGAATTCGATGGATTCAGATTGATTATTAAGATGTTGTAGGAGAAATTCTAATTTGTTATGGCCATGGTGTTAGATGATATAAGTATCATCGACAAACCTCTTCTAAAGCTTATGGCACAACTGAGAAGAAGCCAAAGTCTTGGTTTCAAAGTCTTCCATGTGAAGGTTTGCTATGAAGGAGGAGAGCATATAACAGATAGAAACCCTGCAGATTTACTCATAGAATTCTTCTTGAAGGTTGAAAAAGTTCGAGGTCAGGCAAATACCAACCAATTTGGTAGTATCTGGGTTGGTAAAGCATATGATAACCTCAATAGCTTTGTTAATAGGGATTTTTGTGAAAGGGAAACAACTTCAAAGCTAACAAGAATATCACCTGGATCTAGCTTAATATCACCTATCTCATTAATAAAGGAAGCAGAGTCCTTAACAAAGGAATTAATACGTCCAATAAGGGGACCAAGTTTTTGTGCTAAGTATTTATCAAGAAGATAAGTAGGTCCACCTATTATATCAACAATGGGTCGGGGAGCCCCATCCTTATGGATCTTGGGGAGCCCATAGATTCTGGAGGTGAATGGGTTGCTCTCGATTAGTTTTTTGTTGATGGGGTTAAGGGTACTATTAGATCTGATAACAATGGAAAATCATTCATTCAACGACTTCAAACAACCTTTAAGCCACTTAATATCATTATTTCGGGAGATTGTGTTTCTTACGTATTGAATTTCTCTAACATTTCATTTTGGTTGTTGACATATATTGGTTTAACTTTTACATCTCTACATTGTATATTCACTTGGATTGACCAAATTTATTACCTTTGTCCTGATGATGAACCACGTTAGATGGTTTGAAACATCAACCCATAATTTCTCATTGTGATTATTGTGAAAGATCCACATCAAAACATTATGAATCATAGAAGCCTGAACTTAGATATGTATCACAATTGTCAATTTTGCAATCTTAATTAACATTCAACCATCATTTTTTTAAGGCATCGAGACGTTTGATGTAGGGATGTCCATTGTCTCCCCTTCTCTTTTTGTTGGTTGTGGAAGTGCTCAATAAGCTAATTCAAAAGGTTATCTCCTTCAGAGAATTAAAAGGGGTTAATATAACATCACAGGTTCAAATATCTCACCTTATGTTCACAGACAATATCCTTATTTATCCTATATGGATTGGATTCGTACACTAATGTATTTAAAAGGATTTTGCAAAGATTCAAGCTCATCACCGGCATAAAAATCAATGCTTAAACATCATTGATTTTACACAATAACATATCTTTTGTAGTCAAGGATTATCTGGTAGAATGTATTCCTTTTCAGATATCTAATATACAAGTTGGTTTCAAGTATTTAGGTTTCCACCTAAAGCCTAATGCTTATAAAAGGGAAGATTGGCTATGGCTTTTCAAAAAGGTTGAATCGATAATTGTTTTGTGGGTCAACTGTCTCCTTTCAAGGGTAGGCAGATTGATCTTGATAAAGTCTATTGTGGAGAGTATTCCTATCTTTTGGGAATCTATCACGTCCATTCAGAATGGATTAGTAGCAAAATCAATAAGATCAGTCGTGTTAGTGTTAGTCTTGTTAGCTTGTCACCTAGATCAAATGTGTTTTTACTATGCTTGTCAAGACTATCAAAATCAAAGTTTTTATGTCACTAGGTTTGCACAACAAAATTTGGTCACTGTTTGGTTAGTTTATAAATGAGGTCAATCTTTTGGAGATTCACTCATGCTAGTAAACTATCACATTTTTATGGAGGTGTCATAATAAAAACATGTCAGTCATCATCATTATTCCATTTAGTTTTAGGTCATCCATTAGGTCGCTAGGGTTTCCAAGGTCCATCATTTTCATGAATAAATCCAGCAATGAATAGAGCATGACAAGCAGCTCTTGGGTATTGATTTTTGATCCATTAGGTCGCTAGGGTTTCCAAGGTCCATCATTTTCATGAATAAATCCAGCAGTGAATAGAGCATGACAAGCAGCTCTTGGGTATTGATTTGTGAGTTATCACACATTCATCATGTTCTCATGGTAAAAAAGTTCCAGAAGAAGAAGTTCCAGCACTCAGGAAAGTGAAAAGGCAGCTCAGGTTTCAGTTGTAAAGGTAACTCTGTTTTCAAAAGTGAAAAATCAGTTTTCAAAGGTTTGTGGGTCCCATTTCTTTTTTAAAAAGAGAAATAATTTTGCCTATATAAACTCAAAAGCCCCCAAACTTGGTTCATTTACCTCCTATTCACTCTTGAGTATCGAGCTCTCCCATCCAAAAGAGAGAAAAAGTCGGTTTCTTAGGAAATTTGGAAAAAAACTTGAGGCGCTGCGCACAGGAACAAGGCGTTGCGTACAGAGACTAGTGTTGTGCACAGGAACAAGGCGTTGTGCACGGGGCAGAGTGTCCAGAAAATGCCCAAATCTCTCCCAAATTCCATTTTTTGGCTTGCAAACTTAATTTCATTGATTTCTAAGCCAAGCAACAAGTAAGTACACCATTATTCTACCTCATTTACTTTTCAAAATCATCTCATGCCAATGATTCTTCAAATTAGGGTTTGTAGTGAAATTTTTCATGGGAAATGATAGGGTGATAATGGCCATTTTTATTTTTTGGTTTCTAAACATGTAAAATGTTGCCCTACACATGTATACATGTTTAATAAACCATTTTAACCACTCAATCAACCTCAAAGAAGAATTTTACCTCTCCAAAAGTAAAACCCTAGTTCATTCCTAGAGGTTTTTGGGCATTTTTCATTACAAACTCTGTTTTTCCTCCTTGCAAGCAGATCACTCTTCCACTGCTTTTTCACTCATTTTCATCAGCTTCCAAAGTTCATTTCCACCTCTTTCAAACCTTCTTTATCATTTTTTCAAACTCCACCTTCACATCACTTCATTTTCCATTCATACCTCACACTTTTTCTCATTTCCTGCTGCTAGGGTTTTTTGTCATCGTGGAGGCAGAATCTTCACTAGAGAGGAAAAGACATCATAAGGGAGGGAAAATCCTCAGATATGAGCCATCAAATTGCAATGAAATGAACTCATATCCTTTCATCAAATAGTTCTTTGAAGATGTACATTGCTTGGAGTTTTGCAAAAGGGTGAGTAAGGTGGGTTTTCATGAGTAGTTAATAGATTGGGTGGAAACTCAGTTGAAGAGTGAAAATGCTGGTATTGCTGGTGTTGAATTCATTTTTTCAGTGGCCTCCATTTCACTTGCTACAGGGCTACCAAACAATGGTGGATATTGGTTCAAGGGAATGAACCTATATCTTGAATATTACAAGCCCTTCTTAAAAACACCATACAGGGAAAAACATGATCACACTATGCCTTTCAGATACTTATTGGAGAAATATGCCCCTTTGATGAAGATTATCATGAAGTTCTTTACATGTGAGGGAAGATTCTCCAGGTTGTATGCTTATCATTTTCACCTCCTAATGCACTTCACGTCTCATAAGCCACTCAACATGTGTAATTACCTATTCAGGGGCATTTCCAAAATGTGAGAGAAAATACAAATGAAGAACAAGGAGCACTACCCAAGCCTCTTTCATCATAGTCTGATCAATACTATAGTCCTTCACCAGCTTGCAGAGAAAGATATGACTTGGGAAACCTTTTTGGAAACCGCCCTGAAATGGCATGAAGCCAATGTGGCAGCTCAAACCTCTAGCATACCAAAACAACAAATGGAAGTGGGGTCCTCTAGCAAATCAGTTGAGAAAACTCAAGTACCTAAGCCTGAGGTGACTAAGGTATATAGGAGAGGATAGAGGCTTGTGTTTTCTTCTCATGATGAGAAAGGGGCCAAGCCTTCTTCATCGACAAAGCAGGGACCGACAACGAAAGATAAAGATACATTTGAGCATGAGTTTGAGCTAGTTGATTTAGAGGCAAAGGATCAGAATTCCAGCATGCAATAGAAAATCAGAGATAAATACTATCAAATCAAGGAGCTTACACTCAATATGGCAAGAGATAGATACATCATTTCATTCCTTGAACAAGAGAATAGTCAACTCAAAGCAAAGGAATTAATCATGGAAAAAGAACAATCTAAGTTATTGCAACAGGTTGGCAAGGGCAAAGAAATCATAGAATCAAGCGAGCCTGAAGGATCAAAAGGGAAAGGTAAGACAAAAAAGCCAAGAAAAAAGGGCATAAAGAAGGCATTGCAAGAAGAGGAAGAAAACATCCTGTTGAATGAATACATAGACCTAGAAGGCATAATTGCTCTTGAAATCAATCAAGACAAGGAGTATTCGCTCAACAGGGTGAATCAACACTTGGAGAAGCTACTTGAGAAGGAAAACAGAGATAACCAGTTGCTTAGACATATGGCGCACCACTACCAAGCTCAAAACATGATCGCCAATGTCAAGGTAAAGCAGCTTGAAAACAAGCTCAAGGAAGCCAAAAAAGACCAAAAGGATGAGGGAAACCTGGAGATGCTTGTTGAAGCATCTATGAAGGTTTAAAAAACATATTTTTATAGTTTCCAACCAATTTTGAGCAAATTATGAGCACTTTTAGTTTTTTAAGAATTTTTGAGCTAAATTCAGAAAATCAGCAGCTCCAGAAACACAATGCCTTGGCGCTGCGCTTTTTCCTCAAGCATCTATTTCAGGAAAGGTCTACATTTTTGGAAAGCTCTTGCCATCCTCTAAAAACCCATTTTCTCATATTTTACAGAGGTGGCTCAGTTTTGGAGAAAAGTGCAAAAAAGTGGCAAAAAATAGCATTATGGACCCTTTTTTTACAGGCGATGCACACCTGGAGCGACCTTGGGAGAATGGATTTTTAAAGGCCTTCCATGGTCCAAATTCAAAAATTCAAACTATTCTGGAAACTAGACTTGAAGGGATAGTTGACCGTTCTCTCAGATTTTCATTTTTACATCTAGAAGGTACCTCAAAATCATCTCAAAGTCAGCGCTGCACTTCTGCACTTTTTTGTGTTTTAATTTGTAAATTTCAATGTGTAAAATTTCTAGTTTCTAGTTTGACTTAGTCAAAGTCAAACCTCTTTATGTAATGGCACTAGTTTCAAGGCTAGGTGATGTAGGCATGAATAAATGTACATCATAGGTTGTTTTTTATGTTTATTAGGCCTCATAAATGAAGCAAACTCCTAAACAAACTCTCCATGAAGTGTTTGAATTTTACCTTCTCACTCTCACCTGTTGGTCTTGGAATCAGTTCCTCCACCAAGGAATTCGACTATTGAAGGTGGGAAAGTGGTCTAGGAGAGTCTATATGTATCATTTCTCTTCAGGAGAAGATGATTGAACTTTTTGTGGAGGAGGCTTGCATGTAATCATCTTTTCAGCTAATACAGAGACAATCGTAGCTATTTTCAAGGAACTCTAGCCCAGTGAGTTCATTGTGTTTGTTCTTCATTCTATTTGTTTTCTAAAGTTTAAAACATCTTTATCTACATGATATATCTTCTTTTTATGGATGCCTTTCAATGAAATATACATAATTCTTGTTTCTTAAGCTCTGTTACCTGATTTTCATAGTTATGTTTATCTCTTCCTAAGCTAATGAAATCATGTCTACTAATGGTCATTAGTTTCTTCTACATTTTCTCTTCTATACTACACTACCAATATTCTAAATACACCATGGCTTCTGATATCTAGCTCCTTCTCATATTTGCTCTTGCACTCCTACAACCTAGATCTATTTGTGGCTCCAAACCCGAAGTTCAACAAACCCTAAAACCCAAATTTTCACAAACAAACAAACAAATATATATATATAGCCTAAACTCATTTTCTTTAATGTCATATCACTGATAAGAGACTTAGACAGATCCCTCTCATGCTCAGTACGGCTAGCTACTGCGCTGAAGTGGTTTGAGGTTACCCTTCTCGATTTCCTTTCCAGCCTAGGAAATTGTAAGGACTAACAAGTCGCAAGTTTTTATGAGCGTGAAGTAAGCAAACATATGATATTCCTCTAGTCATTTCGAGGATGATAACCCAACCTAAATCAATGGGAGGTTGGGGTTTAAAATAACTACACTTATTTTGCAAATCACTCGGAACAAAGAGTTTGTGGAGGTTATTGGAAACTAGATCCTTGTGGGGCTTGACCATGAAGAGAAAGTATTTCTATGGAAAATTTGAAATCGAGTGGATCTTATGTCCTAGAAAATCATGTCCTTTTTCACCAACGATTTGGAAATCCCTTTATGACGCTTTACCCATCATTAGAAGTTGGGTTACGTGGCGTGGGGGGAATGGTAGAAATGTTTGAATTGGTGTTAACCCTTGGATAGAAGTTGGAGATAAATTTAATCTATTAGAAAATGGAATCATCTCCTTGCACTCAGTCTAGATTTTTACTTTAGCAGATGCTTGTAATAGGGAAGTTCAAGGCGGGGGTTTGCATGGTAGGAAGTCAATAAAGTAATTCACCTTAAACAATCCAATAACATTGGAATGGAATAATTATGTGATTTTACATACCTCGGCCTTGATTAGAGTTATTGACGGGGACAAAGATAGATTAACTTGGTCCAAAAATTCATCCTCAGGGGAAAATACAACTAAATTGGGATATCAATCCCAGCTCAAATTAAACTTCTTTGCAAAGGCAAAATGGTGGTGAAATTACTTATGGAAGCACAAAGGAACATTAAAATGCAATTTGGCCCTTTGGTTGGCTCTTTCCAATAAATTGATCATTTGGGATAATGGGATTAAGAGGGGTTGGGTCGGCCCAAACTAGTGCTCTTTGTGTATAATGGAAGTAGAAATGATTTATCACTTGTTCATCAATTATCCTTTCACTAGATTGATATGGACCATGGTATTATAAAACCATTATCCTACTTCCACTTTTTGGAATAAGCCTCCCCTTGTAGAATGTGTCAAGGACTAGACAACATATCACGTTGTACAATATTTTCTTACTTTTTTGGCTGTTTGGGTTCATTCTATTTGGTGTGTGTGAAACTTGGTTATTTTTCAAGATAAAATCATTATATTAGAGGTGATGATCGTTTTAATTGAGTCTTTGGTGGATGCACACAAAGTGAGGCTTAAAAAAAAGAAAACTATAATTTCTATCATGTCGTTGGTGAAATAAGACATGTAATGGGCTTCTTTAATGTAGTGAATGAGGGTCATCCACCTATATACAGGGCATGCGTTATTCTCTACATGAACATACATATTTCAAATACATTTTTTGTTGTCCTAGCAGAGGTGCAAATACCAAGGTGGAGCTCTTAGCTCTATGGACTCTTTTGTATGTGGCTAACTACTTTGGGGTTTCAAAGCTCCAAATCTTCGAAGACTCACAACTTGTGATTGAGTAGATCAACAACAAGATTTAAATTGAAGGTCCCCACCTTTATCATATTCTAAGGGAATGAAAAAATGCAGCAAACAAGCTAGAGTGGTTCGAAGCAAAACATGTTTTGAGGGAGCTGAATACAACAACAAACCACCTCTCAAAGGAGGCATTCCAGTTTCTTATGGGAGCCCTTGAGATTGAATAATTTATGGATGATGAATCTTAGGAAGGGACAATCATTTAATTTCAATTCTAAAGTTGCAAGAACACTTTAAACTTTTATGAGCATGCACACTATCTGTTGGTTACATATAATTTTTTTCCTTTGATGTCAGTAAAAAATTGAGCCATATATATGGTTGTCAGTGCTACTTAAGTTTCTTATGGGGGTTTATGTTTTGTCTATTGGACAATTTAGTTTAGATCATACCTCCAAGTTCTTCTCGATGTATATTTCAACTTGGTTCAATCTTGCATGAATAATCACTGTTCAATACTCATTTTGAGAGAATTTTATGGAAAAATGTAGGTGAAACAATCCTACTTTGGAGAACCATATGAGATCATTCTTAAAACACATTTCTATACAAAGTAGCCCTTTAAATCTAGTTCCTAATCCATTTTGAATTTTTGAATCTGGATCTCAAATGAAAAGATATGGCCAAAATAGTTACTAGGTCTCAAGTGGAAAATTTAAGGACAAAATTAGTACAATCAAGATCTAAGGGATTTATTGGATGCATTATTACAATATATTTCTATATTAAATATCCCTTGCAATCTACTTTCCAACTCATTTTGAATCACCTCAGTCTCACATTATATGTAAAAATTATGCTCAAATTACTATTTGCTTGTCATAAATTCTACATTATGAAAAAAATTATATCTTGGCTATTCATCGACATATTTCACATATCAAGTCATCTTCTTTTAAAATATTGTTTCTAATGGAGATAAAAATTCAAGTTTGTTTTAATTCTCAATTTGAACCATCTCATTTGGAGGTCAAGTGAAAAAGTTATGCCTTATTTATTGACTGCATGTCTTAAAATCAACATAGTAAAACTCTTCCTAGTATGCCTAATTATTAATATTTTGTAATATCAAATCATGGATATTAGTAACATGTTTATATTGGAGATGAAAAATATAAATCTAATTTAATCTCAAAGTGGAATCACATCAATCCTATCTTTAATGAAAAAGTTACACTCCAAATAGTGATTGTTGGTCTAGTAAAAATTCCGCAAACAACTTTATGAAGCAAGGTGCTCTTCATCATGTTTGGAATATTATTTTATATCACTTTGTAACATATTTGTACTTGAAATAATAATATTAATATAATTTAATTGGGCATTGGAATCACTCTATTGGACATAAAATGAATATTTTGCGAACAAAATATCGTCATAAGGTTTAAGTTAGCCAACAATACTCAACCGGTAAACAAACACATTTGTATTTGTGTGTATTCTTTGGATTTGTTTCCTATGCATTGTTTGTGATTATTTTATATAACTATTAGAGGGATAAATGTTGATCACATTTCTTTCTCCATCATCTCTCCTTTTATTGCAAGCAAGTGCTAAGCTTTTGTAGGTCTCAGGAAGATCCAAGAGGTTGAATTTATGGACAAGTAATTTCAAAGTCAAAGTTTTCGAAATTCATACATGAAAGTATGAAATATAAACATCCAATTAAAGGAAAGTGAAAAATCATTTGATGTTGAATTCATCAAAGAGGCTCAAAATTCTTGGAGCTTGCTTTTAGTTGTTGACCAACAACTCCAACAACCCTACAATGCTTAAATAAGGATCGAGATCAAGACAAATGACATGAAGTCAATAATAAGAAGAAGAAGTTAAAGTTACATATCGTTTCAAGCCATATATGTTCTCAAAGAAGCCTCTCAAAAGCCCTATTACTTATAATGTTATTCATCAACCCCATTGTATGCTAAGTTTCACAATCATACATGTAGAAGACCATACCTTTTATCTATTCATCCATCTTACTACCAAATCATGACTTCAAATTATTTTTCTTTCACAAGATTTCCATACTTTATTACTCTAGTTACATCCTTTTCCATCCTTAACAAAAGAAACAAAAAAGAAAATAAGAAAAATAATGAGTTTAGCTCTAAAAACCAAGTTTGTAGCATAATCTAAACTCAAATTTTCGTCAAAAAACCAAGAAATTGGCCAATGAAAATTCTTAGTAAAAGATATACCAAGTGATTGACATTTTTCTATTGTCAATGATTTCCTATGAAGATATTTTATTGGTCTCAAATAAGATTTTTCAAAGGTTGAGCATGTCCTTTTCTTTTCTTTTCATTTTGTGAATAAGTTTAGATCTTTACTTTTAGAGGTTATATATAATTTCGAGAAAATGTTGCATATAATATTTATATGCGTCTTGTTAGGTCCCTATAATACTAGTGTATTCCCCTTATTGTTATCAGTGCAGCCCCCTATTTTTATTGTTGTGCCCATTTATCCCCCATGTTGTTATTGTTGTGCCCTTACATTATTATTGTTATTTAGGATCTTATTATATTGTGACCCCTTAGACTCCTATATATACCAGGCAGGTCTTTATCACTTAAATCATCCAATAATTGTTCATTTATGTAATGTAAAGGAGGTTCCCCCCTCATAGAGGATAATTTTTAAGTCATTGATCTATCTTTTTTGTGAGCTAGTTGCATAACATTTGTGTCAAAGCTTCGAATTCTAGGGTTGCACTGCTTCAAATAGGACATCTTGGCATTTTTGCTATAATTGTTTTTCTACAAGTCTTCAAAGGCTTAAATTTTGACCACATGGAGCTGAAATGTTGGTGAACTTTGTGTACAAATTCCAGATCTTGGTTCGCTATAGTTTCGAATATATGATCCGGGGAAGTTAGTGCTTTTACAGGATCTAATATTCCATCTCAAATAGGTGACCTAGGGAAAATCATCATAAATTTTGTTTCAGGCATCATATTTGAATTCTATAAGAAGTGGTTGAAAGTGCACAAACTTTAGTTTTTTTCGTAGCAATTTCAGGGCCGAATGTTGAAACAGTGACACCAGGCATCCCATAAAACTTTGATCTACTAAACTGGTACATAATCAAGCCATCGTGGGAGATCTGGCATAACTCTATAATGAAGAATCCAATATTGGTCTGACTTGTGGCTTTTGAGATAAGATTCATAGGGCTACCATAGGACCGAATTTCAGACCTTGGAAATACGAAATTACATAGATACAACAATCGCAATATCTAGCTCCAAATAAGCAAGAAAAAGGTGTGTATTTTTTAAATTTTGTCATAAATTTTGTTTGAAAAATCAGTTTGAAGAGATTCAAAGGGTATATTAAAGCATAGATATAAGTATTTGGTTGTAAAATGCCTCCAAAACAAAAATAGTTCTACACCCATTAAGCCCTCAGAAAGCTCTATTATGACGCATGAGGAGGAAGAACTATAGCATGATATATAAAAATTACGGGGCCAAGTGCAACAAATTTCGCTCTCACAAAGAGCAACCAAAGATGACATGGATGGTTTAAAAGCAGACAAGTAAGGTTTAAAGGATGTCATGGAAGCTAAAATGGATGGTTTGAAAGCAGACATGGAAGGTTTGAAGGAACGTTTGGCAAAGTTGTTGCAAGAAAGGCTTCCTGATGGTGACAAGGTAAGCCATGAAAATCACGATGAAGACAAAAGGAATAAGAATTATGATTTTAGAGACTCCAATGGGGGGTTTAGGAACCACCACATTCCAAACATATATATGATGAAGTTTGATGGAAAGGATCCGGTAACATGGATACTACAGATGGAGCAATATTTTGATCTAAATGATGTGCAACACACACAAAAGGTACGCATTGCATATTTATATTTAGAACCTAATCAATTTTTATGGTATCGATGGCTTTTTTCTCGTAAACCACTTGTCACTTGGTCAATTTTTACAGAGGAAATGATAGCACATTATGATGATACAAAGAGAAACAACTTCTTTATCCAATTGATAAATCTCAAACAAAAGGGTTCAATGGCGAAGCACATTGAGGACTTCCAAAAATTAAATATTAGTGTAACTAATATTCCAGAGCAGCATAAGATTGATGCATTCATAGGGACTTTTAAGGATAAAATAGAATATGAGGTTCACCTTTGGGAACATGATTCATTGGATAAGGCATTTAGGATGGCAAGAAAAGTTGAAAACAAAATTATCACAACAAGGAAGTCTACCACTCACAACTAAAGATGGAAGTGTTTTTGCTAATAGCCTTCCACAACCTACAAGGTTGACACCACAACAATTGGAGGAAAAAAGAGCAAAAGGGATTTGTTACAGTTGTGATAGCAAATACACAAGTGTGCTGAGAAGAAATAAGTGTGTTGAGAAGAAATTATTCTAAATTGCTCTGAAAAGTGCCATAATATCAAGTTAACCATGGGAAAATATGTATTGAATAGTCCAATGCTTTCCATTCCAATGGGTGGTGTTGATGTTGTACTAGAAGTCCAATGGTTACAATATTAAGGGACAATAGCTTTTAATTTTCAAGAACTTTTCTTGATTTTTTTTGGAAGGAAAGGAAGTCAAACTAAGGGGTATTACAGGGAAACTAGGAAAGATAATAAACTCTAATGGCATGACAAATATTTTAAAGAAAGAACAACGAGGCATAATTTCACAATTATGCTCACTAGAGGTTCAAACATCAAAATCATATATTTCTCCATATCTCCAAAAAGTCTTGGACAATCATTCCAAGGTATTTGAGACTCCCAAAGGCCTCCCACCTATCCATGATCATGATCATGCTATTCATTTGATTCCAGAAAGTGTTCCTCCAAACATTAGACCTTACAGATATCCCTATACCCAAAAGAGTGAAATTGAACGTATGGTTGCAAAAATGCTAGAGGCTGGTATAATTCAACCTAGTTAAAGTTCTTTCTATGCTCCAATAGTATTGGTGCACAAGAAGGATGGATCATGGCATATGTGTCTGGATTATAAGGAGCTCAACAAACTCACTATTAAAGATAAATTTCCCATTCTTGTCATTGATGAATTTTTGGATGAATTACATGTAGAAATTTAATTCACCAACTTGGATCTTCCCTCATGATATCATGAAATTAGAATGAAGTTTGACGACATTCTGAAAACAACATTCAAAACTCATGAGGGTCATTATGAAATTTTGGCCATGCCTTTTGGCCTTACTAATGCACCTTCGACATTTCAAGGTTTGATGAATTCCATTTTCAAACCCTTCCTTAAAAAAAACGTGTTATTATTTTTTGATGATATACTAATCTACAACAAGTCTTGGAAGGATCATGTTTAACATGTTGACAAGGTGCTCAAATTATTGGAGGAGAAACATGTAACAGCCCCACGTCAAAAGTTCATGTAATAAAAGTTAATAAATGGAAAATAAGACCAAGGTCAAGGGACACTTATTCCAAGCTGAATGTTGGGCAAAATATCCTAGTGGACATCAATTGTTGTGTTTATGGCTAAGGGAACTGGCAAAGGCAAAAAGGTATTATTGGTATTTTATTTATGAAAATAAAGGAAATTAGGAGAAAAGGGAGGTGAAAGGTAACAGGTTGCATGTGAGGAGGAGATTGAAGGAAAATAAAGGAAAATAAAGAAATTAGAGGCATCAATAATAAAAAGACACCAGAGCATCAATTTGTAGCCATTTTTTTTTTTCATTTCAGTTTTAGACTTAGTTTCAGAGAGGAGAAGAGCACCAAGAAGAGAATGAGATCAAGAAAACAAATGAAGGAAAAGGAAAGAAAAGGAAAGTAAGGATCAAGCAAGGAAAGGTTGGATTAGGCAGCTTCAAAGGGAATACTTGCAGGTAATAGATTGCATTTATGGTTTCCTAGCTATTTTTGGCATGCATGTGTGTATGTTGGGTTTCTTTGTTGTTGGTGGCATGGATTTTGTCGGGTTTTTGACATTGGTTTCAACCTTGCCTTACCATTTTTGTATATCCATGGTATGATGGGATTCTTTCTCGGTTGAGCTATAGATTTCTGGAAGGTTTTGGATCCAGTTGAGGTGGTCTCAGGAAAATCCCAAGGGTTGGGGGTGGAGATGGTATTATCCAGGAATCCCTCAACAGGTGGGTGGAGACAGGAAAATTCCTCAAGGTGAAGTAATTCTGAGGCATCCAAGCTTGGTTTGGTTTTGTGATCTCAATACCGGTTTAGGTGAGATCATAGTTTGGTGAGGGTGGAGGTGGTTTAACCTCTAGATTCCCTTGGTTGTTTATGAACGGTTTTATCCCATGAGATCCCACATTCATGCTTGGAATATGGCACGGGGTGATTAAATGAAAGAAAGATTTGGTTCAACCTAATCGATGGTCGGGTCATACGTGGAAGTCCCTGACTTGGTTGGGTTTTGCATATGGTTAATAAGAGATAAGTTCCTCTTGATTTTAATGAGTAAATGTACTTGTTATTATGTGGATTTAATGGTTGTTCTCTCATTCTTATTTATCTTGTTATATGCTGGTTATAAGCATGGTTAATTGATAGATCTAAGTATGGTTCTTATCACATTTCACTCAATGAATGTCTGGATAATGAATGCAAGACCTAATTGGTTTTATGATAACTATTGTGAAAAGGCATTGTTCCTTCTTGTTTATCCTCGAATAATTTTTCAGATCATTATGTTCAGATTTGCATTCATGACCTGTAGGTTGCATGTTCACCATGTGTTTGATGGAATGGCAGTCACGGTAGGGAGAGGGTAGGTCAAGTCGTAGTTCAAGTTTTGGTTCAGAACCTTTATTTCTATGTCATTTGTCATCTCTAGGAGTTGCACTGAGTTATGAGCAGAGGCCTAAGTCCTGGCCTTGAAAAGTGGCTCAAATTCGGGGTCGCTAGCATATAACTGACTGGAAAATTCTATAGTTGCATGGAGGTAGGCTTATCGGTGTGACTGGAGGGCTATAGTTGCTTGCATGGCTTGGTAAGGGAACGATTGGGGCTCGAAGTCAGTGAAAAAGAGAGTCATCTCAGGGGTTGGACACCTGGAGGGGTTGGGTTGCTCCAGGGGGTCCTGTAGCACTTGAGAGAAAACAATAAGGTCTTAACTTTTTTACTCCAATTACTTAAGGTCGTTTAGGAGGTTGAGTTTTATCATAGCGACCCTCAACTCATGTTTACCCCAAGAAAATTAGTGAAAGTGGGTAAATGTGGGTAAATGTGGGAGGTGGCGGGTTACAAGGTGGTATAAGAGCGGGTTTCCGTTCTCTTTGGGTGATGTATGATACCACAGGGTGGTATCAGAGCGGGTTTCCGTTCTATTTGGGTGATATATGATACCACAGGGTGGTATCAGAGCGAGTTGTGCTCTCTTTGGGTAAAATATGATAATGGCATGGCTATGGTTGTCATGTATGGGGTCATGGTGTACAATTGGTATGGTCATGCATGATGTTGTTATATTGATATGATTATAATTATATATGTATCATGCTAATGTGGACTGATCTTGTAGATGAGATAATCCTCCCCTGAAAAACAATGAGGTATTGTTTTGATTTTGGTATCTATTTGGTTTATCTAACATGGTACACTTGTAAGAAGAAGAAAATAAAAGATGGAGAGCAAAATGGTAGACTACAATTCCCGTGACTCTCCCTATAGATCAGCTAGGCAACAAAGAGGAGAGCATTCTCCTGGTATAACAGATACATTGATGAGTTTGAGCGAAGAGATCAGAAGTTGAAAAGCAAACAATGATAAGTTGGTTGAGGCTCAAGAAATAATTGCAAGGGCTTAAGAGAAGCAGGTAGAGGTCAATGCAATGATTCTTTAGAGCTTGTCAGAGTTGCAGAGACAAGGACAATTGAGGATTAGTCAAGAGAAGGAAGAGAAAACTAATGGAGCTTATGGTAGTAGGTCTCGGTCCAGATACAGGTTGGATAGAGGGGATATAGTTAGAGGTGGCAGATCATTGGATACACCTGACAGGAGGACTGGTATGTATGGGCATCATTCTAGTTCCTCATCCAGGAGACATCATCACAGTCATCACCATCATCATCCTTATAGGAGGGGTGAGTACTTACTTGAGGAGTTCAAGAAAGTCAAGTCGCCTACATTTGATGGAGAGATGAAGAAGTCAAAAGATGCAGAGGCATGGTTGCTTGGGATGAAGAAATTATTTAGATTGCACAACTATTCAGAGAACATGAAAGCCAAGATAGCCACCTTCAGTCTCAAAGGGAAAGCAAATATTTGGTGGGAAGATGTGAAGAATGTCAAGGGAATTCAGGAAGAAGAGTTGATTTGGGATGAGTTTGAGAGACTCTTCAAGAAGAAGTACTTGTTGGAGAGGTATTATGATGACAAAGCTAAGGAGTTTTATGAGTTGCAGATGGGTTCTATGACAAATGATGAGTACACTAGCAGGTTCCTGGAGTTGTTGAGGTATGTGCCTTATCTCAAGGATGAGAAGGCTAAGTTCTAGAGATTCATCACTGGGTTGAAGACCATATTTAGTTTGATGAGCCTAGATCATTAGAGGAAGCAATCAGGGAGCTAAAGCATTTTTATGAGTAGTCAAAACACGAAGTTGAGCCTAAGCATGACTTGAAAGGAAATGAGAAAGGTAAAGGGAAGTGACCATTGAAGCGGGGAATACCTCAGGATGCAAGTGATAAAGAAAATGTGGTTCCTTACAAGAAGTTCAATGCAATTGAGAAGGGACATGGGCCGCAACCTAGAGAGTAGTAGAACCAAGGTGATGGTAGAGGACTGTTGCAATGTTGGGCATGTGGCAAAGATCATCGCAAGATGGATTTCCATTGTGCCAGGGTGGTAGGCCTCATATCTATAGTGTTCAGGAGGAGTAAACAGTTGGGGATGTTGGTCATAACATACCTCGAATTTATGCAGTTGTTGACAACATACAAGTAGATTATCAAGTATCCATTATTGAGATGGAAGGTAAGATCTGTGGTCGTGTTATTTCTATTTTGATTGATCCTGGATCTAATTATAGTTATGTTAATCCTGACCTGGTGGATAAGTGTGGCTTGAGAAAAGAAGTGCATGTAGAGTCTTGGTTGGTGTGGTTGGCTACATGTCCTAAGAAGAGAGTTCATCACTGGGTAAGAGGTTGTGCATTCGAGTTAAATGGTATGCCTACAACAACACATCTGAATGTACTACCACTGGGATCATATAACATGTTTTTGGGTATGGATTGGTTGTACCTTCACATGACCAAAATAGATTGTTATGGCAAGGCTATTGAGTGCTTGGATGATAATGGGGAAAAGAGAATTTTGCGAGGAAAGAAGAATCCTACATCAGTGAGGATGGTCACTGCTATGCAGGCTAAGAGAAGTTGCAGGAAAGGACGTGTGATGTTTGTAGTCCATGTCTCTAGTGATAGGGGTAAGGATGTTGAGGATGCAAAAGTCTTCAAGAGATACCCTATACTATGTTGGGTGTGTGTTATATTCTTTCCTATATATATGTGGACCCAAGGATGGGGGGCAGACCTAAAGATGGTGGAAGGTCCTACCCATGGTTTTGTGCATGGGTTTTCCACATGGTTTTGGGCATGATTGTTTTATGCCCACGATATTTTTTAGATCTAGTCAAGGGAACTACAGTTATGTTCTCATCCAGGGTTAATGGATTGGGGATTATGAATGCTTCAACATGTATATATATGTATTGTAACATTGAAAGGAACATAATGAAAAATCAATCTAGTAGTTCCGTTTTGAGATCCAAGGGAAAATATTTGTGTATATTTGTTTTATGTTCTCTCCATTGTATATTTTATGTTTTTAAGAATTTGTTTGCAAGTAATTTCTGTATAGGGTTAAAACCTACATATTACAACAATTTCAGGATGTGTTTCCAACATAGATTCCAGAGTTACCTCCCCATAGGGAAGTGGAACTTTTATTGATTTGGTACTAGGGCCAATGCCAACATCAAAGGTGTAACAAGCCTTGGTTAAAATTTCATGTAATAAAAGTTAATAAATGAAAAATAAGACCACATTTAAGGGACACTTATTCCAAGATGAATGTTGGGCAAAGATATCCTAGTGGGCATCATTGGATGTGTTTATGGCTAAGGGAAATTGAGAAAGGCATTAAAAAGTAAAAAAAAGGATTTTGGCACATTTAATTATGAAAATAAAGGAAAATTGGAGAAAAGGAAGGTGAAAGGTCACTGTAGAGTCCAAAGATTGTCATACCTTGACATCCCCTTTTGTCTATGTTTCCTCTCTTTTCCTATATTTACCACCTAAATAATGCCATATACACAAGGTTTTGTTAAAGGTAAGCAATAACATGTCTTCTTCTTCATGTTTGACTATATACCCTATTGTTTTGTTAAAGAATGCATTTGGCTACATAATTGGTATGTTTCTGCAGCTAATCCAGATTTTTGCAGCTGCCCTTGTTGTTTTCAAGGTTCAGAAGCTCCAGGTCAGTGACAAAGGATACAGATGGATAAGGAATGGTCCCCTAGTGGATCCCTTCCTATCCCCTTGAACTAGTTCATCAAGATGATCGCAGGATATCACAGTCAAACCCCAAAGTCAACCACAGGATTGTCGCTGGAACAGAATCTGAGTTTCATCAAAACCTTATCGATTTGCTTTCGGAATAGCAAATCGAAGGTTTAGCGATATAGTTTAGTTGGAATAAAGATATTTAGGCTTAAAATACTCATGTTGTTATGCCAAAGACTTGTTATAAAAACTATGGCCGCACTATGATTTGGTGTGTGCCGGATGATGTAATTTTTGAAACAGTTTGTTGAATTTCGTTTTGCAAGTAATATAATTGGATTTATGTGTGTATGCGTTACGTTGATTGGAGATTATGGACTGATTCGTGGAGGGCCCCTACGACCAGTGACAGGTCTTTAACCAATTGCAATTAGATTTATTTTCATTCCTTGAATACTTTGTTTTTGTGTGAAGAAATGCAGTATGATGAGTTTGCCAGTGAATCGTTATATGCATGAGCACTTCCCTTTGCTTTATACCTAGTTTAATTTGCTATTTGAATTTCTTTTTATCTGGTACAACATGGTTATTTCATTTGCTTTTTATCTAGTGTAGTCCAACTATGTTTACTTCCTAGTGTAATCACTGTTCATAATATCTTGTTTGGATAAAATTGTATAAGTAAAAGAGTGAGAGTCTTCTCCTTAACAATTGAATTCGGACAATATTCCTTTACAGTTTGATAGAATATATTTCTCTTGCACTTAGTAAATTAGAGCTGTAGCATAAAAATTCAAGACAAAAATCCAAAAATAGTCTAACACAAGTAGAATTTAAAATCACTCACATATCATCCATAAACTGATTCAATAGAGAATAACTCCTAAATAAATTAGCTGATAACTTTAGGGATTGAGACATTAATATAATTAATGACACCATCTCCATACTAATCTTAAGTTTAGACCCTAACAAGAACATAACGACATAAGAAATAACTTCTAGCACATATCATGCACCTGTACTTCATCAGTATACATACCCTGGTTGACAATTTATGATTGACAATTTAAAGACATTAAATTGGACAAACATTTTGGCGCTGTTGTCTTTTGTTTTTTTTTTTTTTCTATTAGACTAACCTAAGTACCCACGGGGGATTTGAACCGATGACCTATCGCAAGGAGTACCTTAACAATGCACCCATTCACCGTCAATCCAAAACCCCATGGGCCATTTTGGCGTCGTTGTTGGGGAAGTACAAATAGAAGTTAAGAAAAAAATCAAAACATGATATGCGTAGGGATAGAGACTCTAGAGGTAGATTTGTAGGGTGAGGAAGAAGTTTAATTCCCACAAATCCACTCACTTCACCTCGATTTCAAGAATCCACACCACCTACTCAAACCCGAATTCCATTTAGAGGTCAACAAAGGCTTCTTGAAATATCAAGATCAGAAATCCAATCCAAAACTTCACCCACTTCCTCTACTGAAGCTATAATTGAAGAAAATCCTACATCCCCAACTACAGGAATAATTTTTCTATCCTCCACTGGTGAGCAAATTTTGGGAGAAAAATTAGAAGTTCCTAGTGAAGAAGAGGAACCGGAAACTTATTTTGAACAACCATTGATAGAGGAACCAGAAAGATTAGAAGAACACTATATTAGTTCCGAAGAATCTATCATGGTTGAAGAAGGGGAAGGAGAGGTACACAATGTCCATGGTGAGGAAAATAGGATTGGAGGAAGGGGTAGAGGTAGAGGTGGAGATAGGAATAGAGGAGGGGGTAGAGGCAGAGGAAACCAAGATCCTTTTAGATTTCCTATTCTTGATGAAGATACAACCCTCACAATGAAAAATATATCACCCTCAATTCTTCCTAATTTCCATGGAAAAAGAAACGAAGACCCAGAGACATTTCTCTTCGAATTTGTAGTATTATGTAGATTGTATGATTATTTGCATGTTTCTTAAAAGTTAAAATTGTCCCCTGCTACATTAAAAGACTCAACATTAAAATGGTTCATGAGTCTAGGAGTGCATTCTATAACAACATGGGGACAAATGAAAGAGGCTTTCTTAGGCAAATATAGAGATTATTGTATGCCTAGTAACCTTAAAGATGAAGTCTTCAAAATGACACAAAATAAGATTAAAATCTTGAAGATTTAGTAGAAAGGTTTGTTCACAATGTTAAAAGACCAAAAATGGATTATTTGGATGAAGAAACCTTAAAAGCCCTCTTACTCAGAGCTATTAAAGATGAGTGGATTGATCTCCTTAACCTAACTGGGAAGGGAGATATTTTCCAACTACCATTTGCAGATATTTGTGATTTATGTGTACATATCTCAAGGGGTAAAGCACGAGTTGGAAGGAGTCTTAGAGACCCTCTCTTGTCAAGAATTAATAAATCTACAGTTGGGACAGTCAACGGGGCAGAATTAGGAAATTTGCTTGATACCTCCAAAACTGATATTTTAGGGAGCCTAAGTGAGCAGATAGACACCCTTAAAATATAAAACAAGCAAAATTCTGAAAATGCTGCATTATCCATCTTCTGTCCCAAATGTCGAAAGAAACATGCTCTAAGAGAGTGTCCCTTAGATTCAAAAGCCATAGAAACTTGTGTCATATGTGCAGATAATCATGATACGAAGGAATGTTCATCCTTACCAGGTCTCAAGACTGTATTTAATGATGAGGGAATATCAGAACCAGTAGACCCTCTCTACTTTATAGCCAAAAGACGATGGCAAAATCCCCAACCAAATAAATCACAAGGATTTAGACCACAACAATTTGCTTAGTCTTCACAAAATAATTGGAATTCAGCCTGGCAGCCTTGGGCTCAGCCACAGTCACAGCCTTGGAATCAAGGATGACAAAATCCTTATGTAGCCCATGCTCAATACCAACAATATTCGTCATCCTACCTTCCACCACAGTTTCTACCACCATCTAATCAAATTCCCCAAGCTAACCAATTACCACTACAGTTCAGAATCAAAACCCACATCTCTCCTTATCATTTCCACAAAAACCAAATCAATTACCCACTCAACCACTTCTGAATCTTAATAATAAAATACCACAACAACCTGTGTACAACATGGAGGGGAATAATCCTCAAACTTATGCAATAAATCCACTAGACCTAAATAATGTTCAATTAAGGTCTGGAAGAGTGTTACCAAGAAAAATCCCTGTTGTCATTCGAGAAACAAGATCCAATTTTCAAAAACACAAAAACCAATCAAAATAAGGGGAGACCTCTCTCCCTCAGAAGGAGAATAAACAAACAAAAGAAGTTCCGATAAACACTCCCATCATTGAAGAACCCTCGGTATCAATTAGACCACCTTTCCTGAACGGTTGAAAACTGATGAAGGAGTAGAAAAGCAAATTATCTTTCCTTATTACAATATGATGGATGAATTGATAAATGTTTGTATTAAGATTCCTTTATTACAAGCCATAAAAGAAATACCATTTTTTGCAAAAAAAATTAAGGAACTAAGTACACAAAGATCAGGGAGAAAAAGAAAAGACATAAAAGAATTCAGTTAGTTGGAAAAATTGCAGACATTATGATGGGGAATAAGACAATTCAAAAATACTAAGATCCGGGAAGCCCCATTGTAAAAATTCACATCAATGGAACTGAAATACCAAACACACTAATTGATCTAGGAGCAGCCATAAACATAATGAGTAAACAAGTTATGGACACACTTAGGCTTCCTAACCTTCAATACACACCAACCTTATTGCAATTAGCAGATAGGTCTGTGATTAAACCTGATGGTGTGTTGGAAGATGTTTGTGTATCCTTAGATTCTTGGGAATATCCTGTTGATTTCATGGTCTTAACACCCAAGAATAATTTAGGAGGACATCCATTAATTCTAGGAAGACCTTGGTTAGCTATAGCTGATGCTTTCATCGATTGTAGATCAGGTGACATGTTTATCTCAGATGGAAATTCTACAAAGAAATTTACATTATATCCTCCTGCAAGAACAACAATAGATACAAAAACTGAAGAATGGATAGAAGATGAAGAAGATATACAACCTATTTTTACTATTGAACAAGTAAAAGAGGAAGACCAAATTCTAAATCTACTAGAAAATAATGAATCTTCCTCACATTATGATCGTAGTCGCAATGAGTATCTCTCATCTAAACAGGTATCATTGCTCTCCATGGAAAAATTTGGGAATTCCTCGATAGAAATCTTTCTAGGAAAAACCTTGAATGTTAATGAAAACCTGGAAGAAGTGCAAAAGAATCAATTGATAGAAATTTTACAGAAACATTCTTTTGCTTTTGCATGGGAATACACTAACATGAGAGGAATTGATCCTAAAACTTGCATACATCATATCTACATTGAACAGAATGCAAGATCGGTTAGACAGCCTCAACGGAGAATGAACCCAAATTTAAAAGAAATTGTTAAGGAGGAGTTGCAGAAATTGTTAAATGTAAATTTCATCTATCCAATATCTGACAGTCAGTGGGTTTCACCCCTAGTAATCGTTCCTAAGAAAATGGAAAATGGAGAGTATGCATTGATTACAGGGAACTAAATAAAGCAACATTAAAAGACCACTTTCCACTACCTTTTATAGATCAGGTCTTAGACATTAGCAGGGAAAAAATATTTTTCCTTCTTGGACGGGTTCAGTGGATATAACCAGATTCAGGTAGCCCCTGAAGATCAGAATAAAACCACGTTCACTTTTCCATGGGGAACTTATGCTTACCGAGTACTTCCCTTTAGATTATGCAATGCTCCAGCAACATTCCAAGGAGTAGTCCTCAGAATTTTCTCTAATCTTATTCATAATTGTGCGGAAATGTACAAGGACGATTTCACAGTTTATGGAAATTCTTTCAATGAAGCACTGGAGAATTTCGAAAAAAGTATTAATAAGATGTAAAGAAACAAATCTCTCATTAAGCCATGAAAAATGTTTCATGATGCTTAACGAAGGAATTGTTTAGATCATCATATTTCAGGAGATGGAATTAAGGTAGACTCATCTAAAGTTGAAGTCATTTCTAAGTTATCACTGCCAAATTGTCAAAAAGATGTTAGAAGTTTTCTCGGTTTTACTAGGTATTATAGAAGATTCATAGAAAACTTTAAAAAAATTGCATCCCCATTTTTTAAATTGCTAACCAAGGACTGTGAATTCAATTGGGATTCTATATGTCAAGCTGCCTTTGAAACTTTAAAAAAGAGAATTTTTGAAGCACCTATTTTAAAAGGACCTAATTGAAAATTGCCTTTCCATATCTCAATAGATGCTTCAGATTCAGCCTTAGGAGCTGTGTTGGGACAAAAAGATCTTACTCCTTATGCAATTTATTATACTAGTAAAAATTTAACTCTTGCAGAGTTAAATTATACTGTGACTGAAAAGGAGTTTTTAGCTGTAGTTCATGCCATTAACAAATTCAAACATTACATAACTGGCTATGAAACTTTTGTTCACATAGAGCATTCTGCCATTAGATACCTAATGAATAAACCAGTCATTAATGGAAGAATAACCAGATGGCTCTTACTATTACAAGGATTCAACATAACCATTCTAGATAGGCTAGGAAATCAGAATACAATTGCCGACTTTTTATCTAGAATACAAAATGAAAATAATGATCAACCCGTAGAAGATAAATTTCTGATGAATATCTTTTTGCAGTATCTACTACATCACCTTGGTATGCAGATATTGCTAACTATTTAGCTACAAGAAAAATACCATTTCATTTATCTCCTAGAGAAAAGAGAAGAATAGTCCACAATATCACATATTATCATGGATAAATGAAGAGTTATACAAGACAGGACCAGATCCCATCATCAGAACATGTGTTCGAGAAGACGAAATACTAGAAATACTTAAAGCTTGCCACGATGAGCCATGTGGGGGACATTTTTCTGACAGAAGGACTACTTACAAAATCTTGCTTTTAGGATATTATTGGCCTTCCATTTTCAAGGACACCAAAGAATATGTTAAAAGATGCGACAGTTGTCAAAGAATGGGCAAACCCACTCTTTCAAATGAAATGCCACTGCAACCACAGGTACTCATCGAACCATTTGAGAAGTGGGCACTAGATTTTGTTGGACCAATCAACCCACCTTCAAAGAAAAAGAAGTATATTATGGTATGTACTGATTATGTCACTAAATGGGTAGAAGCTAAAGCACTTCCTTTTGCTACTGAAAATGTTGTAGTTTCATTTCTTTTTGAGGATATTTTTACTCGTTTTGGTGTTCCAAGAGAAATTGTAACAGATCAAGGAACACAGTTCACATCCAGATTAGTGCAGAAGCTTGTGGATCAATACAAAATCAAACATCGGAAGTCCACTCCATACCATCCACAAGCCAATGGACAAGTTGAGTCCACAAATAAGGTGATTGAAGCAATCCTTACCAAGACTGTACATCTACACAGAAAGGACTGGGTGGAAAAGCTTCCAAAAGCTTTATGGGCCTACAGAACTACATGGAGAAATACTACAGGACATACTCCCTATGAACTTGTTTATGGGAAGCAAGTCTTACTTCCGATAGAGTTCCAGATCCAGACCTATAAGACAACAATCTAGTTAGATATTGACTTATCAGAAGAATAGAAGCAAAGGAAGAGACAACTAAATGAACTTGATAAATCAGACAAGAAGCCCTCCAGAGAACTAGCCTAGTTCAACAACAGAGATCTAAATGGCATGATAAGTACATTAAGGAAAGGAAATTTCATCCAGGAGATTGGGCATTACTCTTTGATTCAAAGTTCAAGAATTTTCAAGGGAAATTCCAAACCCATTGGCTTGGACCTTATGAAGTTGAAAGTGTTTTTGACAATAGTGTGGTTAGAATCAAGACTATTGATCAAGAGAAAATTCCTCTATTAGTAAATGGACATCGACTCAGATTGTACCAAAAGCTATTGACAAAAGAGGAGTTTGTCAAAATGTCCAAGATAATTCAGAACTGAAAATGATCAAGAAGAATTCTTCTTCTTTTCCACCTTAGAAATTTTTACTTAGTTTACTCTCTAAAAAATAAAAATAATAATAGTAATAATAATAATAAGAATAATAAGTAAATTATATATATATATATATATACATAAAAATAATAATAATAATAATAATAAAAGAAAAAAAAAAAAGGGTATAAACATGAAAACCAACATATTGTTGGCAAGTTTATATAGAAAATTTAGAGTGAAAACCAATTTTTGTTGGCACTTCAAAAAGAAAATAATAAAGTTCCTTTATTAAAGAGTTTTTTTTCTCAGCTGCAGAATCAACAACTTTCCGCAGCTCAGATAAGTTTCCGTAGCTACGACAAGTTTCTACAGCCTAATAATTTTTTTTTCACGCTACAAGGACACTTGGTGATTTGAATTGAAAGACATCTGACAGAGTAAAGTACCTGCAGGGAATCTCAGAACAAGGTTAGCAAAGTGGATCAAAGGTATGTGCTACTTTTATTTAGCAATAGGGATTGATATATTTCATATATGACTAAGAAGACATAGTACTGCCGAAAATTGAAACGAAAACATTACAATTTAAGGGTGATGGTCGCCTAACAAAACATCATAATCCACCACTTAAAAGTCATGTCATGTCCTCATTCCAAATCCGCCGAATTAATTACCAAATCATCATTTTAAATGTGCCCAACGATCTGATTCATTCCTATAACCCTTATTATTATCCACCTGTTCTTACACTCCTCTAAACTTTCATAGCCACTCTTTCCTTCCGCCACTTAGAAAAACCCTACAACACCATTCTCTTGTCAAGGTAACCAGTCTTTGAGGTAAAGAATCCTCCATAGAAGGGATCATTGTTCGAACTGAGCTAACAGGGAAGAAATTCTTGGAGGGATACCCTCAGACCAAGGAGTTGCTGCAAAAGAAACAATGGTTGTAGTTCATTGAAAAATTCAACAGTTTTCATAGGGAAGTGACAAAGACATTTGCACGCTCGTTTGATGGAACTGAAGTCGAAATAGGAGACATTAAGATCACCATAACAGAGTCCATGATCGCAGAAGCTACTGAATTACCAAGGAGCAGGGAAAAATGGTTCAAGAACAAGGGAATTAATGGAGAAGATTGGAAGGTCTTCCTGAAAATCCAAATATGGACACCACTGTCTTCAAGAAAGGTATTCCCAGCACAACCCTTAAGAGTAAATGGAGAAATTTATTGCTTATACTTCAAAAATTTGTCACCTGTGAGGGTCGGTTTGGGTATATGTATGTTATGATGATGATGCATTCTCGTGAAGATCACCAGATGAATCTTCCTTATTTTCTCTTACACAGTCTCAAGAAAATGTCCACAAACGTTCAAAAGAGAATTCATTTTATAGAAAACACCATGTATCATCATGGCCTGATAAAGATATTGGTTGAGTTCCATCTTCGGAGTATAGGGGATAACTGGGAGAGTTTCCTGGTGAGGAACCATTTTGAAGAAATATACCCAGAACAAGCCAGCAACAGTAGGAACCTCAGAGGAAGGAAGAGAAAAATAGAAGTGGTAAAGGAGCAGGAACCCTAGACTCACCCAGAATTATCAGAAGAAGAGTTGCCCATAGTAGATATATTGCAGAGAATGAAAAAGGGAAATCTTAGAAGGAAGAAAGTTAGCAAAAGAGCAAAGGAAATACCACAAACTAGGACCCTTCCTCAAGAAGAAAAATCAGAGACTAAAATAAGGAAATTACAGGGATTACAAACCTCAGGACTGAGGAGGAGCACAAGATTGAGCATAGTCCAATAGACAATCTCGAAAGCTACAGAATACATTGATCTCAAGGGAAATGAGCCAACTGAAAACAAGCCAACTGAAAACCCTAAAAGTTCTCCAAAAGGGTCACCAAAATCATCACCAAGAGTATCACCACCACCTTGCATCTCACCTCTAAGAAGCCCAGTGCATAGTCCGAGTGTTGACCCTGTTCAACAGGAGATATATGACTATATAGAGTCATTGGAAAGAAAAGAGATAGCAACTAAAGAAACAATTCAAAGTCTTGGAGAAGGGAGCAATTAGTTAAATGAACCACAGGAACACTCAGCCTCAAACATTTTAAACCAAGAGATTTTTGAGTTAGAAACATAGAACAGGTATCTCAAGAATAAGAATCAAGCATTGAAGGCACAAAGTGAGATCCAGATTGCAAAAAGTGACAATCTCATCCTTCATTTGAGTTTGTGGTATAAAAAGAACAAAAAGCTGAAGAAGGAAAACAGGACAATGCAAAGAGAGATTATCAACTTAAAATACAAAATTTTCATGAGAAAACCTAGGATGCCAATAACTTCCAAAAAGAAGAAAAAAGTGAAACTTGGAGGTGATGAACAGAAGGTACAAGTGGCTGACAATGATGAAGTGTATGAGGACATACAAAACTTCCAGTCTAGGGGAATGTAGAGTCCAAAGATTGTCTTACCTTGACATCCCTTTTTGCCTATGTTTCCTCTCTTTTCCTATATCTACCACCTAAATAATGCCATATACACAAGGTTTTGTTAAAGGTAAGCAATAACATGTCTTCTTATTCATGTTTGACTATATACCCTATTGTTTTGTTAAAGAATGAATTTGACTACAAAATTGGTCTGTTTCCGCAGCTAATCCAGATTTCTATAGCTGCCCCCATTGTTTGCAAGGTTCAAAAGCTCCAGGTTAGGAACGAAGGATACAAATGGATTAAGGAATGGTCCCCTAGTGGATCCCTTCCTATCCCCTTGAACCAGTTCATCAAGATGATCACAAGATATCACGGTCAAATGCCAAAGTCAACCACAGGATTGTCGCCGAAATAGAATTCGAGTTTCATCAAAACCTTATCGATTTTCTTTTGGAATAGAAAATCGAAGGTTTAGCGATATAGTTTAGTTGGAATAAAGATATTTAGGCTTAAAATACTCATGCTATTATGCCAAAGACTTGTTATAAAAACTATGGCCGCATTGTGATTTGGTGCATGCTAGATGATGTAATTTTTGAAACAGTTTGTTGAATTTCGTTTTGCAAGTAATAGAATTGGCTTTATGTGTGTATGCGCTGCATTGATTGGAGATTATGGACTGATCCGTGGAGGGCCCCTACGACCAGTGACAGGTCTTTAACCAATTGCAATTAGATTTCTTTTCATTCCTTGAATACTCTGTTTTTGTGTGAAGAAATGCAGTATGATGAGTTCGCTAGTGAATTGTTATATGCATGAGCACTTCCCTTTGCTTTATACCTAGTTTAATATGCTATTTGAATTGATTTTTATCTGGTACATCATGGTTATTTCATTTGCTTTTTATCTATTGTAGTCCAATTGTGTTTACTTCATAGTATAGTTGTTGTTCAAAATATCTTGTTTTGATAAAATTGTATAAGTAAAAGAGTGAGAGTCTTCTCCTTAACAATTGAATTCAGACAGTATTCCTTTACAGTTTGATAGAATAGATTTCTCTTGCACTTAGTAAATTAGAGCTGCAACATAAAAATTCAAGACAAAAATCCAAAAATAGTCTAACACAAGTAGAATTTAGAATCACTCTCATATCATCCATAAATTGATTCAATAGAGAATAACTCCTAAGAAATTAGCTGATAACTTTAGGGATTGAGACATTAATATAATTAACGACACCATCTCCATACTAATCTTAAGTTTAGACCCTAACAAGAACATAATGACATAAGAAATAACTTCTAGCACATATCGTGCACCTGTACTTCATCAGTATACGTACCCTGGTTGACAATTTAAAGACATTAAATTGGCCAAACAGTCACAAGTTGCATGTGAGGAGGAAATTGAAGGAAAATAATGGAAAATGAAGAAATTAGAGGCCTCATTGATAAATAGGCTTATGAGGATCAGTTTGTAACATTTTTTCAGTTCAGTTTTGGAGCTCTCTCATTATTCTCTTTGTCTCTCTCTCACTCTTGTACACTTAGAGTTTTCTTGGAGCATTCTATCTTTGGAGCAAGGAAGGGAAAAGCAAGCAAAGGAAGGACAAGGAAAGGAAAGCAAAGATCAACCAAGGAGGAGCAGGACCAAGCAACTTCAACAAGAATACTTGCTGGTAACATATTGCATGTGTGATTTGCTAGTTGGTTTTGATATGCATGGCTTTGCATGTTGGTAAATGGTTCTCTTGTTGTCGACGACATGGTTTTGCCAGGTTATGACAATGGTTTCAACCTTGCCTTTCCTTTTTCCAGATAGCTATGGTGTGATGGGATTGTTTTCTCAGTTTTGAGCTTTGGAATTGTCAGATGGTTTTCAGAATCTAGGGCAGAGGTGGTCTTAGTAAAATTCCCAAAGGCCTAGGAATCCCTTGACCGGTTTTGGTGGGATACACAGTAAATCCTAAGGGTGGTGCCTTGTTTTAGGGCCTACTGATCCGGTGTGGATTGTGGTAAATCATGAGAGACAAGGAGATGGAAAATTCTTCAAGAATAGGGATGGAGTCTGGAGGCATTCCAAGCTCAGTTTGGTTTTGTGATCTCGGTGTCGGTTTTGGTGAGATCACGATTTGGTGAGGGTGGAGGTGGTTTAGATTCTAGATTCCCATGGTTGTTTTTGGATTGGTTTATCCATGAGATCCCACATTCGTGCTTGGAATATGGCATGAGGGTGACTGGCTGAAAGAAAGATTTGGTTCAGTTATGTCTATGGTTGCGTGGTACGTGGAAGTCCCGAACCTGGTCGGCTCTTGCCTTTGTTTAATAAAAGCTAAGTTCTCTTACTTTTTTACTTGTTAATATGTGGCTTTAATGGTTGTTATTTCATTTTTATTTACATGGTTTAATGCTGGTTATAAGCTTGGTTATAAGACTGGTTATAGTCATGGTCATTTCATGTATTTACTTGTAACTGAAAGGATAATGGATGCAAGACCTAATTGATGTCAAAATAGTTAAGGGAAGAGGGTGATGATACTTATTTTCAAGTCTCATATGAGTTATCAGCCATTTATGTTGTATGCATTTCCTGTAGATTGCATTGATGCCAAGTGTTTGACAGAATGTCAGTTCTGGTTGGGAATGGACAAGACTAGTCTTGGAGTCAGTTTTGATTTGTAAGTCTTTTCATTATGTAAATTATGGATTATGAAACCTACAGGGGTTTTTGGGTAGTGACCTAGATTTTGGGCTTGAAAAGTGGCACAAATCTCAGAGTTGTAGGCATAGATCTGAGGAGAAAAGTCCCCAGACGCACATATGCCTTGTTGTGTGAGTGTTTGGACCCATCTAGACATACCCTTGTCCATATCAAGGGAGCTTCTAGGGGTTGAATGGTCTAAAACTCAGTGGGACTTAGGGACTGATCAGGGGAATGACTGGGATGCATTCTGGGAGTCCTGTAGTAGGTGCAAAAGGTCTGGTATGGTGCGTTTCCATCAATTCCACTTCCTTAATTGACACATAGGGAGTCAAATAATATCAAAGTAACTTACAATCACATGTATACCCTGGTTGGCTGATTACTTAGGTAGATGTGGGAGGAGGGCGTTACAAAAGGCACCTTACATGATGAGCACACCAAAGTTAGTAGAGTTGAAGTTGCAGCTGAAGGAAATGCTTTATAAGGGATACATTAGGCCAAGTGTATCACCTTGGGGTGTACTAGTATTGTTCATGATGAAGAAAGATGGTACTCTCATGTTGTGCATTGATTATAAGCAACTGAGTAAGGTGACGATCAAGAACAAGTACCCATTGTCGATGATTGATGACTTGATTGATCAGTTGAAGGGAGCAACAATGTTCTCGAAGATTGATCTGAGATCAGGATATCATCAAGTACGCATCAAAGAAGAGGACATCTACATGACTGCTTTCAGGAATAGGTATGGGAATTATGAGTTTGTTGTAGTTCCATTCGGTTTGACTAATGCTCCAACTATGTTTACATGCTTGATAAATAGCGTGTTGTGTCCTTATCTGAACAAGTTTTTTATTGTATTCATTGATGACATCTTAATATATTCTAAGAATGAGGAAGAGCATGTCAAGCATTTAACAACAATGTTGATATTGCTAAGAGAGCATCAGTTGTATGACAATCTTAGCAAGTGAAGTTTCTTTCAGACAAAGGCGCATTACTTGGGACATGTTGTTTCCAAAGAAGGCATAGTAGTAGATCCAAAAAAAGACAAGGGCTATCATGGAGTGGGCACTCCTAAGAATGCAGATGAAGTCAGATCATTCATGGGGTTAGCAGTTTATTACAGGAGTTTCATCATGAACTTCTCTCAAATTTCCTATCCCATTACATCCTTGCAGAGGAAAGGGAAGAAATTTGAATGGATAGAGGGATGTGCAACAAGTTTTGAGCAACTGAAGCAGTTGTTGACAAATGCTCCAGTTCTTAAGATTGCGGGTCTAGATAAAGAGTTTGTGGTGAGTAGAGATGCCTACAATTGGTGGATTATTGATGGAGGAAGGGTAGGTGGTATGTTATGAGTCTAGGAAACTGATGAGCACAAGCAAAACTATGTGACGATCTTGAGTTGGCAACTATTATCCATGCATTGAAGATGTGAAGACATTATCTTCTTGGTAGGAGGTTCATATTGATGAGTGATCATAGTGGATTGAGGTATTTATTTGACCAAATGGATATGAATTCCAAGCAAGCTAGATGGTTGGCCACCCTTAGTGATTTTGACTTTCATATCAGATACATCAAGGGAAAGGAGAGCATGGTTGTAAATTCTATCAGCAGGAGAGTGTAGAAGAACCATGTTGCAACAATGAGCTCGTGTGTGACATATTTATAGGATCAGATCTTACAGGCAGGACAACAGTATGACAAGTGCAAGGAACTTAGACACAGGTTATAACAACAAGGTATAGTTGGTCAGGATGTGGACTATCATCTCACGACAAATGGCTTGGTGAGATTCAAGGACAAGATCTATGTGATGGATGATAGTGGGCTCAAGAAGCTTATCTTGAGGGAGTTTCATGTCAAGCCATATTTAGGTCACTCAGGATATCATAAGACGTTGATAGCAGTGAAGAAGTTCTACTATTGGCTGAATCTGAAGAAGGAAGTGGCAAAGTTCATGGCTAGATGTTTGGACTGTCAGCAAGTGAAAGAAGAGTGTAAGCATCCAGGTGGATTGCTTCAGCCTATTTCAATTCCAGAATGGAAATGGGAGGTCATTTCCATGGACTTCATTATAGGCCTTCTAAGGACATCTAGGAAGCATGATTATATCATGTTTGTGGTAGACAAGTTGAGCAAGGTAGCTTACTTCATTCCAGTGAAGACTACTTATTCAACTAGTGAGGTGGCATAAGTCTTCATTAGGGATATCATGAGATTGCATGGTGGTCCGAAGAAGATTGTGTCGGAAGAGGATGCTAAGTTCACTTCCAAGTTTTGGAAGGAGCTTTTTGCGAGTTTGGGGATAGAGTTGGCCTTCATTACAACTTATCATCCATAGACAAATGGATAGACGGAGAGGGTCAATAGGATTTTGGAGGATATGCTCAGGATCTATGTGATGCATCAACAAAGGATATGGGAGGAGTACCTTCCATTGGTTGAGTTTTCTTACAACAACGGTTATTAGGAGCCACCAAGGATGAGTCCATTTGAGACACTGTATGGGTGGAGGTGTAATGCTCCCATAAGTTGGAGTGATCCAGTGAACAAGGTACTTATTGGATTGGACATGTTGGTAGACATGGAACAAGAATGCAGATTGTAAAGAAGAATCTAAAGGTGGCACATGACAGGTAGAATATTTATACAAACCAGCACAGGAAAGTTAAGGAGTTTTAGGTTAGGGAGCATGTGTATTTGCACATTAATCCCAAGAAGAGATCCTTGAGGATTGGATCATGTGCCAAATTGACACCATGATATTGTGGGACTTTTGAGATCCTTGAGAGGATTGGATTAGTGGCCTACAGACTTTCACTGCCTCCGACAGTGAAAGTCCATGATGTTTTTCATGTTTCATTACTTAAAATATATGTAAAGGATGTTGATCATGTTATTGATTGGTCTATATTGCAGGTGGAACCAAAAGGAGAAATCCAGTTGGAACCTCAGTGCATATTGGAGCATAAACAACTCATGCTCTGAAAAATCGATCAAGTTAAAGTGCAATGGAAGCACTTTGGTCCCGATGAAGCTACATGGGAGATGGTTGATCAGATGCGAGCTATGTATCCTTCATTGTTTATCGATTGAGGCAAAGAAATTTTGGTATATGTACATATTCATGTATGGTTGTTATTGTAAATACCACAATGATTTGTGTTATAAAGCTCCAATAAGCGGTATGGTTGTCATGTTGTCATGTTTGTCATGATGGTTTTTCTTTTGAGAAGGTTGTTCATTATAAATATTGCAACGAGTTATAAAGCTTCATGGACAATATGTTTTGGCTTTCAGCAGTTTTGTTGGTCGTAGGTGGTATAGAACAATGATGACGGTGTTCTCCTAAGGGGGAGAGGTATGTAACAACCCTGGGGCAAAAGTTCATGTAATAAAAGTTGATAAAGGCAAAACAAGACCATGGTCAAGGGACACTTTTTCCAAGCTGAATGTCAGTATCCTAGTGGGTATCACTTGTTGTGTTTATGGCTACGAGAAATTGGCAAATGCATTGGTAAAGGCTTTGAAAAGGAAAAAAAGTATTATTGGCATTTTAATTATGAAAATAAAGGAAATTAGGAGAAAAGGGAGGTGAAAGGTCACAGGTTACATGTGAGCAGGAAATTGAAGGAAAATTAAGGAAAATGAAGAAATTAGAGGCATCAATAATAAAAAGACATAAGAGCATCAATTTCTATCTTTTTGTCATTTCAATTTTAGAGTTAGTTTCAGAGAGGAGAAGATCACCAAGAAGAGAAGGAGATCAAGCAAGCAAAGGAAGGAAAAGGAAAGCAAAGGAAAGTAAGGATCAAGCAAGGAAAGGTTGGATTAAGAAGCTTTAGTGGGAATAATTGTAGGTATTGCATGTATGGTTTCCTAGTTGGTTTTAACATGCATGGCATATGCATGTGTGTATTTTGGGTTTCTTTGATGTCGGTGGCATGGATTTTTCCAGGTTTTTGACAATGGTTTTAGCCTTGCCTTGCCATTTCTGGATAACCATGGTGTGATGGGATTATTTCTCGGTTGAGCTATGGATTGTCGGAAGGTTTTGGATCTGGGTGAGGTGGTATTATGAAAATCCAAAGGGTTGGGGGTGGAGATGGTCTTCTTCGATAAGCCCTCAACAGGTGGGTGGAGACAAGAGAATTCCTCAAGGGATAGGCATCCAAGTTTGGTTTGGTTTTTGAATCTTGAGACTGGTTTAGGTGAGATCACAGTATGGTGAGGGTGGAGGTGGTTTAACCTCTGGATTTCCTTGGTTTTTTATGGATGGTTTTATCTCATGAGATCCCACATTCATGCTTGGAATATGACACAAGGGTGATTGGCTGAAAGAAAGATTTGGTTTAGCCCAATCTATGGCCGGGTGGTATGTGGAAGTCCCTGACTTGGTTGGATTTTGCATATGGTTAATAAGAGCTAAGTTCCTCTTTCTTTTGATGAGTAAATGTACTTGTTATTATGTGGCTTTAATGGTTGTTCTCTCATTGTTATTTATTTGGTTATATGCTGGTTATAAGCATGGTTAATTGACATATCTAAGCATGGTTCTTATCACATTTCACTCAATGAATGTTTGGATAATGAATGCAATACCTAATTGGTGTTATGGAAACTATTGTGAGAAGGCATTGTTCCTTCTTTTTTATCCCCAGATAAGTTTTCATATCATTATGTTGAAATTTGCATTCATGACTTGTAGGTTGCATGTTCTCCATGCGTTTGACGGAATGCCAGTCCCGGTTGGGAGAGGTCAGGTCAAGTCATGGTTCATAAGTTTTGTTTCTATGTCATTTGTCATGTCTGGAAGTTTCATTGAGCCCTACGCGGAAGCCTGAGTCCTGGCCCTGAAAAAGTGGCTCGGAATTTGGGGTCATTGGCATAGAATTGACTAGAAAAGTCCACAGTCGCATGGAGGGAGGCTTATCAGTGTGACTCAAGGGCTACAGTCGCTTGCATGCCTTGGAAAGGGAGCAACTAGGTCTCTAGGTCAATGAAAAAGAGATTAATCTCAGGGGTTAGACACCTGGAGGGGTTGGGTTGCTCCTGGGGTCTTGTAGCACCTGAGAGAAGTCAGTAAGGTCTTAAATGATCAAATCCATTTCCTTAAGGTCATTTAGGAGGTTGAGTGTTATCATAGTGACCTTCAGCTCATGTTTACGTTGGGCAAACCGGTGAAAGTGGGTAAATGTGGGAGGTGGTGGGTTACAAAACAATTATATGCATAAACCTCCAAATGTTTCTTTGGAGTACAAGAGGTGGAATATTTGTGTCATATTGTTTCTCATGAGGGTATTAAGGTATATCTTAACAATATTAAAGCCATGAAAGAATGGAAAACCCCCACAACCATAAAGTATCTTTGAGGATTTCTTGGGTTGCAGGGTATTATCGTAAGTTTGTTAAGAATTACGGGAGAAGAGAAGCATCTCTAACAACACTACTAAAGAAAGATGCATTTTCTTGGACTCCAGAAGTGATTAAGGCCGTTGAAAATTTTAAAGAGGCAATGTGCTAATCATTGGTCTTAGCTACACTCGACTTCACAAAAACCTTCTTTGTGGAATGTGATGCCTCAGAAAATGGAATTGGTGTTGTTTTAATACAAGAAGGAAGACCCATTTCGTTTGAAATTTGTCCAATCAAAGGAAGGTATTTACACAAACCTATGTATGAGAAGGAAATGTTGGCAATACTACATGCACTAAAGCAATGGAGACCTTACCTAGTTGGAAGACACTTCAAGGTAAAAACAGATCATGATAGTCTTAAATAATTTTTGGAACAAAGATTATCTTTAAAAGAGCAACAAAAATGGGTCACAAATATGTTGGGTTATGACTTTGAAATCATCTACAAAAAACGGAAGCAAAATGCTGTTGCAAATGCACTCTCAATAAAGAATGAGGATGTGGAAGCATTGCTTTGTGCCATTTCTATTATCCAACCTGATTGGATAACTGAAGCAAGGGATGAAAGGAAGAATGATGAAGATGTGTGGGTAGTCATTCAAAATTTGCAGCAATATCCTAGTACATCTGATACATTTAGCTGGAAAAATGATTCATTATGGTACAAAGATCGCTTATATCTTTGTAAGAATTCCCAACTCAAGAAAAATATTCTTTTGGAATTGCACACCTCCCCCTTAGGAGGGCACTCAGGATTTTTGAAAACTTACCACAGGGTTAAGAAGGAATTTTTTTGGGATGGCCTTAAATTTGGGATTCAGAAGTTTGTGACAGAATGTTTAGTTTTCCAGCAAAATAAAGTTGAGACAATTAAGACCCCAAGTTTGTTACAACCTTTAGCCATTCCAAGTCAGGGTTGGGAGGAGGTCTCAATGGATTTTATCACAGGTTTACCCAAGAGTTTCATCATGGCGGTAGTTGATAGAATTACAAAGTATGCATACTTTTTGTGCATTATCTCATCCTTTTATAGCTAGTACAATTGCTACTGCATTTATGGAAACAATTCAAAAGCTACATGGAAACGCAAAGATTTTTGTAAGTGACAGAGATCCCATTTGCATTGGAAATTTTTGGATGAAATTATTTTCTTGTCTTGGTACTCAACTAGCTCATAACTCATCTTATCATCCTTAATTTGATGGGAAAACATAGATAGTGAACAATTGTTTAGAAGGATATCTTTGTTGCTTTGTATCATATAAACAAACACAATTGGTCAAGTGGTTACCTCTAGCTGAATGGTGGTATAATACTTCCTTCCATACCGCAACAAAATGACCCCATTTATGGCCCTTTATGGATATCATCCACCATCCATCACATCATCTTTAAGAGAAAATTTTAAGGTTCAAGCAATGGAAGATCACATCGAGCATCAACATCAAGTTCTCCAACTCTTAAAGTATAACGTCACTCTGACACAAAATCAAATGAAACAAAAGGTAGACCAACATCGCAGTGAAAGAAGTTTTGATGTAGGCGACTATATATTTTTACGGCTACAACCATACATACAAATGTCCCTCAAGCAAGATAAGAAGGATAATAAATTATCAGCCAAATATTATGGTCCTTACAATGTGTGTGTAAAAGATTGATAATATGACATACAAATTGGAGATGCCTTCATCTTCCTGAGTACACTTAGTTTTCCATGTTTCAGGCTTAAAGAAGATTATCGGTGAGAAGCTCCTCGTTCAAACAGTGTTTCCAAAACTTGATGAAGAAGGAAAAATCATATTTGAGCCCAAAGCAATAATGGAAATGAGAACCCGACAACTACAAAATCAATTAATTTCAGAGTATCTCATTAAGTGGAAGAACTTACCCACTGAAGGTTCCACATGGGAGGATGAGAATTTTATACAGAAGCATCCAAAACTACTCAAGTATTGAGGACAACACTTTTTTGAAGGAGAGGGGCATGTTAGGTCCCTATAATACTAGTGTATTCCCCTTATTGTTATTAGTGTAGCCCCCTATTGTTATTGTTGTGCCCATGTATCCACCATGTTGTTATTGTTGCGCCCCATAGAAGCCCATTGTTGTTATTGTTGTGCCCTTACATTATTATTCTTATGTAGGCTCTCATTATATTGTGACCCCTTAGACTCCTATATATACCAAGGAGGTCTTATCATTTGAATCATCTAAGAATTTTTCATTTATGTAATGTAAAGGAGGTTTCCCCCTCAAAGAGGATAATTTTTAAGTCGTTGATCTATATTTTCTATGAGCTGGTTTCATAACACATCTTCAGATCCAGAGGTCCTAATCTCATTTTACTACAAAGGTACAATCAACATTATATCCATCTCTAAGGCAACTACTTCTATCTTTGAAGAATTTTGTAGATGGCCTGACCAAGATGACCAAGTTCTTCCAAAGCTCCAATAGAAGACAACATCAACGTCTGTTCAAGACAAAGAGATCATCAATATCAAGTTCGCAACAAGGCAACACTATTACGATTTAAATTTTGAGCTATGAGCCTATTTCCCATGCCTAATGATATCACAACTTTTGGTGACATTATAGATAACACATCTCAAAATTTCAAGGCACAAAATAAAGTAATTTCAAGACGAAATGTGTCTGTAATAAAGGAAGTTGAACAACTAAACAAGGAGAATAAGAAACTAAAGGAAAAGAATCCAAAAATCCATCAAAGAAAAAGAGAACTCAGGACTAAAAATATTTTTTTTGAAGTTAAGACTGCTCCGACATCAATCAGAACATGAAGGATTCAAGCTATATGGCACATCATCAACAAAGAACCCGTCAGTATGAAAAATCAACATAAAGGAAATCACATCAATGGAGAGGAGGTTTTGTAATTTGTTTTACAATGTTTCAGTTATTCATTAAATTTTAGAATTAAAAATTTCACAACAATTAACTTCCCTTAGGTTTTGGTTGTCACGAAATTTTTGGTGGTATAAAAACCCCAAAATTTTGTGTTTAACTTAAAAAAAATCCATTAAAAACCCACCTTAACCTATTTTTCCAATATATTATTTACTCCGTAACATTAGAATTCTTCATCACCATTTTATCCATTACTATGTTACCATCCAATACCTTATCATTTAATATCATTTTATACTTTACCATTTTCATAATCATAGCAACAAGTCTTCATGATTAAGGACATGATACAAACTCCAAAACAAAGATTCTAATGATGAAGTAATCAAGTTCAAAGAGGCAAAATAATAATGTTGGAAATGTTATGAAAGGAAAAACATAGTCATCAAAATATAGTGAGATTTGGTCATGACATAGAAAGCAGTGATTAAGCTTAGTGGCATTGCAAACTTACGATGAAGCGAATGACAATTAAAAATGTAGGCAATCAGGTTTTCAACATATGAAGTGACATATAAACTCATGGGTAATCAAATTTATAATGACAAGGGGATCAAGCTTCCAAAACAAGGACTAAATTGAGTTATTGTAAGTCAAGTTTTTGAGCAACAAAGGATTAAAATATATACTATGTTTTCTCATTTCTCATGAAATTCCAATACTCTATTTTAAGGGTATTTTATAGACTCCTTTTTCCTCTTTGAGTGCATTCTAGTTTGAAGAAAGTTTTTATGGAAACCCTGAACAGTCAATACAAGGTCTAAGAAAAAGTTTTAAAGGAGGAAAAGAGTCATAAAATCTGGTTTAAAAATTGATTTTGCAACTCAAATATAGACTTTAGTGGAGATTAAATTTACATTTAAATATAAGCCAAATTTATAGACGAATCAAAGCATGAGTTCGTAGCTAGAGTAGACGAATTTCAAATCATGGAGGGTGAGTTTATAACCTGATTAGAGATTGAATTCATACCCAATTAGAGCACAAATTCACCACCAGAATGGAGCATGAATTTATAGCCAAGGCACAACACGAATTTGGACCACAAAGGGCACATTCATGGAAGTCAAGCCTCAAAAATTGACCTTTCAAAGTGTAGGAACAAAGGTATGTACAATTGTTGTCTCAAGTGAAAATAAGAATAGTGTTTCTGAGCTAAAATGGTGTTGAATAGAGCATGCAAAATATATATTATACAACCCTAAGAGTATTTTAAGCAACATAATTAGTTGGTGAGTTTACAAAATTCCACTTAGAGGAAGGGCGTAGAGTCTCAAAACTATATTTTGAAAATCGATTTCACCTCAAAACTCTTCCTTGAAAATTTATTTCACTTTATTTCTTACTATGGAAACTCAAATTTTTAAAGATAGCAAACTTTCAAAAGAAATATGAAGGAATTTCCTAAAAAATGAACCACCTGGGCTTTTGACAACTTGTTTATAAACAATTAGGTAATTTCATGGACAAGTAGTTTATTTACTCATAATGTTTACACAATATTCCAAGGGTTTATGATGACTATTATTAAATATTGCTATCTTTAAAAAATTTCAAGGTTAAAAGTAGTCACAAAATTGATAGATGTATGCATAAAGGAAAGAAATAGTTATATTATGATTTTTTGCTCAAAATGAGAGGGATAATTTGCTCAAGAACAAAGGGTTATATATTTTTTAAAACACATTAATGGTTCAAATATATATTTGGTTCTTAATATTATGAGGTTTTGATCAAGTTGGAAGCCACAAAGATATTTGATTTCGTTGAGATTTTATTTCTAGAGTTTACATTAAATATCAGAGGAGCTATGCCTTGTTTTTCATAATCATATTTGTTCTATTTTTATCGTATAAAAACTTTATCATTTTTATTTTTTAATGACATAAGCATTGATTAGTTTGCAGTGCATTTTTCACAAAGTTTGGCACATAATCAACATTAGCATACAATTTTGGCACATAAATGGTCATAGGGATTAAAATATGGCAATAAGAACTGAACTCTATGGATTTGAGGTGGCTAAATATCACAGTGATACCAACAATATTTTAACAAAAAGGAAAGGGAAAGGGGTAGATTTCCTTTCAAAATTCAAGGCTATAATAACAATTTTTAAAAAGCCTTTTCATTTACATTTGATGTTGAGTATGCCAAGATAAGTAATCTAACAATTCACTTATTAGAGCATAAAATCAATCAAGTTACAAGATTGCCTCAACAAGGCGAAAAATGGTTCAAAACACACCACTTATAGGATAAGCCATGGACATATTTCATTAACAGGTCAAGAGAAAATCCCAATTGGCAAAGAGGAATTCCCAACACTTGGCATAAACACCCTTGGGATGAAAACACTTTAATAGTGCAAGGTACATTACTTATGAAGGGAGATTCAATTTGATTCACCTCTATCATATCAAGGTGCTAAAACATTTTAGTGGAGAGAATCCTATGAAATTCCCCTACCATTTTCTGTTGACACCTAATCGTCAGGATTGGGTGAATATAATGTAAATAAATAAATAAGTAATATGAATAGTCATCGGGAGATGAAGTGAACAGTCACTCCCTCATGTATATAATGAAGACCAACCTGAAGGAACAAAATATATGAATCAATTTTGCTTTGAGGAGTTACTGCCTGGCCTGACATGGTATCAGATCTAGCTCCCAAAAATAGTTGTAACTCCCTTCTGCCTACTGCTCTCTGTCCTCTACCCCTGTGGAGTCTGCCTACTACGCTCTCTGTCCACTGTCTACTGCGCTCTCTGTCCACTGTCTATTGCGCTCTCTGTCCCCTCCACAGTCACTGCCACTGTCTAATGCATAATCGCTGCCACTGTCTAACGCATAACAATTCCGCCCTTTGTTTCTCTGCGTTGAATGAACCCCTGTGGTGAACGCCTAGAGAATGCAGCTCCGAATAAAATATCCTTTATACCCTTCAAAACCTTGCTGAAGTTGTTGGGTCATCCTTAGATGATGGGAATTCTGTGTCTTCCGAAGAGCCGGCGAGGGCTCCGAACCGATGCCAATCTTGTAGGAAGCATGTGGGATTGACGGGTTTCAAGTGTGAGTGCGGTTATGTTTTCTGTTCTTTGCACCGATATTCGGACAAGCATGGATGCTCGTTTGATTACAAGGAGGTCGGGCGTCTGGAGATCGAGAAATCTAATCCTGTGGTGAAAGCCGAAAAAATTCTGAAGATTTAGAGATCAGGTTATGTTTCGTAACTGCTTCGCCTTCCCTTGCCAGAAACCTAATTCTATATCCACGGAATTTATGACTAAAGATCTAGGGGTACGATTTTTATTTTAAATTGATTTTACAAGACAAGATACACTGATATGGTGATTTCATTATAAAGCTGGTTCAACTTGCTATCATTGTATTTACGCTCGCATTGTATTAACGCTGTTTTGGTACGCTATTCATGGCATGTAAAATGTGATTAATGCCATACGTTGAACGTCGTTTTGGTATGCTGTTCATGGCATGTAAAATATGTTGATGCGTATGTGAGTTGAGCCATGCATTGAATGTACATGGTATATTGAACTGTTTTGGTACGCTGCCTATGAAGCGCTATCCTATGATGTGAGTTGAGCCCTGATTTTGTGCATGTTTTAAAATCGCCGCTGTGTGTTAAAATTTTTGAAGGGCTGCATTGGGTGATCAATTGGGTGATCAATGTAAAAAGAAACCGATATATATTTTGAATAGTGTCGATATATATGTCTTAGGTATTGACATTTGCTGTCAAGTTGAGTTTGCTGTCTAGCCATATCAGAACTATATTTTTTTTCCCTTTAAGAGTAAAAGTTTTGCAGCAGAAGTTTTTTTGTTACAGTATGCATTCAATCATATCCATCGTGGGAGTAGTTCTCACTGGAAAAGAGAACTATCTTGAGTGGTCCCGGATGATAAAACACACACTCATTTTCAATGAGTTGTGGAAAGGAGTGTGTTGGAGACGGAGACAAAGAGCCAGAACAACCTACATCAGACAAAGAGCTTGTCATTTGGGAAAACAAGAACAGCAAAGCTTATGCATTAATTGCAGCATCTGTAAATGAAGAGGCGAGTCGCCATATTTCGCCATTTTCAACTGCTTTTTCCTTACAAAAGCTGAAAGAACTTTATGACTCGCATTCTGCACTTGAAGTTGTTCAACTCATGATTAAACTCTTCACTCTTGAACTGCAAAATAATGATCCTCTTGCTCTTGCATCTGAAGTAAAGTCTATAATGCATGATATCAAATCCACTAAGGTTGAATTGGATATTCCTCCTATCATTTTTCTCAAGGCGCTTTATCCTACTTACTCCAATTACCTTGAGTCATTGCAAGCAAATGGAAATCTCAAAGATATCACCTTTGACTCTCTTGTGAAAAAGTTTGCTGAAAGAGAGAAAGCTTTTGGAAAGAAGACAGCCCCTGAATCTTCTGAAGAGGTTGTGTGCCTTGCTCATAAAGAAAATAATCCTGCTAAATATTCTTCCAGAGGAAGAGGTGGTTGAAGAGGAAGAGGAAGATATTTCAGAGGCAGGGGGAGCAGACACTCTCAAGGAGAAAAGGCAAATTTGCACTACATACGCTGCAAAAGAAATGGATCACATGATGCCTCTACATGCAAGTTACTCTGGGACAAAATTGAGCAGCAAAGAAATCAATAGAAAGGTAAAACTGATGATACAGACAAAGGTAAAGCACCTGAATCTGCTCACTATGTTGTGGCATGATGTAATATTGGAGTAAATGAAGATTTATTTAATGCTTCACTTGCTTCTTGGAAAAATGACTGGTTGCTTGATTCAGGAGCAACTTGCCACATGACTCATAGAAAAGATTTTTTTAAAGAATTTACTGACAATGTTGATGGAGCAGTATACTTTGCAGACCAATAAAAAATCAAGCCATCAGGGCTTGGCACAATCAGGCTTAAATTGCCTAGTCTTCCAGACTTTCTTCTGCACCATGTCCTATATCTCCCACAGCTGAAGAGAAACTTGTTGTCCTTGGTTCACATCCGCCAGCAAGGTCACTCCATTCATATGTTTGATGGCAAGCTTGAGTTGAGAAAGCATCTGACCACTCGCTTGTCATGAGGGGAATAGAAGAAGAAAGGCTTATCAAGATGCAAGGTACCTCTGCTCGTGCACAACAGTTATCATACAATTCTCGTTATGAAGAAGGTACATTTCCATCAAGTTTATTATGTCATGATAGATTTGGACATTTGAACTATGACAACCTCCGCTTGTTGAAGAAAAATGGTGTTGCTAATTTGCCTACAATTCCTAGGAAATTTAAGCAATGTGATTCTTGTATTCTAGGAAAGCATAGCAAACAGTCTTTTCATGATTCACATTCAAGAGCATATAGAAAACTTGAACTCATTCATTCAGATTTATGTGGTCCAATGCCTGTTCCTTCTACAAATGGAAATAAATATATGATGACATTTATTGATGACTACAGCAGAATGTGTTGGGTTTATTTATTGAAGAACAAATCTGATGCTTTTCAAACATTTAAGAACTTTCATAAATGGATTGAAAATGATGCACAATCTCATATTGGGTCTATTCGCACTGATAATGGAAAAGAATACACATCAAATGAATTTGAAAACTATCTTCACCAACATGGGATCAAACATCAAACAACTGTACCTTATAATCCCCAACAGAATGGTGTAGCTGAAAGACTGAATAGGACAATCTTAAATATGGTACAATCCATGCTCTTCTTCAAAAATGTAAAGATAATGTTTTGGGCTGATGCTGTTCTATGTGCTGCATATATAAAGAATAGATGTCCATCTAATGCTATTAGAAACAAGACTCCATATGAAATGTGGTATGGACACGTTCCTTCGGTAAAGCATCTCACGGTCTTTGGTTCCACTAGTTATGCCTTGATACGAAAGGTACATAGAAACAAACTTGGTGCAAGAAGTCGTAAGTGTATCTTCCTGGGGTATTCAAACACCTCCAAAGCATACCGTCTCTATGATGAAGTAAATAAAGAGTTTGTTGTATCTAGAGATGTATTTTTTCTTGAATCATCCAAAACTGACAATGTTGTTGAGCGGCAACTTGATCTCTTGGATAGATTCACAAAAGCAAAATCATTTCAAGAATTTGATAATTAGATTCCACATCTTGAAGGGGGATTCCTATACTAGATCAACATGTGGAATCTTCTTCTAAAGAACACTCTCCCCCACATAAAACTCCAACAACGGATGATGCTTTAAGTGATGTGATTGATAGAATTGGGAGACTCAATCTTGATTCAGTCCCAACTCAATCAACAGAGCAGCTTGGACCGTCTAAGAAAGGTCCCCCAAAGTGGCTGACAAAGACACTTGAAAGTGTTCATCCTAATGAGGTTGGAAAGACAGGAACTAGAAATTCAAACCGGCAAAATGGAGGTGATGTAGATGACTCTAATTCACCTATTGATATGGATGTTTCTTATGATTGTGAATTGAAATTGTCTACAGATTTTGAACCAACTTCCTTCAAATAAGCTACTTCTCATGATGAATGGAAAGAAGCAATGCAAAAGGAGTATGATGCCCTCATAAAGAACGACACTTGGAAGCTGGTTGATCCTCCATTAGGAACCAAACCGATTGGCTGCAAGTGGGTCTACAAGAACAAGTATAAAGCTGATGGCTCACTTGACAAGCACAAAGCTAGGCTTGTGGCAAAAGGTTTTGCACAAAAGGAAGGGGTCGATTATGAGGATACTTTTTCCCCCACAGCAAAATGGGCTACCATTCAGACACTCTTTGCCCTAGCAACTCAGAACGGTTGGAAAGTCCATCAAATGGATATAAAAACTGCTTTCTTGAATGGAGATATAAAAGAGAATGTTTTTATGTCCCAGCCTGAAGGATTTGCTGTGAAAGGACATGAACATAAAGTATGCAAACTTGTGAAGTCCTTGTATGGCCTCAAACAAGCACCACGAGCCTGGTATGAAAACTAACTGAGCATCTTCTGAAACTCAATTTCAAACATTATGATCTTGATGATGCAAATTTATTTGTCAAGAAAGTTGGCAAAACAGTTGTATATCTTGTGGTATATGTAGATGATCTTTTAATGACAGGGAACAATGAAAGCTACATTGCATCCATAAAGAAGGAATTGGGGAAAATTTTTGAAATGACTAATTTGGGCTATGTTCATTACTATCTTGGTATTGAAGTAGCCCAACATCCTAAGTCCATATTTCTTTCTCAAAAGAAATACATTGGAGATCTGTTGAACAGGTTTGGCATGACAGAATGCAATCCTCTTACTACTCCAATGGAACAAAACTTAAAGCTCACATCCATCGAAGGAAAAGAATTTGAGGATGCAACAAAGTATAGACAGCGTGTAGAAAGTCTCAACTACCTAACTACTACTAGACCAGATATTTTGTTTGTTGTTGGAATCCTCCCCAAGTTTATGCAAAAGCCTTGTGAGGGACATTGGTCTGCTGCAAAAAGAGTTCTAAGGTACTTGAAGGGAACTCAAGACTTTGGAATCAAGTATACACAGGTGGACGACTTCAACTTGATTGGATACTCTGATTCAGACTTTGATGGAGACAAAGAAACTGGGGTATCTACTTCAGGATATGTTATGAGTCTTGGATCAGGAGCTCTCTCCTGGAGATCACGCAAACAATCAGTTCTAGCAGATTCCACAACAGAAGCAGATTGAATACGTGGCAGCAGCTAAAGCAACAAAAGAAATTTTGTGGCTTAGGAAAATTCTTGAAGATTCGCAGGTAAAACAAGTACAATCAACTCCACTCATGATTGACAATACCTCTGCAATAAAGTTGGCCAAGAACCCAAGGTTCCATGATCGAACGAAGCACATCAATGCTAAATATCATCTGATTCGACAGCATGTTGAGGCCAAAACAATCCATCTCCATCATTGTTCCACTAATGAGCAAATTGCAGACATCTTCACCAAAGCGCTTGGAAGAGAAAAGCTTGAACGATTCAGAATGATGCTTGGACTCACCAACATCCCTTCAGATTAAGGGGGGTAATGTTGACATCTAATCATCAGGATTGGGTGAATATAATGTAAATAAATAAATAAGTAATATGAACAGTCATCGGGAGATGAAGTGAACAGTCTCTCCCTCATGTATATAATGAAGAACAACCTGAAGGAATAAAATATACGAATCAATTTTTCTTTGAGGAGTTACTGCCTGGCTCGACATTTTCTAAGAAGTCCTACCAAAATGGAAAATTTGATACAAAGACATCCTAGAAATGAAATCATAAGTTTGTATCATCAATGATTGATCAAGATGATCGTTGAGTGGGAATTGTCCAATACTGAGCAAACTTAAGAGTCATTCTTAAAGGAAAATCAATTTGTTAAATTAAATGAAGATGAACCAATGGAAGAGGAGGATACTTCCATGGGGAAGATGGCCCAGATGCAAGAGAAACATGTATAATTACAACAAGAGGAACATGTACAACAATATACCAAAATACCACAAGGATGATTACAAGATCAATGTCCAAACAAGTTGAAAAGGCGAAGAAAAGGATCCAACATTAATTAATGCAACTAAAAGGCTCAAAACAAGGAATACTCTAGGCACTGTTGAAATTGATTAAGACCAACAAACTTTATATGATTATATAGAATCATTGAAGTAAGAGACAAAGAAAAGTAGTCATCCACAGAAAAGAAGTGCAAAATTCCTGAGGAGTATATTGTTATTGATGAGGAAGACGAATAAACTTTTATTGAAGAGAATATTGAGGAATTGTGAGGAACATACCTCCCAAAGAGACAAATTTTTTTCCATGCCCTCTCAAGAAGAATCTTTAGATAGAAAGAAAAAGGAAATCAAGAGAATGAAGAAAACCATTCAAGAAATGAAGTGTTGGAAAGATACCTCAAAACTTAGAACACATTAACTACCAAGTACAACTTTCACTTTGGTGGCAGAAAATGTGAAGGTTAAGGAGGAAAATGAGAAGCTACATAAGGAGAATGATATCGTATCAAAACATGCTTACATTTGCTATAAAAATAAGAAATTCCTTAAAGCTAAGGCCAACAATCTCAAGGCAAAATGTCTCATGAAGAAATCCCAAGAAGAAGGTGAAACATCACAAGCACCAACTAGGGATAATGTAGACATCTTGCTACAAGCAACAAAATCTATTTGATAAATACGACCACACAATTTTGTGAGACAATTTTGAGCTTGAGGACATGCTCTATCTTTAGTTCGAGGGAGATGTCAATCCTTCATTATGACTTGATTTTGTGATGCCTTGCCACTTCACTTGGCCTTAGGAAATCCATTTCAAGTTGCTTTTGGTACCTTTTTGTCATATTTTTTTCTAATAAATACATTCCCAAAGGTATTTCGTTGGTAATTTTTAACTTTAGAAATTTATGAAATAATTACATTGTAAGATGTAGTTACAACACTAGCAAATCTCATAATTTATCTTTCATTCTCATTCATGTAAGCCACCTAGTATTTGGCCTTATAATTGTCTTAATTTTGTTATTTAATTTTTATATCATGTTGTTGTCCTTTTTGGTCCACATTTATATTCTTTTGCTTATCATAATTTAGACCTTAGTGAAATTTATTTATTTATGAAACTATGATATAATGAAGAAAGCGAGGTCATTTTATATATAATTAAGATAACTATTCATGGAACAAGACTTTGCTATAAATAAGGATTTTGAAGATGGACACAGTGCAATTGCAGCTAGAATTCTTTTTGGCTAAAAGGCATGGTCCAGGTGGGAGTTGTTCCTATGATAAGGCATTGGTTGGAGCAACAAAATTTCTGGTTTCTCCGTCGAAGATAAAAGACTTCTCTTAAATCATAAGAATGTCCTGAGAATCCCTGATTCTCAGGACATTCCTAATTTGTAACACTCTATTGTAATTCCCTTTTGTAATATATAAACAAAGGAAGTCGCCTCTTGGGAGATGATGAAAAGTTATTGAACTTAAGACAGAGTTGGGAATTGTGTCCTGATTGTATTTACTTTTCTGAAACTTTTTAATGAAAAGAGCTACCAATTAAATTCAATTTTCATTTACTTGTACTTTGATATAATCTTTCTTTAAGACAAACTGACTCTTGGGCAGTTGGGCCCGCTTCTATCGACAAGGTTTTGTCTTGCAATGTAAAATAGATTAGTTTGGTTTTGTGTGGTTCCTTTCTAACTAGCTGTTGTTTCTCTCTCTAGATGGTTAATGGTTATTTTGAGTTTTTCTTATATTTTATATCTTTGATAGCAATATAATTTATTACATCTTTCCTTGATCAATATTTTCTTAAATGTGTATCTAATGTTTCCTTGAATTCTTATTGGTTTTCCTTAAGATAGGATTAATTGTTGCTAAGTAATGGTTCCTAATTTATTTTGGTAATGATAAAATATAATGAGTATAAGATTGTTAGAATCTAATTAGGTATATCTTGTGCTATTCCATAGTTAAACTTGTATGTTAAGTTTTAATCTAGAGTAGTATTATTGATTAACATTCAATTTCGAATGTCCATAGATTCTCATCTTTATATGTATGGTTTTGACTTAATTAGAGATAGAGTATACTTTCGAGATTTTACTTTCTTGCTTGCTAGATTTAAATACTTTAAGGAGTGTGTATAAGATAGATTTTCCATTACTAAGTAGTTGATTAAAGGATTATAGGAGATCTCATATAAAATTGGTGTTAGTCTTGGGTAGTTCCTTGCACAAACTTTTTTGATTGCCTTGAAACAAAGAAGACGCTTCCTCGATTGATAAATTAATGTTTAGGTAGTTAGTTGTTTATTTTGAACAATTAAAAGCCCCAACATTTTAGCGTCGTTGTTGGGGAGGTTGTCAAAAGAGAACTACCATACTAATACCTAGTTGTAGATACACACTGACTCCAAGAGGGTTGGATATTAAAGACGGAAAGTAAGAACCTACACATGCACCCTAGATAATTTGTGGTGGATTCTTCCCTCAATTTGTAGTTTTAGGTCATATAGTATGCATGACTATAAGAGGAAATATTGGTAAAAGAAGAAGAAGAAATGAATCCAATAAACATCCCTGTGGATGACAAATCCTAGGCCTAAGTAAGCCTTGGGAGAGCGACCTTTATAGACGACATCATACAAAAAGTAGAATCTCAAGCTTCAATAGGACCTTAAATAGTATCCATAAAAGGATCCACCCTTGTCATTACACTTGTGGAAAAATATTCCACCGCAACAAAAGTTGAGATTCATGATTAAATTACAAGATCAACAACAAGAGAAGAGGAGAGTTTTCAGTCCTCATCAACAGGATATCCCGACATTCATAATAAGAGTAAGGGACACTCTTATAAATTGAGACAAGGAGGAGGTGAAACAAATAATTCGAAATTCAAATATTTGAACAAGATCCTCCCACAACACCCACATCAAAGGAAGGAATTGTGATTCCTAATTTAGGCAGTGTTGTGAGACCTAGACATATTCCTCCGGAGCTAGAACAAGACCTATGACCACAATATCACTACACTGGTCCTTATCAATTAGTGCCTCTTGACTTTGGGATCCCAGAAGGATATTGGAAAATATTTGAAAAAATGGTAGGATAGGTAAATCCATCAGCCACAACAACCTCAACAATAGAATTTCATATTGTTGATCCGCAAGCCAATGGACCTATGAAAGCCCTACCCCTGCAAGATCTTCCAAATTTCCATGGATTGGCCTTAGAATATATGGATGTATTCATGTTTGAGTTTGATGTCCTATGAAAAGGATATGATTATACCATTGATCAACAAAAATTAGAGTCGTTCCTCGCTACTTTGAAGGGAGCAACATTGCGAAGGTTTATGGGATGAGGAGGAGGCACCATTAACTCTTGGGACGAAATGAAGGAAGATTTTCTCTCAAAATACCAAGATTACTGTCATTTTAAGTATTTGAGAGAATAAATATTTAAGATGACTCACAAAGAGGATGAATTTAGAAGATTACATAGAAATGTATCAATATAACCTGCAAAGGTCACCATATACTACTCTTCCTAGAGAGGTATTGAAATATGTCGTTATTGGGGGTATGAAAGATGAATGGTTAAAAACACTTAATCTAATGGGATAGAGAGACATATTGTGGTGAAGTAAAATTATAAGTGCGGACACAAACAATTCCTCTAGCCCGATAGAGGGTCTAGCCACTAACAAGACATTCTATGGAAGATTTACTTAGGTTAGAACCAATTAAGAGGGCCTACCTCTTAGTATGCTTATCCCGTTTGATGATGACCTTGCTTGCTCGCTCCAACTATTTCCCATTTCCTTCTTCGAACGCTTGAAACAAGTAAACAACAACAAACAACAACCGTGATAATAGACGAATTGTAATTTAACCTACTTAACAAGTCAAGAAGTATTAAGCCATAAACACGTGAGATGACACATTATGTAGGAAATCAATCGATAGTTGCATATATATTAAATCAATAAGAGATTACAACCATTGTCTTGACGTTGCTGTTCTCCTCCGACAAAACCTGGTTCCCACACACTTCCATTAGCATTCCATGATGGCCTCAACATTGATAGTTTTAAGGCTCTTCCCTTTAGGCTTCACACTAAACCAAATTCACACTTCTCCCTCACACACAACTAGAGAGCTACAACTATGAATAACTTGATGTTTACTCCAAACTTAATCAGCACTAGCACACCAACATTAACACTAGCTTGTGCTTGGGAAAAATGGAGGTTTATATAGCATAAATGGATGGGAGATGGTTCCTATTCTCATGAGGGAAGGTCTTATCTCTTGAAGTAGTTCCATCCTTATAGGGGAAAGGACGTGAAACTGACATCCTCGACTCCATCTAGCTCAACCATTTACCAAACTTATGTTATGAAGCTTCTAGAGCTAGAAGCTTCGACTCCTTATTTAAAAAACTTTCCAAAAGAGGATCGGCGCGACTGAAACAAAGCTCAGTCGCTCCGGTCGGCACTAGGGACAATGTTAATCCCTGCATACCGGTGCGAGGATGACAAAGGTCATTAGCGCCGGTCTTGTAAACTGAGAAAAACAAAATATTTTTGGGAAATGGTGCAAAAGGGAATTGTTCTGCTCATGAAGAGGGACATAATGGGAGTTTCTTCATGAAGGGAAAGCATGTATGGTTTACTGTAGAGGTCCTCCAGGATCATGGAACGGGTAGTATAGGGATAGTGACAAAATGCTGCATAACAGATGCCCCCTAAAGCGTGAAGGTCGAACAAGAGTGAGGGATGAAATTCTTTATGAATCAGTGCGGGGAACGAGAATCTGTCATCGGAAAACCTGCAAGCAAGTACAGATACATATACATAACTGAAAACTTTTTCAAATGATACATGAATCGTGGCATGGATGTAGCCATCTAGAGAATGATCATGTAAACGGATCCAGGCATGGGCGTAGCCATCCGATAAAGAGGATCACATCGAAACCAAGGTATGGTCGCAACCATCCAATAATGAGAAGGATCACAGATGATAACTCATGGTATGGTCGCAGCCAGCCGTTTGAGATAGACATGTATATCAACATGATCATGTAACATTGCCTTGCACCTTGGACTTTTGTAATCACAGCCCAAGGTCTTGCTTTCCAACACGACCCCATCACAGTGCAAGTTAACATGTGAATGGATGTGTTGACATCGAACATGCTAGAAAATCACTTAATTACCAGCCAATGATGTAAACTGTTAACAAGCGTGAGAGAAACCACCAATAATGACAATGGTCCTCAAGGTACTACTAGCACAATTCACAGAATGTGAATAAGGGAACTGTAGTCGAACACCTGTGAAATCACCCGATCGAAAGCCAATGATGTGAAATTGTCATCGAGTGTGAAGAACTCGCCATTAGGGCATGCAAGCTCTAAGGTACTGGAAGGGAGTCTCTCGGTCAACTTCCCGAATAATGAGCTGAAGTCGACAGGAAGCGACCGTGTCGAAGGAGGGCCATAATATATCCCACATCATTGACACGAGACAAAGGGATGCAAAATGATTTTGGATGATACAGAGAATCAAGGGTAAGTGTAACTCAAGAAGGATAACTCTTGAACATATCGACGACATGGCTGGAAGTTTGGCAGCTTTTAGATCCATATGATCGGTGGTCATGATGACGTGGCAGAGATCAAATGGAAGGAAAAAATGAATGACCCAACCCAAGAAGGTCAACGATAAAATGGAGGATACCCCATCCCGACACGAAGTAGAAAGTGTCGTGTTCAAGAGTGAGCTGCCGACACAACTGATTAAATTTCCAAATTTCCCCCCACCATTTCTGGTAGGTACCCAATTATTTTTTAATCGCAAGCTTGAAGGGGATAGCATATGTTTGCACTGTAAGTTCATCCTTCGGATGAATCCGACCTAGTAATTTTAACGAGCCCTAGGAAGGAGAAGCTCATGTTCGTCATGGTGACGAATCCGATGTCGTTTAATATTTTAATGAGTCCGACAAAGGTGTAACTCGATATCTTGTTCATGTTTAGAGAGTTTGAAAAAGAAACGGAAAAGAAAACTCCACATGGTCCCTTTTCGTACATTTGTGTCTCTCGAGGCCGAAAAGGTAGAAAACGATACTTGAGAGAACTGTTTGACCATTTCAGTCAAGGAGTACCTTTTTCGTAAATAGTGCATCCCAACATGAAAAACGGGTAAACATATACTATGCGCATGACATTTCACTTCCGTTAACAAGTTCGAAACGACAAGGGCTCAACTATATTTTCGTGTTTAAAGGGTCGGAAGAGAGCTTGAAAGCGGACCCCCCATTTTATTCTCTTTTACGAGTCAAAAGGGAAAAATACTCGACAGTCTTTTCATTTGAGTTTTATGAGTCGAGAAAAGAGCTAAAACGTGACCCAGCTTCATCGTCGAACATCCATCACCTGTTGCCACACAAAAGGGTAAAATGAATTATCCAATTCTTGAGGCAAAATAGGTCAAAATACTTAAAAAACCCTAATATTTCATGAAAAACTGAATAAAAGGAAGGAAAAGTAAATATTTTTTAGCATTTACCATTTTACCTTGTTGTGAAAAACTTTTGACCCACTTTTGCCCTAATTTTTCCAGAGCAGATTAGGGGAGATCCGGGAGGTCATTCACCGAGCCTCTAGTTGCAGGTAAGATCCAAGGCCCTAAGCTCCATTTCCATACTGTTTATTCCTGTTTTCATCCATTTTTTGAATTTATGAGGGAGGTTTTGGCAAAAAAAATTGCCCTCGATCGGTGCAAGTTTCGGGCATGGAATCGCGCCGGCCGAGGGTAATTAAAACGTCCAATCATGCCGTCGGCGCAACTGTTTTTAAAACAGGCGCGCTGACGCCTTGAACAAGGAAAAAACTATTTTCCTCTCAAAACCATCGTTTGAATCTAGCTTTTACTTGCAAAAAATTATTATTGACTTGAATACATGGTTTTTGCAGGAAAGAATCGTCGAAAATGGTAGACTGGAAAGAACGTGAGCACGAAGATGTGGACACTCAGGCATTGAATGATCCAAATTTCCTGAATGCTTTGAGGAACTGTGGGCTCCTCAAGTTATTTCTCACACCAGGGATGTGGGCTCAACCTGAGCTACTTTGATACCTGATTAGTCTCATAAATCAGGAAATATTCATCATTGGTGACCAGGAGCTAGAGTTAGAAACTTCAAACATATATTTCATCACAGGACTATCCCAGAGGGGGGAACTAGTCAACCTATATGGGTCACAACTGATTGGGGCAAGAATATCCATGCTACTTGCCAAACATTTCCCTGAAGCCCTCAAATCCAAGAGCGGCAAGATTGAGATTGCCACTGTGCGAGATCTGACACTGAGAGTGCTACTGTTGACTATCAATAGAGTGGCGGGGTCCCAAGCAGTGCACGAGACTAACAAGTTGAAATTTTTATATGCCATCGACTGTACAACACCGACGATCTTCAATTGGGCAGAAGCCATGAAGATCAACATAAAACACTAGCTGACAAAAGCTAAGGTGGGGAATCTGAAGCAATTTTGCTTCGGATCCATACTAGTGACCTTTTTCTTGGAACGGGTGCCGTTGTTCCAGTACTAGTTGACTGAGGTAGATCCGCCGATGCCACGAGACCCACGGATGGCCCGTTGGAGTCATTTGATGCCTAGGATCACTGGGGGCTATCATATGTCCTATAGGCCCACCTTTTTTTCATGGCTACGATGACAATTGATCGTCGTGGAGGATTGGCCATATAGCGGTACCGAGTTCCATGGAGATCCGGACATGCCGCTGCCAGATGGGGAGGATTTCGACGACGAAGATACAAAATCAATTTTTAAATTTGTGAATTTTTTTATTTTTTATTTTTTATTTTTTTTCATGTGTTTATAACATTTTGTTTTATCAATGCAGATGTTGGACCAGAGCGTCCTGCCAGGATGTCCTCGATAGCCAGGTGTGTCGCTCACCAGTTTGATGTCACTCCTTACCAGAAGGGGAGTGACAACGAGGAGGAGATCGTGAGGAACCTTGAGGGGTTGACTCGTGGTATCCTAGAGTATGCCCAGGTGGGAGACATCCTGCGCCAGTACCAGAGGCATACAGTGGGAGTATCAGACCAAATCCGTCGATTGTTGACTTGTGTTGCATGAGCAGTTTCATGCTACCACGATCACCATGCTGATTAGTTCCTAGGTCTAGTATTTTACATTTTTGAGGCCTGCATGCCACAGATATATGAGGCCTGTGAGCCACTGATGTTATGAACACATATATTATTTTTTTGGGTTTTGATGTATCAAAGATTATCACCATATATATATATGTTGTATTTTCTTTCTTACTATGGTACAAATAATTTGTTTTGGCTTTTCACATGTTTCGTAAATGTCTATCCAACACATAATTAGCTAATGCATCTGTCAATGTATTCATGCGTCTAGGAATATGATGATATGTAATGTAATCAAAGTTTCTTTCCAGTAGATGAATATGTAGATACATTCTCAATATTTGAGGGTTTCTGACGGAATATTTTCCTTTGAAGTGAAGGACAACAAGCTGTGAATCCAGGTTGACAACCAACTCCTGAATGTTAAGAGCAATGGCTTCTGACAACAGTTCGATGACGGTGCTATAATTAGCAATGTTATTAGTCGTGCGACCTAAACAAATACCTTGAAGATCAATAAACTCACCATGAGGGTCATAAATGGCCCACGCCGTGGAGGATAGATTCTGGGTACTACGACAAACACTATCAGCGAAACCGATGTGAGGAGTCACAAACATTTGAAAAGTATTAAAAACACACTAAACATGAAAGCTGCTTGAAAACTAACACACCAAACCACACTGCACAAAAATGAATAACATACTAATGTACATAAGTAACCATGCAAGATGACCTAAGCATAGTACTTTTTGAGATAAAGCCCGTTTTGGGGCTTGTCCAAAGGACTGCCTTCATAATCAATTAGCTCATAGGCCCCTTTTTGCAAAACACGTTTAATAATGTAGGGCCCATGTCACATGGGTTCAAACTTGCTTGCCCCTAGCTAATCATTAGCTTGATCGTATAGTAAAACCAAATCACCCTCAGAGAACGTGTGGGGGGAGACCGACTGATCAAAATGGGACTTGACTCGCTTCTTTTGTGCTTCGATGACCAAAGCAGCGAGACGATGAGTCTCATCCAGTCGTTCTAAATATAAGAGGCACTCTTCCTGAGGTGATGTTTCAGGGAGAAGTTCAACAGCTAGCTTGAGTGAACGAATTTTGTATTTAATCGATAATGTTGCTTCCAGACCGTAGACAAGCTGGAATGGTGTGAAACTAGTTGTGTCATTGGTCGAGGTTCGGTAAGCCCATAGAGCTGAAAAGAGCATGAGATGCCAATTTGACTTGTGCATCCCAATAGTATGGTGAAGCAATGTAACCAAAACTTTGTTCACAGCTTTAACTTTGACCGTTGGCCTGAGGGTAGTACGGGGTTGAGCCATCGTGGTGCAAACCCAACGTAGAGGTTAGCTTAGCCATCATGTAATCTCGGAAATGGGAGCCATGGTCTGTGACAATGGCTTGAGGTACGCCAAACCTGGAAATAACGTGATTGAAAAGAAATTGAGCGTCGTTTTACCATCTGCAGAGTATGTAGGCATCGCTTCGACCCGTTTGGTGAAATAATCCACAACGATGATAATATAACCATGTCCCCCGGCCGAACGAGGGTTACATGTCGTATAGTCAATGCCCCATTTGGAAAAAGGACCAACGGTAATAACAGGGTGTAGGTGAGTGATGAGCCTTATCATTGAGTAATTATATGGGCCTTAATTGTCCTTAATTCACCTCCTAGCTTAGTCAAACCAACTATTCTCACAACTTATTGCATACTTTTGATTATATTTTGTTTATGAGATGAGTTAGAGTTGGATATTTTGCTTTGTGGTCTAATGTGCATGTAATGCAGGAATAAAGGATAAAAGCAAGGAAAAATGCAGGTATAAAGGATAAAAGCAAGGAACTATGGCAAAGACCTTGGTAAAACTAGAATGGGACAAGGGAGAGTAATTATAGGAGGTAAATCCTCCTCATTTACTACCCCTCCATTCGAATATTCCTCCACTAGCTCGGAGTGCAAACAACCATCACTTTGAAGACTAGAAGACAACCGAGCAAGTGAAAAGGACAGAAACCAGTTTTTCTTGAGTTAGAGGCCAAGCCTCCCTAATGGGAAGGAAGTTGTTAGAGACTTCAGATGTATAAATAGAGAGGTTTAGGACCTTAGTAGGATTCAGACTTTCATTGTAAAACTCTACTTTATTTCTGAGTTGCAAGAGACTTGTGACAATTGTTTTTGTAATTCATGGTTTTCATAATGAGAATAAGTTATGTTTAGCCAGCTCTGAGTTAACTCAGAGGACTGAAGCTCTTGGGTTAGGGCCCGACCCGAGCAGCCAAAGCTCCTCTTTATTGTACATGAATGCCAACATAGTTTCCTGGTTTTCATTGCTCATTTGCTTAAGTAGCATAAATTCCTATTTTCGTTCATTTGTTTAAATAGCATTATGGTTCTGTTCATCTGTGTTGTGCTTCAGTTTACTTCCATTTATGCCTTCTTTCAGTTCACAGGTTATCTAGGAGAAAAGATCACCATAAGGTTGTGCGTAGGTGTCTCGGCCTCATCTCCTCCCTCTGGGACCATGACTTGAGGAAGAGACCCTTTAGCAACCTCAAAAACACAGGTTTCTGGTTCTCGCATGAGCTATGGAGTTTGTCGTTTGATGTAGTTACTTGTTCACCTTCACTGTGTTTCTCTGTTGTTTTCGTTTAAAACTGCCTTCAACACGTTCCTCATCCATCGCTTCCTTGCCGTCTGATCACCAACAAACCTTCACAATCAGCGTCCGATTCATTATTTTCTTCAACTGTTGCCTTGCATGGAGTCCACCACTTGCTTTATGAGCTTTAATCTCGACCGTCGATCTGCCACGCCTGATCTAACGGTCATCGTGTCACCTTAGCACTTCATGCGCTTTAAAACCCCCACCGTCGATCTGTCTCACTTGATCCGACGACTATTGCTTCACCTGATCACCAACTAGCTTGGCTGATCTCCACCGTTGATTAGCCCCGCTTGATCCAACGACTATCGCACAATCTCGTGTGGATTAGTGCACAATCGTTATCCGCCCGAGAGCACACTAGAAAAGTGGTTTTCTCGTGCTACGTGTCGTGCAGTTAGGCTAATCGCGTGAAATTTTAAAATACAACTTACAGCCTTAAGGGCGCGCAAGAAACTACTTACCGCCTTAGAAACCCGCTCCATCATTTCCGCACGTTTCTTTTTCTCGCGATACGATCTCCATCGTCCATCTCTTGACTTCATCCACGCGATAAGATCTCAGCCGTTCATCGTTGTGTTAACCTCATTCGTCCATCTCTTGACTTAATCTCCATGATTAGATCTCGACCATTCATCTCCTGTTAACCTCGTTCGTCCATCCACTCACTTAATCCCTTGCGATACGATCTTCATCGTTCATCTGCTTTGTTACCTTGTTCGTCCACCCATTCACTTAATTCCTCGCGATACGATCTCTGTCGTTCATCCTGTTCATTAACCCCGTTCATCCATTTATTCACTTAAGCCCCGCGATAAGATCTCCATTGTCCATCTTTTGTTTGTTGATCGATCCAATGGTCCCTATGTGCTATTGTGTCCTTACGTCCTCCTTTCATTGATTTTGACCTCCGCTTTCTCTTTCGCTTGAAACCCGATTTAATCTAAGTCTCTTTGCTTACACCTTAGTCTAGTTTAATGTTTTTTTTACTTCTGCAACTTAAACAATGTAAACTTTGAAACGGGAACTCATATTGTTACCCATTTTGTAGAGATAGCAAAAAAGTGACCCGATTTTGAAAAGTGGTGATGCAGAACACACGTGTTTTTTAGAGCATAGTTTTTGGCACTATAATTTTTTTTTATGTATATTGTGTTTTAGAATGGTAGTGTTTTTGATGCTGATTTAAAAAAGTGGTAATTCTACACTAGACCCTTTTTTTAAAAGGCTTTTTATTTTCTAATGTATGAAATGTAAATAATTATTTTGTAAATTTAACAATTTTTGAAGTGGTCGTTTTCTTCATATTTTCTTGTTTTTATTTTAATTTTAATTTTTTTGTAGTGAGGTTTTTATTGTTTTGCATTTTTAAATTAGAAGGTCGATATTTTGAATTTTCGATATTCTACATATTTATGCATCGTTAATTAATTTTTCAATCCACATGAAATAATTGTTTCTAAAAAACAATATTTTTTTAACAATGAACATAAAAATAACCATTTTTAACATAAATATAACTAAAAAACTACACGTTTTGATAAATTTTTGTTAGAATTGACATGTCAAAATCACAATTTTTATATGAAAATTTTAACTAAAAATGGTTATATAATAGTTTATTATTATTATTTTTTATTATTTTTTTTTTATTTATTTATTTATGAATTTCATGTCAAAAAAATAATAATAATCATTTTTTTTCAAAAAATAATGATTAACTTAAAGATTAATGTGAAAATCACATATTACAAATATTGAACGCATAACAACCTTAATTGAGTGTTTATTCTTCTCATAAAATGTCAAAGTCAAAACTTTACAAGTATAACTACTTAATAGTTACAAAAAATGAGCTTGATTTCCTAGCATAACTTAAATTTAATTAACAATGTCACGTAATCCAAACTCGTTGTCCTCTAGAGTTTTATCATTGTTTTCTTCCACAATATTTTCTGCTTTCTTTTGCTCATTTTCCTCTTCTAATGGATCTTTGATGTCTGTGAATCTCCCAATGTATGTCTTTCCAAACATTCCATGTAATGGTGGTTGCGGTTCCTTTGCTTTTTTTGCCACACGTGATTCACTAAAGTCCAATTTCTTCAACCCAATTTCTTGCATTGCATATAGAAGAAATTGAAGAGCATTAATTCTTTGCTAAATGAAATTGCATTGTATTGGATCTTTTTCAATTGCAATGCAATTTTTTCCTGTTTGAAAGAAACATGCTAGTGTTGTACCTAATTATCAAGCACAAAAGAAATAATGAAGTAAATTAGTACAATGACATTAATTGAAAAATAACATATTGAAATTCAATTCCATATAATAAAACTTACTTGAACCAGAAAATAAATCCAAAACCCAATCTCCTTCATTTGAACATATGTCTATAAGATATTTAATCAATAATTGTGGTTTTTGATAAATGTTAACTATCTCTCATTTTACTTCTTTGTCTTCATATGTTAGTTTTCTCACAATAGCATCATAAGTCAGTATTTGGCTATGACCCTTTCCGTCTACCCGATAAAAATCATAGACATAACTATCATCTTTTGCCCAACTATCAATATGAATGAACTCATAATCATTTATAAATTGTTGATCTTCATGGTTAAGAAGATTTGACTTTTGCCTGTAACACGAAATAGTAAAAGTTCAATTAACTTCTACATAAATGAATTTTTCAACATTAATCAAATATACATTTTAAACGTCTTACCATGTAAGCTGCATCCTTGAATTTGTTTTACCCTTGAAGCTTGACAATATCATTGCCAATTGTGTGTCTGAATGAAATGTCACAAATCTCCATAATGGTGATGACGTGACTTCTACAAATCCTGCAACCACTTTACTAAGAGCTTGATAAGTATAAGGGTCACTATCATAGTCAATGTTTGGAATATTGAAACCATAGGGAATATCTGCAATAACTAGGGCATAATCTCTTTTAGGTATGAGTTTAGCAATATCTTCACAGTCGCCTTGTATTACTTGATATTGAATAGTGTCTAGCCCATTCCAAATGAAATGAGTAAGAGTTGGATCAAGTTCAACATTCTTAATACGTTGCTTCCTTAGTCTTTCGATCTTTATTTTTTCAATAAAGGTTCTGAAACTATCTGGTGCTCCATTATCATCCTTCTTCATCTTTTATAAAATAAACAAATATATGTGTAAGCTATAAATTAAAAATAGTACACAGATAAATAAAAATGAATGTATAAATCAAGATACCTTTTTAAATGCAAGATAAAAAGCTTTTAATGTTGATGTAGAACTTGAATCTGGATAGTTGCGTACAACATCATCCCAACTATCTTCATTCAACAATTTAACCATTTGTTCTTGAATTTTCATGTAAACTATGTGACTGCATAGATAAAGTAACAAAAAGTTAATATAATGATATGTATAACAAATACTACCAAGAACAACATGTTTTATTTCAAAGGAAATTTTAATCTAGAAATAAATAAAAATAATTCAACAAACTTACTTTTGAAATTCCTCAGACATTTCCTCCAATAATAATTCCCTTGACCTCACACGAGATAATATTGTTTTGACAATTTTTTCATCTTTCACTTCTTGCATTGCTCTCCAATGTGTGATAGTCATATCTTCTGGAAGCTGCTTCATTTCAAGTGCTAATTCACTGCTGCTACATATCAATGGCTTAGACTTTTTGACCTTCTGGTTTGCCAATGTTTTTCCACATGCTAAAAATCTCATCAATCAACTTCAAAACATCTCCAGTTCTAAATGCCAATTGGAAAATGCTATCAACACCTCTGAATAAATCAATAATTATGTTGCCTTTTCCACCTTTTGAATTGGTTTTCTCTTTAATTTGATAGCCTATTTCCATACAACATTCCTTTCAGAAATCTACAGTAACATTTATCTTATCCCCACCACATTTTTCTTGAAATTCACTATGAATAAATCTAACCCTTTGGATGAAAGTCATAGACATCCTATATTCATTATCTGAATTATGATCCCATGCCACTAACTTTGCTTCTGTATCTGATAAAACAACATAAATGATACATTTCATTGTTTTAAAATGTGGGTTATTAGGATATTCCTCCACAATTGTCTTTGAGCTTCTACAGAATGGTTCCCCCCAAGCACATAATAATTGTATTCAAAACATTTTGACTTATCAAATGCTTCTTTGTTGGGAACTTGAAGTGGATCAACAAGAAGCACATAACTAACCACATGAGCATATGGATTGTACCTCATCAATGTCTTCAAGTTGTGAACATGCAAATGATGTGGCTTTTTGACTTGATATTGACATTGTCCTTCACTTGCCTTATAGGTTTGTCTGACATTAAGTTGAAAATACAACCACCATCAATTAAGTTTCTCTTTGTCAAATTATGTCGAATGGCAATTTATTTTGTTTTGATAATGCCATCCTCTAAATCAGCTCCTGGTGTAATGATTTCTCTGCTTTCTTTTGAAGTTTCACTAGGTTCTTGACTGCTGGTAATGACTACTTCAAAATCTTCAACTTTACTATTCTTCGTCATAACATTCTCAACATATTTATTCTTGGGCATTATACTTTTGGTGTTTTACAACTCTTCTTAGTTCCAATGTCATCTTCAGTAACGGTAACATATGATTCACTGTCAGTTTCAACTTCATCGTCCTCAAAAGTAACTTGTCTATCCTTGCTAGATTTATCCACTAGAGGCCTTTTTTTTTCTGATCCTTTGGATGTAGTTTTGTAGCATCATCAATTACTACATTTTGGTTGTTTTCCATATCTTCTTCTGGCACTGAGTAAAAACTGCTGACAACTTTCATGATATCATGCTCTATGAAATGAATGCCTCCCAACCTAATTGAACAACTTTCAACAAAATTCTGCCAAACAAAATATCATATGTCAATAAAAACAAAGTTAAAAAATATAGCGAGACACTTTCAAGAACGCAAAATACAAATATAAATAACAATACTTACGATGTTTTGTTTCATTCATTTACGATTTGTTTACACAACTTTGTGGATATCTCTCTCGTGTCATACAATGAATATGATAGTCGGTATTTAATCCTTTCATGTGACTTGGGAGTTTTTGTAAGTATGTAAACAACTTTAGTGTCTGTACAGAAAACATATCTATGACTCTTCCCATCACCTCATAAATTCCATTATCATTCGGTATATCAATATATAAATAGATATTCAAATTTTGGCTTTCTCTTTCTTTCACATACCAGATTCTTGATGAAAATTTCACATCTTTTGAATTCTTCCAGTATGAAATCATCTTCTTATCATTTGAGGCACTTGAAAGATTTGTAGCCATCAGCGCAGGTGGAGTTCATTCACCAATGTTTTTTGAAGATGCACCTTTAAGAGTCTTTGGTCTAGAAAAATTCATAGAAATCTTCTTTGATGCCATTTTCCTGAAAAATAGAAACACATAAATCAGTAAATAACGAAAACATATTAACTTAAATTAACAATGAAAATATATCATAAATTTTTAATTTGTATAATCAGATAATTTAAATTAAAAAAATATTAACACTAAGAAAATCGCTCGCCACCCGGGGGCAGGCGGGCCACCAGGGTGGCGCGAGGGGAGGCTGTGGCAACAACTTCTACCATTTCTCCCCATTTTTTTTTTTTTATGGCGACGAAGGAAAATATGATAAAATGAATATTATGGAATTGTTTTACAGCAGGGTGAATGTGGGATTAATTTGGCTTAGAAAGTATTATAAAAATTAAAAAAAAACATTCAATTGTTTAGTAAATATTATATACTTTAACTATTAAAATAATTAATGTAGAAGTTGTAGTTTACAATTTTAACTTTAATGATTTATTTCATAAAAAAAATTAGTTTACATTTTTCAATAAATTGTAGAATAAAATAATGAAGGGAAATAAATCTAACAAACTTTTTGGAGGGAAATATTTTCGCGAAACTTTTTGGAGGGAAAATTTCATTCTCTAAGCTATATAATATCTTTAGGAGACTCTCCATTTGTATCATTCAACATCTTCTATTTGAAAAGGATGGATTGTCCTGATAGTGAAGTTTCGATTTATACAACATCAACATCTTCATCGCGTAACAACTCTATTCATATTGATGAATATAGCGGGAATTCTTCCACTATGAATAGAAAGTCAATTCTTTCATTTAGTCTTGATCCTAAGGACTATCAGAGCAACACTGATGAAAGAGCGGATGGAGAATTTCAAATAAATAAAGTGTCATAGATTCCACTTAGTCCTAATTCTAAGGACTATGAAAGTAGCAGTGATAATGAGCTTGATGACAAATTTCAAAAGAATGAAGTGTCACGGTGTCCACTTAATCCTAATTCTAAGGACTATGAGAGAAACAGTGATGAAGAGCATGATGGTGAAGTTCAAAAGAATGGAGTGTCACGGTGTCCACTTAGTCCTAATTTTGAGGACGATGAGAGCAGCAATGTTGAAAAGCATGATGATGAATTTCAAAAGAATGAAGTGTCACGGTGTCCACTTAGTCCTAATTCTAATGACTATGAGAGTAGAAATGATGAAGAGCGTGATAACAAATTTCAAAAGAATGGAGTGTCAAAGTGTCCGCTTAGTCCTAATTCTAAGGACTATGAGAGCAGTAGTGATGAAGAGCATGATGATGAATTTCAAAAGTATGGAGTGTCACGATGTCCAGTTAGTCCTAATTCTAAGGACTATAAGAGTAGTAGTGATGAAGAGCGGGATGATGAATTTCAAAAGATTGGAGTGTCATAGTGTCAACTTAGTCCTAATTCTAAGGACTATGAGAGCAACAATGATGAAGAGCGTGATGATGAATTTCAAAAGAATGGAGTGTCACAGTGTCCTCTTAATCCTAATTCTAAGAACTATGAGAGCAGCAGTGATGAAGGACAGGATGATGCACTTAGTCCTAATTCTAATGAGTATAAAGGTAGCAGTGACAAAGGACAAGATGTAGCATCTTCAATAAGTAAACAGTCACATTTTCGACGTAGTCACAATTCTATGGACTATGAGAGCAACACTAACAATGCACATGAGGAAGAATATCCATTAAACATCGAGTCAAATTTTCCATTCAGTCCAAATTCTGAGGAATATGACAGTGGCACTGAAGAAGGGGAAGATGAAGAATATCCTCCAAGTCAGTATTTGAAAAGCACATCTAATCATAGTGTGGATAACATTCCTCTTAATGATGATGAAAATCCTTATACAAATGATGATCCAATGATGGAGATGTTGCCAAGAAATATTGTATCGAGGAGTAGGAGCAGACCTTTTCGTATCAATGCAATATGTTCTAGTTATACAAGGGGTAGAGCAGAATATCTGACAAGAAGAAGTTCTATCAGCGCTCTCATTTCAAGTGAATGTTTCCAAAAAGATTGCTTGAAACATATGGATTTCAAATTTGCATTAGAGAGCAAGAAGAGATATTTGTCAATGAATAAAAGCATGCAAAATTCATATTTAGTTGGGTGCATGCAATCTACATTGTCAGGTTATGATTATCATATTAGGACTTTATTTATCTGTAGAAAATCTTTCAAAATGTTTCATTCGATTGGGAATTTTCGTCTCTCAAGAATTCAAGAAAATTTGGAAAAGGATCCCACATTTTATTCAGAAGTACGTCATAAAAGACAATTTGGGCCATTATCAAATACTGCAATGTCATGGATGAAAGATTTCTTTTCAAAGCATGGAGAGTGTATGCCAAATAGAGAGACAACACATATTCTAGATAATTTTTCAAGACGAGAAATCTACAACTTATACAAAGAATATGCAGAAGGTGCTGAGGGACATGGTCGGTTTATTACATATCAATATTTTGTGAAGGTATGGAAGAAATAATTCAACAATGTCCGTATTCCTAAGAAGACAAGGATGGGGATTTGTAGTACATGTGCTTCTTTTAAATAAAAAAGGGACAAATGTGAAGGGTCAGAAACAGGTAAGCATTCATAACTTTAACTTTTAAAACTGTATAGTCATCAACTATGAAAACATATTTCTTAATGGCTTTCTTTTATGTTGTGTAGATTCAATTGTCAAAGAACTTTAGGAGCATCACGAACAACAAACAAATGAAAGGAAAAAGTTGTACAAGCATCGAAACAAGTGTTATTATAATCCGAATAAATATTTGGGTTTGATAGTTGATGGTATGGACCAGAAGAAAACACTTTTACCACATTTTTTCGCACACCCAAAAATTTACAGGAGGAAAATTTTATTCAGTATCACTTGGTCGGTTGTATGGTCTTCAATGGGAAAATGTTGCCAAGGGTGTACTTCACAACTCGAAATATTCATAATGATGCGTGCTTTCTCATTGTTCTGGTAATCTTCTTGAAGTTTTGTATCTACAATTCGACAACACTTGCCGTGAAAACAAAAATCAGGTTGTTTTTGGATATCTAAACATGCTTTTTGAATTGAGAATTTTTCAAAAGGTAAAGGTTGGTTTCCTTCTTGTTGGGCACACTCATGACCATATTGATCAGATGTTCAGTCGTTTTTCAGTCACATCGAGGAGGAAGGAAGTTGGGAGTTTGCCATCATTAATTGAATGTATTAAGAAATCATACATGCTAGAACTTACTTTTGATGTGTTGGAAGAAACTGTTGACATGCGAAGGTTTATTCTGAGATCATATGGTGAGGGGAAATGCATAGAAAACCTTGATGACATTAGCTTCCAACATCAATTTCGTATCAAAAAAATTGATGGGAAAACACTAATATGGGGCAAGAAGTATTCAACTACTGCAGAATGGGCACCGTCATCAAGTTTGCAATTTTTGGAGTTCATTCTAGATCATCCAATATTTGCATCAAAAATATTGTTATTACAATCAGTTAGTGAAGTTCATAATGCACGCAGAAAAAATAGAGATATAAATTATTCTTATTGCCTAGAAGAAATTAAAAAATGTATTAGATATACATATGAGTACTTTGACATTGCTGATTCAGTTTGGTGGGAGTCATTTTTCAATAATCAAAGTGATATCATTTCAACAACAACAAATGAAGATATACCTTTGAAAAATCCATTTATTTGGCCACAAAATGTGTCGAATGAACATGAGGAAATAAACATTGTTGAACAACAACAATCTCAAGGTATGATTAATTCTTCACAGGTAGAGGAAAGAGAGATGTATATTGGTTTTAGAAGATCTTGTGCACAACGTGAAGCCATGGAAGACCTTTACAGGGGTTCAGTACAGGATATTAAGGAGGGTTGCATGATTGCAGTGCTACCAGATGAAGATCCCAATGGCTATCCATTCTGGGTTGCTAAAGTTATGAAGGCCTTTATAGAAAATGAGGATGTTACAAGTGTTGAAGTACATTGGTATGCCACAAATATATACCCATTAAAGGGTGTGTATAAGCCAGAGATGGTAGTTGACAAAAAAAATGGTGGAAAGAGAAAAAGAAAGGGTACAAATATAAATCGCCGCCGCACAGACATATTAAAATTGGAGGATGTTGACATACTTGTTTATGACTTCAATTTAACAAAGAGAGGAACTCTTCGCTTCAAGACGATAGAGATTCTGAAAAGGTTGTTACCAGAAGGAACAATGTTGAGATGGGAGTTCGCTGAAACCAGTCGTAGACCTAGAAGAAATTTGAAACTTGAAATGGTGGACATGCATGTGGACTCAGATGGGGCACTAGTTGATGAAAGAGAAGAATATGGAACATCTTCGTCAGCATCCAGTCACTCATCTGAAGATGTGAATTTTGATGGTGTGCAAGAAAATATGAGTGATTTTGAATAATTGTTTAAGACAGTTATATAACTCATGTATGCATCTTATCTTGAAATAAAATTTTTGATTTCCATATGGTGTTAAATGAGAAGTTATGAGGCATTTTTATGTTATTGGATTATATGTCTTAATTATGATAATTTTTATTGCTTAAAATATCTACAATGCAACATTAAATTAGAGATATAATGTATGTTTTATTCAATATACAAATAATGACTTTTGAATTCATTTAGTGATGCAATTTGTTCATAATGTCATGGTTTTTTAATTTTATAGTTGAAAAAATTTCAATTTTTTGTATCGAGCATGTTATGGTTGAGAACATGTTGAATTTATACTTAGGAAAGAAAAATGATATTCTACCAAAAACATTAGTGTGCTTTTCTCCTCATAAACAACTTTGTTTGGCACATAAAAATTTGGTTTTACTAGCATTTTTTAAAATTTTTGAAGATTGACCATAAAAGAAATCATCATTCTAGTATCATCACTTTTTCATTTTCAAGCTGTATTTTGCACGAAAATTTCGTTTTCACTGCCATTTTTAAAACATGTTCAAAATTGACCCTAAAAAAAAAACCATTGTTCCAGTATACACACTTTTCGTTTTTAGCACTGTTTTTGATGTTTTTTCGAGGTTTTTTGGCTAGAGTTCCCGTTTCAAAATTTACATTGTTCTTAGATAGAAGCCTTAAGTTAGTGATTGTTTTAGCAATTCTGCTTAGCATAGTTGTTTAATTGGTTAGTTACGTTATGTTGTGAGTTTAGCATTTCATGCTGTCTTCTTCATTACTGTAGTAGAGTAGCTCTCTCTTAGAATAGGTGTTCTCTTCTTCCATCAAAGAATTAAGCTTCTTCTGACCTTATAGAAGTTTGGCTTGGAACCCTTGGGGTTTCTTGCCAGATGAACAACGACAACAGGTAGTACCTTCACTTTTACTTGTGCATATAGCAATACCTAGGCTCATCACTTTTTGGCGTCATTGCCGGGGAGGTGTCTAAGTAGAAGTAATTACTGCTTTCTTCTATTTTCTAGTCTCCAACTTTCTTTTCTTCTACTTCTAATCTTCAATTTTCTTCCATTAGTTTATTTCTCCAAAAGTAATCTAGTAGCTTCCTTTCTTTCATTTATAGAAGTTTGGCTTGGAACCCTTGGGGTTTCTTGCCAGATGAACAGTGACAACAGGTAGTACCTTCACTTTTACTTGTGCATATAGCAATACCTAGGCTCATCAATTTTTGGTGCCGTTGCCGGGGAGGTGTCTAAGTAGAAGTAATTACTACTTTCTTCTATTTTCTAGTCTCCAACTTTCTTTTCTTCTACTTCTAATCTTCAATTTTCTTCCATTATTTTATTTCTCCAAAAGTAATCTAGTAGCTTCCTTTCTTTCATTTGTCATTAGCTTCTTTCCTTTCCATTCTGCAAGTACTTTCTAGCTTTAAAGGAAATCTTACAAAAACCAACCCAAAAACATTTCCTTTCATGCCTCGTAGGAATAGGGACAATTCAGGGAAATTCTTGTCAAATACCCCCACTGTAGCCAACAGTCAACCTTCACTCTTCTTCAGTGATGGTGAATTGGAATACCCTTTAGGTGAGCAACTTTACCTATTTGAGGAACCTAAAGGGGAAGAAGAAGAGGGAGAACCATTCCTATTGAACCAATGGCTGAAAAACGAAATCACAGAGGAAATAGAGGGAGAATTGAGGGTGCCTTCCCCATCAGGGAGACCAATGGGGACACTAAGATGAAGAATATAAGCCCCTCTGCTCTACCTCATTTCCATGGCTTGACCACAGAGGACCCTGACACTTTCCTATTTGAGTTTGCTGTTATATGTCGAACCTGTGACTATACAGATGATGAGAAAAAGTTAAAATTGTTTCCATCTACCCTCAAGGATGCAACATTGCGCTAGTTCATGGGTTTCCCTGGAGATAGAATCACAAATTGGGCTCAGATGCAACATGATTTTAATAATAAATATAGGGACTATTGTAGGTCAAAGGATACTAAAGAAGAGATTTTCAGGATTACCATAGGCTAGGATGAATCCTTAGAAGGCTATGAAGAAAGATTCCAGCTCAGTTACAAAAGGGCCAGGTGCACACTTGACCCTGAGTCACTAAAGCTGGTCCTGCTTAGAGGAGTAAGGGAGGAACTCCTGGATACCTTACATATGATAGAAGGAGGAGATGTTTACTAATTACCCTATGAGGATATTAAGACTATCTTAAGAAACCATTCTAGGGTAGCCAGGAAAATGTGTAGGAGTAGTCAACCTATGGCCAGTACATCATCCTCGAACTTATCCATTAAGGGTTAAATTGGAAATATGCTGGAAGATTTCAAAAGTGATATGATACAAACCCTTGTCTTGCAATTGGACACCATGAACATCAAAAGGAAGCAAGAGGAAGCAGATAGAGCCTTGGCCATCTTTTTTCCTAGATGCACTAGGAGACATCCTAGGAACGAATGTCCATTGAATTGTATTAAGAGTTGCTCATCTGTGAAGAAAACTAGTCCACAGACAAGTGCTCTTCTTTAGCTGGACTCAAAGCTGTATATCAAAGAGCTGAAGGGGTCACTGATAAGCTTTGCTACATCAACCAAAGGAGACCTCCTGGGCCTAGACCATACCAATAGGGTATGCAAGGGTCATCCCATGCATATTACAACCCCAACAAAACCATAACTATACCTTCTTGGGGACCCCCTTCTCATCCTTCTTGGTCTACACCCCCTCCTTGGTCCTATGCATCTGAGTATCAATCCGAGCTAGCCAGCCAATTATTTCAACCTTATGTTCAATCACAACATCAATGGAATACCCCACATTAGGGGTGGAGGCCCTAATTCAACAATGTTCCAGCCCTATTGCCTCCACCACTTACCCAACCACAACTCCTGCACTCTCCCCCAACCAAGCAACCCGAGATGCCTGCCTAGCCAAATCTGAACCCAAACAATAGGCAAGCTCAACAAGCATATAATGGAGAGACATCATACCCAACTTATGCTGTAGAAATCTAGGAGATCAACCTAAGATCTGGGAGAATTCTCCCTGATAACCATCCTCCCTCTCCACATGGGGAGGTTGAAGAAGAAAGAGAGGAAAGCAACCTTAAATTAAATCCACCCTTTCCTGAGAGATTAGCCCAACCACTCCAGCCTACCCCAGAAGAAACTGAACTTTTGGGAGAATTGAAAAATCTGTGTAAAGATACCCCTTCTCCAGGAAATCAAAGATGTTCCTATTTACAATAAGTTGATTAAGGAGAAGTGCTTCAAGCATCCGGGAAGAAGAAAAAAGAACGCCCCTACCATTAATGTCATTGGGCAGTTGTCTGACTTAATGCTGGGGCAGGTAATATATCCAAAATATTTGGACGCTGGAAGCCCTGTAGTAGATGTGCACATCAATGGCACTATTGTCCCACACACTCTGATTGATCTTGGGGCTACCATTAATGTGATGACCAAGGACACAATGCTCAATCTCAACCTCCAAGGGTCATTAAGAAAGACCACAACAATTTTGCAACTTACAGACTGTTCCACTGTCACCCCTGAGGGAATTGTGGAGGATGTGATGGTCTCCATCGACTCTTGGGAGTACCCTACAGATTTCCTAGTTCTCCAGCCTAAGGCTAAGCTTACTGGTTACCCTCTCATCCTTGGGAGGCCATGGTTGGCCACAACTAATGCTTACATTATCTGTAGAGCTAGGAATATGATCATCAAGAATGGGCATATGTCCAAACAGTTAGTCTTATACCCTCCCGCTCAACCTACCCTAGAGAATGATTTACCTTTACGGTTAGAGGAGGAGGAAGAAGATGAGGTTTATCCTGCCTAACTTTATGCTTTGGAAGCAACCATAGGAGGAGGGCATAAAGATGAGGATGCCTTAATTGAACACCTGCTCCAAAGTCCAACTCCTAGTTCATTACCATTAGAAGAGGAAGTAAGGGAAACCCAGAGCAATCATCCAGTTGACTTATGCTTGGCCAATTCCAACCCACTTCGTGTCAAAACCATAGAATTTGGCCTAGAGAGAACTTTTAAAATTAACCCATCTCTTTTTGCTTTAGAAGAGGAAAAGCTATGCAACATGTTGAGAGAACACCTAGAAGCCTTCGCTTGGAGTTATAAGGAAATTAAGGGAGTACACCCCTCAATGTGTACTCATCACATATACATCAAAGAAGGTTGCAAGCCAGTTTGACAACCATAAAGGAGGATGAATCCATCTCTTAAAGACATAGTCAAAGAAGAACTGCAAAAACTGCTAGATGCAGGATTCATTTACCCTATCTGAGACAGTGAGTGGGTCTCTCCTTTAGTGTTAGTTCCAAAGAAAAATAGTAAGTGGAGGATTTGTGTTGATTATAGGGAGTTGAACAAAGCCACAAAGAAGGATCATTTTCCCCTACCCTTCATTGACCAAGTGCTAGATGGCCTCGCAGGGAAGAAGTTATTTTCTTTCCTATATGGATTCAGTGGGTACAACCAAATCCAAATCTTCCCAGAAGACCAGGTTAAGACCACATTCACCTGTGCCTTTTGGCCTATGTGATGCTCCTGCCACTTTCCAGAGAGCAGTCTTAAGTATTTTTGCTGAACTAGTACATGATGCAGTGGAAATATATATGGATGAGTTTACACCTTATGGCTGTGATTTCTAAGAAGCCCTGGATAACCTAGGCAAAGTATTACACAAATTCATTGAAGTGAATCTATCTCTCAATCCAGAAAAATGTGAATTCTTAATGACTGAAGGGACTGTGCTAGGTCATTTAATATCTCAGCAAGGACTGCAGGTGGACCCAAACAAAATAGCAATCATCCAAAGGGTCCCACCTCCACAAAAGCAGAGAGATGTCAAAAGTTTCTTAAGGTTAGCTGGATACTACCGGAGGTTCATAAAGGACTTCAACAAGTTGGCCTCTCCTTTGTTCAGGTTGTTGGCCAAAGATTCTGAGTTTATATGGTCAAAGAGCTGTCAAGAGGCCTTAGACATTATAAAGAGTAAGTTAACCACTGCACCAATCCTTAGAGGCCCAAACTAGGCCCTCCCTTTTCATATTCATGCTTATCCCTCACATAAAGCCATAGGAGCAACCTTAGGTCAGGAAGAGGAGAAATTGCCCTATGCCATCTATTTTATCTATAATAACCTGTCAAAGGCTGAGCTCAATTATACTGTGACCAAAAAGGAACTCTTGGTTGTTGTGCATGCATTAAACAAATTTAGGCATTACATTACAAGCTATCAAGCATTTGTGCATACTGATCATGCTACAATCAAATATTTAATGAACAAACCAGATGTGAATGCTAGAATTATAAGATGGTTGCCTTTATTATAGCAGTTTGATCTAACTATTGCTGATAAACCTGGTAAGGAAAATGTTGTTGCTGACTTTTCATCTTGAATGAATCTGCCTGCAGGTGAAGAACGAATGGTGGATGACCAGTTACTAAATGAAAATTTGTTTTCTATTTCAGTTCTCTCCCCATGGTTTTCTAATATAGCAAACTATTTGGTATCAGCACAGTTTCCACCAAACTTGCCCTCCAAAGAAAAGAGCAAGATAGTCAGGAAAAGCGCCCCCTTCACTTGGATTGGGGGCAATTTGTTCAAACTTGGCCCAAATCAAATCTTGAGAAGGTGTGTAAGGAAAGATGAAGTCTTTGACATCCTTATGTCCTATCATTATGGGCCTTGTGGAGGTCACTGTGCAGCAAAGAGGACATCATTCAAAGTGTTGCAAGAAGGCTATTTTTGGCCTACTCTTCATCAGGATGTGAAAAAGTATATTAGTTAGTGTGATCGGTGCTAGAGGATGGGAAAGCCTACTCCAAGAGATGAAATGGCCCTACAACCTCAAGTGGCTTTCAAGCCATTTGACAAGTGGGGCATGGACTTCATTGGGCCTATCAACCCTCCTTCAAAGCAAAAACAACACATCATTGTGTGCACTGATTATTTGACTAAGTGGGTTGAAACCAAGACAATTAAGATAACAACAGAAGAAAAGGTGGCTGAGTTCCTAAGGGAGAATATATTCTACAAATTTGGGTACCCTAGAGAGCTAGTCACAGAAAAAGGCCGCCAGTTTACCTCCAGCATGATTGAAGAACTGCCCAACCATCACAAAATCAAGCATAGGACCTCTAGTCCTTATCATCCACAAGCTAATGGGCAAGTGGAGGTGACCAACAGGGCACTGGAGAACATCTTAACCAAGGTAGTGAGCAGCAGTAGGAAGGATTGGGCAGAAAGACTAGTTGAGGCCACCTGGGCCTATAATACAACATGGAAGACCACCACTAGATTTACATCCTATGAGATGGTCTATGGGAAAAAGGCTTTGCTGTCCATTGAGTTTGAATATAACACATTGAGGATGGCAAGAAAGGTTGTTACGTTTGAATGACTTGGATGAATTCAGAATACAAGCCCTCCTAGATACAAAGATAGTTCAGTGTCAGAGGAAGATTTGGCATGAAAAACACATTAAGGAGAAGCAATTTCAAGAGGGAGACTGGGCATTGTTATATGATTCATGGTATAAATACTTCAAGGGCAAGCTAAGGACAAGATGGCTCAGACCTTATGTGGTGGAAAGATGCCATGACAATGGTTAAGTGAAAATCAGAACTATTGATGAAGAAACCATTCCATTGCTAGTTAATGGACAACGAGTGAAAATGTACAAGTGGTATTGACCAAAAGAAGAGTTCATAGACAATATCAATAAGACAGTGATGATGGTGGAGGAAGTTCCATCTCCTCCCTGATCAGGACACTGAAAAAGAAAAAAGAATAAGGATTTAGGTGAAAACCTCCATGAGGCGCCTGAGTCCCATATTTGGGTTGAAAACCTTGTGAGGCGGCCCAAGGATGAGAAAAAATGAAAAAGAGTTAGAAGATCCCTGGGTGAAAACCTTCCTTGAGGCGCCCAAGGTAGATATCTAGGGTGAAAATCTCTCTGAGGCAGCCTAGGTGTGTTTTTTTTTTAAATATAATAATAAAAGCAACAAAAACATAATAGTTATTTGCAGTGGGTGAGAAAGACAATCAAAGAGCAAAGAAAAGATCCAAAGGGAACCCTGCCTCCTCACATATATTTCATCTCCTCCACTTCGTACCATGCATCTCTCCACCAATTCAATTGTTTTTACTTCATTACTTTAATTTCAGGTAAAGATTGTGTTTTCTATAGAATCACCTCATCTATTACCATCATCCCTGTATCCACACACACTCCTACTCCCTTTGTCCATTCATTACAACATCCTCACAGCACTAGCCAACGACATGATTAAGAAATTCTAAGGGAGACACCAAACATTGCCAAGTGGTAATCCAGGAGCTCCACAGTAGCAGCAGCATCAGATCCAAGAGCTCCACAACAGCAACAACAACATCAGATCTTTAGTCACAAACACCTGCAAAATCTAATAAACCATCAACAAACAGCAGAGGAGGAAGAAAAACGACCATTAGCAGCACCTCTGATATTTGACAACTGTAACATGGCATCAAGACCACAGGTAAGTATCCCACTCACTCACTCATATGCATCATTTGATCAAAATTTGTACATGTTACGAGGTAGTTATTTTATAAGTGAAAAAGTGGCAAAAAGGAAATTCTTTAATAAGTCAAAAGAGAATGCAAGAGTCCATAGATACAATATTGTTATGACAACCATTTGAGAATGCTTGAAGAATTAAGACTTGGGGGAGAAACACTAGTTCACCAAAGACTCAACATACCCTATTTCTTGATGCAATCACTCATAGACTCCAACAACAAAGTAAAGGAAGGAAATTCCCAACAGTTAGTTCACCATGGGTTGATCATGATCCTCACTAAGGATACCCTCCAAAACCTCAGGATCCCTATACAATGGCTTAGTCTTCAGAAACTTACCAGCAAAGGATGAAATCAAAACCCTCACCTATGATGTTAGTCCTTCTGTCAGTGAGGAGGAGGCAAAACAAGAAGAAGAAACTAATACAGAGAAACATGATGAAAGAGAACACAAGGAGGATGATGCTGAAACAGAGGAGGAAACAAAGGAAGAAACTGATGGAGATGAGAAAAACAACAAAAGGAAGAAGATAAGAAAAACAGAGAGGACAACTGTAGGAAAAGGAAAACCAACTAGCATATATGGCCAACCCCTCCTTGGAGGCCATCCAGTGTAGGATGCCAGCTAAATCCTATGCTCTTTACCTCAGAGAACAATGGCTGCAATTTCAGATTAAAACACTAGCACAAAGGGGCACCATGCCATTTCAGGATTGCAGACAGTTTATTGATCTTTGTGATCAAAGTGCACTAGAGGATAGGGCCAAAATGGTTGAGTTTTACTTGCACAATATGGCCCTCATAGACATGAATATTTGGGATCCTAATGCAGAGCTAGGAGATCTATAATTAATGGTCTTGGCATCATGGATGAACCATGAGAAGTCAAGGGCTGCAGAGATGAAAAGAATATTGGCCAGAGAGCAAAATGAACCTCTTTTTCATCAGAGCTGAACAATCAAATCCCATGGCCCTAATCAGCACCCATAATATAATGGAAAATGATCCTCAGCTAGCACCTCAATATCTTGCTGCCCAAGAGCAAGCAATTTCACATTTTGAAAATATGTTTAGGCTACTAAGAGATGATAATACACATGCCTACTAAAGGAAATGGAACACACTGCCACACAGCTTGAAGATTAGAGAATATCACTCCCCTCAAAGGTTGAGAGAGGCACTCAACATGACACCTATGTATAAGCAATCAATGCAAAGGTTGAAGGTCAATTGGATAGGCCTAAAACTCAGTCCACCACTACTCCTAGGGATGCTAGAAGCGAGAAAAGAAGAATAGGAAAAGAGGCAGTGGGAAGAAGTAGAAAGGAAAGCAGGCTTCTATAAATAAGAAGAGGAGACCACAACAAAAGCATGGGGTGTTAGAGAGGCTACCAGAGCCTTGAAGGACATGGACATTGACTAAGTTGCTCAGAGGATGAGAAACACTTTCAGTAGGGGGTGATGATGAGCCTCATCATTAAGTAATTATATGGGCCTTAATTGTCCTTAATTCACCCCCTAGCTTAGTCAAATCAATTATTCCCACAACTTGCTGCATACTTTTGATTATATTTTGTTTATGAGATGAGTTAGAGTTGGATATTTTTCTTTGTGGTCTAGTGTGCATGTAATACAAGAATAAAGGATAAAAACAAGGAACTATGGCAAAGACCTTTATAAAACTAGAATGGGAAAAGGGAGAGTAATTATAGGGGGTAAATCCTCCTCATTTACTACCTCTCCATTTGAATATTCCTCCACCAGCTCGGAGTGCAAACAACCATCACTTTGAAGACTAGAAGACAACTTAGCAAGTGAAAAGGACAGAAACCAATTTTTCTTGAGTTAGAGGACAAGCCTCCCTAATGGGAAGGAAGTTGTTAGAGACTTCAAATGTATAAATAGAGGGGTTTAGGACCTTAGTAGGATTCAAACTTTCATCGTAAAACTCTACTTTATTTCTGAGTGGCAAGAGACTTGTGACAATTTTTCTGTAATCCATGGTTTTCATAATGAGAATAAGTTCTCTTTAAGCCAGCTTTGAGTTAACTCAGAGGGCTGAAGCTCTTGGGTTAGGGCCTGTTGGGTCCCTATAATACTAGTGATTCCCCCATTACTATTGTAGTTGTTTCTCTTATTAATATTGTTGTGCCCCTATTGTCCCCATATTGTTATTACTGTGCCCCATAGAATCCCTCTATTGTTATTTTTGTGCCTTTATATTATTATTGTTAGGTCGACTTGGTTATATTGCGACCCCTTAGACTCCTATATATAGAAAGGAGGTTTTGTCATTTGAATCATCCAATAATTGTTCATTTGTGTAATGTAAAGGAGGTTGCCCCGTCGAAGAGGCTGAATTATAAGGCGTTGATCTATCTTTTCTATCTTTTTGTGAGCTAGTTTCATAACACGGCCCGACCCGAGCAACCAAAGCTCCTCTTTACTGTACATGAATGCTAGCATAATTTCCTTTTTTCATTGTTCATTTGCTTAAGTAGCATAGATTCTTGTTTCTGTTCATTTGTTTAAATAGAGTTATGGTTTTGTTCATCTGCGTTGTGCTTCAGTTTACTTCCATTTATGCCTTCTTTCAGTTCATAGGTCAGCTAGGAGAAAATATCACCATAAGGTTGTGCGCAGGTGTCTCGACCTCATCTCCTCCCTCTAGGACCATGAATTGAGGAAGAGGCCCTTCAACAACCCCAAAAACACAGGTTTCTGGTTCTCGCATGAGCTATGGAGTTTGTCGTTTGATGCAATTACTCGTTCACCCTCATTGTGTTTCTCTGTCATTTTCATTTAAAACCACCTTCAGCATGTTCCTCATGTATCGCTTCCTCATTGTCCGATCACCAACAAACCTTCACAATCACCGTCAAATTCATTATTTTCTTCAACTGTTGCCTCACGTGGAGTCCACCACTTGCTTTATGAGATTTAATCTCCACCCTTGATCTGCCTCGCCTGATCCGACGACTATCACGTCACCTCATCACTTCATGCACTTTAAAACCCCCATCGTCGATCTGCCTCACTTGATCTGATGGTTATCGCTTCACCCAATTGCCAACTAGCTTGGTCGATCTCCACCGTTGATCAGCTCCGCCTGATCCAATAGGTTTCGCGCAATCTCGCGTGGATTAGTGCACGGCTGTTATCCGCCTGAGAGCACGCGAGAAAAGTAGTTTTCTCATGCTACGTGTTGCGTAATTAGGCAAATTGCGTGAAATTTTAAAATACATCTTACAGCCTTGAGGGCACGCAAGAAACTACTTACCGCCTTAGAAAACCACTCCATCATTTCCGCACATTTCTTTTTCCCGCGATACGATCTCTATCATCCATCTCTTGACTTCATCCACGCGATAAGATCTCAATTGTTCATTGCTGTGTTAACCTCGTCCATCCATCTCTTGACTTAATCTTCACGATTAGATCTCGGCCATTCATCTCTTGTTAACTTCATTGTCCATCCACTCACTTAATTCCTCGCGATACAATCTCCGCCATTCATCTGCTTTGTTACCTTGTTCATCCACCCATTCACTTAATTCCTCGCGATACGATATACGCCGTTCATCCTGTTTATTAACCCCATTCACCCATTTATTCGTTTAAGCCTCGTGATAAGATCTCCACCGTCCATATTCTGTTCGTTGATCGATCCAATGGTCCCTATACGCTACTGCGTCCTTACGTCCTCCTTTCATTGATTTCAACCTCCGCTTGCTCTTCTGCTTGAAACCCGATTTAGTCTAAGTTTCTTTACTTACACCTTTTTCTAGTTTAATGTTTTTTTACTTTGCAACTTAGATAGTAGCCTTAGGTTAGTGATTGTTTTAGCAAATCTTCTTAGAATAACTATTTAATTGGTTAGTTAGGTTATGGTGTGAGTTTAACATTTCATGTTGTTTTCTTCATTACTGCAGTAGAGTAGCTCTCTCTTAGAATAGGTGTGCTCTTCTTCGACCAAAGAATTAAGCTTCTTCTAACCCTATAGAAGTATGTCTTGGAACCCTTGGGGTCTCTTTCCAGATGAGCAGTGACAACAGGAAGTACCTTCAATTTTACTTGTGCATATAGCACTGTCACCTCCAAGTTTGTACGAACCCCGAGTTGATAAGTAAAGCTGGTAACCCTAGGAGTTGCAGCATTCTTGTTACAATACCTAGGCTCATCAGTGAGCGGGCGGGGTGCACATCTTGCATTGGTAAATTTGGCATTCATGGCACTTGTGAACAACGAGGATGCAGTCCTTGAAAATGGATGACCAAAAATAACCAGCGCAAAGGATTTTTTGTGCGGTAGCATAGCCAGACATATGACCGCCACATGTCCCAGAATGGCAGTCATTGAGAACTCTCTTAGCCTCCTCGAGAGTAAGACATCAACGAAGAACTGAATCGACCCTGACATGGTATAAAGTATCGCCAATAATACAGTAAGGTTGGGAATGATGCCGAATTCGTCGACGATCATCCTTAGTCAACGCGGACCGGAACGTGGACATTTGGAGATACACGATGATATCACCGTACCACGGGTCAAGGGTGCTGATCAGGAAAAGAGTCTTGTCCGGAAGCTATTCATCTGCACTAGTGGGGAGAGATGTAGAAGGAAGGGAGCAAATCAATTTGATAAAAACTAGTAATTTCTTAGATTTTGCAGTGGTAAATACCAAATCGAATTCTTGTAGGATGACAATCCATTTAGAATACTTGTCCCCCAGTAACTGACGAATCAGGATGTAGGTCATGGGGTTGTATTCAAAAATCATAGTAGTAGTGCGTAAAAGAATGTAGTGTCGAAACTGCTGAACAACTTGAACGGTAGCCAAACCCAACTTCTCGACATGGGCATAACACATTTCGGTGTCGAGGAGATTATGATTAAGATAGTAGATAACATGTTCATTACCTTCGTCATCGTCTTGTATCAATACCATAGAAATGGTGCTAGGGGCTGCAGCTAGGTAAAGCACGTAATCGCATTGATAATGCGGGGGATGTAGCAAAGGAGGATTTGCGAGGATAGCCTTGAGGTCATTAAAAGACTTTTCAACAACCTCATCCCAGACAAAGGGCGTTCCTTGTTTGAGCAACAAGTAAATCCTGAAGCTAGCCCAACATAATTGGGTATGAAATGACAGAGGAAATTTTCCTTTCCCTGTAGGCTCTAGAGTTGGTGCAATGAAGGTGGAGGTGGTAAATTTACAATGGCCTCAACTTTAAGCGGATCAAGGCGAATACTATCCTTGGAAACGATAAAGCCGAGGAGTCGTCTAGATTCAACACAAAAAACACATTTATGCGGGCATTTACGAGAATGAGCGGGAAGGTCATCCGAGTAAGGTTGAACGATGTTGTGAATATCGTGAAATTCATAGGACATCGCCCACTGAAATGTAGCCCCAACATTTTTGAGGCTGAAAAGGAGCTTTTTGTATGCGAAAGTACCCCACGGACAGATAAAAGCTGTCTTTTCTTGATTGGCTAGCGCAATGTTAATCTGGTTGTAACCATAAAAACCGTCCATAAAGGAAAAATTTCACTCCTAGCACATTCATCAATGATCTGATCAATGAAGGGAGTGGGGTAGTTATCCTTAGGACAGGCACGATTGAGATCACGATAAACAACACAAACACAGATCATGCCTTGTTTGTTTTTCATCAGGACAATATTTGACACCGAATCTGTAAGAGGGATCAGATAAATGAATCCAGCTTTGAGAAGTTTTTCAACTTCACCCTTGATAGCGATTGCTTTCCTAGGGTGCACTGGGTGGAGCCGTTGGCGAATGGGCTTCACGTGAGGATAAGTTGGTATTTCATGCACAACGATGCTAGGATCAATGCCAGACATTTCTTCATATGACCATGCAAACACATCACAGAATTCTTGAAACAGACAAGTATAGGTCTTGATCTCATCCGGAGAATAAGTTACCCCGATATGGACATGTTCAACAATACCAGGTTTGACAGAAATATCAATTGGCATCGTTTGGGTAATATTACCAAAATTTCCTTCCGACCATGCTTCATGAGTCAGAATCGGTGTCAGAAGTGAGAGGGAAGGAAACTGAGAAGAGAACTCCTCGAGACTAGTAGACATGACCGTCGGGTGAGGCAGGAACAAGGAACAATGATGAGTATCATTCCAAGGTGGTTCCTCAAGAGACATTACTTCCATGATACTTTTGTCAGCAAGAAAAGTCTCAGCTAAGGGATCAGGATATTCCGAAGCACCAAGCCATGGGGATTGAGAATACGTATCGAGAGAAGTCCTCGAAACAAGAGAATCAGAGGATATAGAACTTGAGGCTGAAACAATTTCCACGTAATTGATTTTGGCAGGACTAAGTGGCATAACCTTGCCCCAAGTATCAACAAGATTTGGCGAAGGTAAGACCCAAGGATCATATTTGAATGAGATCATGTTGATAGAGGCAACATGAGGAGGTGGGAGCAGAAAAATTTCCATCAAGGCATAATCTTTAAAAAGACCTACCCCCACACTCTCATAAGGAGCACCAGTGTGCTTGACATACGAAACATTGCCATTCAAGGAGGAAGAGGCAAAGAAGGACAGTTCATCGACCTTGATGATCTTCCCTTGATGGGGAAAATGAATCACGTGGAATAGGGAGGAGGCTACAACATGCATGGCATGTGTTGAGCCCTGAACTTGCATCTTTCCTATACACTTTCCTAGACTCTTTCCATTCACTTGGACCTCCTAAGCTATCAACATCATTGCATATTAATCATAAAAGAGCATTTAAAGTGGTTTTTTTAACTATGTTTTGTGTCTGCTGTTTGAACTAGATTTTTGCTCATTGAGCTGCGAAATCCTGTCACTTTCCGCAACTGCTTCAACTTTCCGCAGTTGTTTTTGTTAAAGTCTACATTGCAGGTGTCATCAGGCAAAGTGAGCCACATGGGCAAGTTGGAAATGACTTGGACATGGACCGAGTCCTATTGGCTCAGTTGGATTCATCAGGGGAGGCCGTGGTCAACGGTGGTCAAGCGATGGTCAAACAGAAGAGTCCTATGGCAACAAGACTCCGTTTCCAAGCACGTGAAAGATTTTCGTGGCCGTTTCTAAATCTCTAGAGGCACACTAACACCTGTAGGCTACCCACGATGTGAATCAAACAAGCCGTTTTCAATAGATTGCATAATCTCGGCAGCCATGATGCTAAATCCATGGACGCTGTTGTTTATGTGTCCTCTGTCAGCATAGTTTATAGGAAAATAGTTATGTAACCTTTTGTTATAAATAATGCGTTTCTATACGCATAGGAGTTAGTCTTTTGAATATAATTTTGCTGATAAAAAGCCCACTGTGCCGTGACACTAGTTTCATTGTGGTGACTGTGTTTACAAATATATGAGAAGACTCTGTTTCTACATGATTGCGTGAAGCGTAATTCTTGATTGATAGCTGTTGCCCGAGGTTATGCAGAGGGCCCCTGCACACGCCAAGGTTTCGTTTCTTATTGCTGTACAGTTTCATGTTGTGTTTCTTTATGTTTATTGCAAATATGCCATAGTTATTCACTTATGTATATTTCATTTACTATGGTACTAACGCTTCATTCTTGTTCATAATTTTACATGCTTTGTACATTGCTGTTAATGCTGATCAATGTGCATGTTCCAGATTACAGTAGGCCTGGGCATCTACATACATTCCCTTTTGCAAAAACTAGTGGCATGGAATCAGTCTTTCTGTTGACTTGCTTTTCTTAGCTTTTAATTCCAGTTCCGTTTTGTTGATTTCAGTTTAGTTCATTTGCTTCGTGAGACAGTTTAGATATCATATTGCTCAAGTTGTTGATGATTAGCTCCGAAAGCCATAACTTAGACTACCTGGCGAGGGGTCAGACTATGAATTGATGTGATTTGATTTTAGTTTACTTTTTTGCAATTAGATATTAGATTGCTCAAGTTGTTTATGATTACCTCCGAAAGCCATAGCTGGACTAACCGGTGAGGGGTCAGACTATGAATTGATGTGATTTGATTTTAGTTTACTTTTCTGCAATTAGATATCAGATTGCTCAAGTTGTTGATGATTACCTCCGAAAGCCATAGCTGGACTAACTGGCGAGGGGTCAGACTATGAATTGATGTGATTTGATTTTAGTTTTACTTTTCTGCAATTAAATATCAGATTGTTCAAGTTGTTGATGATTACCTCCGAAAGCCATAGCTGGACTAACTGGCGAGGGGTCAAACTATGAATTGATGTAATTTGATTTTAGCTTTACTTTACTTGCAATTTTTGGATTTCTTTGAGTGCAGTAGCTTAATTCATTTCTTTTGTATTTAGACAGCAGCAGGGATAATGGTTTCATGATCAATAGTTCACTGTTTGTTTGATTAGAATAGTGGCACATTTTCATTTTCTTTTAGGAATTAATTTCATCATTAGTATGTTCTAAGACCCTCTGAAGTTTGAAGTTTTGGAAATCATTATAAAGGACATAATTGCCTTGAAAATTTATATCCATACTTGTCTTTTAGAGTAATCTTAAAACTCAGGGATAGAATTTCCATTTCACATTGGGAGATAAACGAAGATAAAAACCCCCAAAACAAAATAAAAAAATAAAAAACGACAAAAAGTAAGAAATAGGTTATCTTGCACATATAGTGTGCCACACTTCAACAGTTTACGACTCCCAGATTGACAATTAATATAGCAATTTAGGACACTCTAAATTGACCAAACAACATGTGTGCAGCTCCGTCCAAGTAAAATATTATAATTGAGATTAGCATCAACAATATCTACCTTGACGTGTACTATCTTTCCCTCCAAAGTAATGGAAAGGTTGGGTAAGACACCAAAGGGTCGCGAATTGCGCTTGTCGAAAGCTTCCAAGGTGTTAGGGGATTGGTTCAAAGTAGGAGAACCAATTTCCTTCCAGTAGGCGACCAACATGATGCAGGTAGAAGCACCTTCATCAATGATACTCCTATGAATTGCTGTCTCATTGATGATTACCTGAATGAGAAAGGAAATTTGATGAGGCAGGCATGGAATGTGGTTCTCTAGATCAAAACATATCAAATTGGAAGTGGTAGGATCAATACCCTCAATAGCTGACAACATGGAATTTCGCTAAGACAGACAACTTTAGAGCACTTCAAGAGCCAACATAACTGATGGCGCCTAAGCCAAATCCTCAACAATATTATAGTGCTGTGTTATATACCTAGGGGGATAATATGGGGTACAAAGGGAGGTACCTAAGGGAATAATGTAATAATGGGATGGGCCATAGTAATAAATAAGGTGGTTAACCCGTATCATGTAAGGGACCACAAGTAGTTAATAATAATGTAATGGGCCCATGGTATTAAATAGATGGTATTGAGGGAACCATGGTAATGACCCATGGTATTGTATGTATGAGGCCTATATAGAGGCTAGAGACTCCACATTGAGGGATGTCAAGGAATATTGTATGAACAGGCATATGGCTTGTGGAGTGCTCTCCTTCCTTAAGGAGTGAATATATGGTGTTTCCCTACCTTAAGGGTTTGATCAATAAAGAAGCATTTCTATCTATTTCTATATTATTATTTCTTGGGTTTATTTGCATTGTCTTATATTTTCATATTAGATCTATAACAAGTGGTATCAGAGCACTTTCTTGGGCAAAGCAGAGAATTTTTTTAATTTTTTGGGTTGGTGAGTTTTCAGATCAGATTTGTACATTTTGGGGAAAAATCTACAAAATATAATTGTATATTTGGATTCTTTGTGAAAAAAAAACCCAAGTTCAAAAAAAAATTTGGCCAAATCGGAGTCCAAATGAAGGAGATATCCTTGATCTAAAAATCAGTGGTGTTGTAGACATTTTTCGGGGTGGCGAGTTTGCAGATCAGATCTATACTTTTTGGTGCAAAATATTCAAAATATAATTGTAGATCTGGATTTTTTGTGAAAAAATACCCGATTTCAAAAAAAAAATCGGCCAAATCAGAGTCGGATGAGGGAGATATTACTAATTTAAAAATCAGTTGGGGTGCAGACATTTTTTCGAGGCAACGAGTTTGTGGCGCAGATCTGGACGTCCTGGTGCAAAATCCATAGAATCTAATTGTAGATCTGGATTCTTTGTGAGAAAATACCCAAGTTCAAAAAAAAAAATCAGTCGAATCAGAGTCCGGATGAGAGAGATATCGCTGATTTAAAAACAATGCTTTTTTCAGAATTTTTTTTGTGATGGTGGACCTAGATCAAAATTTGAGGGACTTGTATAAATTTAATGGCTCTCATCCAGCCAAATGGCTAGCACAAATGATGAAATATTTCACATTGAATTACATCGTAGATGATGCGACTTAGCTGAGTGTGGGAATCATGTACTTGGACCACGAAAGATGGCAATGGTGGCAGTGTCATCAAAAATGCCATCCAAGGACAACTACTTGGCAGATGTTCGCAAAATCTATTTGTGACCACTTTGACCGTAAATCTAATTTTGTGGGTCCTCTTACTAAGCTCACACAGACAGGCACACAACCTAGCAAAGATTTTATTTTTGCAGGAAAGAAGGAAACCAAGAAACCTAAAGGGTTATTTTCTGCTGGTATCTCCTTATTGCAGGTTCATGGATTGATTCAGAAGGAGAAGATCATTGTGTCTATAAATCCTAGTTGCAAGCATAATTTTATCAATGTTAATTTGGCAAAAAAATTGCAAGTTCCAGCAAAACACATTGAAAACACACAGGTTGATGATGAGGATGTTCAAGTTTATAAGGATTTGAAGCTTTCTATGGATAAATATGTGTTGCATGGTGATTTTTATACTTCAGATATGGATGACATGGATGTTGTTTTGGATATTCTTGGATGAAATCGGTGGTACTATCAATATTAATGTGCAGAAGAAATTCCTGAAGCTCTAGTATAAAAAGAAGAAAATTACATTGCAGGATATTTCCATTAAGACCCAAGCAGAGACTATGGAGGCAGAAGCACAAAGCTCTAATGAAACTTACACATCAGATGATGAGCCTTTGATGATCGAAAATCAGACACAAACAGAAGCTGAAGCAGAAAAGGTTACAGGTGATGACACATTAGATGAGGGCTTAGTGGTTGAAGTAATATTGGAAGATAAGACACCACAACAGGCACCACAACATGCACCAGATAACAATCAGGCTCCATCAGGTGGTGAATTAAAGAAAGATACATCGTGAGTTAACACTTCAGCATATCACCACCCACATCACCCCGCAAGAAAACAACCAACAAGATGGCAACAAATTAGCCATAAGGACAACAACCCCTGCATGACAGATAAAGAGGAGCGAAGATCCACCTACTACACATAAACACACAAGCGTTGTCACGGTCAACTTCCATCTCAAGCGAGCGAGGCACCAGCGAGATCGAGGGTTCACCTTTCTCTTGGATGGCTAGATGCACGTGCATGGTACCAGTGGACTACTCTTTTGAGTAGATCTTATTATTTGTGTTCTTCCCATGTTTCGGGGACGAAACATGTTAAGGGGGGTGGAATGTTATAGACTTAGGGAGGATAATATGGGGTACAAAGGGAGGTACCTAAGGGAATAATGTAATAATGGGATGGGCCATAGTATAAATAAGGTGATTAACCCCTATCATGTAAGGGACCACAAGTATTAGTAATAATGTAATGGGCCCATGGTATTAGATAGATGGTATTGAGGGAACCATGGTAATGACCCATGGTATTGTATGTATGAGGCCTATATAGAGGCTGGAGACTCCACATTGAGGGATTTCAAGGAATATTGTATGAACAAGCATATGGCTTGTGGAGTGCTCTCCTTCCTTAAGAAGTGAATGTATGGTGTTGCCCTACCTTAAGGGTTTGATCAATAAAGAAGCATTTCTATCTATTTCTATCTTATTATTTCTTGGGTTTATTTGCATTGTCTTATATTTTCATATCAGATCTATAACATGCCGAGCATCTTGAGCATTGGGATTATACAAGGATTTCCTTAGCACACCTCGAGAAGGTGGTCAAATGGCGAAATCAGGGTTAGGGCGCTCGATATGAAGAGGGCCAGAACTCGGGGGAGAAGAAGAAGGGCTGGCCTCTTTCTCTTTCCTAGCCTTTGGAGCAGGAGTTTGGTAATATTTTGATCTAGTAGCCACATTAATAGGCGTACTCATCATGCACACTTGAGATCTTGAGGAAGCAGATGATTGAGGTTGGTTTACCATTTGTGTCTGATGAGAGGGAAATGACTCTTTGAGGACAGTTGGGGTCCCTTTGACCAAATGACTAACTTCGGACCATCGAGGACAATCCTTAGTATAATGATCCTCCTCGTAAATGAGGCACGGATACTTAGGCTTCCGTTGTGAATAATCACTAGCAGATGACTTGGGAGGACCCTGTTTTGGGGCATCAATTTACCCTTGCATTTTCCTTTCTTCTTACCTTTCGAGAATTTGTTTGCCGTGGTAAACTAGACAGCATGGACCTTTGAGGTGTTACCAAGGCTAGGTGGATTCTGGAAGGAACTAGTGGAAGCAGTGTTTGAGACTGACCTCTGTTTGGAAGAAGATTTGGCAGGGGTCTAGGACACTGAACCAATTACTCCATCAACAAGAGGTGTAGCCGGTGACTTCGATGCCGTGGGATCGGATGATAGCTGCAGAGCATCGGGTAATAACTCATACAAAGTGCCAGATTGAGAATAAACAAGGTCTAAGTACTGGGCACGAGCAATGGCTTGTTCTTCGGTAATGCATCCACCCATAGCTATATCGTGGGCAATTGGAGTGACGAATGACTTAGTAAACCATTCGGTGAGCAACTGATCAGTAATCTCGAATTTGATTAGGCAACGTCTACATCTCCATTCATGGATGTGATCAGAGATGTGTGTCACAATATCTTGCTTAAGCAATGTGAGAAAATAGGTGCTAGTTTCATAGCAAACCGACAGCTGGAAATGCGTGAGAAAATCCAAGGCTAAAGAGTTGAAGTGATGGTAAGTACTTCAAGGAAGCTCAATGTACCACTTGGCTGCAACACCTATGAGGGTTCGTTGGAAAAGATAGAGATGAATAGAATCATCAACGTAGGAATTTGAAGAGCGCCAGAGGTGATATGTCATCACATGGGCTTGAGGATCTTCTTTTTCTTTCCCATCTAACTTAGGACAATCGCTGGGGATGTTGGACGGAACTGGAGGCCAGTATGGCGAATGAAGAATTGGATCATTCATGAGTCAAGACATATCTTGCAACTCTATTGTGGCAAAGAATGGCAATTGAGTTTTAAAAGGCATTGGAGGTCGATAAGCGGGTCCAACCGAAGGAGCTCATCCTTGCTGGTAATAATTTTTGCCCCATAGTGGAGGGTTTGGGCCATATGGAATTTGGTTCTGCCCCCACTGTAGTTACCTTGGTCGAAGGGAGGAATTTGACCTTGAACAACTTAAAACTATCCGGTCATAGGTTACTGATAAGCAACATACAGGTTAAGAGGCTGTTGAGCCTGTTGACCTTGGACATATGGATATTGCACCTGTTGTCCTTGAACATATGGGTTTTGAACCTGTTGCCCCTGAACAAGAGGATTTTGGATTGTTGTCCTTGGAAATAAGGATTGTACACTTGTTGCCCTTGGGCATAGGAATTTTGGACCTGCTTCCCTTGGACAAAAGGAGTCTGGGCCTGTTTCCCTAGGACATTAGGATTTTGGGTCTGCTACTGCAGGACTTGACCCTAGCCTTGCCCTTGTTGATATGTATATAAGGGTTGCTACTGTGCGGGTTTTCCCTGCTGCTGCAAGGATTGACCTTGCGGCTGCAAAGGCTGTCCCTGCGGCTGCAGAGGTTGGCCTTGTGAAGACATAGGCTGGGAGGTTTACAGAGCATACTGCATCTGTTGCGAGGGTTTCCCCTGCAATTGTTGCAGTGGTCCTTGCTGCAGTATCATCTGCCCTTGCTGTTGCATGGACGAACCTTTTTGCAACAAAGGTTTCCCTTGTTGTTGTAGAGGTTGTCCTTACTGTTGCAAGGGTACTTGAATAGTTCCCAGAAAATTTCCGAACTGTATCTCACCATAGCCACCTTGAAAAGTGGATGGGCTAGGCAAAACGTACTGCCTAGACTAAAGGACATAAGGCAGATTGACCATTCCTTGAGAACCATATTGAACTTAAGGAGTTTGGTATTGAACCTGAGCCTCGTAAGGCTACTAATACTGGAAATTTATTGACCCAGACAGACTAATAGGATTTTGAACTTGTTGGTACTGGATATTGCTTGATCCAGCAGGACCAACAAGGTTTTGGATAACACCAGAAGAAGGCTGGTTCATGCAACCATGTGAGCCTGTGAGCTACTCACATTGGTGGTCCCTAACACCATAGAAACACTCATATTCTGCCCCCCAGGCAGTGGCACAACTTGGCCACTTATTGGAGGGATCGAAGAACTGACAGTAACATTCTTCGAGACCGTCGGTTGAACCGAACAAGTGACTGGGATGAACGAGGTAAGAGGGTTCAGAACAATAGGTTGCACTGGGATTGAGGTAACGACCTGTTGGGAGGTCGGGTTTGCAATGAACGAACCTATAGCAGGCATGGCGCTAGACGCCCAAATAGGGTTATGATAAAGTGATGAGGCACTAGGTGTACCTGTGACCATTTGTGCCAAAGTCACATAATTAGGCGATAAATCCTGATACACACTGATGGGAATGCTTCCTGTATAGGGTAAACCTTTAGGAGGAAATTGATGTTCTTCCTCTTTGACAGTGTGTGGAGTAGAAACTTTCGATTCGTCCAGAGAGGAAACTGGAGCATCGCATTCGGGTTCCATAGCTAGGAACAAATAGCGATGAACGACCGAAGATGTACGAGGGGATAATTCCAAAGGAACACTCGGATGATCGTATGGACTGTACGGATGCTGCGGTGATATCAAAACAGGGTCGAACAAAGGATTCAGAGGATATATAACCAGTCCAAGCTGACCGTCAGTAGTTGGCGAACTCTCAGGAGTTTGGACGGGATTGTCCGGAGATTCCAGGCCAATATCAGTAGGTGACCCAGTATCTGAAGTAGGTAGAGGATGAGATGACAAATATTGAATGCTCAGAACAATTTCAAGTTCAACACCTTGGTCCTCGAGTGACTCTGGTAATTCAAAAAAAGGCTCCTTAGAAAATCTTTCAGACGGAGGAGAGGAATAGGAACTAGGTGAACTAGATGATTCAACCACGATGGTCTTGTCTTAGTTAATAGGAAAAGAGAGATAAACTTCAAGGATTTAAAATGTTCTTTAGGGAAAAATCACGATTTGGTCTAGGAAAGACTAACATGAAGTTATAAGATCGTGGGCAATCATTTTTAAGATTTATAAATAAACTGGTGCTCTTTCATATTTTAAGAGTCGAGAAAAAAACAAAGATGAATCTATCACTTTTGATTGGAAAAAAGCTCGAAAGGATGAGCGCTCGAATGATCTTTTAAATCTAATGAGTAAAAAAGATTAAATGACTACTCTGGGTGATAGGTAAAAAGGATTACCAGGCAACCATGATTTGTAGAATACCTCCCAACAAACCGAGAAGTACGGGCAGACAATCTCCCCGAATGCTGTGTTCGGTGTATCATGTTTGCAAGGTGGCAGACTTGACTTCCTATGGATAAAGGATTGTGGCCTAGAGGGGTCTCCCGTTATATACTCAATGGTACAGGGATCACAAATCCGTACTAGCGCTGTCTAGTGCCGAAGCTAACAACAACTACTAGGTTTAAAGATGTCAGAACACGTCTCTAGCCTAGACCTTCTAGATGCGATCGTTAGGTTTCAAATCCGCCTTAGGTTAATTAAGTTCATTTTAAAGTTTATCTTGAATTATGTCTCAGTTTTCAGTACTTAACAATGTGACTCTAAAATCCCTAAATGCAGCTAAATGAGACAATACCCTTTCAATTCGATGAATTTTATACACTAGAGAGGGTAGAAAACACAATCAAATGCAAACAACCAAGCAACCAAAATCAAAATGATTTTTCACTACTTCAATTTTCGAGAAAATAAACTAATGAAAAATACATTCCAATTCCTAATTTCCTAACAAGTACACTCTAACAGTCCTTTCAAAATCAAAGAGAATTCTTTTCTTTTCAAATGCCAATGCAATCCTAGCCTTCAATGATGCTAACTAACATAACATATTGATGCAACAAACTATAATTTTGTACTTTTCATGAAATGACAAATGGATTTCTCATAGAACACTTCAATGAAAAAGTTTCAAGGCAATCGATTCTCAAGCAAATGAAAAACACGAAAATAGAATCTCTTTCATACTAATGACACAACGAATTTACCAAAAACAAGACAAGCAATACGCCAGAAAAGATACATTTAGACAAGAAAACGAAACTCTTCAAACTTGTGTAATGGAGGTCAAAGCCATAGAAGGACCATAAATGAAATACAAGGAGTAAATGCACCAATAACTTGACTCATTGAGTTCACAATCAGCTGAATGGATGATAATCTAGATGCCCTAGTGCGACCAACCATCCAATGACCCAAGAAATCAAGCGAAAAGATTGCAAATCAACAAGCAAATAAACCAAATGAAAAGCTTTCTAGTCAGGGAGAAGACGGTCTAAACAACTTATAGGGTGAAAATCATGAGAGCAAGACACACTGGCCAAGATCTGGGGTGAACCCTAATATTCACTTATAAGCATCGACATGACCACCTAACCGAAAATAAGCACTAGAAGGGGGTCGGTGCAACTGTTTCTCAGCATATTACGCTGATCGGCACGACTGTCAGCGAATTAAGCGCGCCGAGCGAGGATGCAAAGAAAAAAATAATTTTTTTCAAAAGTTAGTACCAGACTTGCTACTATGAATTTCAAACCCAGAGCAGTAAGCAAAGGAAAGTAAACAGAACTAAAGGGAAATGGCGAAATTAGAAAAGTTCACACAAAACCATGAAATTCCAAGCAAACAAACATAACGATTGGTTTCCTAGTGGAGTCGCCAATTTGTGGTGAAGTAAAATTATAAGTGCGAACACAAACAATTCCTCTATCCTGATAGCAGGTCTAGCCACTAACAAGACATTCTATGGAAGATTTCCTTAGGTTAGAACCAATTAAGAGGGCCTACCTCTTAGTACGCTTATCTCGTTTGGTGATGACCTTGCTTGCTCGCTCCAACTATTTCCGTTTCCTTCTTTGAACTCCTGAAAAAAGTAAACAATAGAAAACAACAGCTGTGATAATAGACGAATTGTAATTCAACCTACTTAACAAGTCAAGAAGTATTAAGCCATAAACATGTGAGATGACACATTATGTAAGAAATTAATCGATAGTTGCATATATATTAAAGCAAGAAGAGATTACAACCATTGTCTTGACGTTGTTGTTCTCCTCTAACAAAACCAGGTTCCCACACACTTTCGTTAGCATTCCATGATGGCCTCAACATTTATAGTTTTAAGGCTCTTCCCTTTAGGCTTCACACTAAACCAAATTCACACTTCTCCCTCACACACAACTAGAGAGCTACAACTATGAATAACTTGTTATTTACTCCAAACTTAATTAGCACCAGCACACCAACATTAACACTAGCTTGTGCTTGGGAAAAATGGAGGTTTCTATAGCATGAATGGATGGGAGATGGTTCCTCTTCTCATGGGGAAAGGTCTTATCTCTTGAGGTAGTTCCATCCTTATAGGGGAAATGAGCCAAAACTAACATCCTTGACTCCATACGGCTCAACCATTTACCAAACTTCTGTTACGAAGCTTCTAGAGCTGGAAGCTTCGGCTCCTTATTTAAAAAACTTTCCAAAAGAGGATCGGTGCGACTGAAACAAAGCTCAATCGCTTTGGTCAGTGCTAGGGACAGTGTTAATCCTTGCATATCAGCGTGAGGAGGACAAGGGTCATTAGCGCCGGTCTTGTAAACTGGGAAAAACAGAAGCTTTTGGGAAATGGTGCAAAATGGAATTGTTCCACTCATGAAGAGGGACACAATGGGAGTTTGTTCATGAAGGGAAAGCATGTAGGGTTTACTGTAGAGGTCCTCTAGGATCATGGAACGGGGAGTACAGGGACAGTGACAAAATGATGTGTAAGACATATCAAGGGAAGAATATGATGGAAGTACTAATTTGTGTATCAAGTGTTCCAAAGGAAGCGCAAGGAGCAAGCATGGGATAAAAGATCCCTTAGGCAGAACTAGAAAAACCACTAGCGGGTGAGTTACTCGGCATAAATTAGTAATTTTTTAGAAGATTTCAAAACTGATATTATGAGTACCCTAACTACAAAATTGGATGTATTACAGGTAAAACAAAAAAGGCAGAGATAAAAAAGAATAAATAATCTTTTTCCCTCGTTTCCATCGAAAACATGGTTGTAAAGAAATCCCATTAGATGCAATTGAAAATTGTGCGATTTGTGCGAAAGATCATTCGATCGATCAATGTCCATCCTTACTAGGATTAAAATCTATCTACAAAGAGGCTGGGGAGGAAGCTAATCCGGCATACCTCGTATCTCAATGACGACAATGACAACGAAAATCTCATCCTCTAGGTATGATCCAAGATCCTTCTACATTTTTTACTAATCATTATAATCAATAATAATACCCTGGACTATCTTGGAAAATATCAAAAATACCCTGAATCGTCTTGGCAACATCAACAATACCCTAGAATGTCTTGGCAGAGTCAACAATACTCTGTATCCCCTTGGAAGAACCAACAATATTTTGGACCACCTTAGCAAAGTTTGCAATATCCTTTCCAGTGGACAAATTAGACCACTTAGGAGCCACTTTGGCCTCAAAATTGGCAACACTTTCTTGGTTCAACTAATCAATCTCTAGGATCGTTACCCTAATCACAAAAATTACAGCCATCGCAACAACAACTCCAATTACCCCAAATGCTCCACCTTTGTTACACCCTCAATTTCTCGTACAACCCAATACCAACCCAAATAACAGACCCGTTCAACTCGTAGAGGTAGTAGATACTTCTGATAATTGTCTTGCCCCTCTGGAATGTAATGACATATAATTCAGACTGGGATAGAAAATCTTTATAGAAAAATTTCCAATAATTTCATAACAAAACAAAAAATGAAAATAAAGAGTAGAATCAAACCCAAGCTTAAAATTTTTCATCAGTTGCAACCTATGGTGGATCAGAATAATCTTTGCCACCAACATCAGGTCCATTTTTTGAACCAACTAACCAACAAAATTTGACTAAGGTGACAATTGTTGCTCCACCATACCTAGAAAGATTGACTATAATAAAACAACCAGGATACCCCAAATTTGATTTAGTAGGGGAATTATGAAATCTGTGTGTTCAAATTCCTCTCTTGTAGGTTATTAAAGACATGCCCATTTATGAAAAAATTATTATGGAACTGTGTTTCAAGAAGCCTAAAGACCCTCCCATTATCCATGTAATAGGGAAACTATCTGATTTAATGTTAGGAAAACAGATTCCTATCAAGTATGAAGACCCTGGAATCCTATAGTCATTGTACAAGTGAAGGGTATCAATTTTCTAAATACTTTGGTAGATTTGGGAGTTTATATTAACATTATGGCATTGGATGCATGTTATTTCCTTGGACTACATGAATTAATACCAACCCCCACCATGTTGGAATTAACTAACAGATCTGTAATTAAACAAGAAGGAATTCTTGAATATGTAATTGTTTCGGTGGACTACTATGAATATCTTGCCAATTTCCTAGTTCTTAATATTAAAGACAAGCTGGAAGGACACCCCCTTATACTGGGAAGACCTTGGCTTTCTACTGTCGATGCTTATATTGGATGTTGAACTGAGAATATGATGATTTCCTAGGGAACAACCATTAAGAGTCTTTCTATTTATCCACCCGCTAAACCCAACATAGAATCTGGAAATCCAATGTGGTTCTCTCCTGACTATGAAGAAGAAAAGTTGTGTCCAATCCATACTATTAAAAACACTCTTACATTCAAACTACAAATTGAGGATGACACCATTAACAACTTTATTAGTCAACCTTCTTTAATAGAATATCCAACTTGTCAAATACTTGAAGTTGTATTGGATAATGAATCTCAAGATAACCTGATGGAAGAGTCCACTAATGATCATATCCCCACATTAGTTGTTCACAATAACATTCCAGTTGAAATTGAACCAAGTAAAACACTAAACATTAATTCCAATCTTACCAGTTCTAAGCAAAAACGATTAACACAAATCCTCCAAAAACATAAACAAGCTTTTTCTTAGGATTACACAGATATGAAGGGCATTGATCTAAAACTATGTACACACTGTATTTATATAGAGAAAGATGCTCGTCCTATTTGCCAACCTCAAACAAGACCGAATCCACACATTAAAGATATAGTTAAACAAGAACTTCAAAACTTACTTGATGTCAATTTTATATATTTTATATCAGACAGTCAATGATCTGAATTGGATCCTTAAACATTTCCATGACTGTTTCAAATTATGTCAGTCTTCAAAATCTTATGAATAACGAGCTTATTAGAAATGACCTTTGGATAATGGCAATTTGTGGCCAGCACAGAACAACGAGGACCCTCGGTCAAAGCGCGCCGACCATTGGTCCATGGAGACCGCGCATGAACGAAAATTGGCAATCGGAAGCCCAGATCCAAAAATAGAGGCGTTTTCTGAGTGCTAATCGCGTATCGCAGGGCAAAACTCTCAGTGAAGGAAAGCCTCGAGCACTCGGTCACAAGGAAAACAGGAAACCGTGCGGAAACCGTCAGAAGGCGGCTCCCGCTCCCAAAACCGGCAGGATATCACGTGCACTTCTAGTGGTAAGCGGGTTTGACTGAATTCGGCGCGATTCCACACACCGAGTGACACGCGTCCAGCGAATGAGAAAGAAAATTGCTTACATCGCGTGAGTAACGGTCGAGCAAATTACCCGCGCGATATAGACGGAGACCGTAGGATCTGGAGGCTCCAGATCAACGGTGGAGAATCAACCCGATGGAACACTGGATTTGATGGGAATAGACTGAGGTACATGAGATTTGGGGTCTGACATGACCGATGAGTTGGCAGAGGAATCAGCTTCACGGGCAATCTTGGAGTAGTGGAAATAACGACCGTTCAAAGAGAACTGACACTCAGTTCGTGGGGAAACAGGTGGCCACCTCTCTGTGAGGCATTACACGACGATGATGACGCAGAGCAGGGGGATTCCAACCGATAGGGGTAGGTGATCCAGAGAGCTGGGAAGCGGAAACAAATAGTCAGGGAGCAGATTGGCTTTAAGACATGAACAGATAAAGAGCAGAGGGGATAGAAGTGGAGAAAGAAGTGAATTGCAGAGAATAGAGAATCTGAGCTGACCTGCAGAGAAAAGGCAGCATCGAGCAGACAAAATAGAGAGAGTTTGAGAGTCTGTGAACCCCAGAGAAGGCTTGAGAGGCTCAAGCAACTCCTCGGTGTATTCCTGTCGGGTATTGAGTGCCAAATTGGACTCATAACATTGAGACCAGTTGAGGTTGAGATTCAGTAAGGGGAGTCTGTGTACTCTAGAGACTTGGGGGGGATCTAAGTACAATCCTATTGATCATTCTCTGTTAAGTGAGACTCAAATGGAGCTCCTTATTGTAAATTCTCTGCTTTAAGACACAATAGAAAGGCCACCACTGAAGGCTGGACCAGGAGACGTAGCCCAGGAGGATTGGGTGAACTCCTTATTAAATTTGTTGTGTTTTTGTATTTTCTTACTGTGTCTCTCTTACTGTTTCAAGTGCCTGTGTATTTCACAATCTTATTGATCTGTTGCTTAAAATAACATAGGCACACCCCAGCACAAAAGTCTGTAATACCTTCATTAATTCACTGAGATCATTCACGAGTGATTTTCAAATCAAGTGGTATCAGTGCTTCTAGGTTGTTTAAGGTTAGACAAGCTTGTGCTAGATTTTGTTGTTGAATGCTAACTAGATCAAAGCTTAAATTAGGAGAAGGAGAGTTGGTTGAAACTAATCTGGAAATTGGAAGAGTCTATTCCAAGAAGAAAATGTCTGTAGAAAATCCCTTGGAATCAGATCCCCAGTTCATGGATAGCTTTATGACCTTGAAGTCAATGGTGGAAGAAATGTATAGGGACTTTAGGAAACATAAAGATGAAGACTCATCAGGTTCCAACCAAGACAAAGGAGTAGAGGAGTCTCTCCTCCATGACCACTCTAAAGGCAAAGGGAAAGAAGAAAATTTTCTCACACCTCCTAATAGCCCTGAAAGTAGAAAGAAGACATCTTTGATTAAATTAGATGTTAAATTTGATTTACCAATATATGATGGAGATTTGAATGCAGAGAAGCTGGATAATTGGATCAGACAAATTGATGTTTATTACAGAGTGCAGAATATCGACTCAGACAAGAGTAAGATTCAGCTGGCTAGCCTACGCCTCGGAGACACTGCCTTGGTATGGTGGGAAGGCAGGACACATCCTGACATGAAGAAACATGGTAAGATTCTTTATGTCTGGAGTGAATTTGTTTCTGTAATCAAAACGCAGTCTATCCACTAGCTTACATGCAGCAAGCCATGATGAGCTGGCAAACTCTTCGCTAATTGAAAGGGCAAAGTATACAAGGTTACACCCAAGAATTTAGGAAAAGAGCTTTGATTCTAGGAATTTCATTAGACTCACTTGAGACTCTGTTGAAGTACATAGGTGGTCTACACAACTACATGAGGCACACCATCCTCATGTTTAATCCCACTAGTATAGATGAGGTATCTGTTCAAGCTACGCATCTAGAAGCTAGAGGAAAGAATGGGAACCCAGAAGTTGGGGGATCATCCAAGCCCATTGCAAGCAAGAATAAGGAGAAAAGAAAACAAAAATGGAAAGAGAGGAAGGCCAACACTGCACAAAAAAGCAAGTCTTCATGCACTCAATATAAGAAGGATGGGCATGATGATGAGCACTGTTGGATTCTGCATCTGGAGCTGAGACATAAGAAGTTCGAAGGAAAGAAGAAGAAGGTTGCTACAACTATTCAGAAAGATTTGGGTCAGACTCAGGAGATGAAACAACCATTGTAGCCATAGGTATAAAAGGTAAAAATTCTGAAGCATCTACTAGTAATTCTGCACAATCTATTAATGATGAAGAAAATGAGAGAAAAATACATGAGCTTTTCCATATTTGAGTTATTTCCAAACATCAAAAGATTGATACTTTGTTTGATAGTGGCTCACAAGTAAATTTAATTTCTGAAGCAATTGTAAAGAAGTTGGGATTACTGACTACACCTCACAAGAAACCATACCCATTAGGTTGGTTAAGTGATAAAGCACAATTACAAGTGACTAGACAATGTAAACTTAAGTTTTCTTTTGGGTCAGCATTTGTAGATGAGGTTGAGTTACATATAGTTCCTTTGGATATATGTGGAATTGTTTTGGGAAGTCCCTACTTGTATGATAGAAAAGCTATTTTCTATAGAGCTGAGAACAAGTATCTACTCGTTAAATATGGAATTGAATACTTTGTATGAGCTCATAAGCTCAAGAATAATTATACTCTCATAAACTCAAGGCAGATGAAACAAATTGTAAATTCATGCAAACAAATCTTACTGATGGTTGTAAAGGAAAAGAAACTTGATAAAACCAATGTATTTGAGGGCTGTGATGCTAAACAACAAGCTGATTTAGAAAAAGTTGTTTCAGAATATGATGTCTTGTTTCAAGAACCTAAAGGTCTGCCACCCAAAAAGGAAATAGTGCATGATATTAATTTGCAACAAGATGCTCCATTGTCTAACATTAGAATGTACAGGCTGTCCGCTTTAGAGAATGCAGAAATCAAGAAGCAGGATGCAGGAGTTGCTCGGGAAGGGGTTCATCATACCTAGAACATCACCATGTGGGTCTCCAATCATTTTGGTAAGAAAGAAAGATGGCTTGTGGAGAATGTGCATTGATTACCGAGCATTGAATAAGATAACGATAAAAAATCGTTATCCCCTTCCTCGCATAGATGATCTATTAGATCAATTGAAAGAAGCTGTTTATTTTTCCAAGTTAGACTTGCATAGTGGATATCATCAGGTCAGAGTTGCAGAACAAGATGCATGGAAGACTGCTTTCAAAACAAAGCAGGGATTGTATGAGTGGCTGGTTATGCCTTTTGGCTTAACTAATTCTCCTGCTACTTTCATGAGAATAATGAATGATGTACTGAGACCTTTTCTTGATGATTTTGTTATTGTATATTTGGATGACATTCTTATATTTAGCAAAACGTGGGAAGAACATTTAAAGCATGTTAAGCAGACACTAGATGTTTTGAAAAGAGAAAAACTTTATGTTAAACTCTCAAAATGTGAATTCGGCAAAACATCTTTGAATTATTTGGGTCATATAGTAGGGGTGGTGAATTGAAGGTAGATCCCTCTAAAGTTGCAGTCATTGTGAACTGGCCTAAACCCAAATTTGCTACAGAAGTGAGAAGCTTCTTAGGAGCAGCACAATATTGGAAAAAGTTAATTTCTAACTTTTCCTTAATCGCAGCTCCCTTACATGCTTTGACAGGATTGAACAAGGTGTTTAAGTGGGGAGGCAAACAATAGAGAGCCTTCGACACCTTGAAAGAAAAGATTAGTACAGCACAAGTACTAGCACTACTTGATCTTCAAAGACCATTTGAAATCCAAACAGATGCCAGTGACTATGCCATGGGAGCAGTGTTGATACAACACATTAAACCCATATGTTATCATTCTGAGACATTTAATTCTGTAGTAGTTAACTATCCCACATATGATAAAGAATTGTATGCATTAGTATAGAGTGTGAAAAAGTGGAAACATTACTTAATGGGAAAAGAGACAGTTATACATACTGATCATCAACCACTTCAATATCTACACTCCCAAACTAAGTTGCAACAATCAAGACACTTTAGATGGATGGGTTTTCTACAATAGTTTCATTTAGTCATTAGATATAAAAAGGGCATACACAATAAAGTTGTAGATATGCTATCTAGACCTATTATAAATGCATCCACTATACTTAAGCATAATTCAGTACTGCATGAGAGCTACATTGAACAAAATGCTCAAGATATCGATTTCAAAGATGTATATGCAACTTTAAGTCAAGGCAAACGAGTAGAAGAATTGGATTATCATGTTAAGGACCGACTCTTGTATCATTGTGGGAAGCTATGAATTCCACAAACTGAAAGAGTAAAGATAATTCGAGAAGCACACACTTCTCTAATATCAGGTCACTTCGGGGTAAGTAAAATGGTTGCCCAACTGCAAAGATTTCGTTATTGGCCAAAAATGAATGAGACAGTTTCTAGATATGTAAGAGGGTGTACCATGTGTGCCAAAAGCAAGCTCAACAATAGAAAACTAGGCTTATACACTCCATTGCCAGTTCCTTCTCATCCTTGGGAAAGTGTTTCCATGGACTTTGTTGGAGGACTGCCTAAATCTAGGAAAGGTCATGACTATTTATATGTTGTTGTGGATAGGTTCAGCAAAATGTGTATTTTGATACCTTGTAATAAGCAAATTACAGCTGAACAAATTGCAAAGTTGTTCTTTCAACATGTATGGGTTCATTTTGGATTACCCACTTCCATTGTATCTGATCGAGACACCTGATTTGGTAGAGTCTGAGGGAATTGATGGACACCAAAATGAAGAAAAGCGCAACCTTTCATCCACAAACAGATAGCCAGATAGAAGTGGTCAACAATACAGTGATCCAGTTGCTTAGAGGCTATTGTAGCAAGCATCCCAAACTTTGGGATGAACATTTGTGTTATGTGCAACATGCTTACAACCGAGCAAAACATTCTTCTACACAGAGATCTCCTTTTGAGACCTATTTCGATTTCACACCAAGGTCTCCCTTGGATTTTGTCTTTGGTAAAGACATAGTAGTTGATGGACACAGTGGTGTGGACAAGGTAACCAATTTCATTGAACAAATCCAAGAGATTCACTAGGTAGTATAGGAACAGTTGGAAAAAAGCCAAGCCAAATACAAGGCAAGGCATGACAAGCATCGGATGGAGCATAATTTCCAAGTTGGTGATCGAGTCTCGTTGTATATCAACAAGGACAGAATGCAAGGTGAAGGTAGAAAGTTAAAGCCAATAAGGTATGGACCTTTCAAGATACTTGAGAAACTTGGTGAGAATGCTTTTCGCCTTGATTTACTAGCTTACATGCACTTCTACTCAGTCGTTAATGCAGACAGCTTGAGACTATTTGAACCTTCATTAATTGACAATCTTGAAGAGAAGAGTCAATTACCTTCTATTGATGATCTGTTACTTGAATATCTCAATGAATTGCAGGAAGACACAGTTCTGGACAGGAAGGTGAGGACGACGTGCCAGGCAGATGTTGAGTACCTCAGGATTGGACTCAAGGGTTCCAAGCCAAGTAGTGCAAAATGGATAGAGATTGGACAAGTGAGACATTTATACCCTCACTTAGTCGATGCTTGAAAACCAACTTTTGGTGGTCCAAAATCTTTTTCAGTGGGAAGGCCGTGATCCGAATTGGATCCTTAAACATTTCCATGATTGTTTCAAATTATGTCATGCTTCAAAATCTTATGAATAATGAGCTTATCAGAAATGACCTCTAGAAAATGGCAATTTGTGGCCAGCATGGAACAACGAGGGCTCTCGGTCAAAGTGCGATGACCGTTGGCCCATGGAGACCGCGCATGAACGCAAATTGGCAATCGGAAGCCCAGATCCAAAAATAGAGGCAGTTTCTGAGCGCTAATCGCGTATCGTAGGGTAAAACTCTCAGTGAAGGAAAGCCCCGAGCGCTCGGTCACGAGGAAAACAGGAAACAGTGTGGAAACCGTCAGAAAGCGGGTCCTGCGCCCAAAACCGGCAGGATATTGCGTGCACTTCGAGCGATATGCGGGTTTGGCTGAATTCAGCGCGATGCCACACATCGGGTGACACGCATCCAACGGATGAGAGAGAAAACCGCTTACATCGCATGAGTAACGGTCAAGCAACTTACCCGCGCGATATAGACGGAGACCGTAGGATTTGGAGGCTCTAGATCAACGACAGAGAATCAACCCGATGGAAGACTAGATATGATGGGGAAATAGACTGAGGTACATGAGATTTGGGGTCTGACATGACCGATGAGTTGGCAGAGGAATCAGTTTCGCGGGCAATCTTGGAGAAATGGAAATAACGACTGTTCAAAGAGAACTGACACTCAGTTCGTGGGGAAACAGGTGGCCACCTCTCTGTGAGGCGTTACACGGCGATGATGACGAAGAGCAGGGGAATTCCAGCGGACAGGGGCAGGTGATCCAGAGAGCCAGGAAGCGGAAACGAACAGTCAGGGAGCAGATTGGCTTTAAGACACGAACAGATAAAGAGTAGACGGGACAAAAGTAGAGAAAGAAGTGAATTGCAAAGAAAAAAGAATCCGAGCTGACTTGCAGAGCAAAGGCAGCATCGAGCAGACAAAACAGAGAGAGTCTGAGAGTCTATGAACTCCAGAGAAGGCTTGAGAGGCTCAAGAAACTCCTTAGTGTATTCCTGTCGGGTATTGAGTGCCAACTTGGAATCATACCACTGAGACCAGTTGAGGTCGAGATTCAGTAAGGGGAGTTTGTGTACTCTAGAGACTTGGGAGGGATCCAAGTACAATCCTACTGATCATTCTCTGTTAAGTGAGACTCAAATGGAGCTCCTTATTGTAAATTCTCTGCTTTAAGAAACTATAGAAAGGTCACCACTGAAGGTTGGACCAGGAGACATAGCCCAGGAGGATTGTGTGAACTCCTTATTAAATTTGTCGTGTTTTTGTATCTGCTTACTGTGTCTCTCTTACTATTTCAAGTGCCTGTGTATTTCGCAATCTTATCGATCCGTTGCTTAAAATAACATAGGAACACCCCAGCACATAAGTCTGTAATACCTTCATTAATTAACTGAGATCATTCACGAGTGATTTTTAGATCAGTCAATGGGTTTCACCACTCATTGTCATCCCTACAAAGAATGAGAAGTGGCAAATTTGTGTAGATTACAGAGAATTGAATAAAGCTATTCAAAAAGGCCACTTCCCTCTTCCATTTATTGATCATTATGCTATTACTAATAAACTGATTACTAACAATAGAGTGACTCACTAGTTTCTTTTGTTGCAGGAATTTGACATCACCATTAAGGAGAGGACAAGAAAGGAAAACCTCGTTGTAGATTTCTTGTCCAAAATTCGCCTGTGAATGACTCATCTGTTGTAGAATACTGATTTCCAGATGAGCATTTATTTATAGTATTTGTTAGAAAACCATGGTATGTTGATATCACCAACTATCTTGCAGCAGGGAAATTACCTTCACATTTGTCTCCTCAAGAAATGAGATAAATCATTTAACATAGTTCTTAGTTTTCCTGGATAGACAATTATCTTTTTTATACATGAGCATATATCCATATTCATAGATGCATAAGGGAAGATAAAATATGTGATATTATTAAGGCCTATCACAATAATCCCTGTGGAGGTCATTTTACCAACCATAGAATGAGACATAAAGTGTTGTAGATGGGTTACTTTTGGTCAAAAATATTTAAGGACGCTAAGAAATATTTTCAAGATTGTGATAACTACCAAAGAATAGGGCATCCTATTCAATATGACAAAATGCCTCTTCAAACGCATATGGTAGTGGAACCATTTGAAAATGGGCTATGGATTTTGTGGGCCCCATTAACCCTCACCCAAATTAGAAGTCTTATATTTTGGTCTGTACCAACTACGTTATAAAGTGGGTGGAGGTGAAATCTCTTTCAAGAGATATAAAGGAGGCAGTGTCATATTTCTTGTTTGAACTCGTCGTTCAGTATGGCTTGCTCGGAGAAATTATCATTGATGGAAGACCACAATTCGCTACTCATAAAATTTCAACAACATTGCAAAAGTATGGCATTAAGCACAAAATTACTTCACCATACCATCCACAACCGAACGACCAAGTTGAGAGAACAAAGAAGGTGTTGGAAAACATTCTAACAAAAACAATGGCTACTAATTGCCGAGACTGGGCTTACAATCTTCCTGAAGCCATATGGGATTGTTGCACTACTTGGCGTAAAACCACACGATTTTCACATTACCAGCTTGTCTATGGTAAAGATCCTATTTTTCCAATTGAGTTTGAGATTAGACTCTTAAGTATGCCCTAGGAGTCAGAGTGGATCTATCCGAAGCACAAAAATAACGCCTAGAGCAACTTAATGAATTAGATGAAATACATCTAGCTACCTTTCAACAAACATCCCTAGTTCAACAACAAAGGGCCAAATGGCATGATCGTTTCATCAAAAGGAAAACTTTTGAAAAAGGTGATTGGGCATTACTATATGATTCCAAATTCCAGGACTTCCTGGGTAAACTTCAAACCATATGGTTATGACCTTATGAGGTAGATGAAGGTATATGATAATGGGATAATGCGCCTTACTACTATAGATGAGTCTAGTGTCTGTTTCCTTGCAAATGGTCATCAATTGCACTTATATCATCAACCAATCATGAGGGAGTATTTTCTCAACAAGGTCATAGATGAAAAATTTGAAAATTGTAAGTGGCTAAGGGGATGACCCCACACCCACGTTTGGGTAAAATTCTTTCTTTTTATTTATTTATTAATTACAAAAAAAGAGAAAACATATTGTTTACTTTTATTTTGGCTGCTTTGTTTATTTTTTCTTTCATTTCGTTTATGTATATATTTATTTTTACATAGTTTATTTTATCTTAAGTCACAACTGCCGCAACCTCAAGTTACAATAGCTGTAACCTCAAGCCATAACTAATGTTCCCTTGTGCAAATTTGAATAAGTTTATTTCCTTTGTATATTTTAACAAGACTTGTAAGGTATAAAGATTTTTTGATCCCCTATCATTTTGAAAGTGACTACGATTGATTGAAAAGCTCACCCTTTTCCTCCCACCATACAGTTCACTATCCCGGAGATTAGTTGGGGGGAGAGGGTTGTGGTATCATTTTTTAACTTCTAATATTTGAGTGGTCATATTCTCATTCTAGTTATTCTTTTTAAGTACCATTTTCAAGAAATTTATACAGATACCTATTAAAATAGCATTATTGGCATAACTTTCTATACATGACCATTCCCATGAGTATTTCCACTAAAATTCAACAACACCATTAGCATTAATGATTGGATAGAAGTTTTGTGTTATTCTCTAAAACACTCCATCTTACTTCACATTAAAGCAACCATGACAAAAGGCACCATGGTGAAAGATGTACCCAAGAACCCAACTTAAGAAGTGACGTAATGTGATTAATAATTGAACTCTTAGATCACCCATCTCCCACAAAGTTAAAATATTAAATATGTAAAATCCTCAGAAGAAAATTGGAAATACAGAAAACTTATCGGGGTACTGAACAAGCCTATTGGAAGTGGGACCATGCTTGTATGGTACAAAGGCAAACCTGTTGGGGTACTGAAAAAGCCTTTTAGAAGTGGGGTTATGTCGGGTAAAAATGAGAAATAAAATATATTAGCACAATATGACTCACTTTAGGACGAGCCTTGGTCACATTCAACCATAATTAGCCCTATAGTCAGAGTTAAGGAAAATAAACCCCATACTTTGGCTTTTGGAGAATGGCTCAAAGTTTCTTATAAACATAATGCTTTGATGTTCTTATTTCGGATATATGGGAACACTATGGAATGTGGGACCCTTATAAAATTTCTCACTTTTCTTACATAAATGAGATTTACCATAATCTTGTTATGGTAAAGGGAAAAATCTTTATTAACTTAGCAATGATTGAATATACCATTTGCATATTTATCTTTTGTTTTCTCATTAAAGTTTATGCACCCTCACTTTTCAGTTATAATCATGTCACTGTCTTTATAACGAGGCCATAAAGCTCATTAATCTTTAATCCAAGTCTTAAATACCTTAAAAATGCAATTTATTATATGAATGCTGAGCTTTTGGTGGTGGTCGCATCATTGTCTTGTGTGGTAAGACTATATGAAGGCTACAAATTCTATCTCTACATCATTATTCAAAATGATTGGTTAAGTGAATCCATTTCTCTTTGCTACATCCAATTTGAATGTTGATCGAGGATGGTTGTTAAACTAGTTGGGGGGGGGGGGGGGGGGGGTGGAGGTGTGTTATCATAATCCTACTCATTACCTTGTTGTACCAATTCACATGCTTCACCATCATTCAAGTGCAGTTACTTCAACTATGTCATGAAAGCCAAGAAAATATCCATATCAACTTCGACATTTTGTAGAGTTGTTAGTCATCTTCGAGGAACAAAGTTAGCCATAGTCACAATATCGGGGGTAAACCAATCCAATATGAGCCAAACCAGCTGCAAACTAAAAAGGAGGCATGCTGAATTTTACAGCGCACCCGGTGGGTGTGCTATTTCAAAAAGATACAAGGCTTTGATAAGGAGATTGCATTGGAATTCATGCAAAATTTGGATGATGGAATGACAATGGTAAAATATTTATAGGATCAAGTAATTGAGGAGGCCATAGCTAGTGTCACATGATTAATAGCACAGGAAGAAAAATGGTATGAACCACATACCTCACTACAATATGCAACTCAATTATTCCTAGAAGAAGGTGAAGAATTGGTTAAAAAGGGAAAGGTTACAACCCCAACTCACTTACAAATCCATGGAAGGAGGTTGTGGAAATAATCCAAAAATATATAACATGTGATCACAAATTTGATGTAGCTAGAGCTTGCCACCTAAAATTGATGGCACACTTAAAACAAAAGGTATATCTCAATATCCCTTTATTTTTAAAATCTATTTTGCATGAAACTACACAATGAGTTAAGCGAGATAAAGAACCCTTTACAGTCATGAGCCACCATGAACTGATTAAGATCTTAGTTGTAAGAAGCTTATGAAAAAACCAAAAAACTTGGGAGAGTTTTATTGGGATGAATGAAGAAGTGATGGATGAACACAACCATAATGAGGAAATCTCTCTGGATAATCTAAACAACTATGAGGAAGCCCCTCTGGAGAATACCTCAAAAAACCCTGAGATTCTAGTTGGAAGTGAAAACCTTGAGATTCCAGTTGGAAATGAAAACCATGAGGTCATAGTTTAAAGGGAAAACTTTGAAGTTCTAGTTGAAACTGATATTATAGTTGAAAGAGAAAATTTTGAAACTAATGCTGGAGGAGATGATAAGGAGAATTCAACTAATAGTATGTGACCTAAGCAATCGAACTATTCACCAAACAAAGAAGAAGTTGAAGGAGGAAATCCTATAAGGCAAGAAGAGCAAACTATTGAAGCACCAGAAGCTCTTCAACCTGAAACCCTTCAGTTAGAAAGACTTTAGTTGGAAGTTCTTAAACTAAAAAATCTCCATTCCGAGACCACTCATTCAGAAACCCTCCGATCAGAAATACCTCAATCAAGATGTTTGACACCTGAATTTCCTTAACCAGAATATTTACAAGTTGAAGTCCTTTAATTAGAAACCCCTATTACTAAAGAACATAGTAGGGTAGAAAACCAAATAACATCATTTTCCCTACCTTACCTAGGGGAAGGAGAAATCCTGCCTGACCAGCTAAACTATTAGGAGAAAAAAACTCATCTCCTATTGTATCTCCAGGAAGACCAACTACCTCTATGGGTGAAGTAGATTTGACTGAAGAATATTTTGGTGAGAAAGAGGAAGTTACTTTGAATTGAGGCGCTTAGGAGCAAATAGAAACAACAATGACCTTAGGTGAATTGGGGAAGGAAGGAATAATTATAGGGTTGCAATTTAAGGGACATGAGATAGATTCAGAAGTACAAAACCCTGAGAAAAGTCCATAAATCACAGGAGATGGAAGTGGATGCAAAAGAAAAAAACTTTATAGAAGCACAAAAATCGAGAGAGATGGAAGGTCAAGTTGAGCCTATGGATGTTGAAGAGGGAAAACCCATTGTGGCTCAAGACCCTCCTATTGATTCTTCAACCATTGTGGCTCACGACCATTCTGTCGATTCTTTAACCACTTTAGTTCAAAACACTCATGTTGATTTTTCATAAACTATAACTCAAGTCCCTTATGTTAATTCTTCAGTAGCCGTAGCTAAAGTCTCTCCTACTGTCCCTACAACAACACCTTCTCAAGACCATAAAAAAAAATCTAGAGATCCTGTAATCAGAAGAGAAGCAAAGAAGAAAATAATTTTGTTTAGAAGAGTTGTGAAGTTGAGAAAAGAAAATGCCATTTTAAGGAAGAAGGTACAAGAATTGGGGAGACTATTGGCAATTTGGAAACAACATCAAGCCATTCAAAAGAGGAAGGTTGAGAGACAACATAGAGGTAGTAAAAAGAGGAAAGTGTTGAATGCCAGACTATAGAAATATAGACTAAGGAGATAATCTTGACTGAGATTAGAGATCAAATGGAAAATTTACCCCCATATCCACCATTGACGGAAGTTAAGGAGGATTGTGGTTGAACACCAAAAGGATACAATACCTCAAAGCCAACATTAGAAATTGATCAAGCAATTACGATAATTGACAAATGTAGAGTTAAAGACAATTGTGGAACTAGAAGTTGCCCAAGCAAAATTGGGAAGTTGCATGTTCAAGTTCAAAAGTTGATTCTGGAAAAGAATTAATTTTGCTTTATGATTATAGTCATCATGGCTTGTAGGGATCCAAGTTGTAATTGTGATTTTTTTTAGTAGAACAATGTTTGATGATTTTTTAGGTCACTATAATACTAGTGTAGCCCCCATAGAAGCCCAATATTGTTATTGTTGTGCCCTTACATTATTATTATTATTATGTAGGCTCTAGTTATATTATGACCGCTTATACTCCTATATATACCACGAAGGTCTTGTCATTTGAATCATCCAAGAATTGTTCATTTATGTGATGTAAAATGAGGTTGTCCCCTTGAAGATGCTTATTTTCAAGTTATTGATCTGTATTTTCTTCTGTTTTTGTGATAAGATTGCTTAATATTTGGTATCAGAGCTTTGGATTCTAGGGTTTCGCTTCTTCAATCAAGCCATCTTGGCATTTTCGCTATAATTTTTTTTCTACGAGGCTTCAGAAGTTGAATTTTTTATCACGTGGAGATCAAATCTTGGTGTACTTCTGTAAAAAATTCAGATGTTGGTTCACTATATTTTATGAGATATGGTCCGAAAAAGTTAGGGTTTATGCATGCTCTAGAATTCTGTCTCAAACAAATGTCTTAGGAAAATCACCAAAAATTTTGTTTCCAACATCCAAATTGAATTTCATAAAAAATGTCTGAAAGTGCACGTACTGTAGTTTCTTGGATATCATTTTTAGGTCTGAAGGATGGAACAGTAACACCTCGCATTCCGTACAAGTTTGCTATACTGAGCTAGTCCATAATCAAGTCATTGTGGGAGACTTAACATAATGTTGATGGTGTTGGACCTACCAACATGTCAAGGGGATCTCCCCAGTAAGAAGTCCCAATTAGACCTCAGATCATTTGGTGTAGGGGTCATAGCAGTGGGTTGTAAGGTAATGCCTTGACCACGATGTCACATAGAGGCAAGTAAGATAACTCTGTTAGTAGCAAGAGTGTGACTTATCCAGTGAGTCAAGGAATGAGTATGAGAGGTTCCAACAATTCAAAGGGAGAGGAAAGTGAAGGTGAGTTCTAGGTTGAAAGGGATCAGTCCCAACTTGGCTAGGACCACACAACACAAACGACATGCACAACTTTCGGTAGAGCAGTCGACATGGATGTGGCAATCCCAACATACAAGTTAAGATAACACGAACAACACTCATGGATCAGTCCGAGACAAGTGTGACGGTTGATATAACAAGGTTTAGAGAAAGGTCTGCCTGGTGTCCGGCAAAGCAGTCGACATGGACGGTGACAACATTAACAACATATGCAACACATTAACAACAAGATTCATATAATTGCATGTGAATCAGTGCATACACAAGTACGTAAGTTAAACAACATATCTCATTAAGGCAACAGGAGGAGTTCAACTACAATAACATCACATGCATGAAAATGTGATGGCTTTTATTATATAAAGAAGTGTAAGTCACAATCATAAAATACACCATGTAAACCTGCTAGCCCTATCAGTAGAACGTTATAGCCACATCCGCTTGCTCCTCCAAAGAGATGTATTAGCTCCGTGCAATGGAGAAGCTAAGGTGTGTTACAATATTGTCCAAGCCTTCTTCAAGATAGTCTTAGTAGAAGTTTGGTTGACCAAAAGCCCATACAATGAGTTATGAGGGACTATTTATAGCAAAGGGTGGGGTGACTCTTGACATTCCCCTTTGTGTCATTTCAACTACCCTCATGACTCTTCACCTACTCTATGACTATTACATCCAACTGTTGACACTTGACTTACACTTGACATGACTCAACATTACAATGCACATGTACTCATGTGAGACAACATGGCTTGAGCAAGCCTTGCAAGAAATCACTCACACTCGGTCTGCTGTGGTGAGACCAACTCTTTGACATGCTTGTGATGGTGAAGCTGGTGAGCTAATGCCAAGCTTGGTTGTCTGTGATGGTGTGCGTGCACCTCATGGTGACATCTTGCTGAAGTGAACTCTTGCCTCCGTTGCAACGGGTGCATTGGTTTGGCCTCTTCATCCAACTCGTCTACTAACATTCACATGGTCTTCTTGGGTACAGTTGAACTGACAACACACTGATGCATAGTGTCCATGCTGATCTTCAAGTGTGTGTTGGTGGTCATGCACATCAACTTGCCAAAGTGCATGTTCATCCCCAGTTGGACTTGTTTCTTGTCTTCGCCTTGGTGAGTGTGTTGAATTGAATGCGTGCACTCAATGACATGCATGTTGCTGGATCCTTTGCATGCGATCAACAACACTGCTCACCATGTTTTCTATGTGTCCACTGCTGGGATGGATCCTTAACTTGTATTTGTGCAATTTCATCGGTGAGTACATGTTGCGCCCACTATTGTTCCTGTTCCTGCTGCAACTCATTGGATAGCCTCTGCAGCTTCATGTTCTGCCTAAGTTGTTGCTTCAACACATGAAACTCCTTCTTTATTCCATCTTCTGCCTTCATGCGATCTTCATGTCACACCGTCACTTCATAGTCCGAGTCTCCAAATTTGCTTTCATTATCAGTGCATCTACTTGATCTTGCAACTTTGCTCTGCCTCTATGTTGTCAACAACCTTCCTCTTGCATCTGCTGCATTCGCTGCATTTGGTATGCTTCCTTCAATTGCTGTTCATGATGATGCTCACTATGATGCTATTGCTTGATGTCCTTGTCTATGAACAACTTGATGTCTTCGTGAGTAGGTAAGCCCATGTACACTTGATCGACTACATCCCCAAGCGTGCTCTGAACGGTGTCTTCATCTCTGCTCTCTTGGAAACCATTGTGCTTGTATTGCTGAGAGGCAGATGAACACCTGTGATACCTGGAGACATGGCAACACTCATAGCAAGCAATCTATCAGTCGAAAACCAAAATGAACATGAGAGCTGACATGCAACATACCTAGGTGAATGATCGTGAAGGTTGTGCAATTTCGACCGAGAGATCGGGAGATCGAATGCCAAGATTGCATAAGGCACAGTCTGGGCTGTTGGAAGACTAAATGACTACTGGAGCTGCAAAATGCGTAATCTAGTTGGGCAGTTGGCTGCTGAGACCGTGCAATGCGCGATTCCAGCTGGGAAAGCCTACTGGCCCAAGTACAGATTTGCTCAATTTTTGGGCCAAGCAACCACTAACCTCCAAAAATGCACAGTTTAGTCCAAGAGCCCAGTGCTGGGCGAGAATGCACAAATATGGAGAGGAAGGTGAGCCTTCTCCAGATTGCGTAATGCAGCCTTGGTGAAGGTAAGTCGATGAAATGCATGGTGACACTAAGTGATAGCATAATTGATAAATAATGCATGCAAAACATGAATGGAAGATTGAGAAAATAGATCAACATGCATGTGGGTGAGGTCATTTTCTGGTTGGGCGAACGTCTATGCAAAACAGTTTCATGCATGCAACAACAATGAGATAGCAACGAAAATTCAAACAGAGCTAGGACAAGCTAGAATATATGTAAATGAAAACAAGTGTTCAAAGAAATCAAGAAAACAATACTCATACAAGTGAAAACCCAAAAAGCAACAGAAATGCAGCACAAGGCATGGGAAGCGAGCTTACCCCAAAATAGCTGAGCTGAATGTGCCAACTGCTCCTAGATGTGATGTGGGATGTCAGAGCTACAAGGTTGATGTGAGGAATGAGCTTTGCAACATCCGTTGATGAGTTTTGATAACATCGAGGTTGTGACGCGCATGCCACAAATCTAGGGGAAGTGACACTTGGAGGGAGGTTTCTGAATTTTTCCTTGCATGTAACCTCCAACTACTAAACATAGATCCCTAAAACAAGGGATGCCTTTGCATGCTGCCTTGGGAGAAGCAGTCTATGCATGCAAGTCTGTTTTGCTCGATCCCAGAGGGAACCGGTCAACTCAACTGCACATGCAAGTGACTGCTCTATTGCTAGAGAAAAATGCGCATTCCTGACTATCAACTGGGCTAAATTCCCAAGGGGATTGCGCAGTTTCTAGGCCCAGCATCTGACTACTGCCTAGATTTGCACAAATCCTGGGCTGAAATGCATGTTGTTGGGAAAAATTGCGCAATCCCTGTTGGGAGGGTTGGCTGGAAAGATTGCGCAATCTAGGAGACCAACATGCTGTCAGAGGGAATTGCACAATTCCTGTTGGGAAAGGCTGGTTTCCCTCCAGAAATGTGCAAATTTCATTGGTAAGCTGCTCAGCCTGTAGCTAGACCATGTCTAGATGAGCAGCTTATGAAGGGAAAAGATCAAACTGTGATCGACAGGTTGCCTTTGAGCAAGAAAGACACTAAAGCTTGAGGACTTGACGAAGCAAGGCAAGCTGCTGTGAAGGTTGGTAGGGAGGCTCCAAAATAGGCTAAGGAAAAATTTTGGAGGGTGGTTGTAGCCGCTACAACACTTGGCGACACACTGGTAGAATTCCAGCTCTCTGCATAGACCTTGTTTGTGAAAAGCAAGTCTAACACCTCCAGAAGTATTGTTCAATTCTTAGCTCATCTTGGTTTCACACTAACTTGATTGTAAGATGTAGCATCTGCCAAGCCCTTGGTCGATTGACACACATTCCAAGCCAAGGCAACACAGTTGTTTCGATTGGGGTTGAGGGGTATATAGGTGCACAAGCAGTATAGTCGTGAAAGTCTTAGTTTCATCTCTATTGTTGCTCCACTGCTAGCAGGCCTAGACAGTGCCCCGGTGGAGTCACATATGAAGACAAGCATGGCTCCACTGCTAATGAGCCTGGTTGGTACCCCGGCAAAGTTACTTGCATCACCTCCCTGCACAAGAAGCCTTTCTCTTCTTTCTCCTTATTCATTTTTCATTTTTTCATTTTTACTGTGCATAGCACTTATTCATTTCAGAGGTGGAAGAGGGATCCTGACTTATTGAGAGCAGAGGAGGTTGTTCCAACAGAGAGGTAGTTTATTATATCTCTGACGTGCCTATTAAGGTTTTCCCCCTCACCTTACTCTACTTGACTGAGCTGAAAAATGTTAACCCAAAAACAATCGACTAGAGAAGGTGACAATAATTAGCGTGCAAGCATTGTGTTTACACCAAGGGTCACTTCGAAGAGTACATATTTTCCTTCGATGTATCATGGACTAACAGTAACAAGTTCATCATACCAAGGCAAGATGACAGATAGCCAAGTAGCGATAGTTGTACAAACCCTCTTGTACTTTACCCAGCTCGTTTCATGAGTCACACATGGTTTCATGCAAACTAACCTACGAATAAACAAAACAAACAACAAAGCAAAGCAAGAGCAGAAGTAAAAGTGAAAGCAAAACAAGTAAGCAAACAATCAAGCACACAAACAAGCAAGCAAATCATGTAAGAAAACAAGCATGCAAGCAAACAACTGAAAACAAACACTACCCCTACTCCTATACTAACAATGCATGGGCATGATCATGTGAAGTGATACTTCCAATGCAGCCACTGCACATTGGTACACCCATGTGGGTGAAGGCTTGGTCCACGAGTAACCCAGTTGTGCGAATCAACATACAAGAATGATATGACAGTGAAGATAGCCACACTTCGTGTTTCAAAGTGCCCATGGGACATGAGTGAGTGCATGTGCATGACGGATAGTCTGTGGACTTATCATGGTGCTGTGTGACACTACGTGCAACTTGTAGGTTTTAACCTCGTACAAAAATTAACTGTATACGAATTCTAAAAACACAGAAAATAAACAATGTGAGGGCATAACACATAAAACAAATATACACAGATATTTTCCCCTGGATCCCAAAACCAGGACTACCAGATTGATTTTTCATTATGTTCCTTCCAATGTTACAATACATATATATACACACCGAAGCATCCAATACCATGGACCAAAAACCATCGCGCCCAAAACCATGTGCGAAAACCATGCACAGAACCATAGGTAGGTTCACCCACCTAATATAGGTTCCCAAAAATTTTCATGGGAAGAATATAACACAACCCAACATTCTCCCACTTGTTGTTTTCTTTCCACAGGGGGCCACATGGAGAGCTTAGTCATTTATCCAGCCCTGCAATGCCCATTATTTATCTACAGCAAGAGAACTTCTCAGAGCTCACAAATTTTGTCAATGCATCTGTAGTATTCTTCAAAGTGTCCACCTTTACTAGCAACACCTTTTTTTATTCTATCATATCCCTCACAAAGTGATACTGAACATCAATGTGCTTTGTCTTTGAATTCTAAGCAGGGTTCTTTGCCAAGAAAATTGCACTTTGGCTGTCACAGTCTATCCTTATATCTCCCTGTACTAACCCCATACTTGAACACAATCTATGCAACCAAACTGATTCCTTGCTTGCATGAGTGGTTGCCATGTATTCTCCCTTTGTAGTTGGTAGTGCCAGTACAGATTGTTTCTTACTCATCCAACTGACTGCACCTCCAAATAGGTAAAACATATACCCACTTGTAGATATTCTCTGATCCAGATCTCCAGCTCAGTCTGCATCAGCAAAGCCATGAATATCCAACACTCTGTCCAATCTTGGTCTTCCTTGGTAGCACAAACCATAATCACTAGTGCCACACAAATACCTGAAAACCCACTTCACTGTTGTCCAATGCTCCTTCCCTGGTTTTGACATAAACCTGCTCAATACTCCCACTGCATGTGCAATGTTTGGTCTAGTACAGGCCATCACATACATCAGGCTACCGACTACACTTGCATATGGAACACAGGACATGTCCTCTTCCTCTTCTTGTGTCTTGGGACACTGTTTAACAGATAACTTCACACCTACATGAATAGGAACCTTCACCAGTTTACTATCCTGCCTATTAAACCTCTGAAGTATTCTCTCGACATACTTCCTTTGGTTTAACTAGAGCTTCCTCTTTTCCCGATCTCTTTTAATTTCCATGTCCAAAATATATTTTGTAGCACCAAGATCTTTCATGTAGAATTTGGAGGACAATTGGGTATTCAAATGCTGGACAATTTCTTTGTCATTTCCAACCAGCAACATATCATCCACATACAAGACCACATAAATAACACTGTCACAAATTAATTTAAAATACACACAGTGATCTGCCTTGCTTATGGTGAAGCCAAGTCCTCGTATAAATGTATCAAATTTATGATACCACATCCTTGGTGACTGTTTTAACCCATACAAAGACTTTCTTAACTTGCATACCAGTTCTTTCTTACCCTTCACCGCAAAGTCTTCAGGTTACTTCATGTAGATCTCTTCTTCTAGATCCCCATGAAGAAATGTTGTCTTCACATCCATCTGTTCTACCTCAAAATTAAAAGCAGATGCAATAGATAAAAGTAATCTAATAGAAGCTACCTTGGCAACAGGAGAAAAAATATCACCAAAATCAATTCCCGACACCCAGGAATGACCTTTTGCTACCAACTGAGCTTTGTATTTATCCACCTTTCCTTCTGCATTTGTCTTCTTATTGAACACCCATTTACTACCAATGGGTTTCCTTCGAGCCGACAAATCCACCAGATCCCAAGCCTCATTTTTGTGCAAAGATGCCATTTCATCAACCATAGCCTCTTTCCAGAGTTTTCCATCCTCTGAATCTACTGCTTCCTTCACAGTTCTGGGATCATCATCATTAACAGATAAAGAAAAATTTAAACAGAAAGCAGATGGACTATACCTTTCCGGCTACCTTCTTTCTCGAATTGATCTTCTCACAACTGGAGTTTGTGGCTCTTCATCTTCTGATTCCTCTTCTGCTGTAGAGTCTGATTCTTCCTCCTTAAGCTCAATTCTATCTTCTCAGGTTCCTTTGGTTGGAATTCATGTTTAATAACATATTTCACGTCTCTGAACACCACATCTCGACTGTACACAACCTTCGTTGTTACTGGGTTCCAAATTTTATAACCCTTTAAACCATACTTATACCCAATAAAGATGCACTTTTTAGATTTACTATCCAACTTTGTTCTTTTCTTCTTTGGAACATGTACATATGCATCACATCCAAATACCCTCAGATGTGAAAGAGATGGTTTCTTACCAGTCCATACCTCTTGTGATGTCTTATCCTCCAATTCTGATGAAGGTGATTTGTTGATCAGGTAACATGCAGTCTCCACCGCCTCTGCCCAGAATTCCTGTCCTAACCTGACACCACTGAGCATGCTTCTTGCCCTTTCCATCAATGTCTTGTTCATTCTTTCTGCAACTCCATTTTTCTCAGGTGTGTATGGAGTAGTCTTCTGTTGTGCTATACCACACTTCTTACAGAATTCTTCAAATTCCTTCTTGCAAAACTCTCCACCATTATCTATCCTCAACACCTTTATCTTCTTCTCTATCTAGTTTTCCACCAGAGCCTTAAATTCTTTAAACCTGTCAAAGACTTCAAATTTCTTCTTAAGGAAATATATCCATGTATTCCTTGAGAAGTCATCTATAAATGATACATAATACACAAACTTACCTAGTGATGGAACCTTCACAGGTCCAAACACATCACTGTGCTCAAGCTCTAATATCTGTTTCGCCCTCTTACCACCAGAGGGGAAACTCACCCGATTCTTCTTCCCATATACACAATTTTCATAGAAATCAAAATCCAGAGAGCTATTAGTGATATCTTCTACCATACCTTTACCATGCAGTATTCGAAGGCCCTTCTCTCCAATATCCAAGCCTTTGATGCCATAACATGGAATTTTCTCTAGAGACCACTAGATTTTCTGCTCCACTTTTAGGAACCGCAGAACTGTTTCACCCATCAACAAAAATGTTACCTTGCAGCTTGTACAGAGTTCCAATCCAAACTCCCCGCATCAATACCAGTGCTCCCCGAACAATCTTGCAGGTATCTTTCTCGAACAATGTTTTTACACCTACATCATCTAGCTTGCTTATAGAAATCAGATTTCTGGCCAATGCATGAATACGCAGAACACCTGAAAGTGTTCTAATTCTTTCATCTTGCAATTTCAACTTGAATTTTCCACGACCAACGATTCGAGCTTTCTTGTCATCCCCCAAGAAGATATCACCACCATCATATTTCTCATACTCCCAGAACCACTCTCTATGGGGAGTGAAGTGAAAGGATGCACCTGAGTCAATCAACCATGCCTCATGATCTACATGTGTACTTGAAGAAGTCAAGTACACATCCCCACCTTCAGCTGAGGTGGTTTTCACCTCTGTAGAGGGAGCATCATTAGATCCCTTTCCTTTGTTAGGAGCTTTAGATTTACAGTCCCTTTTGTAGTCCCATTCCTTTCTGCATTTCCAGCACACCTTTACAGGTTTTCCTAGAGATTTAGATCTCCCTCTAGATTTAGATCTCCCACTTGATGACTTATTTTTGTTTCTGTTCCGGGACCTTCCTCGTACAGACAAGGCATCACCATTATGGCTCTCCATATTTTTCTGTCTCATCTCATCCATCAGTAAGTATGAGACTATTTCATCAAACTACAAGGCAGTTGCATTGCTACCTATTGCAATAACCAGACTATCCCATGAATCTAGTAGAGAACACAACAAACTGATGCACTTATCTTCATCTAAAATTTTAATATCAACAGATAATAACTGACTTACTACAGTATTAATGCATTCAGATGCTCTGTCACTGAGTCTCCATCTTTCATCCTCAGGTTATACAACTTTTTTCATAGGAACAGTTTATTCACCAGAGACTTAGATTGGTACAAAGCCCCTAACTTGTCCCACAAAGCCTTATCCATAGCTTCCCCTAATACATTCAACAATATTGAATCTCAGACACATAATAATATTGTGCTCTTTGCCTTCTGATCCAACTTCTTCCATTCTTCATCGGACACTCCCATTGGTTTAGTACCCGGATCTACCACAATCCACTGATCTTTATCCACCAACAGATCCTCCTTCTTGAGTTTCCACAACTTAAAACTCTGACCATTAAATTTCTCGATCTCTATCTTTCCACTGCTCGCCATCTTATTTCACCACCAGAATCGATCCCGCAGATCTCCCATTGAACAGGGTCTACCACAGGCACGAGCGAAAACCCTCAGCAACAAAGACGCCCCCTTGAAGCCAAAACTTGCTCCGATACCAAATGTAGGTTTTAACCCCGTACAAAAATTAACTGCATACGAATTCTAAAAAAATTGAAAATAAACAATGTGAGAGCATAACACATAAAACAAATATACACAGAGATTTTCCCCTAGATCCCAAAACCGGGACTACCAGATTGATTTTTCATTATGTTCCTTTCAATGTTACAATACACATATATACATGCTGAAGCATCCAATACCATGGACCAAAAACCATCGCGCCCAAAACTATGTGCGAAAACCATGCACAAAACCATAGGTAGGTTCACCGACCTAATATAGGGTCCCAAAAATTTTCCCCAGGGCGCTGCCCCAGACCTCGTAGAGGGGGGCTAACCACCCCGCTCAAACACCCCATATAGGGGGGACTGCTGCTCCCCCCTATGACCCCCCCACTACGTAATCGGCGCAACAAAAGGGGGGGGGGGGGGGGGGGGGCGCTCCGCCGCCCCCTCTAACCCCCCAGTATTAGTCGTGGAAAGAATATAACACAACCCAACATTTGAAGCCAAAGCATGCTTTTGACTGAGACATGCAAGCAAATGAAAGAAACAAAGATAACTTGCTTCGCGAACAAGTGCTTGCAATGTAAGACTCCTCCAATTCATGAGCAATGGGATCGTGTAGTTTGAGTGGAGGAAGTGTGATCTGTGTGTGAGATGGATCTTCAATGCATATAGACGAGTGATGAGGAGCCTTCGGTGATTTAATAGTTTCATGATTGGAAGTGAGACTAACTCCAAGAGAGCGAGGGCCTAACATAACCATCAGCTCGGGCTAAAGTGCCTCGACAGTCTTGGGTGTCTCAACTTCATCATCAGGTATATCATCATAAACCAGTGGCTTCAAAAGATCAACTGTGATAGATTCATGATCATGATAAAAAATGGAAGCAAATGGATCACGACCACCACGATCAGAAAATCAATGAATTCTTCAGCATCCTCATGATCAGATGAATCAAACAGAGGGGTAGATGAAAAGTGAACGAACTCATCCTCTGTGTTTTCGGAAAATACAAATGAAGGATCAAGTGGATCTTCAATGAATAACTTATCCTCTCCATTGTTGAATGATGGACTAGCATCCAGTGAGTCCTGCGAGTGATCAACAATGGGTGCATCCGTGGATGAAGACACACATGTAAAATCATGGATGGCAGGTTCACCAAAGAAGCTAGGAAAGAACGGAGGGGGCTCGGATGGAAGGGAGTCATCCTTCACTGAGTGTTGATGTTCAAGCTCCCACTCATACTCTTCATGAATGACAACGCATGTTGGTTTTGCAACACCAACTCTGTTAGTGGGTTGTTCCTCGTTCACAACAAGTGAAGAGTCTGGAATGGACAAACACAAGACAACATCATTCGGAGGAACACCTGGGTGCGAAGACGGAGGTCGAAGAAAATAATGCATATGGGAACTCGAAGGACTCACAACCAACTCTGCGCGAAAATTAAGTGGAGTGATGTTGGGAGGGTGTGAAGAATGAATAGATGTGTAAACATGATCCTTAGCATCACTGGGTGATGGTGGAACTGTTGAATGAAAGGGAGGCGAACAGTCCATTGAGACAGTGCCTGCTCCCGCATGGGATTGTGCAGTTCCATCAACGAAGAAGGTTGAGCGAGGTTTGACATCAAGATTTCTCTTGGGATGGGCATATTTCTTAAGGCAGTACTCGAACCGGTCCCAGAGATAAGCAAACTTCATTTCGCTCTTTGGAGCTTGAAACTGTAAGTCACAGAAGCGCTGCCAAAAATCAATAACAGATTCATGCGGAGCCCTCCATTGCTGTAACAGTTTCCAGTCAAGATGGTTTGGATCAAAATGATAGAACGTGTCTTCAATAAGATCACATAAGTGCTTACATGAGTGCACGGTGTCAGTCGGTAGGCTGAGCACCCAACGAAATGGGGATTCATGAAGTGTGAATGTAAGCAACAGACCAACCTGTTCGTTAGTAAACTCATCTTCCTCATAAATCATGGAAAGGAAGTTATGTAAGTGCTCAGGCCAGGCCACTTCATCTTCACCATCATACGTGTGAGTGGACAAGAGATTGAACATCTTCCCCAAGATGGAGACATCTTCATGATTCAAAAAATGCCTCGGGGTAAGAATAATGAAAGATTCCATGTAAGATATGCAAAGGTTCAAAACTAGATGAGAGGACACTGCTTGTCATTAGGCCCTCCTTCTAGTGCCAAAAATTTTGATAGTGCTAGACCCGCCAACATGTCAAGGGGATCTCACTGATAAGAAGTCCCAATTAGACCTTAGACTTTTTGGTGTAGGAGTCCCAGTAGTGGGTCGTAAGGTAATGCCTTGACCGTGATGTCACACAGAGGCAAGTAAGATAACTCTGTCAGTAACAAGGGTGTGACTGATGTAGTGAGTCAAGGAATGAGTATGAGAGGTTCCAACACTTCAAAGGGAGAGGAAAGTGAAGGTGATTTCTAGGTTGGAAGGGATCAGTCCCAACTCGGCTAGGAACACATAACACAAAGGAAATGCACTCCGGTAGAGTAGTCGACACGGTTGCAGCAGTCCCAACATACAATGTAAGATAACACAAACAACACTCACGGATCAGTCTGAGACTAGTGTGACAGTTGATATAACAAGGTTCAGAGAAAGGTCTGTCTGGTGTCTAGAAGAGCAGTCAACATGGACGGTGACAACATTAACAACATATGCAACACATTAACAACAAGATTCATATAATTGCATGTGAATCAGTTCATACACAAGTACATAAGTTAAACAACATATATCATTAAGGCAACCAGAGCAGTCCAACTACAATAACAACATATGCATGAAAATGTGTTGGTTTTTATTATATAAAGAAGTGTAAGTCACAATCATACAATACACCATGTAAACCTGCTAGCCCTATTAGTAGAACGTTATAGCCACATCCGCCTACTCCTCCAAAGAGATGTACTAGCTTCGTGCAGTGGAGAAGCCAAGGCGCATTACAATACTGTCCAAGCCTTCTTCAAGATAGCCTTAGTAGAAGGTTGGATGACCAAAAACCCATACGATGAGTTATGAGGGACTATTTATAGAAAAGGGTGGGGTGACCCTTGACATTCCCCTTTGTGTCAGTTCAACTACCCTCATGACTCTTCACCTACTCTATGATTGTTACATCCAACTGTTGACACTTGACTTACACTTGACATGACTCAACATTACAATGCACATGTACTCATGTGAGACAACATGGTTTGAGAATGCCTTGCAAGGCATCACTGACACTCGGTTCGTTGTGGTGAGACCAACTCTTTGACATGCTTGTGATGGTGAAGCTGGTGAGCTGATGCCAAGCTTGGTCGTCCGTGATGGTGTGCATGCACCTCATGGTGACATATTGTTGAAGCAAACTCTTTCCTCCATTGCAACTGGTGGATTGGTTCGACCCCTTCATCCAACTCGTCTGGTAACATGCGCACAGTCTTCTTGGGTATGGTTGAACCGACAACACATTGATGCATAGTGTCTATGCTGATCTTTAAGTGTATGTTGGTGGTTATGTGCATCAACTTCCTGAAGTGCATGTTCAGCCCCAGTTGGACTTGTTTCTTGTCTTCGCCTTAGTGAGTGTGTTGAATGGGTTGGATTGCATGTGTGCGCTCAACAACATGCATGTTGCTGGATCCTTTGCATATGATCAACAACACTTCTCACCATGTTTCCTTTGTGTCCGCTGCTAGGATGGATCCTTAACTTGTACTGGCGCAGTTTCATCCGTGAGTGCATGTTGTGCCAATTGCTGTTCCTGTTCATGCTACAACTCATTGGAAAGTCTGTGTAGCTTCATGTTCTTCCTGAGTTGCTGCTTCAACACATGCAACTCCTTCTTTATTCCATCTTCTGCCTTTGCGCAATCTTCATGTCGCGTCATCACTTCATAGTCCGAGTCTCTAAAGTTGCTTTCATTATCAGTGGATCTGCTTGATCTTGCAACTTTGCTCTGCCTCTATGTTGTCAACAACCTTCCTCTTGCATCCGCTGCATTTGCTGCATTCGGTATGCTGCCTTCAGCTGCTGTTCATGATGCTGCTCGCTGTGATGCTGCTGCTTGATGTCCTTGTCCATGAACAACTTGATGTCTTCGTGAGTAGGTAAGCCCATGGACACTTGATCGACTGCATCCCCAAGCGTGCTCTAAACGGTGTCTTCATCTCTGCTCTCTTGGAAACCATTGTACCTGTACTGCTGAGAGGAAAATGAACACCTGTGATACTTGGAGACATGGAAACACTCATAGCAAGCAATATGTCAGTCGAAAACCAAAATGAACATGAGAAATGACTTGCAACATATCTGGGTGAATGATTTTGAAGGTTGCACAATTTCGATGGGGAGGTCGATAGACCGACTACCAAGACTGTACAAGACACAGTATGGGCTGCTGGGAGACTGAATGACTGCTGGAGCTACAAAATGCGCAATCCAGTTGGGCAGTTGGCTGCTGGGATTGTGCAATGCGCGATTCCAGTTGGGAAAGACTGCTGGCCCAGGGATAGATTTGCGCAATTTTTTGGGCCAAGTAGCCACTGACCTCCAAAAATGCGCAATTCAGTCTAGGAGGCTAGTGCTGGGCTAGAATGCACAAATCTAGAGAGGAAGGTGAGCCTTCCTTCTCCAGATTGCGCAATGCAGCCTTGGTGAAGGCAGAGACCGGGCCAAGGTTGGCTCGACTCGCCGACGGGAAACTGAAAGTAAGTAAGTTGATGAAATGCATGGCGACTATAAGTGATAGAAGAAGTGATAAACAGTGCATGCAAAACATGAATGGAACATTGAGCAGATAGATCAACATGCATGTGGGTGAGGCGGTTTGCTAGTTGGGTAAATGTCTGTGAAAAACAGTTTCATGCATGCGACAACTGTGAGATAGAAATGAAAATTGAAACAGATATAGGACAAGCTAGAATATATGTAAACGACAACAAGCATTCAAATAAATCAAGCCAACAATACTCATACAAGCGAAAACCCAAAAGTGATAGAAATGCAACACAAGGCATGTGAAGCGAGCTTACCCCAAAACAACTGAGCTAGATGTGCCTACTACTCCTAGATGTGATGTGGGATGTTAGAGATACAAGGTTGATGTGAGGAATGAGCTCTACGTCATCTGGTTGATCAGTTTTGATAACATCAAGGTTGTGACACGCATGCCACAAATCTAGGGGAAGCGACACTTGGAGGGAGGTTTCTGAATTATTCTTTGCATGTAACCTCCAACTACTAAACATAGATCACTGAAACAAGGGATGTCTTTGCATGTTGCCTTGGAGAAGAAGCCTATGCATGCAAGTCTGTTTTGCTCGGTCCCGGAGGGAACTGGTCAACTCAGCTGCACATGCAAGAGACTGCTCAACTGCTGGAGAAAAATGTGCATTCTTGACTATCAGCTAGGCTAACTGCCCAAGGGGATTTTTCTGGGCCCAACAGCTGACTGCTAACTAGATTTGCGCAAATCCTAGGCTAAGCTTCCTGTTGATGAAGAAAAATTGCGTAAGTCCTGCTGGGAGGGTTGGCTAGCAGGATTGCGCAATCCAGTAGACCAACAGGTTGTCAGAGGGAATTGTGCAACTGGAGGGAAAGGCTAGTTTCCCTCCAGAAATGTGAAAATTTCACTGGGAAGTTGCTCAGCCTGCAGGTGGACCAAGTCCAAATGAGCAACCTGTGAAGGGGAAACATCAAACTGTGATCGACAGGCTGCCTTTGAGCAAGAGAGAGACTGAAGCTTGAGGACTTGACGAAGTAGGGAAAATTGTTGTGAAGGTTGGTAGGGAGGCTCCAAAACTGGCTAAAGAAAATTTTTGGAGGGTGGGCTACAACATTTGGAGACACACTGGTAGAACTCCAGCTCTCTGCATAGACCTTGCTCATAAAAAGTAAGTCTAACACCTCCAGAAGTATTGTTAAATTCTTAGCTCATCTTGGTTTCACACTAACTTGATTGTAAGATGTAGCATCTGCCAAGCATCCCCCCATATTGCTTTGGGTGAGACTGCAACTTGTGCTACGCAGGTTGTTGCTGGAAGGGCCAGTAGTGTAGGGTTTTGTTGGTTGGCACAACTAACTCTGAACCTGGGTCAGGACCCCCTAACCCAACAAATGGTTCTATTACCAGGACCGTGATCTGCTTAAAGGAGATGTGTGATGTCACACCATTGGGACCCGACCAAGAAAGAAATTGAAAATTCGATGGATGGGAAGATTCACGAGTTCATGACACAAGAAAATAGGAATTTGCGCCTGTCAAACGAAGATTGGTTGAATAGATATCTGTATACAGAGATACACAAAATCTTCTTCTGCACCTTCCCAATTGAATTGTACGAGTGGTTAGCTAAATTGACAAACAATCAAGGAAGGTGGAAGCTCGTTATTCCCATAGTGTGGACTCTAGAATTAGTGTGACAACTAGAATCCTCTAAAAACAAGATCACGCGAGATGTCGATCATTGGCTTGATCGAATTCTGGGAGGATTTGTTATAGAATTTGCAGTTGATACCTTAGTTAGCTATAACGAAGATTCTTTAAAGGACCGCGAGGTAAGTATTTAAGGTCATTGAATAATTGGATTAAAATGATATTATGTGAAAAATGGGTAATTCCATTACCTTGATGTTTGGAGCTACGTGAAGTGGAAGATTCTTTAGAAATCACGCAAGATCAGGACTAGAGTATAGTCCATTGGTTGGACTTCCCTCAAGTGACGACGAAGGGGCAGTGCAGACTACGCCACGAAGTGCTGTTCAGCTAATAACCCAGGGTATTCCTAGGACAAATCATCCATCCACTCCACCTCCACCTCCACCACATACACCTTCACCCATGCCTCCACCTCCATTGTTCAACATGGTGAACACAATGAAGATGTCGATCTTCAAAGGCATAGGAAGTGAAGACCTAGAGCAATTCTGGTTTGTTACGAACGTTGTATGGACAGCGCAGCAAATCACTGATGATAATGTAAAGGAGGCTCAGTTGGTTACCGCCTTGTAGGATCGTGCACTAACCTAGTACATTAAGTATTGTACTAACAATCCTCGTGCATCGCTAGCAAAAACTCACATGACTTTGAACAAAGAGTTTAGTAAACCCAAATCTGACTCACAGTCGATGATTGAATTTAAAGAGATCATGATGAAGGTTGAGGAGATGCCTTGGGACTTTGATCAGAGGTTGAAGTGCCAGATCAGATAGGCTAACATGTAGATCTCAGATAGCTAGCATCACAACTAGTTTATAGCGTCGCTTTTTCCCCATTTGAGAATTTCTCTGTCACAACAGAAGATAGATACACATGCAGAAGCCTTGGAGATCGCGATGAGGCTGCACACATCACCTATTTAGGACACAAACCTAGGGGTGCAACAGATCCACTCACAATTAGCAAGCCTACACCTAGAATTACATAGTTTGAAGAAAGACAAGGAGACTAAGCTTGACATGCATGCAGAAGTTTGGTGTTTGAAGTGCAAGGGCCACGGGCACGATAAGGATCATTGTCCCGTGTTCGCGAATTATATTACAAAGGGGGGGGGGGGGAATTCTCTTGAAGCCAGGGCCAAGCACGGGGACTAGGCTATGGTGTGCCATTTTTCAAGTTACTAGGCAACATGCGACAGATAACTGCCACTTGCTTCAGAAGTTTGTTCAAACACCTCAGTAGTTGTTCTGTAATTTCTACAAATCTGTGGGCCACGATGAGTGCCATTGTCGAAGCTATGAGATGATGATGGAAAGAACCCCTACTTATCGTATGCAAGAAGAGACTCGACCTCCATATCAAGGCATCGGAGGGGAGCGTAGAGGTTTTCAAGGCTGAGGATGGGGTCGAGGAGCAGGGCCTGGTAGAGGTCGCGGTCAAATTATCCGCTACAAATGCGGATAGTCGGGGCACTTTGTGTGAGATTGCCAGAATCCTACACACCCATCATGTCAATATTGCAGACATTTCGACCATACCATGGAAGAATGCCCAGTGTTAATAGCTAAGATAGAAGAGAAGAAAACACAATCTTAGTAACCTACGCAGAATTTACAAATGATGAGGGATGAGCCTCAAGAGGAAGATCAAAACGTTAATATTGTGTTGAGAAGTGGAATGATGACTGGCGTTGATAAAGGTAAACAACCTGAAGAAGATGGATGGGTCTGTAAAGACCCAAAGAAAGAAGTCGGCTTTGATCTAAATCGCGCTAGAGAAACATTTATGGAAGCCAAGAAGAGCTTCGCTGAGGCTTCCACCTTAGGAAGCCAGGACAAGATGCAAGAAATCAATACCACAACTGAGGTTGATCCTTCTGTACTCACTACATTTTTGGAGACCTGCATGAAGCTACTGTGCGATAACAAGGCTGTGGAAGGACTGCAGGAAACTGTGCGATAACAAGGCTGTGGAAGGACTGCAGGAATTAATAAATAAATGCGCCAGTAAAGAAAAGTCCCCTGATGAACACGACGTGGTCAGAAAGATTGGTAAGCATAAGGCACAAACAGGGCGAGAGATGCGGCTAACAACGCAGATAGGTGATTATGAAATGGATCAGGTCATCTTGGATCTGGGGCCTGATGCGAATTTTCTACCGAAATAGACATGGGAAAGGATTGGGAGACCTGTGTCGCAATGGTGTTCGATTCAGCTCAAGATGGCTAATCAACAGAAAATCATCCCCATGGGATGGTTATATGGAGTAACAGTTGGTGTTTAAGGTGCAAGTGCAGTAGCAAACTTTGAAGTTATAGAAATTATCGATGATAGTAATCCTTACCCTGCGCTCCTGGGAATCGACTGAGCTATTGATATGAATAGGGTCATTAATTTGAAGAAAAGGACAATGTCGTTTGAAAGAAAAGCGCTTTGGGTTATAGTGTCGTTGTATCTGGCAAAAGGAGCACGCTATACTGAACTAGTCCGCAACTATGAAGAAAGTGACGATGAGATGGATCAAATTTACAAGATAACAATGAAAGGTCAGGATTGGATCAATCCAACGACAAATGGAAAGATTGCATGGGACTGAGAGAGTTCCTACACCTTTGATTCAGATGAGGAATTAGAGCATTGGTAGAATCGCTTACATGAAATTTCTACATTGTGATACAATATGATGACAAAGTCGTTGCGTTGCGTTTCGTTGGAGGTATGAAAGTTACCTTATTATGAAGGTTTAACTGACATAGATTTGTTTTTAGATGAATTTGAGCGTGAAGTCCTTAAGGACCACCGCTTTCAAGCATTGGAGTTGTTGCTGCACGCTATGCCTGCATAATGGTGGGGTACGCATGAGGATAGTTTTGCTGGATGGCGAGATTACAGAAGAATGATGAAGCTACGATTTGGGCGTGCTAATACTAGAATGACTGAGAAATATAATGGAAAGGGTGGTCCGCATGATCACCTAGAAAAGAAGGATGATCCTCATGATAGCTAGTTCCCTCTACACAAAGAAGAATTGTCCCAGGCAGCGCATTTTCCTCGTTGTGGGCCTCAAAAGATCTAGAGCGTGTTAAAGAAACAAATATCTTTTGGGTTTTTATGGATATGGACATGCACATGGTGGTTAACCATCAGCCCAGGTTGTCTCCCACCTTATACGTGCAACTTTCGGTCTATGTAGAATTCAAAGTTGATTTTCATAGGGTCTCGATCAAAGCACGCAAAGACCCTGAGCAGAAATGGCACTCGTTGCCTTATATGGTGACAGATACAGATATCCAGGAAGTTGTGGGGCTTTGGCCGTAGGAGTGGTGCGAGCATACGAAATTAGATGCCAGAACGAGCAAAGGCGCAAAAATCTATGTTGTGCAAAAGCGTAAGGATGCTGCTCAAAAGTTTGTGCGCGCACTAACAGAGCAAAAGAAGAAGGAAGTTGTGGAGAAGGCTCAAAAGGAAAAAGAGCACGTTGCTAAAGAGTAGGTGGATAAAGAGCAGCAGAAGTCACAGGAAGGCGACAAATCAGCTTTTCTCGAAACAAAAGAACATGAGCTATCAAACCAGGATGAAGGCGGTAATGAGGGGCAGAGCAACCCTTTCATTCTAAAGAAGCGAGGGAAGGAACAAACTGGAGGAACGTGGAAGAAACAAAAGTATGATAAACAGACACATGTCAATCTGATGATATTAATAGAAGCCTATCTCGATGAGATCAACGACAAGATACGGGACACCACAACATAAGTACTGTTGCAGTTCGAGCAGAAATACATGCAGATGCTAGGAAGCAACGAGAAGTATCTACGCGAGCTATAGATCCAGGCGAACAAGATTCAGCAAGATGTCGGAAAGGCAAGTGGTACGCAAGTGAGCTTGATGCAGGGCCATAGCACTGTCACAGAGATTGACTGGCCTTTGGATCTCAGAGTCTTTCCTCTGCCAGAGGGGTCGGTCCGCATGGAGTCAGATGAGGATCATGTGGTGCTTCACGCAGTAAAAGATATGGGGCTGAACCTTGCCACACTATTGCTCGAGTCCCTTCATGCTCTACATCAAGGGGTCACTGATAAGCTAAAGATCAAAGAACATTGCACACTCACTGCCCTGAGTGAGTTAAAGTTAACAACCAACAACTTTTCACAAAAAAGACTCAGGCCTTGGAGTAAGAGGAGTTGTGCACACAATGTCAGAACCTGGTCACAACGATTGAGCAGGACTGCAAATCCATACCTGAGTTGGGTATACCCGATGATGCAGAGGCTTCAGCCAAGGTAAGGAAATTGGCTGCTGCAGTGCACATTTCAAAGGATAAGATCAGCAAGGTGAATTTCAACCTACGGATGTAGATAGCTGAGTTGCAGTTGAAGTTGCAACTGACTACACTGGCGGAGGTTTGGGAACAAAGAGGAGCAACGATAAAATATTCCATGGCTCAGCTAGATGTCATCATTCAAGGATGCGACCAACGCTTCACTCAAGCACTTGGCCTCTGGGATACACTGCAGGAGGATCCTACGTTGCAATAGTTGAACACAGAACTTAGGGAAGTGCAGGAGCAATACGATGAGATCAATATGATAGCGCAGATGTTGGCACCAATCCAGTGCTTCACGGGCTTAGAGGAAGGAAAAACAAAATTGCTGCAGATACAGGAGTTGCAAAAGAAGAAGTCTGTGCTCAGTGCATGGCTTGAGCCTTGGATAGAGGAAGCTAGCCAATTTTCACAGACCATTCATGAGAAGCTGAAGGCAATGCAACAAACACAGAGGACTACGCAACTGGCAATAGAGGGGCCAACCACAAAGAAACTGGTCCAGGAAGTACAACAAGCAGCAGAGCAGAGTACTGCAGAGCTTCAGGCGCTGACCAAGGCATTCAACGAACTCCGCCAGAAAGTGGAACAACCAACTGAGTGACTTGAGGGCGAGTCACGATATTTGTATTGGGGGCCTGTTGGGATGGGGTCCCTGGGTTAGTTTGGGGTTAGTTAACCCAAATTTTGTATACAGTTTTGTAAAAGATGTAAAGTCTCTGTGATATATGGAAGCGGAGCGCGTAGATGAATAAGAGTCAAAGGGGCTTAGCCCCTTGTTTTAAGTAAAGTTTTGAGTTGGTTTTGAGATTCACCCATGGTTCGCGGACCATGGTATTGTATGGAAAAATATATAAATAGTCGAGTCTTAGAAAGAAGTTTTGATGGATATTTGGGTTCATTGAAGAGTTTTAGGTAGGAGCTAAGGCAAGAAGGCTCTCCTTCCTATACCTAGGTAGAGAAGGGAAGGCTCCACAGCTGAGTGCGTGAAGGCCTGGGTAGAGTCCGCAGCTGAGTTCGCAGACCCTTGCAGTTGTGTGAACATAGTAGTTTGAGTATGTAATCAGTGAATTAAAGATCAATAAAGACAATTTTCCAAAGAATTACTGAGTATTTCTGTTTGTATCTGTTTATGTTATATGCTACTGATGAATGACATGTTTTATGAAATAATGATTGAATGCTATGCGAATTTATTGAATCTGTCTTAATAATGTATGAAATGAATGCTTAGCCACTTCCGCAAAGTTTTAGATCATTTCTCTTATGTTTTTTGACGAATAAAGTAGATCTACGCGAACTCCAATCTAGGGTTACTTTTTGATGCACGTAAGTAGGTAAATCAACTGTTAAGGGTCCGCAAGGACTGATCGTGGACCTTCGCGAAGGTCTGAAGGCCGCTTTAACTGAGTTGCAGTGACATGCCCTAGAATTTTATCGATCTACACGGAGGCAAATCCAAGGCGCTGGAAGACATCACACTAGTCTCTGGATGCAGAAACTTGGTTCTTGCATCCCCCATACTGCTTCGGGTGAGATTGTAGCCTGCGCTACACGGGTTGTTGCCGAAAGGGCCAATAGTGTAGGGTTTTGTTGGTTGGCACAACTAACTCTGAACCTGGGTTAGGACACCCTAAGCCAACAACAACATTACAGAAATTTTTGGACTCTCAAAGCAACTAAGGCCTTTAAACATCTTAAAGAGGACATGTGTCAAGCTCTAGTATTAGCTACATCATATTTCACAAAAACCTTTATTGTGGAATGTGCTACCTTAGGAAACGAGATTGGTGTTGTTTTAATTCAAGAAGGAAGACCCATTGCTTTTGAAAGTCATCCAACTAAGGGAAAGTATTTATAGAAACCTATTTATGAGAAGGAAATGCTGGAAATATTACATCTTTGAAGAAATGGTGCCCTTACCTTATGGGAAGATACTTCAAAGTAAAAACATATCAAGATAGTCTTAAATAATTCTTGGAACAAATATTGTCTTCGAGCAGCAAAAATGGGTCACAAAGATGTTCGGCTATGACTTTGAAATCATCTACAAAAAAGGGTAGAAAAATGTTGTTGCAAATGCACTCTCAAGAATGAATGAGGATGTGGAAGCATTGCTATGTGCCATCTCTATTATCCAAACTAATTGGATAATTGAAGCAAGGGAGGAATGGAAGAATGATGAAGAGGTATGGACATGCATTCAAAGGATGCAGAAAGAACCTAATGCATCTAATTCATTTATTGGGAAAAATGATTCATTGTGGTACAAAAATCTCTTATAACTATGTAAGAACTCCCAACTTAAACAAAATGTTCTTTTGGAATTACACACCTCTCCTATAGGAGGGCACTCAAGATTTTTAAAAGCTTACCATAGGGTCAAGAAGGGTTTTTTTTGGTATGGCCTTAGATCTGATATTCAGAAGTTTGTGGCAGAATGTTTGGTTTACCAACAAAATAAAGTTGAGACATGTTAAACATCACCATGGCGAAGACCAAATATGAAGGATAAGAATTGAATACATTATTATTCACAATGATACATATTTATAATACATTGGAGTGACCCTTGGTTTCATATTCCAAGTGGTCTCTTGGACTCCCTTTGATTGTTCAGCTTCCACACCAACCCTTAGAGGATTAGGTGTCCAACATTCCCCCCTTAATCCGAAGGGGTATGTATGAGTCCAAGAAGAGAGTTGTAATACAAAATGTGCAAAAATGCATGGTAGCACTAGGCTGATTGTTCTCTCTAAAATGTTGGTATAAAGGGATGGTTTAAGGATAACCACCAACATTGGAATGCTTAGTGCAGTTCCCGGAACTCTTCCAAGTTTGGCAAGAAGCTGAAATATTTTTCTAGAGGAAGTGTCTCTAATGCTTTGGAGAGGAAGACCTTCAACCTGAAAAAGGCAGGTCTACAACCTGTGGTGTTTTAAGGATGACCACCAACTCTGGAATGCTTAATGGAATTCATGGAACTCTTCCAAAATTGGTAAGAATCTTAAGTCTTCTTCTAGAGGAAGTGCCCCCAATTAGTTGAAGAGGGAGAAGCTCAACTTGAAAAGGGAGGTTTCAACCTCGCATAGATGGTATAAGGTTAACCACCAACCAAAGGTATGCTCAGGGGCATATCTATATCTGGATACAACTATGGATTTGATATGGCAGGTTGTGGCTCACACTCGCTTGATGTGACTTTAAAACTTGTAGTCGACTATCATTTCCCCCTTACTAGATACAAGGTGAGAAGATGGAGAAAATTCAACTATAATACTTCTCAATACTCTAGAACAAGTTCTGACATATTATTGAAATATCTTCTTGGCTGTTGAAGCCCATTGCCAAGAAGCGATCCATCTAAGGTGAATCTTTGTTCTTGTAGGAGATTTTTTTTTGAAACATCTGTTTGAATGATGAGTGGATTTATGGCAATGCTCACATGGATGAAGATCAAAACAATGATATTTCAGATGGCCAACTCGGTCAAAATGTTGGCATTTAACATTTTGTTGTTGTTGTCGTGGAAGAGGACTAGAATTTGAAACAACTGAAGGTGAACTGTCATGAAGGAACCAAGCACTTTGAAACTGGATGAGCATTGAGTAATCTGGAATATGAAAGGACATATCCTTGTCATATTCAAGACTATTTTTGTGCTTGTTATGGACAAGCTCTTCCCAAGGTCTGATGATGGGCTTGGGAAGTGCAGACTGAACTATTGCATCTGCATGCAAATTTGCTCTTGAACTAGGCACTGCATGTGAATCAACCTCAAACTTATATTCTTGCTGCTGATGGGAGTCTGTCTCAATGTTCTAAACAAAAACAGGTTCAGAATAATGACTCCACTGTTGTAATTCTTCTTGCTGAAGCTGAGATTCAAGCTGCAAAAATTCTATCTTCTCTTGTGCATTTTGTATACATTTTTGAATGTCAGCAATAATGTTTTTATTGATTTTGACTGTGCTGTCAGTAGTGGATATGATTAGAGTTCTCAATAACTCTAATATTCTTTCAAGCTTAGCCATTTTTCTTAACAACTGGAAAATAAAGAGTGTGAGCTTCAATTCTATCATTAGAAATTATGCAATATCTTCTTCTACAAACAATATGAAGCCTTGATGGTAGGCTTTGGAGCAACCATTAAGACAAACTTTCAACATATACCACTATATACCTTGCGACCCACCAAAACTCAATGTATACATGTGATCATTTGAAAACACTGCTTTCATGAACCATACACACTTACACAACAACAAATCAAGGAATTTAATATCATTCACCAAGGCATATTAAAAATTACTTATATGTCATTCACCAATGCTTTAGCATTCATGAAAGCTTTAACACCAACACGGTATTCAAGAAATGATTCAACACACAACATTCAATCTTTAATCAATGGAGCGTCGACATGCATAGAATAACCAGTCTCATAATCAACATCCCATGACTCAGCTAGACCCATACATCACAACATCAAATTTGAAGGGAGCGATAACAAAGTGACACCAATTCAATGCAAACTGTTCAATGCACTTAACACATTGCTTTAACTGAAAAATATTCAACATAAGTGCACGAACCTTGGAGCAAAGCGTATAAGAAAACAAGGAAATGATCTTTGACAAGCAAGTCTGCTACATGCTTGTTCACGACTAATTAGAAGTTCACTGCACAAATACACCTCCAACATTCACTAAGAACCCTTTCAAGGAAACACTAACAATTTTGATTATTTCATTTAACTAGTCAGTGGGAGAAGGTGCTTCCCATTCATATGCTTAGCTGCGTGGGGAAGGAATACTGAGGAAAAACGAGCATAAATGTTATCAAGATTTACAAAAACATTTTTTTTTTAATATAATAAAATGACCATAATGCCCACTAGGAGAAAAATTCAGTGAATTCAATGTGTCAACACAAGCAATCTCCACTTCGGAGAAAATTATGTGACTTTTATTAGCCTTTCCATGACAACAAAGACACCCACCTTCTTCAAAACTGTTAGAGTAACTGAGGTTTTCTCGACCGCTTCGACAACTTCTGTAGCAAAGGGAATATAACTCTAGTAGTGGACACCACAGAGCTGTGATAACAATCGGGAATCTCAAACTCCAATAGCAGAAACTTGTTCGATGTAGAATTTTAAACATAATACTCTCTCAACTATTACTAAAATGATGTTACCCACAGATGACAACTCTTAACAATGCAACAAACTCTTCACTAAGACATTATCTTCTGAAATGGGCTCTTGGTTTATGTTATGATAGGGATGCACATGCGTATATGATCTGGTAGTGAATGCATAGGGAGTTTTATCAATTGATCTTCTGCCTTTAGTTTACTGGAGCCAAACTCTAGCAATAATTGTAATGCCTCATAATCATGAATCAACTCTAATGTATGTTTTTTACCCCACACAATAGCCTTGAATGGAACATTCGACCAAGCTCGCATCACCAAGAGGCTATGATACATCAATATGCCTCTGCCTAGTCACAAGCTCCAATAACGCAACCCGTGGTTGACTCTCCCTGTTTAACTCAATATCGAATAATTACTGTCATGGTTCCCAAACTTTCTGTTTGTAGGCTGCATGGAAGGAGATTCTTCTTTTATCACTTCTATGAAAATAATCAATTGGACTTGCACCCTCCTCTCACAGGGCTACAATAACCATCATATTATTTGACCAATGCCAAGGAAGCTCTGCTACAAACCAAGCTTATTGCGTAGCTGCATTCTTTAACACATATATACCATCTTCTTATTATCATTTCATTCAACGCATAGGCAATTCCAATGCACTTATAAACCATGAGTGTTAATGCATAGCGCAACCATCAAATACATAGATGCATGAGAAATGCAGACATATTAGGGCGTTAGAGCATTGGTATTGGGAATAGAGTCGTCAAAAAGGAGTTAAAAACATAGTTTTGCTATTTCTCTGAGAGAATAAATGAATGAATGTGAATTACAGAGAGAATATTCCAAAGTTTTATCAGGTTGCAAGGAACACGACTATTCCTGGCAGGAAACTGACATACATACATGTAGATATATCTGACAACGGGGCAAAGAAACAATTTTTAAATGAATTCCTTGATAGAATTGACGAATTCCACAGAATGGTGCAGCGAAAATGGATGGACTCTTCACCAACTTTCTCGGTGAAATCCTAGCAAGCGTTCAAATGCTTCTAGAGGAAGTAATGTTACATGCACCAGAGAAAGAGTGCTCATAGTTGTAGAGAGTGCCCAGAAATGAGAAAACGAGTTTCTGACCGAGACCAAATTAGTGGAGTGTTAGGTCAGGTATACAATTAGAACACTCAAGTTTTGTCATGTAGGATAAAGCCAATAGGACAGAACTGACAAAACCAATGGATCAGATTGGAGTAGGGCCAAAATTTTCCGGCTCTGATACCATGTTAAACATCACCATGGAGAAGAACAAATACGAAGGATAAGCATTGAATACATTATTATTCACAATGATACATATTTATAATACATTGGGGTGACCCTTGGTTTCATATTCCAAGTGGTCTCTTGAACTCCCTTTGACTGTTCAACTTCCACACCAACCCTTAGAGGATTAGGTGTCCAACAAGATAGTTAAGACCCCAGATCTTTTACAACCATTAGCCATTCCAAGCCAGTGTTTGGAAGAGGTCTCAATGGATTTTATCACAAGTTTACCCAAGTCTGAAGGAAAGAATGTCTTCATGGTGGTAATTGATATAATTACCATGTACACACACTTTTGTGCACTATCTCATCCTTTCAAAGTTAGTATAGTCGCTACTACATTTGTGGAAAATTTTCAAAAGTTGCATGGAAACCCAAAGATTATTGTAAGTGACAAAGCTCCCATTTTTGCTAAAAATTGTTGGACAAAATTGTTTTATTGTCTTGGTACTCAATTAGCTCATAACTCATCTTATTATCCTCAATTGGATGCGAAAACTGATATTGTGAACAAATGTTTGGAAGGATATCTTTGTTGCTTTGTATCTAATAAACAAACACAATGGATCAAGTAGTTACCCCCGACAGAATGGTGGTATAACACTTCCTTCCATACCACAACAAAAATGACCCCATTTATTGCACTTTATGGAAATCATCCACCGTCCATCACATCATATTTAAGAGAAAATTCTAAGGTTCAATTAGTGGAAGATCACATTGAACATTAACAACAAGTTCTTCAACTCTTAAAGGATAACTTGACTCTATCATAGCATTGAACGAAATGACAAACATAACAACATTGCAGTGAAAGAAGTTTTGTTGTGGGTGATTGGGTATTTTTACGACTACAACCATACAAACATATTGAAGGATAATAAATTATCACCCAAGTACTATGGACCTTATAAGGTGTTGCAAAAGATTGGTACTATAGCATACAAATTCGAGTTTCCTACATCTTCCCGAGTACACCCAGTTTTCCATGTTTTGTGCTTGAAGAAGGTTATAGGTGACAATCTCCCGGTTCAAACTATATTTCTAGAACTTGACGAGGAAGGACAACTCATATTGGAGCCTAAAACAATCATGAAAACAAGAATCTTATAACTATGAAACAAATCAATTTCAGAGTATCTCATTAAGTGGGAGAACTTACTTGCTGAAGAATCCACATGGGAGGATGAGTATTTTTTTGAGAAGCATCCATAACTACTCAAGCATTGAGGAAAACACTTTTTTGAAGCGAATACTGCAACGAAGAAGAGAGAAATGACTATAATGTCTTCAGGAAAACACTATGCCCGAAACTATTGAGGTTATATTTGGCATGTTAACCATATCTATCGATAAATAGAGCTTATGACATGATTAATGTAGCCAACCTCATCACGTATCCACTGTCAATTCCATCGTATTCCACCATGGGTTATTGCTACCATTTTCATTGTTTTGGACCATACATATTCCATTGACCGAGTTTTTTGACCATTACCACATTACGAGGCGTTGTTGGCATGCGCCTCATGGAATATACAACCTGAACCATCGACCATGCACCGTTCCAAATTCCGTCGACGTGTTTTGTTACCACCGTGTTCAACATGGCCATCATATTTTCCAAAATAAACATTTTATGGATTGAAACAAAACATCGACAATGGATCATAAAATCATTTTACATTTTCTGTCATCATATATCCTGGGGTCAAATGGCATGTCAACCAATAAACCTAGGCGCTGAATGAGTTACGTGGTATGGCCACCATGTCAAAAATATCCACACATTGATTTCGTTGGCTGGAAAAGTGGAACAATACATTGTTATTTCATGCACACATTTATACCAAACGAACACATCTCCAATGCCAACGCACAATAAAAAATGAAATTGGTAAATTTCATGGCAATTTCTCCTACATGAAATATGGTTCCATTTAAAAGTGATCCAACATGTTGCATGTAGTTTCAGATGCCAAATAGAAATCATAGATATCAAGTAGCAACAACTTTTAATTGCAACTCAACAACACAATTATTAGTGTTCCTTCAACCGTCAACGACCAATGGAACTCCACAACTTCAACACTTTCAACGCAATGATTAGAATAAAACATGTATCCTCTGTGTTTTCAATGACGATTTCCAACTTCTCATATACACAGGTTTCCTATGCACTTATGGAAAATGTGTAGCGCTCTCGCATAGGCATCTTCCACATCTTACAAGCATAATACAATGGGTTTTGCCGAAGAATGTATATGCTAGATTTGCATGTGTAAACATGTTTGCATACTTTCTCATACATACAAAATTAACATTTCTTCAGTTGGAAAGAGTCTACAAATATATAATAAGAAGAAATCAGATATGTAGGAATGTTAACCATAGTAAGAAAATTTCAATTATGAATAAATTCTAGCCATTTTTCACCAATCCATGTAAGAGGTGTTGAAAAATGCAGCAAGAAATTCTCAATTTGATTATGTCTTGATTAAATTGAGAAAATTCGAATTTCCACATCAACATACAACTTGGATGATGTGAACTTGTGTGAGAGGGCTTGTGTCACCTAGTTTACACAGTAAATTTGAGTTGGAAGAGTTAGACTTCAATTTTGCATGTTTGATTGCTAATTTGTAGCAATCGAGCTCAATTATCTCAAGTTGTTTTTATTTAAACTATTTCCAACTTTTGGAGGAACTAGTGGAAGGTCAGTTAAGTAGTGTGACTTCAATCAAACTCTGTGATCATCCAATTAACTGATAAATTAACCCAAAATAGCTAGTGCATGCAGAGAATTCGAGTAACCGAGTTGAGGTGGAGATTCCAAGGTAGTGTAACATTAGTTGTAGACTAGTCTTGAGTGTATAGGTGTTTCTTGCAGTCAAATGATCAGCCTAATGAATTGCACAATTCAATTAGAGGAATTTCCTAAATAACAGGGGCTAATTCCTCAAGGAACAATGCAAGGAAATAGGAGCTCAAGCTGAGGAAAAATTTAACTAAGTCTAGGTTAGAGGCCTTCAGTGAGTAGAGAGATAGGTTGTGCACTTGCAAGGTGAGCTTAGTTGAGCAAAGAATTTGTAATAAATGTTTATTCATTTGATTAATGCAAGTAGGCATTGGGTTTTTTTAGCAGATTGCTTTCCCCATATAAAAATACTTGTTGCAAGTGTGTTATTTCTTCTTGCATGTCTGATATTTTTGTTCTAAATTGTGAATTAATGTCTGCAGAGCAGTAGTGTAGGTTTGTGTCTTGTAATTTTGATTAAAAATTCATGAGCAATTGCAAATTCACAACCTAATTTTTGCATGGTATCAAAGCTGGATTCACATTAGAGTAGACAATTCGAAGTTGTTTCTCAGCGGTTCGAATTTGAATATCAGTGTAGCATGACTTCTTCAGAGTTTAGAAGATGACCTTCAATGGACTAAGGCTAGAATATTCCTTGGAAGGGACCTATAATTTTGTTGCATGGAAGGACCTCATGGAGGCAATATTGGATGAGAATGGGTTGCTAGAATACATCAAGTTAGATTTTGCAAAACCACAAGCATCTGATGCCGAGAACCTTGCTTAGTGGAAGAAAGAAGTTGGCACTGAAGGATAAACTTTGAAGTATCAAGATGCAGAAGAATGACACAATTCCACATTATCTGAGCAAGTTTACATAGCGTTGTGATGAACTTGGCAGGGTTGATGTTAATGTCCCTGAAGAAGACTTGTTAACCCTATCCATTCTAAGCCTTCCCAAGAGCTGGAATAACTATCAAGGTTCGGTGGATGTGAGGGAGAAACTACTAATTGGGAGCACTTATGGTTTGATTTGGTACAAGAGGAAATAAGGAAAAATACCAGAGATGGGACTTCAACCAAGGGCGAGGATGAAGAAGACTTTGCATTGGCTAGAAATGCAAAGAAGGGAAAAGGGAGCAAATCCCAATCCAAACCAAAATCTAGTCAAGGGGGCAAAATAAATATTTGTAAAAAATAAAATGCTTCCATTGTCATGAATTTGGACACTATGCTACGAAGTGTCCACATAAGAAGGAAAGAAAGAAGACCTCAGACGCAACAATAGGTGAAGCTTTGGCTTCATAGTTCGAGCTTGACTTTACCCTCATTACATGCATGACCAACATAGTGATGGGGAGCATGTGGTACTTGGACTTAGGTGCATCATTCCACATGACAAGCAATAGAGATTTTTTCAGTGACCTGGAGGAGAAAGATTTGCAGATGCACATCGATATGGGGGATGACGGAAGGTATAGCATGAACGATATTGATATAGTCACCTTTCAGAAGGAGTCAGGTTCCTCCCTCAGGCTCAAGGATGTCATGTTCGTTCTAGGCCTTGTTAGCTTTGCTATGTACTTGTGCGTTTGGAGGACCAAAATACTAGCATGGCCGTGTGTTTTTGCAAGCAGGGAGTTCACAACAGTTTATTTCATTCCCCCCCTTCATTTGCCTTGCACTCTTATAACTCCCGCTACCTCCGTTTTCCTCCAAATTTCTCTAGAAGCCATATTCCCCCAGGTCTCCGGGCGCGAAGTTTAAACCCATACGACCATATTCACATGACCGCGCGCCTACCCCAACTATTCCTCACCATTTAACCCACACCGTTCGATCTAAGTCCTTCGGTGATCTAACGGTCTCTGTCGCTTTCCCCGCTTGTTAACACATGTACACCTTCCACCGTCCGATCGTCCCTGCCAGGTGATCCGACGTTATCCGCTCCTCCCGCGCCTGTAAGCTGCACGCGCAATAACCCGCGGGGAAAGCGGTTTGCCGCCGGTCCCATCTGCCATGCGTCACCCGCTGATTGCGATCGCTTCCCCCACGTACGATTACCGCCGTCCTCCGAAAGTGGTGCGGGGAATACCGCCCGCCAACGAAACCACTTTTCCCCACTCGCTAACCCTCGTGCACATCCTCCGCCCGATCACCGTTGGATCTTGCCACCCGAGATCCAACGGCTTGTGATCGTCCCGCTCTCATGTCTTCCGATAATGCCTGCAAATCGATCTCCACTGTTCGTCTATTCTATCCAACGGCCAATATTGCCCTCCTGACCAGATCATCCGTTCGTCGTGCAATCTTCGTGTCCTCGACCTTTACCATGCTCTCGAAGGACAAAAGCGACCATCTATCAGTGTTTGGCGCATTTACTCTTCAACCACTGCATTCAAGAGATAAAATGACCAAGAAGAAAAAAGGACATCCTCGAGCATATTATAACATTTACCAATTATGGAACTTCTTCCATACGGCACTCCACCTGCTCGAGAAGGACAGCAGAGTATCTCAAAAGGCCAATTTTGTTCATTAAAGCACGCAGTTTGCAGCAAAGGCCCATTTTAGATAGTTAATGTGGTTGGTGGTCCATTATGACCCCTCCACGCATAGAGCAGCAGAGCATTTTTCTCTATATACCTAGAACAAAGATGTGATGGGGTTGATGGTTGTAGTTTTGATGTAAGGTTCAACTTCTGGAGACTGTAACTACTGTGATACTTGTAGCATCTGGTCTTCATTTTCAGCTAATACAAGCTTCTTTTGCTGTTAATTGCTCACTTTCCATTTCTACTTTGTTCTAGGTTGTGCCTGTTATGTATTTTTCATGTTCTCTTGATGTTTAGCATTAGAGGGGTTGTCATCCCACCTCTGTGTTAGAATCTAGTATGTATCATTGAATGTGCTATGCAGGTTTCTAGTTACTTAGTGCTAGAGAGTTGCCATCCTGTCTGTGCATTAGGAAATAGATTTGCAGACCTTTTTACTCGTTGCAGCTGGCCATCACAGGGTCCTGTGCATCTGCTGGTGTGGTCAGTATTCTCCATGTTCACCTAATCCTCAAACTATGAGTAATTGGTGGTCTAAAGCATTGTAGTCTGAGGGTGTTCACCCATGTATGGAGTTAAGCATAATAGAAGTGGTTATCTGACTTGAACAAGAATCATTTCTTCCATTCATCCATTTCCAACATTATGTTGAGTTTGTAATGTTCCCGAGCATCTCTGAGATACAACCTAGGAGAGTTTCTTGGGGTGATAACATTAATTGGCGCCGTTGCCGGGGAGAGGAGATTGAAGCTCAGCTTCCCTGGGAGAATGACACAGTTCCAGATTTTGATGATAGACAAGGTCTGGGCACATTTCTGGTTGTAATCATCTATCTGGCGACTCCACTGGAGGAAGACCAACCTTTGGCGACTCCACATTATAGTCCTGGCTCAGTTTGTGAGACACACTCGAAGAAATCCTCAGAAATCACTAGCTGTTCCAGTGCCTGACCCTGAGAAGATTGTTAAACCGAAGAAAACATCACAGAAAGGGGCATCAGGATCAGGTAAGCCTAAGAAAACTTATGCATCTCTGAAAGATAAGGCTGTAGTTGAGAATATACAATTTGAAGATATTGAGCCTAGTGTTGCTAGTGAGAAACTTCCTTCAGAGATTCATACAGCTCCTTGTTCAGTTAGTTCCCCTTTGAATCTCAGTCCAAAGAGAGCTTACCATACAATCCATAACATCCCTTTGTCTATGTCATCCATTTCATTGTTTCATACTGCTCAATCCGCCAGTGTCCTTCCACATACCCCAGTCATGGTAGGCCAGCAAGCACCTACGAAGATAGAAAGAATTGTAGCTGCCAGGTATGGAACTCTGGTTTTGCCCACTCCTTTGAATGCCATGCCTGCAAGAGAGTATCATAAATATATGTCCAAATTCACTGGTACAGAGGGAGTAACAGCTGAAGAACACCTTGAGGCTTTTTATAGTTATGCTGATAACTTAGATATAAGTGAAAATGATGTGTGGATGAGAGTTTTTGTACAGAGCCTTGATGGAGAGGGTATAAAGTGGTTCAGAGAATTGCCCCCTGGATCTATTGTTGATATTGGAGCCTTAGATGAAGCATTTTTGAATCATTGGGGAGATAAAAAGAACTTGCTATATTACCATAATGAGTTTAGTAACCTAAAAAGGGAAAATGGGGAATCATTGCCTGATTTTAATAAAAGATTCAATCGTATGTATAGTAAGATACCAGCTGAGGTAAAGCATACCCCCACCTCTGCCAAACTCACTTATGCCAATGCTTTTGACTCTGATTTCTGCCTATTGTTGAGAGAAAGAAGATGTGCCACTCTAGCTGATATGCAGGATGCAGCCCTAGAAGTAGAATCTAATATTATGGCTGCAGAAAAGCTCAAAACACATGCTGATAGAAGGAGGTAGAGAGGTGAGGCTTCTTCTTCCTCTGAACCCAAATTGGAAAAAATGACTAAGATGATAGAGTCATTGGCTGCTGAAATGTCTAAGCTAAAGGTTGAGCAGAATTCAGGAAAGACAAGGCAGCAGAACACATTTGCTCCTAGAAATCCGAATCCATTTAGAAGAGTAAATGAACAGTTGCAAATCATTCAGAGGGGTAAAGAACCAAATGAAGAACATAAAGTTAAAGCTCCTTTCCAAAATGTAGTCATGGAGGAGGAACAATTTGAAGATGAGGATGAAATTCACTGCATGGGAGATAAAGGCAGTGCTGCCTTTTTGACATTGGCTGCATATGAATAATCACCACTGCAGGACCAAATAAGTCAAGAATGGGACAGAGAGGCTGTTCTGCAAGCTGGTGACCACTAAAGATACAATCTGAGGTCAAATGCAAAAAATGTCAAAGAGAATCCTGCCCAAAGAGTTGCTGTCCAAACAGAGTCACAGAATATCAGACAGAGAAGACCAACAGCTGATCCAGTCATCCTCAAAGCTCCAGTTCAAGAGGTAAGAGGTTCTGACAAGTTACCTTCCTCTTTCAGCTTTGAGTCAGAAGTCTAGAATTTGTAAAGAGTGAAGTATTTAGAAAGCCTATCCTTGAAGCTCTTGAGCTGGAAACCACACAAACCTCCACTGACTCTGTCAATTTGCAAGATGATAAGCCTGTCATTGTGCTTAGTCCCATGATTGAACCCGCTGATAATAATTCTCCATCATTTTATGTCTCCTTGATCATTCATGACAAAATCCTCCACAATTGCCTGCTAGACACGGGGGCCAGCCACAATCTGATGCCTAAAGCTGTCATGGAGGAGTTAGGCCTTGACATCACCACACCATATCATGATTTATTCTCATTTGATTCAAGAAAGGTGAAATGTCTGGGGTTGATTAAAGATCTGGCCATTACCTTAACTCAGCTGCCCATGAAGAGTATGATGATGGATATTGTGGTAGCAGATGTCCCTCCTAAGTTTGGCATGTTATTATCTAGAGGATGGATTAAGAGACAAGGTGGGACATTACAGAATGATCTATCTTATGCCACTGTCCCAGTTTTTGGAGGGGAAAGCAGGAGATTGTACAGAGAAGCACAGTTGGCATACATCATCAGTGATGAGAAGAATCCTACTAATCATCCCATATATGCTGTGGACACTGATTTTGGAGCATGTATCCTCCAAATAGAAGAATCCCAGAAGGCCTCAATGTAGATCAGGAAACCAGTGAATCAGGCTGAGAAAGAGTAAGGAAGTCAGGTTTGGGAGATGTTCTTTGATGGAGCATGTTCCAGGGAGACTGTAGGAGCAGGGGTGGTGCTGGTATCTCCAGAGCAAGAAAGCACACATCTGTCTTTCAAGCTGGCTTTTCAAGTCACAAACAATATAGTAGAGTATGAGGCTCTGCTATTGGGCCTTAATGCAGCTAAAGACAGAGGAATCAAGAACATAAAGGTGTTTGGAGATGCTGATTTGATCATTCAGCAAGTAAACAGAACATTTCAAGCAAAGCACCCAAGGCTGAAAGCATACAGAGATGAGGTATGGAGACTCAAAGATTCCTTTGATTATTTCTGTATTTCATATATCCCTAGAGCCAAAAACCAACTTGCTGATTCCCTTGCTGTGTCTGCTAGCATGTTTATCCCTCCCATGCCTCCCAGACTAGTTTATGAAGTCCAAATGAAATACAGACCATCCTTGCCTGACAATGTCCACCATTGGAAAGTTTTTGAAGATGATGATGAAGTAAATAGATTCTTGCAAGTCATTGGTGAATTTTCCGAAATGCAAATTGACCAAGAGAATGAAGCCTTGGAAGAAAGCCCCAAATCCCACCTTAGAAACAAAATTGGCAAAGATAGTATTGTCCAGCTTCCCAACAGTCATATACCTAAGGGTTTAATTCCTTTAGAAAGACTGTTTGACCAGAATGATGTGCCTTACAAGGCTGACTAGAAAGAAGACCAATCTGCAGTCTGTAAGCATGATATAGGGAGTCCAGGTCAGCCTAGATACATAAACCTTTCTTCTCACCTATCTATTGACCAAAGTTCCGAATACTGCAATTTAATGAAGCAATTTGATGATGTGTTTGCCTGGGAATATAGTGACTTGAAAACCTATGATAAGAAAATCATCCAGCATAAAATCCCTCTAGAGAAAGATACCATCCCTTTCAAGTAGAAGCTGAGACCAATATATCCTTTGCTCCTTCCTTTGATTGAAAAAGAAATTAAAAAGTTGTTGGCTGCCAAGATCATAGTCCCTCTTAGATATTCCAAGTGGGTGGCCAACCTAGTAGTGGTGAGGAAGAAAAGTGGAGAAATCAGACTGTGTGTCGATTTCAAAAACTTAAACAGGTGCTCAAAGAAATACAACTATCCTCTACCCAAGATGGAGCATTTTTTGCAAAAATTCTTAGGAGCCAAAGTAATGTCTTTCTTGGATGGATTTTTAGGGTTTAATCAGATTGTTGTGCATCCAGATGACCAAGAGAAGACTGCATTCACCACTCCTTGGGGCACTTTTATGTATGCCAAGATGCCTTTTGGGTTGATGAATGCTGGAGCCACCTTTCAGAGAGCTATGGATATAGCATTTGTGGGAGAGAAGGATAAATTTGTCCTTATCTACCTAGATGATATAACAGTATACTCCAGCAGCCATCAAGACCATTTGCAGCATTTGAGAAAGGTGTTCCTGAAGTGCAGGAGGTTTGGAATTTCAGTCAATCCTAAAAAATCACAGTTTGCTTTAAGAGAAGGCAAGCTGTTAGGACATGTTGTTTTTGCTGCAGGCGTCCAAATTGACCCAGAAAGAGTAAGATCAATACAGACTTTGTCTGTCCTAAGATCAAAGAAAGATATCTAGTCCTTTCTGGGAAAAATAAATTTTGTAAGGAGGTTTATACCAAATTTTGCAGAACCGATGAAGCATGTTACCTCCATGTTGAAGAAAGGGTCAGAGGTCAGATGGACTGATGCAACAAGAAAATCATTTGAGTCTATTAAAAAAGCCATTATGGAAGCTCCCACTCTAAGCAGTCCAGATTACAACAAGGAGTTTCATATATTTTCATTTGCCTCTGAAGACACCCTTGCAGTAGTTCTATTGCAAGCAGATGAAGAAGGTTCAGAGCATCTGGTGGCATTCTTCAGCAAAACATTAAGGGATGCTGAACTAAGGTATGACATTATTGAGAAACAAGCATATGCTCTTATCAAATCTTTGAAATATTTCAGAGTTTACATCCTGCATTCCAAGATAATTGCATATGTGCCCTCTGCTTCGATAAAAGATGTCCTAACACAACTTGATGCTGATGGAAGAAGGGCTAAATGGATTACGAATTTGATTGAATTTAATATAGAATTAAAGCCCACCAAGCTGGTCAAAGGTCAGGGTCTTGCCAAGTTATTGGCTGAAGAAAATTGCAGATCATTGGATATTGATTCCCTGTGCACAATTACATAAAATGGTCAAACAAAAGAAGAGGAAGCAGCTGAACCAGAGAGAAAGCAGTCAGTGGCAGAAAATCTAGCTTCTTGTGATTGGTATTCTGCAATAGTTAAATTCTTACTGAAGCTAGAAATCTCTCCAGGCTTAAGCACAAGTCAAGCCATAACTATTAAGCTTAGGGCAACTAAATATTGCATTAATGAAAATCTGCTCTACTGGAGGGATCCATCTGGAGTGCTTTTGAGGTGTCTGGACAAAGAACAATCAATAGAAGTTATGCAGCAGTTTCATTCCAGCATGTGTGGAGGGCACCATTATTGGAAAACCACTGCCCACAAAATCCTCAGAGCTAGGTACTACTAGCCCTCCCTATTTTCTGATGTATTTTCATTTGTTAAATCTTGTGAAAGGTGTCAAAGATTTGAAGGAAGGTAGCAGTTGAAGTCCCTGCCCTTAAAACCAATACATGCAAAAGGACCTTTTCAGCAGTGGGGCTTGGATTTCATTGGAGAGATCAATCCACATTCCAGTGGCCAGCACAGATGGATATTAGTAGCCACTGATTATTTCACTAAGTGGATTGAAGCAATCCCTACCAGAAAGGCTGATCATAATGTGGTCATGAAGTTTTTGACAGAGAATATCTTCACCAGATTTGGTTGTCCACATAAATTAGTCACAAACAATGCAATAGCCTTCAGAGCAAAAGAATTGGTGGATATGTGCAATTCAATGGGTATTAAACTGGTTCATTCCACCTCATATTATCCTCAAGGCAATGGTCTAGCAGAATCCTCTAATAAAAGCCTGATAAGGATAATTAAGAAGCTGCTGGAGGACAATAAAAAGAATTGGGATTCTAAGCTCAAGTATGCACTGTGGGCTGACAGAGTGACCATTAAGAAATCCACAGGGAATTCTCCTTTCAAGCTGGTATATGGTACTGAAGCTGTATTCCCAATTCAGTTAACTCTCCCTGTGGCAAAATTCCTTCAAGAAGAACAGAATGAGGAAGAAGACATGGCAAAGAGGATCACTGATTTAGCAGAGGTGCACCAAATCAGGGAACAACTGGTTGAAAAGGCTCCAGCACATCAGAAAAAGGTCAAGGATGCTTTTGACAAAGGGACAAAAGCAGATAATTCTCAGGTTGGAGACTTGGTTCTGAAGTGGGATGCACTAAAGGAAAATAAAGGCAATCATGGGGAGTTTGATGCATTCTGGATAGGGCCTTTCATCATTTCTCAGATTCAAGGGAACAATACCTTCATACTAAAAACTATGGGAGGAGAGGCAGTTTTTGATGGCCCAGTTAATGGGTGTTTTTTGAATATTTATGTTGTTTAAGGTCTTTAGGCCTTAAACTTGTAAATATTTGATTTTGTCAGTTTTAGTATAGATTCAGTCAAACTCCACACCCAATGGAACACTAGGAATCTTGTTAATTTGTTTTTCATCAGGAAGGCATTAATCTGCAGGTTCTTGAGACCTCATAGGGAGGATCTCATCCCCAAAAGGAGCCAGTGTTAGCTCTACTATGTACTTGTGCGTTTGGAGGACCAAAATACTAGCATGGCCATGTGTTTTTGCAAGCAGGGAGTTCGCAACAGTCTATTTCATTCCCCCCCTTCATTTGCCTTGCACTCTTATAACTCCCGCTACCTCTGTTTTCCTCCGAATTTCTCTATAAGCCATATTCCCCCAGATCTCCGGGCGCGAAGTTTAAACCCATACAACCATATTCACGTGACATCGTGCCTACCCCAACTATTCCTCACCGTTTAACCCGCACCGTTCGATCTAAGTCCTTTGGTGATCTAACGGTCTTCGTCGCTTTCCCCGCTTGTTAACACGTGTACACCTTCCACCGTCCGATCATCCCTGCCAGGTGATTCGACGTTATCCGCTCCTCTCGTGCCCGTAAGTTGCACGTGCAATAACCCGCGGGGAAAGCGGTTTGCCGTCGGTCCCATCTGCCACGCGTCACCTGCTGATTGCGATTGCTTCTCCCGAGTACGATTACCGCCGTCCTCCGAAAGCGGTGCGGGGAATACCGCCCGCCAACGAAACCACTTTTCCCGCTCGCTAACCCTCGTGCACGTCCTCTGCCCGACCACCATTGGATCTTCCCACCCGAGATCCAACGGCCTGTGATCATCCCGCTCTCATGTCTCCTGATAGCGCCTGCAAATCGATCTCCGCCGTTCTTCTGTTCTATCCAACGGCCAGTATTGCCCTCTTGACCAGATCATCCGTTCGCCATGCAGTCTTCGTGTCCTTGACCTGTACCATGCTCCCGAAGGATAGAAGCGGCCATCTATCAGTGTTTGGCGCATTTACTCTTCAACCACTGCATTCAAGAGATATAATGACCAAGAAGAAAAAAGGACAGCCTCGAGCAGATTAAAGCATTTACCAGTTATGGAACTTCTCTTCTTCCATACGGAACTCCACCTGCTCAAGAAGAACAATAGAGTATCTAGAAAGGCCAATTTTGTTCATTAAAACATGCAGTTTGCAACAGAGGCCCATTTTAGATAGTTAATGTGGTTGGTGGTCCATTATGACCCCTCCACGCATAAAGCAGCAGAGCATTTTTGTAATCAAACTCTATATATACCCAAAACAAAGATGTGATGGGGTTGATGGTTGTAGTTGTTGGGTCCCTATAATACTAGTGATTACCCCATTACTATTGTAGTTGTATCCCTTATTAATATTGTTGTGCCCCTATTGTCCCCATATTGTTATTACTGTGCCCCATAGAATCCCTCTATTGTTATTTTTGTGGCTTTATACTATTATTGTTAGGTTGGCTGGGTTATATTGTGACTCCTTAGACTCCTATATATAGAAATGAGGTTTTGTCATTTGAATCATCCAAGAATTGTTCATTTATGTAATGTAAAGGAGGTTTCCCCCTCGAAGAGGCTGAATTCTAAGGCGTTGATCTATCTTTTCTATCTTTTCTTGAGCTGGTTTCATAACATTTGGTATCAGAGCTTTGGATTCTAGGGTTTCGCTGCTCCAAATAGGTCATCGTGGCATTTTAGCTATAACTTTTTTTTTTTTTTGCGAAATTTCAGAAGCTAAAAAAAGAACCCATTTGAGAAGAAATTTCGTTGAATCTTGGGTCCAAATTTCAGAGCTTTTCGCCCTATATTTGCGAAGATATGGTCTGAGGAAGTTGGTCTTTTTGCAGACTCCTGAATTACATTCCAAACAGGTGACCTGGGGAAAATTGTCATAACTTTCTCTCTGAGCATCGGATTGAAATTTCATAAGAAGTTACAAAAAATAGGATGGACTGTAGTTTCTTGTATATATTTTTCAGAGCCAAAGGTCGAAACAATGACTCGTGGCACGTCGTACAAGTTCGCTCTACTGAACTAGTCTATAATCAGGTCATCTTGGGAGATTGTGCATAACTCTTCCTTGGAGAATCCAATTTGGATCATACTGGTGGCATTGGAAAGAGGACACAGAGAGCTACTACAGGTGGCAATTTCAGAACTGGATGGTCTGAAATTGCAGAGATACATCAGATTCAATATCGAGCTTCTACAAAGTGAAAAAATGTGTGTAGTTTTTTTAAATTTTTGCGTAAGCTTGGTTTGAAAAATTAGTTTAAATTGGTAATTGATGCCCCGAGGAAAGAAAATGCAAACACCTAGTAAGCAACCTGAAAGCTCTAGCATGACTCATGAAGAAGAGGAAGAAATGCAACATGATATATCAAAATTACGAGACCAAGTGCAACAAGTGCCACTTGCACAAAAAGCAATAGAATCTAAGATGGATGGTTTAAGGAAAGATGTAGAAGCTAAGATGGATGATTTAAAGAAAGGTGTAGAAGCTAAGATGGATTGCTTAAGGAGAGGCATAGAAGCTAAAATGGATGGCATGGAAGCTAAGATGAATGGCATGGATGCTAAAATTGATGGCATGGATGATAAGATGGAAGAATTGAAGATAAATATGAATAAGTTGCTACAAGAAATGGTCATTAATGGTGAAAGGGTAGTAAAGGAAACTCATGATGAGAACAAAAGAAATGTTAATCACGATTCCATAGATTCTAATGTGGGATCAAAGACCCACCATATTCCAAAAATCAATATGAGGAAGTTTATGGTAAGGATCCCGCAACATGGATATTACAGATGGAGCAATTTTTCGATCTCAATAATGTGCAAAACGCACAAAAGGTACGTATTGCAACTTTATATTTGGAACCAAATCAGTTTGTATGGTATCAATGGCTTTGCTCTCGTAAAAAAATTATCACTTGGGCAATTTTTACGGAAGAATTGACAGCACATTATGAGAATACAAAAAGCAACACTTTTTTTAGCCAATTGATAAGTCTCAAACAAAAGGGTTCAATAATGGAGCACATTGAGGAGTTCCAAAAATTGAACATAAGGGTAAAAAATATTCCAGAGGAGCATAGGATTGATGTGTTCATAGGGACTTTAAAGGATAATATCCAACATGATGTTCACCTTTGGGAACCTGATTCATTAGAGAAGGCATTCAGGTTAGCAAGAAAAATGGAAAGCAAAATTATGGCAACCAGGAAGCATACCACTCACAACTATAAAGATGGAAGTGTTGTTGCCCCTAGTCTTCCACAACCTATAAGGTTGACACCACAACAATTGGAAGAAAAAAAACAAAAGGGCTTTGTTACAGTTGTGATAGCAAATACACTAAAGGTCATAAGTGTGCTGAGAAGAAATTATTCTACATAGATTGTGAAGAGGAAGAAGAAAAGGAGCAAGAAAGGTCAAAAGAAGAGGATATACTCCAGGAACAAAGCCTAGATAAAGAAGAAATGAATCCGACCATATCTTGTAATGCATTGGCGGGAATTACCACTCCTCAAACCATCAAGATAGAAGGACAAATCAAGAAGAAAAAGGTAATAGTGTTGATTGATTCAGGAAGTACCCACAATTTTATTCATTGTAAGGTAGCAAAAGAATTGAATTGCTTCCTATATCCAGCACCAGAGTGTCAAGTGATGGTTGCAAATGGAGGAACAATAAATTGCTCTGGAAAGTGCCATAATATCAAGCTATCCATGGGAGAATATGTATTGACTAGCCCAATGCTTTCCATTCCAATGGGAGGTGCTGATGTTGTACTAGGAGTCCAATGGCTACAATCCTTGGGTACAATAGCTTTTAATTTTCAAGAACTTTTCATGAAATTTTCTGTGGAAGGAAAGGAAGTTGAATTAAGGGGTATTGCAGGGAAACTGGAAAGATAATCAGCTCTAGCAGTATGACAAAGCTTCTAAAAAAGGAACAAAGAGGTGTAATTGCACAATTATGTTCGCTAGATGTTTCCACATTGGAATCATCTATTTCTCCAGATCTCCAAAAAGTCTTGGACAATCATTCCAAGGTATTTGAGACTCCCAAAGGTCTCCCACCTATTTGTGATCATGATCATGCTATTCATCTGATTCCAGGAAGTGTTCCTCCAAACATCAGGCCGTACAGATATCCCTATGCCCAAAAGAGTGAAATTGAACGTATGGTTGCAGAAATGCTAGAGGCTGGTATAATTCAACCGAGTCAAAGTTCTTTCTCTGCTCTAGTAGTATTGGTGCACAAGAAGGATGGATCATGGCGCATGTGTCCGGATTATAGGGAGCTCAACAAGCTCACTATTAAAGATAAGTTTCCCATTCCTGTCATTGATGAATTACTGGATGAATTGCATGGATCAATTTACTTCACCAAGTTGGATCTTCGTTCAGGATATCATCAAATCAGAATGAAGACTGAAGACATTTTGAAAACATCATTTAGAACTCATGAGGGTCATTATGAATTTTTGGTCATGCCTTTTGGCCTTACCAATGCACCTTCAACATTTCAAGGTTTGATGAATTCCATTTTCAAACCATTCCTTAGAAAATTTGTGTTAGTATTTTTTGATGATATACTAATCTACAACAAGTCTTGGAAGGATCATGTTGAACATGTTGACAGGGTGCTACAAATATTGGAGGAGAAACAATTATATGCAAAAATATCCAAATGTTTCTTTGGAGTACAAGAGGTGGAATATCTGGGTCATATTGTATCTCATGAAGGAGTTAAGGTAGACCCTAGCAAAATTAAAGCCATTAAGGAATGGAAAATCCCCACATCCATAAAGCATCTGCGAGGATTTCTCAGGTTGACAGGTTATTATCGCAAGTTTGTTAAGAATTATGGAGAATAGCAGCACCTCTAACAACATTATTGAAGAAAGATGCATTTTCATGGACTCCAGAAGCAACAAAGGCCTTCGAACATCTTAAAGAGGCAATGTGCCAAGCACTGGTCTTAGCTACACCAGACTTCACAAAAACCTTTATTGTGGAATGTGATGCTTCAGGAAATGGAATTGGTGCTGTTTTAATGCAAGATGAAAGACCCATTGCTTTTGAAAGTCGTCCAATCAAGGGAAAGTTTTTACACAAAGCTATTTATGAGAAGGAAATGTTGGCAATACTCCATGCACTTAAGAAATGGCGACCCTACCTAATGGGAAGACACTTCAAGGTAAAAACGGATCATGATAGCCTTAAATACTTTTTAGAACAAAGATTATCCTCTGAAGAGCAACAAAAGTGGGTCACAAAGATGTTGGGTTATGACTTTGAAATCATCTACAAAAAAGGGAAGCAAAATGTGGTGGCAGATGCACTCTCAAGAAAGGATGAGGATGTGGAAGCATTGTTGTGCGCCATTTCTATTATCCAACCAGATTGGATAAACGAAGCAAGGGAGGAATGAAAGAATGACGAAGAAGTGTGGGCACTTATTCGAAAGTTACAACAAGATTCCAGTACGCCTGATACATTTAGCTGGCAAAATGATTCGTTATGGTACAAAGATCGCTTATACCTCTGTAAGAATTCCCAGCTAAAACAAAATATTCTTATGGAATTGCACACTTCTCCCTTAGGAGGGCACTCAGGATTTTTAAAAACTTACCACAGGGTTAAGAAGGAATTTTTTTGGGATGGCCTTAAATCAGATATTCAAAAGTTTGTGGCGGAATGTTTGGTTTGCCAACAAAATAAAGTTGAAACAATTAAGACACCGGGTCTATTACAACCTTTATCCATTCCAAGCCAACGTTGGGAGGAGGTTTCAATGGATTTTATCACAGGTTTACCCAAGTCTGAGGGAAAGAATGTCATCATGGTGGTAGTTGACAGACTTACCAAGTATGCACATTTTGTGCATTATCACATCCATTTAAAGCCAGTACAGTTTCTACTTCATTTATGGAAACAATTCAAAAGCTACATGGAAACCCAAAGATTATTGTAAGTGACAGAGATCCCATTTTCACTGGAAATTTTTGGACAAAATTATTTTCTTGTCTTGGTACTCAGTTAGCTCATAGCTCATCTTATCATCCTCAATCTGATGGGAAAACTGAGATAGTAAACAAATGTTTGGAAGGATATCTTCGTTGCTTTGTATCTGATAAACAGACACAATGGGTCAAATGGTTGCCTCTGGCTGAATGGTGGTATAACACTTCTTTCCATATAGCAACAAAAATGACCCCATTTATGGCACTTTATGGATATCAGCCACCATCCATCACATCATATTTAAAAGAAAATTATAAGGTTCAAGCAGTGGAACATCACATCGAACATCAACAACAAGTCCTCCAACTTTTAAAGGATAACCTCGTGTTGGCACAGAATAGAATGAAACAATAGGCAGATCAACATTGCAGCGAAAGAAGTTTTGATGTAGGTGATTGAGTATTCCTACGGCTACAACCATATAAGAAAATGTCCCTCAAGCAAGCTAAGAAGGATAATAAATTATCACCAAAGTATTATGGTCCGTACAAGGTGTTGCAAAAGATTGGTACTATGGCATACAAATTGGAGCTTCCTGCAGCTTCTCGATTGCACCCAGTTTTCCATGTTTCATGTTTAAAGAAGGTTATAGGCGACAAGCTCCCAGTTCAAACAATATTGCCAGAACTTGACAAGGAAGGAAAAATTATATTGGAACCAGAAGCAGTCACAGAAACAAGAAATTGACAATTATGAAATCGATCAATTTCGGAGTATCTTATCAAGTGGAAGAACTTATCCGCTGAAGATTCCACATGGGAGGATGAGAATTTTATACAGAAGCATCCAGAACTACTCAAGCGTTGAGGACAACACTTTTTTGAAGGAGAGGGGCATGTTGGGTCCCTATAATACTAGTGATTACCCCATTACTATTGTAGTTGTATCCCTTATTAATATTTTTGTGCCCCTATTGTCCCCATATTGTTATTACTGTGCCCCATAGAATCCCTCTATTGTTATTTTTGTGGCTTTATATTATTATTGTTAGGTCGACTGGGTTATATTGTGACTCCTTAGACTCCTATATATAGAAAGGAGGTTTTGTCATTTGAATCATCCAAGAATTGTTCATTTATGTAATGTAAAGGAGGTTGCCCCCTCGAAAAGGCTGAATTCTAAGGCGTTGATCTATCTTTTCTATCTTTTCTTGAGCTGGTTTCATAACAGTAGTTTTGATGTAAGGTTCAACTTCTGGAGACTGTAACTACTGTGATACTTGCAACGTCTGGTCTTCATTTTCAGCTAATACAAGCTTCTTTTGCTGTTAATTGCTCACTTTCCATTTCTACTCTGTTCTAGGCTGTGCCTGTTATGTATTTTTCATGTGCTCTTGATGTTTAGCATTAGAGGGGTTGTCATCCCACCTCTGTGTTAGAATCTAGTATGTATCATTGAATGTGCTATGCAGGTTTCTGTTTACTTAGTGCCAGAGAGCTGTCATCCTGTCTGTGCATTAGGAAATATATTTGCAGACCTTTTTATTGGTTGCAGCCGGCCATCATAGGGCCCTGTGCATCTGCTGGTGTGGTCAGTATTCTCCATGTTCACCTAATCCTCAAACTGTGAATAATTGGTGGTCTAAAGCCTTGTAGTCTGAGGGTGTTCACCCATGTCTGGAGTTAAGCATAATAGAAGTGGTTATCTGACTTGAACAAGCATCATTTCTTCCACTCATCCATTTCCAACATTATGTTGAGTTTGTAATGTTCCTAAGCATCTCTGAGATACAACCTAGGAGAGTTTCTTGGGGTTATAACAGGCCTAAAGAAAAATCTCGTCTCTGTTGCAGTTTTGGAAGACCGTGGTTATGATGTGCTCTTCAGAAAAGGAAAGGCATTCCTGAGACACATAGCCATGGGACAAGTGAATAAAATCGAGGCTCGTGTGAAGAACCTATAGAAGGTAGATGTGGAGGATTGTGTTGCATTGAGCACAAAGGCAAAGAAGGTGTAGAGCCGTGATGTCAGTGAACTTTGGCATAGAATACTTGGCCATTTGCATCATGGAACTTTGAATATCGTGCAACAGATAACCATAGGCCTCTCCAAAGGAATGCTTGAGTTGTAGAAATTCTGCAAATTCTCTACAAATCTACCTCTAAGACCATGTAGAAAATCTGACTGTAGATTAACCCAATAATGCAATATAACCAAAGAAAAATACTATAAACTACTTCTACTATCAATTTGCGGAAGCTTAAAGATCGAGCTAAATCAGAGCTAAAAACATATAACCAGAAGAAGAAGAATCAATCACATGAAACACATGGGGAAAGCCTCAACTAAAAACCCCACTATCTTTATTATCATACAAGGTGGAAATACATCAGAATTATACAAAGCCTTAACTCTCACAGCTAGCCAGCTGTCAGTTCAATCCTCCTGGATGCTCACAGGCAATCAAAGCTTCTCACAAGCCTTCTCCTCTGCCCTCCAAGCTCCTATTTCCTTGCGCAGTTTCTCCTGGGTGATCCTCCTGTTACCAAGTGGAAGACTGATCTCTCACACTGATCCTACACCCTATCAGAACTGCGCAATCCTCAAGGAACCTTACCTTGACTGCATGCATGATTTTCCTTTATAGGAAAACACATGCAATTGATAGTACACCATCCTTGACATTTAGCTCAACTGGGTCTTTCTCAGAATAGACATGCATGAATTATTGATGAGGGAATCTTCAATTATCTGGAGTACACTGGTTGAGTGCATGCATGCATCAACTGACTGATAACTCACAATTAGTTCCTCAAACAGTTTGGAACTAATTTAACTGGACTTAACTCAGTAAACTGAGCTAACTAATTACAACTCAAATATAACTCAATCTTATCTCCTTAATTAAGGGATAATCTCCTTAATTTAAGGGATAACTGTTGCATGACTGCAGAAAGACTTCTAACTTGAATTTATTCAACTAATTAATCCATAATGAATTAATTAATTATTTCCAAGCAACTGGTGAGACTAAGTTTGAATTTTAATTCACAATTTTAATTCAAGGAAAAATTAGAATTGGAATATTCTGGATTCTATTTTTATCATTTCTTTTTGCTATTTTCAACACTCCCTCTCAACAAGAAAGGAATTCAACTAGATCCTGATTGTGAACCTTTGGAATGTTATACATGCAACACTTCTCTCTAGTGTTGTTGCTCCAACAACTCCAGAAACAAAAAAAAACATCCATCCTGAATCAGTATGATGCATCTGTCATCAAAGTCTCTAACTGCTATTGCCTCTATCAACTGAAAACTTTTCTCTTTGGCTGACTCTGCCTTTCTGCACCGTTGTCAATCCTTCTCTGCACTTTTCAGTATCTGACTGCTCTAGCCTCTGTCACTTTTATCTCTGACTGCATCAATCCCATTGATTCCTCCTGTTACTATGTACTTTGGGCTCCCATAGAAAGGTACGATCCATGAGATAAAACCTCTCAATGGAACCTACCCAATTTCAGCCTTCTTGAGACTATCACTTCACATCACCCCACCTCACTCCTGGAGGTATGGCTGCATGTGATCCCTCTACCCACTTGGATCGAAATTCCCCCCTAATGGAGGTATCTGCATGAGTGGATCTCTTCACTCAGTCTCCTCTCTGCTTCTCCAATTGTGGCTCCTCCACAATTGTCTGAGACTTCTTCTAGGGTTGCATGTTGAGAGGTAATTTACTCTCCCTCTCAACCACCAAGTCTCTAACATTTTCCTTTCTCCTTAAGGCTTTGCATGCATCTTGAACCTCAAGAGAATACAGGTTCTTAACTCGTGAACCGATCTGTTTCACCTGTCTCGTGGTGATGTGTCTAAGGAAAACCTTTCCCTTACTAAAGACAACATTGTAGCCTTTGTCCTCCAACATCGCGACTGATACCAAGTTCTTCTTCAGTCTAGGCACATACTTCACATCTATCAAGGTGATAGGAGCTCCATGCTCCCTCTGAAAAGCAATCATGCCCACTCCTGAAACACTATACCTTTCATCGTCACCCATCTCTATGCGCATCTTGAGGTCTTTCTCCTCCAAGGCAATGAACAAACTTTTATCGCTGGTCATGTGGAATGAGGCTCCACTGTCAAGATACCAGACACAACCCATCATCGATGACACCATGCATGTGATGAGGGTAAAGTCCATTTCGAACTAAGAGGCTAATGCCTCACCTTCCGATCCTTTCGAGGATCCCTTCTTGGACTTCTTCGATGGGCAATTAGTCACATAATGTCCCATCTCATTTGAAGTATGATATGAATTCGATTTGCACCTGCAACCCCGAACTTCAAACTTCGAATTCTCTTCTCAGTATACTGTTCATTACTCCGATAAACCTGGCTCCGATACCATGTAGAAATTCTGCAAATTATCTACAAATCTACCTCTAAGACCATGTGGAAAATCTAGCTGTGGATTAACCCGATAATGCAATATAACCAAAGTAAAATACTATAACCTATTTCTACTATCAATTTGCGAAAGCTTAAAGATCGAGTTGAATCAAAGCTAAACACATATAACCAGAAGAAGAAGAATCAATCACATGAAACACATGGAAATACTTTGGGGACATCCTCAGCTAAAAACCCCACTATCTATATTATCATACAAGGTGGAAATACATCAGAATTATACAAATCCTTAGCTCTCACAGCTAGCCAGCTCTTAGTACAATCCTCCTGGATGCTCACAGGCAATCAAAGCTTCTCACAAGCCTTCTCCTCTGCCCTCCAAGCTCCTATTTCCTTGTGCAGTTTCTCCTAGGTGATCCTCCTGTTACCAAGTGGAAGACTGATCTCTCACACTGATCCTACACCTTGTCAGAACTGCAAAATCCTCAAGGAACCTTACCTTGACTGCATGCATGAGTTTCCTTTATAGGAAAACACATGAAACTGATAGTACACTGTCCTTGACATTTAGCTCAACTAGGTATTTCTCTGAATAGACATGCATGAGTTACTGATGAGGGAATCTTCAATTATCTGGAGTACACTGGTTGAGTGCATGCATGCATCAACTGGCTGATAACTCACAATTAGTTCCTCAAACCGTTTGGAACTAATTTAACTAGACTTAATTTAGTAAACTGAGCTAACTAGTTACAACTCAAATATAACTCAATCTTATCTCCTTAATTAAGGGATAATATCTTTAATTTAAGGGGTAACTGTTGCATGACTGAAAAAATACTTCTAACTTGAATTTCTCCAACTAATTAATCCATAATGAATTAATTAATTATTTCCAAGCAGCTGGCGAGACTAAATTGGAATTTTAATTCACAATTTTAATTCAAGGACAAATTAAAATTGGAATATTCTGGAGTCTATTTTTATCATTTCTTGTTTCTATTTTCAACATGAGCAGCATGATGTATGCAAAGGATGTACCTTGGGGAAGTACATAAAATCCACATTCCATAACCGGGACAACAAAGCACATGCATTCCTTTAACGGCTCCACTCTGATGTCTGTGGACCTCTCTTGAAAGTCTCCAATGCCAGGCACACATATTTTGTCATTTTTATTGATGACTTCTCACGAAAGTGTTGGATCTTCTTCACGCGGAAGAAGGATTAGACATTCTCCAAGTTCATAGAATTCAAGGCACTGGTGGAGAAAGAAACATGCAAGAAGGTGAAGGATCTCATGAGCGATAATGGATGTGAGTACGTGTCGAATGAATTTAAAAATTTCTATGCAAAAGAAGGCATTCTAAGAGAGTTTACAACACTCCACAACCCACAACATAATGGGGTGGCTGAGAGGAAGAACTATAACATTGTGGGATCAGTGAGGGTGGTGTTGTATGATCAAGGCCTACCTATGAATTTGTGGGCTGAGGCATGCAACAAAACAATCTATTTGTAGAACCAGAGTCCTCATCAGATTCCAGGCATCAGACTTCAATATTTTTTAAGCCTATATTTACTTCCATGTCTCCAAATAATTAAGGAAGAAGCTAGAGTCGCCAACAAAATTGGGGGTATTTTCGGGTTACATAGAAACTCCCCACAACTGTCGCGTGTACTTGCCATCCCTTAGAATGACAGTTGTGTGAAGGGATGTAAAATTTGATGAAGACAAAGCCATGCGATGCACTCTTGAGAGGGAGCTTTAGATCCGACCAAAAGAGGAGATTTTAGCTCCAAAGGAGGAATGCCAAGAAGTTGTGGAGCATACACAAGTTAAGGAGAAGAGAGTGGAGACAACCACTTAAGAAGAACCATCCAGAGAAGGTGGGAAAAGGACTAGGGAAGCTGAGAGACTTGTGTAGGATGCAAGGGAGAATGTGGGTGCTCCTTCAAATGAACGTAGGTAGAGAAGGTCACCAGATCGGTACACTAGATACATGGCTGTAATGACTAAGTTTGTAGAGACTGAATCATCCTATTTCAAGGAATATGTAGAGTAACCTGTATGGGTTGATGCAATGGTGGAGGAATACGAATCCATTGTAAAGAAAAATGTTTGGGGAGTGGTACCAAGACCAAAAAACAATTTAGTTATGGGTTCGAGATGGATCTTCAAGGTAAAGCATACAACAGATGGAAGCATAAAAATTTACACGTCCAAATTTGTGGCCAAGGTGTACTCTCAAGTTGAGGGTATTGACTATGAGGAGACCTTTGCTCCTGTAGCAAGGTACTCATCCATTAGATCAATTCTTGCTCTGGCTGCACATATGGGGTGGAAGATCCACCAGATGGATGTAAAAACAACATTACTTAATGGAGTTATTGAGGAGGAGGTGTACAATGACCAACCAAAAGGCTTCAATACTTTTGATTGGGACTCCCATGTGTGTAGACTCAAGTGAGCATTGTATGGTCTTAAGCAAGAACCCTGTGCTTTGTACACCAGGATTGATAGTTATCTCACCCGTTTGGGCTTCACCAAAAGTGAAGTAGATGCAAAACTCTATCATATCTTGGTAGAAGGTAAATTGTTTATTATTGTCTTATATATTGATGACTTAATTTTAACTTGTGATGAGCAACTAATCAAATCGTCTAAGGAGGACCTTGCAAGAGAGTTTGAAATGAAGGACACGGGTCTCATGCACTACTTATTTGGAGTGGAAGTGTGGTAAGGCAATGGGGAATTGTTTGTATCTCAGGACAAGTTTACCAACGAGATACTTTAGAGGTTTCAAATTGCCAGTTGCAAACCCATGGAGACACCTTTAGCGACCAACTAGAGGAAAGAGGATGCCACTTCAGGTGAGGAAGTGGATGCTACTATTTACCCAAAGTTGGCGGGTTCACTAATGTATTTTGTGAATACATGACTAGATATGTGCTATGTGGTCAAAAAACTGAGCCAAGCTATGGTTAGGCCAACCAAATTATTTTGGAGGGCATCTAAGCATGTTGTATGGTACCTCAGAGGCACTACCCAATTTTGACTATGGCATAGACGAAAAAAGGCAATGAAGCTGTGTGGCTTCACAGATGCAGATTGGGTGAGGAGTCCATCAAACTGAAAGAGTACATCAGGTGGAATTTTCAGTGTTGGGTCCATAGCGGTTTCTTGGTACAACAAGAAGCAAAGATCTGTGGCACTCAGCTCAGCAGAAGAAGAATACATGGCTGCTAGTCAAGCAACATGTGAGGCTATATAGATGAGAAATATACTTGTTAGGTTGTTTGGTCAGCTGATGGATCCAACTGTGATCTACTGTCATAATCAAAGTTGCATCAAGCTCTCTAAAAATCTCATTTTTCACGATTGATCCAAGCATATAGATATTCAGTATCACCATTTATGGGATTATGTGCAAAGGCAAATAATATTGTTGTAGTACATTCTGACAAAGGAACAAGATGTTGACATTTTGACAAAGGCCTTGTCAAGAGGGAAGTTCAAGTTCCATAGGTGCAGGATAGGGGTGGTTGATAATCCCTTTCTTGCTGAGAGGGAGTGTTGAAAAATATAGCAAGAAATTCTCAATTTGATTTTGCCTTGATTAAATTGAGAAAATTCGAATTTCCACATCAGTAGACAACTTGGATGATGTTAACTTGTGTGACATGGCTTGTGTCACCCAATTTACTCAGTAAATTTGAGTTGGAAGAGTTAGAGTTCAGTTCTGCATGTGTGATTGCTAATTTTTAGCAATCAAGCTCAGTTATCTTAAGTTGTTTTTAATTAAACTAGTTCCAACTTTTGGAGGAACTAGAGGAAAATTAGTTAAGTAGTGGGACTTCAGTGATCATCTAGTTAACTGATCAATCAACCCAAAGTAGCTAGTGCATGTAGAGAATTCGAGTTACCCAGTTGAGGTGGAGATTCCAAGGCAGTGTAACATCAATTATAGACTAGTCTTGAGTGTACAGTTGTTGCATGCATTTCAACCTAAGTAACTGCAAAATCTAGTTAGAGTAATTTCCTAAATAATAGGGGATGATTCCTCAAGAAACAACACAAGGAAATAAGAGCTCAAGCATAGGCAAATTTTGACTACGTCTAGGTCAGAGGACTTCAATGAGCAGAGAGATAGGTTGTGCACTTGCCGGGTGAGCTCAGTTGAGCAAATCAATTGTAATGCATCTCTATTTATTTTATTAATGCAAGCATGTATTGGGTTTTTTAGAAGATTTATTTCCCTAGATAAAAATACTTGTTGCATGTGTGTTATTTGTTCTTGAGTTTCTGAGATTTTTGTTCTAAATTGTGAATTAATGTCCACAAAGCAATAGTGTAGGTTTGTGTCTTGTGATTTTTTATTAAAACATCATGAGCAGTTGCAAATATACAACCTAATTTCTAGAAGAGGATCTTTGTTTTCATCATGATTTTGTTCAGAAATTTTGATCACCTGTTTTCTTTTTGTAGTCTCCTTCGACATATATCTCTCCAAGGACTGTTTACTTGGCTTGTGATGGAGCTTGGGATGTAGATCCCGACAACCCTCGATTCGATGCCCATTCCTTTTGCAATGGGTACAAAATATGTGCACTTGTTCCTTGGCAAAAATGACTTTAAACTTGGAAGAGGGTTCTTTTGTCTCAAGAAGCATATCCATTTTCTGAACCATTAACTTATGCTCTTCACACTTAGCCACACAATGATTAACCCTATGACAAAAGGTACAAGGAAACATATCATCGAAAGAACATTCATGAGACTCATACCTTTTCCCATTGTCTTTTGGAAGACAAGAGAAAATTATGGAAAAAGAAAATAAATTAAGAAAAACTTAAGACAAAAATAGAAATTTCTTGATGACACATGGATTATATGCACGAAGAGTTTACTTCCATTTTTCGAACAAGTTGTTCTATTTAATGATTGAGAAAGAGGATGTGAGGGATTCTTTTCCTAGGAGAATTATGGGATAAGACTGATTCAATAGCAAAGATAATTGATTTAGGGCTCAAGGGTGGCTAGTTGTATAAGACATAGTGCAATTGAGCCTATGGTGTGGTGGAAAGTCATCCCTAAAACACTGGTTGCGTTCAACATGATTGTAGTAGCACAATGTTCACAAGTTGTAAGTAAGTTGGGTTTGTCAGGTCACCTATCATGTGGATTATGTACTTATTGATGAACTCTTTTCCATATTGTTAATTAATGGTCTCAAATTGCTATAAGCAATTTCGTATTTAATTATGTTTTTAATTTCGATACATTACATATGGTATTCGAGCTAGGTTTCAACACTATTAGAGTTTGAGCTTCCATATTCTTGATGTTTAATAATTATAAATGGTTTTTATAATTAAATTGAAATTAACATGAAAACTAATTGGATTGAATTAAAGTTATTGGAATTATTAGGATATTATCCATATAAGGGGTTCTCTCATTAACACACTAAAAAACCAAAGAAAAGTTCTCTAGTGTTTGTTAGATACACAACACAAGCCTTGTAGATTTTTGGCCTTGAGTTTTGCACTAAGACCTTATATATGCTCAAGTATGATCAATGCACTATTTAAATAAAGCTTAGGTCCATAAATCTTTACTTGAATTTAGGACTTATTTTGGTACCAATAAAAATGATTAATCTAAAATGTTTGGCTTACGAAATATTATTTAGAGAGAGAGAGAGAGATGAAAATTAACCAATATTTGATATCAATAGGATGCAACTCAAGATAGGGTTTGCAAAATGAAAAAAAGAAGCTCTAGATTGATATTTTATGAAACTTGACTCAACACATGTGACTTGATGCGTTCTACTGGAGAACCAACAAAATATGTCAATTAGTGCATAATTTATATATATCAAGTATTGTTTCAATTTTATGAGCGACTAGGAGAGATTTGCTTATAATTTCTCACAATCCTAGCATCATGAAACCATTTACTTAAGTTGTTACTAAATATATTATAGAATCATGTGAGATTTTTTTTATATACTAAGTCCAAATTTGTATGTTTTTATCAGATTCTATTTTTAGACATCAAACTTAAAATAAAATCTTAGACCATTAGAGTTACAATAAAGTTTGATCCAATTTAGAATATCAAACGACAAAACCTAGATCAATTATTATAATCCAAGATAAATTAAAAATTTAAAGAATTAATACTTTAGCTTGCTACGAGAAAAAAATCACAAAAAAGGGGTTATAGTCAATATTGCCTTTCTACACGACGAAAGGGGAAAGTACAAGAAATAATTTATGAAGGGAATGTGGATTAATTCTGTTACACTTGCAATTTGAACAAACAATTCGTGAAATGTACATCTTTGTGATTTTTGTTTTGATCTTATTGTGTGATCCAATATTTCATACACCGTTTAAACACTCAAATTATTGATTATTTATTTATTTATTTATTATTATTATTTTATATATATATATTATCCAAAATATCATATATCATTTGGGCACTCAAATTTCATTTTTGCTTAATAAGAAATTAACATAACTTACTGTAATTTCCCCATGGGATTAATATTGCCCAAGGGACGAAGTATCTTGTTGATCCTCATAAGCTATAGTCTTGGGTAAAGGGTAAAACCCCAAAATTGCTAGTGTTTGGGCAACAACGGGCAAGTTTTGGAGTAGTTGGAGCAAAAAAGCCCAAATTTGGGGTTTACCATGAGCCCCTCTTAATTAATTAAGGAGAAAAATCGCCTAAAGAAAACCTATAAATACAAAATGATTAGAATCGCTTGAGGCATCATTTGATTGATTTTTTTTTAAAAAGATACCAATGAAAGGGAGAAGCATCCTACACAAAGTTTTTCTACATCTCCTTCAAAACATATTAAAAGAGAGAGGCACTAGGTTGATGGACCTTGAGTCTAATATGGTTGCAAAGGATTCAAAATTCAACACCATATCATAGTCTCCAGTTGTTAGAGAAAGATTAGATTCCAAAGTAGCTAGACTTGAAGATGGTGTTAGGAAGAAGCACGAGAATGGCCAGTACAATGACTATGACAATGAGAAACAATGAGAAAGAAAACATTCTATGTCTCGTGGCATTAATAAATACATGAGATCAGATAGAATCAAACCTCCTGATATTATGAGGGACAAGTATCATGGAAAGGGAAAACATCCTACTTGAGACAGTTATAGAGACAACATTTTGGATATAAAACAATCAAAATCTCGAGAAGGAGGGAGTTCCATTCACAAGATAGAACCCAGGTTCATGATGATCAGGGAAGGAGATCACAATCTTGTGTGAGAGAGATGAGGTACTGCCGAGACAACTGTGATCATAGTGCACATGCCAGACACTCTATTTCTAGAGATGTCTCAAGAGGTGGTAGAATTGAAGACCGTGGTGAATGTTTTTATGGTAGACATCATATATATGAGCATGTGAGAGAATCAGACACATATAGAACAAGAGACAAAAATTCAGATAACGAGCAAGATTCAAAAGGTCATTCACATGCCACCTTTACAATCACCATAGAGGAATTGGAAATACAATGTGGTTCTAATAGGAGAAACAGGCTCTGTAGATGATGGAGGGGAAGAATTTTTATGTGCAAAGCTTCACTTGGTAGATCTTGCTGGGTCAGAGCGTGCAAAGAGGACTGGTGCTGATGGTCTTCGTTTAAAAGAAGGTATTCACATTAACAAGGGGCTGTTGGCACTTGGGAATGTCATCAGTGCATTGGGAGATGAAAAGAAACAAAAAGAAGGAGTTCATGTTCCATATCGAGACAACAAATTGACTTGCCTTTTGCAGGATTCTTTGGGAGGGAACAATAGAAATGTGATGATAGCTTGTGTCAGCCCTGCAGATATAAATGCAGAGGAAACTCTCAATACTCTTAAATATGCTAATCGAGCTCGTAATATTCAGAATAAGCCAATTGTCAATCGTGATCCAATGTCCACTGAAATGCAAAGAATGCGGCAGCAACTTGAATATTTGCAATCTGAACTACTCTGTGCTCGTGCTGGTGGAGGTGTTCCATCTAATGAATTGCAGGAACTAAAGCAAAATATTTCATGGTTGGAAGCAAGCAATGCAGAACTTTGCCGTGAGCTTCAGGAGTGTCGTAATAAGTGCCTAATCATAGCCCAACGTGCAATGGAATATGAGGTTGAGAGAAAGTTGTAGCACCTAGATTTGTCATTGTTTGGGGATAAGTAATGTTGGGAAAGGGGGACTATAATGTCCCCAAGGGATTAATTAGCCTAAGGGATGAAGTATCCTATCGATCCATATAGGTCATAGTCTTTGATAAAGGGGAAAACCCCAAAATGTGTAGTGTTTTGGCAACAAGGGGTAAGTTTTCGGATATCTAGGGAAAAAACCCCAAATTTTAGGTTTACCATGAGCCCCTCTTAATTAATTAAGGAGAAAAATCCCCTTGAGAAAATCTATAAATACAAGAGGATTAGAATCACTTGAGGCATCATTTGATTGGATTTTTTGTCTCTGTTTTGTTTGAGCCTGAGGCTCTGAGGGGTTAAGGCCCCATTTTATCATTAGATTAGTTTTGGTGGAGGTGATCCCACCCTACCTAGTAATTTTTTCTTTGTTCTGGCCACAAGAATTTACTATCTAAAGAAGTAGTGAATTCTACTGTAGAAATATGAGGCAAAGGCAAGAACTAGAATTCCTATGGAGAAAAGATAGAAATTTCCTGAAGAAGTCAAGGGTCTTGTAGCTAACAAATCTAGGTTCCTAGAGTACCATGAAATTATCTATGGGAGACAACAAAACTCTCTAAGGTAGGCCTAGTGCAAGGATATTTATGAGTTATCTGATCAAAATATGTGGAAAATTCATCCAACAAACCAAGACAATTTTAGAGGAAAAACATTGAGACTATTAGGGATTGCATGGACTTTCTCCAAAATCAAATAGCAACAGATCTCATCTAATTGGTCGTGTTTCTCTAAAGCAAGTAGTCGAATATAGTTCTAAGGTGACCTAAACCCATTTGAGGAATAAAGAAACCATTCGTGGAAGCAGGTTGAAACTTTCTAAGGCAATTGTTGGGTGTTTCTCTCAGACAATATTTTAAGAAGTTGTTCGATTATCCTCTGTGGCAGCATTGGAAAATCCTTGCAGGAGAAGTCCAAAGTATTTCTGGATCCTATTAACCACAGGACCTGCACTGGGTGATCTCTGAAGCAATCTATTGATCCCTAGAAGTATTGTTGAAGCATATTTAATTATGTCTCAAGGCCAAAAAAACCTAAAAACCCTTCTTGTAGCATTTTCTAGAGCAATCACATCTTGAATTCGGTGAGGCAAAGTGAGGTTCGGCTACAAGGATCTATTTTAGAAGTGAGATAGTCAATAGAGTTTGCAAATTAATTCAATTGATGTACTAGGGTTTCAAGCTAGTGTTGGATTAGATATGCATCATGCTAAAGTGTTGGTTGAGTATTGGTAGTTGGATCACCAAACTCCTCTTTGTGAATTTTGAGGTCATTGTCTGATATTGTTATTGAAATAAATTATGAATTTTATGAGAAATGCTTGTTGGTGTATGAATGAATTAAGTTATGCTGGAAACCCTAGGCAAAATAAGAAGCCCTAGACAAAAAAAATTGCTTTAGGACATTACTCTTACATTATTAGATTGATGATGAAATCGATCGTGGAAAGGTGATATGCATAATTATCTCCGTTATGTTATTTTGATAAAATGTGTGGTCGAGACAAAGTTGCTTATAGTTCACACAACCCTAGCATCATGAAACCATTTAGTTGAGTTGTTAATAAATCCAACATATGACCTAAGCCCTTGGAGAAATATATTACCGAGTCATGTGAGATTTTTTTAATATATTGAGTCTAAATTTGTATGTTTTTATGAGATTATATTTTTAGACAATCAAACTTAAAATAAAATTTTAGACGATCAAAGTTACAATAAAATATGATCCAATTTAGAATATCAAACAATAAAACCTAGATCATTTATTATAATCCAAGCTAAATTAAAATTTTAAAGGATTAGTACTTTAACTTGCTGTGAGAATAAGTCACTAAAAAAAAGTATTATGGTCAAAATTGCCTCTTAACATGATGAAAGGGAAAAGTACAAGAAAGAAGTTACAAAGGGAATGTGGATTGATTCTGTTGCACTTGCAATTTGAACGGAAAATTTGTGTAATGCACATCATTGTGATTTTTCTTTTGTTCTTATTGTGTGATTCAATATTTCATACACCATTTAAACACTCAAATTATTGATTTTTGTTTTGATTTTATTTTGTTATCCAAATTCTCATACATTTTTTGGGCACTCAAATTTCAATTTTTTAAAATAAAAACTAACATAACTTACACTAGCACAACCAAATTAATAAATGTAATTGATATACCCCATAAGCATCAATTTAATTGAATATATAATAACATACTCTTATTTAAATTTAAATTTTAATATATTAATTTAATATGTTTGGCCGATTATTTAACAAACTCACCCATAATATTATTAACCAACTTATGCCTAATTTTAATACTTTTTAACACACTTATACATGATATTATTTAACCAACTTATGACCACTTCCTTCACCACTCTCCCATGTATTGTCGACTTCTATTTGTGGGAAAACCGCATGCTGCCCATCCGACATCCACTCACACTGATTGGCCGGAGCCATAAATAATTTAAAGAGATTAGAGAGCTAAAGTCAAAGCTTGTGGTATTTGAGAGAGACTAACCTTATCGCGAGGAATTTTCCATCTGCAATGCATCGCGAGACTGGCACTGCATGTCAATATAAGAGGCTAGCTGGTGGTGCGTTTAACAAGTGGTAAAATAAACAAATTTTAAATTAAATTTGATATTTTTTGATCTGAAACTGAAAATCTATTTAACTATTTTTTTCTAGAAGAAGAACATTGTTTTGAAATCAAATCTAGTTCACCTATTTATGTAAAAATCAAATTTCTCAAGTCCAATTTCAATATAAACTATGCCTATGACATAATTATTAGATTAATGAAGATTGATTATGGAAAAGTAATACATAGTATTATTTTCGTTTTGTTAATGTGTAGTCGAAAAAACTTTGAATGATCAAGATATATACCACCTTCAAATCAAAATTCCTCAAGCCCAATTCCAATATAAACTATGGCTATCGCGTAATTATTAAATTAATGAAAATCGATTATGGAAAAGTAATACGTAGTATTATTTTCGTTTTGTTATCGAAAAGACTTCGAGATAGTGATGTTTATACAACCTTCAAAAATTATTGTTCATTCATTATTGCTGTCTGTTGGAATCAAACCCACGACCACATGGATAAAAGTTGGATGCCCTACCAACTGAGTTAAAACAATTTGCCATTATTTTCATGTTAAAAAGGTTCCAGATGGAGTGATGTTACGAACATAAAAAATGGATATAGCAAAGGTTCCCATATATGTTAGTAGAAGATACATAAAATGGGATTATATTTTATTATTATGGTTTTATTTATGTGGTTTGTAAATAGAGTATAAATATGATTTTAAAAGTGTTTTAAATGAAAATTATTGTAAATAAAATAAAAGTTATGGTAATGGAAATGGACATTAAATTGAATTTTAAATTATAATTGTTTTTTAATATATATATATATATCTATATATCTATATATTTACCGTAAAGAGTAGGAGATATATATTAATTTGCATTCATACATGGCCAAAAACCGAGAGAGTTACATAAAAGTGTAGAGCCATCTAAGGGCCTCTATAATTACATGTTGTTCAACCCAACCCAGAGTTTTCTTTCCCAAAATACCAAAATTCTCCCTTAATACTTTCCTATGGCTATACATCCTGTAGTACTGGTTCAACAAATATTTACAAGTGTAATTTGACATCAAAAACTTGCAAAAAGAAAATAGAAGGGACTGGGTACTCCTCCACTAGTGTCGGGATGTTAAGATCTATTCTAGTGGGTTCTTCTAACCTCGGGATTTTATCGACCAATTTAAGTTTCAGGTGCTTAATTTGCCACCACAAAGTGTCCACTTTGTCTTCCAACTGTCAAATGTGCTCATTTTTCCCTATCTGCTACTCCTACATTTTCAGTGACTCCTTCTGTTTCCGGTGGATGCACCTCTGAATAATTACCAGTCCTTCCTTGATTTCCACATGTTCCTTATCACAACTACCACAAGCCTGATGAAGCCTTCCACCCTCCATTCTAATTCACCCAGGCGTCTTGCCCATCCGAGGCCTGCGGTGGCCCCATGAACCAAACACCTAGCCCTCATCTTCAAAAATGCTCACCACATTCATTTTGACAACGAGGGGGGGTGGGGGCAGAGACCAGAACAACTGGCCATAGAGAGAAATATAATACCCGACCTGAAAATGAGTCAATTATGCTTCTGACAAACTACAATTTATAATGCAAAGTTGCCACCGAGCTTGGCTAACAGATTAATAGACTCCTTTTGTCAACAATGCCTGTGTTGCCACCCTCTGTGACACCTAGATCCTTCCCCCGACTTTTCTCCTAGCAATTAACCTCCACCGTGCTTATTACTCTGGCTCTGTCACTGCATAAACTACCAAGGATCCCTTGCCATGACCATTGGGCCTTTGAGAAATACCCCTAGACAGAGAAAAACCAGATCACGAGGTAGGAGATCATACCGTTACTCATTTTATACAAGATACTAGTTAGAACTTTGATGTAGAATTGATGAGGGGTACTCATTATGCTGATATCCCAATGCTCAACCATTATTTCTCTGCTTGACGAAGCGTCCATCAACTTGTCCCACTCCATCTTCCCTCGCGCGAACTGACCTTCCCGGACCAGAGGGATTAAATTCTCCTCACCCTCCCCATTATTTCACATGTTTCCTTTGTTGTTTTGCCGACTGGTGCAACTGGTACAAGGAGCTGATTCCTAAGTTCTCACATCGAGAAGTCTCCCATGTCCAAGTGTAGTATGAGCATGAGGGTAGCAACCACGCTGCATCATAATCCCAACTTCAGGGGAGCCACGAGGCGGGAGGATGGGCCAGGGGAAATGAATGGTGATGGGACAAGGGCAAGGAGATAAGGGATGAGGGGGATAGGGAGGTGGCGGCCAGGGTGGCAAGGGAGAAGGGTGGCAGGAGAAAAGGAGGGGGAGGTGGGGGGGAGGGAGGATGAGGGGGAGGGGCAATAAAAATCCAAGTGGTCTCTTCTAGTAAAATTCTTGATCCTACCAGGAGCACACTTCATTATTAATATAATGAGATTCATAACAACGATTAAGGAATGATGATTGTTCCCAACATACCATTCACTTTGCTACTTTCCTCATTCATCCAACAGGCCAAATTGGCTTGCATGTCAGCTTTCTTATTATTACCTCTTAGGATATGGAAAAATTTAACTCGATCAAAGAGAGGGATCATGCCTTGGGATCTATTGATAATCTAGTTTAGTTTTATGTTTTGGAAGCTGAGTTGTATTTCATATGCTTTATGATCAACATGGAATCCCCTAGAATTTGCATGTCCTTGATGCCTTTTTTTTAGCGAGAGAAAGCTCGAGGTACAACCCATAAGCCTCAACTTGATTATTTGTGTTCATTCCTAGGCCCTAAGCATATCTATCTTCTATGATTCCTTTGGGATTAATGAGAACCCCCACCCCTCCTGCCACCCCATTAAAAAAGAAAAATATTACAAAAAAAAATGAAAACCTTTTATTTTATCTTAAAAACTAGAAGAATATTGAATAGTGGAATTAAAAATTTATAAGGATAAACTTACTAATATATTTAGTCAGGAGATTTGTTCTAAGCTAACTACTACTAATAATATATTCTAAAATATATTGTTCTAAATTATAGATATATCTATATAAATTAATAGTATTTCATACTTATATAATTTTAGTAGTATAACCAATATTTTACTATATTGATTATGATTTTTTATCGTATATGGATGTATAGTCCATGTTTTGTGCACTTCATCGAATAATATACATGTACCATATAACTCTTTACCTTATAAAATGTGTATTACATTTTAATATAACATTTTCTTTCATGGCATATTATTTGCATTAATTATAAACACATTCATTTGACATTGCAAATATTGGATGTTAAGATTAGTTAAGAATTGTTGTTATGTATATATATTTTATTTAATGAAGTATTAAAAAAGTGTGATGGGACATGTGGTTTGAGATTACCTCACCAATTTTCATAAGGTATAAATAACATCAATATGTAGGGATAAGTAAGCATTGTGTGATTCAAGTTAACCATTATATTGCTTAGTAAAGGGATTTAAGTAAAATCATATTTATAGGTTACGACTTGAAATAGTTAACCACAATTCATGACTTGAGTTTTTAACGATACATTGTTACGACTTTAAGTAGTACTTATTGTGAATTGCTTCTTTTTCTTTTAATTCCAGTTACTCTTGGGGAATATTAATATGTGATTAATGTGGGGCTAGCCCGATGAAATTTATAGAAGAAATGAGGTAATTATTATGAACCCTAGGAAAAAGGACCACATATTTAAAAATAAATACCTTAATCCACAACCCCAAAATATCCAACCAGGAAGGGGATGTGAACCCTTGTGGAACAAGAGGTAATATCCTTCCAAATTCACTAAATGCATAAATCTCACACAACTTGCCATTAACTTACAAATGGAGATCCTACAATATGATTTTAGGGGAATTTGTGTTGTTTAAGTATTGTTACTTAGTGATAATGATATGGCTTATTGATGATGATTATTAGAAATATGAATAGCTAATTAGTCAACCTTACTCCAAAGATATCTCCTCTAAAGAAGAGAAGAAAGGTAACATAGTAAATTTATTAACTTTGAAACAAATAATACAATCTTAATTTAGTTTATTCCATGGTTATTCCACAAATAAATACCATGAGACTTAGTCTATAGACCAAGAAATCTCAAAACTCATAAAATGGACTTAAATTTCGAAACATGTGATAAGAAGTAAAATATAGAAACAAGTTGTTCCTTAAGATTTTCAATTTTCTAATGATGACAACGAATGGTAGCCTTGTAACCATGACCAACCTAAAATGATGAGATGAATAGAAAATAATACTACTTAGATAGTTAAGGTGGATGAGTGGAAGTTTCACAAACAAATATAAGAAGTCAACAAGTAATGGTAGGCTATCCTATAAGATGTTAGAAGCTTTTGGATTGTTAACAAGGAAGTAGCTTAGAAATCTTGAGGTATCACATGAATAAGTAACCATATGAAAATTTGTTTTTGAGACATAGAAAAAGTTTTTTGCTAGGAAACTTGATGAGAATCACTATAAGGTCTAATGAAGGATGATATCATTAATCAACCAATGGAGGTAATGATCATGATAATGTTGAAGTGTACTAGAGGTAATAAACTTATGAGTGTTATAGGATTGGAATGAAGAAAACAAGGTAGAGATTATGAAAATTTTGAGTCTAAAGGAGAAAAACAATTGCATAAGGGTAGCATTCTCATAGTTAGTCAAAGGCTAGTGATAGTGAGCAAGGTGCCCAATTTGTATCACAAGGAATATATAATATTTACAATTGGAGCAATTAATTAACATAACCTCCTTGAGGTTCAAACCTAATGAACAACATTGAATTGTTTGGGAGAACTATGAAAACATAACAAATCTTGCGGCCAACTAATGTGATGTTAGTGGAGGGGTGTATTTCTCTCGAAGTGGCAAGTTTTCCTAAAGATACTGATCAGTGGAGTGAGCAACATGATTGATCGTTGATGATGGATGCATTTGTTGCTCTTAATCACCCATTTTTACCATCATTTTCCTTATAAAAATCACCTTTGTTTTCCATTTTCATCCATTCCTACCTCATTTATTCATCATAATTCTAGTAATTGGATCTAGTGGGAATGAACACGTCTTTTTTTATAATAAGTTGACAATTTTGCATGCTCTGGTGAATGTTGGTTGGTTATGAGCTTGCAAGTATCAAATGAGACACCCTTTTACAGTTTCAATTATGAGAAGAACGATTGTAGGATTTTTCATTGGTAATCACGAAGCTAAACATATCTCTAAGACAAAACCCACGTTGAAGTAAATTTTCTACAAATTAAAGTTCATACCATTTGTACAACCATATTATGGAGATGTTCTTCACTACTAGAAGCATTTTCAAGAAAGGAAATCATTGCTATTGAAACTTCTGTCATCAACAATGCATTTTTCCTATTGTAATTATTTACTTTTTATTATTGTCATTTACTTTTTATTTTCTAGCTTGGACTTCCTATTTTTCCTCAACCCACTTTAGGCCATTTAACTCACAAGGCCTGAAATATTAGGCTGAAGAAGGGAAATTAAGGGAAAGAGGTTAAATTAGTTTATGTTTTTGGATAAGTTTTGAGACATATAACTGTTATAATTGAAACTAGTTTCCTCCTTTATTCTTGGCAAGAACTGTTGGAAAGTAGAAAGCAATTGTGTTAGTTTTTGTAAAAAAATTTGAGAACCAAACTCAAAGGGTTTGATGTTTTTGAATTGTGTTGTTATTATTTTGTTAATAGACATCATCTGTTTTAGTTCTTGTGAGTGTGTAACGTGTAAACCACCAGTATACTGTAGAGAAAGGGCCATTGTATAATCGTGGTGGCTATTTTTCTTCCTGGTATACATTTCTATGTTTCTTTTCCTTTATTTTTTTACTAAAAATACCTTTTTTTCGTGGAAAATCCGAGCAGATCTACTGGAAGGGATCACATCCCGTCGGCCAAACTAGTAGAGCCTAACCCTAAGGACATTGAGGAGAATTGACCCTGTGACCTCCCAATTGATAAGGTAATTAGTAAATGGAAATGAATTAATTGAGCTAAACCTCGAGAATTTTTACTACACATATTTACTCAATCTACATTTCAGACATATTTCATCAATTTTTATAGTGCATAAATTATTTATGTGTATATACTTTTGTTTCAGAGCTTTTTATTTTAAGAAAAATACTCAATTTTTTGTTCATCACATTTTACTTTTATATAACTATAGTTTATTTTTGTAGCAACATTTCAGATTTATTTTCTTTTAGTAAAATAGATTAATTACTTTTAGTGGTAGTTAATTTTCCTATTCTTAATTAGTTTCATAGGTTCTTTTGTTGTTTTAATTAACATTGTTGTATATTTTTTTTCCCTTACTTTTTGGTTTTAATTAGGAAACAATTTATAATTTTTAGCTACAATGTTTTGTATAGTTTTTCCTTTAATTAATTATAAGTATTGTAAATCACTATAGTTAGTTATCTCAATTCTCGATTTAAGAGAATGCATAAATCCCAAAATGCATATATTTTTTTGAGAATTTTTAAGTGATACGACCCCATATTGATCTTAAAGTAAGGCATTTATGAGAACATTGTAGAAGCTCATGACTTTTTAGTGTTGTTTTCGGGGAAACACAATTTTTTGGAATCTTTTTGATACAGAAGTCTATTAGAGGAGTGAATTAAGAATGAATTAAGAGAAAGAGGGATGATTTGGGATGGTTTATTTCAAAACCCCTGTAGAAATTCTTTGTAGATTCAAACTGCTAATTGTAATTTATTAAACAATAGACTTGAATCTACTCTACTCATCAGCAGAAACAATTAAACGATTGTGAAATTGCGAAACATACAAGAGAAAGAATTCAATCAACACATTACACAATAATTTCCTGGGGAAAGCCACAAATAAAAACCCTTGCTATCTGTATATTCCTTTAGTCAGAAAATATGAGAAGATTACAATGCTTTTCTCAAGTCCGAGCAACCTTTGCACTATCTCTATCTGTCTCACTGATACCTAGACAGGCCTAGGCCAATACTTAACCAAGTTTTGGCTTGCCCAAGTCCCTATTTCCTTGCTTTGTTTCCTTGGGAATTAATCCATATTAATTAGGGAAATTCCTCAATAGGAATTTCACAGTCCATCATAGGCCTTCCTCTAACTACATGCACCACTTGTATAATTCAGATGATTATACAACTGATAGTGCATTGTCCCTGAAGTCCAATCTCAACTGGGTAACTCTCAGATTTGACATGCATGAGTTATTTATGAGTGAATCATCAATTAACTGGTTGACCACATGAAGCAACACCCCACTATTTTACCTCCTACTAGTTCCTCCATTAGTTGGAACTAGTTTAATTGATTTTAACTCAGTTAAATTGAATTAATTATTTACAACTCAAAATAAACTCAACCGGGGCTCCTATAATGTATGAGACACTCTACATGACTCAAGTTAGACCCTCAACTTGAATGAAATTATCCAACTAATTCAAATTAACTTAGTTAATTAATACATGTTGTCATGTTATGTGGAATTACAAGTTTATTCCTAATTTAATTCAAGTAAAAAATTAAATTAGGATTTTCTTGTTGCATTTTCAACACTCCCTCTCAATAAGAAAGGGATTATTTGCTACCCTAGTCCTGCCTATATGAAACTTGAATTTGCATCTTGACAATGCCTTTGTCAAAATATCTGCATCCTATTCATCTATAGGAATGTACTCCATCAACACGTTAACACCCTATCCTCACACGTTACCTCTCCTTTTAGTCGAGAGTTCGGTTGGCTCACCCTCACCCTAGAACGAGAGAGAGTTTAGCTGGACCCTTCTTACCAGTGTTACACGCACCAGATTAGTTGGGCGGGTGGGTTCATGAGCTCGAGAGAATAAAATTGAGAATCGTACCAGAGCCTTAGACCCGCTTACCTTCATGCAACCCAGTGACTGAGTTAGTGGAGTGGGTAGGTGGAGAACCCTACAATAGACAGGCAGACAGACAAACAGGCCGAGCGTGCTTACGCACCCTAAAGGTTCAATTTACTTATTGGGTGGGGGGGCTGGTGATACCGAATGTCGATATGCTTGGACCAATCGTGAAAAACTAGATTCTCAAAGAGTTTGATACAAATTTAATTGTCACAATAAATCAATGTAGGATCCATATGCTGACCAAATAAACCAACAAGGATCTTCCTCATCTAGATAGCTTCACAAGCTACTTGATTAGCAGTCATGTACTCTGCTTCTACTGAACTCAGTGAAACTGATCTTTGCTTCCTGTTGTACCAAGAAACTGCTGCTGACCCAATACTGAAGATTCCCCCTGATTTTCTCTTCCCATCAGATGGACTCCTTGCCCAATCTGCATCTGTGAAACCTCACAACTTCACTCCCTCTGTCTGTCTGTACAGACTAAACCGAGTGATGCCTATGAGGTATCTCAACACATGTTTAGCTACCTTTCAATAAAGTTTGGTTGGATTAACCATTGCTTGACTAAGATGGTTAACTACAAAACATATGTCCGATTGTATTTTCACCAAATACATAAGTGAACCCACAAGCTGCTTGTAAATAGTAGCCTCCACTGCTTCACCTGAAGTAGCATCTTCCTTCCTATAGTTCCTTGCTAGAGGAATCTCCATGGGTTTGTTTCTCTCCACGTGCAACTTCTTCATTATCTCGTTGGCATACTTTCCCTGAGAGACAAATAATTCCTCATCTCCTTGTCATACTTCCATACCAAGGAAATAATGCATGAGCCCAAGGTCCTTCATCTTGAATTCTCTTGCAATATCCTCTTTGCAAGATTTTACCATATTCTCATCACCTGTTAGAATTAAATCATCGACATAATACTATAATAAAAAATTTACCTTCAACCACAATATGGTAAATGTTCGCATCTGCTTCACTTTTGGTGAAGCCAAACCTGGTGAAATAGATGTCAATCCTAGTGTACCAACCACATGGTGTTTGTTTCAATCCGTACAATGCTCGCTTGAGTCTGAACACATGTGACTCTCTGTTGAAGGTCTCAAATCCTTCCGATTGCTTAATGTACACCTCTTCCTCAATCACTCTGTTGAGGAATGTTGTCTTCACATCCATCTGATGTATCTTCCATCCCATCTGCGCTGAAAGTGCTAGAATATATCTGATTGAAGAGTACCTTGCTACTAGAGCAAGGTCTCCTCGTAATCAATTCCCTCCACCTGAGAGAACCCTCTAGCCACAAATCTGGCCTTGTGTTTCTCCACACTCCCATCTATTTGGAACTCACCATTGACTTGTCTGTTGGTCTTGGGACCACTTCCCAAACACTATTTCTGATAATGGAGTCATACTCCTCTACCATGACATCAAATCATATTGGTTTCTGCACTTCTTCCTTGAATGAGGATGGCTCAATCTCTACACTCTCGCTCATCAGAGCCATGTATCTAGTGTACTGATATGGTGACCTCCTCTTCCTACACTGTGATGTGGGTGATCCTATATTCTCTTTAGCATCATGCATAAATATATCAGCTTCCTTGGTGCACTTCCTTCTATCTTTGGAAGTATCTACATGAGTGGGTGCTTCCACTCTCTGCTCCTATGCATGTGGCTGATCCACATCATCTTGAGGTTCTTCCTTTGAAGCTAAAATATCCTTATTTCCATGCAACTGAAGCTCCCTCTAAAGGGAACATCTCATGGCCTTCTATTCATCGAACTTCACATCTCTGTGAACCACTATCATCCTGTGAGATGGCATGTAGACCCGATAGCTGTAAGGTGTATCAGTGTACCCCAAAAATATGTCTAACTCAGCTGTTGGCTCTAGATTTTTCCTTGCATCCTTGGTAACATGATAGTAAACTGATGAACCAATGATGCTGAAGTGTGCCACATCTAGTTTCTTACCTGAAAAATATTCTTCTATTGTACTCATACTGAGAATCTGATGAGGACTTCTACTTTTCACATATATAATTGTGTTGCATGCTTCAGCCCACAAGTGCAACGATAGGGCCTGATCATGTAACATTTCTCGTGCAACTCCCACAATACTTCTATTCTTCCTTTTAACCATCCCATTCTGCTGTAGGATAAGGGGTGTTATTAACTCTTGTTGAATGCCTTCTCATGCAAAAAATTTCTTGAATTCATCTAACACATATTCTCCACCGTTGTCACTCCTCAGATCCTTTAATTTCTTGCCAGTGTCTTTCTCAAAAAGTGCTTTAAATCCACAAATTTTAGTGAACATTTGACCTTTCTTCTGCATGAAGAAAATCCAACACTTACGTGATAAATCATATACAAATATTACATAATACTTGTGCTTGGTCGTGGAGGCTATTGAGAATGGTCCACACACATATGAGTGAACTCTTTCAAGGATCGTTTGCGCTCGATTGTCGTTATCATGAAATGTGGCTTTGGTGTACTTACCCAATGTCCACCCTTTGCATGTATCTATTTGCTCTAGTGCACCCTTGGGAAGTCCTGTAGAAATATGTTGCATGATCTTCAAAGCTCCGTGGTGCAAGTGACCCAATCTTCTATGCCACAACTCATCGATGTCTCGGCTATGCACCTTCTTTGCTTTGTGCTCAAATCAACACAATATTCCACATCCAATTTGTAGAGGTTCTTCATGTGAACCCCAATGCACTTCACTTGTCATGAGGCTATGTGATGAAGGAAATCCTTTCCTTCGCTAAATATTACATTGTAGCCATGGTCCTCCAACATAGCAACTGAAACCAAATTCTTCTTCAAACCTGAAACATACATGACATATTTTAATGTGAGAGGAGAGTCAAACTCCCTTTAAAAAGTAATAGTACTGATGCCGGTTGCACTATATCTTCCATCATCTCCCATTTCAATGTGCATCTAGAGGTCCTTATCCTCCAAGTCACTGAAGAATTATTTGTTTCTGACCATATGGAATGAGGATCCACTATCCAGATACCACACACTACCCATTGACAATGTCACCATGCAAGCGATGAGGGTGAAATCCAACTCGAATTGTGAAGAAAGAGCTTCACCTACTGCTCCTTCTGAGGGCTTCTTGTCGACCTTCTTTTGTGGACACTTCATGGTATAGTGTCCCAACTCATGAAAGTGAAGACATTTAATCTTCGACAAGTCCTTCTTCTTGCCACCTTGACTGGAATCTGATTTGAATGGGATGAATTCCCTTTTCCTTTCTTTGTCTTTTGAGCTAAGGCACAATTCTCCTCATCTTCATGCTTGGATGAGGATCCATCTCTAGTGTTTCAACGAATCTCTTCTTGCACCAAGTTGGATCACAAATACTCCCACTATGGTAGCTTCTCCCTCCCATTTACCTAATCCTGGTCATTGTTCCAACCCTTGGGAAGGCCTAGAAGTGCTAGGTTGACCAGATCATCTTCAACAACTAAAAAAATGTAACACCAACACATCCTAGCTCATCCTGACATTGGGTGAACTTGGTCAAGTAGTTTGGTATTGTGTCGCCCTTCTCCATCTTCATTTTCCTGAGCTTGTCCTTCAATGCCAGCTTCCTATGGTCACTGTTGTTTTGAAATAGTTTTGTCAACGCTTTTGATCTGATCTAGAATATTAGTTTGTAGTGCTAAGATCTTCCTCAGATTATTAACAAAATGCTTTCATTATGCTTAAGGATTCATCAAAATTTTCAAGTAAAATGAAGAGTTTTTTATGTTAATTTTATGAGAAATTTAACATAAACCAGAAATTAAACAACAACATAAACATATATAGAACATCATCAAAAACAAATTACAACAAGCACATGATAAAGGAGTTCACCCCTCCTGGGCTATGTCTCCTTGGTCCAAATTTCAATGGCTTGAGCCTCTCTATTATGCTCAAAAGTGTAAAAATATGTGTTTACAATGCGCAAATGCTTCTGAAACCTACTCCAATCAGTCCAGAATGTCCAAAAACGGATATCTAGCCCCTTTTTGGATCCAATTTGGTGAAAAAATGAAGAAGTTATGACTTTCCCCTTGTTTTCCCATTATTCACTCCACAAATTGCTCCACATCCGACAGGAATCCACAATTTCGCTCCAAAAATCTGCTAATCGAGCGAGAACTTTGCCGCGCGGTGGGCCGTAATCTGTCGGCACTAATTGTCCATCACAAATTGCAATCGGTGGAGTCCTGTGGGCTTATGGTCTGTGAACAAGGTGGGCGATGTGCAATTGCGATACGACGGACCTGATGGGACATTAAACTGCAGCCTAAAGTTATCGCATCTGGGATATCACAATTGGTGGAAAACCGGTGGTCCTATACATATGCGGGACCTGTCCTGTTGCGATTTGTGATTGCAATATCGCATTGCAACCCAAACCGGCAGGGGCCAATTCTGTAGTGTCGTGTGAGATGTGCGATCACATCACAACCTGGTACTTGCCGGGGGTCGATTCTGTAACACCTCCCTTTGACGATGTGCAATTTTCGATCCATCACATCGTGCCTCTGACCATTTCTTGAATGCCTTCTCGCCTGCCTTATCGCATCACAACCCTTCCCTGCTCGGGGGCTAATTTTTAATGCTGACCTACCTGCGATTGCGATTTGTGACATGCATGGGGCCAATGGAGGCTTGCCACTTGGCACCTCCTCATTCGCTGAAGGACCTTGCCATATCATCCAATCCTGCCATGTGTACAAGTCAAACCTGAACTTTGACTTGCTCTAACTTCTACATATGAGCTCAAATTTGAGTGTCGTTCGCACCGTTGGAATCAGAATGATGAGCTCTTTGATCTGAAGCTAAGTTTATCAAGATTCTGAAACTTTGATTTTTGAGCCTAATTTTGAGCACTTGATCAACTTTCCACATTACATATGGAGTCTCCTTACCGTGGAGGTTCGAGACAATATGATCTCGAACTCCCTTTAGGATAATCCTTCTCATCTTTGCAACACATTTTCTCCACTCTGCTAGATCTTGAGCATCAGTTATTGGAGGCTTAGGAATATCTTTGTCTATGAATTCCTTAAGCCCATTGTCTTCCAACACTGCCTCCATCCTGTCCTTCCAAGCAATATAGTTCGAACTACCCTCAAGGGCACATTCGAGTCTTAATTCGTAGAACAAAATCCTGCTGACTCTAAAGAATGATACTGCAAATTCGATTTCACCAACAAAAGGCAAACTCGTACTCTCCTCTTCTAGAGTGATTTTTTCTCTGATACCATGTAGAAATTACTTGTAGATTCAAACTGCTAATTGTAATTTACTAAAACAATAGACTTGAATCTACTCTACTCATCAACAGAAATAATTAAACAATCACGAAATCACGAAGCATACAAAAGAAAGAATTCAATCGACACATTACATAATGATTTCCTGGGGAAAGCCACAGCTAAAAACCCCTGCTATCTGTATATTGAATTAGTAAAAAAATATGAGAAGATTATAATGCTTTTCTCAAGCTCGAGCAACCTCTGCACTATCTCTATCTGTCTCACTGCTGTCTAGATAAGCCTAAGCCAATACTTAACCAAATTTTGGCTTTCCCAAGTCCCTATTTCCTTGGAAATTAGCCCCTATTAATTAGGGAAATTCCTCAATAGGAATTGCAAAATCCATCATAGGCCTTCCTTTGACTGCATGCACCTCCTGTACAATTCAAATGATTACACAATTGATAGTACACTGTCCCTGAACTCCAGTCTAAACTAGGTAACTCTCCGATCTGACATGCATGAGTTTTATGAGTGAATCATCAGTTAACTCATTGACCACATGAAGCAACACCCCACTGTTTGACCTCCTACTAGTTCCTTCATCAGTTGGAACCAGTTTAACTAACTTTAACTCATTTAAACTGAATTAATTAATTACAACTCAAAATAAACTCAACCAGGGCTCATATAATGTACGAGACACTCTACATGACTTAAGTTAGACCCTCAATTCATATTAACTAAGCCAACTAATTCAAATTAAATTAGTGAACTAATACAAGTTGTCATGTGATGTGGAATTGCAATTTTGTTCCTAATTTAACAAAATTAAATTAAGATTTTCTTGTTGCATTTTCAACAACCCCTCCAAAACCAATTCCAAAGAAAGAAGTAAAGTAAGAAACAACTTCTAGCTCAAGAACTTTTGAAGAATAATCACAAGCAATCATTAAGTACGAACCTCCTAAATATGGTCTTTTTGGATTAAATATAAAAGAGGAATATGAACCTATTGACCCTGAATTAGAGTCCATTTTTCAGTATGGGTGATCATGAGGAAGGAAATAAAGGAGGAAATAAAAGAGAAGAAAGAAGAGAAAATAGAAGAGATGGAGATGGAGATGAAGAGGAAGAATATCATTTTCCAATAAGGGAAAGTAATGATGGTACCGAATTGTAGAATATCAACCCCTCTATTCCTTTAGTATTCTATGGATTACTGACAAAAGATCTTGACACTTTCTTATTTGAATTTGAAGTTATGTGTAGAACTTATGATTATAAGATGAACTCTCAAAAGTTAAGGTTGTTTCCTTCAACTTTGAAAGATGTCACTTTAAGATGGTTCATGGGATTAGGAGGAGGAAGTATAGGTACTTGGGAAGAAATGAAAAATACTTTTTTGACCAAATACAAGGATTATTGCAAGGCAAGAGAGACTAGAGATGAAATTTCTAGAAATACTTAGAGACTATATCAAACTTTGGAGGATTAGACTAAACGTTTTCAATTCAGCTATACAAGGTCAACAAACTGCAAATTAGATGAGGAATCCCTCAAGTTAGTTTTGCTGAGAGGAGTTAAAAAGGAGTTAATAGAGCCCTTAAATCTTATAACTACTAGAGATATTTAAAAACTTGCTTATTAGGAGATCATAGAACTCTTTAATTACTCAAGAGAAAAGATGAGGAAAGGTAGAGTATTAAGACTTTATTAACTCCTACATTTAGGAATAGTTTAAGAGTAACAAAAGTCAAGATTGTAAATTTATTAGAGGATATGAAAATTGGTATATTGAATTCATTATCTATGTAACTAGATGCTTTAAAGACAAAGAAAAAACACGAAGATAAGGAAAAATATTTGGTTATATTATGTCCTTGATGCACTAAGAAACATCCTAGGAATACATGTCCATTAATTGCAATAGAAATCTACAACATTTGTTCTCAAAATCATAATGTCAATAATTGCCCATAAGGTCTAGGTTTGAAAGCAATTTACAGATAGCTAATCAACATGTTGAACAAATTGATTTTATTAATCAATGACAGTTTGGACAGTTTAGGCCACCATTTCCTGGAGGAAATTAAGATTCTCAAACTTTTAATCAACCTTGGTATAATCCTTAGATCAACCAAGGACATCAACTACATTCTTCTCAAATTGCTAACAATCCACAACCTTGGCAACCATTTGTTCCAAATCCTTGGAATTATACCGTTCCTTAAAACAAACAATTTTATTCAAATCTGCAACATTTTTCTAATCAGTGGCCTACACAACAATTCAAATTGGCCACAACAACAACAATTTCTTCCTTCACCACAAATGTAGAATTTTAATCAAGCACCAACACCAAATCAATTACTTGCTCAACCTAATCCAAATCCAAATAATAGGACGGGTCAAGCAAATTAACAGCCATAATCAAATCAAGTAATTTATGATAATGACTCTAGTGAATCCCCGACCCTTATTGTTGCTGGAATTAACTATCAATCCACATCTTTACTATTTGGAGAATCTTAGAAGATCCAAAACCACATAGAATTAAAGAAGTGAGTGAATAAAGGCGACAATCTAATGAATAAAAGGATGAATCTTTATTGTTGAATTCCCAACATTCAAATCAAACAAAAAACCAACATTCTGATCATTTTCAATCTCCACCATTTCCTGAGAGGCTTATAAAGACTATGATAATTGTGCAACCAACATTTGATATCTTAGAAGTATTGAAAAATATAATATAAAATTCCCTATAATCCAAGCAATTAATGATATACCAATTTATAACAAGGTTATAAGGAATTTATGTGTTAGGAAACCAGGAAGAAAGAAATGAGATACTCCTAATATCCAAGTAACTGGAAATCACTTGAAATTATGCCTAGGAAAACTTTAAATAAAAAACATAGGGATCCTAGTACTCTTGTTGTCTAAGTACAAATAGGAAAGAAGGTCATTCCAAATACTCTAATTGATCTTGGAGCAACCATTAATTTAATGATTGATGAAATTATGAGGAGTTTAAATCTTCAAAATCTCATGAGCCAAACCAACTTTATTACTATTGGTTGAAGATCCATTGTTCAACCAAAGGGAATTCTAGAATATATCATTATCACTATAGATTCATGGGAATATCCTGTTGATTTTCTTATCTTGCACACAAAAAACTAATACAAGGGGATATCCAATAATCTTAGGATGACATTGGTTAGCAATTGTAGATGCTTATATTGAATTCCACTCATGAAATATGACAATCTATCAAGGAGAATCAATGAAGAAAATAAAGTTATACCTTCCTGCAAAATATATTAAATAAATTGAAGAACCATTATAAATTCTTGCATATTATGAAAATGGTTATCATGATGAATATTACACACCAATCCTTACTATAGACGAAGCATTAACCCTGAAAGAAACAACTGAAGATAGGTTGATATATAATTATATTCAAAACATTTATTCCTCTTCAATTGAAATTAGAGAATTCATCAGCCATGAATAAAAAGCTTAAGAAAATCCAATTCATGAATCAAGTTCATCACAAAACTTTTATGTTGATCATCCTGAATTTGTCATAGAAGAAGGAAATGAACATCAATATCAGGAAGAATATTTCACTAAAGAATTTGCAAATTTCATAACTAAGCAAATTTAATTATTTACATGAAAGACATTTAATATCAATAATTAGTTATAGCCAGTTCAACAGTAGAAATTGTTGCAGAAATAGTCAACAACATTTGCATGGGATTATAAAGACATGATAGGAATAGATCCTTCAGTTTGCATGCATCATATTTATATTTTGGATGGAGCTCTTCTTATAAGGAAGCCACAACGTCGCATGAACCCGCCTCTTAAGGATATTGTAAAAGTGGAATTACAAAAACTTTGAACTGTAGGATTTATTTATCCTATCTTAGATAGTGAATGGGCTTCACTTGTAATGGTTCTGAAAAATGGGGGTAAATGGAGAATTTGTTTAGAAAATGAAGAGCTCAATAAGACTACATTAAAGGATCATTTTCCATTTCCATTTATCAACCAAGTTTTGGATACCTTGGCAGGGAAAAATGATTTTTCCTTTTTATATGGTTTCAATGGTATAATTAGATATGGATTGCTATTGAGGACCAATCTAAAACTAATTTACTTCCCCTTGAAGAACTTTCACTTAGAAATTCTTGCCATTCAAAATGTGTAATACACCTGCAAGATTTCAAAGAATTGTTCTTAGTATATTTTCTAAACTTATTCCATAAAATGTTGAAGTTTTCATGGATGACTTCACCACTTTTGGAGATGAATTTGAAGAAGCCTTGGCTAGATTAGAAAAAGTACTACAAAAATGCATTGAATATCATCTCTCATTAAGTGATAAAAATGTTTTTTGATGATGAATGAAGGGATTGTCTTAGGACATCATGTTTCTCCTCAAGGAATAATGATAGACCTGTGAAACATAATTGTGATAAAAAACCTACCTATTCCTATGAAGCAAAGGGATGTGAGAAGTTTCTTAGGTCATGTTGGATATTATCGAAGGTTTGTAGAAAATTTCAACAAAATATCCTCACCATTGTTTGTCTTGCTTACCAAAGATGTTGAATTTGTTTAGACAACAACTTGTCAACAAGCCTTTGAAACTTTGAAAGAGAAATTAACCACTGCCCCTATTTTACAAGGACCGAATTGGAAATTACCATTTGATATTTATTTTGATTCTTCTGATAAAATCTTGGGTGTTTTTTAGGAACATAAAGAAGATGCAACAATGCTTGCAATCTATTATATCATAAAAAATCTCATGTATGTAGAGTTGAATTACATCGTGACAGAAAAAGAGTTTTTGGCAGAAGTGTATGCAATTAATAAGTTTAGAGACTACATCACAAGATATCCTACTTTACTACATACATATCATTTGGCCATTAAATATTTAATGAATAAACCTAATATTAGCGGTATAATAATTCATCGGCTTTTAATTCTTCACGAATTTGATACAATTATACTTGATAAACCTGGTCGTGAAAATGTGGTTGCCGATTTCTTATGAAGGATTATTAGTGAGAAAGCAGATTAACCATTGGATGATTCCTTTTTAGATGAACATCTCTTTGCAGTACCAATAATGACACCTTGATTTTTAGATATAACAAACTACTTGGTGGCACACAAGTTGCCTCAACATTTTGCATCTAGGGAGAAGAATGCTTGATTAGAAAAAGCGCACCTTATACTGAATAAAAAAATATTTATTTAAAATGGATAAAATTCTTAGAATATGCATTAGAGAAGATGAAGTATATGACATCTTGAGGCCTTGTGATGACGAGCTATGTGGTGGCCATTTTGCAGCCACAAAGAACTACAAAGAAAGTACTCTCTACAGGATATTATTAGCCAACACTACATAGAGGTGCAAAGGAGTATGTTAGACATTATGATGCATGTCAAAAATTGTGTCAACCTACTGAAAAAAAGAAAAGAAATGCTTATGCAATCCTTGATTTCATTGTAACCATTGGAAAAATGGAGATTTTACTTTGTAGGACCATTCAACCCACCTTCAAATCAATTTAATTACATATTAGTATGTACAAACTATCTAACTAAATGGGTGGAAGTGCAACCATTGAAAAATACACAAGAGAAGGGAGTGACAAAATTTCTGTATGAAAACATCTTCATTAGATGTGGAGTGCCCACAAAAAATGAATCATACCAAGGAACACAATTCACATCCAAACTAGTGGAACATCTGATGAATCTATTCAAAATAAAGCACATAAATACTACACCATATCATTCTCAAATTAATGGGAAAGTTGAAGTAACTTACAGAGAAATAGAAAATATACTTACAAAAACTATTTATTTTCACAAAAAGGATCGGGCAAACAGATTTCCATAAGTAGTATGGACCTATCGAACCATATGGAGAACTTCAACTAGATTTACATCGTATGAACTAATGTTTGGTAAGACTATATTGTTGCACGTTGAATTTGAAATTAAAACTTTGAGGATAGTAATGGAGCTAGGAACAAATATTTATACAACAAAAAAAGAAAGGATTGTTCAACTTAACCAATTGGATGAACATAAACAACAAGATCTTAGAAACAACTCAACAACAAAGATTTCGCTGGCATGACCAACACATTAAAATAAATCATTACAACAGGGTGATGGGCAACTACGTCAGTCTCATACTCACGTGACACGAGGTCGATTCTAGCAGCTACCACTATAACCCTAGGGGCCTACGACCTGTCCTCCTCTTCATAGACCAGGTCGTGAATGGGGGCTAAACCTTGAATCTCTTAATTTGCACAATTTCACATTATTTCGATCACTAATTGAGCTTCCCCCTTGGGACATGTGATTGGGCATTATTATATGATTCAAGATTCCAAGATTTTAAGGGGAAACTAATTACTAGGTGGTTGGGACCCTATGAAGTTGAGGATCTTCATGAAAATGGAGCAGTACAACTGAGAAAAATTAACGATGATAAGCTACCATTATTGGTAAATGGACATAGGTTGAAGCTATATAAGAAACCTAAATCTAAGGAGAAGTTTACTAAAAAATGTGCCAACATCAAGATCTGAATATAATAGAAGACCAGACTGGGCCATGCATTTCCTTATTTCTACAAATACACATTTCTAAAAAAATAGAGAAAATAAAATACAATGAAATTTAATAATGGCATTGTAGGCTATAGTAGCTTTTGACGACCAAAAATAACAATTTCTACTATCGAAAATTTTGAAAAAAAATCTTGGAATGAAAACCAAAAATGACATTCGATGCTGCAAAAATGATTAAAAACTAGAAATAACAGCTATTATCGTAGTTCTAAGAAAAATTTGCTGAAAAGATTTTCAATACCAACTATTGTAAGTTTTTGGAGAAGTCATTTTAGAAAATACAAGCAAAAAATTTCAGTATTCATCAATGCACTTGTTGTGATTTATAATTTTTGTTTGAAACTCAATGAAGTGTAGTCGCAAGATATTATTAGCTACAAACATCAAGAATCCAATATTTTGTTCCTGATCATGAAATGATGCATTGCAAAAGAAATCAACAACAACATTGACAATGCACATATTTCAGAAGATTTAACTGCAATTTCAAGAGCTCGATGATAGCAATTAGAACCTTATTTTGCATGAACAACACATGTTTATCAAACTTTCCAAATGGACACGAGCTAAAGGAATACTTTGCAACAAAAGCGACATTTTTAACTTTCCAACACCACGTGTTAGGTAATATTGAATTGATTATTTAAATCACTTGTTTAATACCACTTGTCTGATCATTACTACATTTTGTCTCTAACACAACTGTCACCTTATAATCACTCATATCTACAACCCACAAACCTTTTGAAGTTCACGCACCATTATCCTTGGTACAAATCCATTTACTATGCACTTAATGCCATCTCAGACCATTTGATGAATGTACTTGCTACCTGTCAAAACAACCCATCTACATTATGTTTGATTAATATGCAACAGGGTCAAGGCTATTGAAAAATAAAACCACTGCCATTGCCAACGCGCTTCGATGTGTAGTCATCATGCATGACAATTAATAATAATCAGAGAATACATATTGAAGAAAATCTATAAATTCCAAGGAATTCCACAACGCTAGATTTTAAAAAATCAGTAGCTGCCATTTTCACTCATTGTAGAACTATTCTGTAGCTGAGAATTTGAAGACTGATTCCTTAGAAAATCTCTTAATAAGGTGATAAACAATAGATTTGCGCAAGAAGAATGTCACAATGGGTGGTAATTTATTTAGGCACCATGTATATCTTGTAATATCGTACATACCTTTGCTTTCTACAAATGCTTTCCCATATTTAAAAAATGAAAAGAGGGTATGTTCTTAAAGAAAAATTAGAGGACAAAAAGAAACAAAGATCAAAAAAGAATATTAAATATGAACCCCACCAAAAAGAGATAAAAAAAGATCATGAAAGTGTGCACATTCAAATGCCACTACTCTTAGTTTACTTTTTGCAAATAAGATTGTGTGCAGCTTGTCAAAATGCCACAATCCATGATGATCAAACAATTTAATCTTGATTCATTCATGATTTAAATTTCATGCTGATAGATAGTGAATAAAGATCTGACTAAACCATCTAATCTTAGTAGATCATTAGTTAGGTAGAGAATAAATGTGCTCATCAGTTTAATCTCATCCATTGGGTGTTATAAGATTAGAATTAGATAGTTTACTTATCAAAGAAAAATAAGAGGGTCAACAAGATCAAATGCACCCAATAAATGAAGAAAAAATTTAGGGTAAATGATGGGTAGGCAAAAACAGTTTTCACAAAGCATGGAGAGCATCAATTGGCTCATTTCATATCACTAACTTCCTTCCAAACTCATTTTCCCTTGAAAAATCACCCCTACCCCTTCATTTTACTATTCCCCCCTTATTAGTTTCCATTTTCCCTTAAAACCCCTTATCCTAAGTTTGAATAATGTATCAGACCCCATTCAAAAAACCCTCCCCGATACCCTTTTTAACCTAACCCTTGCATTATTCATATAATAATCTTGCTTTATATATTAACCCCCCCCACCCCCCCACTTTATAAATCCTGACCCTCACTAAACCTTTAAAATATATTTAAACCACCGCATTATTTATCACCGGGCCCTGCCAACCACACCCCGACTCAGCCCTTGCAACTCCGCCGCGTGATAACCCTCCGATCTCCCACCTCCAGATCCGACAGCCCATATCCATATTGCGTGCTCCCATCATCCGACAGTTAAAATCCCAAAAGCACGCGAGATTCGTGGTTTTGCCCGAGCACCCTTTTGCTACGTGGTAGCCCCACGTTATATCGTGTGCTCTCAAAAAAATTACCCGCCACTAAAAAGCGGTGCGATATGCCACAAAACCACCTCCCATTCCATGGCAGCCCCCTCAGAAGTCCAACCTCTAACTGTCTCCTCTTGCCCGAAAGCCTCCTCCAACTACTTCGCTGTGTATCCCCGGAAGCCCTATCATCCATTGTTATGCGTTAAACCATCTAACCTGTCACGCCCCTACACTGGCGGTACTCTTCCAACCGCACTATAGCGAGGTGCGGCACTACCAATCGTTTTCTTTTCACCAATACTTACGATTGTAGACTACGCCTAACAATCCATACTTAGTTTATTTTTCGTTACCAAGTATTATTTTTATCCTTTATACAGTGAAAGCCCATAACATTCACATAAACAACATTATACAATAGAAATGCACAACAGTATAAAGGGAGGGGCAACTCCCTGCAATATGAGTCTGCCCAAATCAATATATATAATCTTCTTTTATAAATACAAGTTAAATCATGGGAAACCCCAAATTTACACTTAGCCAAATTTGCAACTTTGGAAAACTTGGTTGCCTAGCTCGTCGGTGCCTCCGCACGACTCACCAACCCTTCATTCACCTCGTCGCATGATCGTGTTTTTTGCCCAACTTGGGCGCGCCTTGTCGTAACCAAGTCGCCACACACGGGTGCCTCCACACGAGTCACACCTTCGTTCACAACCTCAACACTTCACCGTTTCCACCATTTCATCATGCACGATGCCCCTACCCTAGTTTCCCGTCCGCACGATTCTTCGTTTTGGCGTGCACAACGCGCCCTCGCCTGGCTGCCCGTCTGCACGTCCACCCAAACTCGTTCACCCGAACAACTTCTCCCGAGTCGCCACACGACTTCACCCGAGTTACCACACGACTTCACCCAGTTCACCCGAACGACCTCACTTGGGTCACCCAACGACCTCACTCGGCTCGCCCGAATGACTTCACCCGGGTCGCCCGATGACCTCACTCGGCTCGCCCAAACGACCTCACTCGGTTTGCTCGAACGACCTCACCCGAGTTTCTTGCCCGACGACCTTACCCAAATTCTGCCTGAACGACCTCGCCCGAGTTCTGCCTGAACGACCTCACCCAAGTCCTGCCTAAACGACCTCGCCCGAGTTTTCTGCACGAGTTTCCTGCACGAGTTTTTCGCCTGAGTTTTCTGCACGAGTTTTTTGCTCGAGTTTCTCACCCGAGTTTTTCACCCGACTTTTCTGCACAAGTTTTTCACCCGAGTTTCGCCTGTCATGCGGGCTCATCCACGCACTGCAGAACTCCTTGATCGAACTCGTGATGATCGAATGATGATTTGCCTCCACAAACTGTCCATCAATATATACGGGCAGGTGGCGGGTTATGTCACTCGGCCGACCCACGCCCAACGCCCAAGCCGACTCGTTCAACATGTTGCCTTCGCCCGAGTGGAGGGTTAGCCCACCCAACTCGTGGGACCACCCTCACAACTCGCCCAACATCGTATAAACTCATCTCTTGGTTCATTCATTTCACATTTCGCACAAGTCCTTCACACAGTGGAGTCACCCTGCCCGTTGCACGGATCGCAGGTCCATCCATCCTCCCCCACTTGAAGTCATTGTCGTCCTCAACAATATCTCATCCCGACAACCACCTGTCACCAAGGTCACCATACCAAGGCATACACCCCATCGGTATGTCATATATCAGAAATCATCTCAATCCATGACCATAAACCACCCTGTCACAATCTTCACATGTTGCTCCCATCGTGGAAGGTTGGTCCCTCCATCTCAAGCTACATGCCTACTGCAACATATCGTGTCAACCTCATCATGTGTCGTCCTCGTGTGAACTGTTGCCAACAAATGCTAACACATCTCTACACACTGCATGCCCCCATGTTTGAACTAGTTAGGTAGCTGATCCAACTGTCACGCCCAAACCATGAGAATGTCCATCCACATGCCATCATTAGTCGTTTCTTAGAACATTCTGTCACATCCTCAACTCGATCAAGAATTCATCTCCATATAAGTGTAAGCCATGCTCAGGTCCATGAAGTAGTCTCCATCTCGTCTGCAACATGCTGTCCATGATGTTTTCTATCCAACATGATCATCCATTTGCAAAACATCCATCTCCTCAAAGTGAAGAGATCATCTCATGAAACTCTGACTCTCGATGTGCCACATCCAGGTTCATGAAGCAACCTCCATCATATCTGCAATGTGCCATTCCTCAAGTTTGCCATAGAAATAAGTATATACCTGTCTCATCTCCCATGTGCTACCCATGATCATAGATCAATCAGCTCCCATGTGTCAAAAGTGGTTAAGTCTCAACTCAACCCATGCCCAAGTGTTGCCACCAAGGCATCATCATCATTGTAACTCCATCACTCCAAAGTGTCTCATATCGATCCTCCACATCAAGTCACTCTTCCAAGCCACACCCACACATGTACTCGAAAATATGCATCCTATTCTGCATCAAAGTCTCTGACCTCAGCTCCTCAATGCATCGGATCCCCCAAGTCCACCATAGATGAAGCCTCTAAAAGTCACAACCTCATGTCATCATGAGCTCCATGAGTCATCTCCAACCAACATTCTAGCAAGCATACAAGTCTCAGCCCAAAGGTCTCTGCAAGATGCGTCAGCTCTCCATGTAGTAGGAATGCTCCATAGTCTGCTCACAACTCCATCCAAGTTCATGGCCTTGTTGTACATAAGTGCACAACCTCTCCATCGACTCATAAGTAACACATCTCCATGTCACACCAGCAATCCACCTGCACAACATCCCTGCCTTGGCACTCTTCATTGGATGCCCATAAGTGACACCTCTACAAGTGCTCCTGCATCATGTCCCTGCATAAGACTGCCATGCTCCATATCTCCAACCTGATGTCCATGACTAAGTTGCCCATGTAGTCCACCCATCACAACAATCGGTCATCCCATCCAAGTCTGCATATTCGGTCTAGTGAACTCGGTCACCCAACCATATCATCATCATCACGAGTCCCTTCCATCATAGCTCCCCCACTGAAGGTTCCACCAAGACTTGCTCTTGGTCTCGGCCATGAGAAGTCCACCCAAGCATCATCATACCCAACTGTGTGCCCTTCAATCTGTCCATGAGTCATGCCAGGCACTTAGCCAATTCTCCATGTGGCTAAAGCATGACCCAATCTTCCGCAATGATCATCATGTTCCTCCCTTGTCACGGGCCTTTGTACCTTCTACCATAAGGTCACAAACAACCCCAACAAGTCCTACAACAGTCAACAATCCTTGCTTCTCCATACAAGGTCTCATTGTAGACATCCATGGTAAGATCCTCCCTAGCATCGACAAACTGATTTTTCCCTTCCCTGCATATGATCCATCTACCAAATGCTCAAATGAAACACAAGTATCAATAGTACTTACATCATCATCATGATCATGAGGCTCCTCCATGTGAGTATCCCCATCCATCCATGTCTGCAAATTGCACGATCCTGGTCCAACTTGATCAACCTCAAGTTCATCCTCCATCGTTGTCACATCTGCAACATCCTCAATCATCACAGCTTCCTCTTCCTTGTTAGCACAATCTGCAACTTCATCCTGCTCCATTGTCCAACCAAGTTGAAGAAGTTCATCTTCAACATTCTTTTCCAAGACTTCAAGTTCCTTTCGAATCCGGGGGTTCTCTTCTTTCAACCGCTTCAACCTGTATAAGGTAAGCAAGAGCTTCCCTTCGCATTCTTCCAAACTTGCCATGCCTTGTTGTTCAGCTTGGCCCAAGCACTAAGCTTCTCCTCTGCTAAACCTGTTTCACCATTCACCTGAATCACCCTAATATTCCACCTGTCACCTACAAAACTTGAACTCCCTTTCAAGTCTTCAGTCTTCGTAGAATTAGCTCCTTGATTCAGTTCACTAGCTCTGATACCACTTGTCATGATAGTGCAGTGGGATCAACACTTCATCATCAACCCGATCAGCTTCCTGATCATCAGCTCTGATACCACCTATCACGAAGTGCAGGTATGTATCAGCTTCAATGCTTCAACACCAGCACCAGCTTCCCAGCACTAGCTCTGATACCACCTGTCACGCCCCTACACTAGCGGTACTCTTCCAACCGCACTATAGCGAGGTGCGGCACTTCCAATCATTTTATTTTCACCAATACTTACAATTGTAGACTACGCCTAACATTCCATACTTAGTTTATTTTTCGTTACCAAGTATTATTTTTATCCTTTATATAGTGAAAACCCATAACATTCACATAAACAATATTGTACAATATAAATGCACAACAATATAAAGGGAGGGGCAACTCCCTGCAATATGAGTCTGTCCGAATCAATATATATAATCTTCTTTTATAAATACAAGTTAAATCTTGGGAAACCCCAAATTTACACTTAGCCAAATTTCCAACTTAGGAAAACTTGGTTGCCCAGCGCGTTGGCGCCTCCGCACGGTCGTCGCATGACTCACCAACCCTTCATTCACCTCGTCGCACGATCGTGTTGTTTTCCCAACTTGGGCGCGCCCCGTCGTAACCAAGTCGCCACACACGGGCGCCTTCGCATGAGTCACACCTTCGTTCACAACCTCAACACTTCATCGTTTCCACCGTTTCGTCGTGCATGGCGCGCCCTACCCTAGTCGCCCGTCCGCACAATTCTTCGTTTTGGCTTGCACAGTGCGCCCTCGCCCAGCTGCTCGTCGCATGTCCACCCAAACTCGTTCACCCAAACAACTTCACCCGAGTCGCCACATGACTTCACCCGGTTTGCCCGAACAACCTCACCTGGTTCGCCCAATGACCTCACCCGGTTCGCCCAATGACCTCACCCGGCTCGCCCGAACGACTTCACTTGGGTTGCCCGACGACCTCACCTGGGTTACCTGACGACCTCACCTGGCTTGCACGAACGACCTCACCTGGTTCGCCTGAACGACCTCGCCCGAGTTTCCTGCCTGACGACCTCACCCGAGTTCTGCCTGAACGACCTCGCCCGAGTTCTACCTGAACGACCTCGCCCGAGTCCTGCCTGAACGACCTCACCCGAGTTCTGCCGACGACCTCGCCCGAGTTTTCTGCACGAGTTTCCTGCACGAGTTTTTCACCCGAGTTTCTCACTCGAGTTTTTCACCTGACTTTTCTGCACGAGTTTTTCACCCGTGATTCGTCCGTCGTATGGGCTCATCCAGGCACTGCAGAACTCCTTGATTGAACTCGTGATGATTTGCCTCCACAAACTGTCCATCAATATATACGGGCGGGTGGCGGGTTATGTCACCCGACCGACCCATGCCCAACACCCAAGCCGACTCATTCAACATGTTGCCTTCACCCGAGTGGAGGGTCGACCCGCCCAACTCATGGGACCACCCTCAAAACTCACCCAACATCGTATAAACTCGCCTCTTGGTTCATTCATTTCGCATTTCGCACAAGTCCTTCGCATGATGGAGTTGCCCTGCTCGTCGCACGGACCACAGGTCCATACATAACCGCACCTGCACAATGTGGAAAATCACAGAGTTTTTACAATATGAAATTCCGCCATTCCCTTACCTCTATTTAAAATGAATAAATGAAAATAATTTTCCAAACATAATTGACCATCCACAGTCCGGACTCCGTCCACATACATCTAAGTTCAATAAAGCCATTGATTGCCTTCCCCGTAGACCTATGCTTTATTAATGATTGTTTTATTTTGCAGGTGATTAGAAGAACGGGAGCTTGGACAAACAATTTTGATACTAGTTACAAAACCTGTTTACTTGATTCTCAAGGAAATGTATTCAAAGGATTTATTCAAAAGGAAAAGACAATTATCACAAAGCAAGAAGAAATCATTTACATAGAGGAAGTAATGGTTAAAATAGAGATAAATCCCATAAAGTAAAAAAGAAAAATATATATGTAGAATCCATCTTTTTACCCCTTACTTCACAAAACCCTATTAATATAAAGTTTTGGACTTTATTTTAATTTCTCCCCACAAGCTTGTACTACCTCTTCCCCTAGCAAAGTCAACCAATGGCCCATCCCACATTGAGAATTAAACCCCCTTCATTTTTATTTGCCTCAAGATTTGTAAAAACAAATGAATAGTTAAAATTCCATATTGCGCTCAACTCATCCAACACTTAACACTCAAAAATCATGCGAGATTAGTGGTTTTCCCAGCCCATGTTTTCACTACATGGTAAGAAAAATATATATGTAGAATCCATCTTTTTACCCCTTACTTCACAAGACCCTATTAATATAAAGTTTTGGACTTTATTTTAATTTCTCCCCACAAGCTTGTACTACCTCTTCCCCTAGCAATGTCAACCAATGGCCCATCCCACACTGAGAATTAAACCCCCTTCATTTTTATTTGCCTCAAGATTTGTAAAAACAAATGAATAGTTAAAATTCCATATCGCGCCCTCAACTCATCCAACACTTAACACTCAAAAATCATGCGAGATTAGTGGTTTTCCCAGCCCATGTTTTCACTACATGGTAGCCCCATACCACCTACCACTCAAAAGCGATGCGATAAACCATTAACTATTTTGGTTTTTAATCTTATAGATAAACCATTAAATATTTTGGTTTTTAATCTTATAAATGTTACGGGAATATAGGGTGGATTATGTTCAAGTGAAATACAAAGATATGGGAATGCCGTCATATTTCAGAGCTACGACTGAAACCATGCTTGAGGTAAAATTATATAGCTACAAGACTAAGGTTGTGGAATGATATTCAAAGGTAAAATGGTTTTACAACGACACATGAAATAAAATTCACGGATGCCATGAATTTATCAGAGAAAATAAAAGGGAAAATTTCACATGAAATTAATGAACAAGAGAGCAAAGATAGCATTCATGTAAATGCATTTCACGATAAAAGATTAAGGTGAAATCAATTTATAGGCATGGTGAAATAAATTTACAGGCATGGTGAAATAAATTTACAGGCATGGTGAAATCAATTTACATTGGTAAAATCATGTTGCAGGTGAAAGTAAAAGAGTAAAGTGAACATATTCTTCCAACCATACAAATCAACACATGGTTTTGCAAAACCATCGAGGTATTCTACAAGGGTAAAAGGAATTTACATACAGATAAAATGAATTTACAGAGGAAGAGTGATAAGAACAAAACTACACATGGTTTTGTGAATTCATGGAAAGAGAAAACAAAACCAAATATTGGAAACAACACATGGTTTTGTGGAAATTTAATTATAAATTTCATTTAAAATATTTTGGAAATATTATTCAAATATATATATTATTATATATATTTTCAAAATATTTTGTGACACTAATGGATGATAAAACAACAGTGCAGTCATAGGATCAACCATCAATGAGGGAAGTCTCAGATTATCAAGTCAGAGGATCAGCAAGCAGTTGAGTGAATTACTAAGAAAAAGAGAGATACATCTACATCTGCTAGTTCATATGCTAGCACAACCACAAATTTGGGTCCACATCCTACCTGCGCCCACTTCCACAACAACAACATTTGCATATCACATTCCACCAGAATTATTAATCTGAAGCAGTTAGAGCTTTTTAGTTCATCTATAGTCTAAACATGTCCTGTTTGTTAGAGACATCATTTATTGTAAACAGTGCGTAAATTTTGTATAAATACTTCTGCTTTTGAAGTATTAGGGGTGGATTTCTGAACATTTCTATAGGTGAACTCATCTACAAGCTAAGGGTTTACTATACTTTTTCAGTTAACAGACAAGGCAAATAGCATTTCTTTACAGGATTCATGTGTTGAGCCACTTCAGTGAAGTATATTTCAATTGTTCATGTGATTTTCTAAATTATTCCATAAACTTGAATGTTTTCTAAATTTGAATGGTATAACAGGAATACTATTGCAGAAATTATTTAAGTACACTATGCTCTTACTGTTATACATTTCTATGTTTTCTTCTGATATTCGGATCTGAGAATCCTTAATTGCTCTCCCATCCCGGTTAACCTCTTTCACTTCCTTCATTATCCGGTTTAAGGAATCCTTAATTGCTCCTTGATCCCGATTGAAAAACATTTCACCATTCCAGCCTTGAGATCTAATATTGCTCAGCTACCTTGCCCTGTAACACTGCTTTTATAATTTGTTTATGTTCTATTTTCTTGATATATTGACTCCATAGCCCAATGGAAAATAGATAGTCATCTATCCATCTAAATCAGTAATTCCACCAACAACTCAAATCAAAACCAAATCAAGCTTACATAACTAGCCTAAAATCAATTAAAACAACAAAGTTAAATCATTAAGAGAGAGCCCTCTCTGAGCATTAGGAAGGCTAGATCCTAATCTCCAAAGTAGGTTTGTGGTTACCTCTATCATTTCTTTAAACACAACATGACAAACCTAGGGAAATTTTAGAGTGATAACAGGTTGTAGAATTTTTTAGAAGAGAGGGATGGTTGACATTATTCCAATGAATGGAGAACATTAGTATACCCCTAACAAAGCATTTTGCTTTATACTTCGACCTTTAGACAAATACAACACAAATTGCAAACCCGAGTTTTACCATCTCTGAGGAAATGGTAGAAAGAGTAACAAGTATATGTTTGAAAAGGAAAAGGTTGTTCAAAGAAATAGTAGAGTCAACTACTACAAGAGGAGCATTCTTGGAGGAAGGAGAAGTGCTAGAAGGCATTGGACAAGGAGTAAGAAGACTGTCATTGCCAGAACCTTGGGGCAAAGTACTTCAACATATTATCATGTACTTCTCTTATGAAGGCAGAGCTTCTCTCTGTATGACATATCCTTTTTGCTTCTTAGCCCATTTGAGAAGAAACATAAAAATTAATGTTCCATACTTTTATTAAAATATCTGCTAGTCATGGTAAGCCAATATTATAAAGGAAAATGCGATCAATTAACACACCATGGGATAATTTACCTTTTATCAAGAGTTGCATTCACTGAATAAAGACCAACTGCTAATAGGGGGGAATTCATTGAGAATTTAGAATCAATACCATTTGAATATGAATTGCCACAAAGAATTTCTTGATAGTAGCAACAAATATCTACTAGTGAAACACAAGAATGACTAGGGAGACAATCAAAGAAACACAAAGAGTTTGTAGAAACATCTAGTAGTAAAATGGAAACAAATTTTTCTTTTGAAACAAAGCAAATAGAGTACCTTGAGATAAAGATAGCCATTGAGGAATCCATTGGAACATTTCAAAAACAAATAAGTGTTGATATTAGTTTAATGGAAGACATTGTAAAACTGAGAGAGCAAGTAAAAGGACTAAAACTTGAACGAGACACCTCAAAAAATCTGTCTGCATCATTTAACACTGAGGAATATATTCATATTGAAACTTTTCAGAAATGTATTCATGAAGAAAATGATAAAGTTGTTTAATATTGTAGTAGTCAAGCAGTGATAATCTAGAATCTACAAGAGAGAAATAAACAACTGTGTAAAGACCTTGCAGTAATTGAACAAAACCATGATGAAGAATTGTAGGAAAAAGAAGCAGAATCAAAGAATTGAAGGCCAAAATTAACAAATTGGGTGAATTGACTTCTAAATTGATATTGTGTTGACCTCCATCACCAATATATACTCTATATATAAAGGAACAATGGATTCAATTTCAAATCAAATGACTCATTTCGTATTTTCTTGTAGAAATTAGAATCTCTAGTGGGGATTTTTGTTCACTTTAATTTTCTAGTATTCCTGAAAGAATAAATTTGGTATGTGAATTTTATCAACATAATTATCTTATTCCTATGAGTTCAAAATGGAACCCAAATCATTACACTGCGGATATCAATTTAAGAGCATTCCAATCATGGCCAAAGAATGAATTAAAGAGGTCTCATGAGCTGGATTTATATAAAACAAAGGAATTCACTACACCTCTATGGGTTAGAGCAAAGCCAGACTCTATCAAAGACATTCTTAAAGAACATGGAAGAAAAGTATATGAAATGCAAATCATAAGAGATACAAAGATTATAGAATGAGATGATTGAAAATTTTACTAGCTTTAAGAATAATTGTAAAGTTGTAGCCTTGACTACATGTCTGCAAATATGGAAGGAATTAGATGGCACTTTGAAAGTAAAGGAATCCCATTCTCTTCCAAATCTTCATGCAACAATATACAAAGTAAAGCTATATCTATAATCACTAAGAACCAAGAGTGTGGAATGGATTGGTTTAAAATTTAAATATCCTTTAATATTGCTCCAGATTCCAAATTACAGAGGAAATTTGGCAGTTAATAAAGAAAGAGAAAGAAGGAAATGAGAATCAATTGAAATAAGTGTAGGATTTTATATATCATAAACCAACACACAAGTAGTTGCATATAACTTTCAGGTTGTTTATGAAGAACAACATAATCAAGTTATCTCTTCTGATTCTGATTTTGATTAGTTGCATAAGGGACATGGAAAGGATTATGTTGGGAGTAATGATGAGGGTTGGATTTGTCAATCCTAATTACTCCTTTTACCATCATTTTCTTTATAAAATTCACTTGTTTTGTCCATTTTCATCCATTCTTACTTCATTATTCATCATAATTATAGTGATTACATCTAGTCGTAATGAACAAGTCTTTTTTATAATAAGTGAACAATTTTGCATGCTTTGGTGAAAGTTGTTTTTTATGAGTTTGTAGGTATCAACAAGACACCCTTTTACAATTTAAATTGTGATAAGAACGATTGCATACTTTTTAGTTAGCAATCATGAAGTTGAAAAAATCTCTTGGGAGGAACCCACATTGAAGTATTTTCTCTACAACATTAAAGTCCATACCATCTGTACAACCATATGACGAAGATTCTTTGTATCCAAAAGAAATTTCATGAAAGAAAACCATTGTTGTTGAAACTTATGTCAGTAGTAATGCATTTTTCTTATTGTAATTATTATATTTTTATTACTATCATTTACTTTTTATTTGTTAGCTCCAATTACTTTTTTTGACTCAATCCACTTTAGTCCATTCAGTCCATGAGGCTTGAAATCAAGTTGAAGAAGGGAAATTAAGGGAAATAAATTAAATAAATTTGTATTTTTGGATATTAAGTTTTGAGACACCTAATTGCTATAACTAAGCGTTGGAAAGTAGCAAGAAGTCTGGTCAGCTTTTGTATAAAAACTTTGAGAACCAAATTCAGAGGGTTTGATGTTTTTGGATTGTGTTGTTATTATCTTTTGTCAATACAAATTAGCTTTTTTGGTTATTGTGAGTACATAACATGCAAACCACCAACAGATTGTAGAACAAGGGTTAATCTACACCTTTGGTGGCTATTTTTTAAAGGTATACATTTATACATTTTCTTGTCCTTCAATTTTTTTACTGCACATATTTTTGTTTTGTCGGTCAAAAATACTTTCATTATATTTTCAATAAAATATAGCTTACAAAGATCATCATGGAAGCCTCCGCTCTCTCATTCTGACCAGAATTTTGAGAGTGGGGGATGGGACATACCAAAAAGGACAACTAACATATTTCCGGAGGGCATTCAAGCCTAGACATAACTGAAATAAACAAAAATAAAACCATAATTGACAGCTGCATACCAGTGTGGTGGGTGAGGAGGAAGTATAGGAGGAGCAACGAAGAAACTGACACAATCATGGATATCAAAGTCAATATGCTCCACCCTCACTCCCATGCTGCGAAGGTGGTTGTTTGCACGTCGATGTTGATGCTGGAGACTATCGAGCTGCTCCAATATCTCATTTTGGCTATACAGGATGTCCTAGAAATAGGCCATAGTCTCATTCCTATCTTCATACCCGTGATATTGAAGGATATCCATATTGATTTGGATTTGACGAAGTTGTGCTGCAAGAGATTCCAAAGTGACCAAAGCTACCACTTGGCTATGAGAATGAATTGGAGGTACAATATTTGTTTCCTCAGTGTCCCGGCTACCAAAATTGGTCGAGGATGCACTATGTCCAGGCTCAAGATGCTTCTCCGACTGCTGTTGTCCACCCCCACAACAGGGCCGACTCACATTGATGGGGCATTGAGAGAAGAGGCAAATTAACTAGAGAGAAGGGGAAGGCTCCCCGAAAAGAATGACACCTGCAATAACAATAACCGATACCTGGGTTGTTGAACCACCCCCAAGGATATTGCTACACCTGTCACCACCCTCCTGCAAGGATGGGATAAATAAGTTTCTAACCTCACCGGGTGGCCTCCACCCTCTATACCGCAACCACCCCAAGCACACTTCAACCCGTAAAGGCACACAGTATGCGCCCCAATCACATTGAGGTCGACTTTACACCACACAATTCTAGAGGACAACCACACAGATCCCACAAATTCACACCCAAGCACCACCAGATGGGCGAGGTTCTGAGAAAACCACCCTACAGAACTGGGAGGCTCAAACTCCTTAACCCACACACCGCTCACCACCCTTTGACAAGAACAAGAAAAACAAGCTGCGGTCCACATTGGATGGCCTTCACCTCTTTTACTACAGACACCCTAGGCACAATTCAATCCATAGTTGCACACAATAGACACACCAATCACCTCGAGGGCAGCCTTACACCAAGCAATTCCAAAGAGCGACCACTTAAAACCCACTAATTGCCACCTAAGCACCACTAGATTGGTAGAGTTCTAAACTAACCACCATACAGAGAGATGAAGAGACTCACACTCCTTATCCCACATGTAGGCAAGAAGGCACAATGTGATAAATTCATTCTGCTCAAACCAGAGACGGGTTAGAACTTGGTGGCGTCTCAACTCCATGCCTGTTCGTGTCCTCGGGTCCCAAGGGAAAAGCAAGAAATGAACCCCATACCACACCACAGGGCCTTGATCCCCCACAATGCCTCTCAGCTAAGGTCGAAACCCCAGGGAGCCACCATGGATACAAACCCACACTCCCTACTTACCAAAACTCATCTCCCAAGCTTCCACACTAAACTTCCTCCGCGACTAGCTTGCAATTATAAACACGGTAGGAGCCTCCCATGTACTTGTGTATTGAATGCACTGAGTTTGCATGAGTGTGAAGTTATGAAGTGCGTGGAGCCGGAGTAGGTCTCGAGGGCCACTTTGGTGCCACTTGTACCACTGTCCAATCACCCCCATCAGGGGTTTTTACTGCACATATTTACTCGGTCTACATTTCAGACATATTTCATCAATTTCTATAATGCAATATATATTTTTGTTTCCAAGAATTTTATTTTCAGTAGAATACTCTATTTTCTATTAATCACATTTTTCTTTTACATAGTTGTAGTTTATTTCTGTAGCAACATTCTAGATTTATTTTCTTTCAATAAAGTAGATTAATTGGTTTTATAGGTAGTTAATTTTCTTTTGTTGGTGGTTAATTTTATTGGTGTTAATTAGTTTCATAGCTTCTTTTGTTGTTTTAATTAGCATTGTTGTAGATTTATTTTGTTTTTCTTTACTTTTCTGCTTTATTAGGAATCAATTTAGAATTTCTAACTACAATGATTTTTACAATTTCTCCTATAATTAATTGTAATGATTGTAAATAACCATAGTTACTCTTCTCACTTCTCGATCTAAGGGAATGCATAAAGCCCAAAATTCATATATTTTGCCCAGTGTTTTGTAAGTGATACGATCCCAAATCTATATTGAAGTAAGGCATTTACATGAGCTTTGTAGAAGCCCATCAATGAATAAGGTTGATTGGTAAGTGTCATAGTGATGGCTCATGTAATTTTAAGGTGTCAAGATATGAAATCATGAACTAGAACACTCATAGTTGGAGTAAAATGGTAAGTGGTAAGTAGAGAAATGTTTAAATATTTAAATGGTTTAAATAATGATAGGTGCAAGAGGATGGATAAATAATTGAGGCTTAACTGTCCTTATATGCAAGTGAATTAAGCATGTTACAAAACTTGAACCATGATGGCTTAGTGTTTATGTGCTATTGCATATAGCTCTTGGAATGGGTAAGAAAATACTGTAAATTGATGTAAAATCAAGGGATTTTAATTTCAATATTGATGATTTAAGGAATGATGGTAAGACTAGTGATAACTCAATGATGAAATTCACTAAATTTTCATAGGTAGGAAAGAATACATGCTCAAAAAATGTGGCTTTAGATGATAAAGATCCACTTGGTAGTTAAAAATGTATATAAATGAGAAAATATATGAAAGCATTAGCATCTAATTGAAGGATGCACTATACCTACCCCGTTTACTATCAACTTCTTGGCTAGAAGAAGAGGAAATGACTATTTCCGGATAAGAACATAACACTCATAGTATTGATGATCCAAACTAGACTGACTAACATAGCCAAATAGATCCTATATGTATGTTTAATGATATTGTTGCATTAAATGAGCTAGAGTGTATTTGTTATTTATGCATGTTAACGGATTTGATTGGTGAATGGTGATAAGAATGCTTATGGTTTTGTTTCTCTCCATGTGATATGTATTGAGATAATTATCTTATTTATGATGTTAAACTATGTTATATTAGCATGCGGTTTTATTTATTATGTTGGTACAATGTCATATATTTGATAAGGATGTGTAAATGTTAAAATATTATGAGAGAATTCATGATTTTATGGGATGTGGTAATTGCATGCAGTTTTAATGATGATATATATAATGATGGCATGCAAGAGTTGGCATGTGGATTATTTTCTATGAGATGATAATGTTATAACTAATATAGTGGTTGCATATTGTTACATGGTGAGCAATAAGGAATCCATTGGTGGGACGAAAGGGTCGGTTTATTTGATGATATTGTGGGAGCCCATATCTATGAGGGAGAATATATAACACCTTATGGGTTGGGGAAAAACTCAATTAACTACTTATGCCTGTGTTTCTTTTACCTTATACATTTCTCGATGGGATACCAGACCATCTTGAGAAGGTCGAGTGCTTGATATTGGAGTTGTGATGCCAAAGTCCAAAAGTGGGATGGAGTTGTGTGTGGGACTTCAATTCTTGGGGTTGTACCTGGCAGGATTTGTGGAGGGAGTTTGGATTGACCTTTCAAGATTCCTTGGGTATGTAAGTACAAAACTAGAGAATTTCCTTCAGGTAGATGAAGTTTGAGCCTTAGTTCTCTGGTATAGGCTGATGGGGCTTTAAGCTTGGTCCCGAAAGTTGGAAAACAAGAGCTTGAAAGAAATCGTGCTTTCCTTTAGTGCTATGATGTAACTTTCGATGTTTTTTGTGGTCAACTGGGTGTCACTTGTACCAGTTACAACACAGGGTGTTGGATAAGAGAAAAGAAATAAATAAACAAATAATTTATAAGTTATATTATTAAGCTTAACTTTGGGAAAAAGTTCATTGAAGAGGGGGAGTGTGTAAAGCCCCATTTATTAATTTAATAAATAACAACAATAAAACTAATAATAAAATAATAAATAATAAAAAATTGAGAATACTAATTAATAAATAAATAAAACAATAAATAATAAATGGAAAATAATAATAATAAATAAATAAAATAAATAAATAGTAAAGTAAATGTCACAATAAATAAGTAAAAGAAAGTATTTTATAAAAAAGAGAGAGTAAAAATAGTAAGAATAAATTTATGGAAAAAGTCAAATTAATAAAAAGTAAAAGAATAAAATAAGTAAGAGTAAATTATGGAAAAAAGATAAGTTAAGAAAAACTTAAGACAAAAAATAGAAATTTCATGATGACACATGGATTATGTGCACAACGAATTTACTTCCATATTTGGAACAACTTATTCTATTTAATGGATCAGAAAGAGGATGGGAGACATTATTTTCCTATGAGAATTCTAGGATTGGAAGGATTCAATGGAAAAAGTACTTGATTGAGGGCTCGAATGTGGCCAGTTGTAGAAGAACATAGTGTAATTGAGCCTATGGTTGGATGGAGAGTCATCCCCAAAATGTTTTTGCAGTCACAAGATCGTAATAGTGCAGTCATTCATAAGTTGTAAGTGAGTAAGTTGGGTTTGTCAACTCCTAGGTATGATTCCTCTCGCTCACCTATCATGTTTTTTTTGTAAGTTACTAGTTTTATTAATAAGTCATAAGGATTCTCGAATTACAACAATAAAAGCCTTTCTTTTAGTTGCAATTTGCCACTAGGGAAACCAGACCATCGAAAAAATATAGGGGTCTTAGTACAAAAAAGATAATAGCTTTGTATTTTTCTATCCATGCCATAAGCAAACAATATGATTGTTGTACTATTGTACCATGAATAAGTTGATATATATATATATATATATATAGAAAAAAATATAATTGTTCATAAAATAGAAGCAACTTGGATGCATATGGAAACCATAAATCAGAAGCATTGAAAATATAGTGAGAAGGGGCTGAATATGCCCATGTAGCTACATGAATATCAAGTAGATGTGGAGATGTCTATTGAGGCTACCAAAGTTCTCAGGGAGGAGGTCCCTTACCCTAATAAGAATGCTTTCAATGTGTCTGCGACACAAAGCTAAGTCCCCGTGCTCCATGGATTAATCCCAATGCTCAATGATAATGTCATTGAGTTGCAGTAAAATCCCTTAGCAAACCTCATGTGTTTCTTTCAAGACCTTGACCATGCAGAGATATTGATTTTGTCGACCGTGAGTATGGTCTAGGTTTGATATCAACTCAACAATTGATGCTAGATATCTTGCATCAGTGAACCCATTTCAATCCTCCATGGTTATTGCAAAGGATTTATTTAAATGTGTCTAAGTAGGGTCCAAAGTGATGGCATGGAAGAGTCTAGCAACTAATAAGGCTTTGTGTCGAATGCAAAAATTGTTAGCTCCCTAATTCAAGGAGACCCTGTGACTTCACATGCACTCATGGGGCATGTTATAGTGTAGTGAGTGGGTGAGGTGACTAATAGAAGTGCAATGTTGAGACAGAGACCCCCAGAAAGAAAAAAAAACAATGTCAAGGGACGATACTAAAGTCATAGAGCCAAGATTGTATGGATTTAGAGGGAAGTGGGTGAAAATGCACCCAAGGATAAATGCATGGCTGAATGGGGTTCACAGAGGTAACACCAAGGAGTAAATGAGCAGGGGACCAACATCTATTCAATAATTTGAGCGGAAAAAACTAGAGAAAAGGAAGGTTCTCAAGAAGAAATAAAAACTGAGTTTGAGCTACTAAATTTAAAGATATTTTGTAATTATAAACACATTGGGAGAATATCTAATCCTAGGAGTTGAATAACCAATAATTCCAACATATTTACTGCAACTAAGCCATAAATCCTCTATAAAATTTGAGTAATTGACTCTTGCCCAAAATCCAATGACACTCAACTGCAGTTGAGAAACATTGGATGCTAGTGGAAGGTTGTAAGCCTGACACTCGTTCTAGTAGCAAAGGTAGTGGGGGATATAGAGGAACTTGTACTGAGTGGAGGGAGAGAGGTGGCTTGATTGAGAGGAATAGGACCAACCCATATGACCATAAGGCAAAAAGTGGGACGCTAGTGAGGGCGAGGGATGTGGAGGAAATTCACAGTGGCAGGGGCTCGAACCAGAGCATGAAAACTAGAGTAATGTCGGGAGGCCGGTTCACTAGAGGCATCATAAAAAATTCATGTAAGCGAGTTTTACAAAGTAACATTTGGGTTGTCAAATTGAGGGAGGGGATGGGATACTGATGTCATCCCATCGCTACCTTCTTCACTCATGTGAACTCCGATTGGGGACCAACTCACCTATCATGTCAATTATGTAATTATTAATGAATTCTTTTTTATGTTGTTAATTAATGCTCTTGAATTGTTTTAAGTAATTTTTCATTTAACTATGTTTTTAATTTCGAGCCATCGAGCCACTAGAATCTTAACATGAAACACTCTTTACAATAAAAAGCCTCTAGAAAAGAGGAATCAACAATCCATGTAGTTTTCCTCTTTGTAACAAATAAAAAGAAGTTAGTAAAAAAGTCTTTATAGCACACTCTATAACAAAACGAATTTGGGAGGAGGCATCTTATAGCTAATACAATCCTTGCCAAAAAAATATAGCTTCTTGGATTATACCTCACAATTGAAAAAACAAACACTACACATTGCTTAAAGGAAATGTTTCCTATCCAGACTATGGATGATAATCCCTCAAATCCTTCTATGGAAACCTTGGCTTGTATGAACTAGACAAATATCTCATGACCATAAACCTATTATCCTCTACTAGGTTTAACAGCAAAATAAAAGAAAAGAAAAATGTAACATCCAAATAATATAAATATGTACCAATAGAATGTAATAATTCTATTGTTAATATAAATACGTGAGTAATTATACATGAACATATAAAAGTACATCACATGAATGTCGTGATCTATGTAACATTCATGTGATTCATCGTTTGTGAGTGATTATTTGGATTGTTTGTCAACACGATAGGTATGGGATATGAGGCATTTTACAAAGAATGTTTGACATTGAACGATCAAGTTTAATGTAGGGAAAGGGAAAATAGAGATAGTTAAGTTTAGGAATTCATCGATTTATGATTTATATTTGATGTCTTTGAAAAAACTATAGGAAAATTGATCACATTATGATTCATCCACCATTCTCATCTTGTTGTGATCCACATACTTGTAACCCTTATGAAGGCCCATCTACCAAATACCATATATAACCATTTGTGAATGTGAACAATGTGGGTATGTGCTTATCACCCTTTCATAAGCAGCCCACCATCCTTATTCCTACTGGACTTGTTGACAAGACAGTAAAGACAAAAAATAACTGGTAAAAGTAGGAAAAAACTACATGCTCACATACAAATTTCCCATCTTGACCAGAAGAAACCAACTATCTTAATACAACCCACAATCATATTCAATCTACATTATTTCCCAAAACATGGTCTGTAGAACCATTGTCATGCTACTGATGGAAAGCCTCATGCACATGAGTTTTTTTATGTTCCACTCTCCCTTCAAGGTGATCCAACCTTTCCTAAAATCGCTTCTTTCCCATGAGGTCTTTTATGAATGACATGATCCCATTCTTGTTGTTATGATGGTCCTGAGCCAAATTATCCACTAATATAATCACCTGGTTGATATGAGCTTCCAAGGGATCAAACAGTGGAGGTCAAACCACATGCCTAGGCAAGAAACCACGTGGCTATTTAACCTCCTCTCCGAAATCAGGCTACTCTCCTTAGTGCCCCACGCCATGGCCTCGGGGCCCAACTCCCCTCCTTACTCGGCCCTACTGGTGCTACATTATCATATGCCCAAAACCACCACATGATTCACTCCACAACCTCGTTACTAACGCACCACCAAGAGTAGATCAAAACTAATTATCCATGTCCAACGCTAAGAGAATTGTACCAGTGGCAAGAAAAAAAGTGTAATTACCACTGTCAAACGTCTAGCTGCTGACCTCCTATCCAACTTGGCCAAACCTATGCCACTTCTCTATATAAATTTCCAGCCACTCACTGATCCATAATCCCTAGGCACTGAACACCCTTTCCTTCAATGCTCGCTTAATCCCCACGTACCTGACATAAGCACCCTTGCGTTTGGAGCCCCAAGACAAGGAGTTCGATGATGCTAAGTTCCAAACCACCAAATGCATACTACCGATTACAGAAGTGTGCACCTCAAACCCCAACCAACCTCTAGAAACCACATCTGAAACAGAACTAAAGAGCACAGATGCACCTGTTCATATGGAGTCCTAAGATGAGGAGTATGGAGATGCAAGGTCCCAAACTGCCATATGTAGACCACCGATTATAGGAGTATCCACCTCCAACCCCAACCAACCTCTAAAAACAACACTAGAAATAGGACTAAAGAACTACAATACAAAATAACACAGAGTGCAAGCCAACGTTACCTTGGTCATAAACAAAAGGCACCCCTCTGTTGCTCGTGCAGAGGCACTGTTTTAAACCAAGCGCTTCCCACTCCATGAGTTTAGGAATTTTTCCTCCTTCTAGGCCTCCTCATATGGTCTAGGGCCCCAAACGCTTAGTCTTCAAACCAATTCACTGTCTTTATTGAGCCAACTACTAAGTGTAAGACAATGTTCCAATGCCATTGCATAAGGGAAGACAGGGCGTGGCTGAAACCAATGACCACCTTGCAATGCAAGAACACTAATCTCCAACAACAATGATCCTCCCATACCCAAATACCATCCATTATCCCCCAATGTTGCTGAAACGAACCATATTAACCCTAATACTTCTAGAGCCTTTGCATAAATCACGCTCAAGATAACTTCTTTGCTATGCTTCATTCATGCTACATGTGGGAGCGGATTTAATGCCCATCGGGGTTTGTTCATTGCCATGTTCATCACCCCCATTGGGGATACCTAGTATGTATTAAAAACCATAAACTTTTCCATAAGTTATAGTGATACTCATATAATTCAACCTCATATGAATTCTAGAGGGATGCTAGGAGTTGTTAGAAGAACCCTCATAACACTACCATTACCATTGATATGAGTATCATTACATGACCAAGGGAAAATTTTGTTGCCCTTGATACACCCCTTAGTTGATTCATTACGCAACAAATAAGAGCTATGGAGAGTTTACATTGTAGAAGGTAGAAATGGGTAGAAGGTGTTAGAGACACAAATTGTGTGTTGGTTTTGTAGCTTTGATAGGTCTTCTACATATGCTTGTGTCTAGCATGCAATAAAAAAGGTCCTCTTTAGGAGATTGCTCAAGAGGAGCAAATAATATGATTTATTTCCTAATTTTAACTTAGGAAAACACATTAATTAATTTAGTTAATTAATGTTAGCTAATTGAGCTAATTTTTAAGGATACATTTAATTATTTAATGGACTTGAATCTATTATCGACCATTGATCTAAGTGGGTTAGGATTTAATCTTAGCCATCTATCACTTTGGAGATTGAAGGTTAGGGATTTTGCTCAATTTGAAATTACGAAAGGAGCCTAAGGGAGAGGATGAAGACAATTATTTTTCGAGAGGTCCCAAAAAATTTGCATGAGCTAATTTCAAGTTTGTGAAGAGGTTGAAGGAATAAAAAAATGTGCAGTTGGGGGTTTGAGTGAGCACAATTTTTGTAGGTGAAGCCCATGAGAGGAGGGTCGATATTTGCTTGAGGTTGCGATGAAAGTGTGACACGAGGTTGGAGAGGCTAAGAAGGTCGATGCCAAGTTTGTGGAGTGGTGCCATGAGTGTGGGGAAGTCGAGCAGGATGAGGTTGCACTAGTGGAGGGTCCAAGCTTCTTAAGGAGGGTCAAATTTTTGATAGACAACCAACAAAGTGCAAGAAGAATTTATGGGGGCTAATATTTCCAGGTTCCATTCGCTCTATTTCTTGTGTATATTCAGAGAGCCATTTTCCCTGTTAACAAAACCCTTAAGTTTTCTAATAATATTTTGATAAAGAGAAATTTAGAGGGAAAAATATTTGTTGTTTGCGTCATTTTTCCTAAGTATCTCCACTACAAAATTATTAAGTTAAATGTACTAGAGTATTTCTATTTTGTAGTTTTCAAAATTTATTTATTACAATAAATTAATTTATCACGTCAAATATTTTATGTGGATAATATAGCTGTAAAGAAACAAAAATATGAACTACTACTTAAAAATTAACATGGGATCAGAGCACCTAGAAACTTTGGAGAAGGCATGATCAATAGCACAAGGGTTATAACAATAATTTTTTATTTAGTAGAAGGGTTTTGTGGCTAAAGTTTTGACCTAAGAAGAATAACCTTTGCTGGGTTGAGATTTGAAGATCTTTTGGAAGAGGCATCTAATTTCATTCCATGGAAGGAGATAATTTCACTAATTCTCATGGAAAACTACCTATGGGAATTTGTTGATACTGATATACAACCTCCTTCGGATGCTACATGTAAGCCACTAATAATTTGAAGGATGTGAGAGTTAAATACATTGTTTTGGATGTTGTGAAGGATCATGTGATCCCTCACATATAAATAAAGAACACTACATGTGAGATGTGGACAAATTTGTCAAAGATATACTAAAGTGATAAGAATAAATAGAATATGATGTTGAGATAGAAATTGAGAAACACCAAGATGAATAGGTTAGATACAGTGGCATCATGCCTCACTTGGATTTAGAAAGTTTAAGATGAGCGTACAACTATTGGAAAAGTTGTGTCAAAGGATGAGCTTGTTAAGATAACCTTAAGTTGGTTTTCCAAACAATGGGTTACGTTTGTGATAAGGATCCTAACACAAGACAAGCTTCCTTATTAGAATGTGCCATGGGATGATTTCACTCAAAAGGAGATTTCATAGGAATTATTATTTGGTAGACAACGTAAGAGTGGGGATGAGGAGAACCTTTCTCTTGCTGGGAAAGCATAGAAGGGAAATGTGAAGGCCTAACAAAACCCAAAAAGAGGAGCTACTTCACAATCTAATAAGAAAAAAGATATGAGCAAAGTGAAATGCTTTGCATGTCACAAATATGGGAACTATGTAAGTTAATGTCTGAGCAAGAAGAAGGGCAAGGGAAAGACACATGTGGTTGCATATGCACAAATGGATGAGTTATCCAATAAGTTTGGAAATGATTTTTCATTGGTGTCTTGTATTTATAGCATCATTACACATGGGTTGTGGTTCACAAACAATGGAGCATCATCTTATGATGAGATCTTGTGACCTATTCACTAATATGGCTAAGGAGCACAAAGACCTACACGTGGAGCTTGATTACAACCAAGTATGAAGTAGAGGGTGTGGAAAAAATATGATTCAAATTGGATTCATGGATTCCTATGGAGGTGAATGAAGTGTTGTGTGTACCAGGGCTTGAGAAGAACTTACTCTCAGTCTCAACTATGGAGGACAAGGGTTTTGAGGTCAAATTTATAGGTGGATAGGTACTTGTCAGGTCAAGGGGATATGATCCTAGCATGAGGTGAGTAATTGGACATAAAAATGATAAATTATACTTATTGATAGGATGTCCAATATGAGTCGTAGTGCATGATAATGACAACCTATGTGAGCTATGGCATAAGAGGGTGGGCTACCTGCACTATAGAGCTTTACCATTGTTACAGGAGATTGTCAGTGGTCTTCCAAATTTTAGTGTAGAGAAATATGGAGAATGCAAGGGATGCATACTTGGAAAGTATTCCAAGGCTACATTTCCAAGCAATGAGAGTAGGTCCAAGGGTGCATTGGACTTGATTCATTCGAATGTGTGTGTTCCTATGTCAGTGGAGTCTATAACAAGATATTGTTATTAGGTGACATTTATAGACGATTTATCTAGGAGGACATGGACATACTTCCTAAATGCCAAGGATGAAGTATTTAGACATTTTAAAGATTTTAAGGTTCTTGTGGAAATTAGATAGGGAGGAAGATCAAAGTTCTCAGACCAGACAATAAGGGAGAGTATACCTTGAACAAGTTCAAGAATTTATATAAGGAGGCATGAATTAAAAATTTGTTGAAAAATCCATATAATCTATAGTAGAATGGAGTGGTGAAGAGGAATAATGGGGCCATCATCGGGGAAACCAAGGCTATGATCCATGATAAGGATTCTCCTATGTTCTTGTGGGTAGAGGCATGTAACACAATCGTGTATTTGTAGAATAGGATCCCTCAAATAGTTTCGTAGGACATGACTCTTGAGGAGGTTTTAAAAAGAGTGAAACAAAAGGTCCACCATCTTCACATCTTCAATAGTCTATTTGATGCACATACCATCTAAGAAGAGGAATAAGCTAGAGCCCTCAACAAAAAATGGCATCTTTGTTGGATACAATGAAACTGCAAAGGCCTACAAGGTTTACATTCCAGGATAAAGGGAGAAAATAGTTACCAGGGATGTCAGATTTGAGGAAGGTAGGACCTTTAATAGGTCACATGGGTCAGATCCAATAGTGGTAGAGGATGAGGAGTAGAAAGCCCTGAATATTGAGGAAGGACTAGTAGTTGGGACACAATCTTATGATCAAGAGGAGGACTGAGATATTCCTTTAAGATCTGTTAGGAGGAGGTCGAGATGGGTGAAGAAGCCTTTGAGGGATGATAAGGAGCATGTGGAGGCTTCTGGCATGATCCAGGTGGATATTGGTGGCCAACCACCTATTCCACTTGGATCCCCACCATTGTTTCTTTTAGTTTCCTTAATTGTAGCACAATTTACTATATTTGGCAGTTTTTCAGGTCTTGAATTTCTGGAGCCGTTTTGAGGCCCTAAATGATGTTTTTTTTGGAAAACGAGTGAACAGGAGTCGTTGTCCTAAATTTGTAGTCAAAAGTTGTATTCCTTAGATAGATCTTTCTAGCGAGGTATCATACACATCAAATGGAGATCGTATGCCAAATTTACGACCCCGGAAATTTGATGTACCAATTTATCCTAACGAGGCCCACAAACGTTTGGTGCTTCATCTCCTAGGGTTAGGTTTTTGATGTTTAGGGTTTTCCATTATTTTTCAATAATAAATAGGCTTTCACATATCTTATCATAGATAAGATACCATCACTTCAGCTAATTTCTTTTCATTCTATATGTAAACAATTTTCATTACTTGTTATTAATGAAACTAAGTTCTGTTTTTACTGTATCTCTGTGTTTCTATTTATATCTGTATTTCATTTCATTCCTTCATAAATATGGACTAGTGGTACCAGAACGAGTTTGCTCTTTCTCTATCTTTATTTGCATGTCACCAATGAGGTCGAGGTATAATGAGTTAGGGCTCGAACTAATTGAACCTTTGTAAGATCGACCTCGTTGACCTCGATGGCCTACCATGGCAGAAGAAAAGAAAGACGAGGGGCCAAGAGATCCTTTCAAAATATTGCTTGAAGAATCCCTCTAGCGACAAAGGAACACGATGATGGACAACTTTGTTTAGATCCTTCGGCGGATGCCAACATGCGACACATCATCGTCCGACAACCACTCTGCAGGCGACACTCCCTTTAAGGTACAAGTCAACTTTGAAATTCCCATATTTGAAGGCCACATATATGAAAATTTCATAGATAAATGGTTAAATCTATTGGAAGGATATTTTTTCGGTTCATGACTTTTCCAATAGGGAAAATATTACTTTTGCACTCCTCAAATCTACCCTCAACGTCAAGGACTGGTGGGAAACCTACTATGAGTAGATGGACGAGAGGGAACCCTCACTGTTTTCAGTTGCACTGACTTGGAATTCCTTCTGAGACACCATCAAGGAACAATATTACCTTGTCATGAGCTATGAAGATAAGTACATAAAGTGGACCACACCATGACAAGGAAGGGACCAAGATGTGCCAGAGTTCACAAATATTTTTCATACCCTTCACACGAAGTTGGGTGTCAAGGATTCTTAGCGACATCTGGTACTCAAATACCATGATTATCTACACAAATACATCCAGGATGTCATGAAGTTCCTAGACATCTTCTTACTTGGCGCTGCCTATCGATACACTGTCAAGATCGAGTAGAAAATTAAACAAAAGAAGTGGGAATTTGGATCTGCAAATCTGAAGCCAGGGAAAGGTGCCCCCAAACCACAGAATAAAGGACAAAGCCAAGTCTGCATGACCCAGGACAACCCACCAAAGCCACAAGCAAAGAACAACACCATAAAGACAAAGAAGGACACAGGAAAGTGGTGTGAGTTCCATAAGAGCCCCACTCACAACACAAGTGAGTGTCGAGCCAAGCAATCACTAGTGGCTGTGCTGAAGGCTTTAGAATCAGATGCATGTCCCGAATTTGAGTCACAACTCGAAAAGGGGAATGACAAAGGGAAGAAAATTATTGATGCAGAGCCCAACTCCATCATTACCACCACCAAGGTCTAGAATATTGAGCCCGAAGATCTAAAGGAGGGGGAGCGTCTCTTCTACTCACAAATGTGGTTGAAGGGTTCTCCGCTGTAGTTCATAATCAATAGTGGAAGCCCAAAGAACCTCATTTCAGTAGAGGTCATGAAGCAGTTGGGCCTACTAACCACACCACACCCATAACCTACACCATCAGGTGGCTTCACGGAGGACGAGGTCTTCGCGTCTTCCAGCAGCGTTGCCTTCCCTACAACATCAAGCCCTTCATGGATGAGGTATTGTGTGATGTTGCTCCTCTTGAAGTTTGTGATGTAATATTATGCCAACCATGCTTGTGGAAGCGTCATACTATGTATGGGTATAGGCCTCACACTCTTATTATTACTTTGGAAATAAGTTATACATAATACCATAGGTAGCCTCACCTACCACCATCTCTTTAATCTTTGCTAAGTAATGTAATAAGATCATCTCCCAGACTGAAAAAATTTGTTTTCTTTATGATTCGCTCTCAAAGTAAGGGGAAGACCATGGCCACATCCATGGACCCCGGGAAGGGTTCCTCCATGCAACAAAAGTAGGTGGATAAGATCGTGGAAGAATAAAGGGACATCTTCTCCTCACCCACAGGGGTACCCTTGCACTGTTAGGTCAATCATTCAATCGATATGACTTCTAAAGCACCTCTACCTAATGGGACAATATACCAGCACTCCATTCCGAAAAATGAAGAGATCAAGTGGCGCATACAGGAGTTGCTGCAAAAAGGGCACATACGACCAAGTTCCTCACCCTATGGGAGCTTGATTGTATTGGTACAAAAGAAGGATGGGACCTGGAGGCTCTACATTGATTATTGTGCACTAAACAAAATCACTGTTAGGAACAAGTATCCAATCCACAAATTGATGAACTTCTAGACCATATCAAGGGGCCAAGCATTTAAGTAAGATTGATCTAAAGTTTGGCTATCACCAGGTTCCAATATAGCCCACAATTGTATGGAAGACCACCTTCAAATCCAAGGAATGCCTTTTTGAATCATTGGTCATGCCCTTCGGGTTGAAAAATGTCCTTGCTACTTTTATGAGGTTGATGGATGACATCTTGTGGACCTTCACCAACTCGTTCGTGATTATTTATCTGGATGACATCCTCATCTTCAACAAGAGTTGGGAGAAGCAATTGCAACGCATTCGGTAGGTCCTTCAAACCCTGCAACAAAACAAACTATGTAACAAGTTGGAGAAATGCAACTTTGGCATGAGCTAGGTCTAGTATATGGGTTACATCATAGACGAAAAAGTTGTGCATGTGGATCCAGCTAAGATCCAAGTCATTTAGGATTTCCTAGCCCTGACCACTCTAACAGAGCTTTGCATATTTTTGGGCCTTGCAAATTTTTATCGAAGGTTCGTGTTGGGATTATCCCTTATCGCTTGGCCTTTGAGTCAAATTACCAAGGGCAGAGTGAAAGAAAAGTTTTCCTAGTCTGAGTCCCAACATAAGGTATTCGTTGAACTAAAGGACCGCCTCTGCTCTACTCCTGTACTCACATTTCCAGACCTGCAACAACCATTTAAAATTGGGACAACCACCTCTATCTATGCTATTGGTGCAGTCCTCACCCAACACAGGCATCTAGTGGCCTATCATAGTGAGACATTTTGCGATACAATTAGGAAGTACACCACCTATGATAAAGAGATGTATTCTATCATGGAAGCTTTCCTACAATGGAAACATTACATTCTAGGGAACGACACAGTCATCCACACCAATCATCGACCTCTTTAGTTTATATAGACGCAAGGGAAGTTGTAGAACGATCTCCATAATAAGTGGTCTAAATATCTGCAACAATTCCACTTGAACATTAAATAAAAAAAATGACAACACCAACCATGTTGCAAATTGCCTTAACCAGACCCCAGTTGCAACATTGACTAATGTTCTCAAATCTTGTGGCTACGAAACCTCTGGATGGATGATACTGTACAAAAATGATTTAGAGTTCGCCACCACATACTAGATTCTAGTGGATGAAAAGAAAGTTCCAATTTCCACTTACAGGATGTATTATTATGCTACCTGGGCCACCTTTGTGTTCCTTCTATTGAGTGTGCTAAGCTCATTTAGAAGGTGCACTGCGGTTGAGTTACAGGACACTTTGATGTAGATAAAACTAGGGCCATACTCTAGAAGTACTTTAATTGGCCAAAACTCTAACATGATGTTTTAAAATATATTAACTCATGCACTGCCTGTGCCATCGCCAAGCCAACATCAAGAGGCAATGCCTGTACGCTCCTCTTCTTACTCCCAGCCATCCTTGGGAATCCTTCTCCATGGGCTATCTTTTTGGCCTCCTTTCTACCAAGCATGGTAATGATTGTGTATTTGTGGTCATGGACATATTTCCTAAAATGGCTATATTGGCAGCCTGCAAGAAGAGTATCACAACAAACGACGCTACCAAACTCTTCTTTGAATTAGTATGGGTACATTTTGGGATATCGCAGACCATTATATCAGATCAGGATAGTAGGTTCCTAAGCACATTTTGGTAGAGCCTCTGGACACGATTGGACACCAAGCTCACTAAGTCAACTGCATTGCATCCCTAGACTGATGGCTAGACATAAGTCGTCAACATTATGATAATGCACATATTGCACATGTACAGCTACAAGCATCCACAAACCTTGGATGAGAGCCTTCCCTATGTGCGGCGCAACTATAACAAATCTCTCCATAGATCGACTAGTTGCAATCCCTTTCAAGTGGGTATGGGATTTCAACCGTTGTGCCCGATTGATGTTGCCATGCCTCATGCGACTACATAGACAGAATCCACACATGTACATTCTGAGGCTGATAAAGAACCCATGTTTATTGAACGCATTTAGCACATCTGCTAGCAGGTTCATGACATCTTGGAGAAGTCCAATGCCAAGTATAAGCAATGACATGATCAACATCAAGTGCTGCACAAGTTTCAGGTGGGCGACAAAGTTTGGTTGCATTTGTAGAAAGAATGCCTTACCAGAGACCATCAAAAGTTCATAGCACTCCGATATGGGCCTTACACCCACCAAGGCTATGGGAGATAATGATTTTGAGCTCAACATTGCCCCATTCCTTGGCCTACATCCAGTGTTCAATGTGGACTACCTTTAGCCATACTTTCTACCATTACTGGACACATCAAACATTGTAGAACAAATCCACCAATAGAGCTAAACTGAGACTACATGAAAAAGGCCAAAACTGATCAAATCACAGGCACGTAGATCAATAACACTCGCTAGTAGAAGATCCAACTATATTAGGTTGACAAATCTCTCCAACTCCCGCACCAAGGTAAGTGGCTCACTAGGAACCAAGTTCAACATAAGTTTCCCCATCTCATGGAGGCACTCAACACAATGGGGACCATTGCTTCCTAAGGGGAGAGGAATGATCAATGGGGATCATTTATTTATTTATTTATTTTATTTTATTATTTATTTTATTTTATTTATGATTTATTATTTATTTTTTATTATTATTATTTTTTATTTTTTTATTTTATTTATTTTTTTAATTTTTAATTTGTATTCTTAATTATTATTATTATTTTCTTTAGTTTCCTTAATTGTAGTACAATTTACTATTTTTGGCAGTTTTACAGGTCTTGAACTTCTAGAGTTGTTTGAGGCCCTAAACAACGTTTTTTTGGAAAATGGGAAAACTTGTGACTTTACCCATGTTTGTAGTCAAAAGTTGTAGTCCTCATATAAATATTTTTAATGAGGTATCGTATGCGTCAAAAGGAGATTGTATGCCAAAGTTAGGAGCCTTGGAAGTTGATTTACCAATTTACCCCAATGAGGCCTATAGACTTTTGGCGCTTCATCTCCTAGATTTAGGTTTTTGGATGTTTAAGTTTTTCCATTATTTCTCAATAATAAACAAGCCTTGGATCCTCATTGTAATAGAGTTCAGAAGGCATGTAGCTTCCACATCTCTTCTCAGAGATACGTTACCATCGCCTGAGCTAGTTTATTTCCATTATGCATGTAAACAATTTTCAGTATTTGTTATTGATGAATTGAAGTTATGTTTTTTCTGTATCTTTATGTTTCTGTTTATATTTGTATTTCATTTAATTCCTTCATAAATATGGATCAGTGGTGTCAGAGTGGGTTTTCTCTTTCTTTTCCTTTTTGTGCATCTCCCCAACAAGGTCAGGGTATAAGGAGTTAGGGCTCAAACTGGTCAAACCTTTGTAAGACCGGCCTCGCCGAACTTGACAACCTCCCATGGCGAAAGAAAAGAAATATGAGGGAGCAGGAGATCCTTTCAAAATAATGCTTGAAGAAGCCCTTGAGCAACAAAGGAATGTGATGATGGACAACTTTGTCAAGATCCTTTGGTGGATGCCAACAGGCAATGCATCTTCATCCGATAGCCACTTTGGAGGTGCCACTCCCTTTAAGGTACAAGTAAAATTCGACGTTCCCATATTTGAAGGCTAGATAGATGTAGATGTCGTAGATAAATGGTTAAATATGTCGGAAGGATATTTTTTGTTCATGATTTTTCCAATAGGGAAAAAATTACTTTTGCACTCCTCAAATCTGCCCCCCACATCAAGGACTTGTGGGAAACCTACTATGAGTAGAGGCATGAGAGGGAACTGTTATAGATCCATTTGGGCACATCACTCCCATGATCCAGATCAATGTTTTAGGGCTCATCAAACCCTAATTTCAGTTGCTACATGCCCTAAACAAGTCACCCTTTTGAATGCCTCCTTCCCAGATAGTTTCATGACTTGAAGACATCCTTAAATGACCTCTAGACGGACCTGTGCAAGTAGGCCCATGTAAGGGTGCGCTGCAGAGCAGTTGAGTCCATGCGAGGGTGCTCTGTAGAGCACTTAGGCCCTCTTTCACCTGTGCTAGGCGAGATTGAGTGAAATTCACATAGGGTTTGGGGAATATTCTTATCTTTTGGAGTCATCTAGAAGTTTCCCTCACTTATCAACTCCTATGAGCTCTAAAATGGATGAGGAATGAGTTAAGATACATCCTATCCTCTCATCCCTTCCTCCATGGAACTAATTCTAAGTATGGAAGGCCATTTAATAACACCATTTATGACATAACCTCCTTCATCCTCCTATAAATTGAACACTCATCTAAGTGATAAGGGGCTCGACTATGTTGAATTGTAAGGAGATAATGTTGCTATGAGAATTGTCTTTGAAGCAAGTATTGTAATGCTACAAGTTTGTTATGGTTTTGATGTGATGTGGATGAGATCCAAGCTGGAGGAATGACTTTGAATCAGACACAATGGTTGTAATTCCTTCTTCTATTCAATAAAGTATTTGAACCTTTTTCCATATATTTGTATTGTCATATGATGCTTATATGTGTGAAATGTATATGATTCCATTCACTTGTATTCAATATATCTTTTGCTTTGATCGGTTCTTTGTCTTCTGTTGATGTTTATAGGTACTTCTCAAGCGTGTTAAGTACGGGAAAGAGCGACAGGATCGATACAAAGGAGACAAGAGGAAAGTGGAACTACAAGTAGGTCTCCTCATCTTCTTTGTCTTATCTATTACTTATAGGAAAAGGCTAAAGTGCTTTAACTTGTTGTTCTATATATGGATACTTATCTAGGGAATTAGTATTTATCCGTAGATACCAAATTCTCCAAAACAAGAACCCTCACTGTTTTTAGCCACAACCACTTGGAATTATTTTCAAGACTCCATCAAGGAACAATATTACCCTGTCAAGAGCTATGAAGATAAGTACATAAAGTGGATCACATTGCAGTAGGGAAGGGACCAAGTCACCAAGATGTGTCGAAGTTCACAAATATTTTTCATACCTTTCGCACGAAGTTGGGTATCAAGGACTTTGAGCAACATCTATTACTCAAATACTGTGATTGGCTACACAAATACATCCAGGATGAGATGGATTTTCTGGACATCTCCTCGCTTGGCACCATCTATCGATATGCTGTCAAAATCAAGCAAAAATTTAAATAAAATAAGTGAGACTTTGGATATGTGAATTCAAAGCAAGCGAAAGGTGCTCCCAAACCTTAGAATAATGTACAAATCCAAGGCGAGGTGACCCAGGACAACCCACCGAAGCCGCAAGCAAAGAACAATAAGGACACAAGAAAGTGGTGTGATTTCCATAAGAGACCCACTCACAACATAAGTGAGTGTAAAGCCAATCATCATAGTGGCTGAGCTGAAGGCTGCAAAGTGAGATGCATACTCTGACTCTGATTCAGAAGCCAAAAAGGGGAATGAAAAATGGAAGAAATTTTTTGATGCGGAGCCCAACGACACCGTTGCCACCACTAAGGTCCATAAGATTGAGCCTGAAGATCCAGAGGGGGGGGGAGCGTCTCTTCCGCTCGTAGATGTGGGTGAAAGGTTCTTTGCTGCAGTTCATTGTCGATAGTGGAAGCCAAAATAAACTCATTTTAGCAAAGGTCGTGAAGTGGTTGGGGCTATCGAACACATCATACCTGCAACCATACAGCATTAGGTGGCTTCACCAAGGACGAGATCTATGTGTCAACCAATAGTGTTGCCTTCCCTACAACATCAAGCCCTTCACTGACGAGGTACTATGTGATGTTGTTCCTCTTGAAGTATGTGATGTATTATTAGGCCAACCATACTCATGGAAGCGTCATGTTCTGTATGAGTCTAGGCCTCGCACTATTATTATTACTTTGGGCAATAAGTTATACATAATACCGAAGGTAACCCTTCCTACTTCCATCTCTTTTATCTCTCTTAAGCAATGTAGTAAGATCATCTCCTACACCTGGAAATTTGTTTTCTTTTTTATTTTCTCTCAAAGTAAGGGGAAGATTGTGGCGACATCCATGGCCCCCGGGAAGGGTTCCGCCATGCAACAAACGCAGGTGGATAAGGTCATGGAAGAATACAAGGAAATATTCTCCTCACCCACAGCGGTACCCTTGCACTGTTAGGTCAAGCATTCAACCAATATGACTCCTAGAGCACCTCTTCCCAATGGGCTGATATACCTCCACTCCAGTCTAGAAAATGGAGAGATCAAGTGGCAAACCTAGGAGTTGCTCTAAAAAGGGCACATATGACAGAGTTCTTGACCCTATGGGAGCTCGATTGTATTGGTACAAAAGAAGGATGGGACTTGGAGGCTCTGCATTGATTATTGGGCACTAAACAAAATCACTGTCAGGAGCAGGTATCTAATCCCACATATTAATGACCTTCTAGAATAGCTCAAGGGGGTCAAGTATTTCAGCAAGATCAATCTGAAGTATGGCTATCACCAGGTTCCAATAGAGCCCATAGATGTATGGATGAACACCTTCAAATCCAAGGGAGGCATTTTTGAATGGCTGGTCATGCCCTTCGGGTTGATAAATGTCCCTACTACTTTTATAAGGTTGATGGATGACATCTTGCAACCCTTCACCAACTAGTTCGTGGTTATTTATCTGGACGAAATCCTCATCTTCATTAAGAGTTGGGAGGAGCACTTGCAACACATTCGGCAATTCCTTTAAACCATGTAGTAACACAAACTGTGTGCCAACTTGGAGAAATGCACCTTTTACATGAGCCAGGTCTAGTATCTGGGTTACATCATATATGAGAAAGGCATGCATGTGGATACGACTAAGATTCAAATCATTCAGGATTGGCCAGCCTTAACCAATTTAACAGAGCTTTGCATCCTTTTGGGTCTTGCAAATTTTTATCAGAGGTTCATGTTGGGATTCTCCCATACCACTTGGACTTTGAGTCATATTACCAATGGCAGAGTGAAAGTAAAATTTTCCCAGTCTAAGTCCCAATAGAAGGAGTTTGTTGAACTAAGCCTTTACTCTACACCTATACTCACATTGCCAGACCTGCATCAACCATTTAAAATTGAGACAAACTCCTCCGAGTATGCTATTGGTGCAGTCCTCACCAACATGGTCATCCAATGGCCTATCATAGTGAGACACTTTATGATATAATTCGAAAAGTACCCCACCAATGATAAAGGGATGTATTCTATCGTGCAGGCTTGTTAGCGATGGAAACATTACATTATGGGGAAGGAGACAGTCATCCACACTGATTGTTGACCTCTTCAGTTTATATAGACACAAGGGAAGTTGCAGAATGATTGCCATCAGAAGTGGTCTACATATATGCAACAATTCCACTTGAACATTAAATACAAAAAGGGCAACACCATACATGTTTCTGATTGCCTTAACCGACCCCCAATTGCAACACTGACTACTATTCTCAACCCTTGTGGCCACGAGACATCTACATGGCTGCAATTGTACAAAAATGATCCAGAGTTCACCACCACATACTAGATGCTAGTATATGTCAAGCAAGTTCCACATTTCCACCTCCAGGATGCATTATTATGATACTTGGGCCACCTTTGTGTTCCTTCAAGTGAGCGTGCCAAGTTTATTTGGGAGGCACACTGCAGTCGGGTTGCAAGACACTTTGGTGTGGATAGAAATTGTGGTCGTACTCCAGAAGTACTTTTATTGGAAAAAACTCCAACAAGATGTTGGAAAATATATTAGATCCTACATTGCTTATGCCATCACCAAGCCAACCATCAAGAAGAAAGGTCTGTACACTCCTTTGCCTACTCCCAGCCAACCTTGGGAATCCATATCCATGGACTATTTATTTGGCCTGCCTTCAACCAAGCATGGTAATGAATGTGTATTTGTTTGACCTCCCATCTACCAAGCTATTATTTGAATGAGTATCGGTACATTTTGGGATCCCACAGACAATTATATCAGATTAGGATAGCAGGTTCCTAAGCACATTCTGTTCGAGCCTCTGTACACTATTGGATACTAAGCTCACAAAGTCGACTGCATTCCATGCCCAGATTGATCACAAGAAAGATGTCGTCAATAGGATGATAGTTCACATACTATGCATGTACAAATCCAAGCATCCATGAACCTAGGATGGGAGCCTTCCCTATGTGCAACACAACTATGATAGATCTCTCCACAACTCAAATGGTCGCAGTCCCTTTTAAGTGGGTCTGGGAATTGAACCATTGTGTTTGATTGATGTTGCCATGCCTCATGCGACTACACAAAAAAAATCCACACATGTACAGTTTGACACTGATAAAGTACGAGGTTTATTGAATGCATCCACCACATCCACCATTAGGTTCATGACATCTTGGATAAGTCCAATGCCAAACACAAGCAACGACATGATCAACATTGGGTGCCACACAAGTTTCAGGTGGGCGACAAAGTTTGGTTTCATTTGTAGAATGAACGCCTTACCAGAGCCCATCGGAATCTCAGAACACTCTAATATGGTCCTTACACCATCATAAGGCAGTGGGAGATAATTATTTTGAGCTCGAAATTCCCCCATTCCTTGGCTTGCACCCAATGTTCAACGTGGACCGCCTTTGGCCACACTTTCCACAATTACTAGACACATCAAACATTACATAACAACTCACACCAATAGAACTAAACCTAGGCTGCATGGAACATGGAAAAACTGATCAAATCATGGACACACAGATTAAGAACACTCGCCAGCAGAAGATCCAATTGTATCGGGTTGTCAAAACTGGCCAACTCCTGCACTAAGGCAAGTTACTCACTAGGGATCAAGTTCAACAGAAGTTTCCCCATCTCATGGAGGCACTCAACACAATGGGAAATATTATTTCCTAAGGGGGGAGTACTGGTCCAATTGGATATGGTTTCAGTTTTATTAATTGTAGCACATTTTACTAATTTTGGTAGTTTTTCAGGTCCTAAACTTCTGGAGCCATTTTGATGCCCTAAACAACGTTTTTTTGGAAAACAAGGAAATGTAAGTATTTGAAAACTTATGTAGTTGAAATTTGTAGTCCTTGTATAGATCCTTCTAACGAGGTATTTTACACGTCAAAAGGAGATCATATGCCAAAGTTAGGACCCTGGGAAGTTGATGTACCAATTTACCCCAACGGGGCCCTTAAACTTTTGGATCTTCATCTCCTAGGGTTATGTTTTTGGATCTTTAGGGTTTTCTATTGTTTATCAATAATAATAGGCCCTAGAGCCTCATTGTAACATAGTTCAGAAGGCATGTAGCTGACACATTTCTTCTCAGAGATAAGCTACCGTCGCCTGAGCTAGTTTACTTCCATTCTGCATGTAAACATTTTTCATTATTTGTTATTAATTAATTGAAGTTTTTTTTTCACTATATCTCTGTGTCTTTGTTTATATATGTATTTCATTTCGTTCCTTCATAAATATGGATCATAGCAACACTTTCAAGGAGAGTAGATCACCGAGGAAATTTTCCCGCTACATGGCCTTGATGAGCAACATCAGTGATTCTAATTCTTTTACTTTCAAGGAGGCAGTAGACTAGAAAATTGGAGGGATGACATGGTGGATGAGTGCAATTCCATCATGAAGAATGATGTCTAAGAGATTGTAATGTGACCCGAGGAGAATTCAATGGTCACTTCTTAATGGATATATATAAGATCATGCATGCAACAAATGCAATGTTGAGAAGTATAAGGCGAGGTTCATGGTGAGAGGGTTCTCCCGGAAGGAGGTAGAAGACGAGGATAATTTTTCTCTTATAGCCATATATGAATTTGTTAGAAAATTTATTTCTATTACTTTAAATATGAAATGGAGGATAGATCAAATGGATGTGAAGACTACCTTCCTTCATATGGGGTAGTTCAGGAAGAGGTCTACATTGAGAAACGTCAGGATTTGAAGTGCATGGGAGGGAGTCCCATGTAAGCATGTTGAAGAAGGAATTATACAAAATTAAGTAGGTGTCTTGAGCATGGTACTCAAGGATTGATGGGTACTTTCTTGGCTTAGTCTTCATTAAGAGTAAGACAATTTCCTTCTTGTACTATGTACTTGTTGATGGTGAATTGGTCATCTTAGTGTTCTATATGGATGATCTATTCTTGATAGGATTTGAGAGGCTCGCAGAGATGTGTGGGAAGGACCTTGCTTTGTAGTTTGAAATGAAGGACATAGAAATGGTGTAACAACCATGAGAGATATTCCTTGGTAGGGAAAGTCTTTGATTGATATCTTAAAGAGGTTTGGGATGGAGGATTTCAGGTCGATGTCAACACTTATGATTACCAACTTGAGGAAGCATAATGTTGATGATGGTGAGTTAGTGGATCCCACCTTGTATTGATAATTAATAGGGCCCTTAATGTATCTATTCAACACTAGACTATATATTTGTTTGTTGTGAACACCCCGAGCTATTTCATGGTGGAGTTGAGGAGGGTTCGTTATGTGGTAGTGAAACATTTTCTCTAGTACTTGAGAGGTACAATGGAGTATTGAATCAGGTATGTCAGACTTGGTGGAGCGCAGTTGTAGGGCTACACAGATTCATTTTGGCTAAGAGTGCAATGAACAAGAAGAATACTTCAGGTTGTTGTTTCATCTTAGGATCAATCATGATTTCATGATTTAGAAAGAAGCAATACTCAATGGCACTTAGTTCAACATAGGTCAAGTACATGGCTATGAGTTTGGAAAGTTGTGAGGCCATATGGATTTGAAAAATGCTCACATGTTTATTTTGTCTTGAGATGGGGCCCACAATGGTTCACTGTGATAATTGATGTTGCATCAAGCTTTTAGAAAATCCAGTGTTTCATGACATGTCCAAAAATATAGAGATCGGGTACCACTTCATTTAAGACAGGGTCCAAAGAGTTGTGAGATTGCAGCACATATCCATAGATGAGTAGTTGGCAAGAATTCTCACTAAGCCTTTGGTGAAGGGAAATTTTGCGTTCTAAAAGGATAAGGTAGGGGTGGTGTAAAATTCTTTCTTTGCTAGGAGAGAGTATTGATTTTCTAGCTTCAAAAGGTTTTTAATATGGGTTGTGTCTAACATGAAGGGGAAGAAGTATTTTGTTAACCCTTATATAAGGCCATATTAACCCTAAAATGCTTATTGGTCCCTATATATGGAGTGATTACATTTCTATTGTTATATTCTTATGTATGCTAGAACCCCTCATGGTCCAACTTTATTATAATCGTACCCCCTCTCTCTCTCTCTCTCTCTCTCTCTCTCTCTCTCTCTCTCTCTATATATATATATATATATATATATATATATATATATATATATATATACATATAGATATCTATAGATATAGTTGTCGTAGAATTATCAAATATTTCCTTGTACATAGTATTCATTGTAAAAGGAGGTTCCCCCCCTCAAAGAGGGTTGTAATTATTGGTTTCTTCTCATTTTGAGGCACAAGTTACATAACAATTGGTATTGGAGCTCATGATCCCAGGGTTTTTCTACTTCAGAAAGGTCACTGTGGCATATTCACTATAAACGTTTTTTAGGGAGTTTCAATTGATGAAACCTGGAGAATGTTGAGAAGACATCTTGAGAAATATCTAATTCAATTTTCAGATCTTGGTTCGTTATATTTTCAAATATATACTCCAAGGAAGTTACGGTTTCTAAATGCTCCTAATATATATCTCAAGTAGGCCAGTTCAAAAATTTCACTATAACTTTTATTCTGTGAGGGTTTAGACCACAAAAATTAGATCACATTGAGATAATATTGCATAAAACATATAATTCAATTTTTAGATCATGGTTTGCTATAATTTCATATATATGCTCTAATAAATTTCAGGTTCCTAATATCTCCTTAAATTAGTTTCAAGCAAGTCAATTTGGAATTTTCGCAATAACTTATCATGTTAAGGAGAAATCTCAGAGAACATCTAGTTCACTTTTCAAAATTAGTCTCGCTATACTTTTAGAGTTATACTTTTTGGAAGTCAGGGTTTCTGATTAGTCCTCAAATAAATTTTAAATAAGCCAACTAGGTATTTTTTCTATATCTTCATGTTTGGAAGTTTTGAAACTGGGAAATCTTCTACGATTTTAGGAGACATACAAAAGTACCCTAGATAGAAATTTCAAAATTATATTTGAAGTATTATATACATGAAATGCTATATAATTTTGCTTGTGGGAGGAGGCCAAAAAATCAACAAGCTTTGGGAAATGTACCATAACTTTCACTTGGTACATCAAGTTCAGTTCACACCTGTGGAATTGTAGAAAAGACATATTAGAGTATTACAAAACAAATTTTTAGATCTAGAAGGGACTAAATCTTAGAGATATATTAATAAAACTTCAACCATTTTTATATCCTCCAAATTGTGATACATAACTTTATTGGGCATATTTATTGTCGCAATAAAACCCTTCACAAAGTCAATTTGGGATGTAAATTGATGAGTTGTAAACACTATGTGTGCAAGCAACATGAGCACTATTACTTTCTAAAAAAAAACTACTTAATGAACTTCTCTTCTACTTGCAAAAAAAAACTTAAAGTCGCTTCTAATACTAAAACACACACTCAAACTGAAAAAAATATGCACAAAATTTATGCCTGTGTATGTAGCCTTTATCTTCACACCTCCTGGCTTGGCTTGGGAGCACTATATTTTTCTACCCTAAAGCAAACGCTCAAGAACTCAACACAGGTTAGATCTTAATGATAAAGAGTCCTAGTTCTAGTCCTAAGTCCTCAGAAAATATAATGTTGAATTGAAAGGCAAAGCATGTAAATAAAATGCTAAAAGGAAAATATCGTGTAAACTAATCTATGATAACCAAGTGCTAATTACTCATTCACTTATGTCCGAGTACTGATTTGCTAGCTATTAGATTGCCAGTTCACCAAATACTATTCACTAGTTAGTATTTTTTAAGGGCTGGTTGCTAGATGCTCAAGCAAGAAGAAAGCTTAAATTCAAACGCTGCTTTGAATCCAAAACCTATAAAATTTTCATATATGTAACCAAATATAATTCACACTAGTTAATTAAGTTGCAATGCTTTAAAGAAATCACTGCATATCCATAACATTCAAAGTATCACTATACATCCATTTCAATCCTCACACTTACTACAATAGCTCATTGTGCATTCACAATATTCATATTACAAAGGATCAATATAAAGTCATTCCACAAGTCACTATGCATTCATATCAAATATCGTAAATCACTAAGAAATGCACACCTTAAACTATCATACCACAAACCATATGAAATATATCAAAGCTTTATTCAAAGATAAGGACATCTTATTAACAAGAGTCAAGCATACCATATTATATTTATTATCTCTATTGTATAATAATAATAATAAATAAATAAATAATATATATATAAATATATATGGGAACATCATTAATAATAAGAATAAATTAATGTATAAATAAGGAAACTAAAATAAGACAAGAGAACACTGGAACAACGAAAAAGGAAAATAAGGAAGAAGAAAAATAATCAAGAATCAACCTAAAAGAAGAGAGACCAACATTAAGAAAGAAAGGAGAAGGGGATAGGCACTAACTTATGGAAAAAGAGACATGATCAACTGCTAATCTTCCACCCATCATCCCTATTTAGCGTGAAAGACATTTTTCCAATTTCGATTGTCTCCCTAAACTTATGGTGATGGAAGCAGTCGTAATTAAGAAAATTACGGAAATATCCAAAATTAAGAAACAATAAGAGATAATTGGTTCTCAATGTTCAAATTCCCTTTATCCAAGGTACCACTGATAAGATTGCTCATATTTTAAGGAAGCACGAGATCTATTCTACTTTTAGACCCCTCAACACTATTCATAGCTCCCTCAGATCCGTCTAAGACCCGTTGGATCCAAAATACATGAAAGGAGTTTATTTAATCTCATGTTTATGTGGGACCCCCTACATTGGAGAAAAATGCACTCTATAAATCAAAGGATTCATGAGCATGCGACTGATGTCAGGCATTGTAGGACACACTCCTCAGATTTGGCAAAAAATGTTGACAAAACTAAACACCACGTTTGTTTAGAAGAGTCTCATGTCATTGCAAGGGTCAATCACTTCCACCAGTGTAAGTTTATGGAGGCAATAAAAATTGGAAATTTTACGTTGAATAGGGATGATGAGTGGAAGATTAGATATTGCTGGATCCTGCCTCTTTTTCCCTAAGTTAGTTCCCTTCCTCTTCTCCTTTCTTTCTTAGCGCCGAGCTCCCTTCTTTTAGGTTGATTCTTGATTGTTTTTCTTTTTCCTGATTTTCTTTTTTTTGTTGTTCCCATGTTCCCTTGTCTTATTTTAGTTTCCTTATTTATAAATTATTATTATTATTATTATTATTATTATTAATGATGTTCCTATATAGATTTATATTTATATATATTTTGTTTATTTATTTATTTATATATTCTTGAAACCATATTTTATTATTATTATTTTTATTTGGTTATTATTAAATCAAAATAATAATATTAAATCATAGTAATAATATTAAATCAAAGTAATATTTTTGAAATTATATCAAAATAATAATAACTTATTATTATAAACATTACTTTATTAAGACTAAATTTAGTAATTTATTTTTATATTAATTATTTTATTAATTATATAATGTTCATTTTAATTTATTTTTTAATTGCTTTAACAGTGATTTCTCTAGCTGTTTTGCATCTCTACAATATATAACTGTATGGTTGGATCAATACTTTCATCCAAGTCCCGATGATGAACCACACTAAGTGGTTCGTAACATGTCGACAAAACAATTGAAATGTGATTTACCAGAAGGATTTTCTCATAACATTAGGAATCACAAAAGTTTGCATTCTTAAAAGATAAGAAGTTTTGTGGTTTTCTCCCACAAGGGTTTCCACATATATCTGTTGTTCATGTGTATTCATGTGATGATTGATTTTATTGATGCATTGTTATGCTAAATTGTGTTTTTTTTAAGATTGTTTAGATTGGCCATTACATTGATTCACCCCCTAGCGTAATCATAATTCCAACATTTTTTTCCTAATTTCAATGTAGGAAAAACATATTAATTAATTTAATTAGTTAATGTTGGCTTATTGAGTTAATTTCAAAGGAATAATATTTAATTATTTAAGTGACTTAGATCTAATCTCAGTCATTGATCTAAGTGTGTTAACATTTAATCCTAGTCATCTATCACTTTGAAGATTGAGGGTTAGGGAATTAGAACACTTTGAAATTATAAAAGAAGCCTACGGGAGAGGATGAAGATACAATTTTTTTTTGATAAATCGTAGTAAATTTGCATGAGCTATTTTCATGTTTATGAAGAAGATGAAGAAATGAGAAAATTGTGCAACTAGGAATTTGAGGGAGCACAAATTTTGTAGGTGGAATGCAAGAGAGGAGGGTCAATATTTACTTGAGGTTGAGGTTTAAGTGTGCCATGAGATTGGAGAGGCTAAGAGGATTGAGGCTGAGTTTTTCGAGTGGCATCGTGAGTGTGGGGAAGCCACAAGGGTTCATTTCACACTAGTGGAGGGGTCGAGCTGCTTTAGGAGAGTCGAACTTGTGAGAGACAGCCAACAAAGTGCAAGATGAATTTCTAGGGGCTAATATTTCCAGATTCCATTAGCTGTATTTTTAATGTATTTTCAAAGGGCCATTTTCCTTCGTAAGGGAGCCCTTAACTTTTATGAGAAGAACTTAATGAAGAGAAATTTGGAAGGAAAAATATTTGTTGTTTATGTGTGATTTATTTTATTTTATTTATTTTTTATTTTTAATTATATATATATATATATATATATATATATATATATATATATATATATATATATATATATGGAAAATTATCGAGTTAAAAGTACTGGTGTATTTTTATATTTTAGTTTTTAGAATTTATTCAGCGTAGAAATTTTTGAACAATTAAATATTTCTTTTGTGAATAAAATAGCTAGAAAGAAACAAAAATCTAAAACAGGTACTTACAAATTAACATTTTGGAGAGCACGCATTTAGAGATAAATGTGAGGTGTCATTTCCCACTATTATGAGATACATAAATAAATAATCTTGCAACTTGTGGCTTCATCTTCTAAAAGGTCTCTCGTACTCTTGATGATTCTTCATATTCACTCAAGAATCTTAATTTTCACATTGTTGCTCAAATTAATAATAAGATTCACCATAATTCCTAAGATTAGGTTTGTGACACACCCCAACCCAAATTTGAAGTGCTATATGTGAGTCTAAGAAATTTTTATTTTTTGTGAGTGTGATTTAAAAAAAATGTAATATACTTATAGGTTTAGAGTGGGTTTTACATGTTTTACTTTCAAGGGAGTTAGTCATCAAGGCTATAATTCAATTGATTTGTAATTTTAACCCCAAAAATAAATTAAAATTAAAATTAATCAAAATTGAAAATGATTGAAAAAAACAAACATTTGAAGGAGAAAAAGAAGGTAGACAAGCTTTAGGTTTTAATTGCATCAAGAGACACTCTACAACTCACTATGAAGGAGATGTTGTAGTGCCCATAATATTACATCTTAGATAAATAATAATAATAAAACATATTAGAAAAGCAATAAAAATAATAAATCGATTCAATTCAATTTGTTATATTGAAATTTTGTTTTTATTAATAAAACTACAAACAATTTTTTCAATAAAAAAATGTTATGTTAATATGTGGTTCCATTTATTATCTCGATGTCATATTATATCATTGACAAAGATGTGTTGAATTATATTTCTTATCACAGGTGAGAGTTAATAATTGGATTATTTTTCACACATAGTGATGTTATGATTATATATAATGCATTGGTTGCATGTTGTGAGGTGATGAATGATCTACTAGTGGGATAAGAGCATTGGTTTATTTGATGATCCCATTGGAACCCATACATATGAGGGAGAATATGTAACCCATTATCAACTAGAGAAAAACTTAATTGACTCTTCATGCTAGTGTTTCTTTTGCCTTGTATAATTCTCGATGGGATATAAGACGATATTGAAAAGGCCAATTGCTTGATATTAAAGTTGTGAAGGTGAAGTCCACAATAAGAGATGGAGTTGTGTGTGAGACTCCAATGCCTAGGGCTATAGATAGTAGGTGTTATGTAATGAGTTTAGGATATCTTTGTTAGAAAATGTAGCAAGAAAGACTCAATTTGACTTTAGCCTTAGTCAAATTGAGTAAATTGAATTTCCACATCAGTAGGAAAACTTGGAGGCAGTGACCTAGTGTGAAATGGCTCTTGTCACTCAGTTAGATTAGTAAATTCGAGTTAGGGGCTTGGAGTTTAGTCATACATGTGTTGATTTCTAAATTTTAGCAATCTAGTTCAGTTATTTTCAGTTAATTGACCTCTAACTATTAATAGAGCTAGTTGAAGGTCAGTTGTGCAATGGGACAACAATCTAACTCGGAGATCTATCCGTTAACTGATCAATCAACCAAAAATAGCTCATACATGCATGGAATTCAAATTTCTCAACTGGATTGGAGGAGACAAAGGTTAGTGTAACATGAGTTGTATACTAGTTGAGTGTACAATTGTTGCATGTAGTCATGAGATCAATTCCTTGGGAATTGCGTAAGGAAATAGGGACTTCCCTATTTTAAAGGAGCTCGAATTTGCTCAAATTTATGCAAGGAAATAGGAGGCTATAGGAGCTAGAAATTGGCTAAGTGTTGGCTAGAGGCTCTCATTCAATAGAGAGGACAATGTTGCTTTTGCAGGTTGTGCTCAAAGCTGGAGCAAACAATTATAATAGTTTCTCTATTCAAATGATTAATGCAAAGAGGCTTTAGGGGTTTTTCCTAGTTGGGTTCCCCTAGAAATCACTATGTACTTGTGGTTTTTCTTACTGCATGTTTATGCATGTTGTTCTAAATTATGTTTTTTCATTCCACAAATTAGTAGAGTAGAATTTGTGTTTCCTGATTTCAGTTCAAATTCTTGAGAAGTTGCAATTTTCATCAAATTTATACATGGTATCGGAGCCCTGAAATCACATTAGAACCAATATTTCAAATTTATCCCTCAATAATTTCAAATTTGCAGCTTCAGTGTAGCAATTTTTCTTCAGATTCAAGAGAATGTCTTTCAACGGTCCGAGATTGGAGTATGCCCTAGAGGATATCTCGAATTTCAAAGTCTAGAAGGATCGAATGGAAGTAGTGATTGATGATAATGGTGTGTTAGAATACGCTAAAACTGGCATTGTGAAACCCCAACAGTCTGATGCACAACAATTTTCCCAATGGAAGAAGGATGTTGCAAAGGCGAGGATAATTGTTCTAGAAGGTGTGAGAGGCCATATGGTCTCAAATATCCATGGCAAAGAAACTCCATATTCTATGTGGAAGGCACTGACTGAGCTATTTGAAAATAACAGTGACCATAGAAAATTGGCCCTAAAAGAAAAACTTCGAAACATTAGGATGCAGGAAAATGACACTATTCCATAGTATCTCTCTAGGTTTACTCAAGTTCAAGATGAGCTTGGAGGGGTTGGGGTAAAGGTTATAGAAGATGATATATTGAGCTTAGCTCCTTTAGGCCTTCCAAAATCCTGGACAACTACCAGGACTTTGTGAATGGAAAGGAAAAATTACCAAATTGGGAAAGGTTGTGGTCCGATTTGGTTCAAGAAGAGATAAGGAGAAATACCAGAGATGGAGGATCATTCAGAGCAGAGGATGAAGTAAATTTTTCCTTGGTTGGAAAGGGGAAGAAATGAAAAGGAAAGAAGACCAAAATAAAACATGAATCTAGCCAAAATAATGGCAAGAATAAAGACTTGAGCAAGATAAAATGTTTCCATCGCCACTGATACAAGCACTATGCAAGAAAATGTCTACACAAGAAGTCTAACAAGAAGACTTCAGGAGGAGTAGGAGGTGAAGCACTGGCTTCAACATTTGAATTAGACTTCACTTTAATAGCATGCATGGCCATTAATTTTATGGGGAGTGTGTGGTACCATGATTTTGGTGCCTTGTTCCATATGACAAGGTGTAAGGAATTTTTCAGTAGCCTGGAGGAGAAGCATCTCTAGATGCATGTTGAATTGGGGTATGATGGGAGGTACAGTGCTACAAGAATTGGTACTGTCACCTATGAGAGGGAGAAAGCCTCCTCTCTTCGCCTCAAAGATGTTATGTTTGTACCTAGGCCAAAGAAGATCTTAATCTCTGTAGCAGTATTGGAGGACAAAGGCTATGATGTTATTTTAAGTAAAGGGAAATCCTTTTTGATATACATAGCTACCAGGTAAGTAAAGAAGATCGAAGTTCGAGTGAAGATCCTATACAAAATTGAGGTGGGAGATTGTGTTGTATTGACCAGCAAGGCATAAAAAGTGCAGAGTCAAGTGTTGAAAAATGTAGCAAGAAATTCTCAATTTGATTTTTCCTTGATTAAATTGAGAAAATTTGATTTTCCACATTAACAGAAAAATTAGATGCAGATAACTTGTGTGACATGGATTGTTTCACCAAATTTACTTAGTAAATTCGAATTGGAGTAGTTAGAGTTCAGTTAAACATGCACGATTTCTAGTTTGCAGTAATCAAGGTCAGTTATCTCAAGTTGTTTTTAGTTAAACTAATTCCAACTATTGGAGGAACTAGTGGAATTTCAGTTACGCAGTGGGACTTCAATCAAACTAAGTGATCATCTTATCAACCAACCCAAAATAGCTAGTGCATGCATAGAATGTGAGTTCCCTGATTGTGATGGAGATTCTAAAGTAGTGTAACATCAATTGTAGACTAGTCTTGAGTGTATAGGAATTGCATGTAGTTAGATGATCAACCTTGGGAATTGCGCAATCCATTATGGAGAAATTCCTAAATAATAGGGGCCTAATTTCTCAGGGAATTTCACAAGGAAATAAGGGCTCAAGCAGAGGCAAAATTTGACTAAGTCTGGGTTGGAGCTTCTTAGTCAGTAGAGAGATAGGTTATTCACTTGCAGGTTGTGCTTAGTTGAGAAAAGCAATTGTAATACATCTCTATTCATCAGATTAATGCAAGTAGGAATTGGGGTTTTTAGCAGATTGCTTTCCTTGAAAAACATATTGTGTACGGGTGTGTTATTTATCATTGCGTGTTTGTGATTGATGTTCTAAATTGTGAATTGAATTCCGTAGCGTAGTAGAGTAGTTTTTTGTCTTGTGATTTTGATTAAAACTTCATGAGTAGTTGAAAATCTACACCATAATTTCTACATGGTATCAGAACAAGATTCACATTAGAGCAAGAATTTCGAAGTTGTTTCTAAGGAGGTTGAAATTTTCAATTCGGTCTAGAAAGATCTCTTCAGAGCTAATAAGATGCCCTTCAATGGGCCGAGACTAGAGTATTCCTTGGAAGGCAGCTCTAATTTCATTGCATGGAAGGATCACATGGAGGCAATATTGGATGACAATGGATTGCTAGAATACATCAAGAGAGATTTTGCAAAACCAACGAAATTTGATGTCCATTGCCCTGCTTAGTGGATGAAATATGTAGCCAAGGCGAGGAGAATCATATTGGAGGGAGTATGGGACACATTGTCACCAATATCCATGGGAAAAAACTCCTTATGCAATGTGACAGACACTAATAGATCTGTTCTAGAATAGCAATGACCATAGGAAACTAGTTCTCAAGGAGAAACTTCGAAATGTCAAGATGCAGAAGAATGACATTATTATGCAGTATTTGAGTAGGTTCACACAAGTTCTTGATGAGCTTGCATGAGTTTTTGTTACTATTTCAAATGATGATCTGGTAAGCCTAGCCATTCTAGGCCTTCCCAAGAGTTGGCATAACTACCAAAATTTGTTGAACGAGAGGGAGAAATTACCAAATTGGGAATGCTTATGGTCTGATTTGGTACAAGAGGAAATAAGGTGGAATACTAAGGATCGAACTTCATCCAAGGGAAAGGATGAAGAAAAAAAATGCATTGGTTGGAAAGGGAAAGAAGGGAAAAGGGAAGAAATCTCAAACCAAACCAGAATCCAGCCAAGAGGGCAAGAATAAATGTTTGTCCAAAATTAAACGCTTCCATTGTCATGAATTCGGGCATTATGCCATGAAGTGTACACACAAAAAGGCAAGCAAGAAGACCTCCTAAGGAGTAGTAGGTGAAGCCTTGGATTCATAGTTGGAGCTTGAATTTACCCTTATCGGATGCATGGCCAATACAGTGATGGGGAGTGTGTTGTACTTGGACTCAAGTGCATTGTTCCACATGAAAAGATGTAGATATTTTTTTAGTGACTCGGAGGAGAAATATTTTAAGATGGACATTGAGCTAGGGGACAACAGAAGGTACAATGCTACTAGGGTTGGTACACACCTTTTAGAGGGAGTCAGACTCCCCTCTCAAACTCAAAGATGTCATGTTCATTCCAGGCCTAAAGCAAAATGTCATATTTGTTGCAGTATTGGAAGACCATGGTTATGATGTGATCTTCAGCAAAGGAAACACATTCCTAAGACACATAGCCACAGTACATCTGAAGCATATCGAGGTTCATGTGAAGAAACAGTATAAGCTAGATGTGGAATATTGTGTTGCATTAAGCACTAGGGCGGAGAAAGTGCAGGGCCGAAATGTTAGTGAAATTTGGCACAAAATACTTGGCCATTTGCATCATGGCACCTTGAATATTATGAAGCAAATAGCCACTGGCCTCCCCAAAGGAGCACTTGAGAAACAAGATGTATGCAAAGGATGTACCATGGGGAAGTACGAAAATCAAAATTCCATGATTGGGACAACAAAGCACATGAAGTCTTGGAAAATATCCACTCTAATGTCTGTGGACCTTTCTTGACAACCTCCACTCCTAGATACAAATATTTTTCCATTTTTATTGATGGCTTCTCATGGAAGTGTTAGATCTTATTCATGTGGAAGAAAGATGAGACATTCTCCAAGATCATATAATTCAAGGCACTGGTTGAGAAAGAAACCGACAAGAAGGTGAAGGCTCTTAGGAGCGATAATGGAGATGAGTACATATCAAATTAATTCAAACATTTCTATGCAAAAGAAGGCATTTGATAAGAGTTGAAACACCCCACAACCCACAAAAGAATGGGGTGGCTAAGAGAAAGAACTGTAGCATTGTGGGAGTTGCGAGGGATATGTTACATGACCAATGCCTACCTGTACATTTGTGGGATGAAGTATGCAACACAAAAGTCTATTTGTAGAACCAGAGTCCTCATCAAATTCTTGGCATGATTACATCAAAGGAGGATTTCTCGAGGAGAATTCCGGATGTGTCACACTTTAGGATTTTTGGAGCCTTTGTTTACTGCCATGTATCCAAAGAATCAAGGAAGAAGATTGGGCTGATAGTAGAGTTAGGGGTATTTGTGGGTTACATAGAAACTCCTCAGAACTACCATGTGTACTTTCCTTCGCTTAGAATGGAAGTTGTGCGAAGTGATGTAAAATTTGATGAGGAAAAATTTATGCGATGCTCTATTGAGAGGGAGCTTGAGATCCCACCAGAAGAGGAGCTTTTAACTCCAAAGGAGGTGCCTTGGGAAGTTTTGGAGTAACCACAAGTAGAGGAGTAGAGAGTGGAGACATCCAATCAAGCAGAAACATCTAGAGAAGGTAGAAAAAGAACTAGGGAAGCCGATAGATTTGTGTAGGATGCGAGGGAGAATATGGGAGATCCTTCAAATTTGTGAAGGAAGAGAAGGTCACCTGAATGGTACACTAGCTACATGGCTCTAACCACTGAGCTTGTAGAGACTAAGCCATCCTCTTTCGAGGAAGCAATAGAGAAACCTATATGGATTGATGTAATGGTGGAGGAATACAAATCCATTGTAAAGGACAGTGCATGGTTTGGGAAGTGGTCCCAAGACTTGGACAAAAAAATCAATTATGGTTTCGAGATGGATATTTAAGGTTAAGCACGTGAAATACATATGTATAGATAAGTATAAGGCAAGATTTGTATCAAGGAGTACTCTCAAGTTGAGGGAATTGACTATGAGGAGACCTTTGCTTCTAGGGCAAGGTACTCATCCATTAGCTCAATTCTTGCACTAGTTGTGCAGATGGGATGGAAGATCCACCAGATGAATGTAAAAACAACATTCCTTAATGGGGTTATTGAGGAGGAGGTGTACATCGAGCAACCATAAGGTTTTGAGAAATTTTATTGAGAGTCTCATGTGTACAGACTCAAGAGAGCATTGTACGGTCTCAAACAAGCACCCCGTGCTTGGTACACTGGGATCGATAGCCATCTCACTAGTTTGGGCTTCACCAAAAGTGAAGTGGATGCGAACCTTTATCATATCTTAGTAGAAGGTAAATTGCTTATTATTGTCTTATATGTTGATGATTTGATTTTAACTGATGATGAGCAGCTGATTAGATCTTGCAGGAGGACATTGCAAGGGACTTTCAGAAATGAAGGACATGGGTTTCATGCATTACTTCCTCGGGTTGGAAGTGAACCAAGTCGATGGGGAATTGTTTGTGTCTTAAGGAAAGTATGCAAATGAGATACTACATAGATTCCACATGGAGAGTTGCAAACCCATGGAGACACCTCTAGTGACCAACTGGAGGAAGGAGGATGCCACTTCGGGTGAGGAAGTGGATGCTACCATTTATCAACAACTAGTGGGTTCAATGATGTATCTTGTGAACACATGACCAGATATGAGCTATGAATTAGACCAACTGAGCCAAGCTATGGTTAGGCCAACTAAATTATTTTGTAAGGCAACTAAGCATGTTTTACAGTACCTAAAAGACACTACCCAATTTGGATTATGGTACAGACAGATAAAGGGAGTGAAGCTGTGTGGCTTCACATATGCATATTGGGCGAGGATTCCATCAAACCGAAAGAGTACATCAGGTGAAATTTTCAGTGTTGGGTCCTATTGTAGTACTCAACAACCCCCCATTTAATTTTTTATTTTAGTCATATAATAAAATTATGGGGACCCTTTTTGCATTGCATGTAGGCTTTGAGTGTGTTTACTTAATTTCAAGTCTAATTTTCCTTTTATTTACACTTGTTTTATTTTTATAGTTTTCCTAAGTTTGATTAAGTTTGTTTGTTAATAAACTTTGTAAATAAGTTTTTGTCTTAAAAATATTAGATTAATAAAACATAGCCCCCGAGACCAAGAAGTGTGCATAGGCTTTAGGCCTTAATCATTAAACAAGTGGCTATTGTATATTGAAGATATCAGAGCTTTGACATCATAGGAACCCTTTTAGAATTCCCCGATGTCAAAACCCTAATTCATAATAATGTGGAAAACCCTTTTTATAAGACTTCAGAGTGTTAATTCAAACATATCATACAACCAAAGTCCGACCATTATAAAAGTGGTTGTAGTTTATTGGATGAAATACCCACATATCTCGTAACCTTCCTCCGCTCCCTTATATCGGAGAATCCCCTATCGGAGCTTTGTTATGTGTCATCACTCAAAACCTCCGATCTCCGATATGCGATATGCTACTTCCCTTCGATCATCAATATCCCTCAAGGCCTCCGCTCTGATATGCCGACATATCACTCTGCCGATCTCCGAACTCCGATATATCACTCCCTCCGGTCGCCGATATTCCAATGCACCTCTGACTTCCGATAACCATTAACCTCCGCTCTCCAATATGTGATATCGTATCGCTTCCGACCTCTGACATGTTATTCACTCCGATATCCGGATTTGATATGTGTTTAATGTTGATTAATAAGAATTTTTCATCCACCTGTCTAATCAGAACTTTTGAATGAAACCTCCGATATCACATCACCAAAACAAGGCTCTGATATAATGGATCTGATATAGTTATTAATATGAATTCATTATGTTTTTTCATCTGCTCCATATTGAAGCTACCCAATATCGTAAATATTTTGTGTTGTCTCATTCTTTCCACTTGTCACTTCCATATGGGGCCACTGTTATAATAATTAAAAAGTTTATTTTCAATGGTTTTGCGGGAAGTTTGTTTTTTTTAGTTTTCAATTTGGTTTTCAATTAAGTTTAATAATAGAACTAATAAGCTATGTTTAGCTGAAACATGGATGAACCTAAGGTCGATAAGGAGGAAGTAACAGTTCGATCCAGGATTTCCAAACACTCCCCGCCATGTGTCACTCCTGCTTTGGGAAATGCTTGGGCTGAATCGAATAGATTATTCAGTTAACAACCATTCAACCACGTGTCGAGATCGAAACGAAAATAGATAGAGAAATTCAAATATAAATCTTAAATTAAGACTAATACCGTGAAGATCGTGATCTTGTTGGGTAATCTTCTAAGTGGTTATCAATAGAAAATAAGTTGAAATCAACAACAAGCTAAACTGGACAATTTATCAAACATAAGCGATCTACAATTGGCATGTGATTCAACAAGAAGCAGGCACCTAATTTAATTTCTTTTATTATTATCTCAAGTGTTGAGAAATACATGGAGTTGCTGTTATTTTCATGATTTCACCTTAAGCTTCGTATAAATACAATATCCTCGACAAGAACAAGGGATTGGAATCTGAGAGGAAGAGTAATGTTTGGGTTTATGATCTATTTGTAAGGAGGGAGCTTGGGATTCATTTACACTATTGTAGTAAGAATTGATCCATGTTTGCAGGCAGGGAATCGAGTTTAGGGGCAACAAAGGATTTGCACTACTGTAACTCAATATTGTTTTCTGTAACTTGATTAATCTTTATAATAATATTTATTTTAGTAATTGATTGCATAGTACTAATGCTTGCTCTATTGTTAAAAATAAATGCTTAAGCTTTCAGATACCATTAATGGTTTATGAGTATCTATGTGGATTTTCAACACTATTGTTAACTGTTTACTGAAATGCTCATTTAAAATCTAGTCAAGCTGTCATGCAAGCTTAATCAGAAATGAGATTCAAAACTAGAACTTGTATAAGGACATACCTTTATCTCTTTGAGTTGTTAGCTATCTAACAATTTAATCTTATAGATGTCATGCTTTCTACACGTCATGTATTTGAACTATTTCAGTATTGTGGCATGAATATTTTGGTCCTTATGCATATGTTTTATTAGAAATTGGAGGTGTTTGTAGTTGGATGTATATTACCTATTTAATAGGAATTTATTTGTTTACATTTGCTCGAACAAGGATTAAATCTTGGAACTATTTCCCTGATCAATTTCCTTTATCTTATTCCAATTTCAACATACTTTCTGTTTCTTTTCCCATCCTTTTAACTTCCTCTTGATTGAGAGAAGGACTAATCCTTCCTTCAATCAAGATAGGTCTAAGATTAGATGCATCTTAGATTATAATTTGCATTTAGTTATACTTTTTGCATTCTAGAAGTCCTCTTATCAAAGAGGAAAACTTTAGTTGTGCCTTGGCTGGGCCCCAGATCAACTTAAGGATCACTTTCTTGCCTGATCAACAAGAGGATGATTTGATGTCTCTTCTCTATTGATAGGTGAAAGTCATATTTTAAGCCAACTGAGATAGAGAGAAGGTAACTGGACCTATTTTAACCACTTAGAACCACCATTTAAATGAAAAAGGAGCTACTCTAAGTTTTTGACTGGGTGGTCTCCCTTATAATGTTGTAGGCAGATATTTTCGAGCCTTCAACATTTTTGGCACTAGAAGGAGGGCCAATGAATTGTTTTATTTGAATATTTTTTCTATTTAATATGGCCCCATGTAAAAGACTTCCTTGGAGTTGCTTTATTGGACCTCATCCAAAAACCACTCTAGTAAAGGCAGTCAAGATCCCGTCTCAAGTAAAATATAATGGTAAGACATTTGCTTTTAATCATCTCCTTCAATTTATCTTAAGTTGCAATAATTTCAATATTGACAAAGATATTATTTGTAGAATATTTACTCTAACTTTGATAGGAAAAGCCAAAGACTGGTGCTTGTTACTTCCAGTTTCCTTTGTACATAGTTGGGATGAATTTTCGAAGATTTTCCTTCATGCATTTCAAGAATATGACTACGAAAAGGTGTGTGATCAGTTAGAAGAATTGCGTAGGATGGAAGGTGAGACTTTGGATATGTTTTATGTTAGATTTAAATTAATTTTAATGTAGTTTTGGTCCAAAGATTTTCCTCCTCAATTCCAATTGATTGGATGGTTTAGGCATTTAGTGTCTCTATCCTGTGATAACTATCAAGAACTAGAAAGTATAGCCTTTGTTGATAGTGATACACTTGCTCAAAATGACAATTTCGATTCTTTGCAAATTAAAATTACAAATGATAATGCCAGAAATGCTCCAAATTTACATAATACTGATCAAGTAGAATTTCAACAAAATGCACAATCTATTAGCAGCAATCAACAACAACTAAATCAACAACAATTAAATCAACTAGAGAATGTCAACAACACATAGTCTATTGCTGAAATTAATTCACAATATGCTGATAATAAATTGCAAATGATGGAGCAACTCAACAACAATTTTCAAATCGATCAAATATATGAAGAATCTGAATTGTCTATTTTGGAAAATCAGAAATCATCTATGCATAGAGAAACCTTCATGTATATATCTTCAACTTCCTATTTTTCTCTCTACCTTGATATCTTTAACAATATTAGTTTAATTCATAATCAATCAACAATTCCTTTGGATACAAATTTAATATTAGAAAATAGAGGAACTGATTTTAATAATGAATTATTAATTTCTGATATTGGTAGAGAAAATTTAATTGGTAATTCAATCAATAAACCTGAAGATTCTCTTAACTTGATAGTCAATCACTTGCCTGGTTCTGATTTATTTAATTTAGAGGAAAATAACACTTATGAAGTTACTTATGATGATGACTTGGAAAATGAAAACACTCAACCTCTTTTCTCTTCGGAAATGATTTTGTCTGATTCCTTAGGTGAATCTATTTTTGAAGATAAAGAGAATTTTAATCAAGGATTTATTCTGGTCCATTCTAATTTTCAAACATTCAATCATCCTATTAATTTTGGTATTCAAGAACCTATCCCAATTTTTTATTCCTATGATGATGAAATGCCCTTTTTGGATCATAAGCTTGAAATCTTCCCATTCCTGCAAAAGAAAGAAAACAATGAGTTTAATTTTATAATTTCTATTGATGCTCGTGGGAAATAAATCTTCACAAATGAATCCCAGCCATGTTGTACCATTACTTGTAACATTAATGTAAACTTGAATCCGCTCTGTTTTCAGTTCCCTCAATTTGAATTTATTTTTCTTTTGAATCTCATTTTTGAATTTCTGAGCACATTGTACTGGTATTTTGAACATTCAAACTCTAGACACTCATCAGGTGCATTAATAAGCATATATGAGAATCAATTCAAGAGTCTAGTGCAAGGACATTGACTAATTTTTATTTTGAAATTTTAATTTTTATCTGTTCATGCTTGACCAATTTTTTTTTTTTTTTTTTTTTTTTCAAATAAGTTCATCACAAATTCTGGCACCTGAGAGTGCACCATTTCATTCTGACCAGCAATGGGACACTTCTAGAAACCTTTTAAATGTTCATCCATTATTTATTGATCCATTTGAAAAATATCTGGAAGTTCCAGTGCGCAAGAATATTTCTGACTTTGCTAGTGTTCGACAGGCTTCAATAATTAAAAATGTATCATTCAAGCTTGGCATGATGTTTCCTCTTCCTTTGAACTTCTTCCAATCATTCACTAAAATTCATGCTATTTTTTATGATCTTGTAAACATTTGGTTGGAAGAATTTCAAGGTAAGAATTTTGTAAATAAATTTATTTCGCTAAATTTGTTAATTGTGCATAATAGGCTGAAATTTTCTTTTTATAATTTAGTTTCAGTTTTACTCCTGTTGTTTGACCTGTACATACATGCAAGAATTAAAATGAGAAAATGGTTACATTGGAAGTATGACTATACCTAGTCATGTTTCCTTCCATTCAATTAGCAATAAGAATATATTAATTTAGATTTAAATTCCTTTTCTGTTTGCATTTATTTAATTATTGCAGATTTTCAATAAGAAAGAAATGAATCCAATTTTTTCTTGGCATCTCCTCTCAGTTTTTGGCAAAATGTCTTGGAACATGTCAAAGTTCTTATATAATCAGATCATATACACTTGTGACGTGCTTAATTGCATTGCTTTTGCAAAAAAATATTGCATTGTTTTTGTAATGAAAACATGTATCAAGAAGTTTCAAGGAATTACTATGACTTGGCAATTTTGGATTCACAAGTATCTCTAAAGGCTTATTTTATCACTTTGATCCTCTGATGGAAATTTGAAGTGGATATGATTAATAGTTCATTACTTAGCATTTTAAATTGAATAAATTATGATTTTGGGCCAATGAAAATTACATTCAAAGCCACTTCTTCATGCTTTTACTTCCAATTAAAAGAAGAGGTTACTTTGGTTGGAAAAAACATTTTTCTCAGGTAAGATCAAACAAAATTCTCCAGTGGTAAGTTTTATATGCCCATTCTCATCCTTTTATTTTCTGCATTTTTTCCTTTTTCTTAAAATCCTTGCTTCTGTTTTCTCTTCTAGTTATATTCCCTTATCCTTGTCTCCTCTGTTTTGCAGGTTTTCATTGGTTTGAGGATTTATTTTGCAGATTTATGTAAAAGCAGCTAGGAAGAACAATCAAGGAGTTTCAGGAAGTTTCCTCTTCCCTTTCTTGTTTCTGATTTTCATTCTGATTGATGGTCTTTTTCTTAAAACAAAACAATATTTAAAGACTTGCAATTTAAATTTCTAGAACAAGATTTGTAAAAGGAGAAAGTCCCCATAAATACACATCAATGAGTTATCATTTAATAAACTGCAATTTAATAAATTTCTTTACAAGATAAAAGCTCTAATCTTGACATAATTTTTATATCTTGTAAAAAAATTACGCAGAGCTCATTCTCTCAATTGGCTTCCCTGCTGATTTGCTAACATTTGGTGCTTGCCTTTTTATTTCATTTTCACATAATCATATGTATATACCAGAGTGTTTTTTGTTTGTTGAAGTACCATTTATTTTGGTTTTATACTTGGGCTATATTTCCATCTGTGTGATCCAATGGAGTTCATTCCAAAAGGAAGATTATTAAAAGAAACATCATTATGCTATCTTTCAGATTTTCACTTCACTATAATCTTTGACTACTTAATCATCATTCTGCTAAATGATCTCTGAAATTAACACTTTAAGGGTTAATTCTATCATATGATAAGCTATAACATATTTAGCTACTAAAGCAAAAAAGTTCATCAATAAAAGTTTAGCATCTTATGACTCTTCCTGTCATCCCGATCTCTTAAGGAGTGGATTTGTCTCCCCATCCATTAATAAAATATTTTTAGAGTGTAATTCAAAAATAATAAAAGACTTGAAAGATAGGGGGTCTCACCAAGAGCCAACCTACCATGATCATAGGCACTGATAGTGGTGACATTATCATAGCTGGTTACCAAGCCAGGATAATGGCTTGTAGCCAAATGGTTATAAGATAGGAGGTCTCATCACGAGTCGACATGTTCGCTATTATTAGTATTGGTGTATGGCATTGTCAATATTTGGTCACCAAGCCAGGACAATGGATTTCAAAGTAACTAAAAAGAAATAAAATAATTATTACTTATTCCTCTAAAGTATAAACTAATGGATGGGATACTGATACTTCCAAGGGTTAAAAGGTGACCCTGTCGAGGCTATGGACGCCTTCTGGCAGCAATGGCACCACCTGTGACATTTGAGTATATATTTAAGCTGAAATCATAAATAAACTTTGTTTTATTTAGTTCAAACTAACATCTATACATAGCTGTCTAAAATATGATTATACTCTTATATCTAATACAAGATATTTTATGCAGATGTTGAATTCTAAATGGTTTTTACAAAGATATTTTTAAAAGGAAAAGCTGAGTCCTAGCATCTTATATTTATTCCTTTTTTTTTGAACTTCCTTAGTATTTGCCGAGAGATAATTGTTTTGCAATTATTGTAGTACTAAAAAACCCCCCCCCTTTTTTTTTTTTTTAGTCATATAATAAAATCATGGGGACCCTTTTTGCATTGCATGTAGGCTTTGAGTGTGTTTACTTCATTTCAAGTCTATTTTGCCTTTTATTTACACTTGTTTTATTTTTATAGTTTGCCTAAGTTTAATTAAGTTTGTTTGCCAATAAACTTTGTAAATACGTTTTTGTCTTAAACATCTTAGATTAATAAAACATAGCCCCCGAGACCAAGAAGTGTGCATAGGTTTTAGGCCTTAATCATTAAACAAGTGGTTATTGTATATTGAAGATATCAAATCTTTGACATCATAGGAACCCTTTTAGAATCCCCCAATGTCAAAACCCCGATTTATAATAATGTGGAAAACACTTTTGATAAGACTTTAGAGTATTAATTTAAACATATCACACAACCAAAGTTCGACCAGAATAAAAGTGGTTGTAGTTTATTGGATGGAATACCCACATATCTCGTAACCTTCCTCCGCTCCCTTATATCGGAGAATCCCATATCAGAGCTTTGTTATGTGTCATCACTCAAAACCTCTGATCTTTGATATGTGATATGCTACTTCCCTCCGATCACCTTCGATATGCCGACATATCACTCCGCCGATCTCCGAAATTCGATATATCACTCTCTTCGATCGACGATATTCCAATGCACCTCCGACTTCTGATAACCATTAACCTTCAATCTCTGATATGCGATATTGTATAGCTTCCGACCTCCGACATGATATTCACTCTGATATCCAGATCCGATATGTGTTTTAATGTTGATTAATAAGAATTTCACATCTGCCTGTCTAATCAAAACTTTTGAATGAAACCTCCGATATCACATTGTCGAAACAAAGCTCCGATATAATGGATCCGATATAGTTATTAAAACAAATTCATTATGGTTTCACATCCGCTCCATATCGGAGCTACCCAATATCGCAAATATTTTGTGTTGTCTCATTTCAAGAGTTGCGATGAGATTTTCTCTGATCCCACTTGGTTCTTGCCACTTGTCACTTCCATATGGGGCCACTGTTATAATAATTAAAAGTCTATTTTCAATGGTTTTGTGGGAAGTTTGTTTTGTTTAGTTTTCATTTAAGTTTAATAATATAACTAATAAGCCTTGTTTGGCTGAAATAGGAATGAACCCAGGGTCAATAAGGAGGAAGTAATAGTTTGATCAGGGATTTCCAAACACTCCCTACCACGTGTCACTCTTGCTCTGGGAAATGCTTGGGCCGAATCGTTTGTCTATTCCTATATGGGAGGAGAAAGACCCCTCCCTTGATGCCTTGTTAGGATAGAAATACTTCCTATGATTCTATAGGTGTTTTAGCTGACTCATCAATGGAGTTGTTTTCTCAATAAACATGCTTGAAAGTGGCTTTGGAGAAAGATGCCTTGGGCTACTATACTTCATGGATAGGATGCTTCCCAAGAAGAAAATATGGTTTCTAAATCCCTCATTAATCCACTTGAACATGACCATTCATAATTCTAGAGATTAGCTATCTATTCCTCACCTTGGTGGTTATACCTTGATTCTAGCAAGTGTGACATGTGTCAAGGTTATCTTTCTCTTAGGATGATATTGAGTGGGAATACTTGGAGTGATGAAAGTATTCCCATCTCTAGACCATACTTACCACTTTTAGTTAATGACAAATCTCCTTACATCCTAAGCTTCGAGATTGGTGTCACCCTACATTGATTATCCCTTGAAGTCTTCATTGACCCTTGAGCCATTTGGGCAAGGAGCCCTTGAAGAGGTTGATGCAAGAAAGAAAGAAATGTTAAAAGCCATTGTTGCCCCAAAGTAAAAATAAAATAATCAAAAGGCAAAAGAGGGTCAGGACAACATGTATATGAAGCATCGTACCTTAGCATAGAGGTATCATTTTTCCCAAGAAAATTAGCCCTAAATTCAGCCTTCCCTAGCCAATAATTTCCCTTGAAAAGGGTTGAGATTTATTGGCTAGTTTGAGATATTTGGCTAGCCCTAGGTTTGAAACACTAGTTTCAGCGCTAGGTATTTTCTTAAGTCTCTTTCCTTTTATGGTTTGAATAAAGTGATTTGCGTTGGGTTCTTTATGAGTTCATCCAAGAATAATCATTCATCACTTCCCTTCATCCTCTTTGACTTAGTGTCCCCCCTTACATTGGGATTGGTTTGAGTCAATTTCCATAGTCTCCTTGCTTAGGGATCATTAAGTCCTTATCAAGCATCCTTAATTTTCTTGACCTTAATGGCTTGTTTCTCGAACTCAATTTGCCACTGGTCTTATCCGATTACTTACAAGAGTACTCAATATGTGTCTAAATGCATGAGATCGAGGAGATGATCTAGTAAAGAAGCAAAAAGTAGTGATTGTACGTGAATATGCGAGCAATGAGCACAATGTTGTTGTCGCAACAACCCCCCTTTATTTTTGAGAAAAACAAAGTGTCCCTCATATAAAATTTTGGAAATATCACCTTAATTTGCATTTGGATTCATATTTTTAATGATTTTTTGTTTGCTTAATCTTCCATTTTTTGTATTCCCATCTACTCTGTCTCGTTGATATTTTTCCAACGATATAAAGTTTGCCTCATTTTCACTCTCGGATGTTCAAAGTTTTGATGAGGTGAGATGACACATGGCAGCCTATGTGGCACAATGTCATGCCGTGGCATCTGATACATGACATGTCAGTAATGCCACATGGAAAATCTCATTATTTTACTTGTATATTCATTCTAGATTTATTTGTACTTTATCTTCATACTTTTTATCATTTTATTTTATTTCATTTTTTATTTACTTTTTATTTTAATTTATTTTATTTTTTTAACCCACAATGTTTAGAGGCCAAGATGATTAATTTAAATTTCATTTCGTTTTGTTTGACCTGACCTCTAGATTGCCGACTTGTACATTATTTAATTTTTAATTTTTATATTATTTAATTTTTATTTATTATTTTGACACATTGGTTGGAGGTTTGGATGATTTGATTCAAATTTCACTTTGTTTCTCCCGGCATTAATTTTTATTTATTATTTTGACACATTGGTTGGAGGTTTGGATGATTTGATTCAAATTTCACTTTGTTTCTCCCAGCCCTCGACATTTTATTGTTTATGTTGGGGTTTAATTTTGGAATTTACTGTATTAAATGCCATATTAATGACATAATTGGTGGGTCCCTCTTTATAGCCTCCTTGTTATTTCAATATATAATATAATGAACTTACAAAATTATATACGCATTTTAGTTTTATTTTAACCCATGCATGTGATATAATCATTTTAGCATTTAAATCAACGCATGGAATTTACCCATAAATTAAATAAAGCGTTGTTGAGCGTTGAGCGTCAACTTCTTGGAGTTGTATCTTGAGTTCCACAAATCCAAATTACATGCATGATAATTCGTTGGAAAGAGGAAATCGAGGAGAACAATCTAGAAATATTTATTTAAAAAATATCCAATCTAAACCTCTTAAAAAATCATTAATAAAATGGGTAAATGATTTGATCAAATTGATATTTCTGGGTTATTTTTTAAATAAAACTTGATGCCAAAACATTTTGTTGCTTTTATCTCATCAATATATTGCTCATATATCAAAATTGCAAAAAACAAAATGATTTGGTTTAGATTTTGAAGTTTGTTGCTAATTTACAGGAATCAATTTTTTCTTTGAATGATTAGTTTCGATTGTTTTAGATCTAGGTTTTGCTTTGAATTTTAATATATTTTTAATGATAGTTTTGTGAATATATTTGCAGAGTTTGTGGAAGGTTGTTACCACTTGGAGCTTCAAGATTTATGGATTGAAATTGCAGATGGGAAAAGGGGATTATCCGGATCCCAAGAAATCAAAAAACAAATCTTCCTAAATCTGTCATGAAACAAACTTCTTTTTTTAAATTGAATTGTATAATTATAAATAAGAAGTCTATAGAAGAGAAAGGGGTTGGAAATTGTTGCACTCTAAGACTCTGATTTTGTAATCAACATTTTACAGTCAATTTTTTGAAGACCAATTCAAGCATTGATGTGTTTCTGGGTATTGTGATTTAAATGTTACATGATCTATTAATTTTTTTATAGACACTACTCGTATTTATATTTTTTTGCTTTCATTCATATCAACTTCTGCTAAATGCTAGAATGTACTTCTATTTTTCTTTTTAAACAATAGAGTATGTTGTTTTTTCAAATTACCTTTAATTTACTCAAATTTGTTCTTAGTTTATTTTTAATGAATTGACATTCATTTTTTGATATTCATAAATATAGTTCAAATATATTTATCTTTTTATCGAGATAGATTTATTTTCTGTCATTTAGACTTAGTAAATTGCATGTAGATAAAATTATAAAAGCATAAAAATAAACCCCAATTTTTCATAAGCTCTTTAAAACAGAGCCCAAAAATCAATTTAAGTGGCTAATTGGACCCACATTCTAGTCAAGGTTATCACTAATTTAAACATCCACAATGTTTTCTCAAAGTATTGCATTTGGGTGATCCCCCCACCCCCTGTTGATCAGATTATTCAAGCCAGATCCACTCATGCACAACAATTTGTGTATTTGTTTATAGTTACTTGTAAATATTTAGGATGATTAGATTATATTAGTGTTAGATAATTTTCCTTTTTAAATTAGTTTTTATGTATGTTGGATACCTAATCTGTTAAGGGTTATGGTGTGGAATACAAACAGTCATTGGATTCGAAGAGACAACTTGGAATATGAAAACTAAGGGTCATAAGACATTATATAAATATGTATATCGTTTTGAATAAAATGTATCTCACTATTTATCTTAATCTTTTCTATTCAAATTTTGTGACGGTTTAACATGGGATCAAAGCAAGTGAATTCCTGCCTTGTTCATGTTTGAGCTACTAGTTTTGTGGCCTTTCTATGCATGTCAATTCTTCCATCATTCATGCACTTCTTTGCCCACAATATTGAAATAACAAAAACCAACATTCTCTGTCATCCTTAGCAGGGTTACAATGTCTAGAGAACACATAATCATACCTAGTCGTTCTCTCTATCTATCATTCTTTACTTGATATGTAACAACACCCTTGCTAATCCTACACTCTGCCCTACAAAATTGCAAAGTAACATTCATTCCTACACATAAGATTGATTCAAAATTCTGATAAGGTTGCCATTCGATGAGAAGAACATGGTAAAATTTAAATATTCTGTCATTTTTTGTTATTGTCCGTGGGAATTTTCTGTATTAGCTTTCTCTTTTGGCAGTGTTGTCGCTCCAATATTTGTGTTTGAGTTTTCCTTATGGTGTTATCCTTCCATACATATGCCCTTTCTCACTCTCAATGTTCATTCCCCTAGTTTAAAACTCTATTTGTGATTGTAGTTGTGGTTGACGACTACACATGTATTGTAATCATTAAGTGGTGTGAGAAGGCTTGTTTGGTGCATGCTAGTTGTTACCTTGGCGCCTCTCAGATCCCTAGTTGCACTATCATAACTACTCGTGACTTCTCCAAAGGCTCATAATGCCCACGTATTTCTTGAGAATATTTAGAAAACCCATGAAGCACCCGTCATGTTCTATGTGTTGCTCTACAATATGAATGGATTCATTTATTTGTCATCAACAATAACATCAAACCTACACGGGAATCAAGGAATCACAAGAATCTCCTCACTAGGTCCATCTGTACCATCATTTGCATGTGGGTCTCCTATTGAAGCAGTGGATGGTTATGCATTTAGTTCATAAATATTTGAATGTTAAAGCAAGGAATTATGCTCTAGAATCCCGTTCGTTTGTTGGAACTTAAGTTGAGTTATGGAAACATGCAAGACATGTGCATCCACATGCCAGGCCATTTGAACAAACCCATACTGTAGCATTTGGCTATGAAGTGAGGTGGAGTTGAAAAATAGACATATAAAAATGAGCAAGTAAGCCAACATGAGTAGCGATAACCACACCTTTCCTTATAGTTTTTGGTCTTAGTTCTAGAATCAGAGGTTGAACTAGTTGTACAAAGAGAACCACAGGTGCCTAGCAATAGTATCGCACACCGACCGAATTTGCAGGTAAATTCAGGGTTCTAACTTGAGGTTGTAAACAAAAAAAAAATGGGGATGGTTGAGTGACGTTGAGAATTGAATTGTAGTATTTTTATTTGGCTTGATTTATTTTTTCAAGAGGGCATTTCATTTCATCAAATTTGATATTTTCTGAGGATACAAGGCATTCTGGAAAGCTTCTCTAAGCAGTATAATATTGATGCTCCTCTTCTAAGTTACCACAAGTTTAGTAAGTCTTTCTAACACTGTAATAGAGAGATATTGTTACTCTTATTAGTGATCCTCGAACCCCATGCATTAATGATCTTTGTGCACAACTTTCATAAGTATTAGGGACCATTTGCAATCTTTTGGGTTGCATCTATTTGGAATTGTTTGAGCTATTTGTTCATAAGTTCACTTGTACTTTTACATTGTAAGAAAGTCCATTTGTAGTTGAATCATCGTTGTGCATTGGATTGAATGGGTGATGTATTAGAGTTATTGAATATTCTTATACATTCTAGTGTTTATGGGATGGTAAAAATCGGTAGGGACACTCTCTATGATATTATAACTTGTTTACAAAATGCACAAGAAAATATCATTTTTTTGCAATTCGAATCCCAACTACAAGAAGATAAGATTCAACAAAAGAGTCACCATTTTGAACTAGTTTTTTTTCAAAACAACTCCCTTTTTGAGTTTGAATTTGACTCCCATCAACAACTAGAAAGTGGTAAAATCAATGATGTTGAGGTTGATTTCCATCAAGTGCCCATTTTAGGAGAAATTTTACATAAAGATGTAGAAGTTCAGGTTACACTTCCCAATATCATCATCGAAACTTTGGAATAATTTATTAATAATAGGAACAAAATTGATCTTGGATATGACAAGGAGGTGTCCTTTCACACTCTAGACTACTCTAAGCCCATTCGGTTTCAAAGTGTTGGGTTTCTTCAAGACAATTTAATTTTACTTGCTCCTCTTCCACAACAACTAAAGATTGTCAAATGCCAACATTGTAATTGAATTGGCCATGTGAAAGATCATTGTTTCGATATTCACCCATGTGACCATTTTCATAAAATACTCATAATTCAAACATATGCTTTAGAAACAATCCTCCTACAATAATGAAGATTCACCTTGGATGGATCACTTCTTGGCAATGGGCTTCAACAACCAAGAATATATTTTGGTCACCACATAATCTGTCCTTGAGTATTGACACATCTTGTGGTTGAGATTTCTTCATCTTCTCACCTTGTATTTGATATGGGGGAATTGATGGCCAGTTAGCAGTTCAAAGCCAAATCAAGCAAGCCTGAGCCTAGATCTTGAGTCAGCCATACCCAAATTCAGAGTGGTATCCAGAGATAGAGAAATGCCCCATGAACATGAATTTTGGTTAGTGGCATTCCTTAAACCACCACAGGTTGAGACCTTAATGGTATCCCTTTTCCAAGAATTAGGGAGCACTTCCATTAGCAGAAGAAATCAACTTCTAGATAGATTCACAATTATTCCAAGAACTGCATTAAGCAATCTATATTGAGACCTCAATGATCTCCATTTTTAGAAAATTAGGGAGCACTTCCTATAGTATAAGACTTTAGATTCTAGCCAAATTTGGAACTGTTCGAGGAACCACACCTTGCATTCTAGTGTTGGTTGTCAGCCTTAAAACACCACCGGTTGATACCTCGAGTTCTTCCACCTTATACCATCATTTTAGAGAGCACATTCAACCAATTGTTGCCATGCATTTTTTCATTTTTTGTATTTCATCTCTCTTCTTGGATTCATTAATAAGAGGGGTAATGTTGGACACCTTATCCGCTAAGGGTTATGGTGTGGAATATGAATAGTCATTGTAGTCCAAGAGACCACTTGGAATATGAAAGCCAAGGGTCATAATACATTGCATAAATATGTATATCATTGTGAATAAAATGTATCTCATGATCTATCTTAATCTTGCCTATTAATTTGTGAGTGTTTAACATTGTATATATTTTTAAGTTAGATTAGTACAGGTAACCGAGCCTTTGTTCCGGAAAGTATATAGCCATACCAAATGAATAAGGGTTTAATTGTGAACCTAATCAGGCCAATGCTCACTTGTTATAGGAGAAATTCTTCTGCATTTCAACACATAGTTAAGAGGGCTTAGGAATGTTGCACTTAGAGACATTGTCTCTATGCAAGGGTGTCTATGCTAGGGTGCTCTAGCTGCCTACACATTTAACAAAATTCTTAGTCCAACTCAAAACCTTTCTATGACCAACCTCACTTTGAATTTATTGACATTGGTTAGTTGTTGTTATATCATGGTTGATTGGTTCCTTTGAGAAGACATGGTTCTTTAACATTGGTAACAAAACAACTCTAAAACTATCCATATGCACACAAACTTGTTCAAATAGAAATGAAATCAAATCATAACCTTGTTTGTTCAAAAAGTAAGAAAAAATAGAGTGTATTGTGGGTTCCACTAGTGGAAGGTGCAATAACCTAACTATGTAAGGAGGAAAAACTCCAATAATAAAACCAAATGCTAATTGTCACTCATATGCATTCAAAGTGTTCCAACACTATACATGTCAATATATATCACTATGGACTGATATAATTCATTGTTCACTATATATGTAACTTAATGTGCATTAACATACCACTATGCAATGTACTGTGTATGCAACGAATTACTGAGCACTAATGTGTTTCACCATGTGTGAAAAAATTTATTATGCACTGATGCGCTTATGTAAAGATTTATCATGTATCAATGTGATTTGGGTTCATGTAGGTAACCATTGCATAAATCTTATTATGTTTGCAAGGAGCCATTGTAATGGAATAGCGCTTGAAACATTCAAGTCCTTAACACTTCAACAACTTATAAAATAACTCCAAATCACCCTTAAAAAATAGATCATATACAATGGTTCAGAAATCCACAGAAAAATTAAATCCACTAGTAAATAAAAGTTCAATAATTCAAGTTAAGGCTAAAGCACACTATAATAATAAGAGTAATACACATGTATGTGCTTATGGAGTAATGCGTGCTAATGATTGATGCAAAAAACAAGTTAATTCATGACATCCAATACGTTGCAATCAATTATACAAGTGCTCTACAAAAATGCTCAAAAATGACAATATTGAATATTGAAACAAAGGAAGATATTTGACATATATCATGAAGAGATAGGATGGGAAAAGTGCCATGTTCCTTCTATGGTGAGTCTTAAAGAAAAATATTGCAAACAACCACAATTTTAATGAGGGTTTATACCATTCGATCCAAGTCACCAAAGTTGTTGACATCCAAACCAATTAGCCAATACTAAACCACAAGATATTAACCCACATTATATGTATGCTAATACTGAATCACAAGATATGTATGCTAATACCACAAAATTTCTAGCATTCAAACTGATTACTCAAGCAAAATCTAACAAATATTAACATTGTAGAAATATATTTTATTACAAATAAATACCTAATATGAACTAAACCAATGAGATCTCGTAAAAAACCACAAAGAAACAAGCTAGAATGAAATACACCAACAATAAGAATGAAGTTTCCATTAACTAACATGAGAGATTACAACGAATTATCGTATGAGTTTACCTAAGTGTGAAGAAACAAGCCTTCAAGGCTAGGAACAACCTAATAGTAAGATATCCTTATAGAAGAGTTGGAGAAGATAGGTAACGAGTTACAATTAAAGAGCATGGAATAAGAGAAAGGAAGATAGATCAAAGTTTGACACAAATTTGAGTGTAACTATAATATGTTATCTAAAGGATATAAGTTTTAAATAGTTGAGGAGAGAAATCGCAAAGAGGAATGGAGTGGGGAAGATAGGTAAGGGACCGACCACAAGGAATATGTGAAAATTAAAGTAACCATTGGAGAGAATTATTTGTATGTGTTGACGGTGTTGGACTCGCCAACATTCAGGGGATCACCCCAGTATGAAGGTTGGGCCCTCACACCGTTTGGTGTGGGAGTCCCATCTAGTATGATGGCCTGGTTTCCATTGTCTTAAGGGTTTGCCTCAACTCTTGCTTGTCAGCACATGAGAGTGGTCTGCTTTGCCTTCGAGAAGTGAGGTTCGCATGCTTGATGAATGCTAGTGTACTTGTGTCAATGGTTCCTTCACTGTAAGGGGAGAGGGTGCGAGTGAGTCCCAAGCTAGTTGGGATAAAGTCCCAACTCGTCTAGGAACACACAACACAACATGACGTGTGAAACTTCCATAGGAGCAGCCCACACAGACGCGACAGTCACAACACACAAGGTAAGATAACACGTACAACACTCAACGAATGAGTCTGAATGAGTGCAACGGTTGTTACAAAAATCATTATGTGAAAGGTCTGTCTGATGTCCGAGGAGATAGACACTACAGGTGAGACAACGTTAACAACATATACAACACATTTCCATTAACAGATTATGTATTACAACAAGTGAAATAGTTCAAGTGTTCAACAAGGTTAAAGCAACATGCATTACATGTGTTCAAGATTAGTCTTACAATAATTACAATACATGTGTGAAAACGTGCTGACCTGTTAACAGGCTTCTGAATTAAGTGAAAGTTCCAAGACACATCGTTACACCACACATCACTAACCCCGTGAGTGGGGCGTTGGAGCTACTACTTACTCCTCAAAGAAAAGATTACAGACTCTCTTGGCTATGTGGGAGGAGCTGAGGTGAAAGTCCTTTGCATGTACAAATGAGGGGGTATTTATAGCCAAGGGTGAAACTGACCCTTGTAACTATTCAACTACCTCATGATTGTTTGACTTCCATGACTTTTCGACTTTTACATGACTCTTAGTACAACAAGTGGGTCCCTTGGACTTCCACATTACATTACATTGATTGACAACATAGCCCATAGTAGAGATGTGGGTGACATGACTCATCACATGACTTGACATGACAATGCTGGTACATTCGTGTTGCTACTAGAGTGCATGTCGAGCTATAGTGTTGCTAGGTGATGGATATCTTCATGGTGTAGCATAGCTTCACCTCCGCATGGCAAAGTGTGCAGAGTCTTCGATGGTCTTTGGTTCACTTGATGATGCTTTGACATGCTGTTCCTTGCTTGCATGTTGGAAGGCTTGACAGGCTCATCTATTCATGAAAGGTGCATGTTCATCTGTTTGTCTGTCCGTGAGCACATCTTGCATGTTTGCTCATCCGTTCAAATACGAACACATCTTTGCATGATTATCCATTCGCGAGAACATCTCTTCGCATGCATTGTTACTTCATCCGTTAGTGAACTTGTCCTTCTGCATGTGCTCCTTTCATTCATCCCTTTCGTTGTCATGCCATGTTTGTTAGTGTACCTGTGCCTGTAGTCACTCATGATGAGACGACATCAAATCCAAAAACCTCCTAGTCTACCATGACACATGATCATTTCGGATGTAGGTGACTGGGAGAGGTAGCAAGGTTGTGAAGCAGGATGATGGCTCTGGGCACTGCTGATGAAAACTGCGCAAGAGTCACTGAGTGATGAAGATGGTCAATCCAAGTCGACAGTGACTATCCATGAGGTTCAGCTTGGATGGAAGGAAAAATTGTGCAAATTTTGAGAGGGACAGTCCGGGCTGCAGGAAGGAAAGGTAGACAGAATTTGCGCAGTTTTCGGAACGAGCTAGTAGTAAGGGCTGGAAGGAAAAATCTGTGCAATTTTATGGAGGAACAGGCCGGGTTGCAAGGAGGATCAGCAGGTAGAAATTGCGTAGTTTTGGGTGGAACTGGTAGTTGGCTACTGGGTCAATAGCAACAACTAAACAATTCCCAAGGGGAACCGGTAGTCGGTTGCTGGGAGCTTGGCAACAGAAACTACACAATTCCTGGAGGGAACTGACAGTTTGCTGCTAGGAGCTGCTGGTGAGGAAAACTGCACTAAGGCTGATCATCTTTGCGTAGTTTCTGAGATGAGAAATCGTTGTCCAATAGAAGGCCTGCTCATGAAAATTACGCAATTTCCTGGATGAGCAGCCGATCCACTGTCGGGAGGATGACTAGGAAAACTGCGCAATTTCCTGGATGAGCAGCTTGTCGACTGTCGGGAGGATGACTGGGAAAACTATGCAATTTTGTGAGGGAGATATGGGCACTTGGTGTATGTCTGACCTGTCTGCACAATTTCCTCAGTCAACAGAGTAGGAAAGTTCAGTAGCCTCTATGCAATTTTTGAGGGGAGTCAGTCCTGGGGTGGCTGTCGGGTCCGACTGCCCGAGTGGTCAGCATGAAAGCTTTTTGGCTTGCTTGGGATCAACACAGCTTGGAAAGACTTGCTTGGTGCTTCTGTATTGTTTTGGGTGACAGTCGATCGAGTCAATGGAGGGGTGATGGTTCGACTGTCAGAGGGGAGTCCGATCATCAGAAATTCAGCAAAATGACTAAGTGTGTGAACGATCGAAAGATGCATAGGTGATCATGCAACACACACTCACATGACTTGACGACGAAATGATTCAAAACATCTAGACACACATGTTCAACATGATTGACTAACGTGCAAGAAACAGCCACGACACTCGTGATTTATTGTTGATCAACCATGGATGCTTGTGCGATAGTGAATGTGACTCTGTGTGTGAGTGCGACAGATGCTTTCATAGCAAACACAACAAGTACACACGAAGCGAAGACCTTGAGCATAACCAGAACATGGTCGCAAGCATGACTTAGACACCAACATGCAGAAACTTGGGTGAAATGAACAAGCAAGGCGGATGCAAAGACTCCCAAGGGCTCACAGAGTGAACCTGAGGGTGTGTAGTCATCAAGTGAAACTCCCAAGGGAGGCTCCGAAATTAGGTGTAGGCCAAAATTTTGGAGGGTGGTTGTAGCCGCTACAACAGTATGAAAAAGGTAAAATTGTGTGATTTAACCATAACATCAAGTATGTGAGGCCATACCATGAGAAATTCCCTAAAATATAGGCTCTCTATTTTATGTGCATCAATACACAATTTTGGTACTTCTAGGAAGGCTATGGTTCACTTAGCACTTTGAGACTAAGAAAAGTTTGAATCATTTGACCCCATAAACAATAAACATAAATGAATATGGGTCTTTGGGTACCTGTAAAGAAGAGTCCCAAGTAACTATGGACCCAATAATGGGATTGCACCTCAAATTGGACACTTAAAGTAAGAAAATACCCAAAATAAGTTACCCAAAATGTTAACATGACTGGTAACCAAAGGCCAAAAGCAGAGAGAGAGAGGTGGTAAGGGACCCCACTTATGCACTAGACATGTCTAACAAGTTGCACATCTATGATAAGGTAAGGGGGACTTGAGTGATCTAGATTGGATCACCATTTAATTTTCCATCTATCTTACTACTTTCTAGGTGAAAAAAATTAAAAGTGGCTTGCAAGTCCCACTTTAATGACAAGTCCCAATTTAGAAAATTGGGGTTCAGAACCTTATGGAGCCATTTTGAGGCATCAAATGATGTTTTTTGGACTTGTATGGTAGGTAACTTAAACCAACACCCTCAACATTTATCTACACACAAAACCTTTCCAATGTTCTAAATATCACCTCAATTGAAGCTTGTATGTAGAAGTTACACCTCTTGCAAGTTGATCTACTTAGTTGGTCACCATGGTACGAGTGGATACCACATTAGCCCTTGTTACTCACACATGTTAGTCTATCCATATGAGAAATTTAAATAACATTATAGATGTTCCAAAAAATTATCATCATGAGTTTTAAGGAAGTTAAACCCCTCACCCTAGAAGACTTTTGGGCATGTTAAATATCGGGTCACTAAGAGAAGAAGGGGTTCTATTCTTTAACATTGTACCTTTTTATACATTTGAGAAAAACATCTAAACTGGTATTTTGTCTAGTTTTTATCTTTTTGAGGGTGTGAAGAGAATTGAAGAATGACCTCTCAATAATAAATTAAGGTTATTTAACGAAAGGTACTTGACCAATTGAGCTAACCCTCAGGGCTAAATACATTTCATGATAATGACACTAAAAAATAATAAATAATTTTATCTCCTTGACGTTTATGTTATAATTTTGTTGTTTGATTGTCAAATTTTTCGTGTGAGTCTTATTTGAGTCTCAAAACTCTCCCATACCTTAAATTCATCCATCTATTATAACTGTGCCTTTTTTTGTGCATACAAGCACAAATTGAAAATTTTTCAACGTCAGCCCCATTCAAAACCTCCTTTGTGTGAGGTCAATTAATGAAAGCATAATTGCCATTGAATGGTAAATGTTAAGTGAATCGAATTTACCTAACTCTGAGAGCGTGGAGAGAATTGAACCGATGACCTCTCAATATAAAATTAAGGTACTTTAACGATAGGTATTTGACCAATTGAGCTGACCCCTGGGGCTAAATACATACCACGATAAGAAAAATAAAAATAATTAATAATTCATCTCCCTGATATTTATGTTATAATTTTGGTGTTTGATTTTTAATTCTTCATGTGAGTCATATTTGAGTCTTGAAACCATCCCATACCATCAACACATGCATCTTCTGTAACCATGTCAAATTTCATGCATACAAGCACAAATTGAGAAAATTTTAACATTGGCCCATTCACAACCCCCTTTGTGTGAGGTCAATAAATGAAAGCATAATTTCCACTGGTTGGTAAATGTTATGCGAATTGAACATTTACCTAACCCCGAAAATGTGGAGAGAATTGAACTCATGACCTCTCAATAGAAAATTAAGGTGCTTTAACAATGGGTACTCGACCAATTGAGCTAACCCTCGAGGCTAAATACATACCATGATAAGGAAACTAAAAAATAATAAATAATTTCATCTCCTTGACATTTATGATATAGTTTTATCGTTTGACATGTGCGTTGTATTTGAGTCTCAAAACCCTCCCATACAGTGAATGAATAAATCTATTATAACCATGTCAAATTCCAGTGCATACAAGCACAAAATGAAAAAAAGTCAATGTTGGCCCCATTCGCAACCCCCTCTATGCGAGGTCAATTAATGAAATTATAATGTCCACTTCTTGGTAAATGTTAAGTGAATTGAACATTTATCTAACCCTCAGAGAGTGGAGAGAATTGAACCCGTGACCTCTCAATATCAATTTAAGGTGCTTTAACAATGGATACTTGACCAACTGAGCTAACCCTCGGGGCTAAATACATACCATGATAAGGACACTAACATATATAAAGTAATTTCATCTCCTTGACATTTATGATATAATTTGGTCATTTGATTATCAAATTCTTTGTGTGAGTTGTATTTGAGTCTCAAGACATCCCATATAGTCAACGCATGAATTTACTATAACCATGTAAAATTTCAATGCATACAAGCACAAATCGAAAAATTTTCAACGTTGGCCCCATTCACAACCCCCTCTATGCAGGGTCAATTAATGAAATGATAATTCCCACTGATTGGTAAATTTTAAGTGAATTGAACATTTACTAACCATGATAGATTGGATATAATTCAACTTGTGACCTCTCAATAGAAAATTAAGGTGTTTTAACAACATGTACTCGATCAATTGAGCTAACCCTCAGGGCTAAATACATACCATGATATGGACAATAAAAAATAAAAAATAATTTCATCTCCTTGACATTTATGTTATAATTTTTGTTTTATTATCGAATTCTCCATGTGAGTCATATATGAGTCTCTAAAACCTCCCATACTGTCAATGCATGCATCTACTATAGCCATGTCAAATTTCAATGCATACAAGCACAAACTGAAAAAATTTCAACGTTGGCCCCATTCACAACCCCTTCAGTTCGGGGTCAATTAATGAAATCATAATTTCCATTGACTGGTAAATGTTAAGTGAATTTAACATTTACTTAACCCCAAGAGCATGGAGAGAATTCAACCCATGACCTCTCAATAGAAAATCAAGGTTCTTTAATGATGGGTACTCGACCAATTAAGCTAACCCTTGAGTCTAAATACGTACCATGATATGGACACTAAAAAATAATAAATAATTTCATGATGTTGACATTTATGTTATAATTTTATCTTTTGATTGTCAAATTAATTTTTTGGGTCATATTTGAGTCTCAAAACCCACCCCCCCCCCCCCCCCCCATGTTGTCAACGCATGCATTTACTATAACCATGTCAAATTTCAATGCATACAAGCACAAAATGAAAAAAAATCAACATTGGCCCCATTCACAACCCCCTCTATGCGAGGTTAATTAATGAAATCATAATTTCCACTGATTGGTAAATGTTAAGTGAATTGAACATTTACCTAACCCTGAGAGTGTGGAGAGAATTCAACCCGTGATCTCTCAATATAAAATTAAGGTACTTTAATGATGGGTAATTAACCAAATGGAGTTGATGGTATAAACTTAAATAAGCTTCTCTTGGTTTCAAGAATAATATATTATCTACTAAATAAGGCCAACCATGTGAAGGTGGAAGCTCATATGGCCCCACCCTCCTACCCCTTCACATCATTGTCAATTCCCCAATACCCAATTTATATACTATAAAATAATTGAAAGCAACGTAGTAAGAATAAAACATAGCTAAAAATCTAAGAAAACAAAAATTTAAGGAAAATGAAAGAGGAAAAATCAATTATAAACATATACACACATACCTCGTACATTTTAACACTTCAATATCATTAATATTTTTCTTCATCCAAGTCAAAATATGTATCATCCAGTTCAAAATTGATGTTGAAAGGATTGGCCATATAAGCATCATCATCAATATTGTCATTTTCAAACATATCATCATCTATATCATCATGAGGAACATCATCTCCTACGTTTGGGTCGACTTTTTCAAGTTCTTCATATGACAGTACATCATCGATATCATCTTCATGCGTAACATTGTCTTGATTAACATCTTCTTGGAATTCTTCAACGTCTTTGTCTGACACATGAACTAATTGCTCCTCTACATCATCTTCTTCTTCAATATCATCTTCTTCCACTACATTATACTTTACCGACCTTCCTCTTGGATCATATCTAACAACATATGACCAACCCCCTCTACCTAGAACCTCTAAGTAAAATACTTGTTCACATTTGCTTAGAAGAACATATGGCTCTAATCCTGGCTCAATATTCCTTGTATTAACCATGGTAAATCCATTATCATGCTCAATAACAATTATATCAGGATCACGTTCATTCATTCGTAGCTTGTACCATTTGACGTCCAACAAAACTATTTTGAAGAATTTAAAGTCACACTCAAGTTTATCTACCAAATACCCATAGTATATATTTTCAAAGGCTTTTGGATGTCTGTCACTTCTAGAGGAAACATTAGTAACTTGAAATACTATAGCAATACCACTATCAAAAGTTTTTATCTTTGCATCTAGCTTTTTGATGCGAATTTTGCGCCCATTTCACCATGTAGGATTGTAGTGTTTCAATTGCAATATGTCAGGCATGTAAAAAATGCTTTGTCAATTGATAAACATACTTGTCCCTGGAAATTATGAAAATCAAGAAAAAAAAGAGGCCATATAAATGAATGAATATATATATATATATATATAGTATGGGTAGATATGCTTGCTTATTTATCTTTTAAACCATTTGGTAAATCGATTTCCTTCTAACAACATAAACTTTGAAACGGGAACTATAAACTCAAAATGGGAACTCTAACCAAAAACACCCCAAAAAAATATGAAAAATAGTGCTAAAATCGAAAAGTATTGATGTTGGAATAACACTATTTTTTCTAGGGTAAATTTTCAACATGTTTTAAAAATGGCAGTGAAAACCAATTTTTTAACACTCTCAAAATGAAAAGTTTTGACGCTGGAAAAACACTTTTTTTTCTAGGGTAAATTTTCCACGTGTTTTAAAAATGGCAGTGAAAACCAATTTTTTTGTGCAAAATTTGTGCAAAAAACACCCTCAAAATGAAAAGTGTTGACACTAGAATAATATATATATATATTTTTCATCGGGTAAATTTTCAACATGTTTTAAAAATGGCAGTGAAAACCAATTTTTTGTGTAAAAATTGTGCAAAAAAACCCTTAAAACGAAAAGTGTTGATGCTGGAATAACATTTATTTATTTATTTATTTCTAGGGTAAATTTTCAACATTTTGAAATAATGGTGTAAAAGATTTTATCATGACTCCAAAAAACCATTAAAATTTCAAAAGAATAATGAAAACATAAAATTAAAAATAAAAACAAAAAAAAAGTAAAATAGAAGAAGCAAAACTTAAATAAAAATATATATTAAGAAAATAAAAAAGATCAATCATGAAAATGTAAAAAACAAAAAAAACAAAATTAATCTATAAAAGATGAGAATTAAAAAAATAAAAAAATATAAAGAAGTAAATAATAAGAAAAACATATTAAAAAAAAGAGTATTTTTTCGTAAACCATAAAAAAAAATTTGAAAAAAAAAAAACAACAACAACAACAACAACAATTAAAATTTTAAAAAATATACATATTTTCAAATTAAGAAAAAATCAAAAAACATTTAAAATTTTATATAACTATATATTTCAATTAAAAAAAAACAACAACAACAACAACGAAAAATATATTTTTGATTTTAAAAAAAAAAAAAAAAAAAACATTTAATAAATATGATGATGATGATGATGATGGTTAACGAGACCAAACTTTGGTCTATGGGACCTAAAGAAACGAATTATTTAGTTTGATTTAAGATTTTATTCCTATGCTCAAAAAGCTTGGAGAGAAGCCTCCCAAGCTCATTGTAATTTTGACAACGTAAAAGGCTAGGAAGGTCAGTATTGCAACAAAGATTTTGAAACTGAGATCTAATGTGGTTGTACGCGGGGCACTCTAAGAGGAAGTGATTTTCATCCTCGATGTTCGTATTCTCATAGAGATGGCAGAACCTTTCCATCCATGGTGTTTTAGGAACTGCCCAACGACCTGTTTCACTATGGAGCTCATGAGAGTTCGTTCTAATCTTGGCTATATTAATTTTCTTCTTTGAGCTAGTTAAAACAGAGAGATACTTTTGATCTTCTAGGGTGGGGTTGACCTCCTTATAATATCTTAATTTTTTTTTAGCTGCTAAATCTTTCTCACACCACATTTTTTCTTTGAACTTAGAAGTAACAATATTTTTAATGTTATTAATGTTTTGCAATGTTATTAAATGTTAATGTTATTAACATTTAAATAAAAAACACTTAAATTTTCTTTTCTTTTTTTGTTGCAAAAATACATTTAATATATATATATATATATATATATTATTTAAAAAAACACAAAAATCGGCTACTGCCGACCAACTGCCCTTGGGGGCGTGGCCCTAGGCTATAGTAGCCAATTTTTTTGCTTTTTGTTTTTAAAATAAAAAATATTTTAAATGTATTTAAAAAAAAGTAATTAAAGTTTAAATTGTTTTTTAGAAATATACATATTTTAAAAATATTTTAACTGTATTTTTCTTTTTAATCTTTTAAATTATATATATATATATATATATATATATATATATATATATATATATATATATATATATTTTAAAAATATTTTAAATGTTTTTTTAAATCAAAAATATATTGTAACATACCTCGGTAACCACACATGTAAAAGCAGGGAGTTAGAATTTTTATACAAATTACCACAAGTAATTATCCAATTCACAACTCCACATTCCTTGTTAACCATTAGATATAATGTTCATTAGTACATAAGGTGAATTGCAATAGAGAACAGTAAGTTTCATAACCATTGACAACCACTACTGTAGTGTAATAACATAATCCGTCTCATGAACCTTGCATCCATTTCATGATTTCCTTAACCAAATTATTTAATCATTTACATGGACATTATGATTATCACATCAAATAAAGAATCATCATCATCAAGGATTCAACATCATCAAACTAACACAATAAGCAATCACATCATTGAACACGGATATACCCTGGAAACCCCGTAGGGTGAAAACCAGCAAATGTTTAATCTTATTATTAAACGCTTGTGAGGGTTTTCATCCCTCACTCAATGGCTAATAAGGGATTCCATCCTGTGATCATTGTTATAAAATGTTACAATGAATTATCATAAAGTTGTCACATAACTAGCTAAAAGCTAATACATTTTCCATGAAACTCTTTACTTACATACCGCCACATGCAACATTCCTTGTGGCATGATTGTTCTAGCAATGTAAGATCCCGCAATTCGTACCCATTTTCATGGACCATTAATCCTTTTCTTGCCACAACTTTAAATATAATCTATGCCTTGCGCATGTAATCCAACTTTACCTGCCCATGTTATTATTATCAACATTGACATCAAGATTACATTTATAAATAATCATACTAACTAGCATTTCCCTTCACATAGGCACATATTCGTAGAGGACAAAACACTAAGGCATTCCTTTGAAGGGACTAACTAAAACATCAGTTATAATCTTCTTACATGAAAATTTACATAAACTTTATCAAAAGATCTAATCCTTTAGCTATTACTTTTGATGCATGCAAATATAAAAAGCAATCTCACACAACCTGTAGTCTTTTCCCACATGCGAATATATATCCTTTCTAATGAAAGCTAACACAAATCTCGTGTGCATACACATCTCATTCAACAAGAAACTAAGATAATAGTTATGTTAGCATAAAAGTAATCACATATCATTTCCTAAAGAAAATGACTCAATAGTTCTTCAATCCATACAAAGAATATATCTCTATAACACATTGACTATACTTTGTGCATCCAATAGCTTATCATAATAGCCCCTCTATTCCCTTCTCTAGAATTCTACCATCATTTCATGTAAACAGTTACATACTTCTTTATTAAAGGAGATCATTATAACCCCATTTCTCTATCTTCCTATGTGTAAGTTTCTCATGCTTCCCTTTCAAGAAATTATTATAGCTACCCATCTTTATGTATAAAAATTTCAGGAAACAATAACATGGTTAACTTAGCCTTTTGTGCACTAAAATCAAGAAATCGACACAACTCATCCAGCAAGACAATATTTTCAAGAGATTATTATTCCCAAGCAAGTTAACATAATTGCTTTCTTTACGTACTCTCAAAATCATATTTCCAAGGTCACAAATGCTACCCTTTGTATATGCAACATGTGTTTTTCCTAACACATTTATTTTTTACTTCATTGCACATACTCTTTTTAGGAAACAAGTGTGGATTCTGGTTCTTGTATGAACACTATTCATATGGGTCTTTTTAAGAAAAGAATATTTATTTTTGGTTTCCAAAAGAGCTCTCAGAAAAGTCATCATTTTCATACATGAAGTATGCATACTTTTCCTAAAAAGAACCCTAATGCGGTTATTGAAGGACTTTGTATCGAGCATTCAAGCTATAAATAACGAACAGAGTTTGGTGCTGGCCGAGACCACATTTCAAACTTAAAATTCATAACCATTTTCAACACAAATATTCCTTTAAATTCTGAACAGTTCCAACATATTGTTCATACAAGATTAAACGAAGAACCGAGCATTTACATCACATGTTTATTTCCAGGAAGACTAATGAATGACCCAAACCTAGATCTGTAAATACTTATAACAGAAATCAAGTCAATTCAAGCAGATAATGTTTTCTACTGCATGCCAGAATATCCATATCAAATAGCAGAGCAATAGACAGTTACAAATATGGAAACCCTCAATTGTCACAAAAAATAACAGCAAGAGAACTACTCCGTTCAGAGCAGAAGTAAGCTCTGGAGTATTAACGGAGTTGAAGCCACATCGTGCTTATATATATACAATTTTGGAACAAAACTTACAAGAATTATCTTCTCAGAATGCAATACTGTAAATATAGTAACATGCACATATTTTAATTCAAGAAAACGAGCAAGTTACTTATCTTTTCAGTTTCAAGAATCCAATCGGCTTTGCCCAAGTCGAAGAAGGGGACGCGTTGTCCTGCGACTCATGACGTTTTAATTCAAACATGTGACTGTTGTGCACAGATTCAGACCCCTTGTCAACTTTCCCAATTCAATTCCCTCGATTCCCTCTGCGTCTTCTCTATCTCGTCACCAAATTCAGCACACAATCTCAGACGAAGTCCCTTCCATTTCTCACTCTGAGCACCATATCATTGAGAATGTGAATGGTAATGTAGAAATTTTGAATAATTAAGTACTTATTCACAGAGATTATCCCGATTATACACTATTGTGGAATACATGCACAATACATAATCTCCTCTATGTTGATAATCAATTTAGCAGCATCAAAAACAATGAAACATCAATCGCATGCGCACATTAACACAGTATGTAACCCGGGGAAAGCATACAGCTGAAAACCCCACATTATCTGTATATTATAATGATAGAGAACATGTAACAATACATAGTATAATACTCCTCACAAGTACTCAGTACTATCTCCACCTGTTACACATAAAACTAGCTCAGATCTGATCAATCACAGCTCAAATGTCCTCCACTACTTTGCCTGCCTCCATTGCGCAATCCTGCAAGAGAATCAATCACTCTATGAAATCGAATTCCTTTTGTTATACTACGCAAGCCTCATGGGCAATCTCCATCCATGCATGTGCAAATCTCATGCACAACTATAGTCACAACTGATAGCAATCTCAACCTCTAACACCTGTCTCCACTGAACTGTACATGCACTGAGTTAACTGATGTATTCTTCAGTTTCTTTATGAGTTAATAATTAGTGAATTAATTAATAATTAATTCACACAACTCATCACTAGTGTATTCTTTAGTTAGACTAAAATACAACTAGTTCAACCAAGTCAAACTGAACACAACTCCATCAACTCCACAATCAACTCCACCAAACTCAACCACATGAGTTCTAACTGAAGTCCTGCATGCAATAGCTCAACTGACCCACAAAGAAAGCGTATTTCCTTCTGACAGCTGCATGTGCCACATCTGTAGCTCAAACTGAAGTGCTCCAAGAGGATAAGATAATGTTTATAGTCCAAATATTATTATGAGACAATAATATTCGACTGTTCTATTTTTAGCTTGGCATTCTAAAAAGAGAAACCTGCCCATATGTCTAAAAATAGAAGTCCATCTATTTTTACCAACATGACCAATCATCCACAAATAGCATCCCGCAACTCATAGACCATGATCCATATGTCTAAAAATAGACATAGTCTAAAAATAGACTTTGCACCAAAAATAGCCTGCGGGCCCACTTAGTGAAGGCGACTCATTTCCTCTAAGCTCCATCATCTTGTTGCATTCTCAACACTCCCTCTGAACAAGATATGGATTATCAACAACCCCTATCTTGCCTCGGTGGTATTCGAATTTGCTCCTGGTGAGTGCCTTCGTCAAGATATTAGCATCCTGATTCTCCGTTGGAATGTATGAAAGTAACATGATTCTCTGCTGCACACAATCTCTGATATGATGGTACCTGATGTCAATATGCTTAGATCTATCATGAAATACTGGATTAGCCGAGAGTTTAATGCAACTCTGGTTATCACAATAAATCACAGTAGGCTCCAAGTATGAACTGAACAACCCGACCAGGATCTTCCTCATCCATATAGCCTCGCATGCAGCCAAACTTGCTGCCATATACTCGGCCTCTGTTGAACTGAGTGCCACGGATCTCTGGTTCCTGCTATACCAAGAAACTGTTGTCGAGCCGATACTGAAGACCCCTCCAGATGTGCTCTTTCTGTTCGTTGGGCTCCCTGCCCAATCTGCATCCGTGAAGCCACATAGCTTCACCTCATCCTCCTATCTGTACCACAATCCATATCCCGATGTGCCTCTGAGATAACGCAATACATGCTTGCCCGCCTTCCAGAAGAGCTTGGTTGGCTTAACCATAGCTTGTGAAAGCTGGTTAACAGCATAGCATATATCGGGTCGTGTATTGACCAGATAAATAAGCGACCCCACCAACTGTCGATAAACAGTGGCATCCACTACTTCCGTCGAAGTAGCATCCTCCTTCCTCCAACCTCTAGGAAGAGGAGTATCAACAGGCTTGCAGCCATGCATGTTGAACTTCTCCAGTATCTCCCGAGCATACTTACCCTGAGAAACAAATAGTCCATCACTGCGCTGCCAAATTTCCAATCCCAGGAAATAATGAAGGAGGCCCAAGTCCTTCATCTCAAACTCCTTAGAAAGATCATCCTTGCATGAAAGTATCAACAGCTCATCACCTGTTAGAATCAAATCATCTACATAAAGTACAATGATAAGCAACTTACCCTCCACCACAATCTGGTATAGGTTAGGATCCGCCTCACTCTTGGAGAATCCATGTCCGGTGAAATAACTATCTATCCGTGTGTACCAAGCACGTGGTGCTTGTTTCAACCCATACAGTGCTCTCTTGAGCCTACACACATGCGACTCGCTGCTAAAGATCTCAAAACCTTCGGGCTACTCAATGTACACCTCCTCCTCAATGACTCCGTTGAGGAATGCAGTCTTCACATCCATCTGATGAATGTGCCATCCCATCTGTGCTGAGAGAGCAAGAATCGTCTGTATGGAAGAATACCTTGCGACAAGTGCAAAGGTCTCCTCATAATCGATCCCCTCTATCTATGAAAAGCCTCGGGCAACAAATCTTGCCTTGTACTTCTCCACACTCCCGTCAGCTACCTGCTTAACTTTGTAGATCCATCTCGAACCCACTATTAATTTCCCTTCCGGTTTTGGGACAATCTCCCATGCACTGTTTCTGACAATCGAATCATACTCTTCCACCATGGCATCTACCCATGCGGGATCCTCCACAGCTTCCTCGAAAGAGGATGGCTCAGTCAAAACACATTTTCTCACAAGAGCCATGTATCCAGTGTACCAATCGGGTGACTGTCTCTGTCTACATTGAGCTATAGGTGGTCCTACAACCTTCTCTGCATCTTGAGCCAATCGCTTAGCTTCTGTCAAGCACTTTCGCCCTCTGATGGTTGGTGTTGCATGAGTGGTCTCTTCCACTCCATGAACTTCGTCCTGTCGCTGATCCATGTCCTGAAGCTCATCCTTAGGAACTATTGATGCCCTGATAATCGTTGCATCAACATCGGGGGATAACCACCCGGTCCGGACCTTAATACAACTCCTTTTCCATTTGGGATGGTGGCTCCGACTGGATATAATGGGACTAGTTTCCCAAAAATGAATAAAAAGGGGATGGATGAGTGATTAGTTTTCTAATGAATGATAATGAATGGATGACTTAATCTGAAAGCGAAAATACAAATGACTATTCTATCCCGGGAAGCTTCTATTCTTTTAAGTGCAACACTTGATGATCTCTGTTCATCGATAGGCATATAGATGACTCTACTCAATAAACATAGACATTCATTCACATAATAATTGCTTTGTTCAAATAGTTGAACAAAGTAATTAATAAAACATTGTTACACTTATCCTTTTATATTACCGATACATGTATGATTAAAAGAAAAGCATGCTGTAAACATCCAATAGTGGAAAGTATAAAGAATGCTGTTAAAAACACATGCATATATCCGATAATAGCAAGAGTGATCAAATAACAATTCACATAAAAGGAATGAACTCAGACATAGATAGTAGTACCATATGAGCTGCAAATCATTCCCAACATCAATCGCTATTCAAATTCCTTCTTCTGACTCAGAAATACTTTTAAATAAAGGCAGTAGTGCACATCCACATAAAAGCTTCGTTATCAAAATTGGAATAATTGGCCCAGTCTTTATAAAAAATATATACCTGAAGTACAGTAGTGCAACTTCAGGTTTAAGTCATATACAAAAACTTATGACCCCTTCCAATGCATTGAAAGGGTCTATAAATACTTGATTAAAACTAACTAACTATAAAATTAAAATGCTACTTAATTGGTACAAATTGATCTGGAATATCTTCCTCATAGCAATCTGGCAGTCGGCAGCATGATTCATCACTCTTGTTGTTTGCCTTTCGACCTGAGTTGGCATATCGCTAGCATTGGTTCCACTTCTTGAGGGCGGCTGAGACAAGAATTGAGTTGAGCAGCATAGGTGGCATCTTGTATATTGGGAATGATACACCTGATTACATCTGTCAAGCACTTGAGGGTGGCTCTCTGACTGTATGGTTTTACTAGGAACAACCAATAGATGTCCCAAGTTAAACTGTTAATACCTGCGATCAATCTCCCATTCTTTTCCAGCTCTTGATAACATGACTGCTCCAATGTTTTAGCCGATAGTAATTTACCTGGTGTACATTGAGAGATCATATTAGATAAATAGAGAGTATCATTAATTAATTCAACCAAATTACTTGTGGTTAATTTGCATCTAGAAACTTCTCTCTCTGCCTTCATTAACTGGGACTGCCATTCCATAAATAGGATCTCTTTATGGGATTCTAAGATTTTTGGCAAATTAGTTGCCTGTCCCTCATCAGTGTCCTGCCAATCAAGAAAATTTGTCAAGGTCTCATCGGCCTGCTCCAAGTCTGTTCTAGCATCGACTGATTTATCGATTATTGATGCTATTATGTCACACAGGGGTTCCACTTGAGCAATTTTCTGACATAATAATCTTATTTGTGTTACTAATGCCTTATTAATCTGTAGTGCTTCTGCTCTGAACTCGGCAGGCTGCGGAAGATTCTTGGACTTCTCTATTTGACCTGATAATTGAGCAATTTGCTCATCTTTCGTCTTCACCATCTGTTCATTCACTGCTTTCAATTTTGCCAATGCTTCCAACAGCTCTTTCTGCTTTTGAATTACACTTGAATCAATCCTTTGTTTCTCTTCATGCAACTGCTTATTCAATTGATTATTTATTTGTTGTTGCATGGACAATTGTTGTTCGAATTGTTCTGCTTTCTGTTGTGCCTCCAATAGCTGTGCTTGTAGTGAAGCGATTGCCTGGTCCTTTTCTCTTAACAGATTACTCACTTCTGATGCCTTGTCCATGGTGGCTGTCGAATAGGCTCCAGCATACTGGGACAATTTTGTTAGGTCATCAGAAGGATCAAACTCCTCCTTCCAAACCACGTTGGCTGTCACTGTTTGTTCAGGGAATAGGGAAGGTTGATCAATCCTTCTCCTTTTCCGCTGTCGCTTTACTACAGCCCTGTGCTTTGGACTGTAAAAGACATCTAATGGAGGTATATCCTCTACTTGCAAAATGATCTGATCTGAAGGATCTTTAGGAATTATTTCTATGTCTGTAGTAGGGGGTAGGCCGCTGGTTCCACTTGGAACCTCTTTTGATGCTGTATCTTGTATATCAGCCACTTTGGATGTATTGGCTTCCTTTGAGATTTCTAGATTGCTTATGATTGAATCGAATTGTTGCCATTCCTAGAGCAACTTCGGGTCAATCTGGGCATCGACATTAACGTTCGTGTTGCTCTGCTCCTGCTCTTTCCTCTGGAGTTCCTCCTGCTCTCTTGTTTGGATTTCTCCAGCAATTTCTGATGTAGCAGGAGGTTCATTGGTAAGTCGTTGTTCAGGCTCACTTGACTGTGTCATTGGGGCCGTTGCTAACAAATCTAGAGGCAGAGTTTGCAACCTCTGCTCTCTAAGTCTGTTAAATTCGACTAACCCGTCATCGTGATATCTCATTCTGGCTAGCGTTTGAACCTGAAATAATGACTCGGCCGAGGAGAACAGGTCATCAAACTCATCATCTTTATGTTCAAATTTAGTGAGTTTTGCCTGTTCAAGTGCATTATAGGCGACTTTGTTTGGATCAAATCGCCTGTTAGGAAGAGTGGCGAGATTCAGTGTATTAATCTTTTCTGCTTCTTTCTCTGCATGTTTGTAGTCATGCAGAGCGTAAACGCCACACCTTAGAGGAAAAGGAGGCCAAACCTGCTTCTTTTTATTCCTTAGAGTCTGTGTAACTCCTTCGGATGTAAGCTGATATGCTATCTCTCGAGCCAACAGTTTGTCGGGTGTATACAAGGGGAGGACATGAGGCCTGGCATGACTGCCGAAAACTCTTACATATGTGAATTTTTCTTCTCCGAACCATCTTCCTATGGCTGTCAAGTCAATCTCTTCTTGTGAGGAAATCTTAGGAGCAGGTTTGTCAAAAATGGCATAGTGAATGGGTAACATAAATCCATTGCAAACTTGATATAGGTGGTGTTTATAGTGGGCTTTCCACAACTTCTGGTGGTAGATATGAATGGGCATGGGGTCTTGTGGAGTCCATCTCCACCCTAGCACAGGAAATTCGGAATTAAAACAGAGAGTATCTAAGATGTAGGCACTATAGTAAAATGGAGGAATGAACCTTTCAGTAACGCGGGATTTGTTTCTGAATTCAAGAACAGTTGTTGCTAACTTATCAGACAGTATATTCCCCCAATCCATTATTTCACTATTGCATGCTGCTTCCATTAAAGGTACCATCTCTATAGTGAAGTTTGAGGAATCATGCAACCCCCAAATCCTACACATCATTACTCCGGCATAACAATAAGGAGAACACAAGGAATCGACAGAGTACTTACCCGAAGACTCTTGATTGTGTTTCACTGGGTTTTGTCTCCAATCCCATATAGGTTCTGATTCAATGTCATTTTCATTTCTGAACTTCTCCAAAAATGCTTTGTTGTACTTCTTCTCCGGTGCGGGCAAATGGTACATTTGTCTCAAATCATCGGGTTGAAACGAGCCGAACACTCTCCCGTCAATGGTGCAAAATGTTCTATTTGTAATTGGGATTTCCTCAATTTCCCATCTTACCACATCTGTATATGCAAGAATTTTCTCTCAGGCTACTATCTGATGCAGGTAAGAGTCGGCCAAATCCTTTAGAGTTGCATCAGACTTTCGGGTCGGGTCTGCTGTGGCTTGCACTGTTGTTACCTGAGGCTCTTCGGCCTCAATCAGATTATAGATGCTTAGCCAAGTAGTTTTACCGAGACCTAGACATGTGGTGTCCGAGATTAATCCCTTTTTGCTTGGTCCCGGATCGGCAATGTGTTGTCCTGTTACTGTGGAAGCTGAAGCTGTTCTAGATTTCTTAGACTTCTTCCCCATTTGGCCTGAATTTGCTACTTCGGAGGAGCTCTGCACAGGAGATAAAATGAACGTAATGCGGAGAATAGGTGGTGCAAACCAAATATGAATGAGGTATATTAATCAATGAATAATGGAGGATTAACTTAAGGTGGCCGCGGATACAATCTCTGAAGAGATTTTGGCCTTATTGTTCCATTAAATGGCCGTTTAAACCTGTCAATCCTTTAAATGCTCATCATATCATTTATTGGCCGAATAATTCATTTAAGTGTGGCTTTGATGTTTTGGCGGTTGGGCGTAAGTGAATCACTATCGGGAAGAGAAAGGCCTTTAATACTAATTAACCATAATATATCCTGGCCTTATCAATCTTTTTTGAAAGTTGCGCCTAGCTTTATCGCAATCGGCGATCGGGGGAATGCTTAAGTTGTTATATTGGTGTCCTTTCGGAATCCCCGATCGCCGATAGCGATATCGTCAATTCGCATCGGGAGTTTTTAAACGAGGGCTTTTAGATGCATGCACGCTACATTCTCTGATCGCCGATAGCGATATCGCATCAGAGCAAAGAGGGGGGTCTTTTGTTATGATCGCTTGCCTTCCCGATATCCGATAGTTATTTGTGCATTGTCGCATCGGGGAAAACCAATGGGTCTTTTGTCATGCATCCTTTGTTATTGCGATATGCGATCTTGCGATTGCTTTATCGCAATAATAAAGGATTATTCATTTTTTTATTATAAGACCGATTATGTGCTTTCTCAAAAAGGTTTATAATGTTGTATTTCTTTTCAGACCTTTTGAGGAATGATAAGTTGATACCAATTTAATCTAAAAGGGACCCATTTCATATTATAGTTTTGAAAATAAAAATTATATGAAATGGGGGGTTGTTGTACAGCACAACAGGAACTAATAGCTCCTCATCTGCATGTAAGTGTGGCTCCCTCTCAAGCGAACACTTCATGGCTTTCTCCTCCTGAAATTTTATATCCCGTCGCACAACAGTCTTGCCACTATCTGGAAAATACACACAATAGTTGTGGGGCATATCAATGTACCCCACAAATATCCCAACCTCTGCGGTCAGCTCCAACTTCTTCCTGGCATCCTTCGTCACATGCATGTAAACATTAGCACCAAAAATCCTCAAATGAGAAAGATCAGGCTTCTTACCAGAATAAGCCTCCTCGGGTGTACTCATGCCAAGTATCCTGTGAGGACAACGGTTCTGCACATATACTGCAGTATTGCATGCTTCCGCCCACAAGTGAAGGGGTAGGCTCTGATCATGCAACATCGCTCGTGCAACACCCACGATCGTTCTGTTCTTCCACTCAGCAACCCCGTTCTGCTGTGGGTTATGGGGAGCTATGAGCTCTCTTCGAATCCCTTCTGCACTGCAGAAATCCTTGAACTCGCCAGAGATGTATTCACCACCATTGTCGCTCCTAAGAGCCTTCACCTTCTTCCCCGACTCCTTCTCGACCAGTGCTTTGAACTCACAGAACTTTGAGTATGTCTCACTCTTCTTCTGCATGAAGAAGATCCAGCACTTTCGAGAGAAATCATCAACAAAGATCACATAATACCTGTGTTTTGCTGTTGAAGCAACTGAGAAAGATCCACACACGTCTGTGTGAATTCTCTCAAGGATCGTCGTGGCGCGACTATCCTTCTCGTGAAAGGTGGCTTTCACAAACTTTCCCAAAGTACACCCATTGCACTGATCTGACTGTGCAAGAGTGCCTTTAGGAAGCCCAGTAGTGATCTGCTGCAATATCTTCAAGGCTCCATGGTGATGGTGACCCAATCTCTTGTGCCACAGCTCGCCATCATCCCGGCTCACCAATCCTTCTGCCTTGCATGCCATTGTTGCGCAGCCATCTACATGCAACTGATAAAGGTTCCTCACTCGAACCCCTATCTTCCGGGTTTCTCCAGTTGTCTTACTGCGCAGGAAAGCCTTTCCCTCGCTAAAAACAACATCATATCCCTTGTCTTCTAACATCGCCACAGAGATAAGATTCTTCTTCAATCCCGGAACATGCATCACTTCCTTCAATACGAAGGGTTTACCAGACTCCCTCTCAAAGGAAATGGTACTGATACGGTCGCACTGTATCTACCATCATCGCCCATCTCGATGTGCACTCCAAGATCTTTCTCCTCCAGATCAGAAAACAAATCTCGATCTCCTGTCATGTGAAAAGACGCACCACTATCCAAGAACCATACCGATCCCATCACACTTGATACCAAGCATGTGATCAATGAAAAATCAAGCTCAAACTGCGAGGCTAGAGCCTCTCCTGCTGCAGATCCAGCAACTTGCTTGTTCTTCTTCTTTTGTGGACAATTCGTGGCATAGTGTCCGTGCTGGTGATAGTGAAAGCACTTCACCTTGGACATGTCCTGCTTCTTGCCTTTCACACTGGAATGAGAAGCTTTCTTGCTCTTCCCCTTCTTTGCTTTGGCATCCAAAGCACAATTTTCTTCATCAGTTTCCTTTGATGAAGATCCGTCCTTGGTATTCCGCCTGATCTCCTTCTGCACAAGATCTGACCAAAGTCTCTCCCATCTTGGCAATTTCTCCCGACCATTGACAGAGTCCTGATAGGAATGACAACTCTTCGGAAGACCAAGGAGAGCCAAGCTCACCAAGTCCTCATCATCGAGAGTCACCCCCACACTTCCCAGCTCATCCCTGCACTGAGTGAACTTCGTGAGATACTTGGGCATACTGTCTCCCTTCTCGCATTTAATGTTTCTGAGTTTATCCTTGAGCGCCAGCTTCCTCTAATCGCTCTTGCTTTGGAATAGATCTATCAACGCTTTCCACATCAAGTATGGAGAAGCCTTTCCATGCAGGCTGGACACAATGTGATCCTTCACGCCCTCCAACAAAATCCTTCGACACTTTGCTGTCTTCTTTTGCCAAGCATTAACTTGCACAATATTAGTAGGCTTTGGGACCTCAGCCTCTATGAACTCCTTCAGCCCATTATCATCTAACACCGCCTCCATCCTGTCCTTCCATGCAATATAGTTCGAGCTGCCCTCAAGAGCATACTCCAATCACAATCTGTTGAAAGACATTGCCACGTTGATACCAAGAAAACACTGCTGCAAATTTGAATTCCACCAGCTCAAAACTCAACCGCCTTTGATCTAGAATTCGTGAGAACAAGGTATTTCTCGTACAGAGATTCACTGTATGGGCTTTTACCGGATATCTCACCTTCCAAAGGAAGGATGAATCCAGAGGCTACCTGGCCCGATTACAGACTCTGCCTGAAGAAATAAAATGTAAACACTTTCTGAATAATAGATCTGATGATCAACAGCTCTGATACCATGTAGAAATTTTGAATAATTAAGTACTTATTCACAGAGATTATCCCGATTATACACTATTGCGGAATACATGCACAATACATAATCTCCTCTATGTTGATCATCAATTTAGCAGCATCAAAAACAATGAAACATCAATCGCATGCGCACATTAACACAGTATGTAACCTGGGGAAAGCATACAGCCGAAAACCCCACACTATCTGTATATTATAATGATAGAGAACATGTAACAATACATAGTACAATACTCCTCACAAGTACTCAATACTATCTCCACCTGTTACACACAAAACTAGCTCAGATCTGATCAATCACAGCTCAAATCTCCTCCACTGCTTTGCCTGCCTCCACTGCACAATCCTGCAAGAGAATCAATCACTCTGTGAAATCGAATTCCTTTGGTTATACTACGCAAGCCTCATGGGCAATCTCCATCCATGCATGTGCAAATCTCATGCACAACTATAGTCACAACTGATAGCAATCTCAACCTCTAACACCTGTCTCCACTGAACTGTACATGCACTGAGTTAACTGATGTATTCTTCAGTTGCTTTATGAGTTAATAATTAGTGAATTAATTAATAATTAATTCACACAACTCATCACTAGTGTATTCTTTAGTTAGACTAAAATACAACTAGTTCAACCAAGTCAAACTGAACACAACTCCATCAACTCCACAATCAACTCCACCAAACTCAACCACATGAGTTCTAACTGAAGTCCTGCATGCAATAGCTCAACTGACCCACAAAGAAAGCGTATTTCCTTCTGACAGCTGCATGTGCCACATCTGTAGCTCAAACTGAAGTGCTCCAAGAGGATAAGATAATGTTTATAGTCCAAATATTATTATGGGACAATAATATTCGACTGTTCTATTTTTAGCTTGGCAGTCTAAAAATAGAAACCTTCCCATATGTCTAAAAATAGAAGTCCATCTACTTTTACCAACATGACCAATCATCCACAAATAGCATCCTGCAACTCATAGACCATGATCCATATGTCTAAAAATAGACTTTGCGCCAAAAATAGCCTACGGGCCCACTTAGTGAAGGCGACTCCTTTCCACTATGCTCCATCATCTTGTTGCATTCTCAACAAGTAATAATAATGAGGCCGAGGAGGACTCGGCATCGTCGTCACTATCAACCATAGTTCAAGAAATGGTTTCGTGGACTAGCGATCATCATCAACAAGAACATGAGTTGGCGTTGTGGGAGAGTGTTTTTGCAGCATCAAATGACTGCCTCCTCACCCAGAATTTGGAGAGAATGGGGTGAATTGATGATTAGGCATGGACCTTAAACCTCATTCACTTTGTGAGTCGCAGTTGGGAGGACCAGCACCATCAACAGGACGAGAAGGAGAAGAACCACTTCCTCCACTTCACCCCCCCGGAACTTCGGAGACGCTTGAATTAATCCCCTCATTCAGTTTCACGAGAATCAAGAATCAGTTTAATAACTGATTCGTAACTTTTGATTTTACATTTGGTTATTTGGTTATTTACGAGAGGAATATTACATACTCCCCCCCTTAACAGGAACACCATCCTCGGTGTTCATCTCTCGCTGGAACATTAGATTGTACTCATGGTATAACCATCTAAACCACACAAAATGTGATCCTTCCTCTTTAAAATCAAAGATTTCATTCCAAGAAATGACAACAAACAAAATAGTAATGATATAATCATAAGAAAGATCAATAGTCATAAGCATTCATAATTACAAAAATATGCAAGTTCTAATTGCCACCACTTGGCCCTTATTCAAATTCAAAAACCAAACTCTATATCAACTTACCATTACTTACCATCTACTCTTGAAAATCATGAGCACTTTCACGTAAGCATTTTAATAGTGGTTGGACAACCCATCAACTCTCCATGGTAAGTAATCCTGTAATGTATGACTAACAAATTCAATCGCATTAGTCATAATATTGTGAGTCAAATGAAATACTTTTAACTATCAATCAATTGTGCAATGTTAGATGATTTTTAAATCACAGTACTTTTACAAGTACATTAAAGAGCTCATCACTGCTCCATAAGCACACTGAATTAATTCTCACTAAAGACATCCACAGAGTACTTCTAAAAGTACCAAAAGAGCACCTAGCTCTCTAATCATCAAAACAGTCAATCACTGCATCAAGTGAAAATTGTCTTAGGCCCTACTAAGACATTTACAAGATTAATAATACAATAAAGGAATTAAAATTTCCAATAACTCCTTATTGAGCACCAAACTCATTTCCTGTTAAATGTGCATAACATATTTTACACAACTATATGTAAAATTCATTTTTAACATAACATATAGCTGATTAGTTAATTTCTTTAGCTATGAGAACCACAATAGGCTAAAGAATTCCCAACCCATGGGAACTGGTTTCCACAACCAGATCGAGTCATTTTCACATCCAGATAGTTTCTTTGATAGAGACCTTACCAGGTCTATCATGGAATTCCACTGGCCAACTAGCTCAAGAATCCCAATGACCACATAGGGTCCAATATAGGATTCCTCTTGGCAGCGTCCTGCCTATTCCTCTGACAACGTCCCGTCTATGAGGAATTTTGGGCCTCCTCCAACAGGCTCCAAATCAACAGAGTTGCCTCAGGCTTTTTACCCTCTTCACCATCTTGGCAAACTCTTTTCCCTTATTGAGATAATTGATCTCTAGGGAGAGGAAATCCGGGCAGACAAGTACCATCAACCCCTTCGGGCAAGTAACTGCCATCAACCCAAGGCATTAAATCTGGGCAGACAAGTACCATCAACCCCTCCGGGTAGGTAACTGCCATCAACCCAAGGCATTCAATCCGGGCAGACAAGTACCATCAACCCCTCCGGGCAGGTAACTACCATCAACCCAAGGCATTAAATCTGGGCAGACAAGTACCATCAACCCCTCCGGGCAGGTAACTGCCATCAACCCAAGGCATTCTAGCCTTTCCCAACTATTTGCAACTGTCTGGCATGTTAAATTTCTCTTTTATTACTCTTTCCCAAAGTAATTTACATAATGAACCATATGAACATTATCATTAACAAAATAAACATGCATGTACACCATGCATTTACACTTAACCCTCATCATGGGTCCACAACATCTAGATTGATGGGAAACATATCTATCATACATATTGTATGCATTCTGATTTTCCAAATAACATAATCATGCATATCATATAACATTATAATTTCTCATTTATGATTGCAATTCACATTGCAGCAATTTACATGACGAGTTTTCTTGTTGCCATTAAGCTACCACTACTTAATCCCATCAGCAACGTTAGTTATAAATATGCATCAGTTAACAAGTATTCAATTTCCAAAAATTTTCATGCATACAATATTGTCATGTATAAAAGCATATGCAAATATTCATTAATGTATAAATGTCAACAATAGTTGAGTTAACAATCTAAACATTTCCAATTTCCCATAGTCTATTGTCTTAATCCACACCGTCGTTAATGGAGTATTATCTTACGTTTACTATGGCCAACATTGGCCATGCATCATTAATATAATTAAGCATAATCAAGGTGTTCTGACCAACCCTTGGTTCAACATGCATAACTAACTAATTAAACTACCCTTATCGGAAGCAATTCCTCTACTTATGCAATTAGAAGCATGATCCCCTAAGTGTCACACATGCACCAGAGTTACCACTTGATGTTAGATGCAACAACTATCTTAACACTATTATGTGACCATTTTAGAATAATGGCTCCAAGGAGACATTACGAAAATCATTAACATCAACACACTTTAGTTATCATTTTCCAACTCCTTAAGCATGGTCAAAGGAATACTCACATGCACATCAAGCACTATCTGGTCATCACCAGACTTAGCGTCTTCTGCAAGATTCTGGCACTCAAAGCCTATGCTATCTAGTCATCACCAAACTTAGCGTCTTCTGCAAGATTCTGGCACTCAAAGCCTGCGCTATCTGGTCATCACCAGACTTAGCGTCTTCTACAAGATTTTGTCACTCAAAGCTTACGCTATCTGGTCATCCCAGACTCAGCGATTCTTTGCCCTTCTTCGTCTATCCCTACAACACGGTTTTCTTCCTTCCCCTTGCTTCCTTTTCCTTTGGAAGCATCTACAGTTGGGGAAGGTAGTTAGGGTTTACTGGCAACTGCATTAACATAGGTAGTCTATTTATGAATAATTGTCACATGTAATTCTACCATGAATGGGTCCTAGAAATGTTACCCACTAAACATGCTTCTACAATTAACTTCACACTGGAATGCAACATGCATAAGAAATCTATCATTCCCATAGTAGAGATAAATTCAACCATCATTAAATCGAGGCTCAAATGGTTTTTATCTCACAACAAGTAATGATTAACATAAAACACATACCATGCTAGTGAATCTCAAAGAATTAGAGGGAAACATCATTAAATCTATTAAGACATAAGCATATACTATTCATCAAGCATTCTCATGGTGAATAAAATTAAGAACTCTTCTCATAAACAACTGGAACTATAGCACAGAGAGAGTAAGAATCATCATACACACATTCCATGCATGTGACACCAATCAAACCATCACTTGTTTACGAATTGTAATAATCTTAAATCCAATTCAATTAATGCATATAAGTTCTATTGGTTAGTCATACAACACTAACCAATCTCAACTACCAATCATCTTCATGCATCCATGACAAGACTTAATCAAAAATTAGTTATTATAGTCAAGTCTCATTACTCGACTCATTGTTTATTTTCAAGTCTAAAGGGGTTCTTACAATGTCTTTTTAAAACACTATATCATCAAATCCAAGGACATCCCCGTATTTTACATTCATGCATTGACTCATTAAAATTAGTTCATTGTAACTTCAATCATGTTCATTAAATGCATCATTATTATTGTCATATTTGCAAAGCAAGAGTTGGTAGTTGATTGTCACTTTCCTTAATGAGTGTTCAATATTGTTCTTAAGTGTGACACGAGTTTTATTGTCTTTTATCCTCATTAAGAATCCAATGTCATGAACATAGTTATGCAACAAACTTTATTACTTACTACGCAAAGCAGTTATAAACATGAATCACACATATCATGCCGAAAGTAGTGTACTACATAAATCAATATGTGAATGGTTAAACTCATACCTGAGTTAATGCCCACTGGTGGCGTACCTCTATTTCTTTTCCGCTTACCAATTCCCAAAGGCGCTAGTGCTGCAACCTTTAGCTCTGATACCACTTGTAACATACCTCGGTAACCACACATGTAAAAGCAGGGAGTTAGAATTTTTATACAAATTACCACAAGTAATTATCCAATTCACAACTCCACATTCCTTGTTAACCATTAGATATAATGTTCATTAGTACATAAGGTGAATTGCAATAGAGAACAGTAAGTTTCATAACCATTGACAACCACTACTGTAGTGTAATAACATAAACTGTCTCATGAACCTTGCATCCATTTCATGATTTCCTTAACCATATTAATTAATCATTTACATGGACATTATGATTATCACATCAAATAAAGAATCATCATCATCAAGGATTCAACATCATCAAACTAACACAATAAGCAATCACATCATTGAACACGAATATACCCTGGAAACCTTGTAGGGTGAAAACCAGCAAACGTTTAATCTTATTATTAAATGCTCGTGAGGGTTTTCACCCCTCACTCAATGACTAATAAGTGATTTCATCCCTTAACCATTGTTATAAAATGTTACAATGAATTATCATTAAGTTGTCACATAACTAGCTAAAAGCTAATACATTTTCCATGAAACCCTTTACTTACATACCGCCACATGCAACATTCCTTGTGGCATGATTGTTCTAGCAATGTAAGATCCCACAACTCGTACCCATCTGCATGGACCATTAATCCTTTTCTTGCCACAACGTTAAATATAATCTATGCCTTGCACATGTAATCCAAATTTATCTGCCCATGTTATCATTATCAACATTGGCATCAAGATTACATTTATAAATAATCATATTAACTAGCATTTCCCTTCACATAAGCACATATTCTTAGAGGACAAAACACTAAGGCATTCCTTTGAAGGGACTAACTAAAACATCAGTTATAATCTTCTTACATGAAAATTTACATAAACTTTATAAAAAGATCTAATCATTTAGCTATTACTTTTGATGCATGCAAATATAAAAAGCAATCTCACACAACCTATAGTCTTACCCCGCATGCAAATATATATCCTTTCTGATGAAAGCTAACACAAATCTCGTGTGCATACACATCTCATTCAACAAGAAACTAAGATAATAGTTATGTTAGCATAAAAGTAATCACATATCATTTCCTGAAAAAAATGACTCATTAGTTCTTCAATCCATACAAAGAATATATCTCTAAAACACTTTGACTATACTTTGTGCATCCAATAGCTTATCATAATAGCCCCTCTATTCCCTTCTCTGGAATTCTACCATCATTTCATGTAAACAGTTACATACTTCTTCATTAAAGGAGGTCATTATAACCCCATTTCTCTATCTTCCTATTTCTCATGCTTCCCTTTCAAGAAATTATTATAGATACCTATCTTTATGCATAAAAATTTAGGAAACAATAACATGGTTAACTTAGCCTTTTATGCACTAAAATCAAGAAACCGACACAACTCATCCAGCAAGACAATATTTTCAAGAGATTATTATTCCCAAGCAAGTTAACATAATTCGCTTTCTTTACGTACACTGAAAATCATATTTCCAAGGTCACAAAGGCTACCCTTTGTATATGCAACATGTGTTTTTCCTAACACAATTATTTTTACTTCATTGCACATACTCTTTTCAGGAAACAAGTGTGGATTCTGGTTCTTGTATGAACACTATTCATATGTGTCTTTTTAAGGAAAGAATCTTTATTTTTGGTTTTCAAGAGAGCTCTCAAAAAAGTCATCATTTTCATACATGAAGTATGCATACTTTTCCTAAAAAGAACCCTAATGCGGTTATTGAAGGACTTTGTATCGAGCATTCAAGCTATAAATAACGAATAGAGTTCGGTGCTGGCTGAGACCACATTTCAAACTTAAAATTCATAACCATTTTCAACGCAAATATTCCTTTAAATTCTGAACAGTTCCAACATATTGTTCATACAAGATTAAATGAAGAACCAAGCATTTACATCACATGTTTATTTCCAGGAAGACTAACGAATGACCCAAACCTAGATCTGTAAATACTTATAACAAAAATCAAGTCAATTTAAATAGATAATGTTTTCTACTGCGTTCCAGGATATCCATATCAAATAGCAGAGCAATAGACAGTTACAAATCTGGAAACCCTCAATTGTCACAAAAAATAACAGCAAGAGAACTACTTCGTTCAGAGAAGAAGTAAGCTCTGGAGTATTAACGGAGTTGAAGCCACATCGTGCTTATATATATACAATTTGGGAATAAAACTTACGAGAATTATCTTCTCAGAATGCAATACTGTAAATATAGTAACATGCACATATTTTAATTCAAGAAAACGAGCAAGTTACTTATCTTTTCAATTTCAAGAAGCCAATCGGCTTTGCCTGAGTCGAAGAAGGGGACGCATTGTCCTGCGAATCATGACGTTTTAATTCAAACATGCGACTGTCATGCGTAGATTCAAACCCCTTGTCAACTTTCCCAATTCAATTCCCTCGATTCCCTCTGCGTCTTCTCTATCTCGTCACCAGATTCAGCACGCAATCTCAGACAAAGTCCCTTCCATTTCTCACTCTGAGCACCATAACATTGAGAATGTGAATGGTAATAATAATGAGGCCGAGGAGGACTCGGCATCGCCATCACTATCAGCCATAGTTCAAGAAACAGTTTCATGGACCAACGGTCATCATCAGCAAGAACATGAGTTGGCGTTGTGGGAGAGTGTGTTTGCAGCATCAAATGATTGCCTCCTCACCCAGAATTTGGAGAGAATGGGGTGAATTGACGACAAGGCATGGGCCTTAAACCTCATTCACTTTGTGAGTCCTAGTTGGGAGGACCAGCACCATCAACAGGACGAGAAGGAGAAGAACCACTTCCTCCACTTCACCCCCCCGGAACTTCGGAAACACTTGAATTAATCCCCTCATTCAGTTTCACGAGAATCAAGAATACTTTTGATTTTACATTTGGTTATTTGGTTATTTACGAGAGGAATATTATATATATATATATATAAAATAAATTTTAAATGTTTTTTTAAATGGAAAAAATACATGTTCTGTTTTTTTAAATGTTTTTTATTTATTAAAAATGTACGTTTTAAATTTTTAATTATTATTATTATTATAAATTGATAATACATATATATATTTTAAAATTTTAAAATTGTTTTTTTAAATCATATATATGTTTTGTTTTTTTTTTTTGTATAATGTTTTTTAATTTTTAAAAATCGAAAATATATGTTTTTTTTTTTAAATGGTTTTAAAAAAATCATATATATATATATATATATATATATATAATGTTTTTCATTTTTTTTAATATATATATATATATATATATATATATATATATATATATTAATTTTAATTGTTTTTTGGTTTTTATTTTTATTTTTATATTTTTAATTTGAGTATATTTGGTTTTTTTTTTTTTTTTTTTTTAATCTTAATTTGAATAGCTTTTAAAACTTTTTAGGTTTTTTATTTAATCTATTTTTTTTATTTTTTCTTTCTAGTTACTTAATTTTATAGTTTTTCTTTTTTTCTTTTTTTTACATTTTTTATGTTTTTTTTTGTCTTTTATATATATATTTTTATTTTTATTTTTTTAAGTAATGAACATTTTAAAAAAGAAAAATAACTTTTTATTTTTATTTTTTTAAGTAATGAACATTTTAAAAAAGAAAAATAACTTCTTCTTCTTCTTCTTCTTCTTCTTCTTTTAATGTTTTTTTGCGTTTTATGTATAATAATTTTAAATAGTCCATGAGGGTTATAATTTAATTAATTTGTATGATTTTTTAAATTTAGCAAGTGTTTTGATGCATTTTATGGATTCATTTCTGTCTGCATTTACCAATAATTTAATTTATATGGTTGCACTAGTATTAGTGGAAATTAAGCAGGGAAGATAATAATATTTCCTCCCAATAAATTCAAATAAATCCAATCGACTAATTAGGGGTCTCTATTTTGGAATAGAACTTCCAAAATTTTAATCTAATTATCAATAAATATTATGTAAATGGTAAGGATTTAACCTCTATGGGATATTCTAGAAAATTCGTAGTAGTCTATAGAAATCAATGCATAAGACTTATCTCCAAAGTAATTATGTTATTTTCACCATTTTAATTAAATTGATTAATTAAAAAAAGTGTCTTATGAACATGTGTCATATGGAGTGAGTGTATTTGGCCATATATTATTGATAAGTAATGGTATCAGCCCATAGTATTATAACAATGCATATTTACATATTAATAATCTCCATGATAAAGTGGAGATAAATCTTCATGATCAAAATCTTATCAACATTTTTTTAAATGTATATTAATAATTTTTATAATTAATAATAATAATAATTTAAAATAGAGAAATAAAGCTTCTATCATTTTAATTTAATTATCAATAAATATTAAGTAGATGGTAGGATTTAACTTCCATAGAATATTCATATAGTATACACAAATCAATGGTTAATATTTATCTCCAAATTAGTTATGCCCTTTTTACCCTTTTAATTAAATTGATTAATTAAAAAAAAAAATCATATGGAGTAAGTCATGGTTTTTCTTTGGCATATGGTATTGACCCATGATATTGTAACAAAGCCTATTTACATATTAAGAATCCTCCATTGTAAAGTGGAGATAAATCTCCATGATTAAGAATCTTAATCCTCGTTTTTTTTTTTTTTTTTTTTTACATTGATTATTTTAATAAATATGGAAGCCTCTAATTCCTTATGTAATTAATATCTACCCCTGTGCTAGGGGTTTTTTTATAGTAGATTTTGAAAACCCTGAAAGCAGAAAATGTATTCTAAATTCCGACCCTTGATTTTGGGAAAAATCAGGCTTATTCATGAGGCCATGGAACCCATCATTCGATCCCTCAACAACAGTCATAACTTCAGCACCAGTTTGGGTGAGATTGCCAAACCTACCCTTGCATCTCTGGAATTTCTCTTCACTAAAAGCCATTGGAAATGCAATTGGGAAATTTTACTGCAGGTGCCCAGAAACAGAGGAATATGCCAGAACCACCTATGCATGCATCTGTGTGGAAATAGACTTCAGCGCCGGATTCCCAGCTAAAATACAGCTAACAAGTAAATAATATGTGTGGAACCAAAAGCTTGATTATGAAAGTGTCATCTTCAGATGTCGATCCTGCTTTGAGACAAGCCATCTAGCCAAAAATTGCCCAAAAGCATCCCAGAAAAATTCTACTAGAAAAAATCACCACAGATCTACATGGTGGGAAGGAGCACAAAAATAACACTATACTGTCATCAAAGAAGAATACTCTCGAGAAAACTCTGAATCACAAGAAATCATGTAAGAAAGAAACAACTCTCAAGACAAGCAGGGGGAAAGCCCCACCCAACAACAAAAGAGTGAACTCGACAATCCCTCAAGCATCAACAGTTATGAGGATTCGAATACCGCACAAAATAAATCTTCATTTAACAGCAAAGCAGATCTCCTAGACCAAACTTCTTCTTCGACTATCTTCATAACGACGAACACAATAGATCACGAAGCTAAGACACCAATGTCCCAAGAACTAGAAGAGATGAAGGAGATGCAAGATAAAAAAGATTGGAAGACCGTAGAGAAAAAAAGAAAGCTACAGCACCAATCTCGCCAAGAAAGATGAGGAGCCAGACAATTAGAAACTAAGAAAATTATAGGTCCGATAAACCAATTTGGTCTCAGTGGACGTTAACCACCACCATCATCATCATCATAATAATAATAATTTTAAATAAAGTTAAAATTTAGTTTTTTCTTTTTCAACTAGGATTTATCATGAAGTGTTTCGGTGCTTATTATGGATTGATGTTTGGTGGCCATTTAATTTAAATAGTTGCACTAGATATAAGTCAATGGAGAATTTATGGAGAATCACTATATACAACCATTTCATAAATGCAATGGGTCAGATAAAATATGTCAAATCACTTTTAGAGTGAAAAGAGTTTTGATCCATCTCAATGTTTGGTAAATTTGGAGTTAAAATGGATATAAAAGTATATAAAAGTATTCTCATTTTTAATTTTGTTAAATTATTGATTTAATCTCTACCAAATATTCACAAAATAAAGCAGTAGTGAGGGTAGAGGGTTTAGATATATCTCAAAAATATAACCTTTTTTTTTTCTTTTAGATTTAATTATAAAATTGTTATAAAATTAAGTTAAAAGACAATATTTTGATTGTGAAATGAGTTATGGTTTTTGGGCAAGTGGTATTGATAAGTCATGATATGGTAACAAAGCCTATTTACAGGATAATAATGTCCATGGTAAAGTGGTGGTATTGATAAGTCATGATATGGTAACAAAGCCTATTTACAAGTTAATAATGTCCTTGGTAAAGTGGAGGTGAATATCAATCTTGTGATATTGTAAATGTCCTTGGTAAAGTGGAGGTGAATATCAATCTTGTGGAGGTGAATATCAATCTTGTGATATTGTAAGTATTAAGTTTTTATGCGCTTATTAATTAAATTTAAATATGGTTACAAAATTATTATTAGTCCCTACCAAGATTTCTTAGTCTCTAGCACATCAATTTTCTCATTGAAAATAGCTCATACTGTAAATAACATATTTATCATAAGTTACATCCCTCCATAATTTAAACAAGTCCTTGCATAAAAAATGGATAGAAATAAGATGTAAATATATATACTTATCAAGAATCACTTCCCACCAAAATTTACCCAACTCCCGGTACATTAGCAATCATTTAATTTATTAACTTCACATCTCCTTCTAAAGCACGGCTATAAAATTGCAAATTTATATGGTAAAATGGATCTTAATTTATAACTACTATCGATATGATATATATTTTAATGTGATATGCATATTATGATTTTATTTTATTTAAAATATTGTTCATAATTATATTAATAAAAATAAAATTACAATATGAAAAATCAAATTTTATTATTTTGATTACTTTATACTTTTTATTAGTAATTGACCCAACATTGAAATGTATACACTCATTTACTAACACTACAACATCTCTGCCATACTAGGTCCATATTACTTTTAACCTTTTATTTTTTATTTATTTTTATTGTGTTGACATGTAAATGTTAAATGTTTCATTTATTTATTAGTCCTTCCAAGACAGATCTCTAGCAATCAATTTGCTTTTGACTACTCATTAGTTGAATTTTGAAAAATATATTCTCTAATATTTAACTTTATAAAATATATATTTATTATCCAACATTATTAAAAAAAAACAAATTATAATATTCACATTTTAAAGATCTTATTTCCATCTTCATAGCACGTGCAATGCACCACAATAAAATAATAATTATTTTATTTTAGCCGAATTCTTTGCCACAACCCAGATTTATGAAATTGTATTTTTTCATACACGAGCTCAATTGTATTTTTCCCATGATCCACGACCTTCGTTAATTTAATGGCTCATTCACTTTCAAAAGAGTTTATAAATGATTTTATGGTTCAAGTAATTAATAAATTTATTCATTTATTATTAATGTTTAGTCATAGGTGTATAGATTTGTCTAGTTGTGTTTATAAGTTTTGGCTTATTCACTTTCAAAAGAGTTTATAAATGATTTTATTATTTAAGTAATTAATAAATTTATTTATTTATTATTAATTTTTAGTCATAGATGTATGGATTTGTTGAATTGTGTTTTATAAGTTTTGTAATTGTTAATATAAATTTTATTATTACGATTTATTTAAGAAGAAATTGATTTTTCAATGAAATAATAGTCTTTACCAGATCACCATTTATCCAAGCCCATGTATAGTGTCAAAACAAGCCTTTGTGATCGTATTAATTTCATTTTTATTTTTTTTCGAATTGACTAACAAATTTTACCTTTCCATTTTGCAAGCATTGTTGTAGTTCACTTATGCAAATAACTAAAACAATAGAAAATATATTAAATTACTGGAATGATTTTATAAAGAAAAAGATCTTAGTTCTTATTTTTTCACTTAAGATCAATTTAAATGTCCATTAGATATTCAAAAGATTTCAGAAATATAAAATCAAACAATATAAAGAACTTTTTCAGAAATCTAATATCAATCAATATGATGATAAACTTATTACGAGCAAAACCCAATATGAATTTGCATTCTTGACATACATTATGCACAAGATGCTTAAAATGCTTCTGGTATTATATATTTCATTGATAATTTGTTTGAAAGTCGATGTTATAAGCATGGCTCTAACTACTAGCAATTTGCATAGTATTAACAATTTTTTAACGGGAATAAACTAGAACTGTTACATTCCCTTGAGCTTTCCATGGCCATCATGACTGTAAGGTATGCTTAGGGTAATGGATTTGGAAAGTTCCTTATGCTGGTCTTGGCCATCCTGACTGTCCCACGGTCACCACCACGGTAGCGAGACCACGATAAAATTTATTGTGTGTTATTTACTAATGGAAGTTATAATGTGTAATTTTGAAAAAACAAATATTTTGAAAATAGCTCATACTCACATAAATAACATATTTACTATCAATTATTGACCAATTGAGCTGACCCCTGGGGCTAAATACATACCACGATAAGAAAAATAAAAATAATTAATAATTCATCTCCTTGATATTTATGTTATAATTTTGTTGTTTGATTTTTAATTCTTCATGTGAGTCATATTTGAGTCTTGAAACCATCCCATACGATCAACACATGCATCTTCTGTAACCATGTCAAATTTCACGCATACAAGCACAAATTGAGAAAATTTTAACATTGGCCCATTCACAACCCCCTTTGTGCGAGGTCAATAAATGAAAGCATAATTTCCACTGGTTGGTAAATGTTATGCGAATTGAACATTTACCTAAACCCGAAAATGTGGAGAGAATTGAACTCATGACCTCTCAATAGAAAATTAAGGTGCTTTAACAATGGGTACTCGACCAATTAAGCTAATAACCTTCGAGGCTAAATACATACCATGATAAGGAAACTAAAAAATAATAAATAATTTCATCTCCTTGACATTTATGGTACAATTTTATTGTTTGATTGTCAAATTATTCATGTGCGTTGTATTTGAGTCTCAAAACCCTCCCATACAGTTAATGAATAAATCTGTTATGACCATGTCAAATTCCAATGCATACAAGCACAAAATGAAAAAAGTCAACCCTCCCATACAGTTAATGAATAAATCTGTTATGACCATGTCAAATTCCAATGCATACAAGCACAAAATGAAAAAAGTCAACGTTGGCCCCATTTGCAACCCCCTCTATGCGAGGTCAATTAATGAAAGTATAATTTCCACTTATTGGTAAATGTTAAGTGAATTGAACATTTACCTAACCCTGAGAGAGTGGAGAGAATTGAACCCGTGACCTTTCAATATAAAATTAAGGTGCTTTAACGATGGATACTTGACCAATTGAGCTAACCCTCAGGGCTAAATACATACCATGATAAGGACACTAAAATATATAAAGTAATTTCATCTCCTTGACATTTATGATATAATTTGGTTGTTTGATTATCAAATTCTTTGTGTGAGTTGTATTTGAGTCTCAAGAAATCCCATATAGTCAACGTGTGAATCTACTATAACCATGTCAAATTTCAATGCATACAAGCACAAATTGAAAAATTTTCAACGTTGGCCCCATTCACAACCCCCTCTATGCAGGGTTAAATAATGAAAGCATAATTCCCACAGATTGGTAAATTTTAAGTGAATTGAACATTTACTAACCATGATAGATTGGATATAATTCAACTTATGACCTCTCAATAGAAAATTAAGGTGTTTTAACAACATGTACTCGACCAATTGAGCTAACCCTCAGGGCTAAATACATACCATGATATGGACAATAAAAAATATAAAATAATTTCATCTCCTTGACATTTATGTTATAATTTTTGTTTTATTGTCGAATTCTCCATGTGAGTCATATATGAGTCTCTAAAACCTCCCATAGTGTCAATGCATGCATCTACTATAGCCATGTCAAATTTCAATGCATACAAGCACAAACTGAAAAAATTTCAACGTTGGCCCCATTCACAACCCCTTTAGTTTAGGGTCAATTAATGAAATCATAATTTCCATTGATTGGTAAATGTTAACTGAATTTAAAATTTACTTAACCCCAAGAGAATGGAGAGAATTCAACCGATGACCTCTCAGTAGAAAATCAAGGTTATTTAATGATGGGTACTTGACCAATTAAGCTAACCCTTGAGTCTAAATACGTACCATGATATGGACACTAAAAAATAATAAATAATTTCATGACATTGACATTTATGTTATAATTTTATCATTTGATTGTCAAATTCTTTTTGTGGGTCGTATTTGAGTCTTAAACCCCCCCATGTTGTCAATGCATGCATTTACTATAACCATGTCAAATTTCAATGCATACAAGCACAAAATGAAAAAAATTCAACATTGGCCCCATTCACAATCCGCTCTATGCGGGGTTAATTAATGAAATGATAACTTCCACTGACTGGTAAATGTTAACTGAATTGAACATTTACCTAACCCTGAGAGTGTGGAGAGAATTCAACCCGTGATCTCTCAATATAAAATTAAGGTACTTTAATGATGGGTAATTAACCAAATGGAGTTGATGGTATAAACTTGAATAAGCTTCTCTTGGTTTCAAGAATAATATATTATCTAATAAATAAGGCCAACCATGTGAAGGTGGAAGCTCATATGGCCCCACCCTCCTACCCCTTCACATCATTGTCAATTCCCCAATACCCAATTTATATACTATAAAATAATTGAAAGCAACATAGTAAGAATAAAACATAGCTAAAAATCTAAGAAAACAAAAATTTAAGGAAAATGAAAGAGGAAAAATCAATTGTAAACATATACACACATACCTCGTACATTTTAACACTTTGATATCATTAATATTTTTCTTCATCCAAGTCAAAATATGTATCATCTAGTTCAAAATTGATGTTGAAAGGATTGGCCATATAAGCATCATCATCAAGATTGTCATTTTCAATCATATCATCATCTATATCATCATGAGGAACATCATCTCCTACGTTTGGGTCAACTTCTTCAAGTTCTTCATCTGACAATACATCATCGATATCATATTCATCTGTAACATTGTCTTGATTAACATCTTCTTGGAATTCTTTAACATCTTCGTCTGACACATGAACTAATTGCCCTCTACATCAACTTCTTCTTCAATATCATCTTCTTCCACTTAATTATACTTTATTGACCTTCCTCTTGGATCATATCTAACAACATATGGCCAACCCCCTCTACCTAGAACCTCTAAGTAAAATACTTGTTCACTTTTGCTTAGAATAACATATGGCTCTAATCCTGGCTCAATATTCCTTGTATTAACCATGGTAAATCCATTGTCATACTCAATAACAATTATATGAGGATCAGGTTCATTCATTCGTAGCTTGTACCATTTCACGTCCAACAAAACTATTTTAAAGAATTTAAAATCACACTCAAGTTTATCTACCAAATACCCATAGTATATATTTAAAGACTTTTGGATGTTTGTCACGTCTAGAGGATCAAAAGTTTTCATCTTTGCATCTAGCTTTTTGATGCGAATTTTGCGCCCATTTCACCATGTAGGCTTGTAGTGTTTCAACTGTAATATGTCAGGCATGTAAAAAATGCTTTGTCAATTGATAAACATATTTGTACCTGGAAATTATGAAAATCAAGAAAAAAAAGACACCATATAAATGAATATAATTTTTTTAGTATGGGTAGATATGCTTGCTTATTTATCTTTTAAACCATTTGATAAATCAATTTCCTTCTAACAATGTAAACTTTGAAACGGGAACTATAAACTCAAAACGGGAACTCTAACCAAAAAACCCCCAAAAAAACATGAAAAATAGTGCTAAAAACGAAAAGTATTGATGTTGGAGTAACACCTTTTTTTCTAGGGTAAATTTTCAACATGTTTTAAAAATGGCAGTGAAAACCAATTTTTTGTGCAAAAATTGTGCAAAAAACACCCTCAAAGCGAAAAGTTTTGATGCTGGAATAACACTTTTTTTTCTAGGATAAATTTTCCACATGTTTTAAAAATGGCAGTGAAAACCAATTTTTTTGTGCAAAAAACACCCTCAAAACAAAAAGTGTTGATACTGGAATAACACATTTCTTTTTTCCTAGGGTAAATTTTCAACATGTTTTAAAAATGGCAATGAAAACCAATTTTTTGTGTAAAAATTGTGCAAAAAAACCCTCAAAACGAAAAGTGTTGATGCTGGAATAACATTTATTTATTTATGTTTTCCAAGGTAAATTTTCAACATTTTGAAATAATGGTGTAAAAGATTTTATCATGACTTTGAAAAACATTAAAATTTCAAAAGAATAAAAATGAAAAAAAATAAAATAAAAAAATTAATCATAAAAATATTAAAAAAAAAAAATTAACCTATAAAAGATGAGAATTAAAAAACTAAAAAAAATATAAAGAAATAGATAATAAGATAAACATTTTAAAAAAAAAAAAAAGAGTATTTTTTGGTAAACCATAAAAAATTTGGAAAAAATAAAATTAAATTAAAAACTATAAAATTAAGTAAGTGAAAAAAAAAAAAAAAAAACTTAAGATTAAAAACATTTAAAAAAAACCTAAAACTAATATATTGAAAAAACAAAAAAACAATTAAAATTTTTAAAAATATACATATTTTCAAATTAAAAATAAAAATAAAAAAAACATTTAAAATTTTATATAATTATATGTTTCAATTAAAAAAACAACAACAACAACGGAACATATATTTTTGATTAAGAAAAAACATTTAATATATATGATGATGATGAAGATGATGGTTAACGTCCACTGACTTCTAATGTGGTTGTACGTGAGGCACTCTAAGAGGAAATGATTTTCATTCTCCATGTTTGTATTTTCACAGAGATGGCATAACCTTTCCATCCATGTTTGTATTCTCACAGAGATGGCAGAGCTTTTCCATCCATGTTCGTATTCTCACAGAGATGGCAGAATGTAACATCCCTAAATAAGTCGGTGTAAAACTATACAGTTGAGTAAGTAGTAATTCTTTTAAAAGATTACGAATTAGTTTAAAAACTAATTCTTGTTATTCATAAAACTAATTGAGGAGAATATTTTGGCTAATTGTGCGTGGAGCCCATTGGTCCTCTATACCGGTAATAACTGATTCTTGATATTGGAAATGGGATGAGATCGAATATTGTGAAGTGGGGGCAGTTATTGATTTTCCGTCCCCCGTGCACCTTCTCCAACGAAACTCGACCCGATGAATCGAACTATGGAATCTGGTCCACTACTTATTCTCCTCGCTTTGCTAGGTGCCCTCGTCGTTGGGGAATCGGACTCAACTCGTTTCTCAGATGGCTTCCATGCTTCAGGGGCCGGGCCGATGTAGACTTATCCGATGATTTCTCTCTCCGGATGGCGAAGAGCGATTTGAAAGCACTGTCGTTATCGTTTACAGCACTGCATCAAAGCCAACGGCCGTGCCAACGGATTGTCCGATCTGCCTGGCCGAATTTGCGGAAGGAGAAAAGGTGAGAGTGCTGCCGAATTGTAATCATCGTTTCCATTTGGAATGCATCGATGCATGGCTTGTCTCGCATTCTTCCTGCCCTTTGTGCAGACATTCCCTAAATCTCCACAAAGAAAGGCGTGGAACCGCTGGAATTGTTCAAGAGACAGAGCCAAACAACAGCATGGAAATAGTCATAGAGGCCAGGGATTCAACTCAAGCAGTCGGACTGGTTTCTTCACACACTGAAACGTTCCAAGGAAGTCCGCAGGCCGCAGTTAGGAATCTGTCAATGTTGCCTAGTCCAGCTTAGTTTTCCGAATGGCTTCCTTGAAATAGGCAAGAGCGTGCAACAGCAATCTGGTGGCTCATCCTTTGGTTTTCAAGGTGGATCTGAAGGCGAATATGAAGAGATCAACAGTTCTTAATACTCACGCCCAGATCTGAAGATAAGTAACTGCACTCTTTATAGAGAGAACTTTAGTGTATCTTCAGTAACTGCATTCTTATAGAGAGAATTTTAGTGCATGCATTAGAAGAATGATTAATTTTATATGTTCTCTTTGTAAAGAGAATAGGTTAATGCATGTGGTAATGTATATGGTAAAAGATTGAATAATTTATCTGTTTTCTTGGTTAAGGAAGTACTTAATGAGTCCATACTTGTATCATTAAAAGATTATGTGCACTGCATATACTAAAGAAGGGATATTAGGATAAGCTAATGGCTCAAAGAACAGTCATCGTGTTATGGAGATGTGTTCTTTGTATGTTAGCAAAACTATGTTAATTTCTTGAAATAACTATGTGAAAGGAACGCATGTGCAAGGGCACAGAACAATAGTTATTACCTGGTATGTAAACATAAGCAATGTGTTATATGTTTTAAAAAGGAAATATGGACTTGCAAAACTAATGGTTAGATCTCTTAGAGAAAGATATGTACCAGTGTGAATAAGCATTGTGAAAAGTAGAACAAGAATTTACTTGAATAGATGTACTGGTTAGCTAGTATGTTATGCTTGCTCATGCAGATGAGTAGATGTTAAAAGATCACTTTTAGAGATTGTTTGATGAATTATTATTAATGTATCTAATATTGTTGCCAAAGCTTGTTGACAACTACATTGACAGGAAAACGATGGCGGTTGGTGCCAAGGGGGAGTGATGTTTAACATTATGGCAGGAAAAGGATTATTGGTCCTTGCAGATGGGTTCAAGTTGCAGGATTGTCCATTACTAGAACAATCATGCCACAAGGAATGTTGCATGTGGCGGTATGTAAGTGAAAGATTACATGGAAATTGTATTAGCTTTAGCTAGTTATGTGATAACATAATGATAACTTATTGTAATGATTTTATAACAATGGTTAAGGGATGGAATCCCTTATAAGCCATTGAGTGAGGGGTGAAATCCCTCACGAGCGTTTAATAATAAGATTAAACGTTTGTTGGTTTTCACCCTACGGGGTTTCCAGGGTAAATTGGTGTTCAAATGGTGTGATTGCCTTTTGTGTCCGTTCGATGATGATGAGTCCTTGATGTTGATGGTTATTTATTTGATGTGACAACCATAATGTCCTATTACATGATTATTTAATATGGTTAAGGATATCAAGAAATGGATGCAGGGATTCATGAGACAGTTTATGTCATTACACCACCACAGTGGGGTTAAAGGTTATGCAATGGTTATGCAACTTACTGTCTTGATGGCAATTTACTTGATGTACTAATGAATATTATATCTAATGGTAATGATGATTTGTGGAGTTGTGAATTGGTTATTTACTTGTGGTAATTTGTAAAAAAAAATTCTAACTCCCTACTTTTACATGCGAGGTTACCGGGGTATATGACACAGAACCTTTCCATCCATGGTGTTTTAAGAACTGCCCAACGACCTGTTTCACTATGGAGCTCATGAGAGTTTGTTCTAATCTTGGCTATATTAATTTTCTTCTTTGAACTAGTTAAAACAGAGAGATACTTTTGATCTTCTAGGTGGGGTTGACCTCCTTATAATATCTTAATTTTCTTTTAGCTGCTAAATCTTTCTCACACCACATTTTTTCTTTGAAATTAGAAGTAACAATATTTCTAATGTTATTAATGTTTTGCAATGTTATTAAATGTTAATGTTATTAACATTTAAAATAAAATTAAAAAAAAAAAAAAAACATTTAATTTTTTTTTTGCAAAAATACATTTAAAATATTAAAAAGAAATATTTTAAAAAATCACAAAAATGTAGTCACCCGGCGTGGCCTTGGACAATATTCGCTAATTTTTTTGTTTTTTGTTTTTAAAATAAAAAATATTTTAAATGTATTTAAAAAAATTAAAGTTTAAATTGTTTTTTAGAAATATATATATTTTAAAAATATATTTTTTTTAAATATTTTAACTGTATTTTTCATTTTAATCTTTTAAATTTTAAATATTATATATATATATATATATATATATATATATATATATTATTTTTTTTAAATCAAAAGTAAGTATATATATATTAAATTTTAAATGTTTTTTTAAATGGAAAAAATACATGTTTTTTTAAATGTTTTTTATTTATTAAAAATGTACGTTTTAAATTTTTAAATGTTTTTTTTTAAATATATATATATTTTTTTATTTTTTAAAAATCGAAAATATATATATATATATATATATTTAATTTTTAAATTGTCTTTTAAAAAAAATCATATATATATATATATATATATGTTTGTTTGTTTTTTTGTTTTTTTAATTGTTTTTTGGTTTTTATTTTATTTTATTTTTAATTTGAGTATATTTGGTTTTTTTTTTTTTTTTGAATCTTAATTTGAATAGTTTTTAAAACTTTGTTGTGTTTTTTTATTTTTTCTATATTTTTTTATTTTATTTTTTTTAATAATATGGTTTACCAGATTTTTTTTTTTTAATATATATTTTTATATTTGCTCTTTTTTAAGTAATGAACATTTAAAAAAAAGAAAAATAACTTCTTCTTCTTGTTTTGGTAATAATTTTAAATAGTCCATGAGGGTTATAATTTAATTAATTTGTATGATTTTTTAAATTTAGCAAGTGTTTTGATGCATTTTATGGATTCATGTCTGTCTGCATTTACCAATAATTTAATTTATATGGTTGCACTAGTATTAGTGGAAATTAAACCTAAGCAGGGAAGATAATAATATTTCCTCCCAATAAACTCAAATAAATCTGATCGACTAATTAGGGGTCTCTATTTTGGAATATAACTTCCAAAATTTTAATCTAATTATCAATAAATATTATGTAAATGGTAGGGATTTAACCTCTATGGGATATTCTAGAAAATTCAATAAAGTGGAGATAAATCTTCATGATCAAAAATCTTGATCAGCATTTTTTTTAAATGTATATTAATTATTTTGATAATTAATAATAATAATAATAATTTAAAATAGAGAAATAAAGCTTCTATAATTTTAATTTAATTATCCATAAATATTAAGTAGATGGTAGGATTTAACTTCCATAAAATATTCTAGAATATTCATATAGTATACACAAATCAATGGTTAATATTTATCTCCAAAGTAGTTATGCTCTTTTTACCCTTTTAATTAAATTGATTAATTAAAAAAAATTGTCATATGGAGTAAGTCATGGTTTTTTTTTGGCATGTGGTATTGACCCATGATATTGTAACAAAGCCTATTTACATATTAAGAATCTCCATTGTAAAATGGAGATAAATCTCCATGATTAAGAATCTTAATTGTCCTTCTTCTTTTTTAATTTATATATATTTAAATTATACATTGATTATTTTAATAATATATGGAAGCCTCTAATTCCTGATGCAATTAATATCTACCCCTGTGTTAGGGGTTTCTTTATAGTAGATTTTGAAAACCCTGAAAGCAGACAATTTATTCTAGATTCCGACCCTTGGTTTTGGGAAAAATCAGGCCTATTCATGAGGCCATGGAACCCATTATTCGATCCCTCAACCATAGTCATAACCTCAACACCAATTTGGGTGAGATTACCAAACCTACCCTTGCATCTCTGGAATTTCTCTTCGCTAAAAGCCATTGGAAATGCAATTGGAAAATTTTATTTCAGGTGCCCAGAAAGAGAGGAATATGCCAGAACCACCTATGCATGCATCTGTGTGGAAATGGACTTCAGCGCCAGATTCCCAGCTGAATACACCTAACAAGTAAAGACTATGTGTGGAACCATAAACTCGATTATGAAAGTGTCCTCTTCAGATGTCGATCCTGCTTTGAGACAGGCCACCTAGCCAAAAATTGCCCAAAAGCCTCCCAAAAAAATTCTGCTAGAAAAAATCACCACAGATCTACATGGTGGGAAGGAGCACAAAAATAACACTACACTGTCATCAAAGAAGAATACTCTCGAGAAAACTCTGAATCACAAGAAATCGGGTAAGAAAGAAACAACTCTCAAGACAAGCAGGGGGAAAGCCCCACCCAACAACAAAAGAGTGAACTCGACAATCCCTCAAGCATCAACAGTTATGAGGATTCGAATACCGCACAAAATAAATCTTCATTTAACAGCAAAGAAAATCTCCTAGACCAAACTTCTTCTCCAACTATCTTCATAAGGACGAACACAATAGATAGCGAAGCTAAGACACCAATGTCCCAAGAACCAGAAGAGATGAAGGAGATGCAAGATAAAGAAAGTTGGAAGACCATAGAGAAAAAAAGAAAGCTATAGCACCAATCTCGCCAAGAAAGACGAGGAGCCAGACAATTAGAAACTAAGAAAATTATAGGTCCGATAGACCAATTTGGTCTCAACTGACATTAACCACCACCACCATCATCATAATAATAATAATTTTAAATAAAGTTAGAATTTAGTTTTTTTTTTTTTTTTTTTTCAACTAGGATTTATCATGAATTGTTTCGATGTTTATTATGGATTGATGTTTGGCGGCTTTTTAATTTACATAGTTGCACTAGATATAAGTCAACGGAGAATTTATGGAGAATCACTATATACAACCATTTCATAAATGCAATGGGTCAGATAAAATGTGTCAAACCACTTTTAGAGTGAAAAGAGTTTTGATCCATCTCAATGTTTGGTAGATTCGGAGTTAAGATGGATATAAAAGTATTCTCATTTTTAATTTTGTTAAATTATTGATTTAATCTCTACCAAATATTCACAAAATACATTTAGCAGTAGTGAGGATAGAGGGTTTAGATATATCTCAAAAATATAACTTTTTTTCTTTTAGATTTAATTATAAAATTGTTATAAAATTAAGTTAAAATACAATATTTTGATTGTGAAATGAGTTATGGTTTTTGTGCAAGTGGTATTGATAAGTCATGATATGGTAACAAAGCCTATTTACAAGTTAATAATGTCCATGGTAAAGCGGTGGTATTGATAAGTCATGATATGGTAACAAAGCCTATTTACAGGTTAACAATGTCCTTGGTAAAGTGGAGGTGAATATCAATCTTGTGATATTGTAAGTATTAAGTTTTTATGCGCTTATTAATTAAATTTAAATATGGTTACAAAATTATTATTAGTCCCTACCAAGGTTTCTTAGTCTCTAGCAAATCAATTTTCTCATTGAAAATAGCTCATATTGTAAATAACATATTTATCATAAGTTACATCTCTCCATAATTTAAACAAGACCTTTCATAAAAAATGGATAGAAATAAGATGTAAATAGATATACTTATCAAGAATCACTTCCCACCAAAATTTACCCAACTCCTTGTACATTAGCAATCATTTAATTTATTAACTTCACATCTCCTTCCAAAGCACGTCTATAAAATTGCAAATTTATATGGTAAAATGGATCTTAATTTATAACTACTCTCGATATAATATATATTTTAAAGTGATATGCATATTATGATTTTATTTTATCTAAAATATTGTTCGTAATTATATTAATAAAAATAAAATTACAATATGAAAAATCAAATTTTATTATTTTGATTACTTTATACTTTTTATTAGTAATTGACCCAACATTGAAATGTATACACTCATTTACTAACACTACAACATCTCTTCCATACTGGGTCCATATTACTTTTAACCTTTTATTTTTTATTTATTTTTATTGTGTTGACATGTAAATGTTAAATGTTTCATTTATTTATTAGTCCCTCCAAGGCAGATCTATAGCAATCAATTTGCTTTTGACTACTAATTAGCTGAGTTTTGAAAAATATATTCTCTAATGTTTAACTTTATAAAATATATATTTATTTTCCAACATTACTAAAAAAACAAATTATAATGTTCACATTTTAAAAATCTTATTTCTACCTTCATGACACGTGCAATACACCATAATAAAATAATAATTATTTTAGCAAATTCTTTGCCACAACCCAGAGTTATGAAATTGTATTTTTCCCATGATACACGACCTTCGTTAATGTAATGGCTCATTCACTTTCAAAAGAGTTTATAAATGATTTTATGGTTCAAGTAATTAATAAATTTATTCATTTATTATTAATGTTTAGTCATAGGTGTATGGATTTGTCTAGTTGTGTTTATAAGTTTTTGCTTATTCACTTTCAAAAGAGTTTATAGATGATTTTATTAATTAAGTGATTAATAAATTTATTTATTTATTATTAATTTTTAGTTATAGATGTATGGATTTGTCGAATTGTGTTTTATAAGTTTTGTGGTTGTTAATATAAATTTTGTTATTACGATGTGTTTAAGAAAGAAATTGATTTTTCAATGAAATAATAGTCTTTACCAGATCACCATTTATCCAAGACCATGTAGACTACGAAAACAAGCCTTTGTTATCGTACTAATGTCATTTTTTTTTTCCACCATTTATCCAAGACCATGTAGACTACAAAAACAAGCCTTTGTGATCGTACTAATGTCATTTTTTTTTTCGGATTTGCTAACAAATTTTAGCTTTCCATGTTAGTTCACTTTTATCAAATAGCCAAAATAATAGAAAATATATTAAATTACTGGAATGACATTATAAAGAAAAAGATCTTAGTTCTTATTTTTTCACTTAAGATCAATTTAAATGTCCATTAGATATTCAAAAGATTTCAGAAATATAAAATCAAACCATATAAAGAACTTTTTCAGAAATCTAATATCAATCAATATAATGATAAACTTCTTACGAACAAAACCCAATATGAATTTGCACCCTTACCTACATTATATTATTGACATACATTATTCACAAGATGCTTAAAATGCTTCTGGTATTATATATTTCATTGATAATTTGTTTGAAAGTTGATGTTATAAGCATGGCTCCAACTACTAGCAATTTACATAGTATTAACAATTTTTTAACGAGAATAAACTAGAACTGTTACATTCCCTTGAGCTTTCCATGGCCATCATGACTGTAAGGTATGCTTAGGGTAATGGATTTGGAAAGTTCCTTATGCTGGTCCTGGCCATCCTGACTGTCCCACGATCACCACCACGGTAGCGAGACCACGGTAAAATTTATTGTGTGTTATTTACTAATGGAAGTTATAATGTGTAATTTTGAAAAAACAAATATTTATTTTTCAATATATTGAAAAAATATTTTTCAAATATATTGGACAATGAGGTGTTGATAACTATTTTAATTTTATTTTTTCTGGATGCCGTTGTAATATTTATGTCTTGATTTTTAGATATTTATGCAATTATTTTTCATTATTAAATCACCTAAAATGAAATTCTTGAAAATAGCTCATACTCACATAAATAACATATTTACTATCAATTATTGTCCACTTAATTTAAACAAGTAGGAACAAGAGGTAAATAACTATAATTAGCAAGATTTACTATCCACTATTATTTATGTATTGTTCAACACTTTAACATGTAGTATAAAAATGTAAATGTGCATATTTACTAGATGTTACTATCCACCAAAATTTATGCAACTCCTTGTCCTTAGTAAGCAATTAATTTTTTCATTTTATATATCAATTTGCAATTTTTTTTAAACATACTTTTTATTTGAATGGTGGGGACTACGCTGCCATGCAACACTTGTTTATTTATCTTTTCCTATTATTTTTCTCAACATTTAAAAAAAAGTGTTATATATACGTACTTACTTACATGGTGTTTACACATCAGAGCGCCTCTCGGTGCAACAACCATTTCATAAATGCCATAAATGAGTAAGTTACAACATATCTCCAAATACTTGAACCTACGTGGGGGAAAAATGTTCACCAAACCACTAGAGTTGAGATCCTTTGACAATAAATCATATACCATTTTTTTTGTATACAAGTCAAAATTTTATATTATAAAAAATGTACATAAAATACAACCTTGAAGAGCTAGAAATGTTTGTGTCCAAGAGAAAATTTTAGACAATGAAGCCATATGAGAGCATCTGCCCATGAAAGGGAAACTAGGTGGTCTCCCCAAGAGCTTGGAGCCATAGTGTTAATAGTAGCACAAAAAACATAACAGTTCTAGGAGAGGAGTACAGGGACCATCTTCCCATGATAGGGAAACAAAATGGTCTCCTAGTGATTTCAAGTGCATGACATTGACTATAAAACAACAAAACTAAAATGAACATGGCAGAAACTAGACAGTCTAGAGCAACAAAATAACATGAGAATGAAAACCACAGAGAGTAATAATTCTGGAGATTCATCATGCTTGGTGGGGCTGGACCTTGTCCTGGTCAGATTTGGGTTGGGTTGGATGTGCTGGCTCAACTAAGACCTTCTTGTGTTAATTTTTCTCCTTTCTGGCCTATTCATGCTACACTAGATATTGGAATGGGTCGTCATATCCCTTTGGTAGCCAAGGAGGGCGCTCTCATTCAATGAATGCACTGTAAGAGTCCTCATGTCTCTTGGAGGGTTCTCCCTTAGATGTGCCTTTGATGTCGGTTTGACTGGCCAGGTTCAATGATTGTTCCACAAGTTTTGGTGAGATGTGGTTGGTTGCCACCTTTTACTTCTTTACTTGTGAATTTGCTTACCCCAAATGAGAGGGTTAAATCCCTAATGGGAGGAGCCTATCACTTTAGACCTGTCGTAAGAATTGGAAGATGTTGGAGGAGGAAAGGGGATCGTAATTGCATTGGCTAGGTTCCTAAATGTTGTGCATGTATGGGACATAAAGGCATTGGCCTCTACCATTCTGCTCTCGAAGCTTTATATGATTTCTTCTCACTCCCTAAGTTGCCTGACGAGCATATCCCTGGTAGCCTAGAGGGTGTTACCAGTGTTTTGTCTCTCCTCTACCTCTATGGAAGCCATGAGTCGACAAATGTGCACTAGAATATCCTCATCAAATCGCTCCTCATCCTGAGCCTACTAGGGGGGAGAGGTTGACGTCCCCATCCTCTATCACCCCTTCTGGCCCAAGATCTCTCTTTCACCATGATGATTAGAATGTTGCAATTCCCTATGGTTTGTCGAAGTTGTTTATGTCCCATAGTAGCTCCAGATACTCAACAACCAAACCCTCTCAACTTCGAGTGTCTGTAGGAAGGAATGTTTGGCTCGACCGTGTCCAAATACATGTTTTGCGCAGGGTGTAAATGATTTGTCCTCGAATAAGTGTTCATGGCTTGGCCGCATTGATTGTGGCTTGAGGTGACGTCAATGAGTGGCTGCCACCCTGCCATTCCCCTTGTGTTTTCATGCGACACGGTCATGTGACAATTTCCCTGTCTTGAGAACTCTGTGATCACCCCTATTCAAGAGTAAATCATATATGATTGCTAATTAAAATTTTGTGAATTATTTATAATAAGAAAAAGTACAAAAAATGTGCAACATATTGTATTTTTTATTTATAAATTAAATAATAATAATAATAATAAATATATTTGTAATTAATTAAAATTACTTAAACAAAGTTTAAATTTAAATTTGGTTAAAAACCATTATAAATTTAAAATATCAATAATCTGCAAACCAATATCTAACATAAAAATAAAATAAATAAATAAAATCATAAACGCACCCATAAGAAAGGCCCAAATCTTTACCCATAAAGTGCAGCCTCGAAACACATGCTATAGTTTCGATCCCACTAGATTCCATGGATCACAATCCCAAACAAAGCACCGTATTATTTTACTAACTTATCTTATAACCGAGAACGCAAACATTCCTCTAAATAAGGAAAAATCCTTGAGGATTTTGAAGAGAAGGTTGTTGACAACCCTATCAAAACTCAAACTACAAAAGGATAGAACATAAACAGATGAGAGATAAATTTATAACTAACTTTAAAAATAGCAAAATGGTTGAGACCACACCATCCCCAATTTATACCATTGTCCCAGGTGAGAAATTCGTTCAAAAGGGCTAGCACAATGTGAGTTTGCACTTATTTGGGATATGAATATTTGACAATTATCCCTCCCCCATTGACTTTTCCCTCCATACAAAGAATTAATTTGCACATTGTAACCTAACTTGCATGTGAACTTTTTTGTCATCAAGTTTTGCAACCAATAAAGACAATATTTATGATCCTCTCTCAATCAAATAAATGCTTAAGCCAATAGACCGACAAAATTGTGCCATTCAACTAATTGATCTTCTACTAGACCCAACTCCTCCTCAATCTTTCATCCTGTCGAACCAAATAGCTATGGCGAATGTGCCTTAGCATCAAATAAGAAGAAAAAACCTTTGGAGTGGAGAGAATTCACCAAGTCCTGAGATAACAGTATCCATTGTCACCCTTGATTCAGGGATCTTGCCCTACTCAAACTTTTAAACCATAACCAATTCTTCAAGCTACCTAAGGACCTATCAAAGTGAAGGACAGAACCAAATCTTTCCATACCATAGACTTACCTCTGGAAGACTTTATGTGAGTTTTATTATTGCACCAAGGAAAAGCCCCTTAATATTTTGTTACACGTCATTTTGTCACAATTAGGAAAATGATTGCCAATCAAGATCTCTCGCTATCTGATGAAGTGTTCCAAGCATTCCCTTACAATTTTGGAAGCAAAATAATCCCAAAGACAACAAGAATCCTGGATTACATTGCTCAAAAACCTATTTTTTGGAGGAATATTTCCCAACTGAAGGCCTCGAGCCCCTACATACTTGGGCCTCATCCCTTGGTTCATGAATCAATTTCCCTCCCTTAGTGGAACCCTAATTCCTCTCTTTATGGATCTCATCCCTTAAGAACAGGATCTCAAACCTCCTCCTCTTGGGCTATAAATTCAACACATAGCAGAGGGTAAAGGAGGAACCTGGAATGTAAACTTATGTTGTTGAATTAGGGTTGGAAGCTTGTCACCTAAAATGAGGAATGGAGACTATTGGGAGGAGGCTTACATCATCAAGGCTTAGGTTGCATTTTTCCTTATTATTCAAGATTAATACAAGCAATTGTTTCTTTCCTATTTGCACTTGTTATGATGTTTTGTGCAAAGCTCCTTGATCTTTTTCATAGTTTATAATTGAATACTAGATTAATATTGTGGTATATGCTATGTTGCAATTTCCATTCACTCTTTATCTATGTTATGATTTTATTCCTTGTTTGTTTCCGTCTATGCAGATTTTCTCTTGAAGCAGTGAGGAAAGGCTTTTGAAAGCATCAGAAGGACATCCACAAGCATTTCGTAGAAATGTATGAGGTTCTTACACATTTCATACATCATACTTCAGTTATATATTAAGGAAAGATAGCAGTTACTTGTCTGTTTGTTTCTAGATTTGTCTTTAAATCTAGGGAGATCGCTTTTGTTCGCAAGAGCGATTTGTCTGTCATAACAAATTGGAGACCATATTGGGGAGTGATTTGTTCTTCATTATGTCCTTTTGTGACCTCATGATCACTTTTTGTAGCCTTGTTTGATTGTGTTTTGAACCTTGAAAGTTTAAATTTTTAGATTTTTTGGCCTTATTTTTTATTTTTCTTAAGTTTTCTGGATTTGCGCAATTTTTCTTTAGAAACAGTGCGCAAGTTGCGCACTTTTCCTTTAGCAACAATGCGACTATGCATTGACCCTAACTAGTTACGTGTGCAAGTCTTTAAAATTTTGAAAAGTAGGATTTTTACCTTCTATGTCCATAATTTTTTTTTTATTGTTGTGTTTTCTTGGGTCTGTTTACATTATGAAAAAGTCCACTCTTTTTTTATTTGATGTTTTGAGTTTCCTTCTTGAAAAATTACTCATCTTTGCAAATTAGGGTTGAAGGTTTGATCTAGTGAATTGTTGATTTATCAAAAGAAAGATTGGTCATTGTTGAGATAGCTTGAGTTTGTCCTTCTTCTGTCAAAAAATCAAATTAAGTACTTTATTTACCTAATTGCAAAGAATCATTAGCATTGGTAAAAAGTTAGTGTTTTTCAAGGTGAGCACTTTTGATTTAGAATTGTTGTTTTGAAGTGAATAGTGATTATTCCTTTTATAAGACAACACAAAATTGTGCTTACAGTGATTCATAATTCATTACATTAAGTTGAAATTATGACTTGTGTATTTTGAAGGAGGAATTTATTGTTTGATTTTGGTTATGCAAGAAGTTGTTGAGATTAAAATTTTACATTTTTTATCTTGGATGTTAAGGAAATTAGGTTACATTTTTCAAAAAAATCCCCCCGTGTAATATGCATTCTCTTTGATTTGCAGTTTGACAATGATTCATTGATTCTTGCATTGTTGAAAAGTGAATGAAACCTCTCTCCTTACTTTAGTTAGGATTCATCGAAGTGAAAAGATTACATTATCATATTTGATTGCATTCAATTTTGAGTCAGGTTATAACACCACCAGTTTCATATCCATCAATCTACTGAGTGTATAATAGCTTAAAAACAACACTAATAAAATAAATTTGACTTTTTATATTTCTAGGGCTCATTACACCTACATTAGATTAGATTGTAGGGCTTTGGAATAGGAAAGTGAGTTAACTTTCCAAAGCTGTAAAAAAATAATAGAATCTTCCAGTGGGGAGTAAATCCATATATTACAGTTTGAATCTTGGAAGCTACTCTTACACGAGAATTAAGCATGAGATCATATTGGACCCAGTGAAGTGATCGACCCCACTTCATTGTTTATAGTATCGTAATTTGAAAGCATTAAAAATGGTACCAAAAGATGTTTGGGAGTCACTTAAAGGATAAACCTAAAATTCACCATGTTGAGGAAACTTCAAGGGGATTGAGCTTTGTTACTCTGCCCTTATGTGTACGTATTATCTGTGATTGTCCCCCTAGGTCAATTTTTTGTATCTGGTAACCTTAGAGACCATTATCTTAGGGCTTTTACCCAAGGTGATGGTGGGGGAGAAATCCCTAATGTACCTATAGTAAACATTGATTAGACTCACTTGGACATTTTTGGAGGGTATTCTTCATTCAATATGGCATGAGTGAAGTACTTGCACCAGATTGTGCCCATTAAGCAGGTAGTCAGTGTAATTGATTCCACCTACTCTATCTCTATCCACTTTTCACATTGATCTTTATGATGTTGGGTTTCATCACCAACTAGTGATTTCGTTGTGAAAAGGTTGTTTGCATGGTTTGATTCCTTAGATTTATTAGCACATGTTATTTGTGTGTTTTACTTTTGTAGACCTTAGGTGTGGATTATGAATTTGGATTGTTAATATTGTTAAAATTCTTAATAAAATTCACTAAAGTTGAATCTGATGGCAACAGTTCCAGAATTTATCAACCAAGGAACCCCTCATAACGAGGATCCTAGTCCTTTTCCTTACTTTGGAAATGTTGGTCCTCCTTATATGTCTATGTTGTCACTTCCCAGATTCACGATAGGTTTTTTGGTGTGGTTTTTTCAACTTCTTTTGTCCTAAATACCCAAATTGTTCCACCTCAACCAAGTTCTCCATATCAACAACACCAACCATTTGTTGACCCTTTACCATCTTCACCCACCATGTCTTCTTACCTTTCTTAATCTTCTTCTGGTGAAAATCTTGATGCTAGTAACCAGGTGGCTAAGAAGATGGAGAAAAGGAAGAAGGCGAAGAAGCAAGATAAGAAAGATTATAACCAACCAACCATTGTTTTGAGTATGGATAATGTTGAGGAACCATCTAACATATGTCACAAGTTTAAATACCCTTGCAAACTTTGTAAGGGTGACCACCTTCATATTGATTATCCTGGTATTCCAAAGGTGTTAGAATTTTGGTCTAAAAATTCTTATAAACTTATTGTTGATCCATCTACTAGTGATTCTAAGGTTCTAAGGAAAAAGGGTAAAGTTAGGTTTTCATGTAGGTTATGCAAAGGAAGTCATCAAACTCACATTTTTTCTCATATGGATGAAGCCTCAAAATTGTTAGAAAAAATTATTATTCCACAAAAACAACTTCCAACTGGTTACCGTAAGCTTTCTCCCAACCTACCTTCAGTTGATAAAGTGATTGATCTAATTCCAAGAACAGTCAATCCCACTCTTATTACACAACATTTTGTCACTGTCCCTATACTCCCCCTTCCTTGATCCTGGAGGACCTCTACAGTGAACCCTACATGCTTTCCCTTCATGAAGAAACTCCCATTGTGTCCCTCTTCATGAGCAGAACAATTCCTTTTTGCACCATTTCCCACAAATCTTCTGTTTTTCCCAGTTTACATGACCAACGCTAATGACCATTGTCCTCCTCGTGCTGATATGCATGGATTAACACTATCCCTAGCACCGACAGAAGTGTTTGAGCTTTGTTTCAATGTCACCAATCCTCTTTTGGAAAGTTTTTTAAATAAGGAGTCAAAGCTTCCAGCTCTAGAAGCTTCATAACGGTAGTCTGGTAAATGGTTGAGCCGGATGGAGTCGAGGATCTTAGATTAGGCTCCTTTCCCCTATAAGAATGGAACTACATCAAGAGATAAGACCTTCTCCCATGATAAGATGAACCATCTTCCATCCATTCATGCTATATAAACCTCCCTTTTTCCCAAGCACAAGCTAGTGTTAAGATTGGTGTGCTAGTGCTAATTAAGTTTGGAGTAAACAGAAAGCTATTCATAGTTGTAGCTCTCTAGTTGTATGTGAGGGAGAAGTGTGAATTTGGTTTAGTGTGAAGCCTAAAGGGAAGAGCCTTAAAAATATCATTCTTTAGGCCATCATGGAATGCTAACGGAAGTGTGTGGGAACATAGTTTTGTCGGAGGAGAACAGCAACATCAAGACAATGGTTGTAATCTCTTCTTGATTTAATATATATGCAACTATCAATTGATTTCCTACATAATGTGTCATCTTACATGTTTATGGCTTAATGCTTCTTGACTTGTTAAGTAGGTTGAATTACAATTTTTCTATTATCACGGTTGTTGTTTGTTGTTGTTTACTTGTTTCAGGTGTTTGAAGAAGGAAACGGGAGATAGCTGAAGTGAGCAGGCAAGGTCATCACCAAATGGGATATGCGTACTAAGAGGTAGGCCCTCTTAATTGGTTCTGACCTAATGAATCTTCCATAGAATGTCTTGTTAGTGGCTAGACCCGCTATCGGGCTAGAGGAATTGTTTGTCTTTGCACTTATAATTTTACTTCACCACAAATTGGCGACTCTGCTGGGGACCCAATCCTTCTGTTTGTTTGCTTGGAATTTCATGGTTTTGTGTGAACTTTTCTAGTTTCTCCATTTCCCTTTAGTTCTATTTGTTTTCCTTTTCTTACTGCTCTAGGTTTGAAATTCATAGTAGCAAGTCTAGTCCCAACTTTTTTTTTCTTAGAATCCTCGCTCAGCGCGCTTAATTCGCTGACAGTCGCGCTGATCAGCGCGATATGCTGAGAAACAGTCGCGCCAACCCCCTTCTGGCACTTGTTGTCAGTTAGGCAGTTGCGCCGATGCCTGTAAGTGAAGATTAGGGTTCACCCTAGATCTTGGCCAGTGTGTTTTGCTCTCATGATTTCTACCCTGTAAGTTTTTTATACCATCTTCTCCCTGACTAGAAAGCTACTTTTCATTTGTTTTATTTTCTTGCTGATTTGTCATCTTTTCTCTTGATTTATTGGGTCATTGGATGGTTAGTGGCACTAGGGCATCTAGATTGTCATCCATTCAGCTGATTGTGAACTCAATGAGTCAAGTTGTTGGTGCATTTACTCCTTGCATTTCGTTTATGGTCCTTCTACGGCTTTGACCTCCATTACACAAGTTTGAAAAGTTTTCGTTTGCTTGTCTAAATGTCTCTTTTCTAGCATAGATTACATTGCTTGTCTTGTTTTTGGCAAATTCGTTGTGTCATTAGTTTGAAAGAGATTCTCTCTTCGTGTTTTTCATTTTCTTGAGAATCGATTGTCTCGAAAACTTTTTCATTGAAGTGTTTTATGAGAAATTCATTTTTTCATTTCATGAAAAGTACAAAATTCTAGTTTGCTGCATCAATATGTTACAATAGTTAGCATTATTGAAGGCTAGGATTGCATTGGCATTTGAAAAGAAAAAGAATTATCTTTTCTTTTGAAAGGACTGTTAGAGTAATTAAGAATTGGAATGTATTTTTCATTAGATTATTTTCTCAAAAAGTGAAGTAGTGAAAAATCATTTTGCTTTCAGTTGCTTAGTTGTTTGCATTTGATTGTGTTTTCTACTCTCTCTAGTGTAGACAACTCATCCAATTGAAAGCGCCTTGTCTCATTTAGTTTCATTTAGGGATTTCCAAGTCACATCCCTAAGGCCTGAAAACTGAGACATAATTCAAGATAAACTTTAAAATGAACTCAATTAACCTTAGGCGCATTTGAAACCTAACTATCACATCTAGAAGGTCTAGGCTAGAGACGTGTTCCGACGTCTTTAAACCTAGCAGCTGTTGTTAGCTTCAGTACTAGACAATGCTAGTACGGATTTGTGCTCCCCATACCTTCAAGTATATAACAGGGGACCCATGTAGGCTACAATTCTTTATCCATAGGTAGCCGAGTCTGTCGCCTTGCAAACATGATACACTGAACACATCATTCGAGAAGATTGCATGCCTGTACTTCTCGGTTCGACAAGAGGTATTCTGCAGTTCACGTTTTCCTGGTAATCCTTTTTACCTAGATAATCTAGAGTAGTCATTTGATCTTTTTAACTCATTAAATTTAAAAGATCATTCGACCGCTTATCCTTTCGAGCTTTTTCCAATCAAAAGTGATTGACTGATCTTTGTTTCTTTCTCGACTCTTAAAACATGAAAGAGCACCAATTTATTTATGCGTCTTAAAAAATTGATTGCCCACGATCTTATAACATCCTGTTAGTATTTTCTAGACCAAATCGTGAGTTTTCCCTAAAGAACATTTTAAAGCCTTGAAGTTTATCTCTCTTTTCCTGTTAACTAAGACAAGGTCATCGTGGTTGAACCATCTGGTTCACCTAGTTCCTCTTCCTCTCCTCCATCTGAAAGATTGTCTGAGGAGCCTTTTCCTGAATTACCAGAGTCACTCAAGGACCAAGGTGTTGAACTCGGAATCGTTCTGAGCATTCAACCTTTGTCATCTCGTCCTCCACCTACTTCAGATACTGGGTCACCTACTGATATTGGCCCGAAATCTCTGGACAATCCCATTCAAACTCCTGAGAGTTCACCAACTACTGACGGTCAGCTTGGACTGGTTATATATCCTCTAAATCCTTTGTTCGACCCTATTGTGATATCACTGCAACGTCCGTATAGTTCGTACGATCATCCGGGTGTTCCTTTGGAATTATCCCCTCATACATCTTTGGTCGTTCGTTGTCGTTTGTTCCCAGCTATGGAACCCGAAGGCGATGCTCCAGTTACCTCTCTGGATGAATCGAAAGTTTCTACTCCACACACTGTCGAAGAGGAAGAACATCAGTTTCCTCCTAAAGGTTTCCCCTATACAGGGAGCATTCCCATCAGTGTGTATCGGGAATTACCACCTAATTATGTGACTCTGGCATAATTGGTCTCGGGTACACCTAGTGCCTCATCACTCTATCATAACCTTGTTTGTGTGTCTTGCTCCATGCCTAGTATAGGTCCGTTCATTGCGAACCCGACCTCCCAACAGGTCGTTACCTCAGTCCCGATGCAACGCACCATCCTGAATCCTCTTGTATTGTCCGTCCCAATCACCCATCCAGTTCAACCGACAGTCTCGAAGAATGTTATTGTCAGTTCTTTGATCCCTCCAGTAGGTGCACAAGCTGTGCCATCGCCTGGGGGTAGAATCTGAGTGTTTCTATGGTGTTAAGAACCACCAATGTGAGTATCTCACAGGCTCACATGGTTGGAAAGAACCAGCCTTCTTCTGGCGTTATCCAAAACCTTATTGGTCCTGCTGGATCAAGAAATGTCCAGTACCAACAGGTTCAAAATCCCATTGGTCCGTCTGGGTCAAGCAATTTCCAGTATCAGCAGCCTTATGAGGCTCAGGTTTAGTACTAAACTCCTTACATTCCATATGGTTCTCAAGGAATGGTCAATTCGCCTTACATCCTTTAGTCTGGGGAGTACGTTCAGCTTGGCCCATCCACTTTTCAAGGTGGCTATGGCCAGATTCAGTTCGGAAATTTCCTGGGAACTTTTCAAGTACCCTTGCAACAGCAAGGACATCCTCTCTAGCAATAAGGGCAACCTTTGTTGCAACAAGGGCCGTCCACACAACAGCGAGGGCAGATGATACTGTAGCAAGTACAACTGCAACAATCGCAGAGGCAACCCTCACAACAGTTGCAGCAAACCACGCAACCGCAGATGCAATATGCTTCGCAAACCTCCCAACCTGTGTCTTCATAGGGCCAACCTCTACAGCTGTAGGGATAGCCTTTGCAGCCACAAGGTCAACCCTTGTAGCAGTAGAGCCAACCCAGGCCGCAGCAACCCTTATATGCCTATCAACAGGGTCAACCCTTGCAAGGATAAGGCCAGGGTCAAGTCCTGCAACAGCAGGCCCTAAATCCTAATGTCTTAGGGCAACAGGCCCAGACTCGTTTGTCCAAGGGAAACGGGTCCAGAATCCCTATGTCCAAGGGCAACAAGTGTACAATCCTTATGTCCAAGGATAGCAAGTCCAAAATCCTCTTGTTCAAGGGCAACAGGTCCAAAACCCATATGTTTAGGGACAACAATTATAATATCCATAAGTCCAAGGTCAACATGCTCAGCAGCCTCTTAACTCGTACATTTCTTATCATCAACCTATGACTGAACAATTCCAAGATGTTCAAGGTCAATATCCTCCTTACGACCCAGGTGACCTACAGTGGGGCAGAATCAAATGCCATATGGCCAAAACCATCCACTATGGGGCCAAAATCCTTACCAGCAGGGATGGGCTCCTCCGGTTGGACCCGCTTATCGACCTCCAATGCCTTTTAATACTCAATTGTCATTCTTGGCCACACTAGAGTTGCCAGATGTGTCTCACCTTATGAATGATCCAATTCTTCATTCGCCATACTGGCCTCCAGTTTCATCCAAGATCTCAAGCGATTGTCCTAAGTTCGATGGGAAAGAAAAAGAAGACCCTCAAGCCCATGTGATGACATATCACCTCTGGTGCTCTTCAAATTCTTACGTTGATGATTCTATTCATCTTCATCTTTTCCAACGAACCCTCACAAGTGTTGCAACCAAGTGGTACATCGAGCTTCCTCGAAGTACTTACCATGACTTCAACTCTTTAGCCATGGCTTTCCTCATGCATTTCCAGTTGTTGGTTCGCTATGAAACTGGCACCTATTTGCTTACATTGCTTAAGCAAGATACTGTGACACACATCTCTGATCACATCTATGAATGGAGACGTAGACGTCGCCTGATCAAATTTGAGATTGTTGATCAGTTTCTCACTGAATGGTTTACCAAGTCATTCTTCACTCCAATTACTCATGATATAGCTATGGATGGATGTGTTATCAAAGAACAAGCCATTGCTTGTGCCCAATACTTAGATCTTATTTATTCTTAGTCTGGCAACTATGTGTTATTACTCGATTCTCTGCGGCCATCATCCGATCCCACGACATCGAAGTCACAGGCTACACCTCCTATTGATGGAGTAATTGGTTTAGTGTCCCAGACCCCTGCCAAATCTTCTTCCAAACAGAAGTTGGTCTCGAACACTGCTTCCAATAGTTCCTCCTAGAATCCACCTGGCCCTGGTAAAACCTCAGAGGTCCACGTTGTCCAGTCTACCACAGTGGAAAAATCCTCGAAAGGTAAGAAGAAAGGCAAAGGCAAGGGTAAAGTCGATGCCCCAAAACAGGGTCCTCCTAAGTCATCTGCTGGTGATTCTTCACAACGGAAGCCTAAGTATCCATGCCTCATTTGCGAGGAGGATCACTATACCAAGGATTGTCCCTGATGGTCCGAAGTTAGTCGTTTGCTCAAAGGGACCCCAGCTGTCCTGAAAGAGTCGTTTCCGTCTCAGCAGACTCAAATGGTAGACCAACCTCAATCATCTGCTTCCTCAGGATCTCAAGTGTTCATGATGAGTACACCTATTAATGTGGCTACTAGATCAAAATATTACCAAAAGCCTGCTCCTACAACGCGGAAAGAGAAAGAGACCACCCCTTCTTCTTCTACCCCGAGTTCTGGCCATCTTCATATCAAGTGCCCTAACCCTGATTCCACTATCTCTCCACCCTCTCGAAGTGTGCTAAGGAAGTCCTCGTACAATCCCAATGCTCGAGTTGCTCAGCATTGTAATATTGTTGAGGAATTGGCTCAGGCGCCATTAGCTATGTCAGCTCTCGAGGTAATCCAAAGTTGTCCGTCTCAACAGAAATCCTTGCTGTCAGTTATTGGGGGTATTGATCCCACTGATTCCAATTTGATATGTTTTGATCTAGAGAACCACATTCTATGCCTGCCTCATCAGATTTCCTTTCTCATTCAGGTAATCATCAATGAGAAAACCATTCATAGGATTGTCATCGATGAAGGTGCTTCTACCTGCATCATGTCAGTCGCCTGCTGGAAGGCAATTGGTTCTCCTACTTTGAACCAATCCCCGAACACTTTGGAAGCTTTCGACGGGCGTGATTCGTGACCCTTCGGTGTCTTACCTAACCTTGCCATTACTTTGGAGGGCAAGACAGTACACGTCGAGGTAGAGATTGTTGACGCTAATCTCAATTATAATCTTCTACTCGAACGGAGCTAGACCCATGCCATGCATGCTGTAGCCTCCTCCCTATTCCATGTGATTCATTTTCCCCATCAAGGGAATATCGTCACTGTCGACCAGTTGTCCTTCTTTGCCTCTTCCTCCTCGGATGGCAATGTTTCGTATGTCAAGCACACTGGTGCTCCTTATGAGAGTGTGGGGGCAAGTCTTTTTAAAGATTCTGCCTTGATGGGAATTTTTCCACTCCCACCTCCTCATGTTGCCTCTGTCAACATGATCTCAGTCAAATCTGATCCTTGGGTCATACCTTCACCAGATATTGTTGATACCTGGGGCGAGGTTATGCCACTTAGTCCTGCTGAAATCAATTACGTGGAAATTGTTTCGGCCTCAAGTTCTATATCCTCTGATTCTCCTATTTCGAGGACTTCTCTTGATACGTATTCTCAATCCCCATGGCTTGGTGCTTCAGAATCTCTTGATCCCTTAGCTGAGACTTTTCTTGCTGACGAAAGTATCATGGAAGTAATGTCTCTCAAGGAACCACCTTGGAACGATACTCATCATCGTTCCTCGTTCCTACCTTGCCCGGCGGTCATGTCTACTAGTCTCGAGGAGTTCTCTTCTCAGTTTCCTTCCCTCCCACTTCTGGCACCGATCCTAACTCATGAAGTATGGTCAGAAGGAAATTTGGGTAATATTACCCAAACGATGCCAATTGATATTTCTGTCAAACCTGGTATCGTTGAACATGTCCATATCGGGGTAACTTGTTCTCCGGATGAGATCAAGACCTATACTCGTCTATTTCAAGAATTTTGTGATGTGTTTGTGTGGTCATATGAAGAAATGTCTGGCATTGATCCTAGCATCGTTGTGCACGAAATACCAACCTATCCTCGCGCAAAGCCCGTTCACCAACGACTCTGCCTAGTGCACCCTAGGAAAGTGGTCGCTATCAAGGGTGAATTTGAAAAGCTTCTCAAAGCTGGATTCATCTATCTGATCCCTCTTACAGATTGGGTGTCAAATATTGTCCCAAAGAAACAAGGCATGATTCGCGTTTGCATTGATTACCGTGATCTCAATCATGCCTGTCCTAAGGATAACTACCCTACCCCCTTCATTGATCAGATCATTGATGAATTTGTTGAAGCAAAAGTTTTTCCTTTATGGATGGTTTTTCTAGCTACAACCAGATTAACATTGCATCGGTCGATCAAGAAAAGACAGCTTTTATCTATTCGTGGGGTACTTTCGCGTACAAAAAGCTCCCTTTCGGCCTCAAAAATGTTGGGGCTACATTTCAGCGGGCGATGTCCTATGCGTTTCACAATATTCGCAACATCGTCTAGCCTTACTTGGATGACATTCCCGCTCATTCTCGTAAGCGCCAAGATCACCCTGGCCATATTTAGCAGATTTTTCTTCGCTGTAGACACTACAACATTCGGTTAAACCCGCATAAATGTGTTTTCTACGTAGAATCTGGACGACTCCTCAGCTTTATCGTTTCCAAGGATGGTATCCACCTTGATCCGCTTAAAGTTGAGGCCATTGTAAATTTACCCCCTCCATCTTCATTGCACCAACTCCATAGCCTGCGAGGAAAGGGAAATTTCCTCCGTCGTTTCATATCCAATTATGTTAGGCTAGCTTCAGGATTTACTCGGTTGCTCAAACAAGGAACACCCTTTGTTTGGTATGAGGTTGTCCAAAAGTCTTTTGATGACCTCAAGGTTGTCCTCGTAAATGCTCCTTTGCCGCATCCCCTGGATTATCATCGCGATTACTCATTTTACCTGGTTGCATCCCCTATCACCATTGCTATGGTATTGGTATTGTTATGCCCATGTTCAGAAGTTGGCTTTGGCTGTCGTACAAGTTGTTCAGCGCTTTCGGCACTACATTCTCTTATGCACTACTATTGTGATTTCTGAATGCAACCCCATGACCTATATCATGACTCCTCAGTTGTTGGGGGCAAGTATTCTAAATGGATTTTCATCCTGCAAGAATTTGATTTGGTGTTTACCACTGCCAAATCTAAGGAATCACTAAGTTTTGTCGAGTTGATTTGCTCCCTTCCTTCTATGTCTCTCCCTGCTGGTGCAGATGAACAACTTTCGGACAAGACTCTTTTCCTTATCATCACCCTTGTCCCGTGGTACAGTGATATCATCGTGTATCTCCAGATGTCCATGTTCCAGTCCACATTGACTAAGGATGATCACCGACAAATTCGCCATCACTCCTAACCTTACCGTATTATTGGAGATACTTTATACCATGTCGGTGTCGATTCAGTTCTTCGCCGATGTCTTACTCTCGAGGAGGCTGAGAGAGTTCTCAATGACTTCCATTCTAGGGCATGTGACAGTCATATGTCTGGCTATGCTACTACACAAAAAAGCCTCCGCGTTGGTTATTTTTTGTCGTCCATTTTCATGGGCTGCATCCTTGCTGTTCGCAAATGCCATGAATGCCAAATTTACCAATGCAAGATGTGCACCCCACCCGCTCACCTACACCCCATCATTACTGTTGGTCCTTTTGCCAAATGGGGCATTGACTATATGACATGTAACCCTCGTTCGACTGGGGGGCATGGTTATATTATCGTTGTTGTGGATTATTTCACCAAATGGGCCGAAGCGATGCCTACATACTCTGCAGACGGTAAAATGGCAGCTCAATTTCTTTTCAATCATGTTATTTCCAGGTTCAGCGTACCTCAAGCCATTTTCACAGACCATGGCTCCCATTTCCAAGATTACATGATGGCTGAGCTAATCTCTACGTTGGGTTTGTGCCACGATGGCTCAACCCCGTATTACCCTTAGGCCAACGATCAAGTTGAAGTTATGAACAAAGTTTTGGTTACAATGCTTTAGCGTACTATTGGGATGCACAAGTCAAATTGGCATCTCATGCTCTTTTTAGCTCTGTGGGCTTACCGAACCTCGACCAAGGATGTAATTGGTTTCACACCATTCCATCTTGTCTACGGTCTAGAAGCAACGTTATCGATTGAATGCAAAATTCCTTCACTCAAGCTAGCTGTCGAACTTCTCCCTGAAACATCACCTCAGGAAGAGCACCTCTTATATTTAGAACAGCTGGATGAGACTCGTCGTCTCACTGCTTTGGTCATCGAAGCACAAAAGAAGCGATTCAAGTCCCATTTCGATCAGTTGGTCTCCCCCCGCGCATTCTCTGAGGGTGATTTGGTTTTATTATACGATCAAGCTAATGATAAGCTGGGGGCAGGCAAGTTCGAACCCATGTGGCATGGGCCCTACATTGTAAAATGTGTTTTGCAAAAATGGGCCTATGAGCTAATTGATTATGAAGGAAATCCTTTGGACAAGCCCCGAAACGAGCTTTATCTCAAAAAGTATTGTGCTTAGGTCATCTTGCATGGTTACGTTTGTACATTAGTGTGTCATTCATTTTTGTGCAGTGTGGTTTGGTGTGTTAGTTTTCAAACAGCTTTCATGTTTACTATGTTTTCCCTGCTTTACAGATGTCTGTGACTCCTCACATCAGTTTCACTGATGGTGCTTGTCGTAGTACCCGGAATCTATCCTCCGTGGTGTGGGCCATTTATGACCCTCACAATGAGTTGATTGATCTTCAAGGTATATTTTTAGGTTGCACAACTAATAAAATTGTTGAATACAATGTTGTCATTGAACTGTTGTTAGAATCCATTGCTCTTGACATTCAAGAATTGGTTGTCAACCTGGATTCATAGCTTGTTGTCCTTCAACTCAATGGGAAATATTCCGTCAGAAACCCTCAGATATTGAGAATGTATCTACATATTCGTCTACTGGAAATGAATTTTGATTACATTACATATCATCATATTCCTAGACGCATGAATACATTAACAGATGCATTAGCTAATTATGTGTTGGATAGACATTTACGAAACATGTGAAAAGCCAAAACAAATCATTTGTACCATAGTAAGCAAGAAAATACAACATATATATATATATATATATATATATATATGGTGATAATGTTTGATACATCAAAACCCCAAAAAATAATATGTGTGTTCAAATAACATCAGTGGCTCACAGGCCTCATATATCCGTGGCACGCAGGCCTCAAAAATGTAAAATGCTGGACCTAGGAACTAATCAGCATGGTGATCGTGATAGCATGAAACTGCTCGTGCAACACGAGTCAACAATCAGTGGATTCGGTCTGATACTCCCACCGTGTGTCTCTAGTACTGGCGAGGGATGTCTCCCACCCGAGCATACTCTGGGATACCACGAGTCAACCCCTCAAGGTTCCTCATGATCTACTCCTCATTGTCACTCCCCTCCTGATAAGGAGTGACATCAAACTGGTGGGCGAGGCACATGGCTATCGGGGACATCCCGGCAAGACGCTCTGGTCCAACATCTGCATTGATAAAATGAAATGTTATAAACATATATATATCAAAAACAATTAAAAAATCACAAAATTAAAAAATTGATTTTTTACCTTCGTCATTGAAATCCTCCCCATCTAGCAGTGGCATGTTTGGGTCTCCGCGGAAGTTGGTACCACTGTGTGGCCAATCCTCCACGATGATCATTTGTCGTCATAGCCATGAAACGAAGGTGGGCCTGTAAGACATATGCTAGCCCCTAGTGATCTTGGGCATCAAATGACTCCAACGGGCCATCTGTGGGTCTCGTGGCATCGACGGATCTACCTCAGTTAGCTGGTACTGGAAAAACGACACCCGTTCCAAGAAAAAGGTCACTAGTACATATCTGAAGCAAAATTGCTTTAGATTCACCGCCTTAGCTTTTGTTAGCTGGCATTGTATGTTGATATTCATGGCTCCCACCCAATTGAAGATTGTCGGTGTTGTGCAGTCAATAGCATATGGAAATTTTGACTTATTAGTCTCATGCATTGCTTGGGACCCCACCACTCTGTTGATAGTTATAAGTAGCACTCTCAATGTCTGATCTTGCATAGTGGTAATCTTAATCTTTCCGCTCTTGGATTTGAGGTCTTCAAGGAAATGTTCAGCAAGTAGCATGGATATGCTTGCCTCAATCGGTCGTGACCCATATAGGTTGACTAGTTCCCCTCTCTGGGACAGTCCTGTGATGAAATATATGTTTGAAGTTTCTAACTCCAGCTCCTGGTCACCAATGATGAATATTTCCTTATTTATTTCCCAAATACTAATCAAGTATCGAAGTAGCTTGGGTTGAGCCTGCATCACTAGTGTGAGAAAAAACTTGAGGAGTCCACAGTTCCTCAAAGCGTTCAAGCAATTTGGATCATTCAGTGTTAGGATATTCCGACACATATGAAATAGTTAAGTATAACTTGGTCGAGTGTAGAGTTAGGTAAAGTGTGTTTCTTTACTATGTACTTTTGTAACTTACAAACTGACAGTCGCGATATGTAGTGAATCGATGGTTCATTCTCTCCTCGGTATTACCGACACTTGATCCATGGCTTAACACCCGATTGGTCCATGATCTCTATTCAAAGAGAATGGAGGGTCATTTGAAGGGCAATCATTCATGAGAGAAGCTTATGTAAATTTTCATTTTTTTATTAATAAATTGCCTAAAGTGGTCGTGTTGGCTCAGGCCATGGACTATTTCCCTCTTTGAGGGTTTTAACCACGTCAAGAATATTGGTGTATTAAACTGTGATCTGTTTGTGAGTGGTGTCCTTTAGTGTTCTATCTGAGGAACTTACCCTGTAAATTCCTACATGGTATCAGAGCTATTTAAGGGCCGCATCCGTTGGTGATCCAAATCTGAAGCCGGTAGAACTGCATCCGACTGTCGTTTCCTAGATCTATTGTTTTTTACTACTTTCGGGCCAAGAGGTCTGCTCTATTGTGTTAGGAGCATTCGTTCCAGTGAAGAACCCATTTCGTTTCATGCAAAAAGGTTTCCGGTAGCCCTAGCTACGTCATTTTTAAGATATGGAGGTATACAACGTTTATTTGCAGTTTTTAGTTATTTTCTCTCCGTTTATTTCAGTTTATTTATCTCTTTGTTTTTATTACCGAATCTATACCTTCCATTTCTATGTATGCTTTTTTCCCCGTGACTCTGTACGATCTGGGCAAATCAGAAACAGAAATAAAGGATTTTTCTCATGCATATGCTCTTTTCCGCCGTGCCTTAATGTGATCTCGGAAAATCAGAAACATTGAGGAAAATTTATGGTTTCTGGGTAAATCTAACTTCAAACCATAAGTGTTTTTTTTTTTTTTTTGTATGTCTGTGTTGGGTTTTGTGGTTTTTGTTTTGTAGGCAAAAGAAATAGCTTTCTCAAGTAAGCACATACGCCAAAGTTTCAATGACTACCAAAAAGAAAAGAAAAAAAACCTTCCTCTTTTCCAAAAATTACTAATCTTTTAAACTAGCTCACTTGGTCCAAAGTTACTTTATGAGAATAGAGGTCTTGGGTTCAAGCCTCTCTTTTTGTTGAGTTACTTTTTCAAAAAGCACATGTAACTTACATTTTAAAGTTACTTTATGTAAAAGTGTTCTCACCCATTATAAAAAGTGAGTCACTTGTAATTATAAAGTCTCTTTATTTTTTATTTAAGTTACAATTTAGTGGTTAGCTCATAAAGTACCATTGTAAAAGTGAATTTCACTTATTTATAAAAGTGAGTCACATAATTTTTTTTTAAAGTGAACTAATTAGATTTATGTTTGGAAAGGGGGAATATTTTTTTAATATAACACTATCATTCATTTCCGCACATTCACGCATTTCGTCGGCATCTTCAACAACTTTTCTTCAAAAAGCCATAATTTCTTCATTCGGAATTCGTTTTCAGAGCTGTTTTTTTTAATCAGCCTAATTTTTCGAGATCTTTCCATTGGAACACTTAGTTTCAGCATCTACAGCTTCAGTTTCTGTTCAAATGAAAATTCCATGCCAAGTTATTCTTGACAACACCAACTACTTCTAATGGTGGTCCTACATTGTGGATTTACTCAGAAGTAAAATTATTTACAGAATAGCCTCAGGCCAAGAAACCAAACCTCAAGATGAAGATAAGGCAGCCAAATGGGAAAATAGGCAAGATAGAGCACGTGGGTTGATAGGGATGTCTATTTCTCCAGACCTTAGATTCCATATCGCAAAACTTGATACTCCTAATGAAGCAATGAAACAGCTCACTAAAGTTTTTGGAATTAAAAATGAAATTAGAGCCCATCAACTTGAAAATGAATTGCTACATTGGACCCCAATAATTTTTCTTCCATTGAAGATTTTTTGTCCAAGTTCAAGATCCTTAGACTTCTCTTGGAATGTGTTAAGGTTAAGAAAGAAGATGGTAGCCTTATTTATTCCATTCTTACTAATTTGGGACCAGCATACTCTGTGTTTGTTTCCACCTTCCATTCTACTAGAGAAGCCTTTATTTCTCAAGGACAAGACTAGAAGTCCCCCTCTTTTGATGCCTTTTGTGATTCTTTAATAAGAGAACAAGAAAAGCTCTTATATCTTGGTCTTCTTAATCTTGGAAACTCTTCTAAGAAAGCCTTAGCTGCCCAGCAACAACCAAATTCAAAGAATCCTAAGAAGCAGTATCCTAAAAAGAATGGTCCTAAACCAAACAAGGGTCCTAAACAATTTCATCCTCAAAATGAAAAATCTTTTCAACAAAATCATAAGGCAAATAAAAACAAAGGGAAGAAGACTGATATACATTTCCACTTTTGTAATCAAGATGGCCACTTAGAATCCAAATGCTTTAAAAAGATGGAAGCCTTGGAAGCAACAATGAAGAAGCATAACATCCATTTGGAGCACTCTTCAACTTCAACTTCATCTTCAGGAATAGCACTTTCTGCATGTGGTTGTCAAGCATCTCGATCTGGTCATGCACTAAATGTATCTTCTTCTTCTCATTCTCATGAATGGCTCATTGATTTTGGAGCTTCTTATCACATGGTCAAAAACAAAGCCATGTTTTCTTCATTAAATGATTGTAACACCAAAAATATATATATGTTGGTGATGATAGATCTCTTAGTGTTGTAGGGACTGGAACTGTTCATCTAGAGAATGGTTAATTTAATGATGTATTATGTGTTCCAAGATTATCTTACAACCTTCTATCTGTATATCAAATAACTCATTCAGGTGAAGGTGAAATTGTTGAATTTTCACCTCACGATGTTGTAATTAAGGACCTAAGAGATCCTAGACAGATTTTAGCTACTGGCATTGTTGATGATTCTACAAGGTTGTACAAGTTTAACAACTTTGGGTCATCAAATCTTCCCTTGGTATTTGTTTCTCATAATGATGAGGTGAGCAAACTTTGGCATGAGCGATTTGGTCCTTAAACTATCGCTCCCTTCAGAATCTATGTAAAGAAAATATGGTGACAGGTCTTCCAATGGTATCTTGCAGAGATGGTGTTTGTTCTAGATGTGTACTCGGAAAACTTCATTGGGATAGTTTTGAAAAATGTGCCTCTTGGCACGCCTCAACCCCTTTACAGCTTGTGCATAGTGATTTATGTGGTCCACTTCCAGTTGTTTCATTCTCTGGCTACACGTATTTCTTAACTTTCATTGATGATTTCTCCAGACGCACTTGGGTATGCTTCTTAAAACTCAAGAGTGAAGTATTTAACATGTTCTTGGCCTTTAAGGCCTTTGTTGAAAAACAATCTGGACATCAAATTCTTAAGCTAATATCTGATAATGGCAGAGAATATGTTAACAACAAATTCATCAACTTTTGCACTAAGAATGGAATTCAAATGCAACATAGTGTTCCATATACTCCACCACAAAAAGGTGTAGCTGAAAGGAAGAATCACATCTTAAAGGAAATGGCTAATTGTATGCTTCAATCTAAAGGACTTAGTCTTAATTTTTGGGCAAAATACATAGTAAATCAGACTCCTACTAAGGTTTTAAAGAATATCACTCCAGAAGAAGCATGGAACTCAATTAAACTAGATGTAAGTCACTTTCATTTTTTTGGAAGTGAAGCATGGGCCATATTCCAGATGAGAAACATAAAGCTTTAGAACCTAAGAGTGAAAAATGTATTTTTGTTGGATATTCTGAAGATGTCAAAGGATATAGACTTATTCCACTTAAGTCCAAAAATGTTATCATTAGAAGAGATGTAAAGTTTGTTGAAAATATATCGGCCTACGAGCCTAGTTCGGCACTTCAACGCCTATTGATGGTTATGTCAGGACCTCGCGACTTTGGTAAGACTGTCAAACCAAATCAGATCTCATTTGTCATGCACAATCTATCTATCTGCATGGCTGCACTCGACGTGGATCCCCGTGTAAAGAATATTTACTATTCAGGGTATGATATTTCAAAATTTCAGATTTTCTCTAATGATCGAATCCACGAGTCCATTACAACATGTTTGTCTTCATGCACCTCTCTTACATCCAGTTTGGGTTGGGAGTGTCTGTCCCTCATCCAATCATGGGACAGTGAAGTTGATCATCTCTATCCGGAATCACACTTATCAGATGTTCTCTCTTGTAATCAACTCCTTGGTCTTTTTGCAAATTTTTCATGTCAAATCTGCCCACTCATCACACCAGCAATCTCCTTGTGTGATGACGAGCACACAACCTATCACACGAATCAAGTTACTCTCATTTCGCCACACCCCAATCGATTTCACACATTCATAGTGCTGGCATCCTTTCTACATCTCTGTGATGACCATGATGCTCGCGCACTTTTTCACCAGTTTCAGGTGGATGTTCTATCATGCCTAGTGCACAACGAACTTGGTTCCCTCATTCAAAACATTCGTACAATTGTTCAAAAGGTTTCTTTGTTCATGTCAAACTGGGAATCTGACATCTCGACCAACTAGCCTAATTTCTCTTCTATCTTGGGTGGTTGTCATGTAGTTTATCATTTTCCCAAAATTACGTCCAATGACAGTAGCTTCACACACTATGATCTTCATCATGTAACATATTTCTTCTTAGACTTCTGTCAAGCAAGTGAGGCACTTCGGCCTGCACCGATGGCTATGGCAGGCCCTCACTGTCTTGACATGACTGATGAGAATGACCAGATCTATCTATCCATATCAGATTCCCATCGTGATCCCCTCTCTCGAATCAGGAATCCGTCTACTCAAAGATCACGAATCTTTCAGAACAACCATCACGAATTTTATGATACAATCGTTGAATGGCTAGAACAATATTACTTGGCGATTCATGTTGCAGGTAACAAGCTTCAGTCCTTCCTTGCACTCGCTGAGAAAATTGGTGCAGAACAACACACACTCAAAAGAGGCCTCTGAGGTTTGTTGAAAAATGATAGTCATGGAAGAGGTAAGCATGTGTGTTGGGTGGTTGTGACACATTCTTCTGCCCACAAGCAAGACCTTCTCTCTCGTGTGCAAGTTTTTTAAGTTTTTTCATTTTCCGTTGCACACTATTTTTTATTTGTTTTAATCGCTCGTATATTTATGACTGCAGGTTGGGTATGCCTACGGTGGATTCATTGGAAATTTCATTTCACGTAACCCCAACCGTTTAATGTAGGAGTAGGAGTAGTGTTTGATTTTTCACTTGTCTTTGCTTTATAGTTTGCATGATTGTTTTCTTGCTGACTTGGTTGCTTTGCTTCCTTGTTGTTGTTTTCACTTTGTTTGCTTTGCTTACTATTTTTGTTCATGTTCATTTTGTTTGTTCGATATATTACTATTTTTTGTTTCCAGAAATAAGTGTTTTCAACTACTACATTTTGGTTTCTGAATAGAGTATGTGATTGAAATTTGAAGAAACTTGTGACAATATAGCACTTGGCCAGTGTTGTGTCCGTCTTCTTTGTGCTTGGTTGTAACCTTCGGCCGATGAAGTCTTGAGGGAAAATACGAACCATCTGCACGGGAAGTTTTGGTACAACCATGAACCTATGTCCACACTGGGAAGCCCCATGCCTGTACTCATCCTTCTGCTCTATATGTTCAAGCTCATCCAACTAGTAGAAATGGATAAGGGGAAAATCTAAACGAGCAAACCTATGTCAGAGGTCTTACATGCTTCTATGAAGGAACAACCTCTTCTACCCTCAATAAGTCGGGATCCCTCTTCCGCCCAAAAATAAAAAAGTGCCTATGCAGAGTCCTCTTGAAAAAGAAATACAAAGGCGAAAGAAGAGAAATGCTTCCTGCACAGAGAGGTGAAGCATGTAACTCCACCGGGGTACTGACCAGGCTTGCTGGCAGTGGAGTAATGTGTGTGTTCCTGCGTGACTCCGCTGAGGTACTGTCCAGGCCTGCTGGTAGTGGAGCAACACCATATATGAAAACTTATACTATGAAAATATTCAACTCACGAGCTAAACTACCCTTCCTAAATTCAAACACTCAGATAAAGTTGAACTTTTGATTTTGTTTGACCGAGTTGGAAAAGGGTGAACCATGTATTTCAATGGGGTAAGTGGGGAAGCTGAAGTAACCCGCATAGTGATTCAATACTCCCTGAAAGACTAAAGGCCATGTGCTAGCAATGAACCGAAACAGAGAAGTTGGAGTTCTACCAGTATGTCACCAAGTGTTGTAGCAGCTACAACCACCCTCCAAAATTTTAGCCTGCACCAATTTCAGAGCCTCCCTGAGAGCTTCACTTGATGATTGCACACACTCGGATTCACTCCGTGAGCTCATGTGTGTCCTTGCATCCGCCTTGCTTGTTCATTTCATTCAAGTTTCTGCATTTTTGTGTCTAAGTCATGATTGTGACCATGTTCTGGTTATGCTCAAAGTCTTCGCTTTGTATGTGCTTGTTGTATTCGCTATGAAATCATCTGTTGCACTCACACACATAGACACATTCATTGTTGAGCAAGCATTGTCTTGATCAATGAATGGTCAATTGTGAGTGTCGTGCTTGTCACTTGCATCGTCGGTCAGTCATGTTGAACATGTGTGTCTAGATAGTTTGAGTCATTTCGTTGTCGAGTCATGTGAGTGTGTGTTTGCATGATCACCTATGCATCTTTCGATCGTTCACACACTTAGTCATTTTTGCTAAAGTTCTGATGACCAGATTCCCCCCTGATAGCCGAACCATCGCCCTGCCATCAACTCTATCGACTGTCAAGCAGAAGAAAAAAGCAAGTATTTTCAAGTTGCATTGCCTGCAAGCAATTCAATCCACTTTCATACTGACCACCCAGATAGTCGGACCCGGCAGACACCCTGGGACTAACTCCCCTCAAAATTTTCACAGAGGCTATTGACCTTACTCGCTGAGTTGACTGAGGAAATTGCACAGATAGGCCGGAAAGACACCAAGTGCCCGTCCTTGTCTCCCTCAGAAAATTGTGCAATTTTCCCAGTCAGTCATCCAAACAGTTGATCGGCTACTCAACAAAGAAATTGTGTAGATTTCATGAGCATACCTTTTTCTACCAGCAATCCGCTCAGCTCAAAAATTGCGTAGAGACGATCAACAGGCCGGCCTCCCAGCCTCAGTGCAGTTTCCTCTGCCAGCAGCTCCTAGTAGCAGACTGCCATTTCCCTCCAAGAATTGCGCAGTTTCTGCTGCCAGTAACCCCAGAAGCCAACTGCTTTTTCCCTATGGGAATTGCGTGGTTTTGTCTGCCAGCTATCAGTTCCCTCTAGGAATTGCACAGTTTTGGCTGCCAGTTACCCCAGCAGCCAACTGTCGGTTCGCTCTGGGAATTGCGTAGTTTTGGTTGCCAGGCTCTCGAGCAGTTCCTCCCAAAAACTGTGCAATATCTGCCTGCTGACCCTCCTTGCAGCCTGACCTAGTCATCTAGAAATTTGCGCAAATTTGGCCTTCCAGCCCCTGCTGCCTTCTCATTCTAGAAACTACACAGATCCTGCCTACCTTGCCTTCCTACAACTCGGACTGTCCCTCCAAAAATTTGTGCAATTTTGCCTTCCAGTCGAGCCAAACCTCGCAGATAGTCACTGTCGAGTTGGATTACCCATCTTCATCACTCAAACACTCTTGCACAGTTTTCATCAGCAATGCCCAAAGCCATCATCCCACTTCACAACCTTGTTGCCTCTCCTGGTCACCTACATCTGAAATGATCATGTGTCATGGTAGACTTGGAGGTTTTGGATTTGATGTCGTCTGGTCATGAGTGACTGCAAGTATAGGTACACTAACAAACATGGCAAGACAATGAATGGGATGAATGAAGGGAGCACATGCAAAAGGACAGGTTCACCAATGGATGAATGAACGATGCATGTGAAGAGATGTTCTTGCAAACGGATGATCATGCAAAGATATGTTCGCGGATGGACGGACGAGCAAACATGCAAGATGTGCTCACGAACAGACGAACATGCACCTTTCGTGAACAGATGAGCCTGTCAAGCCTTCCAACATGCAAGAAAGGAGAAACATGCCTAAGCATCATCAAGCGAACCAAAGACCATCGAAGACTCTGCACACTTTGCCATGTGAAGGTGAAGTAGTGATACACCATGAAGACATCCATCACCCAGCAACACTGTAGCTCGACATGCACTCCAGCAGCATCACGAATGTACCAACACTGTCATGTTGAGTCATGTCATGAGTCATGCCGCCCACATCTCCACTATGGGCTATGTTTTCAATAAATGTAATTTAACGTGGAAGTTCAAGAGACCCACTTGTTGTACAAAGAGTCATGTAAAGTCGAAAAGTAATGGAAATCAAACAGTCATGAGGGTAGTCAAACAGCCACAAGGGTCATTTTTCACCCTTAGCTATAAATACCCCCTCATTTGTACATGCAAAGGATTTTTCACCTCAGCTCCTCCCACATAGCTAAGAGAGTCTGTAATCTTTTCTTTGAGGAGTAAGTAGTGGCTCCAATGCCCCGCACTCGAGGTTAGTGATGTATGGTGTAACGATGTGTCTTGGAAATTTCACTTAATTCAGAAGCCTACCAACAGGCCAGCACGTTTTCACACATGTATTGTAATTGTTGTAAGACTAATCTTTAACACTTGTGATGCATGTTGCTTTAACTTGTGTTCTACATCTGAACTATTTCACTTCTTGTAATACATAATCTATTAATGGAAATGTGTTTTATATGTTGTTAACATTGTCTCACCCGTGTAGACTACTCTACTGGACATCAAACAAACCCTTCACATAAAACTTCTTGTAACAACCATTTCACTCGTGTGGACTAATCTGCTGAGTGTTATACGTGTTATCTTCCCTTGTGTGTTGTGGCTGTCACATCCATGTGGATTGTTTAGCCAGAAGTTGCGCATGTCCTATTGTGTGGTGTGTTCCTAACAGAGTTGGGACTCTTAGCTTTGTTGTGCAAAGGCATCAAAAATGGATTCAAACACTCTCAAAGGTTGCAATTACACTTATAAATATGCTAAAGGATCCATGGTTGTTGTTCAAATTCTCAAATTATGGCTAAAAGTCTTCCACCGATCGAAAAAATTGCAAGGGGAAAGCACTTTGGAGGGCAGAAATACACTATCGGAAGGTGCAAATACCCCAAAAACCATGTAAAAATCAAAAGCGTAGGCTTAAGGATCCGCATCAATCTCAGTCGTTGGATCTGGCCGATCAACGGTCCAGATCGCGTCAGCATATCGCAAGTCGGGGGAGGCAGCGGCAGCGACATGATACATCGCTGATGAGCAATCACCGATATCGCATCGGCGTATCGTTATCGGCATTTACAATGGAGCATGGGCCTTTTATGTTTGCGATCCGATGGGCCGGACCCGATGGCGGTATTAATCCTTTTTGATAGATTTTCAAGTCCGTAGCGATCGCCGATATCGCATCGGCGATATCGCTATCGGCGTTTTTAAAAGGGACAGGGCCTTCACATATGATATGCTTCTGACTCGATAAGCCGGACCCGACGGTGTTATGAATGCTTTTTGATAGATTATCGAGTCCGCAGCAATATCGGCGCTTCACCAAAGATTGGGGCACAGGACATCGCCGATGAGAGGCCGCCAATATCGCATCGGCGAGTTGCAATGGAGGACTTACAAAGAGGTTTGGGCTTTATTATTCGCCAATGAGCGATCGCCGATATCGCATCGGCGCTTTCAAAGACGGCAGGGCCTTTCGCGCATATATATATTCCCGACCCGATGGGCCGGACCCGACGGCAGTGTTAATTCCTTTTGATAAATTATCGGGTCCGCAGCGATCGCCGATATCGCTATCAGCGATTTCAAAGGGGCAGGGCTTTAACATAAGTTATGTGCCGATGCGATGGGCCGGACCCGATGGATGTACAACGCTCCATTTTATAACATTTCAAGTCCGCGCCCGTCGCATTTTCAATGTTTTTTGTGTATTTTCAATGTATAAAGAAATTCAAGGGATGCCTGGTGGGTGCGATTGCGATGGGTTTTCGGATCCGAAAGGGTTCTGAAACGATATATATATATGATTCAAGTCCGCCAAAGCCATTTTTCATGGTTTTGCGGCAGTTTTGCCTGTATTTGCAAATATTAAAAAACAAAGGATGGGCCTGTTATAATATGAATTGCGACCCTAAAGGCGGACCCGATAGTTGGATGAACCATGCATGCACCTCTTAAAAGTCAAAATTGAAGCAATGATGGGCGGGAATGAACAGTTTGGGCAGCGTTTCACTGTTTTAAAGCAGCACAGTCATAATGGAGCCGTTTTTAATGATCAGCAGCAGAAATTAATCAGCAGTATGGCCGAGGAGGAAGCAGGACACCTCTGGGGAGTTCAGAGCATTCAATGGTTATGGTTCCATTGGTATTTCATGCCACCTGCTCAAAGGAGGACTGCAGAGCACCAGAGAGGTCAAATCCATTTACAACACAGCCAGAGTTGTATCAGCAGCCCCATTTCTGAATGTAAATGTGGTTGGTGGCCATTTATGGGCTCCTCCACGCATAGCTAACAGGGAGATTGTGTAATGAGACACCATATATACTGAAAAAACAGATGTAGTGAGATTGATGAGTGTTTGATGAATGATAGTTTTTGTTGTTGCCTTTAACTTCTGGAGACTGTAAATACTATGAGACCTGCAGCTTCTGGTCTTGATCTTCACTAATACAAGCTTCTTTTGCTGTCATATGCTCACTTTCCACTTCTCTTTCTTGTTCCAGGTTGTGCCTGCTTGCATTTGTTTGATGTGCTGTGGATTTTAATATCAGAGGGGCTGAAATCCCACCTCTGTATTATAATTTAGTGGTTCATTAAAATTTCTTGCAGATTGTTGTTGTTTAACATCAAGGAGCTGTCATCAGGTCTGTGTATTAAACAATAGTTCTACAGATCTTCTAACTGGTTGCAGCTGGCCATCACGGGGTCCTGTGTATCTGCTGGTGTAATTAGTCTTCTCCATCATCACTTTTACCTTAAACTGTGAGTAGTTGGTAGTTGAAAGCCTTGTAGTTTGGGGGTCTTCACCCATGTCTGGGGATAATCATAGTAGGAGTGTTTATCTGGCTTAAATGTGCAGCATATCTTCATTTATCCATCATCTTATCCAACCATAATTGTTGAATTTTTAATGTTCCTGAGCATCATTGATTTACAACCTAGGTGAGTTTCTTGGGGTGATAACATTAATTGGCGTCGTTGTCGGGGAGAGGAGAATTGGAGCTCAAGCTTCCCTGGGAGAATGACATAGTTTCAAGCTTTGATGACAGACAAGGTTTGAACACAGTATTGGTTGTAATCTTCTGTCTGGCGACTCCATTGGTGGAAGACCATCCTTTGGTGACTCCACTTTGAAGTTCTGGCTCAGTTTGTGAGGCATACTAGAAGAAATCCACAGAAATCTCCAGCTGAACCATTGCATGACCCTGAGAAAGTTGTTAAACCGAAGAAATCATCACAGAAAGGGGCATCAAGATCAGGTAAGCCTAAAAACTCCAATTTATCTCTGAAAGATGAGTTTATAACTGAAGAATTACAGCTTGAAGTCTTAGAGCCCAACACTGTTAATAAAGAAATTCCTTCAGAAATTAGTTCAACCCCTTATGCAGTTAGTTCCCCTTTGAATCTTAGTCCAAAGAAAGCTTCCCATACTGTCCAAAGCATCCCAATATCTCTGCCATCCATTACATTATTTCCTACTGCTCCATCTATTACTATTCTTCCACATATTCCAAACATGGCAGGACAGCAAGCACCTACTAGGATTGAGAGGATTGTTGCTGCTAGATATGGACCTTTGGTATTGCCTATGCCTCTAAATCCTATGCCTGTGGGAGAATATCAAAAATATATGCCTAAATTTACTGGAACAGAGGGAGTAACAGCAGAAGAACATCTTGAAGCCTTTTACAGTTATGCTGATAATTTAGATATAAGTGAGAATGATGTATGGATGAGAGTTTTTGTCCAAAGCCTTGATGGAGAGGCTAGGAAGTGGTTTAGAGAATTACCCCAAAGATCCATAACAGATATTGAAGCATTAGATGATGCATTTTTGAAGCAATGGGGAGATAAGAAGGACTTGCTGTATTATCATACAGAGTTTGGAAACTTGAAAAGAGAAAAGGGTGAGTCTTTGCCTGACTTCAATAAAAGATTTAATAGAATGTATAGTAAAATACCAGCTGAGGTAAAGCCTACCCCCACTGCTGCTAAACTCACATATGCCAATGCTTTTGACTCTGATTTCTGCTTATTGTTGAGAGAAAGACGATGTGCTACTCTGGGTGATATGCAAGAGGCAGCCCTGGAAGTGGAATCCAATATTTTGGCAGCAGAGAAGTTAAAGAGTCAAGTTGATAGAAGAAGGCCGAGAGGTGAGGCTTCTTCTTCCCCTGCATCAACTTCAGAGCCTAAATTAGAGAAAATGACTAAAATGATCGAGTCATTGGCTGCTGAAATTTCTAAGTTAAAGGTTGAGCAGACTTCAGGCAAAACAAGGCAGCAAAACACATTTGCTCCAAGAAATCCAAACCCATTTAGAAAAGCAAATGAGCAGCTACAAATTATGCAAAGGGGTGAAGAAGAAAAAGAATATCATAAAGTAAAAGCTCCCTTTCAAAATGTAGTCATGGAGGGGGAACAATTTGAAGAAGATGAGGATGAAATTCACTGCTTGGAAGATAAAGGCAGCGCTGCATTTTTAACATTGGCCGAATATGAAGAGTCATTGCTGCAAGAACAAAACAGTCAGAGGTGGGACAGTGGTGCTGTTCTGCAATCTGGTGAGCAGCAGCAAAAATATAATCTAAGATCCAATGCAAAGAATGTCAAAGAAAATGTTGCACAAGAAGCAGCTGCTCAAACAATGCCACAGAATAGCAGGCAAAGAAGACCAGCAGCTGATCCTATCACCCTCAAAGCTCCAGTTCAAGAGGTAAAAATTGCTGATAAAGTATTCTCTTCTTTTAGTTTTGAGTCAGAAATTCAGAAATTGAAAATATCCATGCCTCTGGCTGAATTGGTGAAGAGTGAATTATTCAGAAAACCCATCCTAGAGGCCCTTGAACTAGAATCTAAACAAACCTCCATTGACTCTGTCAATTTGCAAGATGACAAGCCTGCTATTGTGCTTAGCCCCATGATTGAACCTGTTGATAATAGTTCTCCATCTTTCTATGTTTCATTAACTATCCATGATAAAATCCTCCACAATTGCCTGCTAGACACAGGGGCCAGCCACAATCTAATGCCTAAAACTGTCATGGAAGAGTTAGGCCTTGATATCACTAGACCTTATCATGATTTGTTCTCTTTTGATTCAAGGAAGGTAAAATGCCTTGGATTAATTAAGGATCTGGCCATTACCTTAACCCAGCTACCCATGAAAAGTATGATGATGGATATAGTGGTGGTTGATGTTCCTCCGAAGTTTGGTATGCTGTTGTCTAGAGGATGGATTAAGAGACTAGGTGGGACATTGCATAATGATCTATCTTATGCAACTGTTCCAGTGTTTGGAGGAGAAAGCAGGAGGTTATATAGAGAAGCACAGCTAGCATATATCATTAGTGATTAGAAGAATCCTACAAACCATCCCATATATGCAGTGGACACTGATTTTGGAGCTTGCATTCTCCAAATAGAAGAATCTCAGAAGGCTTCATTGTAGATCAGGAAACCAACAGCTCAGGCTGAGCATGATACAGGAGGTCAAATTTGGGAGATGTTCTTTGATGGAGCATGTACCAAGGAGACTGCAGGAGCAGGGGTGGTGCTAGTATCTCCACAACAAGGAACAGTTCAGTTGTCTCTAAAGCTAGTTTTTCAGGTGACAAACAACATAGCATAATATGAAGCACTACTGTTGGGCCTTCATGAAGCCAAAGATAAAGGAATAAAAAATATAAAGGTGTTTGGAGATGTTGATCTGATAATTCAGAAAGTAAATAAAACATTCCAAGCAAAGCATCCAAGGCTGAGAGCTTATAGAGATGAGGTATGGAGAGTCAAAGAGTTCTTTGATTTTTTCTGCATTTCATATATTCCTAGAGCCCAAAATCAGCGTGTTGATTCCCTTGTTGTCTCTGCTAGTTTGTTCATCCCTCCATCGCCTCCCAAACTAGTTTATGAGGTACAAATGAAGTATAGATCCTATGTGCCTGATAATGTTCACCATTGGAAGGTTTTTGATGATGATGATGAGTTAAATAGGTTCCTTCAAGTCATTGATGAGTTCTCTTAAATGCATATTGACCAAAATAATGATGCTTTGCTAGAGGATCCCAAGGCCTAACTTAGAAATAAAATTGGCAAGAATAGCATAGTCCAGCTTCCTAGTAACCATATCCCTAAGGGTCTAATTCCTATTGAGAGATTGTTCGACCACAATGATGTGCCTTACAAAGCTGCCCAAAAAGAAAATCAGTCTGCAGTTTGTAAGCATGATATAGGAAATCCAGGTCAGCCCAAATTCATAAATCTGTCCACTAATTTATCTGCTGATCAGAGTGTTGAATATTGCAAATTAATGAAGCAATTTGCTGATGTGTTCGCTTGGGAATACAGTGATCTAAAAACATATGACAAGAATATAATTCAGCATAAAATTCCGCTTGAGAAAGACACTATTCCTTTCAAACAGAAGCTGAGACCAATGAATCCTATGCTCCTTCCTCTGGTTGAGAAAGAAATTAAAAAGTTGTTGGCTGCTAAGATTATAGTGCCTCTCAGATATTCTAAATGGGTGGCCAATCTGGTTGTTGTGAGGAAGAAGAATGGAGAAATCAGACTGTGCGTTGATTTCAGGAATCTAAATAAATGCTCCAAAAAGGATAATTATCCCCTGCCAAAAATGGAGCATTTGTTGCAGCAAGTCTCAGGTGCCAAAGTGATGTCTTTTATAGATGGATTTTCAGGCTTTAATCAAATCGCTGTGCATCCAGATGATCAAGAGAAGACAACATTTACCACTCCTTGGGGCACGTTCATGTATGCCAAAATGCCATTTGGGCTGATGAATGCTGGAGCCACCTTTCAGCGCGCTATGGATATTGCTTTTGTGGGAGAAAAGGATAAATTCGTGCTGATATATCTTGATGACATAACTGTTTATTCTGGCAGCCATCATGATCATCTACAACATTTAAAGAAGGTGTTTTTAAAATGCAGGAAATTTGGAATTTCGCTCAATCCCAAAAAATCCCAATTTTCTTTGGAAGAAGGCAAACTGTTGGGGCATGTAGTGTTTGCTCCAGGTGTTTAGATTGACCCAGAAAGAGTCAAAGCGATTCAGGTCTTGACTCTTCCAAGATCAAAGAAATACATACAGTCTTTTCTTGGGAAAATTAACTTTGTAAGGAGGTTCATTCCTAATTTTGCTGAGCTGGTTAAGCACATAACCTCCATGTTGAAAAAGGGAGCAGAGGTGAAGTGGACTGATGCGGCTAGAAGATCTTTTGAGTCCATTAAGATGGCTATTGTGGAAGCTCCTACTTTAATAAGCCCTGATTATAGCAAGGAGTTTCACCTATTTTCATTTGCCTCTAAGGATACCATTGCAGCTGTCCTGTTGCAGCAAGATGAAGCAGGTCAAGAGCATCCAGTGGCCTTTTTTAGCAAGAATCTGAGGGATGCTGAACTGAGGTATGATATTATTGAAAAGCAGGCTTATGCTCTTATCAAATCTTTGAAAGCTTTCAGAGTATACATCTTGCATTCCAAAATAGTTGCATATGTGCCTTCTACTGCAATAAAGGATGTCTTAAGGCAGCCTGATGCTGATGGAAAAAGAGCGAAATGGATTGCAAAAATGATAGAATTCAACATAGAGCTGAAGCCCACCAAGCTGGTAAGAGGTCAGGGGCTTGCTAAACTGTTGGCTGAAGAAAATTGCAGGTCTTTGGACATTGATTTCTTGTTCAATGTAGCAGAAAATGGTCAAATAGAAGAGCATGAAATAGCTGAAACGCAGAGAGGACAGTCAGTGGCCGAGAACCTAGCTTCATGTAGCTGGTATGCTGCAATAATTAATTTCCTGCTAAAGCTAGAAGTTCCTTCAGAATTTTCTCAAAGTCAAGCAAGAACGTTAAAGCTCAAGTCAATGAAATATTGCATAAATGATAGCTTGCTTTATTGGAGGGATCCATCTGGAGTGCTTTTAAGATGCCTAGACAAAGAACAGTCAATAGAAGTTATGCAGCAATTCCATAACAGCATGTGTGGAGGACATCATTATTGGAGGACTACAGCCCAAAAGATTCTCAGAGCTGGGTACTATTGGCCCTCTTTATTTTCTGATGCATTTGCTTTTGTTAAATCTTGTGACAGGTGCCAAAGATTTGAAGGTAAGCAGCAGTTAAAATCCCTGCCTCTAAAGCCAATAATTGCAAAAGGACCTTTTCAGCAGTGGGGCTTGGATTTCATTGGTGAAATCAACCCACACTCCAGTGGCCAGCACAGGTGGATATTAGTTGCCACTGATTATTTTACAAAATGGATTGAAGCAATTCCAACAAGGAAGGCTGATCATAATGTGGTCATGAAATTCTTATCAGAAAATATTTTCAGCAGATTTGGTTGCCCACATAAGCTTATAACAGATAATGCAGCAGCCTTCAAGGCAAAAGAGTTGGTGGAAATGTGTGATTCAATGGGCATTAAACTTGTTCATTCCACCTCCTATTACCCCCAAGGGAATGGTCTAGCAGAATCCTCTAATAAAAGTCTGATCAGGATTATTAAGAAGCTATTAGAGGAAAATAAGAAGAATTGGGATACCCAGCTCAAATATGCGCTTTGGGCAGACAGAGTGACCATCAAAAGATCTACAGGCTGCTCTCCTTTCAAGCTGGTATATGGTACTGATGCTATTTTTCCAATTCAACTTACCCTCCCTGTGGCAAAGTTGCTCCAAACAGCGCAGAATGAAGAAGATGATATGGCCAATAGAATCACTGATTTAACTTAATTATGTCAGATCAGAGAGCAGTTGATTGAAAAAGCTATAGCACATCAGCAAAAGATTAAGGAAGTCTTTGACAAGAAGGCAAAAAGAAATAATTTGCAAGTTGGGGATTTGGTTCTGAAATGGGATGCATTTAAAGAAAAGAAAGGCAATCATCGGAAGTTTGATGCTCTCTAGACAGGCCCTTTCATCATTTCACAAATTCAAGGGAACAATACCTTCATACTGAAAAGTATGGGAGGAGAACCAGTCTTTGATGGCCCAGTTAATGGGCAGTTTTTGAAAAACTATGTGATTTAAGGTCTTTGGGCCTTAAAAGCTGTAAATATTTTGCTTTTATCAGTTTTTAGTATAGTTGTAGTAGACTCCATGCCCAATGGAACACTAGGAATTTTGGCTAATTTGTTTGTTGCTGGAAAGGCATTGATCTGCAGGTTCTTAAGACCTCACAGGGAGGATCTCATCCCCAGAAGGAGCCAGTGTTAGCTTTGCTATGCAAAGGCATCAAAAATGGATTCAAATACTCTCAAAGGTTGCAATTACACTTATAAATATGCCAAAGGATCCATGGTTGCTGTTCAAATTCTCAAATTATGGCTAAAAGTATTCCACCGATCGAAAAAATTGCAAGGGGAAAGCCCTTTGGAGGGCAGAAATACACTATCGGAAGGTGGAAATACCCCAAAAACCATGTAAAAATCAAAAGCGTAGGCTTAAGGATCCGCATCAATCTCAGCCATTGGATCTGGCCGATCAACAGTCCAGATCGCGTCGGCATATCACAAGTCGGGGGACGCAGCGACAGCGACATGATACATCGCCGATGAGCGATCGCCGATATCGCATCGGCGTATCGCTATCGGCATTTACAATGGAGCATGGGCCTTTTATGTTTGCGATCCGATGGGCCGAACCTGATGGCGGTATTAATCCTTTTTGATAGATTTTCGGGTCCACAGCGATCGCCGATATCGCATCGGCAATATCGCTATCGGCGTTTTTAAAAGGGATAGGGCCTTCACATATGATATGCTTCTGACTCGATAAGCCGGACCTGATGGCGTTATGAATGCTTTTTGATAGATTATCGGGTCCGCAGCAATATCGGCGCTTCACCAAATATTGGGGCACAGGACATCGCCGATGAGCGGTCGCCGATATCGCATCGGCGAGTTGCAATGGAGGACTTACAAAGAGGTTTGGGCTTTATTATTCGCCGATGAGCGATCGCCGATATCGCATCGGCGCTTTCAAAGAGGGCAGGGCCTTTCGCGCATATATATATTCCCGACCCGATGGGCCGGACCCGACGGCGGTGTTAATTCCTTTTGATAAATTATCGGGTCCGCAGCGATCGCCGATATCGCATCGGCGTATCGCTATCGGCGATTTCAAAGGGGCAGGGCTTTAACATAAGTTATGTGCCGATGCGATGGGCCGGACCCGATGGATGTACAACGCTCCATTTTATAACATTTCAAGTCCGCGCCCGTCGCATTTTCAATGTTTTTTGTGTATTTTCAATGTATAAAGAAATTCAAGGGATGCCTGGTGGGTGCGATTGCGATGGGTTTTCGGATCCGAAAGGGTTCTGAAACGATATATATATATATATATATATATATATATATATATATATATATATATATATGATTCAAGTCCGCCAAAGCCATTTTTCATGGTTTTGCGGCAGTTTTCCCTGTATTTGCAAATATTAAAAAACAAAGGATGGGCCTATTATAATATGAATTGCGACCCTAAAGGCGGACCCGATAGTTGGATGAACCATGCATGCACCTCTTAAAAGTCAAAATTGAAGCAATGATGGGCGGGAATGAGCAGTTTGGGCAGCGTTCCACTGTTTTAAAGCAGCACAGTCATAATGGAGTTGTTTTTAATGATCAGCAGCAGAAATTAATCAGCAGTATGGCCGAGGAGGAAGCAGGACACCTCTAGGGAGTTCAGAGCATTCAATGGTTATGGTTCCATTGGTATTTCACGCCACCTGCTCAAAAGAGGACTGCAAAGCACCAGAGAGGTCAAATCCATTTACAACACAGCCAGAGTTGTATCAGCAGCCCCATTTCTGAATGTAAATGTGGTTGGTGGCCATTTATGGGCTCCTCCACGCATAGCTAACAGTGAGATTTTGTAATGAGACACCATATATACTGAAAAAACAAAGTTAGTGAGATTGATGAGTGTTTGATGAATGATATTTTTTGTTGTTGCTTTTAACTTCTGGAGACTGTAAATACTATGAGACCTGCAGCTTCTGGTCTTGATCTTCACTAATACAAGCTTCTTTTGCTGTCATATGCTCACTTTCCACTTCTCTTTCTTGTTCCAGGTTGTGCCTGCTTGCATTTGTTTGATGTGCTGTGGATTTTAATATCAGAGGGGCTGTCATCCCACCTCTGTATTATAATTTAGTGGTTCATTAAAATTGCTTGCAGATTGTTGTTGTTTAACATCAGGGAGCTGTCATCCTATCTGTGTATTAAACAATAGTTCTACAGATCTTCTAACTGGTTGCAGCTGGCCATCACAGGGTCCTGTGTATCTGCTGGTGTAATTAGTCTTCTCCATCATCACTTTTACCTTAAACTGTGAGTAGTTGGTAGTTGAAAGCCTTGTAGTTTGGGGGTCTTCACCCATGTCTGGGGATAATCATAGTAGGAGTGGTTATCTGGCTTAAATGTGCAGCATATCTTCATTTATCCATCATCTTATCCAACCATAATTGTTGAATTTTTAATGTTCCTGAGCATCACTGATTTACAACCTAGGTGAGTTTCTTGGGGTGATAACAGGGACTTCTCCCAACCGACTTGGTACTCACTTCCACCCTCTCCCTCTACGGTAAAGAACCATTGACACAAGTGAAACTTACACTCACCAGGCACGTGAACCTCACTTCTCAGAAGACAAAGAAAACCACTCTCCTGTGCTGACAAGTATGAGTTGAGGCAAAGCTTTAAGATAATGGCAACCGGGCCATCGTACCGGATGGGACTCCTACAACAAACGGTGTGAGGTCTAGTTGGGACTTCATACCAGGGAGATCCTCTGATGTTGGCGTTTCCAGCACCGTTAACACAACCCTTCTTCCATATTCTGCTTAGGTTTTTATACATTTTCAGTAAAGTAAAGGAATATGACCAAATACATTGTATCCATTATCCACTGAGTGGATAGAATCCAGCTAAACTTAGAAACATCATGTTTTCAGAACTAAAGCTGAAATAAAACTAAAATTAAACTAATAAAACTACAACACTATCCTTAAAGAAAGTCAATTCTATCCTATCTAGTAATTGATGTCTTTTCCATTCATTTTATTTCTATCCTTAATCATCAAAATAACAAGGTTCGGGCTTGATACAAAAACAGAAAAAGAAAGCAGTCTGAGTTGCGTAGCAAGTGAAGGATCGCACAGCAGTTGCACAGTAAGCTCCATCTTGGCATAGATATGGGTTGCATTGAGTGAAATCAAGTTGATGAGGATGATGACAAGGCTATTGAGTTGGAGTAGGACCCATCTAACACCTCCTGGTATGCGTGCAAACCTCAAAATTGTCCAATCAGCGTTTGCGCAACAAATTTTAAATTTATGGTTTTGTCTTTTTCTTCTGCCCCAAAATAAAATAGTGTATAACAGTTCATCACCATGCACCTTAGGACTCCGAGCAAGCATCAAAATACCAAAATACTCCATAGTTTTCCTCAAAAACATGTAACCCTGGGTAACTGCAAAATTAGCCTAGCTACAGAGTATGTGATCAAGAACCCAAACAACCTCTTTATCTTCTTGTTGGATGAAGGCTTACTGGGTGAAGACTTAATATCTTTGTAGGAGGTTATTTTAGCCTGTTTGGCTAGCTGTGACTATGGCTGTGGTTTTGGAAATGTAGGCACACTTCCAGATGTTTGTTCGTATTTCTTCAACTGTCTCCTAGCCTTTGAAAAAAATTTCTTCATTAGGCTCAACCTCCTCCTCATTATCAAATTTCTCATGTAATAATTCTTTAAATTATTGTGCAGGGGCAGAGTCCATTTCATGAACTATTTGGCTCCATCAACTACATCCAGGGCTTCTACAATTTGAGTATCAACTTCTTTGATGGTCTCATTGATGGCCTTCTTGTATTTTTCATTGTTTTCTGCTATATGGACAGTTTGTCTTTGGCAAACTTCAATCTCTTCAAATAACCTCTGATACTCCTTCCATTCATCAAACACTGGTTTTTATGTTGCCCGGAAGGTTCCTTCCATATGCTCTTTACCTTTATTTGTTGACCTTGTGATAGGTCTCCTTAGTGGCATACTAGGTTCTTTTATCTCCTCCACATCAATTACCTGTTTTCCTTTTTCTTCAGTTGTAGGCCCAGAAGGCCTCTTGGACAATTCACTTTCTTTTTGTTGTGCTACCTTTTCTGTTGTGTGCCTTAGTTCTCTATTTTCCTTTTGCAAAAAGGAAAACTAAAGTCGGCCTTTGGCAAGATTGTCTTGCAACTTTATAATTTCAAGATCCTTATCTTCCTCCATCTGAACATGTTGTTCCTCCCCTGTACCCTGTTATGTCATATCCTATGAGATATCAGCTTGAGGAGTTGGCTCCTCCATCATTTTTTTTTGTAGAAAATCTTGTCCTTGGCCTAGTTCTTGGCCCTTTAAGTTTTCATGTTTCTCTTTTATCCCTCTTTGTTTCCTTAATTGTCTCTGTAGCCTTGGGTACCTCTTCCTCTTCCCCTGTCACCTTAGCTTTTGATACCTCTGTATCTTTATCTTTAGTTTGTTCTTTATGTGGATAAATGTTTGTCTGAGCCAACAGACCTGAAGTTGACAATCCCAAGACATGTTCATGTTTTCTAGCTCATGCAACACTAGCAACTTGATCAATGAAAAGTGGAAAAGGCTAGGCAAATGTTTATCTCCCTTTGACTGTACCCTCTCTGCCATTTTGCCAAACTATTAAATAAGTAATATGGAAAATTTAAACTCTTCTTGGAAGTGAAATGCATGAGAAATTTGATATGGTACTGATATACTTTACTAAATTGACCCTCACATGTGAAGTATCTCTAGATCACTTTCAGCAATTGATTATAATGGTTTAACAAATATGTCCTGGGGAATGTAGTATCATACTTATCCTTGAATTGGGGTTTGACAAATTCCTTGAAGTATGTTGCATCTAATTCTTTCCCCTTAAACTAACTCTCACCTTGCAAAGGGATGGTTGTAGCTTCAGAAATAGTCTCCTATGACGCCACAAACTCAAGAGAAGCAATTTTAACTTTGTCTCCTTTGAAATTAAGAGCAAAAAAGCTTGCAAGATGCAAATGATGGACATGAGTCTGTATTTTCTCACAAAAAGAGATACACCCAGTCTATTCAAATGCCAATCTAATGGTTGGGTCAGAGTTCACAAGGTCTAAGTTCCTGGGTTCAATGTGCACCACTTCTCCTCCTTTGTTTTTTCTCTTGTTAACAAGGATCTCCATGTGGCCTTTAAAAAACTACAGGGCAGAGTTTTGTTTATGTTTGTGGCACACTGATTTCGTGGAGGAATGACAACACTAAATACACACTGAGAGCGCAATATATAGACAAGTTATTTGGCTTTTTCACAAGTTTCAAAAGGACTTTCTCTATCAGTTCTTATAACTTTTTAAACCATACTATGCATATAATGTAATGGAGTATGTGTAGGTGAAATTTCATAAAAGGAAACTGAAAGGCTTATGACTCAAGCCATTTGACACCTTTCACACATGACACGCAAACCCTAGGGCTGCAATACTATCCTGAACTTGAACACCAAAGGTAAACGGGGCCTTTGCGCAATGGTTGTGTAGCAGCGCATACAACAATCATCAATCGACTTAAATCTGAGCTTCAAAAGACAAACTATCATTGGGGATGATGTATCCTACCTACCTCAAACAATAAGGAGAACCATTTTGTAGTTGTGTATGTCCTCTGCAAGGTGTTGGAGAAGGTTGCACAGCAATTGTGCAATTCCATATTCGGGGTAGCAATTACGTAGCAGACCTCCACAGTCAAACAAACTCCGTCCTCACACCCTGTCTCCTTAGTTTTGATCTCTGAACTGGGTATGTTGTCACCGTGCTTCAGAAAGAGTGTAAATGTTGAATGAAGAGTAAGACAAGGGCGGCATGAAAGAAATTTTAAATGTGTCTTTTATTTGTTTTCTCCTTTATATGCTTAATCATTCGAATGCATTGCCATGAGTGTAGGTTTAGGACAAGGGTGTTATGGGTAAAAGTGGTGAGGAGCATGATATATGAATAATAGTAATTAGTTATGAAGGTATATTATCGATGATGGTAGGAGGTGAGACTAGGAATGTGTTGACGGTGCTGGACCCGCCAAAATTCGGGGAGATCTCCACGATATGAAGTCCCAACTAGACCTCACACTTTTTGGTGTAGGAGTCTCATCCGATACGATGGCCCAGTTTTCATTATCTTAGAGATTTTCCTTAGCTCTTGTTGTTCAACACATGTGAGTGTTATGCTTGGAACTTCAAGAAAGCGAGGTGAGTATGCATGGTGAGTGCGTAATGTAATTTTGCGTCTGGGTTCTCTTACTGTCAAAGGGAGAAGTGAAGTGGGCCTCTTGATGAGAAGGAATAGTCCCAACCTAGGAAGAAACACATGAGAAAAAAACAAGGGTCTGTCTAATATCCTGCAGAATAGTCAACATCGGATGCGGCAGTCATGAAAACCAAAGTTCAAGGGAAAACATGTACACCATCCAACGGAGTAGTCCACACGGGGGTGACGGTCATTAAAACCTAGAAAACACAAAAATGGTCTGTTTAATGTCTGACGTGGTAGTCCATACGGACAAGACAACAATGATAAACACTACAACACATCTTCAACAATGTAAGTACTAAAATAACGGAAGTAGTTCAACTATATCAGTACAGGTTAAGCAAACATGCATATCAAATGTTTAAAGAGTAGTCTTACAAACAAATACAAAACATGCGTGAAAACGTGCTGGCCTGAGATAAGCTTTTGAATTAAGCAAAAGTTCCAAGACACATCTATACACCATACATCACTAGCCCTAGTAGTGGGACATTGGAGCCACTCCTCACTCCTCAAAGAACAAACTACAGACTCTCAAGTCTATGTGGGAGGAGTCAAGGTGAAAATTCATTTTCTCATACAATGAGGGGGTATATATAACCAAGGGGAATAACTGACCCTTGTGACTCTTCGAATTCCCTCGTGACTGTTTGACTTCCTATGACTTTTCAACTGATGTGACTCTTCAACTTCATATGTGTGTCTCTTGGACTTTCACATTACATTACATTTTATTACAACAAGTATGGCCCATGGTAGTGATGTGGTCGAGACAACTCATGACACTGCTGGCATGTATTGGCTAATTGTGGTGTCTGTGTAGAGCTGTTGTGCCGCTGAGTGATGGGTGTGCTCTGAGTGTAACATGTCTTCACCTCTACATGGAAAAGTGCACAGGGTCTTCGATGGTCTTGGTTTTTCTTGATGGTGCATGTGTATGTGTTCCTTTCGCTTGATGATCGATGTGCTTCATGTGTTCGTTTAATTGTGAGAAAGTCTTCTAGCATGCACCCCTTATTCATCTCATTCATCATTGCAACATGTTTCATCAATGTACATGTTCCTACAATCACTCACGATGAGACGACATCAAATTAAAAAAATTCCTAGTCTAACACGATGCATTGTTTTTCATTTCAATGTAGGTAACTCGAAGAGGGACAAGGCACTGAAACTACGCAGAGCATAGCTCAGGCTGGAATGTGATGCTACGGAGTACTGTTAGGAAAATATACGCAGATATTACTGGGAGGCATATTTGTGGAATCTGGGACAGTAGTGACAATTGCAAGGTAAGACCCAGCTGGGAGGGAGAATTGTGTAGTTTCTGGGAGGAAGACAAGGCAAGGTGTCAAGGAACTACGGGGCAATTCTGCATAGTTTTTAAGATGAGGACTAGGCAAGTCATCCGGGGGTCCATCTAGGAATCTGCACAGTTTCTTTGGGGAAGATAGAGTAGGCATCAGGAGGCACTTACAGAGATTTTTGCACAGTTTTCAAGAGCAGGGTTGGATCGGGCTGTGAGGAGCTACTGGTCAGCACTGCGCATTTCTAAGAGACAGTGTCGAGCAGTCAGTTCTGCATAGTTTTTGGGATGAGTGCATAGAGGGGAAGAAAAGAGGTTGCTAGTCGAAACTGGGCAATTTTCAGAGGGAGAGAAAAACAAGCCAGCAGAGGGTCGATTAGTCAAATTTGCACAATTATCAGGAACAGTGCAGTGACAGGCAACAGAGGCCTGACACACAAGCTCCGTGAAATTTCTATAGACAGTATAGGGCAGGTAGTTAGGCAAATTCTGTGTATTTTTGGGGAGCAGTGCAACCCTAGGTGACAGTGCAGTTTAGATTTTCCATAAGACCAGAGGGAGGTTAGATGGGTGATGTTTGCTATAGGGAATGCACAGGTGTTTGGTGATGTAGAAAACCCTCAAGGATTTTCTTGGGATCCTTGGAATACATTCAGATTAGTTGCATTTTTCACAAAGATACATGCATATCTATGTTTAACAAACGAATATCAAATCGAGAAGGAATTATTACCTAAAGTCTTAGTGTGGTGTTGCTAGAGAGCACAATGCAGCTAGGCGAAAGACCCCTGAGCCGGCTCCAGATCAAAACCTGCACATAGTAAATACAAGCGTAATATCACAGCATAAAACCTTGATAAACAAATGCATGAACATATAAAAGATATCTAGTTGCATATAACTAATCCACTCATGATAAAATATGTTGAATAAACATATAAACAAGTTATACTACCAACATCACAGAGTGGAAAACACAACTGCAGTTCTATATTTACGTAGAAATAGTGATTACCACCATTAGTTGCATCAGCCATCCCTTACCCCTCCAGATCCTCTCTCTCTCTCCCTTCTTAACCTCTTTTGATGCCTTAGTCTGAGACTCTGCTTGACAGTCAAATAGGCAATCCTTTCAAACGGTTCGACCTCCTTCACAATGGCCCAAGCCTTGCATATATAGCATGTAGGGTTAGGGTTTCCAAGTCCTTCATGAGTTCCATTAGGCAAAAGTAGTGATGTTTCCATGCCTTAGTGCTCTTTCCCATTTTCATACTCCATTAGGAATTAGTAATTCCCCCGAACAAGTCGAGCTCTGATGTTTCCCTAATTTTATGAGCTGACATAGGAGAGAACCTAAGGATATTTTCTTAGCCAATTTGCTCCTTTGACCCATAGAAACTGATGTAGGGTCACTAACGTTGTTCCCGAGGTAACAAGTAGAGTTACCCTAGGCACTAACGCACCCTTAGGCTTTCTGAGAAGCTTTATAAAGCAGGTTGATAGTGTCTAGACAACGTTAGCTTGACAACTGGGCCTGTGAACTTGGTGAGTCCTTTAGTCATCATGTCTTTCCCCTCTGAGATGATGAGGGGGTCATTTTCCTGTATAACAAATGCCCCCTAAAGTGTGAGATCAGAGGTTTCGATGATGGCCAAAATACTTTATATTTAACTGTCATTTTCTTTGGAAAAAAGAGAGAGAGGATAGGAGCTTCGGGCGGTACGAGAAACCTGATACAACACAATATATATAACAACTAAAATCATGTCCTGAGTCAGGCATTCCCATGCTCAGTAGCTATGTTAGAGTGATTTTCTCATAAAAAAGATATGACGATGTTGGCCGCCGATGAGCACAATGTGTAACCTGTGTCATAATAGGATCATTCTAATAAGTTGTCTCCAAAAACCAATAACCATAACTTGGGAGAGGAAACAAGGCTGAGTGATGTAAGTCTCTACCCAAGGTCTTGATTTCCGCTTCACCGAACAGCATAGATCGATACATGTGAATATAGGCATTGATTTAAAACATGCACAAAATCGTCTGATTACCAGTCAATAATGGAGACCGTTAACAGATGCGAGGATGGCCACCAATAATGGTGATAGTCTCCAAGATGCACAATACAATCTAGCGAGTGTGAATAATGTTTTTGTCGTTGAACACTCATAGAATCGTTTAACCAGGAGAAAATAATGAAAACCCCTGACCAAACATAAGGTAACCTACCATTGATGTCTACAAGTACCAAGGCACTGAAGTGTTTCTGGGTCTTTTTCCTAGATAGATTGTTGAAGTCGATAGGAAGAGACCTGTCGAAAGGTAGGCAATAAGGTGCCATACATCAGTCGACACGAAACAGGACAAGAATGATTTGTTTTTTGAGGAATCTTTTGAGCATTGGATCAAAGCGATAGAGGGCATGATGTTAGGATATGCTTGATGTTTTGATGGGGGAAACGGAAGATAAAGGTTTTCCCTTGAACAATAGAAGGCACAACAACGATTTTAACCATGCAGCACTAGACTCATGAACACCAAAGAGTGTTAGGATACAGAGATGCAAGAACATCGGGGTATATAGGCTAAACTCATAGGATGGTAAGATTCATGTTGAGAGGTCGTCACAAGGAAGGTTTATATGAGGGAGTGCCATGTTCAAGGGAACGACTACTGCCAAAAAACTCTTTCAAAATACGGAACATAACGCAATTGTATTGTCCACTTTCCCCATATGATTAGTTTAGTGAGTCCATACGAGTAAACTCATCGATCTTTTCATGTTCTGAGAGTCTGAAAAGGACCACAAAAAGAGCGACTCTATGTCCTATCTAATTAGTTTAATGAGTCTAGACAGGAAAACTCGTCGATCTTTTCATGTTTTAAGAGTCTAAAAAGGATCGTAAAAAGAACGACTCTATCCCTCATCTATGTAATTTAATGAGTCTAGACGAGACAACTCGGTGGTCTTTTCATATTTAGAGAGTCTAAAAAGATCGTAAAGAATGACTCCAAGGTGGTCCCTTTGTCATAGTTGTTAACCGGGTGCGACAAAAGTTTAATAGTATACCCAGAACGATTCCTTTTCCCAATCTACTGAGTCTGGATAAAGAGAAACCTATGCTCAATAGATGTTTCCCTCATTTTGTTATGAGTACGAGGAGATGGAGTAAACTCGATAATTGTCGTGAAATTTTAATGAGTCACGCGATGAAAAACTCAATACCTTCATCGAATTTTAACAAGTCAAATCAAGAAAACTCAAGGTATCTTTTTCAGTTTAGTGAGCGAGGAAAAAGAACTGCTCATTCCTTATTCATAGATTTAACGAGCCCGAAGAAGGGAAAAACTTGAGGATTTTTCGATTTAAGAGCAAGAAATAGTCCCAAAAAAGAAAAGCGCTCATATTGTCATCGTAAGTGTTTAACGAGCCCAATGATGAAAACTCGAGGTTTTTTCAATTTAACGAGTGAGAAAAGTTCCTAAAAACAATGCTTGGAGCTTCTTCGTAAGTTTTTAACGAACTTGAAGGAGGAACTTGGGGTTTTTTTGATTTTATGAGCGAGAAAAAAAAGTCCTAAAAAAGAATTCTCAATCGATCTTTTTCAGTTTAATGAGCTAGAAAAAGAGGGAAAAAGAGTTGCTCGAACCATCGTCGTAAGTGTTTAACGAGCCCGACGATGAAAAACTTGAGGATTTTTTAGTTTTAGAGTGAGAAAACATCCCATAAAAGAAAGCGCTCATAGAGAATCGCACATGGTCATTTCTGTCGTTCAATCCTAAAAATTCTTTCATCAAAACATGAGCAATTTCTACCAATATGGGGTCATGGCGTATGATAATTATCATTGGAAATGGACTACTTCTACTTTAATGACTTCAATTAAGATAATTCATGTCTCCAAAGTGACTATAAGGGAGTTCTTGAGCCTCCACTTTCACCATTTGCATCATTTGAGAGCTGTGAGAGTGTTTTGGAGCTAAAGAGGAGCAGATTTTCCACAAACGATTGTGGGAGATCTAGGCGACCATTCGATGTGTCGTCAGTCCCAGGTAGATGCTAAAACCTTGATCTTGCATTATTTAACCTTTTTTATCAGCTTTTGGGGTGATTTTTTGGAGAAATGGGGAGCCCTAGTTCATTAATTGTGCCTAACGCCCCCTACCAGGCATGTAAGGAGTGTTAAACGCCCTTTATGACCTGGTGGAGAGCGTTAATCCTCCATGTATGTCACTAGGGGGGGCGTTAGTGCATGAGGGTGCACCCCAAAACCCGGGCAGTGATTTAATAAACAATTTTGCCCCATTTTCACTGATTTTTGGGTTGATTTGTGGAGGTTTTTAGCCATTATGACTAGTCTATGGAGAGAACGGGCCCATGACCGACAAGAATTGTTGATGCGAAATGATCTTGCTTGCATACTTGCATTGTGCGTTGTGGGTTGATGAAGTATGCTAAGTAGGACTTGATGAAAGGTCAGGAGGACCTTTTGAGCTGGATTATCCAGCGCTTGGATGAACACAAGCAGGTGTTCAAGATTGGGGATCATGAGTTGGCCATTGACCGAGATGATATATATTTCTCGGCCGGTTTGTCATGCAGAGGAGCATGAGAAAACTTGACCGGGGGTAGGCCTGATCCTCGATCCACCCTAGAGCTGGTTCAATCTTACTGTATCCTTGAGAGCGGACTCGTCAGCAACAGAGTCCCTATAGAGAGGATTAGGTCTAGATCTATGAGGGCCATTTTATGGTTGATTATGCGTTTGGCGGGGTCGAAGAGTCCCCACGTTGCAACAAAGGCCCAACTGTTGCTTGCAGTTGACTGTGTCTAGCCGCAGATATTCAACTGGTGCGAGGCAATGCTTCGTCAGTTGAAGGCAGAATTGATTGCATGCAAGACTCAAACCCAACAGAGTTTTGGGTATGGCACTCTCATTGTCTCATTCATACTTGAGAGGGTACCTGTTATGCACCCGCGGATGAGCTTAGGTCCCCTTGATCCGAGGGAGCCTAGACAGGGGCAATGGGCATCACTTGATCCTTGCACAGGAGGAGGACCTATCCGACATTTTTTTGAAGAAGATTTCTTCGAATGGCTTAGTGGCCAGATTGTGATGATTGACGACTATGCCTATGAGGGCATGGACTTCACCGGTGACCCTGACTTGATTCTGCCTCCTGGAACAAACTAGGGGCCTCAAGGTAAGAATGATTTTGAGAGTACTTAAAGTATTTTTAAGCTTTTGAATGTTTATGTTATGTTTTTGTTTATTTTATGGGTGAACAAGTACTGACATGAAGCTTTTTGCTTGACACAGATGTGGCACCGGTACGACCTACAGGTGAACCTCGCCAAGTGAGGCGAGGAGGCCAACTACTTGAAGGGGGGGTGATGCTGATAGTCTTTGCGAGGTTCTGAGGAACCTGGAGGGCTTGAGCATGGGTGTGCCCCCCCTTCCTATGAGGGAGATCCCCGCTCATATGTAGCGGCACACAGTCGATGTGCCTGAGCGATTTCTGGTTCCTCTTTGGAGGATAGCTAGAGCAGTGTTATCATTTCATGAGCAGTAGGCTCTATTAGCAGGCACTTTGGTATAGCCAGCGGGTGTTTATAGCTAGGCTTAGTAGCCATTTTGTACTTAAAACACCCAAGTTTTGGGAATATTTTGATGTAAAAGACTGGATTCGATATATATATATATATATATATATATATATATCTACAAATATTTTGGTATTTTATGATGTAAATGTTTTTAAGTGTTTTTGTAAATTTTTAACTGTGTAAATATTTACTTTCATACATGTATCTATAATGAATGAGATAGATGCCAATCTAACACATAGTTTGCCAATGAATCAGCAACTGTATTAAATTCTCTAGGAATGTGTTCATATGTGATAACCTCAAATTGACGTTCCAAGAGTCGTACCCTTAAATAATGACGTAACAAGATTGGATTACGAACGTGATAATGATTTGTCAATTGCATAACAACAAGTTGAGAGTCTAACCTGACCAAGAAAGAGTCCTCCGGAACAAAATAGTTCTGACTCAGGTGTGTAAATGACCCAAGCAGCTAATGCAATGTGTCGTGTGTGACTATTGCCACCATCCGCGTATCCTACATATGTTAAGGGTAATGAAGGCATCTGCATTACGAGAAATATGTATGATACAAACACTTCAATAAATACCAAAAAATCCAATCACATCAAAAAGAATCAAAACTTATAAATACATAAAATTACAAAGCACATGCCTAGTGTAGTACTAGGCATAATACTTTTTCATATAGAGCCCATTTCGGGGCTTAGCGAGCGAGACTCCTTCCCAGTCCTGAAGTACATATGCCCCTTTTCAGGGGGCTTTCTTGACGAAATATGGGCCAATCTATAACGGTTGAAGTGTTCCTTTCCCCAAGAGGTCATGTTTTTGGTCGTAGAGAAAAACAAGATCTCCCTCTTGGTAAGAAGGAGGCTTGACCTTTTTTTCGTACTAGGCTTTGACCCGATGCTTGTGGGCTTCGAGTGCCAATTTGGCATCTCAACGGGTTTCATCTAGTAGATTTAGGTATGGTAGGCACTCTTCTTCGGCAATAGTGTCGGGCAAGAGTTCAACGGTGATTTGTAAGGAAGGAATCTGACACTCGATTGGTAAAACTGCTTCTAGGCCATAAGCCAGTTGAAAAGGTGTGAAGCCTGTAGCAGTTTTAACTGAAGTTCGGTATGCCCATAGCACAGGATATAACATTCAATGCCAATGGGTTTTATGATTCCCTACTAACCTACGGATCATGGTTTTTAAGACACCATTAACGGCCTCTACTTGATGATTAGCTTTAGGGTAGTAGGAGGATGATTGATCCTGGAAAAAACTAAGCATCGATGTTAAGTGAGACATCATGTGATTCTAAAAATGAAACCCATGGTCTGTAACCATCATGCGGGGCACACCGAATTGACAAATGACCTAATTAAACAAGAATAGCACCGCGGTTTCTCCATCGGCCTGGAAGGTGGGAAGGGCTTCGGCCCATTTCGTGAAATATTCCACAACTACGATAATATAGTTGTGTCCAGCAGAGGAAATGGGGTTTCAAGTTACGAAGTCTATCCCCCATTTGGCAAAGGGGTCGATGGAGATAACCGGGTGCAGTAGGGCCGGAGGAATGCACATTTTCTTTGTAAACACTCGACAAAGATGGCACTGCCGGATAGCCTTGATATAATCTTTGAACAAGATTAGCCAGTAGTAGCCTACGGGCAAAAAAATTTTAGCAGTAGATATGCCAGAAATATGACCGCTACATGCCCCAGCATGGCAGTCATTTAAAACATGTTTTGCCTCCTCATAAGTGAGGCAACGTCAAAGAACTGTATCAGCACCATGGCAATATAACATATCGTTAAGCACTAAATAGTGCCGCACTTGGTGGCGGATGCGACAACGGTCACCTGATGATAGCTCAGGGCGGAAATGTTGTGCTTAGAGGTAGACAAGAATGTCACCATACCAAGGGTAAGTAGTGTCGATAAGATAAATAGCTTCATCCAGAAGAGGATCATGGGTTATCTCGTTAGGATCGACAATGGGAAGATCCGACAAAATTTTGATGAAGACTAAGGAATTTTTCGCCTTGGCAACAGTGAAAACCAAATTTGTTATATATTACAGAGCAATGGAACACAAAATATTGTAGAAATATAAACACAGAAAAACGCATAAAACAAGAGAGACACAGATATACGTGGTTCACCCAGTTTGGGCTACGTCCACAGAGAAACAGCCAGTCCTTATTTTTATATTTTCCAGTAAACTGAAGAGATACAACCTACAGCAGATCCGCTGTAATTCCCTCTTCACTCTCAATCTCCTCTCTCTTCCTCACTCAGAATACAGATATGCGTAGACGCAATACAATTCCCTCATATATAGCAAGGGGTTGCCTTCTAGGGAAAAAAAACCCTAAATTAAAAATAACTTCTACCGTCAGATCTCCACCTAATGAACGGCTCAGATTGACTACGAAATTACAACATTTTACAAGGCAATTTTACACCTATTCTTAGCTTCGGGGGCGGGGGGGGCTCCCAAAGGTCACAGCCACCCCCCTGTACCCCCCCTACAGTGAATATTTTACAGGCAGTTTTGCCACCCCATTACGAATTGGGGTCCAATGCAGCAATACCTTTGAATACATAAGATAATCAAGCTCCACACCCAACAATCTCCCACTTGGAGACTGATTATAGCAACTCCACCGCTGCTTCATTTGCTGGACAATGACTCCACTTTGGACCTGGTTGTTTCTCATCTTCTTCATCATACTTGAAGACCAATTGAAACTGAGAAAATTATCAGTTTCTCCCTGGTTACAACTTTTGTTAACATATCTGTAGGATTATGGCTAGTGTGTATCTTTTCCAGCTTCAATTGTCCATCTTCCAACGCTGACCGTATGAAATGGTACTTGAGCTGTATATGTTTAGTCTTGGAATGAAATGCAGAGTTCTTTGCAAGATGTATGGCACTCTGGTTGTCACTGTATAACTTTCCCAACTCCTGCTTCTTACCCAATTCATCCAGAAACCTTTGTAACCAAATCATTTCTTTACTAGCCTCTGTAGCAGCAACATACTCTACTTTTGTTGTTGAGAGTGCAACAACACTTTGCAGTTTTGAGACCCAACTGACAGTTGTTCCACCTACAGTAAACACATACCCTGTTGTGCTTCTCCTGTTATCTCTATCACCCGCCATATCTGCATCAACATATCCCTGTAAAGCAATGTTTGAACCACCAAAGCATAATGCTTGATTTGTGGTACCTCTCAAATACCTGAGAATCCACTTCACCGCCATCCAATGTTCTTTTCCTGGATTGTTCATGTACCTACTTACAACTCCCACTGCATGTGAAATATCAGGCCTTGTGCAGAACATTGCATACATTAAGCTTCCAATTGTTGATGCATACGGAACTTTAGACATATGAGCCATTACTTCCTGAGTATTGGGACACTCTCCTTACTTAATTTGAAATGGCTAGCCAAAGGTATACTAACTGGTTTTGCATTCTGCATATTAAACCTTTTCAACACCTTTTCTATGTACTCACTTTGAGACAATGTTAATTTGCGATTCTTCCTGTCTCTAGTTATTCTCATACCAAGGATTTGTTTTGCAGCACCCAAATCCTTCATTGAAAATGAGTTTGCCAATTTTATTTTGAGCGCATTTATTTCCTGCATGTTAGAATCTGCAACAAGCAAGTCATCTACATACAATAACAATATAATATCGCTTCCATCATTTTGTCTTTTGAGATAAACACAATGATCAGAGTGACATCTAGTATAACCTTGTTCAAACATAAACCTGTCAAATTTTAGATACCACTGCCTGGAGCCTGTTTTAAGCCATACAAACTCTTCTTCAACCTACACACTAGTTTCTCCTTCCCTTTTACCTCATATCCTTGTGGTTGTTGCATATATATATCTCTTCCTCCAAATCCCCATGGAGAAAGGTTGTCTTTACATCTAACTTCTCAAGATGTGAATCTTCAGTTGCTACTAGACTTAAAATAGTTCTAATTGAAGTCATTTTAACAACAGGAGAAAATATCCCATCAAAGTCTATACCCTTTTCTGTGCAAACCCTTTCACCACAAGTCTAGCTTTATACCTTTTTCTACATCCATCTTCTTCCTTCAACTTGTAAACCCATTTATTCTGCAATGTTGTTTTACCTGCAGGCAACCTGACTAAGTCCCAAGTCTGGTTATGTGCTAAGGAGTCCATCTCTTCTTTGATGGCTTGCTCCCACTTCTTCCTGGTTTCTACCTGCGCTGCTTCTTCATAACATTCTGGTTCACCAAAATCAGTCAACAATACATAATATAATGAAGGAAAGTATCATTTAGGGGGTCTACTTATCCTGGTAGATCTTCTAACACCACTTTCAGGTGTTTGAGGTTCTTGTTTCTGTTGTGGCTGTTGTTCTGGCTATTGATCATTATGATTTTCAGGCACCATCACTTTTCTTATTATCTCATCAAGCATTGTGTATTCTCTGTTTTCTTTTTCCTGCAGTTGATCCTTATACAAGACCTTTTCATTGAATATGACATCTCTGCTCCTAATGATTTTGTGTTTTTCATTATCATAAAAGCGATAGCAAAAATCATTAACACCATATCCAATAAAGGTACATTTCTTTGATTTTGCCTCAAGCTTTGTTCTATTTTCTTTATTAATGTGGATAAAGGATTCACAATCAAAAGTCTTTAAAAAAGAGTAGTTTACCTCTTTACCTGTCCATGCCTCCTCTGGAATACCACCATCCAAGGAACTTAAAGGACCTCTATTTATTAGATAAAAAGTAGTATCTACAGCATCTACCCAAAATTGTAAAGGCAATCCTGCATGCAATCTCATGCACCTTGCACGCTCCATGATTGGCATGTTCATCCTTTCTAACACACCATTTTCTTGTGTTGTTCCTGGAACTATCTTCTCTCTACGAATTCCATTCTCTGAACAGTACCTATCAAACTCTTTGCTGCAATATTCACCTCCATTGTCTGATCTTAGACACTTCAACCTTTTTCCTGTCTCATTTTCAACCAAAGCTTTCCATTTCTTAAAAGTATCAAATACATCAGATTTATTTCGAATACAATAAATCCAGGTTTTTCTGGTTGCATCATCAATAAAAGTAACATAATAATGAGAGCCACCAAGATATGATACCTGAGCAAGTCCCCATACATTTGTATGCTAAAGCTCTAATTTTTCGCTCTTATTTTCTTTCCCAACTCTAAGGAATTTGACTCTCTTGTGTTTTCCATAAACACAATTCTCACATAATTTTAAATCAACATGCTTCAAACCTGGCAACAAATTTCTTGAGTGAAGAATCTGCATCCCCTTTTCACTCATGTGCCCAAGCCTATGATGCCACAATGTCGTATCTTCTCCTGTAGAGGTTAAAACATTAACAAAATTAGAAATACCATTGCATAAATACAATGTACCAACCTTTCCTCCTTTCGTTATTACCAGGGATCCTTCAGTGACCTTCCAGGTTTTATCTATGAAAGTAGTTATGCAACCTTCACCTCCCAACTGCCCTGTTGAAATCAGATTTTTCTTTAGATCTGGAACATGCCTTACCTCCTTCAATAGCCACTTATTTACATTTTGTTTTTTTATGAAAAATGTACCCATTCCAATGATTTTACAGGGTTTATCATCACCCAATCAAACCTGTCCAAAATCTCCTTGAACGTAATCATAAAAATGTTTCCTATTATGTGTGGCATGGAATGAGGCCCCTGAATCTACCACCCAGGCATCAATAATATTTTCTAATGAAAGAATCAAAGCATCTTGCAACACATCACCTGTTACATTCGCTTCATGATTATTTTCTTGTTGCGTGTCTCCTTCTTTCCCTTTTGAGACTTGTAGTCTTTCTTCAGGTGTCCTTTCTTCCCACATTTCCAACACACTATGCCTGATCTGGACTTGGATCTGCCTTTTCTTGACTTACTGCGATATCCAGGGCTCTTTCCTCTTTCCATTTTTCTTCCCCTAGTCTCCACGGTCAAAGCATTACCTGATGTCTCACCAAAGCTTTTTCGTCACATTTCCTCGCTAAGGATTGCACCGACAACATCATCAAACTTTAAAGTACTAGATCCATAGACAGAGTTACTAATGGCCATAACTAAACCATTCCAAATTTCTGGAAATGAGCATAGAAATAACAAAGCCCTAACTTCATCATCAAAAGTTACCCCTACAAAACTTAACTAATTGGTAACTATATTAAACTCATTTAAATGATCAGCAATAGATCCACCTTCTGACATCTTCATATTAAATAAATGCTTCATAAGAAATACCTTATTTGAGGCCAAGAGTTTTTCATATAGTTTGGCCAATGTCGACATTAAACCCTCTGTTGTTATTTCCTTTGAAATATTAAACGCTACTGGTGCCGCTAGGCACAATCGTATTATTCCAAGTGCTTTTCTGTCGAGAATATCCCATTTTATGTTTGTCATACTCATCGGCTTCTTTGTATTTCTGCTCAATGGTTGGTACAGATCTCTCTAGTACAAATAATCTTCCATCTGCATCTTCCACAGCGAGTAGTTTTTTCCATTAAATTTTTCAACCCTAAACCTACCATCTTTCGCCATTGCTCCCACTCGAACCAGGAACCCTTCTCTCCTGCGAGTTTATCATCCAAAAAAGACCTTCGGCTCTGATACCAATTGTTAGATAATTATATATTACAGAGCAATGGAACACATAAAATATTGCAGAAATATAAACACAAAAAACGCATAAAACAAGAGAGACACAGATATACGTGGTTCACCCAATTTGGGCTATGTCCAAGGAGAAACAGCCAATCCTTCTTTTTATATTATCCAGCAAACTGAAGAGATACAACCTACAACATATCCACTGTAATTCCCTCTTCGCTCTCAATCTCCTCTCTCTTCCTCACTCAGAATACAGATATGCATAGATGCAATACAATTCCCTCATATATAGCGAGGGGTTGCCTTCTAGGGCAAAAAACCCTAAATTAAACATAACTTCTATCGTCAGATCTCTGCCTAATGAATGGCCCAAATTGACTACAAAATACAACATTTTACAAGGCAATTTTACATCTATTCTTAGCTTGGGGGCGCTGCCCCAATCCCCCCACCGGGGGGGCATAAAATATTCACAGCCACCCCCACCCCTCCCCCTGAACCCCCCCTGCAGCGAATATTTTACGAGCGGCATTGTTGCCCCATTACGAACTAGGGCCCAATGCAGTGATATATTAGAATACATAAGATAATCAGGCTCCAAACTGTTAGTTTCAGTATTTTAAACCCTCCACCAGTGATCAAATATGCTCTTACAAAGTGGTTTTAGCATGTTAAGGTCAAATTTTGTCATTTCAATGAGTCTTCAAGTAAAATTTGGTCACTAGGTATTAGGTCTAGGATTTGTTTTCACTTCTTTCAAAGTTTTCCAAATGTCGGTCCATGTCACCATTCAGATGAGTGTACCATCATTCAAAGAGTTGTCATCATCATTTCAGGTTCTAATGGGTCATTTTACACCTTGTTCGTGCTTCAGTTGTAGTCGAGTAAGGCTCATTTCCCTCTTCTAGGGTTTTGAAGGTAATTTCTCTTGGATGGTAAAATCATCAACAAAGCTTGTATCCTGATGTTCATACACCTTCCCCTATCCTTAATGTACCTTATTAAACACTTCCCATCACTGATATCCCTCAAATTCCTCATTTTCCCACAAACCCTAGTTTCTTGCTACAATTTGACAATTTTCTAGGCTAAGCTTGTGTTTTTCCCTTTTGGACCCCTTCCCCTCACTCAATATTTGAAATTCCACTTTCCCTTACTTCCTAACATCCCTCCCTACTTCCCAAAATTTTCTCAAGAATTTAGAAGCCCCTTATCCCCTTCATTTCACTTCATTTCGACAAATCCCCTGTTCCACACATCGGGATAGGTTTTACTCAAATGATGTTTATGAGCAAGAAAAATGAATTTGGAAAAATTGAGAGAAATTTTTTTCTACAATAGGCCAAGGAAGAAAAACCTCCTTCACTTTTTACACAGGTATCATGGTTTTAGAGAAATGTCAAAAATAAAGCTGCCTCAGGAAGGTTGCTACACCTCTGGAGTGGCCTTGGGAAAATAAATATTTCTCCTAGCCTAGTTGGCCAAATGACTTGCTTGATGGTTTAAATGATATTTATATAGAGATAGCTTTCCAATGAGCTATCATGAGCTCAATTTGGAGTTGAGGAAGACCTTCAAAATTTGACTGCAACAACACTCTACATTTAGGCAGCCTCATTTTGCACATTTTGACCAGTCTTGGGATATTGGACTTTTGATAGGGAAAATGACCTCCAAATTGGAAAATTCAAGATGTTCTGGAAATTAGACTCAATAATATTTCCAACGAGCTATCCCGTGCCCAATTTGGACACCGAGAAGTCCTCCAAAAGTGGTCTGCAAAAAGGCGTTGCGTACCTGGCAGTCGGCGCTATGCATAGAAGAGGCGTTGCGCACCTGGCAGCCGGTGCTTCGCATAGAAAAGGCAATGCGCACCTGGGAGCTTCTTGAAATGTAAAATTACACTGGTGCTATGCATACAAAAGGCAATGCGCACCTGTGTGAGGGCGTTGCGCACCTGTCAAACTCTTCCAAATCACTCCAATTTGTGTCAATTCTCCAAATTTGCCTCTTGACAAGTAAGTAACACAATTATTCTTGTTGAAAAAGGGTTTTTTGTATCAGTCTATGGTAATTGTGTTTTTCAAAAACCAAACCCTAGTTTTCACCAAACCCTCTCATATACTTTAAATCTCATTCATAGATTGTTGTCATTTCTCATCCATTGGTTGCCCCACTAAAACCCCATTCCATCATATAAATTTCCCTAGATCTCATCCCTTCATAAAAATTTCCCAAACCCTACACTATCCCTAAACCCTACCCCCCATATAAACCCTATCCTACATATACCCTCTTCCCACACATAAAACTCCCAAACCCTACCTCACATACACAAACTTTACACTACCCCTGAAATCCTATTCCTTAAATTCCCAAAACCCTAGTCATCCCCTTCATACCCTATTCTCTCAAACCCGACATCACATCAAATCTCACTCATATCCCTGTCTCATCCCACTCATTCCCTTTCTTTTGAAAATCTCTTCATACTCATCATTCACCCACACTACCTTTCTTTCCTCACTAGCATTTACAGTCAATCAAGCCAATGGACAGTGATTATGGAGATTTTGTCCTTGTGGACCATGGGGTAGCACAAGAGGTGAGTTTCATGGACTTGGATGCTCAAAATCCAAGGAGTGTCAAAGATTTGATCATCAAGGAAAAAGATTTGTAATGCAAGGACAAAGAGGCTAAAGGCCAAGCTAAGAAGAGTCTTGAGGAACAAGAAAGAGCAAGATAAACTCAAGATCTTGGCTGAAGCATCATTGGCTCATCAAAGCACTTAACAAGGGTCAATCATGTCAAATTTCAAGAAATTTGGAAAAAAAATTGTCAATTTTGAAATTTTTAATGCAAAAAACAGGTTTTTTCAGCAGGTGCGCAGCGCCACTAGCGCTGCGCTTTCGTTGGGGGCATCCATTTGCAAAAAAGTTTATATTTTTGGAATCAGCATGGAAAAATATGGAAGCTCAGAAATGGCTAAGAATTTTGGACAAGTTCTAGGTCTCCAAAAGGGCAAAAAACACCCAAAAAGTGCCCTCTCTGCCACTTTTTTGCCACACAGGAAGCAGTCTTGGGAGAATCAATTTTTGGAGTGGCAAATTGACTCCAAATTTAGAAATTCAAGTTGTTCCAGAAATTAGACTCACCAAGCTTTCCAATGAGCTATCATGTACCTGATTTGGACTCCAGGAAGCCTTCCAAAATTGGCCTTGAAAAAGCGCTTCACATAGGATCAGTGGCGCTACGCATAGGATGAATTTTGCCAGTTTTGCCTGATTTTCCAAATTTCGCCTAGTTTTCTCTACAGTTGACTTTTTCTTGCTTTCTTGGTGAATTTAGCATGGTAAATGATGTAACTTGATGTAATTATGGATGTAAAACACTTAATAGGGTAGATACATCAAGTCAAAGGTGGTTTTGAGCTGAATGAATTGGTTTCCTTGGTTTTAGAGGCAAGCTGTTCCACTGCCTATATTCCTGTTCTTAGCTTAGATATGGTTGAAACCACCCCTTTTCTTATGGATTCAACCCCAATAGTTAGCTTGAGTAGTTTCCTTGCCTATATCATGTACTTTTTGATTCATTTGTAAAGGTTGGACTCTTGTGGATGCTTTGAGCTTCATTATAAATCACTTCTGTAGTTTGGCAAGGAAATGAACCAGGGTTTTGCAGCATTTTGTGGGATTCTTGTGGTAATGTGTCTTGGCATTGTTTCTTCCTTTGTTATTTAGTTTCTCTTATGTGTATATGTGCCAGCATCTATTTTTTTCTTCATAACTAAATGAATCAAGATAAATAGGTGGAATCCATTGATATTCAGTGCTCTGCCTTAAGGATACATTTAGTTTTTAATGTTTTCTGTTGTTTAAGGAGGACTCATGAACTTTGCATGCCCTCCCCAACTCCTCACTGGTCTTATACTTATCATCACACTCAATTCAAAGTTCCAAAACACTTACCTACCTCGCCCCACAGAACATCCTGCAAATCTGAGTTGATTTCCCGGACCCAAAGCTATCTTCTTCATCCAGCAACCAACTATCAAAATCAATCAAAATACTCTGACCTAATATACCTAGCCTAAAATCAGCATTCATTTAAGTCATCTCAAGCCCTAATTTCCATATTCTAATTGAGATTGACAAGGAGAGAGCCCTCTCCCGACCTGGTAGGGCTAGCTACCAGGTTAAGCGTGGTTTGATGTTACCCTAGACCTGCTTTCCTTCATCCTGAGGTAGATTTAGGCACTAACACACACCCAACAAAATCAAATTGTTGGAGGATCACTATCCATTTGGAATATTTCCCTCCAATGACTTGACGAGACAAAATGTGTCTTGTGGGATTCTCCAAGGCGATGAGAGTAGTCTGTAGCAGTAGTATGTAATGTCGGAAGCAGTTGACAACAAAGACAAATGTCAAGGATAGCTTTTCCACATGTGAATATCTGAGTTCGGGCCCAACCAGGCCTTTCAACAGATAATATATCACATGCTCACTCTGGTCATTATGAGTTTGAACCAAGACCATTCCTAGAGCGGATGATGAGGCTACAAGGTATAGAAGAAATTCGCGCCCATAGTTGGGAGCGCTAAGGAGTCGAGCTGATATAAGTGCCTTTTTCAAGGCATCAAATGATCGTTGAGCTTGATCATCCCACAGATACGGCACTCCATTCTTAAGTATGCACATAAAGCCTTTCATTAACTCAACATATTTTACGATGAACCATCGTAAGAAGTTTGATTTCCCTTGCAAACGTTGGAGCTACAGAATGGATTGTGGTTCGAGAAATTGAATAATTTCCTTTACCTTATCAGGATCAACCCTAATCCTGTACTTGGAGATAATGAATCCAAGTAAGTGTCCAGACTCGACAAAGAAAACGCATTTATGCAGATTCAGACGTATGTTATAAAACTGGCACCTAAGAAAAATAGCTCTTAAATGATCTAAGTGTTGCACTCGCTTCTTGGAATGGGCTGGAAGGTCATCCAAGTAAGCTTGAACGATATGTTTGATATCGTGAAATGCGTAGTCCATGGCCCTTTGAAATGTTGCTCCAACATTATTTAAACCAAATGGGAGTTTTCAATAGGAAAAGATTCCCCATGGGCAAATGAAGGCGGTTTTGTGCTGGTCTTTTGGTTTTATAGCAATCTGGTTGTAACCTGAGAAACCATCCATGAATGAGAATGATTCACAACCGGCGTAGTCGTCGATGATTTGGTCAATGAATAGTGTCGGATAATTATCCTTTGGACACGCGGTGTTCAAGTCTCGATAGTCGACACATACGCAGATGGTTCCTTGTTTCTTATTGACAAGAACCAGATTGGAAACCCATTTCGTTAAGGGAACGGGATAGACGAAACCAGCACGTAACAAATTTTCCACCTTAGTCTTGATGGCTACCATTTTTCGAGGGTGGACTGGTCGAAGCCTTTGGCGGACAGGTTTAGCATTGTCGTATATCTTGATCTCATGCTCGACGATAGAAGGATATATGTCAGGCATTTCCTCGTAAGACCAAGCGAATACATCGTAGAATTCCTTAAAAAGGCAGGTGAAGCTTGCAATTTCCTTAGGATTGCAATCTGCTCCAACCTGGATGTTTTCTACGATGCCTGTCGTGATAGAAATATCGATGAGAAATGTCTTTGAAATATTGCCCATGTTTCCTTTCGAGTCCAAAGTTTGGATAGTCATATAAGGTGAGGAAACGATTTCAGGTGCGTTGGATGACAGGATTTGAAGAGGCATCATGTCCGAATCAGATATCGAAACACGATGATGTGAGTCCTCCCAAGGTCGCTCTTCTAAACTCATGATCTCTCTAATAGCTTCGTTCGTAGGTAGGACTTGATTGAGGGGATCGAAAGAAGGAGCAATTATGGGAGGGACGATGGTACAGTTGGCTGTGACCAAAGTGATCGAAGACTCGGATGCAGATTGAATGGCCTGGTAGGCCAATTCAGCTGGTGATAGCGGCATTTGTTCTCTGTAAGTGTCAGTGTCTGAAGGGTCTGGTAGGATCCAAGGATCGGTCAGTTCGTGAGGAATGGATAAAACCATATTGATCATCTTTGGAACCACTAGCGGTAGAAGAGGGAAACAACCCATCAGGGAAGAGCCCTTCAATAGCTCGGTACCGATACTGACGTAAGAGTCAATTACACCACCCACTAAGGGTACAGAGCCGCTGGGTAACGAGGAATAATTAGGGGTGCAAAAGGACAAGTAGTCCACTGTGACTATCTTTCCATCCAATGGAAATATGATGATGTGAAAGACAATAGACACAATGGCAGTCATGGCGTAAGTCCAACTGTGACCCAACAATAGATTATAGTCGAGCTTTCTATCTACAACTTTGATGTCCACTGTTACCGTTTTCCCATTCAAGGTGATGGGGTAGCTAGCTAGGTAACCTTTTGGGATGAAAGTGTGGTCGTCGAAAGCTTTAAGGGAATTCGATGGCAAGGATAGGGTTGGAGAACCCAAAGCAAGCCAACATGAAGATGACATTACGCAAGTTGAAGCACCTTCGTCAATGACAGTTCTATGTATTCCTTTTCCTTTCGAAAATATTTGCACCTGAAATGAAAGCTAGTGTGAAAGGGGAGGTTTACATTTTTCCATGTCGAAAATTGCAAGCATGGAATCCTGAGGGTTGATACCACCAATAGCTAAAAGCAGAGCTTTCCTTTGTGCTAGACAGGTTTGTAATACTTCGAGCACCGACATAGCCGACGGCGCTTGCGCCAAATCTTCTACAATACTGTAGTTTTGGGCGGCACGTGTAGATGTATTGTGCATTGTGCGACAAAGTGCCCCTTTAGGGGGGCAAATCACAAGATCAGCAACTGGCCTTTCGATATGAAGATCATTAGGTGGCAGTGGGTTTTGACTTGAGGAGGGTTCCTCTGCATGAGCGACAGGAGCTCCATAAGATTTGGCTCTGGTTTGTAGGTATACCGTTTCAAAGGTGTAAACGGTAGATGGTCCTTCACTAGCTGAAGGATGTTGCGAACTACCATTGCCCCCTTGTGGGGGTTGGGGTTGGTTTGCAATAAGGTGTTGTTGTTGCTGAGCAGGGAAAGGATTATTTAGGACAACAGGGGTCCTACTAGTGTCATTTTTAGCAATGAAATTTGTGCATTCCTGAAGACGCATACAGTGATAGGTCATGTGGTCTTCGGTGCAGATTTTGCAAGGGAATATAGTGGGTTTATCCTTTCCATCGTCAAAGGGCGCAGCAGCCTTCTGCTTTGGGTTGTGCTACTTTATTGACTGCTCTTCAGAAGGAGCGGTCTTTTTCTTATTCTTCTTGTTCTTACCACCGGGTTTTTGTGTAGATTGCATAGAGTTTATCGCGGTGGTAGGAAGAGCAGTCGATTTGGTAGAGGGGTCAACTAACATCTAGGAAATGTGACCACTGAGTTGTTTTATAGCAGCCCCAGAGGTTGCGCTGATAATCCCATCGGCGTGCGCTCTGGGTTGCTGAGTAGTGGGAGCATTGGAGTTGCGAGGGGCATTGGGAATGATGTCGTATAAAGTGCCAGACTATGAATATATCAGATCTAAGTGTTGGGCATGACAAATGGATTGGTCTTCTATGACCACACCACCTAAGGTGACATCTTTAGCGATTTGGGGGAGTAGAGACTTGCAGAACCAATCCGCTAATAGATAGTCTGGGAGGGGAGCTTTGACTAACCTCCGCCTACGTCTCCATTCATGTATATGATCAGAGATGTGGGTGGTGGTATCCTAACGTAATGAAGTGAGGAGTTTTGTCCCAGTTTCATAGCGGATGGGTAGCTAGAAGTGCTTAAAAAATTCCATCACTAAAGCGCCAAAGGTATTGACTGACGCGTGTGGTAATTTGATGTACCACTTGGCTGCATTGCCAGTAAGGGTGCGGGGAAAGAGATGTAGCTAGATACTATCATCCACCATGGAGTTAGAAACACACCATAGATGATAGGTGGTGATGTGTGTACCCAGATCCTCCCCTTGTTTCCCTTCAAACTTCAGGATGTCTGTCGGTATTTTATGCGGGATTGGTGGCCAAAGTAAGTTATGATAGATGGGGTCATTTGTAAGTTTGTACAAGTCGGGGATATCAAGCGTTGCCAAGAAAGGAAAAGTGTTTGATGCCCCCGAATCAGACCAAGGCAATGACATATGACTTGAGGATCCTTGCAATCCTCCCATCGTGTTGTTTCCAATATTATACACAGGTTGTGTGGTATAGTAAGTGCCTTGGGGTATGGTATTGTACTATGGGTTTCCATAGGGATTGTTAGGCTGGGGGATGGAAGTGCCCCCAGGATAAGGAGTGCCCCCTTGACTCATTTGAGGTTGTGAGTAGGGTGCCCATATGGATTGATTGGGACCTTGTTTAAGGTTTCTGCTCACCACATAACTAACCGTAGGTCCTTGACTCACATAAGGAGGGTTCATGTCAATCAATGACTTACCATGCATACCTGAAAACGGAGGGGGAACTGTTACGCTCCCAGCCGGTATATGCATATTGGGAACAGTGCCCCCAAATACCTGAATTTGGGGGTTAGAACTATACAATGGATGCCAACCATATTGTTGGTTGAAGGGACCTATGCTAACCATGCTATATTGAGCGTTATAAGGAGCACTATATGTAGCACGTGTCAAAGGTATAGGGGCTGACACAAAAGGGGAGGAAACTGGAATGTACTGGGTTCCACTCGTGGTGGGTGTCACCATAGGGTTTGAAACTGGGACAGATGGGATAGCGGGGTTCACCATCATAGATGTGGTACTGACTGTCGAATGGGGAGGTGGTGGTGGACCAAAAGTGTCCACAAAATCCCACAACCCGTTAGTCATTGACGAGATGGGTGGAAATGTTCCAACTGAAGACAAAGGAGGTACAAATGCCACGGGAACCAAGAGTGGGCCCGATGGATTCATGATTGGAGGATTGTATGGAGGAAGAAATCCTTCAGTAAAGAAATCATTCGGTAAACTTGAATCATGGGATCTCCAAACTGATTCTGTGTTAGATCTCGGAGACTAGTTTCCCTAAAAGTATGGCCACTAATGATACCTCAAATCACAGACACTACTGGGGGGGACATAGTCGCAGACAGTACGCTGTGTGGGCAGGATACCTGAGTCCCCGACTCAGCTCCGATATCCCTGAAGGGATCCCCGATACATAGAATACCCAAAGGAGATGTAAGCAAAGGCAGGCTACCTTCACTTACAGTCCAATGTTGTCTCGTATTTAGCTCCATTTTTACTGGAGTGGTCCCGGATAGTATGAGTGCAAAAGGATTTCTCTCTTTAATGACACTAGTTTCGGTGTATGATCTTGGGCAGTTAACTCACACTGCCTATCCCAAGATCCTAGCCTAAACTAAAGTGTGTTTACTCTAAAAAGAGTTGTTGATTGATTTTATTAGGTAGATTTTAAATGTACTTCGTTAGATTCTTCGGTAAGAGTGTTTACGTATGAAATTATATGGGACTCTGACTCAAATCATGCAAAAACAATGCTTGTAAATTTTTACTTCCGATGAATAAGATGCTTCTACAAAGGGAGATTCATTCATACATCAATATTTATACCATGCATCCTATTCAGTAAAACACTAGCATAACCGAAAGAACTTCAATGCTCACTAACAACTATTGAAACCAAATAATGCAAATCTAACTAGCTAAGTAGAAAACAGTAAAAAAAAAATGTATTTTTTCTTTAATGAAAACAAAAAATTTAAGAAGTAAAGTTATTTTCTTTAAAAAAAATTGTTTAGGACACAGATCAGTCAAACAAGTGCAGCTACAGATCCCTGAACAGTCTACAAGCATATTTCCCAACCCATGTGATCACGGGGTAATCTGTTTATCAAAAAATGGCTGACTAACACTCTGTACTAGAGGCTACAAAGAGTTAGTTTCAGCATTAACGCTTTGTTTGTGAGGGCACAGTGCTTTATAAAGCATTGTTTTCACTGGTAACCTGCGTTAGTGGGGAAAAATACTCCAAAGAAATGGGTTGTGGGGATCAGATCTAGGGATGATCACTGAGAGAAGGGTGATGTATGGTCCTAAGTGATAAAAAAGGGAATGAATAAGTACAGGAAGGCCTGGAGGAAAGAGAGATCTAGGAACTTTCTAGGAAAAACCAAGAACTAAGTGTAGTCCCCAGTGGATTCGCCAATTCTGCTATAGGGATTAATGCACGGGTGCTTGGTGATGTAGAAAAACCTCAAGGATCTTCCTGAGATCCTTGGTAGACAGTCAAATTAGCTGCAGTTGTCACAAAGATACATGCATATCTATCTTTAACAAACGAATATCAAAGCGAGAAAGAAGTATTACCTCAAGTCTTAGTGTGGTGTTGCTGGAGAGCGCAATGCAGCTAGGTGGAAGACCCCTGAGTCGGCTCCAGATCAAAACTTGCACATAGTAAAGACAAGTGTAATATCATAGCATAAAACCTTGATAAAAAAATGCATGAACATATAAAAGATATCTAGTTGCATATAACTAAGCCACTCATGCTAAAAGATGTTGAATAAACATATAAACAAGTTATACTACCAACATCACGAGTGGACAACACAACTACAATTCTATATTGATGTAGAAAGAGTGATTACAACCATTAGTTGCGTCATCCTTCCCTTACACCTCCAGCTCCTCTCTCTCTCTTCCTTCTTAACCTCTTCTAATGCCTTAGTCTGGGACTCTGCTTGACAGTCAAATCGGCAATCCTTTCAAATGGTTCGACCTCCTTCACAATGGCCCAAGCCTTGCATATATAGCATGTAGGGTTAGGTTTGTCGAGTCCTTCATGAATTCCATTAGGAAAAAGTAGTGATGTTTCCATGCCTTAGTGCTCTTTCTCGTTTGCATACTATTGGCTTATAGGGGCCTGACCCAAGTTCAGAGTTAAGTTAGCCAAACAAATCCCGGTACTACTGGCCCTTTCGGCAACAATTCAAGGAACGCAGACTGAGGTCTCACCCAAAGTAGTATGGGAGGGTTCTAGAACTAGGTTTCTGCACCCTGGAGATGTCTAATGAGTTCAAGTGGTCCGCGGTTCGACCCTGAACACAAGTCGCTTCGCGCACTTTCCCTTACCTCGCAGCCTGATATACTGCCTTCACACAACCCTACTCAGGGGCTGAACGTTGTGCTTCTATGTTATTACCCAAGCCCTTACTGGTATTCCAATGTTAGTTGATTATTTTAGCCTACTTACGTGCTTTAAGTTATACTTAACAACATAAACCATTCATACAGGTGCGCGCAGTAAATAAATAGTATATGTGCAAATTATATCAAACATGCATTAACCCAAGAATAGATACATAGAATTATGATAAAACTTCTCTTTATTAATTCCTTCCCTGGTTACAGACTCGACTCTGCCCTACGCACTCAGCTGTAGGGGTCCGCGCACTCAACTATGGACTACTAGGCCTCTGTGCACTCAGCTGCAGAACCTTCTCCTATTCTATGACCCAAAGACACACTTCACCTTAGTTCCTTAGACCTCTCTCTATCTCTCTACTCTTCTCATATATCTGTATACTTAGAGCCTCGCTCTATTTATACAATCCCATGGTCCGCGAACCATGGGTAGGTCTATCCAACCAACATTACATTACAAAACTAGGGTGGACAACCTTGTGACTCTATCATACATTTCGCACTCCGCGCCCACAATTCGCGGAGTCTTTACAACAATATTGGGTCAAAACTTGGGCTTTGAGCCCCAAAACATGCCTTGGGGGGGATTCCATGCCCAACAAGCCCCCAACACAAACATCATGACTCGCCCTCAAGTCACTCTATCGGTGCGGAGATCTTTGCACAGAGTCCCTCCAACTGTTCTTGAATTGCGTGGAGGTCAGCAGCTCACTGAGTTGCTGCTTGCTGGATCTGCTGCATGCGTTGTTCTGAGACCTCTGTGTCTAGGGTGCTTCACTACATCAATGTGTGCATCCCTTGTATGTGCGAAAGCTTGCCTTCGATGTCTGTCGTGATGGTGAAGGCCTCGTCAATCCAAGGCGGGACGCACGCTTTTAGAATTGCCTCCTTATGCTGTGTCGCATCCACCTGCTCCTTCAGTGCCTTAGCCTGCGGCATCCTCGCAAGCCGCTGGGTGAGGACCACTGTCTGTGCAGTTCCTCGGAAACTATCATATTGTTGTTCGAGTTCTCGCGCCTCTATTTCTAAGCGCTGGACGTTGGGGTCCTCCTACAGAGTTGTGAGGACCTCAAGTGATTCTTCCAACATGTTGGTGCAGTCTCACACTGCACCTCCGATTTCCTCCAATCCCGTTGTGATAACGCTAGCGCGTTGTTCTCTGACTTCCGAGGGAGTGGATGGTTGCGCCTTTAACCGCAGCTCGATGATCTGGAGATTCAACTCCAGCTGAACCTTTGTCGTTTCTTCCCTGGCCTCACAGACTCTTACTGCTAACCTGTGGATCCGCACCTCTGCTAGTAGATCTGCTTGGATGCCATCTATGGGACGCTTCGGCAAGCATCACCTATCACCTGCACCAGCTGTTGATTTTGTGACAGCAAGTCGTCGCGCTACAAGCTGAGTTGTTCCATATTGATCTTCTGCTCGCTAAGGACTTGGAGCACGTGGCTCTCCCTAGCGCACATCTCTACAGTTATCCCATCCTGCAATAGATATAGTGTCTCATGCGGAAGGGCAGCTAGATTAATGTCGAGACCTTTCATTGTGCTAACTAAAAACATATTGGCCTCATTTGATGTCACTAGAGCCCCTTCCGACAACACTATTGTATTCGCCATCCGCGCGCGCAACATCTGCTCCACTGCCGTGGATCCGACTACGAGGTTGGTTGAAAGGGTACCAACCTGAGGGGGGTGCGCCTGTAACTCCTGCAACTGTGCTCTGAGGACCCCCAACATAGTCTGGTGCTCCGACATGAAATCACGAAGAGCCTCATTTGTGACATCGTGCACCATCTCACCGATGTCATGCAAATCAAACTCAATTAGGGTGATCAGTTCAATGGAAAATTTCGAGGTCTTGACCTTCTTCCTCGATCCTGCTTGCTTTGTTGGGTGTTGGCGCTTCAACTATGTGGACGCGGTCCGTGGGTCCGCGCCTCCTTCTGTTTCTGCTTCCTCTACTGCCTGCCCTTGCGAAGCCATTGTTTGACCCTCAGCCACCTTCGTGGCTACTTCTTGTGCTGTTGTTGCCTTTTCCTGCTCGACTGCCTTCTGTGTCGCTTCCCGTGCTGCCCGCACCTTGGCTGTTGTTGTTTCCTTCCGTCGTTTCTCGGCCAACTGTGCGATGTGCAACTTGGCATCATCTTTCCTCTTCTACGCTGCTGCCCTCTCAATTTTTTCAAGATCTGGGGTGCTCCATTCCGGAGGCCATGCCTCCAAGACAGTGAAAATGGCATCATCAGTGGCTACAAAGGGTAGCTTTGTCCACTGCTTTGTCGGATCCTTTCATGCCCTGATATATACGTTGTGCATGTCTGCCTTAAATTCTGCAAAACTCTGCAGACTGTTGTACACCGTGGGCGACAAGCACGGCTTACGGTTGATCCACATGCGGATGTTCATCTCCATGAGCACCCAGAAGATCTTATTGTCGCATATCCTTGTAGCATCCTTCATGGCCCAGAGCGAAGCGTACTTTGTGGCCTCTGATAATTCTCTATCAATTATGGGGAATTGACTGTCCTCCGGCAATTCCCTTGCTACGAGCACTATGGATAGCAACAGCCACGCATAGTGGAAGGTTTTACCCTACTCCTAGGCTTCACGAAAATTCTCTAAGAATTTCATGCAGAGGAATTCAGACCAGTTAAACTGGACCCCTTCCGCGCACTGCTCGACCAGTGCGATCACTGTGCAGGTACTTCGTCGGTGCGGCACTTGCGCATAACTTTGCCTGCAAGGATTTGGGTTGCTACGTGGACTGCTTTGTCCTTGATGCTGGAGATGGCGTAACCCCTCTTCTTCTTTTCCAGCTTGTACTTCGTCTTCATGGCCTCCACGACAGCCAAATCACTGCCCTTCCCTTCCGATATGGTCGCGGGGTCCTTTCCTTTGTATGGGAGTCGGGAAATGCAATGAATCAGGTCTGCCATGATGGGGATGGGCTCCTCCAGCCATAAATACCCATCATGCACTAGGCAGAGCAGCTACCTAATGACAAAAATGGTTATTGGGGCACAGTGGAAATGCAACACCCATAGTAGGTTCAGCAACCCGGCCTTTTCCACACCACACAACCACTTCCGCGGCTCTAATGTTGTCACCACCCCCGCGGTGTTCTGCTTCATGAGATTTCTGATCTCAAGGTGAGGGAACTTCTCGCGGTCAGCGAGGTCCCAATCTTCAAATTTCATGGTCGGCACACGACCCAGGTGCATGCCTTCAAACATAATGCCATCTGGGAGGAGTAGGGTCTGGAGCGAACTCTTGGTCTCGTCCAGGTCCTTGGGCACTTTGGCCTTCCCTTTTTGCGGGGGGACATAGGCAGGCAGTTTTGTCGCAGAGTGCGTAGGTTGAGTATCCACCTCCATGCCTTCATCTTCTTCCTTGGTGATGATAAGGACCTGCAGATCTTCTTCTTCTTCGTATGTATCTATCGTGATAGCTTTTCCTTTCTCCTTCATTGACAATTTGCTGCGCAGCAGGTTCCGTGGGGACACGCGTACTGGAGCCATTGCTTGTTTATCCTTCTTGGGTCTTGGCGTACGTGGTGATTTGGGGATCTCTGCCACAATCCCGGCACCTTCTGGAACATCCTCCATAGTTAGGGCCTGTGCGGCCTCGTAGGCGGTCACCTCTTCTATCCCCATACCATCCTTAGTTGTTGTCATTATATTTGTGCTGCAATCTGTCACTCATGAATTCAGGGGCCCAATCAATGCTTGGCTCACAATACTCAAGGTTCTGCTCAATCGCTCAATTTGAAAATGACCAAGTGTTGTTTGCTAGGCAACCCTTTGTATTTTATAGTGCTTTTTGAATTCAAATTCGACCGTTTCCCTCAATTCCGGGTCATTAATGCTTGCTTGGCAGAAGATTTTCCCAAATCTTGCCCATAAATCGCATCTTAAATGCCTGCTGCCCACTCATTTGGCCTCAAGTCGAGCATCCCATCGTGAATAGTGACTTCAATCGTCACTTTCTGGCCAACCCACGCGGCAGCGCAGCCCCCCGTGCGCGGTCGCGGACCTTGTGACTCTCTACTTCTGCGCACATCTCCAATATCACGCAGCTCCTCAGCAGAATAGTTTATAGTCCCGTGCTCCCTTCCAACTGCCTAGAGTGTTAAGACTGTCCTTCCCTTGGCTAGTCAGGTGGTCTTACCACCCATGTAGAGTTCCATCCTATCCTCTATCATGGTTCTTGGAGAATCCCCACCTTGTATTGTTACGATCAGCATCGTGCACTTCACCATTTGCAACACACTACCTTGGTCACTATGCTTAGCAATATGCGGTCCAAGCCAAGGCATCAAACTAATCAATTCGCAGCAATAGGCCCTAACCTTATCATCGTGATCGCATGCCTCCTGCCTTACCATTCTGGTCTTTTTTCCAAGAAGATATTTCTTTATTTCCTCCTCCATCTTCTTGACCTCCGCATCCATCAAAGCACTTTTCTTTCTTAACCGTACCCTTTCTTCTTCAAGTTCGTGGAGTCTAAGGTTTCCCTGGTGGATTTCTTCCTCAAGTCCCATGCGTTCTGTTCCTCGCGGCTATGTGATCCCTCCTTTCTGAGCTTCACGAACCATCGTATCTATGGGTGCTACTGTGCACGGTCTAGGCTTCGCATGCTCCATAGGGATTAGAACATCTACTCCATACCTCAGCTTTGGAAGTGCCCGCACGGTCAAGGTTTTGCGCATGGTCCTATAAGCCCATAGAACCACTGGTACACGCAGGTCCCAGTTAGTGCATTTCACATGGTGGACCGTGTTCAGTACTTCGCATGCTTTGTCAAAGGCTTCCAAGTTGATAATCTTCGGCACGCTTGGTCTTATCATACTTCCCTGTCGTCATTCGCACCATCGTCTTGCCTGCTCCTACTTGTTGGTCGTGTTTCCTATCGCAAGGACAATGTGCGTTCATGTAGGTTGCACACCATATGCCTGTACCCATCTGGAGAGGTGGGTGCGCAAGCTATTTCGTCTGTCATACCTGGCTTTCATCCACAACTGAGGCTTTCCAAAGTGCATGAGCATCATCCTTCTGCATTCGCGCCAGTCCTCAAAACTTCTTTGATGTGTACCCCACCATCTTGCGGGCGTAGTGCGCAGTTCCCATTTCAGAGCATCGAAACGTTGTTTTTTCGATACTTCACTTTCAAATTTGTTGAGGAAATCATCCACCTTGGTCAATCCATCATACATAGGCATATCTCTTACCTATTTTGTCACACAGCACAACGACCTTGTCATCATGTTGCAGTTGAGCGTGGTTACCTCGTGTAACCAGTTCTTCCATCGTTCTATCTCTTCGTCTGAATCTGAGGTGCAGGAGCTTTTGCGCTCCCACGAAATCCTACCATCCACTATTGGATTCACCCAGTCCTGCTCCCAAGCGGTTATCTTGTAGATAAAGTCTAGATCGTCATCGCTGCCATAGTCGCACAATGGCTCTGTGTAGCGCGATCCTTCCGCAGGGTCTAAAGGTACCACTACGCGTAGTGACTTTTTCTCGAAAATCATCTTGCGCTTCTTTAGATTTATCACTCCATTCATGTCAGTGGCCCAATCTATTCCCAGTAGTGCGGGATAGGGATTGTTGTCATCAACAATCTCTATCACTTCAAAATATACAAGCGTGCTCGCACCTTCGATATCCACTATTATTCCTTGCAATCTTCCCATGGGTAGGATCTTTTGTTGGTTCGCCATTCGCAATTGAATAGGAGACCATTGCAACACGGGCCTGCCTATGCACTCCCATGTCTGCTTTGGCAGGACATTCACGTCTGATCCTATATCCAAAATTACTTAATCCATTTCATATTCCCCGATCTGCGTGGTCAATCTCATCTCTCTTCCTGTTCACGTTGTGTGCTTCCCGAGCTTCCGGACTATGCGCGGTTCTCCTAGCGCGGTCCCAGCACATCTAATTATAAGTTCTTGCAGTCCCTTCACAGCTTTGCTATCACGCAACAACTTCATGCACATCTCCCAAAAGGTAGATAGCATTGATGGGTCGATTTCCGGTTCCATTTTGTCTTTACTACCTGAAGTGGAGGCCTCTGCGAGGCTCTTCTTAGCTTCCATGAATGTCTCCTTAACGCGCTCCAAATCAAATTCTAGTTCCTTTGTTGGAGCCTTGCGAACCCAGGCACTCTCCTCGGGCTACTTGCCTTTATCATCTCCTATCGTGATACCACTTCAGAGTACGATATTTACATTCAGGTCTTCCTCGCGTGGCTTAGACCTCATCATTTACAGGTTCTGAGTCGAGGAAAGTTGGAGCGCTCCTTTGTTGCACAACCTTGCTATTAGCGTGGGACAGTCCTCCGTCTCATGATCAAACTAGGTACAATATAAGCATAATGGTCTCGTCGGATTTGTGCAGTCGTGGGCATAATGCCCTGGCCCTCCGTAATTGTAACAAATTAGCTGTCCATGACTCCTTCCTGGTCCCATTCCACCTCAACCTCTTCCGCGCCCCTAAAATCCAGTGCGCACCATCCCTGCATTTTGATCAAGGGCCCGTGTTTCGGTCTGAACTCTGTAGGTAGGAGTTCGATCCATCATCAATTCATAACTTCTACATGTGTGCTCATCGTGGCCTACTGACCTGCAGAAATTACAGAACAATTACTGGGAACTCTGCATATACTTCTGTAATAGATGGCAGTTATCTATAGCATGCTTTCCTCCTATCTGACAAATCGCGCACCATAATGCAGGCACCACGCTCATCCTTGCTTGTGCCTCTGGTCTCAATGGCATTGGTCCTCCTGCTACCAGGTAGTTCGCGAATACTAGACAATGGTCCTTGTCAAGTCCCTGGACATTACATTTTACGCACCATACGTCCTCACGTGCTTTTGGGCGAGCCGTCCTGTCTTGTTTCAAACTCTGCATCTCAAGGCACAATTTTTTCAACTGCACGTGGATCTGTTGGACTCCCAGCTTAGGATCTTGTATCGGGGTCTCATGCAATCTCATTGCAATCTCCAAGGCCTCGGCCTGAGTGGATAGCTTCTGCTATGATAGCACGTTCCTTAGATGTGGCGTTAGCGATACTATAAACCATGCACGGTGTTGCCCTTCCGTCAAGGTCATATTGGCTTCACGAATTATCCACTTCAGTCTCTAATATAGCTCTTAGGGGGTCTCGCCTCGAAGCATAGCGATCTCCTTAAATCTAATAATCAACTATGTCTCTGATTTTGGCCTGCTAAATTCCTTGTTTAGTGCAGCTTGGATATCCGCGATCCCTGCGCTTGGATTGTCATTGGAATGCTTAATGTACCACGTCAATACACGATCATGTACAGCATTGACCAGCGTTTCTTTCTTTATATTGTCATCTGTGACTTCCTGCGCTTCCCATACAGCCTTTACCACAAACCAAAACTGGTCCGTATCTTCGTTCCCTACTCCTTGGAACACCGGCAATTTTATCGCGCTTGCCATATTGAACTGTGGTGGTGGCAGAGGTGGTGTGGGCGAAGACGTGGGTGAAGATGGTGAAACTGGAGGTGGTGTAGGTGGGGGTGGTAGGCTTGGAATTCTTTGCCTTATCAGACTGATCACACTTCTTGGTGAAACTTTCGCGAGCTCTTCCTTACTTTCCCACGGAGGTGAAATCAAGGGGCTAGACTCTAGTTTTTCACTACCTTCATTTCTGTAGATTCTCCCACTCCATGTAGCCCCAAACATTAATTTATTCGCATAACCCGCTTTTCACACAGTAGCATTTTAATACAAGTGTTCAAATATTTAACGTACTTACCTCGTGGTCCTTTAAGGAAGCGTCGTTTCGCCTCGCTATAGCTGACTGAAGTATCTACCGCGAACTCGGTGATGAACCCCCCTATAATTCGATCGAGCCAATGGTCGACAGTGCGTGCGATTTTATCTTCTGATGCTTCCAATCTGTGCACCGACTCTGGAGTCCATACAATAGCTTTGTCAAGCCTACATCTTCCTTGATTGTCTGCTAGCTTCGCGATCCACTCGTACAACTTAGAGGGGAAGGATGCAAAGAAAATTTCATGGATTTCCATATATAAGTAGCAATCTAACCACTCTTCCTTTGATAACTGTGGATTCCTGTTTTCCTGCGCCGCGAACTCGTGAATCTTTCTATCCAACCTCTCTTCAATTTCTTTCTTTGTCGGATTCCAGTGACATGACATCAGAAATCTCTTATGCAAATCTCAGTCCTGGCAACGGAACCATTTGTTGGCTTATAGGGGCCTGACCCAGGTTCAGAGTTAAGTTAACCAAACAAATCCTGATACTACTAGCCCTTTTGGCAACAGTCCGTGGAGCGTGGACTGAGGTCTTACCCGAAATAGTATGGGAGGGTGCTAGAACCAGGTTTCCGCACCCTGGAGATGTCTGATGAGTTCAAGTGGTCCGCAGTTCGACCCTACGCGCAAGTCACTTCGCGCACTTTCCCTTACCTCGCAGCCTGATATACTACCTTCACGCTGCCCTACTCGGGGGGTCGAACGCTGCACCTCTGCATTATTACCCAAGTCCTTACTGGTATTCCAATGTTAATTGATTATTTTAGCCTACTTGCATGCTTTAAGTTATACTTAACAACATGAACCATTCATACATGTGTGCGCAGTAAAAAAACAGTATATGTGCAAATTATATCAAACATGCATTACCCCAAGAACAGATACACAAAATTATGATAAAACTTCTCTTTATTAATTCCTTTTTTGGTTCCAGAATTGACTCCGCCCTGCGCACTCAACTGCAGGGGTCTGCGCACTCAGCTGCAGACTACTAAACCTCTACGCACTCAGCTGCAGAGCCTTATCCTACTCTACGACCCAAAGACACACTTCCCCTTAGTCCCTTAGACCTATCTCTATCTCTCTACTCTTCTCCTATATCTTTATACTCAGAGCCTCGCTCTATTTATACAATCCCATGGTCCGCGAACCATGGGTAGGTCTATCCAGCCGACATTACATTACAAAACTAGGGCGGACAACCCTGTGACTCTATCATACATTTCACGCTCCGTGTCCGCAATTGGCGGAGTCTTTACAACAATATTGGGTCAAAACTTGGGCTTTGAGCCCCAAAACATGCCTGGGGGGGGGATTCCATGCCCAACACATACTCCATTAGGAATTAGTAATTCCCCCAAATAGTTCGAGCTCTGATGTTTCCCTGCTTTTATGAGCTGACATAAGAGATAATCTAGGGATATTTTCTTATCCAATTCGCTCCTTTTACCCATAGAAACTGATGTAGGGTCACTAATGTTGTTCCTAAGGTAACAAGTAGAGTTACCCTAGGCACTAACGCACCCTTAGGCTTGCTGAGAAGCTTTATAAAGCAGGTTGATAGTGTCTAGACAACGTTAGCTTGACAACTGGGCCTGTGAACTTGGTCAGTCCTTTAGTCATCATGTCTTTCCCCTCTGAGATGATGAGGGGGTCATTTTCCTGTATAACAATGTTGCAGGAAGCACAGAGAGGATCGGACTTGGGGACAGCTTATGCGTAGTTCTTGGAGACAGTCAACTAGCTCACTTCTAGGATTGCGTAGTGCAGGCTTCCCCAGAGGACAGCCTCAAGCTCTACGCAATTCTGGGAAGTAGAGTAAGGTCACTGAGATCGGGGTCCGGTTGAAGGGGGTTTGTCAGGTCAACAGATTTTTAGGAAAAATTACTAAGTGTGAAAGCAAGTGAACTTGTGCATACATGACATTGTGATCACACACTTAGCATGACTCGATGACAAGACACCTCAAACCAACAAGACAAATATGTGCTTAGTGAGACTGACTCAAAGGTTAAAAGCGACAAGTGCAACACTTGAGATAGATCTTTGAACTACCATGACGACACTTGCGCGAAAGTGTTTACAACTTCATGAGTGAGTACGACTGATGTTCACAAGGCGAAAACAACTCATACACACAAAGACAAACCTTCAAAATTTCCAAAACAAACTCGCAAGCATGACATAGCAATCAACATGCCAAAAGATGACCGGTGGTCAATCAAGCAAAAAGTTCCTCCCGTCAAGTGATTGTCAGTGATACATGTGTTGGCCAACTTTTTCGTGAACCATGTACAGACCAATCCACGAGGACTGGAACTTCGTATTTTTTCCTTTGTCTTTGTGGGGTTTATCCCACCTCAAGACTAGGTCACCCACAACAAAGTTGCAGAATTTCAATCAAACCATCTCTTGATATGGTTATGGTGGAGTGAAAATTTTTCTTTTGATTTCATCCATTCTTCCTGTAACTTGTGTAATGTGTCCATCCTACGTTGAACTAATAGAAACGTCTTGCCTTGGGATTCTTGGGATAACTGAAGAGCAGGAAAGTATGTGTTAGGCGGAAGGTTGGCTTATTTTCCATATACAAGGAAGTATGGAGATGTGTTCAGAGAGGACTTGGGTGTAACTCGGTCAACCCAAAGTGCATTCACCAGAGTGGAATTCCAATTTTACTACTTAGAGTAAATGGTATTTTTTATGATACGAATGAGATTCTTGTTTGTAGATTTGGCAAGACCATTTCCTTGCAAGTAGTAGTTAGCTAAATGTTTAAGCACAATAACATATTGCAATGCAAAATCATAAAGTTTCAACGAAGAGAAGTAAGTTGCATTGTCAAAAACAAGTGATACAGCATCATAAAACCTCGAAATGATGTTCTGCTGAAGGAAGCTAATGACTTCTTGGTCGTTCACTTGTTTAAGTGAACTGCTTCTATCCACTGCGTGAAGTAATCTGTAGCGGTTAGGATGTAGTAGTGTTTCTTTGATGAATGTGGGAATATTTCCCCAATGATGTCTAAGCCCCACTATTGGAATGGTTCGTCCACTGCAACAGGTTGCAATGGGGATGATGACCTTCACGTTCTGTTGGCGCATCGCTGGCAAACCGAACACTTACGGGCATAAGCATGTGCATATTTAAACAATGTGGGCCAGTAGAAACTAGCTCTCATGAATTTATGTGCAATTGTGTTACCCACGAAGTGACCTCTATTTGGTTCATCATGCAAATCACGTAACACTCTCTCTGAATCTTGTGCCTTGAGGCACCTGAGAAAAAATGTCATTGTTGTGCTTTCTGCAAAGCACTCCGTGCACCAACTGGTAAGGTAAGGCTTTGAGTCAAAGTGCCTTCTTCTGTTGCATGGAAAAGTGAGAGGGCATGGTGTCGTACTCAAGGTATTAGCGCACTTCTTCATACCAATATTTGTCGTGTGAAGTGGGTGCTGCTCGCTCTACATTGTACATGTCGATTTCTTGCTCCCAACCGGTGAGCTCTTCTTCTCCCCCTTGTGCGTGTACCGCTTCTACTGCAAGTCCACATAGACCGTGACCCTTGACAGTGTGAACTGGATTGATGTCAAGATCATACTCTTGTAGTCCTGTCATCCAGTTTGCATGTCTTTCACCCAGCTCTTGTTGAACAAGTAGTGATCTGATTGTTGGGTGCAACACAAAGACTATGCAATGATTTTTCAGTAGGCGGGGTCTAAAATGTTTCACCACCTTGTATACATGATATGCTTGTTTATCTGCATCGAGATAGTTAAGCTCGAGTCCCTGCATGTTCGCGCTCATAAAGGATATGGGAAGTTTGTTGTTCAGCTCATCCTTCTATGTGAGCACTGCACCGAGTGAATTGTTGGAAGCGAATGTATAAAGCAAGAAATATTTATTAAAATCTAGGTTGCATAGTGCAGGTGCTTCTGCTATTTCCTTATTGATATGGGCAAAAGCATCATTTTACTTCTTTCCCCAACTGTATATCACGTCCTTCTTGATCATGTATTGGATAGGTTTAACAATCTGCACATAATCTGAGATGAACTTCTGGAGGAAGTTGATATTCCCCCAGAAGGACTACATAGCTTTCTTGTTGACTGGGTGAGAAAACTCTGTGATAGTCCAAACTCGGTCTGGATAAAACTTGATCCCACTATTAGCGATGATATGCCAAAAGAGGTTCCCCTCTGATACTGCAAACACACTCTTCTTGGGATTCAAGGATATCTCGTACTTTCGACATCGCTCAAATATCTTCTTAAGATGGAATAGGTGGTCTGACCATTTTATGGAAAAGACTTTCACATCATCAAGGTACACCACCACGCTCTGTCTGATGAGCCAATGGAAGGTGATGTCCATAGCGCGTTGAAAGGTAGTGCTTGTGTTTACCAACCCAAATGGCATTCTTTGGTAAGCGAACGTACCCCACTTGGTACCGAATGTAGTTTTAATTATGTCAGGTTCTACTACAAGAACCTGGTTATATCCGGAAAAACTGTCAAGGAGAGAAAACATTTCTGCTCCACATACTGTCTGCATGACATTCTCCATAGACGGCACAGGGTAGTTTTCTTTCTCTGAGGCCCGATTCAGATTTTGGAAATCTATGCACAAGCAGATTTCCCTAGAATTCTTCCTTATAGGAACTAAGTTCAAAACCAAAGTAGAATGATGAACCTTATAAATGATCTGAGCATCCACAACTTAGTCACTTCTTTCTATATGAGGGGTTCAAGTGATAGATGTACTTTTCTAAGCTTATACTGAAATTGATTAACCCCTTCTCCGATCTGAATGATGTGTTGGATTATTTGTGTGTCATATGTTTTCAAGTCATCATATGTCCACACAAATACATCATGGTACTATCTGAACAAGTGGACAAAGTCTTGCCGCTCTTCCGGTGTACAACACGTATCGAGATTCACGAACTTCATATCTCTATTTGTTCCCAAGTTAATTTGTTCGTGCATCAGTGTATAACTGTGGGTTTGTGTTCCTGGGCCCTTTAAAGCAGTTCTACAAGTCATATAGCTTCTTGAGTGAAACCACACCCTTGGGGGATGAGGTTGCCTTTACTATCATTAGTTGTGTCTTGCAGAGACTACTCGTGCACGTCTTCACCTATTGTCGCGTCCTTGAAGACGTCAGTGTTGGCCATGAAATGCAGTATCTATTCATCATCATATAAAACACGCAAATTAGTGATGTTGTTAGGGATAGATGGCTTATACAAAATTTCAACAATAAATCTATCAGTAAGCAGTGTCATCCTAACAGTTGCATTTCCCAGAGAATCTGCAGTTGCATTGCGCATTATTGTGGAAATTAGAAATAAGCCACCATACCTGTTGTTGGTAACTCTTAAGACGAGGTGAGACATAGTGTATGGTCTTACGTACCTGTCATACCACAATCTCTGAATCACTTACCACTTTCAGCATAACGACGTTGAGGCTTAGGGCTTTCTTTAAAGCCCAGACGAGTGCTTCATATTCGGCAATATAATTTTGTGCACTCAAACTCCAAGCGGCTTGAGACTAAGCATTTTCTTTGCCTTAGGTTGATCAAAACACACCTAGATTTAGAGCCATCCTCTGTTTTGGATCCACCAAAATACAAGGTCCACAAGTCGTTTGTACAAGTACCGCTTGTCGCACTAGTACTGCTAACACTACTGCTACTATTCTTACAAAGTACTGTACACGTTTCATTTCCACCAGCTGGGTAAGGAAGGAGACCCAACTTTGTACCTGGTGGGGTGGGGCTTGTGTTGGGCATGGAATCCCCCCAAGGCATGTTTTGGGGCTCAAAGCCCAAGTTTTAATCGAATTGTGTTGTAAAGTTCCGCGAATTGCGAGTGCGGAAGTATGTTAGAGTCACAGGGTTGTCCGCCCTAGTTTTGTAATGTAATGTTGGCCTACCCATGGTCTGTGGACCATGGGATTGTATAAATAGAGTGAGGCTCTAAGTGTAAAAGAAAATAAGTAGTAGAGAGAGGAGCAAGAATCTAAGCGACTAAGTAAACTGTGTCTTTGGGTCGTAGAGTAGGAGAAGGCTTTGCAGATGAGTGCGCAGAGGCCCAGTCGTCCGCCGCTGAGTGTGCAGACCCTTGTAGCTAGTGCGCAGGGTGGAGTTGAGTCTGTAACCGAGGAAAGAATTAATAAAGAGAAGTTTTATCATAATTCTGTGTATCTGTTCTTGAGTTAATGCATGGTTGATATAATTTGCGAATATACTGTTTATTTACTGCGCGCACCTGTATGAATGGTTTATATTGTTAAGTATAACTTAAAGCATGCAAGTAGGCTAAGATAATCAATTAACAGTGGAATATCAGTAAGGTCATGGGTAATAACAGAATTCGGCCCCCGAGTAGGGTTGCACGAAGGCAGCATCTCAGGCTGCGAGGTACGGGAAAGTGCGCGTAGTGACGTGCGGGCAGGATCAAATCGTGGACCACTTGAACTCATCAGACATCTCCAGGGTGTGGAAACCTGGTTCTAGCACTCTCCCATACTACTTTGGGTGAGACCTCATTCCGCGCTCCACGAACTGTTGCCAAAAGGGCCAGTAGTACCGGGATTTGTTTGGTTAAATCAAATCTGAACCTGGGTCAGGCCCCAATAAGCCAACAGCTCGGCTATGCAAGATAACACCCCAACTACACTTCCAGAAAGAAATTGCAGAACAAAAGTTCTGCGAACACCAATGGCTCATTTTGACGATTCAAGGGAGTAACGTTTTGTTTCATATATCTCTCTGAAAACACCCAGATCTGGTTGTTTCTGCCTTTGTACAGAAGCCATAAGTGTGACCAATCTGTAGCAAAATATCCTTGCAACTTAATGGACTAGTCCACGATCACAATGTTAATGCACCGTGAACTCTTCCGTTAGACGATAGCCAAATGATCACATCCTAGAGTTCACCAATGGTTGGTACACATGTTCAGTTAAGTTGGATTATCTACGCAGTTCTACTTCTCCATTGCGCATTGATCTGTTTAGCAATGGAGAGTGGCATGACATTGATTGATGCACTAGAGTCAAACAAACAGTTGTGGACATTGAAGTTGAATATTTCGAATGATAACAAAAATGGTCAGCCGAACAAGTTTGCTTGTGAAGCGCGTTGAGTACAAATGCGAGTGATTTGTGAGACTTGCTTAGTCCCTTTCTAGAAGAGGCAATTTTGTCTATAGAGGTTTGCCCCAGTGTGTGTAAAATAATATCCCACTGACCCGTGAATTTGGTAAGCTCCTACAGAGAAATGTTTGCACGGATCTTCTTCATGTCTTCAACAATATTGTAATCCAAAGTGGGAAGGCTCACTGAGTTGTCCGAGGGAAGACTTGTGTTTGTACTATCCGGTGGAGTGTTTTTGTTATGAAACCAGCTCACAAAAAGATAGAAAAGAGAGATAAATGCCTTAGAATTCAGCCTCTTTGAGGGGGCAACCTCCTTTACATTACACAAATGAACAATTCTTGGATGATACAAATGACAAGACCTCCTTTCTATATATAGGAGTCTAAGGGTCATAATATAATCAGAGCCGACATAACAATAATAATATAAGGGCACAATAATAACAATAGTGGGCTTCTATGAGGCACAATAATAACAATATCGGGACTACATGGGCACAACAATATAATAAGGGGGTTTTACTAATAACAGTAAGGGATACACTAGTAGTATAGGGACCGAACATGCCCCTCTCCTTCAAAAAGTGTTTTCCTCAACTCTTGAGTAGTTCTTGATGCTTATGCATAAAATTCTTGTCCTCCCATGTGGACTTTTCAGCGGGTAAGTTCTTCCACTTGATGAGATACTCTGAAATTGATCGATTTCGTAGCTGACGGGTTCTTGTTTATGTCACTGCTCCAGGTTCCAATATGATTTTTCCTTCCTTGTCAAGTTCTGGCAATATTGTTTGAACTAGGATCTTTTGCAACTTTTGAATGAGTGGCCACACTTCTTCGTCCTTCTTCCATTCATCCTTGCTTCATTTATCCAATCTGGTTGGATAATAGAAATAGCACAAAACAATGCTTCCACATCCTCATCCTTTCTTGAGAGTGCATCTACAAAGAAAATTTTCTTCCCTTTTTTGTAGATGATTTCAAAGTTATAACCCAACATATTTGTGACCCATTTTTTCTGTTCTTCTAAAGGTAATATTTGTTCTAAAAAGTATTTAAGACTATCATGATTCATTTTTACCTTAAAGTGTCTTCCCATGAGGTAAGGTCGCCATTTCTTAAGTGTGTGTAGTATTGACAACATTTCCTTCTCATAAATAGCTTTCTTGAGGGACATTTGTTTGTATGGATGTAACCATAAAAATACCCAATCGCCTACATCAAAACTCCTTTCATTGCGATGTTGATCTGCTTGTTGTTTCATTCGATTCTGCACCAAAGTATCCTTATCCTTTAAAAGTTGGAGAACTTGTTGTTTATGCTCGATGTGATCTTTCACTACTTGAATCTTTTTCTTCTTGATATGTCCTTCTATCTTGAGAGTTTGAGGAGTCGTAATTTCTTCCAATGCATTACAAGATATGGTTGGATTCATTTCTTGATGCTCGATGTGATCTTTCACTTCTTCAACATTTTTCTTCTTGATATGTCCTTCTATCTTGATAGTTTGAGGAGTGGTAATTTCTTCCAATGCATTACAAGATATGGTCGGATTCATTTCTTGATGCTCAATGTGATCTTTCACTTCTTGAACATTTTTCTTCTTGATATGTCCTTCTATCTTGATAGTTTGAGGAGTGGTAATTCCAGCCAATGCATTACAAGATATGATTGGATTCATTTCTTCTTTCTCGATGTGATCTTTCACTTCTTGCGCCTTTTTCTTCTTGATATGTCCTTCTATCTTGAGGGTTTGAGGAGTGGTAATTATTGCCAATGCTTTACTAGATATGGTCATATTCATTTCTTCTTTCTCTGGGGTTGGTTCCTGGTGTATATCCTCTTCTTTTGATGTTTCATGATCCTTTTCTTCCACCTCTTCATAATCTATGTAAGATAATTTCTTCTCAGCACACTTATGACCTTTACTGCATTTGCTATCACAATTGTAACAAAGCCCTTTTTCTCTTTTTTCTTCCAATTGTTGTGGTGTAAACCTAGTAGGTTGTGGAAGGCTAGGAGAAAAAAAACTTCGATAATTATAGTCGTTAGTGGTGGGATTCCTTGTTTCCATAATTTCACTTTCAATTTTTCTTGCCCACCTAAATGCCTTCTCCAATGAATCAGGTTCCCAAAGACGAACCTCATGTTGAATGTTATCCTTTAAATTACATATGAAGACATCAATCCTTTGCTTCTCTGAAATATCATTTACCCTTATATTCAATTTTTGAAAGTGCTCAATGTGCTCAACCATTGAACCCTTTTGTTTGAGATTTATCAATTTGCTAAAGAAGGTGTTTCTCTTTGTATCCTCATAATGTTCTATCATTTCCTCTGTGAAAATTGACCACGTAACAAGTGGTTTACGAGAACAAATCCCTTTACACCATAAAAATTGATTTGGTTCTAAATATGAAGATGCAATATGTACCTTTTGTAAAAGTGGTACACCATGTAGATCAAAATATTTCTCCATCTGTAGTATCCAATTTACCGGATCCTTGCCATCAAACTTCCTCATCTCTCTTTTTCTTGATTTTAGGAGCTCGATCTTGAAACGACTGTAACTCTGTATTTTCAGATCTTTAAGTTCTAAAATTTTGGTCTGTAATAGCCCTCTGAGTCCTCTTTCTAACCCCGCAAGTCTGATCAAGATTGGATTCTCCAAGGAAGAGTTATACCAAATCTCCCACGGTGACCTAATTATAGACTTGTTCAGTAGAGTGAACTTGTATGACATGCCATGGGTCACTGTTTCACCCTTAGGTTCTAAAAATGGTACTCAAACATCTACAGCCCGTCCACTTTCTATAACTTCTTACGAAATTTCAATCTGATTCTCAAAACAAAATTTATGATGATTTTCCTCAGGTCACCTGTTTGGAATGTAATTCGGGAGTCTGCAAAAATTCCAACTTCCTCAGGTGATATCTCTGTAAATATAGCGAGACAAGCTCTAAAATTCAGGCCCGAAATTCAAAACAATTTCAGTCCAAATAGATTTTTTTTAGCTTCTAAAACATCGCAGAAAAAAGTTGTAGTGCAAATTCCACAAAGACTTGTTTTAGATGAAATTCTAGAGCTTGCAAAAACCCTAACTTCCTCAGATCATATCTCCGAAAATATAGAGAGACGAGATATGAAATTTGGACGCAAGGTTCAAAGCAATTTCTTCTCAAATGGGTTTTTTTTTCGCTTCCGAAACGTCACAGTAAAAAAGTTATAGTGACAATGCCTTGATGACCTATTTTGAGCAGTGAAACCCTAGAATCCAAAGCTCTGATACCAAATGTTATGAAACCAGCTCACAAAAAGATAGAAAAGATAGATCAACACCTTAGAAATAAAACTCTTCGATGGGGCAACCTCCTTTACATTACACAAATGAACAATTCTTGGATGATACAAATGACAAGGCCTCCTTTCTATATATATGAGTCTAAGGGGTCATAATCTAATCAGAGCCAACATAACAATGATAATGTAAGGGCATAATAATAACAATAGTGGGATTCTATGGGGCACAATAATGACAATATGGGGACTACATGGGCACAACAATATAATAAGGGGGTTGTACTAATAACAATAAGGGGTTACACTAGTAGTATAGGGACCTAACAGTTTTGGATTTTTTTGCTCATGGACGTATCTTTCGCTATAGTTATCTTTCTGGAGTTTCTTTGTGTTTTATGTGTTAAGGATGTCAGTGGATCAATTGTTCTAAGAAGTTGTTTGAATTTTTCTTTTGGTATCTCAATCACAACAGGATCTCCTTGACTTCTCAAGTTGTATTAACTGTCGTGCTTTGGGGGATCCTTTACGGTGGTTGTTTTCTTCCGGGCAGCATTAATACATTGATACATGTTAACTATGTGCCTAGAAATTGGAGTTTCATCATATGCAGCATCCTCTTCATCATCTTCATCTTCCGGTTAAAATTGCTCACTGGATTTAAAATGATCATTCATCCTTGAAGCCATAGTGCCCATTATTCGTTTCCATTCTGGATAGGACTTCTCTGAATGTCGTTCTTCGTGGATCATGCAAAATTTATCCTTCACAAAATGGTCCACTTGGAACACAACATTGGAGCTCTACACAGATTTATCTAGGTGACCATTACTGCTATCTAATGCCACATTCTTCCTCCACGCAAAACTGGGAGGTTTGTTGCTCGCTATTGTCTTGGTCATCTTTTGCTTGAGTTTTGCTACTTCGGTTGTCAAGGACTTGAGGAGATGAGTAAGGGTCTCAATTTCACTTGTTTCTTTTTCCTTTACCTTACTCACAACAGTCTGAGACCTCCTGCCCGTGTCTTTGGAGTCCTTAGCTGGTTCATCATCTACAATGACTCCAATCGCATGCAAGTCTTTCTCCACATCAATTGCTTCTTGGCAATTTTTTGGAAGTGTAGGTTTCGCAACTCGCTTGATGAACTACGCAATGCTGGTTGGCAGTACAGACGTGTAGTAGTCGACTGTGATGGAGTCATGAGGCTTAGTGTTTGTAGTGAACTTGTTCAGGATAGGGTTAAACCTCTGGTTAAAATCTTTCATCTTTTCTTTCTGCTCCATCTTGAGACTACCAAACTCTTTTAACAACATGGCGGGGGTTTTGTCATCGGCAAATTTCTCAAGGAAAATTCTCTTGAACATCCCCCAGTTCTTGATGGAGTTGACAAGAAGGATATGGTACCATACAGTTGCTCTTTTGTTTAAGGTACATGGAAACAATCTACATGCAACATCGTCATAACGTACCTTGAGCGTCTGCAGATATAGGTAGAACGTGTCTAGATGGTCTTCTACCTTCACTGCTCTATCAAGGTCATATTTCATTAACATCTTCTCTGCGTGCTTTGGCATCTTATACAAGACACCCTAGAGTACTAATGGGCGTTGTGTCATCCATTTCAGATTTTGATCAGCCATATTGTCCTCTTCTTCGTACTCCTCCTCTTCTTTTGAATCAGATGGTTCAACCTCTGAATCTATTGGTTCGTCTCTGCCTCTGCCTCCTCCATTGCCTTCCCCTCTGCTGCCTCCGTCGGAACCTGAGCCCAAGAGTATGTTGTTAACTTCTTCTCCTTCATGGAAAAAATGAGGTTCCTCTTCATTCTCAACAGCTTTTGCCAGCTCTTCACGAGTGGTGAGGATTTCTTGTTCAATAGACGAGACTACCACTTCTGTGGGTGTAGTCATTTTCTTCCTCTACGAAGAGGGAAGATTGTGTACTCCTGGACTCAGTCTAATAGCTTTGGAAAACTGACAGATGATGGGACGGACAGTGAGAAGGTGGTGATATGAAATTTCTTGTTCAGGTCTAGGAGGTGATGAGTAACCAACTTCAGAGTTAAATGTGGGAGAGAGAGAGTTCGAATTATTTCCTTGACCAAATGATGGATATGTGGGGTTGAGAGGAAATTCAGACATAAACTACTAGCATCCCTCCTTCTAGCACCAAAAATGTTGATGGTGCTAGACCCGCCAACATTCAAGGGATCTCCCCGGTATGAAGTCCCAACTAGACCTCACACCATTTGGTGTAGGAGTCCCATCCGGTATGATGGCCTGGTTGCCATTATCTTAGAGATTTTCCTTAGCTCTTGTTGTTCAACACATGAGAGTGTTATGCTTGTAACTTCAAGAAAGCGAGGTGAGTATGTCTGGTGAGTGCATAATGTAACTTTGTGTCTGGGTTCTCTTACTATCAAAGGGGGAAGTGAAGTGAGACTCTTGATGAGAGGGAATAGTCCCAACCCAGGAAGAAACACACGCGAACAACAACAAGGTTCTATCTAGCATCTAGCAGAATAGTCCACAGCAGATGCGGCAGTCGTGAAAACAAAATTTCAAGGGAAAACATGTACACCATCCAGCGAAGTAGTCCACACGGGGGTGACGGTCGTTAAAACAAAGAAAACACAAGGATGGTCTATCTAATGTTCAGTGGAGTAATCTACATGGACAAGACAACCATGATAAACAATACAACACATATTCAATAATGTAAGTAAAAAAATAACCGAAGTAATTCAACTATCCTAGTACCGGTTAAGCAAACATGCATTACAAACGTTTAAAGAGTAGTCTTACAAATGGATACAAAACATGTGTGAAAACGTCTTGGCCTGAGACAGGATTCTAAATTAAGAAAAAGTTCCAAGACACATCTCTACACCATACATCTCTAGTCCCAGTAGTGGGACATTGGAGCCACTCCTCGCTCCTCAAATAACAAACTACAAACTCTCAAGGCTATGTGGGAGGAGACAAGGTGAAGAGTCCTTTGCTCATACAATGAGGGGTTAAATATAAACAAGGGGAATAATTGACCCTTGTGACTCTTCAACTTCCCTCATGACTATTTGACTTCCTATGAATTTTCAACTGACGTGACTCTTCAACTTCATATGTGAGTCTCTCGGACTTTCACATTACATTACATTTGATTACAACAAGCATGGCCCATAGTAGTGATGTGGCCAAGACAACTCATGACACAACTCGACATGACACTGTTGACATATATTAGGTGACTGTGCTTTCTATGTCAAGTTGTTGAGTGATGGGTTTCTCTTGGTGTAACTTGTCTTCATCTCCGAATGGAAAAGTGCATGGGGTCTTCAATGGTCTTGGTCTTGCTTGATGGTGCATGTGTATGTGTGCCTTTCGCTTGTTGCTCAATGTGCTTCGTGCATTCATTAAACTGCGAGAAAGTCTTCTACATTACACCCATGCTTCATCCCATTCATCGGCGTGCCATGTTTCATCAATGTAACTGTTACTGCAATCACTCATGACGAGACGACATCAAATCCAAAATCTCCTAGTCTAACATAATGCATTGTTTTTCGTTTCGGTGCAGGTGACCAGGAGAGGGATAAGGCACTAAACTACGCAAAGCACAGCTCAGGCCGGGATGTGAGGCTCTCAAGAACTTACAGGAAAAACTAGGTAGATGTCATTAGGAGGCAGATTTGTGCAATACGGGACAGCAGTGACAGTTGCAAGGTAAAACCCAGCTAGGAGGCAGAATTAAGGAAATTTACAGGAGGAAGACAAGGCAAGGTGTCAAGATAAGGACTGGGTAGGTCATTCGGGGGTCCAGTTGAGAATCTGCAAAGTTTCTCTGGGGAAGATAGAGCATGCAGCAGGAGGGAATGGCAAATATTTCTGCACAGTTTTGAAGAGTAGGGATTAATCAGGCTATAGGGAGTTACTGGTCCGAACTACACATTTCTAAGAGACAGTCTCAGGTAGTCAATTCTAAACAGTTTCCAGGATGAGTGCAGAGAGAGGTAGCAGAGAGGTTTCCAGTAAAAACTGTGCAATTTCTAGAGGGAGAGCAAAGCTAGCCAGGAGGGGGCTTGTTAGTCAAATCTACGCAATTCTCATGAACAGTGCAATGACAGACAGCAGAGGCCTGACTCACAAGCTCTATGCAATTTTTGCAGATAGTGCAAGGTAGCCAGTTGGGAAACTTCTACGCAATTTTGGGGAGAAGTGCAGCCCCGGGTGACAGTGCAATTCAGATTTTCCAAAAGACCAGAGGGAGGCTGAATGGGTGATGTTTTGGGAAGAACGAAGAGGATCAAAATTGGGGACAACTTCTACATAGTTCTCGGAGATAGTCGGCTAGCTCACTTCCAAGATTGCGTAGTGCAGGCTGCCCCGGAGGACATCCTCAATTTCTACGCAGTTCTGGGCAGCAGAGCAGGGTCATTGAGATCGAGGTCTGGTTAAAGGGGGGTTGTCAAGTTGACAGATTTTCAGGAAAAATGACTTAGTGTGAAAGCAAGTGAACTTGTGCATACATGACATTGTGTTCACACATTTAGCACGACTCGATGACAAGACACCTCAAACCAACAAAATAAAGATGTGCTCAGTGATTTCATTAAAGGTTAAGAGCAACAAGTGTGACACTTGAGGTAGATCTTTGAACGACTGTGATGACACTTGCGCGACAGTGTTTACAACTTTTTGAGTGAGTACGATCGATGTTCACAGGGAAGAAACAACTCATACACACAAAGACAAACCTTCAAAATTTCCAGAACAAACTCGCAAGCATGACATAGCAATCAACATGCCAAAAGACGACCGGTGGTCAATCAAGCAAAAAGGGTGTAAAGACTCGACAAGAGCTCATGGGATGAGTCCGAGTGTTTGCAACCATCAAGGGGGAAAAACCAAGGAAGGCTCTAAAATTTGGATGCAAGCCAAAATTTTGGAGGGTGTTGCAGCCGCTACAACAGAATGTGAGTAATAATGATTAGGATGGTGTGTTTAGGATGGGATGATATGTATATACATATGAATTTGGGATGTAAATGTACATGTAGGGGGTGTACATATAAAGGGAATTTGATGAAATAGGATATATGAATGGGCAAATGTATGGTAGGGACATATGAATATAAATATGAGTTATATATAGTGGAATGACTGAATGAATCATACTCCACAATCAACAAAACCTTTAAACTGAACCAAACTTATTTTTAATGGTTCTGACCAATGAATATTGACACATAACCCTTTGAACCCTAACTCAACTTTATAAACAAATGACCTCATGACTTTTCCCATCGACTAAGACTCTTTCAAACTTTGTTTTATTATGCATGAACCTTTTGATGAACCTCAATATTGCAACTCCCAAAGATGCCAAGTTTACTTTATCAACCTGGGGTTTCGTACAAACTTAGAGGTGACAGTGCAATTCAGTCATAGGTGATGGGAGTCTTTGAGATGGCTCCAGGAGATGTGACTTTATCCACTTTCATTTCAATGGGTTCTAGCTCCTCTCTTTTACTTAGTGATTCTTCGATTATAATAGGGGTGTTTGTGGGATTTTGAGGCTTCCCCTCTTTAATCCTACTGCTTTTCCTTGTTTTGAAGTACAGGGGAGTTTGCCTCTACCTTTTCTTCTTAGTTTTAATTGGTGTGCCCAAGGCAACTAGGACAACAACTGCCTCTTTTTCAAGGTTTTCAGGAGACAGAGTTTTCTACTTTGGGGGTACCTCCTTTTCTCTAGGTGTAGTGGTTTTCTCTGGGCTTGGTTCTTCATGTTGCTCCTCCTCTTCTTATTCCTTTTTTTCTTCCTCCACGACTTCCTTTTTATGTGGTTCTTCCTTTGTTTTCTCTACCTCTTCCTCTTCTGCTTCTTCTACTTCTGCCTCTTCCTATTTTTCTTCTTCTTCTTCCTCTCCTTCCTCTTCTACCTCTGCTTCTTCTCCTTTAGCACTAGAGGCTAGGATCTCACCAAGTCTAAGGACTTGAGTGTCAAGGAAGGCTTCTCTGTCCATATCTCTGAATGTGGACTAGAGTACAGGATATCTTAATCTATTCAGAGCATCTTCGACTATTAGTTTGATTAGGCCATGGTGTGCTAAGTGTTGTTGCTTTCCCTCTTTCACCTTCTATCTCATGTCCATGATGGACTGTAGGAGGAAATAAGGCACACTGAGTCTTTGGGCTATGGGAAATCTTGCTTGAAATCTTAGTTCATGGAGCAGTCTGAACTGGTAGCCATAGACTACACTCAGTCTTCCTTCACAAGAGATGAACTTAAGGATATGGTAGGGATAGGGGAGGCTCTCTCTTCTGACTCCAATTTTATCTTAAATTGGTGTCTCATCATTAGTGAAGAAATTATTCTTAGCAAGGGCACTATTGGACTTGTCTTCTTTTCTCCACTAGACCCCTAGGGGAAGTGTTGTCACCTGCTAATCAGCTTAGGATTGATGGTAATGGATAATCCCCTCACCACAGTGGTAGCATTGGTTCTGGCCTGAGGGTTTATGGCCATGGAAAACTCATGAGTGATATCATCATCATATCCTTTAAGCAACTCAAAGAAACCTAACGATTGATTACTCCTGAAAATGTCTACTACAAGGGGATTAAGGTGAATTCTTTTAGTATCTGTAGGCTCTATCCTATTGAATCCCCCTCCCATCTTCTTCTATGTTTTCAACTAGTTGTAGGAGGGTTTATTCTTGTGATAGCTCCAATGTGAATTCAAAGGGAACAGAGGGGTGGAACCTCTAGTTGATGACAATTATGTATATCCCTTATATTTTATAGCCAAAAAACTCTTTTAATCCATAAGATGACTGTAATTACGAAGAGAGTTCAAGGTGCACCAGCATGTAAACCATGGATAGGAGAATGAGAGGGGCCACTTACTTTTCACTATAAGGCCTGATGTAATGATAATTAAAGACCAAATCGACCCTAGGCATTGTTCTTACACCCAATTTATGTGAAATTTATGTGCTTCATGTATCTTCTTGTAGCCTTCTTCACTTCCTATAGTTGTTTCATGTAGCCTCCTGCACTTCCTGTAGTTGTTTCCTGTAGGAATGATAGAGTAGAATTTGACTCTCTTTATAGCTTCCATGCTCGACCCTACCTTAACTAATTTTGAAATGAGCGAAAAGGAAAGAAAGTGTGAGGTTTATGTTATTTGTGGCTAGGGCTCGAAGCGTTGTGATGGTTGGTAGTAGTACGGGTTTTCCTCATTTGGACCGTTGGCCCACCTAGAATGATCATTCTCTTGTCCCTCGTAATCAACACCCACTACCTCTTAACTAATTTTGACTTCCCTCTTAACTGATTTTGATTGATATGACACACCTATGTTGCATGATAGATCACTTTTTGTTCACTAGCTGAGGGTGGCCAAGTTAACTAGCCACCTCCAACTTATAAAAAAGACATATCCTCGACATTCATATAGTTTTCATTATTTTACACCTAGGAGGAGCTTAGAGGTTACCATACCTGTGCCTACCTTGTGCTCAATCGATGCATGTTGGAGTGCTGGACCTCTTGTGCCACTGCTCAGGGAGTTACCTTGTTGTCTTTTTTCCGGTGTATACCTTTTGTGCTCCTGTGTATTTGACTGTTGGAGTTGCTCATGTGTGCAGGTGCTTTGTTGATATCCTAGGTTTTTTTATACTGCAGTGGAGTCCTTGTTGGAATGGAAAGGTGCTTCAGGATGATGGTACCATCCCCTTAATTTTGATGGGAAGAAAATAACTAGGTTCAGGCTTATTGCAATAGTGGCACAAGCTGCTACAAGAGATCTTGTAGCAGCCCTTTTTTTCTTCTTTTTCAAGGGCTTTAACTTCAAAGGAGTGGTGAGAAGGAGTGTAGGGGTTGAAGGATGATGTTAGAGCCCTGATGGAGTAGAGAAGGGTCGTGGAAATAAAGGAATGTCCTCTGTGTTTTTTTTATGAGACAGGGATTAGGGTTGGCTTTGAGAGATGGTGATTTTTTTTTAACCAGGGATGCATGGAGGATGGGTGAGTGATTTGATGAAGGTGTGAGGACTCTAATTAGCCTTATATAGGCCATGTATGATGATTTTCCAATCAGAACCTTTTTCCTGTAGAATTTCAAGACATCTTGTAGTGCTACAGGATCTTCATGTAGTGCTACAAGATCTTCCTATAGTAGTTACAGGACATCCTGTAGCAAACTAGAGAGGGCCTAAAAATGGATTTTTGAGCCCTAAGGATGGGTGAGAGTGGTAAGGACATGGTTGAAATGGATGGTATGGAGTGGATGGAGGAAAAAAATGGAAGGGAACTTGAGCATGTTGTCCTTGGAGCTCTGCAAATTGCCACTGTCCTCAAAACCTACAAAATGACAGAAATTATTAATGGACACATTGTATATCCCTGTCATGGCATTCTTCTTTGTTTTATTTTCTCTATTTTTTACTTCTTTCTCTTTTTTTTTAGGGACACATGATGCCTCAAGGCAAGTTTTCAACCTGCATGTCTGCCCTGGGTGCCTCAAGGGAGGTTTTCACCCAAGGATCTTTTATTTTTCTCTTTTTTTCTTTTTTCACTCCTGGGCTACCTCAAGGAGGTTTTCAACCCAAGAGTTGGCCTCAGATGCCTCATGGAAGTTTTCATCTAGGCATCTTATTGTTTTTTTCCTTCTTTTTTCACAAACAAAAACAATATTTAGGAATGCTATGACTTGGAAGCTAGGACACTTCCAATCACATTCACCTCTTGGCTGATGGTGTTGATGAACTCTTCCCTGGATAGAGGATTTCTATAAACCTTCAATCTATAGCCATTGACAAGCAAGGGAATCCCTTCCTCATCAATGGTCTTGATTTGAACAACTCCATTGTCATGGAATTTCTCTATCAGGTATGGGCCTAACCACCTTGTCATCAATTTTCCTTTGAAGTCCTTGAACCTAGAGTCATATAGTAGAGCCCAATCCCCTTCTTGAAAAACCTTGTCCTTGATGTTCCTATCATGCCAGACCTTCCTCTATAATTGGATAACTTCAGTGTGTAGGAGGGCCTGCATTCTAAATTCATCCAAGCCATTTAACTGGAGTAGCCTCTCTTGTTGTGCCTTTGTAACATCTAAATCAATTGTGGTGCCATTCTCAAATTATTGTACTCAAACTCAATGGAGAGCAGAGCCTTCTTTCCATAGAATAATTAATAAGGGGTGAAACCAATAGTTGTCTTCCAAGTTGTATTATACGTCCAAGTGGCCTCCACTAATCTCTCTAACTAATCCTTTCTGCTGCTACTCACAAACTTGGTGAGGATGGGTTCTAGTGCCCTATTGATGACCTCTACTTGTCTATTGGCCCGAGGATGATAGGCAGTGGATTTTTTGTGCTTGATATGATGTTGCCTTAACAAATTCTTGATCATTTGTGATGTGAATTGAGCTCCCTGCTCAGTGACTAGCTCTTTGGGGTGCCCAAATTTTTATAACACATTCTCCCTTAAGAACTCAGCCACTTTCTCTAATGTTTCTACCTTGACAGCCTTTGTCTTAGCCCACTTTGTCAAATAATCAATGCATACAACGTTTTACTTTTTCTGCCCTGATGGTGGATCAATTGGCCCAATGAAATCCATGCCCCACTTGTCAAATGGCTCTAAAGCCATCTAAGGTTGCAAGGGGATTTAATCCTTGGGAGTAGGTTTCCCCATCCTCTAATAATGATCACATCGACTAGTGTATCTTCTTGCATCTTGGTGGAGAGTGGGCCAATAGTAGCCAGGTTGTAGAACCTTAAAAGATGTCCTCTTGGCAGCAAAGTAACCTCCACAAGGCCCATCATGATAGACTAAGAGGATGTCAAATACTTCCTTTCCCTGATAAATCTCCTAAAGATTTGATCTAGTCCCAGCTTAAAGAGATTTCCCCCAATCCAAGTGAAAGGGGCACTCTTCCTTACAATTTTGCTCTTCTCCCTGGATGACAGATTTGGAGGGAACTCTACAGCAACTAGGTAGTTGGCTATGTCAGCAAACCATGGAGAGAGAACTGAAATAGAAAATAAGTGTTGATCTGGCAGTTGATCATCAACCATACCTTCCTCACTTGCATGCAAAGCAAGTCTAGACAAAAAATCTACAACTACATTTTCTTTACTTGGCTTATCAATGATAGTTAAATCAAATTGTTGTAATAGAAGCAACCATCTAATAATTCTAGCATTCACATCAGGCTTGTTCATTAAGTACTTGATAGTTGCATGGTCAGTATGCACAAAGGTTTGATATCCAGTGATGTAGTGTTTGAACTTGTTCAAAGAGTGGAAAACAGCTAGGAGTTCCTTCTCAGTTACAGTGTAATTCAATTCAACCTTAGACATATTTTTGCTAATGAAGTAAATGGCATAAGGAAACTTGTCATCTATCTAGCCTAGAGTTTCTCCTACAGCTTTTTCAGATGCATCAGCATGGATGTGGAAAGGAAGAGCCCAATTTGGGCCTCTAATAATGGATGTAGTAGTTAATTTGTCTTTCAAGATCTCTAGGGCCTATTGGCAACTATTTGACCAGTAGAATTCAAAGTCCTTGGCCAACAATCCAAAAAATGGTGAGGCTACTTTGCTGAAGTCTTCGATAAACCTCATATAATATCTAGCTAAGCCCAAGAAGCTCCTAACATCCCTCTACTTTTGAGGAGTAGGGACCTGTTGACGGTGTTGGACCCGCCAACATGTTAGGGGATCTCCTCGGTAAGAACTCATAATTAGACCTGTTGTAACATGATTAGTTTTGATAATTTAAATTTGTTGATATAGTATGTTTTAGTAGTTTAGAAATAATAAATGGGTCTGCAAGAGTAAATGCGCCCTCAAAATGTAAATTTAAGTTTCATTCGCTGGTTGATTTAGTTAATCATGCATTTAAACACGATTAAATGATGTAATAAAGTAAATTCAAACATGGTTTGCAAACATCTGAGATGAATTTTCAAAAACTGAAAGAGGTTTTTTTTTATACATGCTCATGTACAAAAACCTCTCTCCGTTTTCTAACAGATGTTATGGTTTGGGAGATACAAATGCATCTTTATAGGAATATTTTCCAGAAATTTTCAGTTTTAGTCACCTTTTTGCAGAGCGAATTGTGGATAATAATAAATGAATTATGGTAAAATGGAGGAGGTTTTTGTTCCTTATATTCTAATATACAAAACCCTCTCTCAATTTTGTAACAAAGATTATGATTTGGGAGATTCAGATGACTCTTTGTAGGCATGTTTTCCCGGATTTTCCTATTTTTAGCCAGTGTTTTAAAATGCGGTTTCCGAGCAGGTGGAAATGAATTTTCAAAAACGGAAAGAGGCTTTTGTTGAAAACATCATCACTTACAAAAAACTCTCTTAGTTTTCTAAAATCTTTTATGTTTTGGAAGAAATAAAGATATTATAGGACCCTATTTTTCATAAATTCGGGAGGAAAAAGCTCAAAGACAGTTAGTGACTTGGAGGCCACCTCATCAAATATGAGTTGCAATTAAATTCAAATTTCTCTTCTTTATCAACAGAAATCCTCAAGGATAGTACAAGAACTCTTAAAATAGTTTTAGTTACCTTTATTTGTGTTCTATTTTTGTAATATAGTTTTCAGATATTTGTAATAACTCTTGATATTTTTATCAAGATATTTTGTGAGGAAATTGTATAAATACTTCATTAATTGAAGTAATATGTGTTGGATTTTGATGTCAAGGCTCTTCACTTTGTAATAGCTTATATTATAGGATTTCTAATGAAATCCTTCTAGCTCCAGTTTGACAGAATTTTTTGTGTTCTAATATGTCTTTCTAGCATTTCATATCTTATTTCTTCACATGTTCAAAGCATTTATAGGAAGGTCTGGGTAAGTGTAGATTGAATATCAATTTATTCTTAAATCCCCTGCAAAATCATAACCTTTAGAAAGAGAGATTAGCTTATTGGATTGTTTGTCCAAGATAACTCCTCTTTGACTGGTTTTTGCTTTATGCCTTCTGATAGCCATTAAAAGAGATTAGCTTATTGGACCATCTATCTGAAATAACTCCTCTTAGAATTGGTTTCAGTTTGGCCTTCTTGAATACTCTGAATATGTTTTGTTGGGCTGTAGAAATCTTCTACATGTGTCCAAATTTCCCTAGTTGTTAAGTAGTCTGTCTGATTGCTTAATTATTAGGAATCTCCTTACATTCTTCTATGATAATCCTTGAAAATCTAAGTCATTCTGTTAGGTTGGAAGTCGACACGTTCTGAAGGGACCCCATGATAGAGGCCTTAAATCATGGATAGGGATTGCCATTGATCGCTAACCACCCCAAATTAAAACCATAAATCTTTCCATTGTGCTTCAAAGGCTGTTGTTCAGTGACAGGTGAACAACGTTAAACAAAGCCTCATAACACCTAAGGGAGCCCCCTCTGGTTCAAGGGCCAGCTTGAACCTAAAGGCTGGTTAAGTTGGTTTATTGGCGTAGTTTTTGTAGCCAAGGACTGCCTACGGGAAACAAGTAAAACAAGACCTCAGACCGTTTGGTGTAGGAGTCCCAGCAGTGGGTCGTACAGTAATGCCTTGACCACGATTTCGTACAGAGGCAAGTAAGATAACTCTGTTGGTAGCAAGGGTGTGACAGTTGTAGTGAGTCAAGGAAGGTGCATGAGAGGTTCTAACACATGGGGGTTGAGATGAGTGCACCCTTGGAAACATGTGATAGCACTCGGCTTGGAAGGGAACACACGAGAAAAGATACATCACAACATGGAAGGCAAGTTAGCAAGCAATCCAAAGTGATGGTTAAACCAACAACACATTTCAGAAAGATTCATACATACTTATACAGAATAGTCTATACATGCATGTGTAAGAAAACCAATACATATATCATTTAGAGTAAACCATATAGCATAGAATACAATACAACATATGCATGAAACATGTTGGCTCTTGTTATATTAAGAAGTGTAAGTTCCAATCATACAATACATCCATGTCCAACCACTAGTTCCAATAGTGGAACATTACAGCCACAACCACCTGCTCCTCCAAAGAGATGTACTAGCTCTGCGCAGTGGAGAAGCCAAGGCTCATTACAATATTTTCCAAGCTCTCTCCAAGATAGCCTTATTGGAAGTTTGGTTGACCAAAAGCCTATACAATGAGTTATGAGGGACTATTTATAGAAAAGGGTGGAGTGACCCTTAAAATTCCCCTTTGTGATAGTTCAACTACCCTCGTGACTCTTCATCTACTCTATGATTGTTACATCCAACTATAGACACTTGAATTACACTTGACAAAACATTACATTACAATGCACATGTACCCATGTGAGAGAAATGGCTTGAGCAAGCCTTGCTAGACATCACTATGACTTAGACAACCATGGAAGTCCAACTCCTCAACATCCTCATGTTGATCAACAGTAACATATTGATGCCAAGATCGGTAGTCCTTGATGGTATCTGTGTGCTCCACAGTGACATCTGTCTAGAACCTAACTCTTGCCTCCATAGAAACCGGGTACACTGCTCGAGATCCTCTGTCCAACTCGCCTGAAAGCATGCACATCATTTTCTTCAATGCAATCGGACCAGCAACATACGTGTGCATGATGTCTGCACTGATGGGAAAGTCTGGGCTGGTGGTAATGTGCATCAACTCGTCGAAGTACGAGTTAAGCTCTAGTTAGACCTATGCCTTTGTCTTCGCCTGGGTGAGAGTCCCAATAGATGGGATCGCATGTGCGCGCACCACAACATCCATACTCTTGAATACTCATGCATGGGAAGCCTGTATGCTAGTGATGAGCTGCGGGAGCTCTTCATAGTTCCGAATCTGACTCTAGATACGTGCCTTCAGCTCGACTGCATTGGCCCTCATCATCTTAGGCAAGTGAAGCGGGGCTCCCTTGTATTTCATCGTCCATGTTTGCATGTCATCAACAGCAGCATGCAATTTCGTCAAGATACGTGCTCTTCTAGCACATCATTGCTACCATACGTTGAGATGGACAACTACCTTATGCACGGTACCAAACTTGGAGTACAATGCTTACATAATTGTGTCAAGGGACAATACTTCATCTAGTATTGCCTTCTTCAGTTTAGCTCAGGCGGACGATGTCACCAACTCTCCTCCTTGCTTGGTCGTCTGTAGTTTCTTCGCCATTCACTCATTCTTGGCTATCAGAAAGCGAACACTTAAGCTAGTGGCTTCAATATACACTCTGGTTGCATCGGCCAAGGCTGCTGGATGTTTGCACACATCAATCATGATCACTCATTCCTCAACTTGCACAAGAGATGTATGATCCTCTAGAGTTGACACTCTGCGAGACTACATAACTCTATGTTGAGATTCGTCGAATGAGATGTTGTGCATCTCTCCTTCCAACTGATCACCAAGGATCTCAGTGCCTCCTTGGTCACTTGAGACTTGCTCATCATCTGGATGCGGTGAAGTGATTAAGTCGACCTCTCAGTGGTGAGGCATGAGTTCGGTGTCCTATTCCAACTCTTGTTGTTCCATGTCTGCATCCAACTGTTGGAGTGATTGTTCTATCTCATGAGCGAAGTCTTTCTCTTGCGATGGTTCACCATGTCTGCCTGATGCCAGTCATTCTGATGAATCCACTACCTATACGGGTGTTGTTTCATCTATTTGCACATGTTGCACCCCCTATTGTACCTACTGCTACTACGCTTCCCTCTCCTGTTATCTCTTGTTCCTTCCAGAGTTGCTCCCTCAACTCATGCAACTCCTTCTTTGCTTCTTCCATTCTTCTCTTATCCCTCTGCCTTTGTGCGATTTGCATGTTGCGTTGGTGCCTCTTTTCCTCTATAGCCATAGCTTCTTTCTCTACTAATGGATCTACTCGAAACTTGCAGCTTTTCTCCTCCTCCATGCGATCGACAATCTTCCTCTTTCCCTTATCGCACACTGGTATGCTTGCCTCTATTGCTACTAGTGCTAGTGCTCTCCATGATGCTGCTTCATGTTGCTTCGCTAATCACTCCAAAGCGAAGCCAACCTATTCATTGGGTCTGGAGAAACTGTAGCAATATCTCCATGGGTCCTTCGCCCAATGAAATGCCCCATGGATCCAGTTGAACTGTACTCTTGTGCAGTGATCCTTCACAATGCAATGTGGGTCATACGGATTGTAACTTCGGAGGTCGAATGGATACTTCTTTATCTATTCTGCTTCAATATCCACTTGCTTGATTCTCTGGATCTCATAAAACCAAATCCGCAACGAAAGAGCAGGCCAAGGTGCCTTCTTCTTCAGGTGCAGTCTAGCTGCCAATCCTGCTGAGATGTGATATTCTACTTCCTACATGACAAGTATGTCCAAGGTAAACTTTGGTAGAACATGCAGAGGCTTCTTCGCGCTGAACATTCGGATGAAGGTGCCGGACGATGAGGCATACCAATCAGCAATGTCTATCAGTGCCTCCATTCTTTCCTTTGACATGCAGGGTGGATCCTATTCGAATATCATCTTATAAACTGGGGTGAAAAAATGATCGTACAACCATGTGATTACTCCTATGAAGCTGCATTTGGACAACAACTTGAAATATATGTTCAAAATAGTCTCCATCAGTGACCATGCTCACTCCAATCCCAGGAGCTCTGGTCGGGCACAGATTGCATCTAAGATGTAGGTGGACATGTAAATCTCTGCATGCATGCATCCGAGTGACTATCGAGCCTTCATTACTTCTTCCTTTAGCTGATGAGCCAATAAGTCGAACCAGTTACATGGTTTTCCTTCTCTTGCCAGTTGGTCCAACGCAATCACCCAACTATGTGGGAAGGTTTTCGTGCTTTCTTAGCATATAGTCTGTTATCACTCAGAACTTTTCCCTAGAAGTTTTCAAAAGAAGGAAAGGATCGAGGTAACCAGAAACCAATCTTTTAAGTATAGGCTCTAGCCAACCTATGACTCAGAGAGGGCTCTCTCTATATGATTTAGCTTTGTTTGCTGGGATTTTAGGCTAGTTCTAAAGGTTCAGGGGGTTTTGATTTGTATTGAATGGTTGGATGGTGGAATCCTTAAAACAGATGGATAGACTCATGTCTTTGGGCCATTAGGCTATGGAGTCAAAGGAGGGTAGCAGAACTGGAATTAACTCACTAAAGGGAGTGTTCAAAGGGCAAGCTAGCAGAGTAAAGTGTGGGTCTTTGGGCCAGATGGGTGGAATGAATCTTAACCAGGGTGGGAGAGCACTTAAGAATTCTTAGACTGATATTAAGATGAGGAATAGAGGTTAATCATGAGAAAAGGGCAATTAAGAATCTTTACTATAGGTCAACGGGATACTACCTAGACTAAGGAGAAATTAAGAATTCCTTAATTTAGATAATTTTCATAAAACATTAAAATGCATAATAGTTAAAACAGAGTGCAATGAAGCAAATTCTGAGATATCATTCCATATTATAGCATTCAGATTTCAGATACATTAAAGATTGTGGAAAAACTTTCAAAGAAAAATAACAACACAAGAGAAAATACTTGTCTGCACTTTGCTCTACACATGAATCCAGTGAAATGTCTTGTCTTTATTCATTAATCCAGCTTGCTAGTCCAAATAGTGATACAATAGCTTACAGTCTTTGATCAAAAAGGTCTATAGAAATGTCTAAGAATCCACCCTACATACTTCGAATGGTGAAGTATTTATACAAAAACTATTACAAAATATCTCAAAACAAACTTGAGATTTAATCTAGGAAATACAAATATCTTCTTGCAAGAAGATAGAGACAGCTATTGAATTGTTTCATGTTGTCCCTTTTATTGTGGTACTGCTGGATTTTATGGTTGGATTAGTAGCCCTTTATGTTGGCTTGTAGTTGTGGTCTCTTACTCTAGCATCTTCTTTGACTTTTACCTTTCACCTGATACTCTTTGACCCTGCTGTTCTGTTTTCATCTAATTACATGGCTGCTCTATTTTACTGTGCAGTAACTTTTTGTTGTAAATTTCTCACAGTAAATCAATCATTGTCTCCCACCATTCTGCATCAGGTAATTTGACATTCATCATCCTCCTATATATCTCATTAGCCTTGGTATACTTGGAAAAATTGGGCTTTGTGATGAATAAGTGTTTAATCTCATGCTGGAGAAAAAACAAGTTCTCGAAGGTGTTATACAAAACTTTGCCTATGGGTAGTGCTTTTATAGATGAAGTGCTTGCTTGTTCCTTAGCCAACTGCCTTAGTCTATTATCATGGTCCAGTTGCGTCACAAGTTTGTCATTGATGACCAATGGACTAGGCAATCCTTTCTCCCTCAAGATTTGGAATTTGGCTATGAATCTATCAATGGCCACCTGCATGTTATGGCACTTTTCTTCTAAGTTCAACATCAGTTTTCTCTTGGAAAGGATCTTTCTTATTTCTAAAATGGTTTCAGTCTTGTCTTCTATATTGAGCTCCTGAAGCTCATATCTGTTTTTGATGTTGAGGAAGTCGATGAGTCTATTCGCATCCTCAAGCATATCACCCAATTCCTCCTTGACTTTCTAAATAGCTACTGTAGCTATCTTTATCAGTTCTGTTTGCTGAAAAATAACTTGAATAGATGGCCAAATATCCTTGACGTAGTCAATGATATTGGCCCATAATAGTTCCTTGGCTTGCCCAAGGGGTTTCTCCAATGTTAGGTCCTTTTCCAAGGCTTTGACCCTTTCACTCATCCTGTTGGCTTTCTGTGCCTCTTCTTTTTGCATAATATGTGCAAGTTTATAATCAATTTCTAAACTTGCCACCTTTTCCTTTAGTATATTCATTTTTGTAACCTGAATTGACATCTCTTCCATGGCTCTAACTAATTTTGCTGCATTTTCTCCTTATGCATCTGCTGTTGTTGTAGACTCTGCTGTTACTGGCAATGTTGTGGCAGGTGGAGCTGTTGGTGCAAGTGAAGCTGCCAGTGTAGAAGGGACTGTTGTAGACACAGTAGGGATGAAATTTGTAGAAGTTGATGCAATTTCAGTCTGTTTCAATTGGATCAAGCTATCCAATTCTTTCTCTGTCTCCCTAAGTTGATCATTGAGTTTTAGGACCAAGTCCATCAACTCTTCATGTTTGGTTTGGTTCTCTATGACTTCAAGTGTTTGAGGATGTTGCAGCTATGGTATCTTCAATTGCTTCTTCAGTGCAGCAATATCATCATTCTTCTTCTTTATCATCTGCTCAATAGATTTTATATCCTTGGGATCGTGTCCCAGCTCAATAACCAAGTCTTCCAAATATTTAATCCTCGTATCCTTGGCTTGTGAGGAGGCCTTCTCTAACTAAAACTGTGCTGAGATGTTGTTTAATGAGTTTTGTAGCTGATGGGCAGCTATGGCTTTACCTGTTAGGGTGGATTATATCATCTCTCCAGTCTGTTTGTGCAGTTCTATTTGGTCTATGGGATGAATGTCCCTTTCCAACACTTCAAAGTCAACCCTCTTGTAATCTGATGATGTTTTGGGCTGCTAAGCTGTAGGTTTGATAAATGACATCTACAGCTTTCCCTCCTTGATGTCAAAGGCTGACATTAGCCTTGTTTGATTTGTGGGAGTGAGCTTTAGGTATTGAGCATATGTTTGGGCTTTAAGTCTCTCATTTCTCATTTTAATTTCCTTATACCTGTCCTTTATGTCTTGGTCTTTGTCAGCAGGCCTACTGAAGGAAGACACTTCCACACTAAGCTGCCTTTCCAACATCTCAGTTTGTGATGTGGAAGGCTCTTGTATGTCTTCAGATGGAGTTGTGGGTCGGCTTTTGTTTACCTCTGTGTTGGTAACCTGTGTTGATCCTTCTGTGTATTCCTATTCAGAGGCCGAATTAAGCCTTTGCCTCTTACTGTGACTTGTTTCCTGTTGCAAATTGGAGGTGTCCGTTCCTGAAGTGGAAGCTAAATCTCTGTTTCTTTTTGGATTTTTCTCCTCATTCTGAGGAGTTTGTGTGACTGGAGGGGTTCTCATGGCTCTTTCTTGCTCTTTTGGTACCTGCAGAAAAGAGCTCTCATCAAGTTTCTTTTCCAAATCAATTAGAGCATTTTCTACATCTACCCTTGTGCTGTCACTGTCTACTAAGGTATTTTCCACCCACTTTGTCTGATTGGCATATGCCTCTATTTCTGGTATGGGGTGGTGGATAAAAGGTCCTAGCTTGACCTTTTGCATTTTCTTGGTAATGAATTCTAAAGGGTCATATCTCCATACAAAACTCCTTTGGAATTTCAGGCTTTGCAGGATTAGGTCTGCTTCTTTCCCTGCCTCTCTGGAATTTCATATGAAGGGACCTAACTGGTCTTTGATTTTGAAATTGGCCTTCTTCTTGACATTGATGAAGTTGACCTCATCTACATTGATGATCTGTCTGCAATATTCTAAGGCAAACAACCTCATGGAGAGGTATCTTGGAAACTTATATGGTGCAAGCAGGCGACCATATATTATGTTTTCTGTGTGGTTTTGGTAAAGGTACCAATCACCCACTTTGGTTTGCTTAGAAAGATGGAGGACTCTCTTTATCTTTGGGCTTATCCTAGGTGGAGGATTCCCAGTGAGCATAGTCATGATTGGATGCACAAAAGAGTCTATGAAGTCAGAGTATGTATAAGGTGATCTAAACTCATGGAAAAGTGGGGTCCAAAAGATGACAGATCTGGGCTGGCCCCTGGTGTCAAGCTTCTGGAGAGTAAAAGGAAACTTATCAGACTGATAATACAAAAATAGATGGTACAATACAGAGGAGTATTTGAATACTCTCTCATTGCCCATTCTTGTGAACTGCTCATGCATCCTATCAGCTATGAAATTGGCAAAGTCATATATGATTGCAGGAGGCTGCCCTGGGGTATAAATGGACATGAAAGCAAGAATAAGTTCATCAATGTATTCACTAGTAGAGTAACCCAAAACATAGGATATCATGGTTACAATGTTCTGGCCCCATTGAGAGAAAATAGATGATACATATGGATGAGGGTCCTTAGGGATGTGATTTTCCTCTCTAATGAAGGTTTGAAGCAACTGTGCCAATCTTGATGGGCTTAGCTTGGGATACTGGTCCAACAGGTCTCCAATTGAGAGTGGGGTTAGATTTGGCCCTAGTTGGAACTACAGGATTTCATTAATTGACTCAGTTGTGATAGTGAATAGAACCTTCTGGTCATGAGACATTATGGCTCTATGGCTTGGGACATAGCATGCATAGCACATATGGATGATTTCTGGAAAGATATGAACTTGGGGGAACTGGTATCTGGGTAAATTGGACTCCCAGAGGCCAATATCATTTGTATGGTTCAAGTATCTGTCTTTGCTTAAGCAATGGATTTTAAACAGGGGCTCTATTGCAGTTGTGTCTTTGATTTGGAAATCCCTGTCAGCCAGGGGAAGGTGGTCCAGGTCTAAGTGTGGGGTGGTAATGCGTCTAACATCCATAGAGACAGGGCCAGCCATAATTCAGTTCTTGTGGATTTGAATTATGCTCTAGGGGTTTATTAGAGGTTTTGAGACTTTCAGAGGGTTTAGGCGAGTAGTTTATAAAGTGACAGTATTATTACTCAATTTCTTAATTTAAAATACTACACAGGCTAAAGGTCTTGAAATTTTCAGGGATAAGAGGTAATTTGTGGTGAAATACCTAGAATTGGGCAAATTGACTCTGAAAATGGTGTTTCACGGCAGCTACAGTGGTTGGTGTGGTCTTGGTATGGTTCTGAAAAGGTTGGTTAGGCTGTCTGCAGCGTCTTCTGGAGCGGAATTGGAATTTTGTGGGTAATTTTGATGTTTACAATGGTAGAAATGGTTTACACAGCTTACAAAGAGAATGCGAGAAAAAAAGGGCGAAAGAGGGCTTCGCGACCTTTTATAAAGAAAATGATTAATTTTGGCGGGTTTCCCATTCGGATGAACAGTGACGATTTTCAGTTGAGTGGGGAAGCGGTTTTGGAGGGCCATCGCACCACTTTTATGGCACGAACGGTATTCGGAAGGGGTCACCCAATGCCATACATCGTCTAACATGTAGCATCGGGGGCCAGGAGAAAAACCACTTTATCGAGTGGTTATTGTTCATCCATCGGACGCGGCCGATATGGTTGTGCACCGTCAGATGTGGGGGAGGGATGATCAACGGTAGTCGATAGGCGAAGCTGCGCGGGGGAAATGACGAGAGTTGATGGGGGGCCTAGGGATTTAATTATGGGGGTTAGGGATTAGTTTAGGGACTAATCCTGGGTTATGTGATCAAGCCGGGCTTAATGAGGGATTTAGGGAGTCGGGTGAGGCCGATGCGAGATTAACTTAAGTTTTATCGGGGTTAGGTAAATTAAGTGAAGTTATATCGGGATAAGGGGTAGTTTATATTAGTTTTCATTAAAACTAAGGGGTTGGGGTATTTTATATAGGGTTTTAATTATTTAAGGGGAAAGGGTTACAATGGGTTTATATAATAGAGTTAGTTGATTAATATGAAAGTGATGGCGGAGTGGGTTTTCTTAAAAGAAAGGGGTTAAGTGAATGCGATTGCACGTTTAGATTTATACTTTGGATAAAAAGTTTTGATGGGTTTTTTGTATGAAAAGGGTTTTACATGGGGGTTCCCACTTTTCCTAGGTAAATGATGTCAACCATAGGAAAGTGTGATTTTATTAAGTTAATGAGGGGAAATGGATTTTATGAAAGGGGAATGTGTTTTTATGAAGGGGGTTCTAGTACTTGTCCCCCTAAGTCATTAAGCCGAGGGTCTGGTCCCTCCAAAAGTCAGAGAAATGATCTGAGCCTTTTTGACTTATAGGATTTAAGTACTAGAACTTATTTATGGGCAGTTAGTAAAGCAAAGGGGTGAAATGAATGAGGGGATGTTAAATAAACCATATTGTGAACCATTGTCTTTGCTTTGTTTACTGTTTATGCTCATTTGAAAGATGCATTTAAAACAATGACATAAGTGCTTTTGTGTAATCACATGATATTTCTCCAACCTTTCTACTACTTACCCATTCACTCATCCTACCATTTTTTCTTCATTTTATTTGGGTGCCTTTAGGCTAGCAAACCCTTATCAATCTTATTCTTTTACAAAGCAAACTATTTAATTCTAACCTTATAACATCCAAGGGCTCAGATTAAACTGATGAGCTCCTTTTATTTACTCTACCTATCTAATGATCTGCCAAGATTACACTGTTTGGTCAGATTTTATTCTCTAACTATAAACATAAAATTCAAAGCATGGTATAATCAAGATTAAACAGTTTGATTACCATGGATTGTGGCATGAGTAACAAGCTGCACACAATCATTATTATGCATAAAAGTAAATAGTAGTGGCATTTTGACTTGCTCACTTTCATGGTCTCTTTTTTGTCTTTTGGGGTTCATATATTTTCATTTTTTTGGACCTTTTCTTATTCTTTTTGTCCTTTGATTATTCTTTTAGGACATACCCTCTTTACATTTTTTAATTTTTTAATATGGAAAACATTTGCAGAAAGCAAAGGTATGTACAATATTACAAGGCTTAACCTTAGTCATTCAAAATTATGACTCCTATTGGTATAGGAACCTAACACAGTCGACATGTAAATATGACCAAGTATTAATACGCCTTCTGCAGTATCTTCATCTTGTAGATCTGGTTGGGTGTCAACTTGAACCAAGATGGCTCCTTTACCCAGTTCTTCAGAATGTCTCAGGAGTTAGCACTATTTTTGGGTAAGCTGAAGGGAGTCTTCATGATAGTCGCGGGCTCTGAAATCTGATACATCTCATCATAATCTCGTGCCTAGAAGGTTGAAAGCTTCATCCCACTAACATTGCTCAAGGTCATCGTCTCAGGATCAGTGTGAGAGACGATCGAGTATATCATGTCCACGCATGGGAACATGGGGTATCTGCATGCAATCTGATACAAGCCGAATTTGTGAATATTCACATACACCTAACGGTCTTCGAGGTCTTCCTCGAAAGTGCCTACAAATGCTTCATTGACCTCTTTCCATTTCAGCTTGATGTCCTTGCCTAGAAAAAGCTTTGTATCTTCATAGATCGGTAGACATGCGGACAGCCATTCAACTTTTTCTCCAGTTGCACTTCCGTAAGTGTCTTTTGATCCCGCTCTCTTGGAGGCCATTGATCATGTACTGCTAAGAGACGGATGAACACCTAAAATATCTGGAGACAAGCAATATGCATGGCAGGAAATCTGTCAACAAAAACGAAAGAAAATTCGGGGAATGACATAGCACATACCGAGGGAATTGATAAGCAAGATTGCGCCATATCTTCTAGGAGGCTGGGTGACTGGCTACCAGAACTGCGCAAAAGGCAGTCTCGGTTGTATGGGAGGTAAGACTGGCTATTGAATTTGTGCAATGCACAATCCAGACTACCTATTTGCTGTTGGGATTGTGCAATGCGCAATTCCAGTTGGGAGTGACTGCAGGCTCAGGGACTGCATTGTGAAATTTTCTGGGCCAGTAGTCACTATCCCTTAGAAATGCGCAAAACAGTCTTGGAGGACAGTGCTTGGGCAGAAATGCGCATTTCTGGAGAGGAAGACAAAGCCTTCCTTCCCCAGATTACGCAATGTTGTCTCGGTGGAGGCAGAGTCCGGGCCAAGGTGAATGCACATCAACACTAAGTGAAAGCAGAAGTGATTGATAGTGCATGCAAACATGAATGAAAGATTTAGTAAACAGATCAACATGCATGTGGGTGAAGCGAGTTGCCAAATCGACGATTGTTCGTGCAAAACAATTTCATGCATGTGACAGCAGTGAGATAGCAACGAAAATGGAAACAGTGCTAGGACAAGCTAGTATGCATGTAAACAATAGCAAGCATTCAAAAAAATCAAGCAAACAACACTCACACAAGAGAAAACACAAAAAGCGACAGAAATGTTGAAAAAGACAAGTTGAGGCCACTTACCAGTGAATAGTTGAGTTGGATGTGTCGAATATTCTTGGATGTGTTGTGGGATGTCATAGCTCCAAGATCGATGTGAAAGAATGAACTCTGATGCGTCGAATAAATAAGTTTTCAGCTCATGACACGCGTGCCACAAATCTAGGAAAAAGCGACACTTGGAGGAAAGTTTCTACAAAAACTTTGTATGTAACCTCTAGCTACTAAAAATAGCTCCCTGAATCATGGGATGCCTTTTGTATGTTTCCTTTTGCTATTCCGGGAAAAAGCAAGGCATGCATGCAAGTAAAGTTTCCTTGGTCCCGGGTGGAACTGGTCAACCCAACTGCTCATGCATGAAGTTGCTCAATTGCTGAAAGGAAATGTCCATTTCTGGTTGGGAGCTAGGCTTGTTGCCCAAGAGATTCGCACAATTTCTAGGCAAAGCAGCTAATTGTTGCCCAGATTTGCGCAAATTCTGGGCTGAGAAGCCCTATTGGGGAAAATTGCACAATTTTCACTGTGAGGGTTCACTGGCAGAATTGCGCAATTTTGGAGCCCAGCGGGCTGCCAGACAAGATTGCACAATTTCTGGAGGTAAGGCTGGTTTCCCTTCAGAATTGCGCAATTTCTTGGGGGAGTTGCTCAGCCTGCAGCTTGACCAAGTTTGGATGAACAGCTTGTGAGGGGAATGCATCAAGATATGATCGACAGGTTGCCTTTGTGCAGGGAAAACACTGAAGCTTGTGTACTTGATGAAGCAAGACAAGGTGTTGTGGAAAGTTGGTAGGAAGGCTCCAAAATGAAGCTAAGGCAAAATTTTGGAGGGTGGTTGCAACCGCTACAACACTTGGTGACACACCGGTAGAACTCTAGCTCCCTGAATGGACCTTGTTCATGAAAAGAAATTCTAACACCTCCGGAAGTATTGTTCAGTTCTCAGTTCGTCTTGGTTTCACACAAATGTAAGATGTAGCATCTTCCAAGATCTTGGTCGATTGACACACATTCCAAGCCAAGGCAACACAGTTGTTTCGCTTGGGGTTGAGAGGTATATTGTGCACAAGCAGTATGGTCATCAGAGTCTTAGTTTCATCTCTGGTGTTTCTCCGCTGCCAGTAGGCCTAGACAGTGCCCCGACAAAGTCACATATGAACACCTCCGCTACCAGCGAGCCTGGTTAGTACCCCAATGGAGTTACTTGCATCATTTCTCTACACAGGAAGCCTTTCTCTTCTTTCGCCTTATTCATTTTTCATTTTGAGATTTTTCTTACTTTTCATTTTTTCCATTTTTATTTTTTCAACTGTGCATAGCACTTATTCATTTCGAAGGTAGAAGAGGGATCCTGACTTATTGAGAGCAGAAGAGATTGTTCCAACAGAGAAGTAGTTTATTATATCTCTGATGTGCTTGTTAAGGTTTTCCCCCTCACCTTACTCTACTTGACTAAGCTGACAAGGGTTAAGCTGAGTAGGTGACACTAGTTAGCACGCAAGCATTGTGTTTTCACCAAGGTTCACTTCGAACAGTACGTATTTTCCTTCGACATATCATGGACTAAAAGTAACAAGTTCTTCATACAGAGGCAAGATGATAGATAACCAAGTAGTGATAGATGTACAGGCCCTCTTGTACTTTACCCAGCTTGTTTCAAGAGTCATACATGGTTTCATGCGAAACTAACCTATGAACGAAACAAGCGAACTAACAAACAACAAAACAAAGCAAGAGTAGAAGCAAAAGCGAAAGAAAAGCGAGTAAGAAAACAAGCAAGAAAACAAACAAACAAACAAAGCAAGTAAGCAAACAAGCATGCAAGCAAACTGACTGAAAGAAAACACTACTCCTACTCCTAAGCTAACAGTGCATGGGCCTGATCACGTGAAGTGATATTTCCAATGCATCCATCGATGCATTGGTTGACCCATGTTCGTGAAGGCTTGGTCCGCGAGCAACCCAGTTGTGTGAACCAGCAAGCAAGAAATATATAACAATGAAGACAACCACACTTCGTGTTTCAAAGTGCCCACAAGACATAAGTGAGTGCAAGTGCATGACAAGCAGTTTGTGGACTTATCACAATGTTGTGTGACACCGTGTGTAGCTTTGAAGCGTAAGCACACTCTTGACTGTGACATGCAAGCAAACGAAAGAAAAAAAGACAACTTGCATCACGCACGTGTGCTTGCAATGTAACATTCCTCCAATGCATGAGCAATGGGATCATGTAGTTCAAGTGGAGGAAGCATGATCTGTGTGTGAGATGGATCTTCAATGCATATAGACGAGTGATGAGGAGCCTTAGGTGATTGAATGGTTTCCTGATCGAAGGTGAGACTAACCCCAAGAGATCAAGGGCCTGACATAACCATCAACTCAGGTTGAAGTGCCTCGATAGTCTTGGGTGTTTCAACTTCATCATCAGGTATATCATCATAAACTGGCGGCTTTGAAAGATCAATCACAATAGGGTCACGGTCGTGACGAATATGGGAGTAACTGGATCACGACTTCCATGATAAGAAAAATTAATGATTTCATCGACATCCTCATGATCAGATGAATCAAATAGAGGGGTAGATGAAAAACGAACAAACTCCTCCTCTGTGGTTCCAGAAAAGGTAGATGAAAGATCAAGTGGATTTTCAATGAAAGACTTATCCTCTCCATTGTTACATGATGGATTGGCATCTGGTGTTTCCTGTGAGTGATCAACAATGGGTGCATACATGGATGGAGGTACACATTCAAAATCATGGATGGCGGATTCACCAAATATGTCAGGAAAGAACGGAGGAGGCTCGGACGGAAGGGAGTCATCCTTCACCGAGTGTTGATGCTCAAGCTCCCACTCATACTCTTCATGAATGACAACGCATGTTGGTTGTGCAACACCAACTCCAGCAGTGGCTTGTTCCTCGTTCACGACAAGTGCAGAGTCCGGAATGGAAGAACACAAGATAGTATCATCCGGAGGAACATCCGAGTGCGAAGACGGATGTTGCGGAATAGAATGCATATGACAACTCAATGGACTCACAACCAAATCTGTGCAAAAATTGAGCGAAGTGATGTTGGGAGGATGTGAAAGTTGAACAAGTGTGTGAGCATGATCCTCAACATCACTCGACAGTGGTGGAGTTGTTTGATGAGGGGATGGCGGACCATCACCCGTGATAGTGGCCGCATCCGGCTAAGATTGCGCAACTCCCTCATTGAAGAATGCCGAGTGAGGCTTGACTTAAAACTTCTTCTTGGGAGGAGCGGATTTCTTAATGCAATACTCGAATCGGTCCCAAAGAAAGAGGAGTTTCATCTGGCTCCTTGAAGCTTGAAAATGCAAGTCACAGAAGCGCTGCCAAAAATCCATAATCGATTCATGCAGAGAATTCCATTGTTGTAGCAGTTTTTGGCTAAGATGGTCTGGATCGAAATGATATAAAGTGTATTCAATGAGATCACAGAAGTGCTCAAGTGAGTGCACATTGTCATCTGGTAGGCTAAACATCCATCGAAGTGGAGATTCGTGAAGTGTGTATGCAAGTAGCAAGATGGCCTTTTCGTCTGAACACCCATCTTCCTCATGAAGCATGGAAAGAAAGTCATGTAAGTACTCAGGCCAGGCCACTTCACCTTCACCAGCATACGTGTAAGTGGATAAGAGATCAAAGAAATCCCTCATTATGGTGACATCTTCATGATTCGGAAAACAACATGGAGGGAGAAGAGTGCAAGAATCCATAAAAGATATGCAAAGGTTCAAAACAGGATGAGAGGACACAACTTGTCATCTGGCCCTCCTTCTAGCGCCAGAAATGTTGACGGTGTTGGACCCACCAACATGTCAAGGGATCTCCTTGGTAAGAAGTCCTAATCAGACCTCACACCGTTTGGTGTAGGAGTCCCAGCAGTGGGTCGTACGGTATTGCCTTAACCGCGATTTCGCACAGAGGCAAGTAAGATAACTCTGTTGGTAGCAAGGGTGTGACAGTTGCAGTGAGTCAAGGAAGGTGCATGAGAGGTTCTAACACATGGGGGTTGAGATGAGTGCGCCCCTTGGAAACTCATGATGGCACTTGGCTTAGAAGGGAACACATGAGCAAAGATACATCACAACATGGAAGGCAAGTTAGCGAGCAATCCAAAGTGATGGTCAAACCAAGAGCACATTTCAGAAATATTCATACATCCTTATACAAAATAGTCTATACATGCATGCGTAAGCAAACCAATACATATATCATTTAGACTAAACCAGATAGCATAAAATATAATACAACATATGCATGAAACGTGTTGGCTCTTGTTATATTAAGAAGTGTAAGTTCCAGTCATACAATACATCCATGTCCAACCACTAGTTCCAATAGTGGAACGTTACAACCACAACCGCCTGTTCCTCCAAAGAGATATACTAGCTCTGAACAGTGGAGAAGCCAAGGCTCGTTATAATACTATCCAAGCTCTCTCCAAGATAGTCTTATCGGAAGCTTGGCTGACCAAAATCCTATACAATGAGTTATGAGGGACTATTTATAGCAAAGGGTGGGGTGACCCTTTGTGATAGTTCAACTACACTCAGGACTCTTCATCTACTCTATGACTATTACATCCAACTATTGACACTCAACAAGACATTACATTACAATGCACATGTACCCATGTGAGAAAAATGGCTTGAGCAAGCCTTGTTAGACATTCCTATGACTTAGCTAACCATGGAAGTCCAACTCCTCAACATCCTCGTGCTGATCAATAGTAACATATTGATGACAAGATCAATAGTCCTTGATGGTGTCCGTGTGCTTCGCAGTGACATCTATCTGGAACCTGACTCTTGCCTCCATAGCATCTAGGTACACTACTCGGGCGCATCATTGTCTTCAATGTGGTCGGACTAGCAACATACTTGTGCATGATGTCTGCACTAATGGGCAAGTCTGAGCTAGGGGCAATGCACATCAACTCGTCTAAGTACGAGTTAAGCTCTAGTCGGATCTATGCCTTTGTCTTTGTCTGGGTGAGAGTACCAATAGATGGGATCGCATGTGCCCACACCACAACATCCATACTCTTGAATACTCGTGCATGGGAAGCCTATATGCTAGTGATGAGTTGCGGGAGCTCTTCATAGTTCCGGATCTGACTCCAAATATGTGCCTTCAGCTCGACCGCATTGGCCCTCATCATCTTAGGCAAGTGAAGCGGGGCTCCCTTGTATTTCATCATCCATGTTTGCATGTCATCAACAACAGCATGCAAGTTTGTCAAGATACATGCTCTTCTAGCACATCACTACTGCCATCCATTGAGATGGACGACTGCCTTATGCACAGTACCAAACTTGGAGTACAACGCTCGCATAACTATGTCAAGGGACAATACTTCATCTAGTATTGCCTTCTTCAGTTTAGTTGGGATGGACGTTGTCACCAACTCTCCTCCTTGCTTGGTTGTCTGTAGTTCGTTCGCCATTCGCTCATTCTTGGCTATCAGAAAGTGAATAGTGGAGCTAGTGGCTTTGACTTACACTCTAGTTGCATCGGACAAGGCTGTTGGATGTTTGTGCACATCAATCACGATCACTTGTTCCTCAACTTGTGTAGGAGATGTATGATCCTCTGGAGTTGACACTCTGCAAGATTGCACAACTCTATGTTGAGATTCCTCGAATGAGATGTTGTGCATCTCTCCTTCCGGCTGATCACCAAGGATCTCAGTGTCTCCTTGGTCACTTAAGACTTTCTCATCATCTGGATGCGGTGAAGCGAGTAAGTTGACCTCTTGGTGGTGAGGCATGAGATCAGTGTCCTGTTCCAAATTCTGTTGCTCCATGTCTGCATCCAACTATTGGAGTGCTTGTTCAATCTCATGAGAAAAGTCTTGCTCCTCCGATGGTTCACCTTGTCTGCCTGATGCCAGCTATTATGATGAATACACTACCTGTATGGGCACTGTTTCATCTATTTTCACATGTTTCACCCCCTATTGTACCTGTTGCTACTGCGCTTCCCTCTCCTGTTTGTGTAGCTCTTGTTCCTTCCGAATTTTCTCCCTCAGCTCATGCAACTCCTTCTTTGCTTTTTCCATTCTTCTCTTATCCCTCTACCATTGCGTGATTCGCATGTCGCGTTGGTGCTTCTTTTCCTGTATAGTCATAGCTACTTTCTCTACTAATGGATCTGCTCGGAACTTACAGCTTTGCTCCTCCTCCATGCGATTAACAATCTTCCTCTTTCCCTTGTCGCGCACTGGTATGCTTGCCTCTGTTGCTACTGCTGTTGGTGCTCTTCGTGATGTTGCTTCATGTTGCTTCGCTAACCACTCCACATCGTAGCCGACCTGTTCATTGGGTCTGGAGAAGTTGTAGCAATATCTCCATGGGTCCTCCTCGGCCCAATGAAATGCTTCATGGATCTAGTTGAATTGTACTCTCATGCAGTGATCCTTCACAATGCAATGTGGGTCATACGGATTGTAACTTCGGAGGTCGAATGGATACTTCATCTGTTCTGCTTTGACATATGCTTCCTTGATACTCTGGATCTCATATAACCCAATCCGGAATGGAAGAGCGGGCCAAGGTGCCTTCTTCTTCCAGTGCAGTCTAGCTGTCAATCCTATCGAGATGTGATATGCTACTTCCTTCATGACAAGTATGTCCAAGGCAAGCTTCAATAGAACATGTGGAGGCTTCTCCATGCAAAACATTCGGATGAAGGTGCCGGACAATGAGGCATACCAATCAGCAATGTCTATCAGTGCCTCCATTGGTTCCTTTGACACGTAGGGTGGATCCTGTTCGAATATCATCTTGTAAACTGGGGTGAAAAAAGTATCGAGCAACCATGTGATTACTCCTCTGAAGCTGCATTCGAACAACAACTTGAAATATGTGTTCACAATAATCTCCGTCGATGACCATGCCCACTCCAAGCCCGGGAACTCCTGTTGGGCACAGATTGCATCTAAGATGTAAGTGAACATGTAAATATCTACACGAATACATCTAGGTGACTGTCGTGCCTTCGTTACTTGTTCCTTCAACTGATGAGCCAACAAGTCAAACCAGTTACATGGTTTTCCTTCTCTGACCAGTTGGTCCAGCGTGATCACCCAACTCTATGGGAAGGTTTTTGTGCTTTCTTGGCCATACAGTCAACATACAAATATGACCAAGTATTGATATGCCTTTTGTAGTATCTTCATCTTGTAGATCTTGTTGGGTGTCAAACTGAATCAAGTCGGCTCCTTTACCCAGTTCTTCATAATTTCTCGGGAGTTAGCATTGTTGTTGGGTAAGATGAAGGGAGTCTTCATGATAGTTGTAGGCTCTGACATCTAATACATCTCATCATAATCTCGTGCCGAGAAGGTTTCAAGCTTCGTCCCACTAACACTGCTCAAGGTCATCGTCTTGGGATTAGTGTGAGAGACGATCCAGTGTATCATGTTTGCGCATGGGAACACGGGGTATCTACATGCAATCTGGTACAAGTCGAACTTATGAATGTTCACATACACCTGACGGTATTTGAGGTCTTCCTAAAAAGTGCCTGCAAATTATTCATTGACCTCTTACCATTTCAGCTTTATGTCCTTGTCTAGAAACAACTTTGTATCTTCATAGATCGGTAGACATGCGGACACCCGTTCAACTGCTGCTCCAGTTGCACTTCCGTCAGTGTCTTTTGATCCCACTCTCTTGGAGGCCATTGATCCTGTACTGCTAAGAGGTGGATGAACACCTGAAAGATCTGGAGATAAGCAACATGCATGGAAGGAAATCTGTAAATGAAAACCAAAATAAATTTGGGGAATGACATAGCACATACTGGGGGAACTGATAGGAAAGATTGCACAATATCTTCTGGGAGGCTGGGTGACTAGCTGCCAAAACTACGCAAAAGGTAGTCTGGGTTGTATGGGAGGAAAGACTGGCTGCTAGATCTACATAATGCACAATCCAGACTGGCTGTTGGGATTGCGCAATGTGTAATTCCAGCTGGGAGTGATTGCAGGCTCAAGAACTGCATTGCGCAATTTTCTGGTCCAGCAGTCACTGTCCCTCAGAAATGCACAAAATAGTCCTGGAGGACAGTGCCTGGGTAGAAATGTGCATTTATAGAGAGGATGACAAAGCCTTCCTTCCCCAAATTGCGCAATGTTGTCTCAGTGGAGGCAGAGTCTGGGCCAAGGTTGACGAGACTTGTTGACGGGCAACTGAAAGAAAATATGAAAATGAATGCACGACGACACTAAGTGAAAGAAAAATTGATTGATAGTGCATGCAAACATGAATGAAAGATTCAATAAACGGATCAACATGCATGTGGGTGAAGCAAGTCGCCGAATCGGCGACCGTTCATGCAAAACAGTTTCATGCATGCGACAGCAGTGAGATAGAAACGAAAACTGAAACAGTGCTAGGACAAGCTAGTATGCATGTAAACGACAACAAGCATTCAAATAAATCAAGCAAACAACACTCACACAAGCAAAAACACAAAAAGCGACAGAAATGTTGAAAAAGACAAGTTGAGGCCACTTACCTGTGAATAGTTGAGTTGGATGTGTCGAAGAGTCCTAGATGTGTTGTGGGATGTTAGAGCTCCAAGATCGATGTGAAAGAATGAGCTCTGATGTGTCGAATAAATAAGTTTTGAGCTCATGACATGCATGCCACAAATCTAGGAAAAAACGACACTTGGAGGAAAGATTCTAAAACAACTTTGCATGTAACCTCTAGCTACTAAAAATAGCTCCCTGAATCATGGGATGCCTTTTGCATGTTTCCTTTTTCTATTCTGAGAAAAAGCAAGCCATGCATGCAAGTCAAGTTTCCTTGGTCCCGGGTGGAACTAGTCAACCCAACTGCTCATGGATGAAGTTGCTCAACTGCTGGAAGGAAATGCGCATTTCCGGTTAGGAGTTGGGCTGGCTGCCCAGGAGATTTGTGCAATTTCTAGGTAGAGCAGTTGATTGCTACCCAGATTTCCGCAAATTCTTGGTTGAGAAGACCTGCTGGGGAAAATTGCGCAATGTTCACTGTGAGGGTTGACTGGCAGGATTGCGCAATTCTGGAGCCCAGCAGGCTGCCAAACAGGATTGCACAATTTCTGGAGGGAAGGTTGCTTGCCCTCCAAAATTGCGCAATTTCTTGGGGGAGCTGCTTAGCCTATAGCTGGACCAAGTCCGGATGAACAGCCTGTGAGGGGAATGCATCAAGTTGTGATCAGCAAGCTGCCTTTGTGCAGGAAAAACACTGAAGCTTGTGTACTTAACGAAGCAAGACAAGGTGTTGTGGAAAGTTGGTGGGGAGGCTCCAAAACAAAGCTAAGGCAAAATTTTGGAGGGTGGTTGTAGCTGCTACAAGAGGACCCTTTTTATGATCGCAATTTTGTTTGGGTCCACTTGTATTCCCTCCTGATATATCGAATGGCTAAGGATAGTCCCTACATTGATCAAGATTTTACACTTCTCAGGATTAAGCGAGAGGTTTATTTTAATGCACTTATTTAGGAATTTCCCCGGGTTAGAGAGAGACTCCAAGAAGTCACACCCATAGCGAGTGAAATCATCCATGTAGATCTCTACAGATTCATGGACTAGCTCAGCAAAGATGCTCAGAACTACCCTTTGAAAAGTGACAGGGGCATTACATAATCCGAAAGGAAGGAACCTATAAGCAAAGGTACCCCAAGGACAAGTGAATGTAGTTTTATCTTAGTCTTCTAGGCTAATCTGGATCTTATTATAACCACCAAATCCATCCAGGAAAGAGAAGAAATTCTTGTTGGAAATAATACTGAGAGGGGGGGGTGAATCAGTATTATCATATCAATAATTTAATTTTCAAAACTAATTTGTATACGCTACTTCAGCTCAGTGAACTAGCGTGTATACGCAACTGTACTTAATGCAACCAGCGTATATGCAGAGATCTTTTTATTTACCCAAATTATCATGTATTGAAATTTAATCAGTATATCAGGAATTCATTAGACAATGCATTAAAAACATAATAAAGCATCACACATAAGCAACACACATGAACACCAAGATATAAGTTGGAAACCCAATGTGGGTGAAAACCACCTCTTGCTGTCGTCTCTGTCTTCTTCTAATAATAAGAAAATTATGTTTACAATTTTTGTACTGGTGCAGTCTTATACCAGTACGTAGGCTTCTACTTGTAGAAGGCGACAACCTTCTCTCGTTCTCCAGCTTCTACTGGAAGGGAGCTACAACCCCCCTAGCTCTTGTACTAGCCGTTATGTTTGCTTAGTACGTAGGCGCCGACCTACAGAAGGCTATGACCTTCTCTTTTTCGTCCAGGGACCACGTTTCATAAATTTTCAGACTGGATCCATCAACCAAATCATAAGTGTAATTCAATCATCAAATATATCTACATCAACCAATCACTTTTTGAACCAACCACAACCAAATTAATCAACCACTTTGACAACCCATCAATCTGATCATTCAGAATACTGTCACTAGAATACAGTAACTAGAACCCAGACCAGAACCAGAACTCAGCAACAGCAATTAAAACATATTTTATAAGGTATATACTACTTTCATGTGCCGAACCTACGTGTATATGTGCTTTCCTCAAATCCAACCAGTGTATACATATGCAAATATTAATTCATAATTATGCAGCTATACTAGACTTCAGTTGTACCCAGATAATATCATTTACATAATAATATATGCGTCAGTATTCAAATCTAGAATATTCATGAGCAAAAACACATAATGATAGTTCATTTTACACCTTAAGATCCCGCTCCATCATTAGATCTTATCCTCCATCAACCGCTAAAGTTCCTCCTTAGTTCAGATCCAGCAATGCACCATAACCCAATAATCTGCATACTAGATCTCACACTATATCAGATATTCAATGCTTGTGTGCCTTGGCCTAATTATCATCTCCTCCTTTTATAGTTTTAGGCCTTTCTCAATACCATGGACCAAAACCACTTAGGACCAATACCTTGGATAAAATACCTAGGGTCAATACCTTGGACCAAATACCATGGACTAATACCATGGATCAAAATACCATGGACCAAATACTTCGAACCAAAACTTAGTTTTCCAAGATATACGCGCTTTTCTTTTTGTCAAAGTGCGTGTGTACGTTATATGCTCCTTTTGTTCTGTTAACCTGCGTGTATACGCGGCTTGGTCAATGGTGAACCTGCGTATACCTCTCTTTCTTCATTCTGTGAACACTAATCTATAATTCTTTGTTGTTTGCCTATTATACTCTGATTCCTTGAAGCTACCCTGCATTGCATTCTATCACATCTGATATCTCTTTTATAGATTCATCTAGTTACCATTTACAAGTGAGTTGTTATGCTACAAGAGGGTTGCCATCAACTACAACACATACATCATAATTCCAACAATCTCCCCCTTTGGACTTGATGGCAACAACAACCACACCAAGTCAGTCTTCCCCTTTGACATCAAGAGAAAAGGGTCATGCTCCCCCTGAGTGCATGCTAAATTCTCTGAAACGCTGAAGTGTGTTGATTGAGCTCCCATGATCGAGTCCATGCTCCCCCTGAGCATAAGCAAGGTCTACAAAAAGGTGTTCTAAAAGAAGAACATGACTCTATACATACATCACAAATGACCTTCCTATCACCAAAGACTCATACATACATCCATCTCATGCATAGTGGGGTTACAAATTAGGTCTTTTCATGACCTTTACAAACAGAGACCAATTTTTATTTTTAAACAAGACCATGATAGTCATCAGCAACTATCATATGATTTGCACCATCAGCAGCATCTGTCAATCAACATCCAGACTAGTATATGTCCATCATTAGTTCCTAAACTATCATCAACCATGTTCTCCCCCTGAACCTGTTCCACCTATTCACTGTCAAATCTGATCATTGCATATGTCAGTAAGAGATATCAAAGCATCACCATCAACCAGATATTCATCAAGTTATCAACAACTTTATGAGGACCAATATATTTCCACATGTTATCAGCAGAGTGAAACCATCATCAAACAGAGCAGATAATAGGCAAAACCATAACCGACCCATTTTTTTGAGTCTGGCCCACTGCTTTCCTTCAAACCAACAGATACACAATTGTGCCCACAGAAACTTGCGTATGTACGCGACTACGCTTTATGAAACTCGTGTATAACCACCTTTCTTTGAAGAAAATAGGATTTAACAGCATGATGATGCTGCAACTACTCCCAGCTTTTGTCTGAGATATTCAAATGTCTCTCTGAGCAATGGTTTAGTGAATATATCAACAACCTATTCTTTGGAGGGAACATACTCTAGTTTGACTTTTTGTTCAAGCACTTGTTCACGTAGAAAATGATATTTGATGGGTATGTGCTTGGTCTTGGAGTGCATGACTGGATTCTTTGAAATACTGATGGCACTTGTATTATCACATAGAATGGAGATAGGTGGAGTACATGTGATCTGAATGTCTTGCAAGGTTTGCATCATCCAAAGTAGTTGTGTGCAGCAAGATGCAGCAACCACGTATTCTACTTCAGCTGTGGATAATGCAATTGAACTTTGTTTCTTGTTGAAACAAGACACTAACCTGGAACCCATATAGAATGCACCACCACTAGTGCTTTTTCTGTCATCAACACTTCCTGCCCAATCTGCATCTGTATATGCATGAAGTGTAAGATCGGTATCTCTAGGATACCATAAACCAAAGTTCTGTGTTCCTTGAAGATATTTGAAAATCCTTTTGACTACCTGAAGGTGTGTTTCCTTAGGATTTGCTTGGAATCTTCCAACTATTCCCACTACATGCATGATGTCCGGTCGGGTACCTGTTAGATAAAGCAGACTGCCAATCATGGATCTATAAGTTGGTTGATGTACTATTGCTGATTCATCATTTGAGCTAAGACTACATCATGTTACCATTGGGGTACATATTGGTTTAGAATCTTCCATGCCGTACTTTTTCAAGATCTTTTTGAGATATTTGGTTTGTGAGAGAAAAATACCATCTTTATTTTGTTGAACTTGTAGACCAAGAAAATAGGTAAGCTCACCAAGCAAGGACATTTCAAATTCTTGCTGCATTACTGAGGCAAAATTCTGACTCATGGATTCTTCTTTGCTACCAAAAATGATATCATCAAAATACACAACAATTATTAGCAATTTATCAATGTCCATCTTTGTATATAGGTTGCTATCTGCTGGCCCCTTTGAAAACCCTGTTGGTGGAGATATTTGTCAAGATGGTAATACCAGGCCCTTGGAGCCTGTTTTAGACCATAGAGAGCCTTTCTGAGTTTGCATAAAAGTTTTGCATCATTTCCAAGAATGAATTCTTTTGGTTGTTCAATATAGACTTCTTCTTCTAAGTCTCCATTAAGAAAGGCAGATTTTACATCCATTTGGTATACTTTGAATTTCTAAAAACTAGAAAGAGCAAGAAACATTCTTATGGCTTCAAGTCTAGCAATAGGTGCAAAAGTTTCTTCAAAATCTATGCCTTCTTGTTGAGCATATCCTTTGCAAACAAGTCTGGCCTTATTTCTAATAACTTCTCCATTTTCGTTCAACTTGTTTTTTAATATCCATTTGGTTCCTATGATATTCTTATCATGAGGTCTAGGAACTAATTCCCAAGTATTATTCTTTTCAATTTGCTCAAGTTCTTCATTCATGGCCTTGACCCAACATTCATCTCTACATGCTTCATTTACATTTTGAGGTTCAGTGGAAGATATTAATGCTAGATAGCTTGAGGCTTCGGCAATAGTTCTTCTTTTCTGCACACTTGCCCCTTTTTCCCCTAAATTTGAGTTTATGGATGATGTTTCTGAACATACCTGGATGGAGTCTTTTCTTCTAACGTTATCTCTTCTTCTGGTGCTTCATTGGTTTCTTCTTCAGAATGAGTGTGATTTGATGTGGGAAAATGATCCTCATCTTCTTCATTGTCATAATCTTCAGTTTTTATCTGTTTTGGATTTTTGCATGCTTCATCAACTACAACATCAATACTTTCAATAATTTTCCCAAGTCTTTTATTATAACATTTATATCCTTTACTTTGGGAAAAGTAGCCAAGAAGAATACCTTCATCTACTCTGGGTTCAAACTTACCAAGTTTTTCATCAGTCCTTTTAATATAACATTTGCTTCCAAAAACTTTGAAGTATTTTACAGTAGGAGTCTTACCATACCAAAGTTCATGTGGAGTTTGAGTTCTGTTTACCCGAACATTTGTTTGGTTGAGAATAGTGACGGTGGCGAATGCAGCTTCACCCCAGAAGGTTGTAGGAGTTCCAGATTCATCTAGCATAGCACGAGCCATTTATTGAACAATTTTGTTCATCCAATCTACCACTCCATTTTGTTGAGGAGTCCTTGCGGTGGAGAACTGCCTTTTTATTCCATGTTATTCACAAAAGTCAAAGAATTCATCCAAGGTAAATTCCTGTCCTCGATCAGATTTGAGGCATTTGATTTTGCGATCAGATTCATTTTAAACCAAGGATTTGAAGGCTTTGAACTTTTCAAATGCTTCATATTTATGCTTTAGAAGACCTATCCAAAACATTCTGGAAAAATCATCAATGAACAATATAAAGTATTCTTCTCCACGAGGTGACTTTTTCCTTGATGGTTCACATAAATCAGTATGAACAAGTTCAAGAGGCTTACTAGCTGACCCTTCCTTTTCAATGAATTGAGATCTGGTTTGCTTACCGAATTGACATGATTTGCATATAGTATTTTCAGGAATGTTAATATCTGGAAGATCACGAACAGCCTGGAATCTGCATGCTTTTCTTATTTGAGAAAAGCTTAGATGTCCCAATCTTCTGTGCCATAGACAATTTTCATCATTTTTGCTTAAATAGCAGTGTTGTTGTCCTCCCTTGAGTATGTATAGGTTGTTTGGAGTTCTTGTACCTTTAATCACAGTTTCTCCTGTATCAAGCTCATGAACAACACATCCATTTGATCGAAACACTACTTCATTTCCTTGATCACACATTTGACTCACACTCAACAGGTTATGCTTTAAGCCATCAACATACATAACATTCCTAGCTTTAACTTTTTCTTTCAAGAAAACAGAGCCTTTACCTTTTATGACAGCAGGAGTGTCATTTCCAAATGAGACACTCTTTTCCTTTTCTAAGGCATTATATGAGTGCAGTTTTTCTTTGTCACATGTCATGTGTTTTGAGCATCCACTGTCGATGTACCACTGGTTTTCTTGTCCTTCTGCATACAAGGCTATACCACATCTTTCTGTTTTCGGTTCTTTCTTTCTCCATATTTTGGGATTTAATGGAGCTTGCTCCTTTTGAGATATTTACCGAAATTTACTCTTGCATTCAGATTCTTCATGGCCAAAGTTGTTACAGATTGACCATTCTATTCCATTTTCAAAAAGAGAAAAGTTATTATAGGAAATTTTCTTCATCCCTGCCACATTCCTTTGATTTCATGCTTCTCTAGTCATGATGGTTTTGTAAGCAACACATTGAGCAGCTTTTTGTCCAAAATTATGACATGAGAAGCATTGACCATTAAAAAAGTTCCAGCGATTATCGAATCTACTGACCTGGTGATTGTAGTTTCTATTGATATTCATCTTTGAAGCAAATTGAGTATGATTTACATAAGGTTGGTTGTGGCTTCTGTTCATCCTTGAAGTAAATTGAGCCTGATTTACCTGGTGATCTGCTTTATGCCTTTGCTGACAATTGTCAAACTATTCACTGCTCTTTGCTGCATCAAGATAGCTTTTAGTGGAGGTTGACGGCTTCTGTGTTTGAGATGCTTCTTCAGTATATCCAAGACCTATCTTTATCAGAGGAGAACACTGCACTTTGATAATTTCATTTAAGGTTTCTGATCCTTTAGCAAATCTAAGATTGAGAGCTTTTGTTTTCTCAAGATCCTTTCTTAGACCCACAATTTCACATTCTAGTTTTTCATTGTGTTTTTCTCTTTCAACAAGTTGGTATGTTAAGGTATCTATAATCATATTCTTTTCTTCTAAACAGATTTTTAGTTTAGAGATTTCTTCATAAAAGTCATCTTCATCTAAAGCATCTAAAAAATAATCATCTTCACAATCCATCAAAAGTCTATAGTCATTACTATTTTCATCTTCATCACTATTTGATAAACCATCACTATCTTCATGAGTATAGTAGCTCTTTTTACTTACACTTTGTTTTCTATTCCATTTTGCAGATTCCTTCCCTTTATCATATTTATCTTTATGAGGACATTTGGTAGCATAATGACCGACTCTACCACAGGCAAAACATTTGAAAGGTAGTTTACCTCTGAATCTTCCGGAACCCCATTGAAGCTTCTTGACAAAGTTTACTTCCTCTTCTTCTTCTGAAAGATGTCCTGATTCATTGAGTTCTTCTTTTCCTTTTGCTGAAGCTTTAAATGCGACTTCTCTCATATCTGATGGACCTCCTTTTCTCATCTCAAAGGCAGTTAAGATTCCGTGAAGCTGTGTCATAGTAATAGTCTGTAGATCCTACTTTTCTTCTATGGCAGATACTTTTGATTCAAACTTAGCAGACAAGGATCTTAAAACTTTTTCAACTAAGGTAACTTCCTTTATCTCTTCACCCAGATTCTTCATGCAATTAACAACCTCATCTATACATAAGAAGTAACTAGCTATACTTTCATCATTGTGCATCTTGAGAGTTTCATATTGAATCTGAGAGTTTGCAGTTTAGCACATTTTACCTAAGAGTCTCCTTCGTAGCTTAGAAGGATTTTGTCCCATATTTGAGTGGCATAACTTTGACAAACTGTGATTGTGACAGACTTCCCAATAATGTATTGACAGCCTTGGCATTGTTTTCATATTGCTCTCTTTTTTCCTTTTTTTTTTGACAGAAACGGTTATGGGGTATTTATATTCATCTTGGCCTGAATGCCTAAAATCTGATTATATTAAGGACTTCTGTGTCCTGTTGCATCTCTCTGCTAAGAATGAGAGTGCAGCTGAAGCTTGAAGACTTCTTCCTTGATAAGGGATTTATGTTTTCAATTTCAGAGATTTTTCCCACTTAAAGATACAAACAAATTTATTTAAGAGTAAGCAGTAGAACATGACAGTGATCAGTTTATGGGATGGGTTCCCATGATTCCTCTTCGCCTTTCATCTTGACCCCGGCAGAGAGAAGGGCAGCTTTGTTGGCTTCATTGTCCGCCTCTTTATTATGAGTTCTCAACACATGGTAGTAATTCAGCTTCTGAAAAGCGTTTTCCAAGCCCTTGATTCTGGATATTAGCCTTGCTAGATTAAGATCCAGCGCTGGGGAGTTTGAGATCATTGTGTTTATAATGATCTGGGAGTCACCTATAACAATAGCTTCACTTATATTTAGATCTCTGAGGATATTGAGGCCTTGAAAGAGGGCCAAAGCCTCAGCTTGAATACTGGTTGAGTGTCCAAGCCCCCAAGCAAAGGAATGAATTTTTCCCCAGTAGGATTTACAACAACACCTCCTGCACCAGCTTTGCCCAGATTTCCCTTTGCTGCCCCATCAAAGAAGAGAGAGTGTCTTGAGTGTGCTTTGAGCCAATCTTGAAAATTTGTTTCAGTTTTCCTTATTTTCCAGTCCTAAAGAGAAGGGGCTTTTTTGACTGTTGGTTGAAATTGCAAGTAAAGGAATGATCCCCAAGAAATGTCATGTTGGCTGAGATTAGGGTCATCTTTTATATCAGTCAAGCACTCCTGAATATGGCATTTGATTTTGATTTCTAAGACCTTGTGCTTCTGAATAGTGTTTCTGAAAATTCTTCTATTCCGTTCAAGCCATATCTGCCAACAGAGGATCTTTGGAAGGATAGCCCATGCAGTTTTGATTACCTGATTTTTAGGAGGCTGGCCAGGATATCTGATTGCCCAATTTGAAAATAGTTCAGCAGTGGAACCAGGGAGCTGAAAGTTGGGATCCAAATTATGAGTGAAGGTGAATCAGATCTTCTTAGAAAATTTGCACTCAAGAATTAAGTGGACTGCAGTTTCTGTGTTTTCTTTGCACAACGAGCATATGGAGGGACCGTGGAATCCTTTCCTCTACAAGATGTCATATGTTAGAATTCTGCCATGGCTAAGAAGCCAAGCAAAGAAATCGACCTTGGGCCATGAAGGGATACGCCAGACTCCCTACCAAGGAGCTAGGTCGGGGGGGACATAAGGCCTCTCATTCAGCTTGATGTATCCCATGGAGACAGCATAGCCTCTGTTATTCGACCCCCAGCCTTTCGAATCTCTTTTCCTCATGTGTATGGGCGCCAAGCCGTGAAGAAGATCAAGCAACGTGGACCATTCTTTGAGTAGATGAACCGGCACTTCAATGTTTTTCCAGCCTGCCCAAACAGAGTCGCTCCAATGGGATATATCCCACAACGTGCACAGGCCCTCTCTGTCCATCTAGCAGCGCAGCGCTCTAATGGAAGCTCTGTCTTCAATAGGGTCCTTATTCATGATTTTATCAGTCCATATATTTATCTTTTTGCCATTGCCTGGGATCCAGTAGGAATGCGCTTTGATTAAGGGAGCAGCTTTAACATACAGGTTGAGGAAGGACGAGTTGGGCATGTGAATCACATTGTCTAAACAGCTTAAACGCAGACCTCTGAAATACTTTTTCCAGAGAGCCAATTGGGCCCAACCAGGCTTGGGTGCAATGATCCTCCAGACGATCTTGGCTGCCATAGCCACATTCTACTGACAGAGATTTTTGAAGTTCAAACCACCCTCCCATAGAGGCTTGGAGATGGTTTCCCAGCTGATGAGGGGAATCTTTTTTTCATTCTGTTTTCCGCCCTTCCAGAAGAACCTGCGCATGAACTCTTCCATTTTTTTTAATATGATTGCCGGAGCGAGAAGCCCAACAAAATGGAATAGAGGGAGGCTGGTGAGAACGGATTTTATTAGGACAGACTTGCCTGCAGAATTGAGCCAGGAGAAGCCCCAGGCTTGGATCTTGGATTTGAATTGTTCAAGCTGAGGAACCCAATATTTGCTTGTAAGTCTCTTATGAAAAACAGGGAGGCCCAGATATTTGAAAGAGGTCCAAGAAGAGGAGGCTGCAAAACCCAAACATCGAGAGATAACACAGAGCAATCTGGGCGTAGTATTCCAGTTGAAGATGTGGCATTTGTTCTTATTTACAACATTGCCTAAGACCTCACTAAATTCATCCAACACAGCTTTAAATTTAGAGGCAGAGGAGAGAGAGGCATTGCATAAAAGCAGAGTGTCATCCGCAAATAAGATGTGGTTTATGTTTTTAACCCCTCTTGTAATACAGAGTCCATTAATTTCTTGATCTTGCATCTTTTTGTCTAACAGAAAACTGAGAATAGAGGCTTGAATGACAAAAAGCATAGGGGAAAGGGGACACCCCTACCTAAGTCCTCTCGAAGCTTTGAAAAAATCAATGGCTCTTCCATTTACAAGAGGAGCAATCCATGGCTCTGAGATGCATGCCCGGACCCATTTAATGAAGTTTTCCCCAAAACCAAACTTGCTCATGACTTTTAAAAGAAAACTATGATTTACACGATCAAAGGCATTTGCTAAATCGAGTTTAATCACCATACCTTGTTCTTTTCGAAGAAGACTAGAGTGGATTGCCTCTTGAACTAGGGTGAAGTTGTCCACGATCTGCCTTCCTTTAATGAAGCCTCCTTGATTCTCCGAAATTATTCTGGGAAGAATGGGCTTCAGTCTATTTGCAATTACTTTGGTGATTAGCTTGTACCCAATGTTACATAAGGAAATCGGACGGAATCTACTGAAGTTTTTGGTGCCTTTTTCCTTGGGTATAAGGGCTAAGAAGGCGGAGTTTGTACTGCCTCCTATTTTCTAAGCATTCTGGGACTTTTGGATCATTTTGAGGAGGTCCTTTTCAACAATCGGCCAACAAGTTTGAAGGAACATGGCGGAGAAGCCATCCGGCCCCAGGGCCTTGTCCGGATCCATCTCAAAGAGGGCCTTTTTAACTTCATCTTTAGTGATTTTGTCCTCAAGTAGCCTGTTCATACGAGGAGTGATTGCTGAAGGTATGACGTCTAACAGATCTGGATGATGGGTCGGATCCTTATATTCGCTGTAAAAGTTTTGGAAGTGAGAAAAAGCTGCTTTCTTAATGTCTTCAAAGTCCTTGTGAATGTCGTTATCCTCCTTGATCTCAGAGATGGTGTTGAAGAATTTCTTGGCCTGGGCTTGTTTATGAAAAAAAGCAGTGTTCCTGTCTTCGGCTTTAAGCCAGAGATTCCGGGATTTTAATCTGTAGTACTCTTCTTCAGCTAGGCAGGCCTTATGAAAGCTCTGTTGCAGCTGTGTTTCTTTCTCTAACAACTCCTCTGTGACTATAGCGCTTTCCATATAAGTTTTATGAGAGGCAAGAGAGGCTTTAATAGCTTTCCTTTCTGTAGCTGGGTTGGACAGAGATTTGGCCCAACATTTTAGCACTCTTTTTACCCTTCTAAGATTTTCCTCCCAGATGAAAAAAGGAGAACCTTTGACGGGTTGATTCCAACAATCCTTGACTGTTTGCATGAAGTTTGGCTCCTTGACCCAAAGGGGGCTAAATCGAAAGGGAATAGGACCAAGATCTAGATGGGCAAGGAGCTCTAGTTTTAAAGGCTTGTGATCCGAGACACTGCTAGCGAGAATGTGCATTCTGGGTTCAAGACCTAGTAACAGATAGGAGCTTTGAATGAAAAATCTATCTAATCTGGCAGCAATATGTCCAGGTCCTACTCTTTTGTTAGACCAAGAGAACTTACCAGAAGAGGGTTTGATATCCAGCAAGTCCCAGTCCTGCATGAGATCCTCCACCCATTCCCTTGCCGGATCTCGAACTGCACTTCCTCCCCTTTTCTCAGACGAATGAAGAGTGAGGTTGAGGTCTCCAGCAATAATTATGTTTTCCAGATTTATCAAGTCTGCTTGGTGCCTTATTGAATCCCAACAATCCTTTTTTTCCCCGATGTTGACTGGAGAATATACATTGAAGAGGCAAAATATTTCCTTGGTGTCCAAGTTCTGCATTTTCAGTAGAAACCAATGAGTGTTACTCGCCTCACAGATGACTGTAAATTTGTTGGCATTCCATAGAGTGCCAATCCCTCCCGAGGCGCCCCGGCAGAGATTGCTCTTGCTTCACTTTTGAACCAAAGTTTCTTGCATGCTTGCAGGAAGACTATATCTTCCAGCTTAGTCTCCTGGACGAGAAGTATGTCTGGAGTTTCAGCTCTTATTAAGCTTCTCATGGCTTCTTCCTTAACTTTGCTCCCCATACCTCTACAATTCCAGGAGATTACCTTCATTATTTATGTTTTTGATGGGCTCCCTTGGAGCCTTGGGGCTGACTTTTCAACATCTTAGGCTTTGAGGCTAGCAATCTTTCCAAAGTTGGCTGGCTGCCCTGTAGCTTGTCTTTGTAAGTCTCCTGCTCTCCTTTTTCCTTGTCAGTTTTACAACCTCTTGTAGATCTTCTTACCGAGGTTTGGGATTCTCCTATTTCTCCTTCCTCCTCTGACTCATCCATTTCCTGCTCTTCTTCCTCAGCTTCTGAAGTCATACCTTTGGGTTCTTCAGCTCCTTTGCTGGGGACTAAAGGAGTATCTTTGCTTGGAGAAACTGGTTTTTGGGTCTCGATCTCCAGAGTATCTTCTGTCTGTTGGCTTAAAGGATCAAATTTGTTTTCTTGCGCCTTTTTGGGAGGGGGACGTTGAGCATTAGCCTGGAGAGAGCCTTTCCCAGTGGGTCCTCCCAGTTTCTGCCCTTTGTGGTTGAATTTTGCTCTCTTGACTTGATTCCAACCCTCTTCGTTCCCTTTTTCTGGCTCTGCGTTGGACGGACAGTTTCTTGCAAAATGTCCATGAACATGGCATTTCCTGCATTTGAATGGCAGTTGCTCATAATCCAAGATCTGCACATGAGACCAGCTGCCGACTTTGATTTTGATTGCCTCTGGGAGACCCACCTCTAGATCTACTTCTACGCAGATCCTAGCACAGTCATACTGATCCTTGTTGTTTGCCCGATATATGAATTTCCCGAGAGAGTTGCCGATGTGTTTCAAGGAATCCCAGTTCCAGCAGTGGACTGGAAGATTTGGAAGATGAACTCCCCCGGGACAGCCTTGGGGACATCTACAGCCGGATCAAAGTCCAGAGTCCATTTGTTCAAGTAGAGGCCCTGAGGGCCCATGAAATACGACCCATTTTGGAAGATCAGATCTTTGTCTTCTTTGGAGGTGAATTCAAAGAGGAATTATCCTCGCCCAAGAAAGTAAGAGGTAACACTTTGCTTGATCAGAGGAGCCCAGTTCCTATTGACCCATTGCTCAGTAGTTTTTGGAGAGGGCCAAAGTCCCGTGACTTGGCCAAGGAGACCATGATCAGCCAGAGATAAAGCTACTTGAATGGGTGTCTCTGGAGGTAACGAGATCTCAGGAATTTCGTCGAGCTTCTTAATGAATTTTGATGCTTCGCTTCTTTTCTTTGGAGGCAGACCGGCCAGAAGCAGGTTGAAAGGGTCGAAGGCAGATGCAGAGGGCAGATCCTTGAAATGTCCCTGCGTCTCCATAGGATCGGGCCTGAGGCTGGCTGCCGTAGGGGCAACCATGCAGTAGGGGCCCAACCCTAGTCTAAAAATCCTTAACACCTTCAGATCAAAGTTAAGCCCTTTGCGGGCACGCCCGCAGGGATCAGCTGCCGGAAAGAGCAGGCATGGGCACGGACTTTAGAACCGGTGAAGTGTGGATCTTGCTGCAGAGAGGGAGCCGAGACTCGCAAGTTGCAGAGCTCCTAGTTTAGTATGATTCATATTGCTTTTTACCTGTCGTATCTGTAGGAATTGCTGATGGAAATGTATATCCTCCTTCCACAATTTCCTAGACATCTGTTCCAAGTGATTGAAGATAGGTTGTGGTTCTTATCTTCCAATAAACAAAGTTGCTCCCATTAAATATTGGCAGTCTGATGGATCCCCCACTTTCTTGATTACTCATGATGATGGATATTCCTTCAAGCGATCAAGCTTCTTCTGAAGGACCTGCTATGATACCAATTGTTCGAAACAATACTGAGAGGGGGGGTGAATCAGTATTATCAGATCAATAATTTAATTTTCAAAACTGATTTGTATACGCTACTTCAGCTCAGTGAACTAGCGTGTATACGCAACTGTACTTAATGCAACCAGCGTATATGTAGAGATCTTTTGATTTACCCAAATTATCATGTATTGAACTTTAATAAGTATATCAGGAATTCATTAGACAGTGCAGTAAAAACATAATAAATCATCACACATAAGCAACACACATGAACACCAAGATATAAGGTGGAAACCCAATGTGGGTGAAAACCACCTGCTGTTGTCGTCTCTGTCTTCTTTTAATAATAAGAAAATTATGTTTACAATTTTTGTACTAGTGCAGTCTTATACCAGTACGAAGGCTTCTACCTGCAGAAGGAGACAACCTTCTCTCGTTCTCCAGCTTCTACTGGAAGGGAGCTACAACCCCCTAGCTCTTGTACTAGCCGTTATGTTTGCTTAGTACATAGGCACCGACCTACAGAAGGCTACGACCTTCTCTTTTTCTTCCAGGGACCACGTTTCATAAATTTTCATACTGGATCCATCAACAATATCATAAGTGTAATTTAATCATCAAATATATCTGCATCAACCAATCACCTTTTGAACCAACCACAACCGAATCAATCAATCACTTTGACAACCCATCAATCTTATCATTCAGAATACTGCCACCAAAATACAGTAACCAGAACCCAGAACTCTGCAACACCAAACAGCAGCAACTAAAACATATTTTATAAGGTATACGCTACTTTCATGTGCCGAACCTAAGTGTATATGCGCTTTCCTCAAAGCCAAACAGCGTATACATCTGCAAATATTAATTCATAATTATGTAGCTATACCAGACTTCAGTTGTACCCAGATCATATCATTTACAGAATAATATATGCGTCGATATTCAGATCTAGAATATTCATGAACAAAAACACATAATGATAATTCACTTTACGCCTTAAGATCCCGATCCATCATTAGATCTTATCCTCCATCAACCGCTAAGGTTCCTCCTTGGTTCAGATCCAGCAATGCACCATAACCCAATAACCTGCATACTAGATCTCACACTTCATCAGATATTCAATGCTTGTGTGCCTTGGCCTAATGATCTTCTCCTCCTTTTATAGTTTTAGGCCTTTCTCAATACCATGGACCAAAACCACTTAGGAACAATACCTTGGATCAAATACCTCGGACCAAATACCATGGACCAATACCATGGAACAAATACTTCGAACCAAAACTTAGTTTTCCAAGGTATACGCGCTTTTCTTTCTGTGAAAGTGTGTGTGTACATTATATGCTCCTTTTGTTCTATTAACCTACGTGTATACGCGGCTTGGTCAATGGTGAACTTGTGTATACCTCTCTTTCTTCATTCTTTGAAGACTGATCTGTAATTCTTTGGTGTTTGCCTGCTATACTCTAATTCCTTGAAGCTACCCTACATTGCATTCTGTCACATCTGATATCTCTTCTGTAGATTCATCTAGTTACCATATACAATTGAGTTGTTCTGCTACAAGAGGGTTTCCATCAAGTACAACACATACATCATAATGCCAACACTTCTTCCCTACAAGACCATCCAAGACTTGATCAATGAAAGGTAAATGGAAATGGTATTTTTTAGTGGCTTTGTTAGCTCTTTGTAATCCACACAGATCCTCCACTTTCCATTCTTATTTGGGACCAAAATTAGAGGGGACACCCACTCACTATCTGAGATGGGTTAAATGAACCTTGCATCCAACAACTTCTGCAACTCTTCCTTGACTATGTCTTTCAAGCCTGGGTTCATTCTCATCTGAGGTTGGTGCACTAGTTTTCATCCTTCCTTGATGTATATGTGATGAGTACACACTGAAGGATGCACTGCCTTCATTTCTTTATATCTCCAGGCAAAGGCATCTAAGTGCTCTCTCAGCATGTTGCACAACTTCTCTTCTTGGTTGGCTGAGAGAGGGGTTGATCTTTGAGGTTTTAGATGGACCAAATTCTACCATTTTGACATGTACAGGACTTGGGTCCACTAGGCATAAGTCAGTCCAAGGATTACCCTCAGATTCCTTCATAAGCTCATCAAGAGGCATGGTGTTCGAGGGCTGGTTCTGGAAGGTTTGGTCAATGAGGTCATCTTCATCAGGTTCCCCCCTCCTATAATAACATCTAGGGTACAAATTGGATGGGATGTAGTATGATACGCTTCATCTTCCTCATCCTCTTTCAACCATAGGGATAAGTCATGCTCTAGGGATAGTTGAGCATGAGGGTACAATACCAACTGTTTGGACAAATGCCCATTCTTAATGGTCATGTTCCCAACCCTGCAGCTTATGTAAGCATCAGCAATGGCTAGCCATGGTCTTCCAAGGATGAGAGGATAACCATTGAATTTGGTCTTGGGCTGGAGAACAAGGAAGTCAACATGATACTCCCAGGAATCAATAGAGACCATTACATCCTCAACAACTCCCTCAGGAACCACTGTTGACCTATCTGCAAGTTGCAACACTGTTGTGGTCTTTCTCAAAGATCCTTGGAGATTTAGTTTGAGCATGGTTTCCTTAGTCATCATACTGATGGCAGCGTCAATATCAATTAATGTGTGAGGGAAAATGATGCCATCAATGTGCACATCTACCACAGGACTTCTAGGGTCTAGATACTTTGGGAAAATCACTCTCCCCAACATTAGATCAAACAATTAACTGATGACATTAATGGCAGGGGTGTATTTATTTGTCCTCCTAAGATGTTTGAAGCATTTCTCTTTTATCAGCTTATTGTAGATGGGAACATCCTTGATAGCTTGGAGGAGTGGGATTTTAACACAAAAGTTTTTCAATTCTCCCAGAAGTTCAGTGTCTTGTAGGGTGTGCTAGTTAGGATGGATCAATTCCTTCAAGAAAAGGAGGTGAATTCGCTTTAGGAACACTCTCTTCCTTTTCCTCTTCAACCTCCTTAGGTGGAAATGGAGGTTGGTTATCTGGGAGCACTCTTCCAGACCTGAGGTTGATTTATTGAATCTCCACAACATAGGCAGGGTAAGATGTCTCTCCACTATAGACATGTTGTGCCTGCTTGTTGTTTGGGTTCATATTTGGTTGAGAAGGCATCTAAGGTTGCTTAGGTGGAGCAAGATGAATGAGTTGTGGTTGAGATGGAGGTGGAGGCAGTAAAGCAGGTGGTTGGTTGAATTCCACTAAGGATGTGTAGAAGCATATGGCTAAAATGGTTGATTGATAGGTTGGGGAGGATACTGAGGTGCATTATACCAAGGAGAAGGTGTGGACCATGAAATATGAGTAGGAGAATACCAAGGGGGCAAGGTTGGATTCTGATTGGGATGGAAATGGGAATGTGATGCACCTCACATGCCTTGTTGGTATGGTTGAGGTCCTTGAGGCCTCTTTTGATTGACATAACAAAGTTGTTCAACCCCACCTTCTACCCCTTGGTATACAACTTTCAATCCATGCAAATAAGGACACTTATTTGTGGAATGGTTTTCCTCATAGACCGAGCAGACCTCTATAACATTTAATGGACATTCATTTCTGGGGTGCCTTCTCGTGCATTTAGGGAAAAAGATAGGTAAGGCTCTCTCTACTTCCTCTTGTTTCCTCTTGATCTGCAAGGTGTCCATTTGCAGAGCAAAGGTTTGCAACATTTCACTTTTAATGTCCTCCAACATATTTCCAATTTCATTCTTGATAGATGTGGTGGAGGAAGAGGAACTAACCAAAGTTTGACTAGACCTACCCTTCTTCCTAGCAACCATAAAATGGTTTTTGAATATTGTCTTGATGTTGTCATATGATAGTTGATAAATGTCCCCTATAGACAACATGTTTAGGGTTTCCAGTATGTATTCCTTGATTCCTCTAAGAAGTACTTGAGTGATTCAGGATTAAGGGTGCATCTAGCCCTTTTATAACTGAGCTGGAACCTTTCCTCATAGTTTTCCAGGGATTCATCCGGTCCAAGAGTCATTCTAAATATTTCCTCTTTTGTGTCTTTGTACCTACAATAGTCCATGTACTTGTTGTTAAAATATTGTTGTATTTGAGCCCAGGTAGTGATGTTATCCCCAGGTAGACCCATGAACCAGTGCAAGGTTGCATCCTTAAGGTTGGATGGGAACAACTTCAACTTCTGGTCATCAAAGGTATAATCATAAGTTCTATAGACAATAGAAAACTCAAACAAAAAGGTATCAGGGTCCATTAAGGTTAAGCCATGGAAGTGAGGGAGGGTGGAAGGGCTTATATTTTTCATCCTATCATCTCCATTAGTCTCTCTGATGGGAAAAGCACCCTCATTTATGTTTTCAACCATGGTGTAGGTATGTGGAATGGTTTCTTCTTCTTCTTCCCCAATAGGCTCTTCAAAGATCTTAGGTTGATCACCTAAGGGGTCCTCTAACTCTGTTATAGACATTTTTGTGCCTCGCGTCAAGGAGCAGGGAATGTCGATAATTACAGGGATCCTCAGTCCCTAAACATGTTGTTCTTACCCCTAAAAGAACAAGGTCATCAATCAACAGCACTTCCAATCAGTTCTCCACCTGAAAACACTTCAGAACAGGCTTATTTTGGATCATGTCAGCTGCTTAACTGAGCTTCTGCGCTGTATTGCAACTGTCCCACTCTGTACCTGCGCTGGAAGTCAAAAACAATGAAGGCTACCTGCGCTGGGCGAGATTGGCCAAGTGGCACAGTCATCCTGCAAGGTGTCTTTTGCCCAGGAAGCTTCCAAACTGACACTTGGGTCATGAGATTCGCCCTGTGATGAGTAAGAGGTACTTGATCACCATGTGTAAGCAAGGATCTCCAAGTGGACACAGGAACTGAAGATTAACTGAAGATGGAGAGGACACTAGTCAACTATATGCCAGCCTCCAGCTGACTCATCCTTTCCTCTTCCCTCCTATATATAGAGCTCTTCTATGAGGTCTAAGGAGGCTGGAATTTTGTTTAAGCAAGGAAGTGCTGTTGGTATACTGCCAGGATTGTTGGGTGATTGTTTTACTAGAGGTGAAGAAGAGAGTTCTTGCTGCCGAGGAGGTGCTGCTGGATTGGAGCCAACATCATTGGTTGTAACTTCCTCTGGAACCCTGTTACTTTCTATCAATAAAGTTTGCATGTTCTTCTATATACTTGTTTTACATAGATGCTTTTGTGTTTACATGTATATTTGATGCAACCTAATCCATGCTTCAATTATGATTGCTTGTATCTCGTAGTTTGCTCCCTTTTGTTGTGCAGATTCTGTGTGTAGCTGGATCGGCTTGGAGAGCAAAGAGCTGGGAACAGGATACAAAGCGAGAAGGACAAGGATCGACTAAGCGCAAGACACCAGGTTGGTTGACCCTCTTTCCATTCTCTCTGTGCTTTCATAAAGTGGAACATGAAAACTTTATCATTCAGTTGTTGCTAAAGACTGTCACCTTTAGAAAGGGTTAGTGTCATCCGCATCGGATACTTTTCCCCACAACAAACTGGCGACTCCGCTGGGGAGATCCTAGTATCTTGTTGTTGTAGGATTTTGCTATTCATTTCATGAAGAAAGGAGTACCGAATCGAAAAGCTTTTGACTCTATCAAAAGCGAAGTAGAGGGTTTTGCTACTCTTGCTCCTTTGCTGAGCAAATTCAAGATTTAAAGAGCTAATCTACAGATGAATCTTTACTCTTTGTGATAGATCTTTATCCTCTTGATCATCCCTTAGCCTGTACTTAACCCATAGCATTTTATTTCAGTCAAAACAGTACATTTTTGAGCTTTTTATGACCCGGAATTCTTAGCAGACGTAACTCTCGTAAGTCAGTGCAGGCTGTCCACTGGCAGTCTGCATTACAGCGCAGGTGCTCCCTTCGGGAACTGCGCTGAGAGTGAAACTGACAGACCAGTGCCTGCGCTGGTCCAGTTGGCCTTAGTCTAGCTCAGCTCTTCCTTTGTGTCTTGGCCCTGTTTGCACTTGTTTTTGGCTGATTACTTGCTGGTTAGTGTACTTGCTGTATACCACTTCTCCTTGACATTATTCCGCCTCAGTTGTGTGATGAAATTGTAAACGTTCTTTCAGTATTTCTTGTCTTAGTTACAATTTCCCATTGTGAGAAGCGAACCTAGTAGCTATGGCCTCTTAGATCCTGAATTGTAAAAGCATTTTTGTGGTCTTATGAGTTAGTGTTATTACTGTTCATAGCTGTTTAAGTTGGTTTGTTTTCACTTTATGGTTTGAATTCATATATTTTTGGTGTAAAACAAGTACCTGTAAAGCGTCTTTTCATTTAGACAATACTTGTTTGTTTACGCTTCAAATTGAATTCGAAAGTCATACAACAGTTTTCCTTTTGTTAGCATCAACATTAAAGGAAAAGAAAAGAAATACATGCATCTTGCATTTGCATTTTTGATAAGTTTGGGTGTCTGATCTAGGAGAAAGTGCATTAGTTTGTGCTTTGTGCTCTGTGTGGAAAGATATTGTTTTTCTCTCCCCTCAGTAGTTAGGATTTTCAAAGCTAAAAGGATTGTGAAAGCTTGCTTATCATTTTAGCTGCATTTAGGAATTTGTACCAATACATCACGTGGTGATCCTGAAAGACAAACTGTTAAGAAAGATCAACATTAAAATAAACTCAATTTACATAACAACACTTTGGAATTTAACGCAAACATCTAGAGGTCTAGGTAGAGACGTGTTCCGGCGTCGTTAAACATAGTGACTATCGATCTCTACGAAGGTGGGTGATTCCTCCTGAGAGTCGGTGGCACTAACACGGACTTGTGCTCCCGCGTACCGTCGCGTATATTGGGAGACCCCTATAGGCTTTTATCCTTTATCCTTAGGAAACCGTGTCGGCCGCCCTACTGATCGCGATGCAGTGAACACAGCATTCACGAAGATCGACCACCCGTACCGTAAAACGTATTCTGTGGTTTCGCGAAAGGTTTGGCACACCCTCTGCCTAGATCTCCAGAGCAGTTTCTTTTGGCCTTTTTCAAACTCTATAATTGAAAAAGTCCAACCGAGCATTTGTCACTTCGGGCTCGTTAATATATCGAAGGCGACTAGAGTCATCTTTAGCTTTTTCTCGACTCTTAAAACATGAAAAAGCAAGTTTGTGTCTAAAAGCGTCGTTAATAAAATTTATTTTAAGCGGAATAATCATCACCCTTCCCTCGTTGATCTTCGAAGTTAGTCCACCACAAGTGGAAGTTCCTGTAAAATCGCTAAGAAATCTATTGGATAGACTAGATATGTCTGAACAACCGTCGACATCTAGGACTGTGTCGTCCGACACAGCAGCAGCAGCGGCTCCTACTGCTACTCCAACGATGTTCGCTGGTATACCATCTGTCTCGGCAAGTTGTCAACAACAAGCCGGAGTCCCATCAGGGACGATGACATGGTTAGTTCCTATTTCTTCGTCCGGATTATCATCTGGTATTTCTTATGTTGAAACTCGCCAAATTGATCCATTTAGAGGTCAACCTGGGCAATCGATCCCCTTGAGTTCCGGATTGATACCATATGGGGGGCAGTATGCCTTTTCATTACCTCCTTCGGGAGGATGTCCATCCGTGAGTTCACAACAAAGTTCAGGTCAAACTGGAATTACATCCGGCAGTTGGGTACCAATACTGCCTCAACAACCAGGAGTTGTATATTCTATGCAACCAGTCCACCCTGTGTCGAATGTTACCACTATACCTGGTATGGCGAATGTGTCGCAAGTACAAACGCCACCTGTTGTAATACAACAACCTCTTGGCTCAGCGACTCAATCACAATCTCAGGGTAGTGCCTCCTTATCTGGAGCGACTCAGACTCAAACAAGTACTGTGACTCCTCATCCTGGTCAATCATCCGGTATTGGTCAACAGCAAATGGTCCAACAACCAGAGCTGCTTCAATCTCAACAACCGCCTTTCCAGCAATCATATCAAGGACCTGAGCAACAAGTCTTTGTAAGTAATGGACAACCATACTATAATGGTTACGCCCATCAACCTTGTCAAAGTTGTCAGCATAATGCTGGTCTGCAAAGACCCATTGCTCAGGCGATACCATCTTATCCTGGATATGCTTCGCCTAACCTGAATCAACAGTTGCCCTTTGTAGCAACTCTAGAATTACCAGATCTAAACCGGCTGACGAATGATCCAATTGCTTATGCCCCTTGGTGGCCAGCGATTCCACATAAACTTCCGTCAGATATTCCTAAATTTAATGGAAATCCGGGTGAAGACCCGTCGAATCATGTGATGACATTCCATCTATGGTGTTCATCGAATACCCTGAATGATGATTCGATAAGACTTCGCCTCTTCCAGAGGACATTGACAGGTCCAGTGGCTAAATGGTACATTGAATTGCCAAGAGCCTCTTTCGACAATTTCAGCTCCTTAGCCACGACTTTCTTAACCCATTTTCAATTACCAATAAGGTATGAAACAGGGACGGAACTCCTTACCAACTTCAAACAGACAACGGCCACTCACATATCTGATCATATACATGAGTGGCGACGTCGTCGTAGGATGGTGAAAACTTACGTTCCCGATCAGCTGCTAGCTGAATGGTTTATAAAGTCGTTACTTCCAGCTATAACGGAAGATGTGGCCAAGGGAGGAGTCGTAACAGAGGAGCAAGTCATTGCTCGTGCTCAATATTTAGACTTAGTATATACTCAGTCGGGCACGCTCTACGACAAAATACCTGACGCCCCTAGACCTGAATTTTCAATTCCTCCCCCTCCTGGATCAAATACTAACTCTCACACCAGTAATGGCGTGACTGGAAAACGCAAAATTTCTAATCAAAATGCAAATGAAGAACTTCTTACCTCAGAAGTAAAGGCCATGTCGACCGACAAAGGCAAACAACTGAAGCAACCAGGGGGCAAGAAGAAAAAGATAGGAAGAAAAAGGAAACCCCCGACAGGGTGTCATATATGCGATGAGGATCATTGGACGAAAGATTGTCCACATATAGCTGAAGTTAAGAAACTCTTCAAGAGTTCAAAAACCCCAGCAGTATTGACTGATCCGTTTCCTAATCCAGGTCAAAATATGGTTGCTAATCAAAATGCTTCCACATCCCAAGTGCTTATGTTGTCTACCTCGAAGCAACAGAATAATGCTTTGACAAGGAGTAAAGATTACAAGAATCCAAAGCTGTCGAACAACAAGGTTACTGAACGACCTAGTAGTTCGACAACAACTTTGAACGAAGTTGTGCCGCCCATCGTTCCTAAGCCAATAATAAACTCGCCAAAGGGAGTAGTACACAAATCGACATTTAATCCTCGTGCAAAAATAACACAGGATTATAATATAATAGAGGACCTGGCTCAATCATCGTCCGCTATGTCGACACCTGAGGTAGTGCAAAATTGCACCTCCCAAGAGCAAGCTTTATTATCAGCTATAGGTGAGATTGGCCCAATGGATTCCAATCTTGTGGCCTTTGACCATAGAGGATATGACCCTCAATTACCAGCTCAACTAGCTTTCCTTATTCAAGTGAAAGCCCTCAACAAAACTGTTCATCGAACAATTATTGATGAGGGGGCATCTGCATGTCTTATGTCGATGAGTTGCTGGAAAGAATTAGGCTCACCACCCTTGTCGGAATCGTCAACGACGTTAAAAGCATTCGATGGACGATCATACACTCCATACGGGGTTTTAAGTAACTTACAAGTTGAACTGGGGGGCAAAACAGTAGGAATTGATGTTGAAGTAATTGATGGAAACCTCGATTACAACATCCTACTAGGAAGACCCTGGATCTATGCCATGGCCGCGGTTGTGTCGACCTATTTCAGGAGGATTGCATTTCCCTCCCAAGAAGGAATTACAATCGTCGACCAACAAACTTTTCTCCCCAACAGTTCACAAGTTACAGGAAGCATTCCAATGATCCATGCAAGGAATCATTTTTTCCAAAATATCGGAGTAGGTTTCCTAAAAGACCCTGCCTTAATGGGTACTTTCGCCCTACCGCCTACAAGCAATCTGGCGGAAGTGGCCACAGTGGAAACCTACAAAATGAAATCTAATCCAATCTTCTGGTTGGATTCGGAAGATTCCTAGATATTTTGTCGGCTCCGAGGATAGTTCCTATCTCAGGTCAACCTCGTTAAAAAATGAAGATCCGAGGACAGTTCTTATCTCGTGTCAACCTCGTTAAAAAATGAAACAAGGAGTCGTGAGGATAGTTATTCTATTATGTCAACCTCATTAAAAAATGAAACAAATCCCCTTTTCAAAATTCAAAGGTAAACCTTCATTCCAATCACCAAGTTGAATGCAATGAAGCTTGGGGGGCACCCTCCTTTGACATGCGTTATTATGATGCTGGGGGCATGCAGAACCGAGCAGTTTTAGCACATAATTCATGCTCGTTAAAAAATAAACATAAGGTGGAGCAGTGTTTTGGCGCATTCAAGCTCATTAAAAAATGAACCCATCCCGGTAAATAACCCTTGTGTATGTAACCTCATCAGCCATAAAAGCCTTGGTCGTGTTTGTACACCGTCACCTCCACTTTTCATTTGGCCAATCATTCACTTCCATTTGTGTGTTTACCTCTTTTGAGAAACAGCTGCGAAGAGTGATTTCACCTAGCCATCCTTGCGACACTGCCGTGATTGGAAATTCCAACCTGTTCCTGGAATCTGTAGCTATCCCTGTTTATCACTCGTTCCTCAAAAGACGAGTCTTCTTTCAGCTCTTTTCACTGACTCGTAAAATATGAAAAGTTTGCCGAGTTTTGGCCTTCCAGCTCGTTAAATGATCGGAACGCTATCCCTCCTCTAAATTTTAATCTTTTTGGACTTGAGGGATTATTGCACAAAAGGATCGAGCGCTTGCCTGTTTCAGCTCGTTAAAAGTACCGAACAGCCATCCCTTCTGTATTGTTTTATACTTTTTCGGACTTAAGGGATTAGCTGACGAAAAAGGAATTATGGAGTTGACTTTCTGTACCTTTTTAGACTCTCTAAAAATGAAAAGGACCGAGTTTTCCTTGTCGTTAGACTCGTTAAAATGATTAAATAGCGACAAACTTGTCTTTAGACGAGAACGAGTTTCCCTCTCGCTAGGCTCGTTAAATCTTAGCGATGGGCTTGCCCGAAGGGCAGGTTATAGAACAAGCATATGTTATCCTCCTCAAGCTTGACAAAAATAAAGAGGTACTGGTCAGAAATGACTGGGGAAAAATTGGGAGAACATCAAAGTTTAAAGGTAGCAAGTCACTCTTGAACATGACACTTTTCCTCCGTATCACATCGGGTTGGGTTGTCTCATTCACCGGTTTCATCACCATGGTCCTCGCCACACCATCCATTCGGGGTAATGCTACCAATCCATCACATCAGTGTCGTTATATGTTCAAGAGGGGTCATTCAGAAAGTGTCAACCGTGTCCCATCCACTACCATACATTGTCCTTCATCCATTTCATGATCGCCACCCTGAATCATATGTCACAGTTTGTTTCCACCTCCACTAAATCATTAGCTCCGTTCCGTGTCATTGATGTGGGATTCATTAAGGCCCTCCTTTGACGGATCGCTTCTTGTCGACATCAGCTCATTATCCAAGAAGTCGATCTAGGAACACCCCCATCAGTACTTTGAAGCTTGCATGCCTCAATGGCAAGTTTCTCACTTCCGGCGACAGGTATACATCAATGACCTTCAACCAGAAGATTTTGCGTGGCGTTCGACGCCAAGTCCTTTATTCACGCCGCGTGAATTGTACTGCCGTACCTTGAGGGTCATCGTCATTATTGGTGATTCCTCTCGCGCTTGTTAACGGTTTTCATTATTGACCGGTAATCAAGCGATGTCTTTTCATGTTCGACTTCAATGCAATTCTCACATGGATCGACTTGTACTTAGAGTGAAGATCGAACGAGTTTGAAGACCTCGGATCTAGTTTCATCCATCCGGGCTGCGATATATATTCAGGAAATATAAAAGCATTTGCCATGTACATCATTGCAGCAGATGATCATCCTCCTCAAAGGATGATAATTTTAGCGGAAGATTATCAGTCTGTCTTCAGACGATCGTCTGTCATATGTACCAAAATGTATTTATAGAAAGCTGAGCATGGGAATGCCCGCCTCAGCTAGATCATGAGAATAATGATGAATGAAAGATAATGTATTGTATTGTATTGTATTACAGGGCACTCTCCTCAGCACTGGAACAAACTTCGGACCCTCTAGCTAAAGCATTTCACCCGATTAACGGCCTCATACTTTAGGGGGCAACTGTTATAGACATTTTTGTGCCTCGCGTCAAGGAGCAGGGAATGTCGATAATTACAGGGATCCTCAGTCCCTAAACATGTTGTTCTTACCCCTAAAAGAACAAGGTCATCAATCAACAGCACTTCCAATCAGTTCTCCACCTGAAAACACTTCAGAACAGGCTTATTTTGGATCATGTTAGCTGCTTAACTGAGCTTCTGTGCTGTATTGCAACTGTCCCACTCTGTACCTGCGCTGGAAGTCAAAAACAATGAAGGCTACCTGCGCTGGGCGAGATTGGCCAAGTGGCACAGTCATCCTGCAAGGTGTCTTTTGCCCAGGAAGCTTCCAAACTGACACTTGGGTCATGAGATTCGCCCTGTGATGAGTAAGAGGTACTTGATCACCATGTGTAAGCAAGGATCTCCAAGTGGACACAGGAACTGAAGATTAACTGAAGATGGAGAGGACACTAGTCAGCTATATGCCAGCCTCCAGCTGACTCATCCTTTCCTCTTCCCTCCTATATATAGAGCTCTTCTATGAGGTCTGAGGAGGCTGGAATTTTGTTTAAGCAAGGAAGTGCTGTTGGTATACTGCCAGGATTGTTGGGTGATTGTTTTACTAGAGGTGAAGAAGAGAGTTCTTGCTGCCGAGGAGGTGCTGCTGGATTGGAGCCAACATCATTGGTTGTAACTTCCTCTGGAACCCTGTTACTTTCTATCAATAAAGTTTGCATGTTCTTCTATATACTTGTTTTACATAGATGCTTTTGTGTTTACATGTATATTTGATGCAACCTAATCCATGCTTCAATTATGATTGCTTGTATCTCGTAGTTTGCTCCCTTTTGTTGTGCAGATTCTGTGTGTAGCTGGATCGGCTTGGAGAGCAAAGAGCTGGGAACAGGATACAAAGCGAGAAGGACAAGGATCGACTAAGCGCAAGACACCAGGTTGGTTGACCCTCTTTCCATTCTCTCTGTGCTTTCATAAAGTGGAACATGAAAACTTTATCATTCAGTTGTTGCTAAAGACTGTCACCTTTAGAAAGGGTTAGTGTCATCCGCATCGGATACTTTTCCCCACAACAAACTCCCCGACAGTCAGAGAGGGAAATAGACAGTCACTAAAGAAGAGCGAAGGTTAACTATTTGATGGTATTTGGCAAGAATTTCCTTAAAGTATCTCTACTCCTACGAGGCATGAAATAATTTTTTAATTAAGTGTTTTTTTCACATTCAACTACAAAAACAAAAAGGAATGTTACGATAACATCTATCTACTAAATATAAAACAAAAATAAAAGTAGAAATTACATCTACCTAGGCACCTCCTCGGCAACGGCGCAAAAAAGTGATGAGCCTCAGTATTGCAACAAGAATGTTGCAACTCCCAAAGCTACCAACTTTACTTTATCAACCCGGGGTTTCGTACAAACTTAGAGGTGACAGTGTTATATACACAATAGATGCATCATTCTACTCATGCCACCCTCAACTGGGTCACTTGATCATTAGGGTTCTATACCATCCTTCTACTGAAGTAAAAGTAGTCTAACTACTGAAAGCAAAATGTAAAGGCTAGTCCTAGTGCAGAGAAAGTAAATCCTTTTCAACTTAGAAAATGAAAGCTGCCAACTTGTAAATGGTATGAACTGACACAAATCTTATGCTAATTTGCAAAAAATAAATTATGCTAACTTGCACTCAATCAGCTAGCTATCAGGGTTGCTTGAAAACATAATATTATTCAACCATTTCATAATTCAAGAATGCATGCATCAACTATCTAATTCACACTTGCGGAGCAAATAAATTCTAATTGCTAAATTTGGAAACAAAAGAACTAACGCTATCTAATCTTGCAGGAAGGAAAAAAGAGTGAAAGGAATGATCTAGGTGGCACTTCTGGTCATGGAGTCCAAGTTGAGGGGTGAAAATACTCCTAATCTAGGCTAGGCTATCATTGCAAGTCAAAACATGGTCAAAATAGGCAACTATAGGTGACCTACATGATGTCTTGTACTGCTATAGGATGTCCTAAAACGCTATAGGAATTTGGCTAAGAGGTTTTGGAGGGTAAGAATCATGAGATGAAGTGTTGGAAGGGTGTATGAAGCTATGGAAAGTGTGGGGAAGGTGATCACCGCCCTTAGCCAAGCCCAGTACTTCAACAAGGTCGAATTCGAGCTAAGATGGCTTGCTCATGGTGACCTGAAAAACAGAGGTTTAGAACATGGGTTGGCATGCATCAACAGAAGGTGGAGAAGACCTAAATGGAGTTGGTGAAAGGAGTCATTTCCTGCATATCAACAACCCTGCAATAACACCTGCACTTGTTTCTATTTTCATTTGCAAATTATTACATGTCAATGTGGAAAAGATGAATTTAATTTGGAAAAGTTGATCTAACTACTGATAAGAACTTGATCTATGAATTGAACTACCTTCTAGGCTGCAACAATCATGAGAAGCAAAATAGCAAATGTAAATCTTTCCGAGAATTCATAAACAACTATCTAACTAATGCTAAAACTTGATTTATACACTTTATTTTCGGGTTGTGAGAGTGGGGTCCTCTAATCATGATCCCATGAGGGAGATGAGCTAGGGGTCACTATCACAATATTTTTAATGTGTTTTACTCTACTAGATTGCAACAACTACTTTACCCTCTAAGCTAATGGGAGCATGAATAAACCACAACTTAATCAATCTTCTAAGCTTAAAAGAAACATGAATAAATTGAAACTAACCAACATTCTAGACTAAGAATATAGATACGCGAGAGGAACTTCTACTACTAGGGTTGGGGCCTAACCCAAGAACTTCAGCCCTCTGAGTCAATTTGGTGTTGGATCAAAACAAAATTTCTCATTATCATTCAAAAAGTGTCAAATAAATCATGAAAATAATAGTCAAATGTGCCTCAGCTTAATGGCCTCTTGGCTACAATAAAACTTCAAATCCTAATGAGTCCCTTAGCTTGTTTATTTATACAAAAAATGGAGCTACCAAAAGCTCCCTAGAAAATAGGGATATTAGCCTCCCTAAATCGAGAATAGGTGAATCTAACTCTTCCTTAACTTGCACTGGCTCGGTTGCCAATGAACTCGGCATGCTTGGCTGCCAATCACACTGAGTTGATGAGGTAGAGTGAGGGATCTTCAACTGATTTGAGGAATTAAGGAGGTGGACCATCTCCTAGAATCTCTCTTGCTTGTCTACTCTGAGTTCCTGCACTCAAATCATATCAAAAGTGCTCCAATTCCTACATTTAAGACTCATTAGGCCACATGACAAAGTAACACATCTTTACTCCTCACGCTAAGCATGATATAACAAAATTTGTAGATAAATGTGAGAAAAATATAATTTAATAAGCTGGAGGATGGCATTGTGACCCATATAATATACCTATTGATGAGTCTCATCACCTTTTATGGACAACTTGTAATGATGTCAGACATTGACTCTTTAGACTATGACAACAACAGTTCATACGCTAAACTACTAAATGAAAACCAAAATGAATGAATGAGACAAAGGTATTTGACCTAAAAACCCTAAGACCTTAACATTGACCAATGGGGATGGAAACCTCCTATTGAGGTGCCAAGAACAATGTCGCAAACTAGTAGCCTAATGAAACCATTAGGCAATGGCGTCATCATAAAAACTGAAAAGTCAACTAACTGACTAACTTAAAAAAAAAAAAAAAAAAAAACAACAAAAAAAAACAAAAACAAAAAAACAAAACAAAACAAAAAAGAAAAAAAAAATCCAAAAAACAAAGCAAAAAAACAAAAACAAAAGTCAAAAAACAAAACAAACAAAAAACAAAAACAAAACAAAAAACAAAACAAAACAAAAAAACAAAACAAAACAAAACTAACTAACTAACTAAACTTACATATGGAAGTAGATCAAATTCTAATGATAATTGCCCACACTTGTAGTATTGAATATAAATCAGTATATATAATGGAGTGTTGGATCAGCTGAAATTCAGGTAAGAAAATGTTTCAACAGCCTTCCATTGACAAGTCTTCCTCCAAGTAGTTCACCTGACAAGTCTTTGAGCAAGTAGGAAGTATTCACCTTTCCACAAATTTTCAAACTCCCCATGCTTTCCTCTCTCCTCATTCCTGGCATCCCATTTTAACACCAAGTCTTCAATCTGAAAATCAGTTGACTTAGTCCTTCTGTCATAAATCTTTTTGATCTGGTCTTGTATCAACTGAGTATTCATGAACACTTCTTCCCTAGACTATTGTAGTTGGATCATTTGGTTGATTCCTCTTTGTATATCTTTGGGTTCCACTTCAACCTCCTATAGCAACTTCATCACCAGAACTCCTAGTGAAGAAGGAAAAAAATCATTTGTGCCATAAACTAACTTAAAATGAAACATGCCTATGGATTTTTTAGTGCTTACCCGATTAGCCGACAACGCATTCACTAACTTCTTATGCCAACTCCTTTTGTTTTCCTTTAACAACGTCTTGATTATATTAACCAGACTTTTATTGGAAGACTCAACCAAACCATTACCCTAGGGGTAATAAGTTGTTTAGTGGACAAGGGTGATGTTATATTTATAACAGAAATCCACCATTTTCCTTGATTTGAAAGCAACAACATTGTCTGTAATAATTTTATGAGGGTAGCCAAATCTCGACAGGATATTGATTTCCAAAAATTGAATGATTACCACATTTGTAGCCTGCCAAGTTGGGACTGATTCAATCCATTTGTTGAAATAATCGATTGTTGTAAATATCCACTTATGTTGTCCATATGAGGCAGGGTGAATTTCACCGACAAAATTAAGTCCCCACTGCTGAAATGGTAACTCAACTGCAATAGTTTTAAGGGATAGTGGGAGCAGTTTATTTCTTCCTTCGAAAATCTGACATTCATGACAACTGGCAACCTTTTTATATACATCAGCGAACAACATTGGCTAGTAAAAACCAACCCTTAAGATCTTGTTAGTAGTGGTCTTCTATAACAAGTGTTTGCCACAATCACCTTTGTGAAACTCCTCTATGGTTTTTTGCACCTCATCTTCAAGTAAACAGTTCAACAACATACCACTGGGATCTTTCCAATACAAAAAGTGATCTATGACACAAAACTTGATAGCTTTCAGTTTAAGGAACTGGACTTTAGTCTTAGTCAAACCTGGAGGGGCTTGCAAGTGCTGCAACACATACAAAATGTCTGCATACCATGGAGAAACAACAAATTTTTCTGATATTTGTTGAACTGGGCTTGATCCATCCTCTTCCGACAAATCAACCAAGAAATTAATATCAAGAGCATGCAGATTTGATTCTGTCATCATCTTCATCATTCCTTGCCCTTTAATCAGCTTTGTGGGTTTAATCTCTATGTCATACTCGAGTATTGAAGCAATCCACTTACCTCTCCTACCTTCCGGATCATTTTGAGTAAGAATATCCTTTACAACAGAACTTGGTACATAAGAAATAATGTGTGAATGCAAAATGTACACCCGGAAATCTTTTAAAGCTTTCACCAGAGCAAAGGCCTACTTTTCCATAATGTTGTATTTAAGGGCAGCATCTCTGAGAGTCCTATTGAAAAATGCTATTGGTCGCTCTACACATTGCTAGTTCTTTTACATTAGGACAACTGTTATATTATGCTCCGAAGCAAATGAAAAAAATGATAAAATCTTGGGTGTAATCCGGACTGATAAGTACAGCGGCATGGGGCAAGGCAGATTTTTCCTCATTGAAAGATTTTCTGGTTTCTTCATTCCATTTAACCTCGTTGTCCTTTTTCAGCATGTTTGTAATTTCCCTTAAGATCTCTAATAGATTAGGGATGAACCTTAAGAAATTTATTCTGCCAATAAAAGACTGAATTTCTTTCTTGTTCCTCAGAAGGTCCATTTTCTGAATTACTTTGATCCTGCAAGGGTCTATTCTAATGCCATCTTTAGAAATGATATGTCCTAATAGTTTTCCTTCTTCCAACCCAAACAAAGACTTCTTAGGATTCAACGAGATGCCATATTTTATGCACTTTTCAAAAAATTCCCTTAAGTGTTGCAAATGATCTTCATCCGACTGTGAATAGACATTGATGTCATCAAGATATATCACTAGAAATCTATCCTTCTCATCCACAAAAGATATATCCATAGCTCCCTGAAATTTTGCTCCCACATTCATCAAACCAAAAGGCATTTTAGCATACTTGAAATTACCCCACAGTGTAGTAAATGCAGCCTTGTCCTGATCTTCCAGATGAACAAGAATCTAGTTGTATCCCAAAAAATCATCCAGCAGTGACATCCTCCTTACACCTACCACCTTTTGAAGAATATGATCCATTTTGGGCAAGGAGTAGTTGTCCTTGAGAGATACCGTATTCAAATTTCTAAAAGCTACACACGACCTGATTTCTCCCGTCTTCTTTCTAACTGGCACTAAGTTAGACAACCACTTAGAGAATCTGAGAGGTAAAATGATACTAGCATCAAATAACTTTATTACATCTTTTTTTATCAAAGACAACAAAACAGGATTTGTTCTTTGCATCTTCTGCTTGAATGGTTTTTGGTCCTCTTTGATTGGAATTGTGTGTTGGATGATACTCCTATCATAAACATTCAGATCCTTGTATCCCTAGGCAAAAACATCTGAAAAATCTGTCAAAAGATCCAGATATTTCTGTTTCATTTCCCGACCTAGAGTTTTATACATTTTGACCATTTTAGGTTTGTTTGATGTACCTATGTTACACTCCTCTACTCTTGTCTCAATAGGCATCAACTTTGGCCTTTTAGCTACATCATTTTGGTCAAAAAGCTCTTCAAGTGGTACCAACCCTCTTGGAATGACATTATTTTATAGCTGCAACACTTTCAATTTTGTCCCATTTCTATCCAAATCTTCCTTGATCTGATTTATAGAGTTTTCTTTTTCTTTTTCTTCCCATCTATAGTCATTTTCAAACCGCATCTTGGCAAATTCTTCTTTCGTTAACAAAAAACTTTCCAGTTGTTTGTCATTCTCAAAAGCCTATCAATACTTCATATTATCTGGGACATCATGTTGATACCTAAATTCAATTTCACATTTTTAACTTGGATGAATTGGAATTTCAAAACCATAAGCAGATGTATCCAAGGCATCTGCAACAACATTTTGTTTCCTAGGAATGACGAACAAACTATATTCACAAAATTATTTCAGATAATATAGGACAACATTACGATAAGCCCACATCTGGGGGTGTTTTGTTTGATACTCACCATTGATATGCTTGACAATTAATTCTTAATCTCCACATACTACTATCCTCTTAGCCCTTGAATTTTTCAAAGCCTGTAAACCCAAAAGGAGTGCCTCATACTCTGCTACATTGTTGGTGCAATCAAAAACCAACTTGTAGGAGTAGAGATTGGTCTTTCCAACTACTGGGCTGATAATCCACACATCTACACCAAAACCTTCTCTACTTGCTTCCCCATCAAAATACATAATCCAAAGAGACTGTTCCCCTTCTTCTTCACCCATCTTGGCCTTTAAATCTTCAGATTTATTATCATCTGTCTTGATGTCCTGCTTTTTATTTTCCTTGTTGTCCTATTTTTGGTCTTCCTCTCCATTCAACTCTGTAATAACAATTGAACTTGTTTTCTCTTCCTCAAGACAACCATCATTGAACAAAACAAAAGAATCTAAATCAGAGTGAACTGCATACACATGATGATTAGTAGCCTTTTCTTTACTGCTGATCATGTATTGCATCAATGGTTCTCAGTAAAGTATCCTAGTTTGGCCACCAAAAACTGAAACAATGATGTAAGACATGTCGATATGCACGACCCCTTGCAATTTTTCTATCCATGACCTAGATAAGAGCATGCCAAACTTGGGAGGTATGTTTGCCACAACAATATCCATGACTATGCTCTTGGAGGGAATTTGAGTTCGAGAGATTGTTGGATCCTTTATCAATACCAAACACTTCACCTTGCTAGAATCAAAAGAATACAGGTCTTTGTATGGTCTAGTCACATCAAGTCCAAGCCTTTCCATGATCACCTTTGGCATCAAGTTATGGGAAGCCCCAGAATCCAGCATAGCATTGTGAAGAATTTGATCATGCACGTTTAGACTCACATAGAAAGGAGGCACTTCACCATCCTAACCCCTGTCATCAATTTTTGGCCCAAAAATAATAGCAGGACGATCATCTGTGACATTGACAGTATCATAAGTCTTGTCAATCCTCAAAGCCTTTAAAATTTGAACCCTATACTGATCATTTTTCAGCAGCTCACCTAGAGGAATATAAATTTTAAGCTTAGCAAGTTCAGTCTCAAAATTGAAAGGATTTTGTGTTCTTTCTACCTCCTTAGGGACTGAATCTTTCTTGTCTACATTGTCTTTAGTAAAATCATATTTCCTCTGAAGAATGTTGATTGATGGATTTTTTTCTGACCACTGCTACTTGGCACATCTTTCTTCATACTACTGGCAGCTACATCCTTCTTTGTTGAACTATTTCCAACATTTATGCTCCTTAAATTATACTTCCTTTGGACCTGCATGATGGCATTTTGATAGCCCTTTTTATACTCTTCGGATTCAACCATCATCATATCATCTTGAGACTGAGAAAACAACAATTCTTCTTCTTCTGTCACAAAATTTTCAAATTATTCTTGCTCTTTGTCTTCTTTGGTCAAATATACAGTTTGTTTCCTATCACCGAAAAAATGAATCTGATCTTCAGGCGCCTTCTCATCTTCCTCATCTTGATCTTGTGCATAATTTTTCTAGAAAGGGGGTCTCACTTGTTGCTGTGGTTGTTCTGGACCCTTTTTCTCCCTCTGTTTAATTTGGACCTGTGGTTGCCTCCTAAAATTTGGATTTCGAATTTGTGGACCTCCTTGAGGTTCTCTTGCACTAACCCTATCAGATAGTGTTATTTTCTCCATGGTCTTGACTAGGGTATCTAACTTTGCATCAGATGAGGTAGCAGGTTCTTCTTTTATGGTTACTCTCCTCTCCGATTTCATCTTATACTTCTTCACCAAAATATTGGCCTCCACACTAACTGCATTGCTCTGCATGTCTTCAAGTGTTGCAGGATTCCTTTCCCTGTGTTGGTATGTGATTTAGGGATCGAAACCATCGAGGTAATGGAGTAAAGATAGTCCAAGAGCGGGTTTTATATATGTTGGGATGGAGTTGCATACCTTGTTGAAAAGTATTGGACTGTTTCACGAGGCTATTTTTTTAAGCTATCATATTCAGCAAGGATCTGTAAAGGATTTTTTTTTTCACCCCACCTTGCAACGTAGGCATCCTCCAGTTCTTGGTAGGTAGCAAATGTTCTGACTCTAATACTTCTAAACCATTTTTTAACCTCTTCAGAGAAGCTATGTGCAAACAACCTCATCTTCACATCCTTGTGGTCGACTTCTTCAAGGTCCACGAAATCATTAACGTTATCAACATGATGTTTGGCAGTGGTTTCACCAGTGCCTTCATACTATGGAAGTATTTGGCCATACTTCTGAGGAAAGTCATGCAACTGAGCAAGTAAAATAAGAGGGGAAGACCTAGCTACCATGGGTGTTGTTTAAATGGATAATGAACTTGTTGTAGTGACAGTTGGTATATATGAAATAGAAGGTAGTAAAATAGTTTGTAGAGTGGTGGTAAGTGTAGATGATGTAGGAACAACGGATAATATAGGAGTTGAACTAAAAATTAGGCTTGCAGAAACTGTAAAATAAGAAACAACAGATGTTGGGACAACAAATGAAGTAGGAGTTGTAAATGAAAGAGGAATTGTATGCTAGAAAATGGCTACCTTTTCAACAGTTTGCCGCGAATTGCTTACTAAACTCTCAAGATTTTGAAACTAAAACAATACACTTCTGTCAAACTCAAAAATATCATATTTTGAAGGTGAAAGATAAGTTCTCAACATTGATTCATCTATGACATTCTTAGAGACAAAAGACTCGAATTTAGTCCTAAACAGAGAATTTTCAGAAGGCAAATCGAACTCAAGATCTTCAATAGTAAACAAACCCTCAGGCAGAGAGTAAGACCTTCCAAGAGGAATATTACTCCCTTGACTTTCTTTGGATGCTCTCATTTTCCTAAGCAGCTCTTCAGGACTATTTAGAATCTCGGGAGGATTTGGATCATGGTTTTGCCTAGTATGTCTCCTGGAAGCCAAATTTTCTCACACAATTTTAGATGCAACTGATCACAACACAGGTCTAGGTCTAGGCCTATGAATGCCTAGCAACTTGTCACCCCACAAGGCTAGGATATATATCTCAAAATGATACATATTCCCAGGGTAAATTTGACTCTCATTCCCTGACAACGGCGCCAGGATTTTAGCACCCTGTAATTGAACCTCTAGGCTGAGAAAAGGTTTACAGGGGTAACCACAAACCTCTTTGGGCTAGATACTAGTCCTTTCAATTGGAGGGGTCTCCCTCACTGGAAAAAGTATGAAGGTAAATAACACTTACGCTCAAGGACTGCAGAGACCATATCTAAAAAGAAACCTAAGATTCAATGCAAGTAGTTTGTGGATTTAGGAAAAGGGCCACTGAGGCATGAAACCAAAGCCACAATTCAAATTCATAAACTGAAACACCAGTGCTTACATAAGCCACTATAGAAAAATAGGTAAGATAGGTACATATTTCAAAGTTGATATCATTTTTAGTATAGTGAAGAAATTGGAAAAACACATAACAATATTTAATCAAATGCAACAGAGCACATCATGAATTCTGCTACATACTTCCGTGACCAAATATTAAGAAGAATAACAATGGCAAAGCACCTAACTAAGGATGAATTCCATCACAATAGAAAAACCAATAGTCAACGAGAGCATCAAGAGATTAGTTTGTAGAGAACTGCTTCAAGAATCTACATTAAAAGAGAGACTATAATAAGATATTCATATTACCAATTGCACGGAAAGAAGGACAGTGACTCGAAAGGCATACAACATGAATCTATGAACCACGGTGAAAAAAACTTGCACTAATATTTTTATTCATATAACATGACCACATACACATAGGGCCTATTTTGATTCCGACCCTTCTTCCATATTCTGCTTAGGTTTTTATAGATTTTCAGTAAAGTAAAGGAATATGACTAGATGCATTGTATCCATTATCCACTAAGTGGATAGAATCCAGCTAAACTTAGAAACATCATGCTTTTAAAACTAAAGCTGAAATAAAATTGAAATAAAACTAATATAACTACAACATTATCCTTAAAGAAAATAAATTTTATCCTATCTACTAACTGATGTCTTATTCATTCATTTTTATTCCTATCCTTAATCATCAAAACAACAAGGTTCGGGCTTGATACAAAAATAGAAAAAGAAAGCAGTCTGAGTTGCGCAGCAGTTGCGTAGTAAGCTCTAGCTTGGCATAGACATGGGTTGCATTGAGTGAAATCGAGCTGATGAGGATGATGGCAATGCTGTTGAGTTGGAGTAGGAGCCATATGACACCTCTTGCCACATGTGCAAACCTCAAAACTAGCCAATCAACATTTGCGCAGCAAAATTTTAAATTTCTGGTTTTGTCTTTTTCTTCCCACTCTAAAACAAAACAATGTCTAACATTTCATCACCATGAACCTTATGACTCCCAGCAAGCATCAAAATACCAAAATACTCCACAGTTTTCCTCAAAAACATGTAACCCTGGGTAACTGCAAAATGAGCCTAGCTACAAAGTATGTGATCAAGCACCCAAACTACCTTTTCCTCTTCTTGTTGGATGAAGGCTATATATCTTTATAGGAGGTCGTTTTAGCTTATTTGTATAGTTGTGACTGTGGTTGTGGTTTTGGCTATTTTTGTAGTGGCTGCAACACCCTCCAAAATTTTAGCTTGCATCAAATTTTGGAATCTCCCTTGAGAGTTTTACTTGATGACTGTACGCACTCGGTTCACTCCGTGAGCTCGTGTGAGTCTTCGCACACCTTGCTTGATCATTCCACCAACAAATTTTGCATGTTGATATCAATGTCATGCTTGCGACCATGTTCTGGTCATACACAAGGTATTCTCTTCATGTGTACATGTTGTGTTGGCTATGTAAACATCCGTTGCACTCACACACGGAGTCATATACACTGTCGCGCAAGCGTTGTCGCGGTCATCCAACAATCAATCACAAGTGTCGTGCTTGTTGCTCACACCGCTAGTCAGTCATGTTGATCATATGTGTCTGGATGGTTTGGGTCATCTCGTCGTCAATTCATCTAAGTGTGTGTTTGCAAGATCACGTATGCACCTTTTCACTCATTCACAAACTTAGTCATCTTGTTGAAGTTCTGATGACTAGATTCCCCTCTAACATCCAGACCTTCACCTCGCCATCGACTCGATCGATTGTCACCCAGAACAGCGTAGAAGCACCAAGCAAGCCATTTCAAGTTGTGCTTCCCGCAAGCAGATCAATCAACCTTCTTGCTGGTCAACCAGAGAATTTGACCCGGCAGTCACCCCGGGACTGATTCCCCTCAAAAATTGCGCAGAGGCTGTAGACCTTACCCACTCCACTAACTAAGAAAATTGCGCAGATAGGTCAGATAAACACCTAGTGACAGTCCCAGTCTCCCTCAGAAAATTGTGTCATTTTTCCATCCAGCCCACCAGTCAGTCGGTTGGCTGCGCATCCAGAAAACTGCGCAGATTTCATGAGCAAGCCCTCTACTGCTCAGCTCAGAAATTGCGCAAAGGTGATTAGCAAGCCAACCTCCCAGCATCAGTGTAGTTTTTCCCGCCAACTAACTATCAGTTCCCTTTAGGAATTGCGCAGTTTTTGTTGCCAAGCTCCAATAGTCGACTGCTAGTTCCCTCCATGAATTGCGCAATTTTTACTGCCAAGGTCCCTGCAGCCAGTTGCTAGTTCCCTCCAGGAATTGCACAGTTTTGGCTGCCAGGCTCCCATTTCCCTCTCCTTCCAAAAATTGTGCAGATTTTGTATACTCAGCCTTCCCGTAGCCTAGACTACTCCTCCCAAAATTTGCGCAGTTTTGTCGTCTAGCTGAGCCAGACCCTGCAGACAGTCACTATCGATCTGGATTTCCCGTATCTATCACCCAGTGACTTCTGCGCAGTTTTCAACAGCAATGCCCGGAGCCTCCATCCCAGCTCGAAACTCACAACCTTGTCTCCTCTCCCGGTCACCTGCATCCGAAACAATCATGCATCATGGTAGACTAGGAGGTTTATGGATTTGATATTGTCTCGTCATGAGTGACTGCAAATACAGGTACAAAAACAAACATGGCATGACGACATATGGGATGTGTAGAAATTTTCCACTGTAGATCACCTGGTAATGCAATGTACTAAAGAAAAACACTTGATCTACTTCTACAAACAATTTAGCAGAAGCTTAATCGAACATGACCAACATCAAACTTGAACAGATATAAATAAGAATGAGAAGTAATCGACCATAACACAGAAAATATATCACTGGGGAAAGCACCAGCCTAAAACCCCAACTCTGTATTATCATACAAGTGGAAATCTTGTTCAAGTTACAAAAAGAATTAGCTCTCAAGCTATCCTAATCTCTCTGCACTCAAACAATACTGCTCACAGACTCAATAGACATAGAATATATCTTCCTCAAGCCCTCCAAGCCTCCTATTTCCTTGCGCAATTTTGATTGGGGTCCAATGATATCACATGTGTGAATTGGCCTCATCACACTCACTGTAACCTCAAGTCCAACTACGCAATCCATAAGGAATAATATTCCTTCTGCATGCAAGGAATATTCACCAAGGAATATCCTAGCAACTCATAGTACACTGTCCCTCCATCTTATCTCAATTGGGTCTCTGACTGAACTGACATGCATGAGTTATCCATGAGTGAATACTCAGTTATTTGAATTACAGTAGTTACATGCATGCAAGCATTAACTAACTGAACTCTCATTAATTTAACAAACTATTAAATTAATCTAACTAGACTTGACTAAGTTAAACTAAGTCAACTGATTACAACTCAATATTACAACTCATCCTTATCTCTTTAACTGAAGGTTAAATTCCTCAATCAATGGAGAAACTGTTGCATGTGCTCACATAGACTTCAAGTTTGATTTTCCTTAACTAATTAACTCAAGATGAATTAATTAATTAATTTCCAAACTGTTGTTGATATCAAATTCGAATTTTACTTCCTATGTTTAGTCCAGGGACTGACTAAAATAAGAAGGGATCCCGAAATGCTATTTTTAGAAAAGCTATTTTTAGCACTTTCACTTTTCACCCATTGTAGCTAAGATCTCCAATGGTTGAACTGCTATTTAGAGCCGGCTATTTTTAGCATCTTCTATTTTTAGCATTTCTTGTTGCACATTTTTCAACACTCCCTCTCAACAAGAAAGGCTTCCTCTCGAACCCGATCATGTACCTTCGGAATGTTTTGCATGCAACACTTCTACCAAGTGTGGTTGCTCCAGCAACTCTCGGAACAAAAAACTCCCCATTGACCTCTCTGTTGAGCTAGAAACATACTCTGATGCTGAAGCTCTACCTGCTGCTGACAAGTGCTCCCTCTCTGACCTCTGAGCTGCTGCAACACTCCATGCATCTCGCACCGTTGCATCCTGCTAGCTCTACATAGTCCTGGGACTCCTGCACTATAGCTCTCTCTGCCACTTCATCTGCATCTGTCTTTACCCAATCAATCAGTCCTACTACTCCTCATCGGGGCTCCTCTAGCAAGGTCGAATAAAAAAGGTTGGGTACCTCAAGGATCCTGCCCCTCCTCCTTGAGATGATCACTCCACATTACCCCACCTCCTACCTGGAGGTATGGCTGCATGTGATCCCTCTGCCTGTGAGGAACGTCAGGCAACAAACCTTGCCTTGTGTTTCTCAACACTGCAATCAGCTACCTGCTTTACCTTGTAAAGCCATCAAGAACTAACCACTGATTTGTCTGCAGGTCTAGGGACAACATCCCACACACTCTTCCGCATGATAGAATCGTACTCTTCTACCATTGCATCAACCCAAACTGGTTGCTGCACTACCTCCTGAAAAGAAGAAGGTTCAGTTGCTACACACTCCCCAACCAGGGCCATGTAGCCAGTGTATCTCTCGGGGGATCTCCTCTGTCTGTGCTGAGAGGATGGCTGCCCCACATTCTCTCTCGCATCCTACATCAATCTGTCAGCTTCTCGCGAGTGTTTCCGTCCGTCTCTGGAAGACTCTCCAACAGTGGTGGTCTGCACTACTGGATCCTTTGCATGTGGCTGATCCACATCATCAGGAGGCTCCTACTCCTTTGGAACTAAAAGTTCCTCATCGCCATGCAACTTGAGCTCCCTCTCAAGTGACACTCGTATGGCTCTCTGCTCCTCGAATTTTAGATCCCTGCACACTGCGGTCCTCTAACTGGCAGGCAGAAACACATGATAGTTGTGGGGTGTATCTATGTACCCCACAAATATCCCCAACTCAGCTGTTGGGTCTAGCTTCTTCCAAGCATATTTGGTCACATGACAGAAAATTGGTGATCCAAAGATGCGGAAGTGACTCACATCTGGTCGCTTCCCCGAAAAAGCCTCCATAGGTGTCTTCATCCCCAAAATATGATGAGGACTTCTGTTTTGAAGGTACACTGTTGTATTGCATGCCTTAGCCCACAGATGAAGTGGTAGGCTTTGGTCATGCAACATCGCTCGAGCTGCTCCCACAATAGATCTGTTCTTCCTTTCAGCCACCCCATTCTGTTGTGGGTTATGAGGTGCCGTCAATTCTCGTTTAATTCCTTCTGCAGCACAGAAGTCTTTAAACTGCTGGGAAATATACTCTCCACCATTGTCGCTATGCAAGGCTTTTACTTTCTTCCCAGATTCTTTCTCTATCAAGGCTTTAAACTCACAAAACCTCAAGAAGGTTTGATCCTTCTTTTGCATAAAGTAGATCCAGCATCTACGAGAAAAATCATCAATGAAAATAACATAGTACCTTTGTTTAACGGTGGAGGTTGTAGAGAATGGTCCACATACATCTAAGTGAACTCGCTCCAAGATTTCTCCAGCTCTACTATCTCGATCCTGAAAGGAAGCTTTCACACACTTACCTAGGGTGCATCCTTTGCATGTGTCTGTTTGCTCTATTTTTCCCTTGGGTAAGCCGGTAGAAATTTGTTGCATGATCTTCAAGGCCCCGTGATGCAAGTGGCCCAGTCTCCTATGCAATAGCTCGCCAACATCTTGGCTTTGCACCACCTATACTTTGGAACTCAGTGCAGCACAGTCATCTACCTCCAGCTTGTAGAGATTCTTTACACGAATCCCTATTCGCTTGGTCTGTCTGGTGCCGATATGCCTCAGGAACAATTTTCCTTTACTAAAGACTACATCATAGCCTTTATCTTCTAGCATAGCAAGAGACACAAGATTCTTTTTCAAACCTAGTACATATTTAACAGCAGATAGGGTGAGAGGAGCACCATGCTCCCTCTGAAACACAACTGTACCTTCACCTGAGATAGTATTTTCCATCATCGCCCATCTCGATCCGCATCTGGAGATCCTTATCCTCCAATGTACTGAAAAGATTCTTGTCACTCGACATGTGGAGAGAAGCTCCACTATCCAGGTATCAAACACATCCCACCATGGATGAAACCCTGCATGCAATAAGCAAGAAATCCAGCTCAAATTGTGAAGCTAGTGCATCACCATCAGATCCCTTTGAGGAACCCGTCTTGGATTTCTTCTGTGGATAATTCATAACATAATGGCCCACTTCATGACACTGAAAGCATCACACCTTCGACTTTTCAACCTTCTTCCCACCATGAGAAGATTTGGATTGGGACACCTTCCCTTTCCCTTTCTTAGCTTTACTCACTAAAACTATATTTTCTTCATCATCTTGTTTTGATGAAGATCCATCCCTGGTGTTTTGCCTTATCTCCTCTTGCATCAGATCCGACCAAAGTCGTTCCCAATCTGGCAGTTTCTCTCTTCCATTAACCGAGTCCTGGTAGCTATGCCAGCTCTTTGGAAGACCGAGGAGTGCTAGACTCACCATGTCATCATCAGCAATCACGACCCCTACACTTGCAAGCTCATCCCTGCAGGTGGTGAGCTTGTTCAAGAACATAGAGATTGTGTCGCCCTTTTCGCACTTGATCTTGCGAAGTTTGTCCTTCAGCGCCAGCTTCCTCTGATCGCTGCTATTCTGATAAATATCTTTCAATGTTTTCCACATTGAAAACGGAGTCTCCTTCCCATGGAGGCTCGAGACAATGTGATCTCGAACTCCCTCCAGGAGGATTCTCCTTGCTCTAGCCACACACTTTTTCCATTCTGCTAGTTGAGTAGCATCAATCGGCTTTTGGACTTCTTGATCAATTAAGTCCTTAAGACCGTTATCTTCCAATACTGCCTCCATGCGATCCTTCCAGGCTATATAATTTGAACTGCCATCAAGGGCATATTCGAGTCTTAAACCACTGAACGCCATCAGTGAAATAGATGTGATAAGAATTCAATTCAATATCCAGAAACCAAACTTCGTACTTCTCCTGCTTGTATATTGTTCTTCCTTGATCACCTTTGCTCTAATACCATGTAGAAATTTCCCACTATAGATCACCTGGTAATGCAATGTACTAAAGCAAACAATTTAGCGGAAGCTTAATCGAACATGAGCAACATCAAGCATGAACAGATATAACTAAGAATGAGAAGTAATCAACCATAACACAGAATATATATCACTGGGGAAATCACCAGCCTAAAACCCCAACTCTATATTATCATACAAGTGGAAATCTTGTTCAAGTTACAAAAAGAATTAGCTCTCAAGCTATCCTGATCTCTCTGCACTCAAACAATACTGCTCACAGACTCAATAGACATAGAATATATCTTCCTCAAGCCCTCCAAGCCTCCTATTTTCTTACGCGGTTTTGATTGGCGTCCAATGATATCACATGTGTGAATTGGCCTCATCACACTTACTGTAACCTCAGGTCCAACTACGCAATCCATAAGGAATATCCTAGCAACTGATAGTACATTGTCCCTCCATCTGATCTCAACTAGGTCTCTAACTGAACTGACATGCATGAGTTATCCATGAGTGAATACTAAGTTATCTGAATTATAGTAGTTACATGCATGCAAGCATTAACTAACAGAACTCTCATTAATTTAACAAACTATTAAATTAATCTAACTAGACTTGACTAAGTTAAACTAAGTCAATTGATTACAACTCAATATTACAACTCATCCTTATCTCTTTAATTGATGGTTAAATTCCTCTATCAATGGAGAAACTGTTGCATGTGCTCACATAGACTTCAAGTTTGATTTTCCTTAACTAATTAACTCAAGATGAAATAATTAATTAATTTCCAAACTGCTGTTGATATCAAATTCGAATTTTACTTCCTAAGTTTAGTCCAGGGACTAACTAAAATAAGAAGGGATCCCGAAATGCCATTTTTAGAAAAGTTATTTTTAGCACTTTCACTTTTCACCCATTGTAGCTAAGATCTCCAATGGCTGAACTGCTATTTATAGCAGTGCTATTTTTAGCATTTCTTGTTGCACATTTTTCAACGAGATGAACAGAGGAAGTACATGCAGAAGGACATATTCACCAAAGGACGAACAAACAATGCATGCAAAGAGATGTGCTCGCGAATGGATGAACATGCAAGGATGTGTTCGCACACGGATGGACGGATGAGCGAACATGCAAGATTTGTTCACGGATGGACAGACGGGTGAACATGCACTTTTCATGGATGGGTGAACCTGTCAAACATGCCAACATATAAGTAAGGCGCAATGTGTGAATTCAACAACAAGCGAACCCAACAACCATCGAAGACTTCGCACACTTTGCCATGCGGAGGTGAAGCTGTGACACACCATGAGTACATCCATTGCCTAGCAATGCCACAGCTCGACATGCACACAAATAGCAGCACGAATATACCAGCATTGTCATGTCGAGTCTTGTCATGAGTCATGTCGTCCACATCTCTACTATGGGCCATACTATCAATCAATGTAATGTAACGTGGAAGTCCAAGAGACACACTTGTCATATGAAGAGTCATGTAAAGTCGAAAGGTCATGGAATTCAAACAGTCATGAGGGTAGTCGAATAGCCACAAGGGTCAGTTTCACCCTTTGGATATAAATACCCCCTCGTTTGTACATGCAAAGGGATTTTCACCTTGGCTCCTCCCACATAGCCTTAAGAGTTTGTAATATTTTCTTTGAGGAGTAAGTAGTGGCTAAAACGCCCTGCACACGGGGTTCATGATGTATGGTGTAATGATGTCATGTCTTGGAACTTTCACTTAATTTAGAAGCCTGCTAACAGGCTAGTATGTTTTCACGCATGTGTTGTAATTGTTGTAAGACTAATCTTGAACACTTGTAATATATGTTGCTTTAACATGTGTTTAACACTTGAACTCATGCAATTGTTGTAATACATATATATTAATGAAAATGTGTTGCATGAGTTGTTAACGATGTCCTTCCCATGTTGGTTACCTCCCCAGACATCAGAAAAACCTTTCACGTAAACTTGTTATAACGACCGTCGCACTCGTGCAGACTCCTCCACTGTGTGTTGTACTTGTTATCGTTCCTTATGTGTTGTGACTGCCGCATCTGTGTGGACTACTCCTCTGGAAGTTGTGCACATCTTGTTTTTTTGTGTGTTCCTAACAGAGTTGGGAGTTCCTCGCATCCGACTTGGGACTCACTCCCACCTTCTCCCTCTGCGGTGAAAGAACCATTGACACAAGTAACACTAGCAATCACCAGGCACGCAAACCTCACTACTCAAAGACAAAGTAGACCACTCTCCTATGCTGACAAGCAAGAGCTGAGGCAAATCTTTAAGATAATGGAAACTGGGCCATCATACCAGATGGGACTCCCACACCAAACGGTGTGAGGTCTAGTTGGGACTTCATACCAGGGTGATCCCCTGAATGTTAGCGGGTCCAACACCATCAACATTTCTAGCGCTAGAAGGAAGGAAACCAGTTGTATATGGTTAAACGTCCTCTCACACTCACTCATCAACCATCTAGTCAAGGAAGTAACTCGCACTCCCTCTAAGCTATGCGCGACTCTGCAGTTGGTTACTTCTCACCTCCCAAGACTGAACATGAAATTCCATATCGTCACCTTTGTTCCATCCGTCCCATCACCCTCCAGTTTGCAAAAGCAGTCAGACTAATCCCAAACATACAAATCTTCCATACGCATCAAGGAAGCCAAAAGCCACTCCCACAGGGGTTGTTGTATCATCAGTGGAAGAAGTAGTTCTTACCATACTTGAAGGTCTCGCAGAATCTATTGAAGATCGAGAGGAACCTCTGATCTTCCAACACGGGGAACGAGACACCCTTGTAATCTTGGGCTCAGACTCTGGTACAGTAGGTGGAGGGGAAGGCAGCGGAGGAGGCAGAGGCGAAGACAAACCAATAGACTCAGAGCTGGAATCGTCAGATTCAGAAGAAGAGGAGGAGGACGAAGAAGAAGAAGACATGGCTGACTAGAATATGGAATGGATGACATAGGGACCATTGGCTCTCTCGGGTTCTTTTCACAAGATGCCAAGGTGAGCGGAGAGAATGAACATCAAGTTTGACCCTAACAGTACAGTGAAGGCAGAAGACCATCTGGACAACTTCTACTTACAGCTGCAAACCCTTGAGGTATGACACGATGATGTAGCATGTAGATTGTTCCCATGTACCTTAGATGGTCGCGTTGCAGCATGGTATCACACCCTTCCGGTCAACTCCATACAGAACCGGGTTATGTTCAAATGTATGCTTCTTGAGAAATTTGTTGATGACAAGACCCCAACCATGCTGCTTAAAGAGTTAGGAAGCTTAAAGATGGAGGGGAAATAAAAAGTTAAACACTTCAATCAGAGGTTTCTATGCATCTTGAACAAGTTTGCAGCGGACACGAAACCTCATGACTCCATCACTATTGACTACTACACGTCCGCACTACTGACTAGCATTGCGCAGTTCGTCAAGCGAGCTGTGAAGCCAACACTACTAGAAAACTGTGAAGAGGCAATCGTTGTTGAAAAATACCTACACGCGATTGGAGTCATCCAAGATGATGAACTAAAAAAAGACTCCAAGGACATGATAAGGAACTTCCAAGCGACAGTGAGCATGTGTAGAGACAAAGAGACAAGTGATATCAAAACCCTCACTCGCCTCATGAAGAACTTGACAACATAAGTGTCTGAGCTCAAACAGCGGAAGACAAACACTTCTGCAAAGAACCATTCACCCAAGCAGAGACAGGGAAGCATGTCATGAGGCAACAACCATCTCTTGACCCAAATTGTGCAGAGCTCTGTGTTCCAACTCGATCGAGGCACAAATCCTGAATTTTGTTCATTCCACGAAGTTCATCACCCAGAGAATTCTTGTTCGGACTGGAAGCGAGTCACAAACTCAGTACACAGTCACATACTTGAACTGGACAACAATATGCAGGAACAACCAGGAGATGTAGATAATGATGAAAATGTTACACCTGGTGAGCCATCAAGTTCTGGCATGTGGTTAACATGTATCAGTGTTCGCAGGCAACACTGAAGACAAACACTGAGAAGCAACCCCAAAAGCAGGATGCCCATTTCAATATCAGAAGTAAAGGGGCTCCCCCCACAGTTGGGGAAATGCAAGAAAATGTTAGACTGTTGATGAGGAAGGTTGACCCACCATCTGTCCCAAAGCAGAAAATGCAAAGTAAGCCCGGGAAGACAACGACGGATAAGAGTATGTCCATGAGCAGTAAACTATAGAATGCTCCGCCGGGCAACATGATCACTAGTCTTACCCCAGTCACCTCGGTGAGTCTACCCCCTCTGGATTACAACATCATGGACGACATGAAGAAGACTCGCACAAACATCAGTTTGTTCGAGCTAGCTAAGATCTAGAGTCAAAGAGACATCCTGTTGCATGCATTAGGATGGATAGCAACGAATAGCACAGCCTTTACCAACAAGGGAGAAAGCACAACTCCCAGGTCACTTTCAACTATATTGAACACACTCTAGATGGAAGAATCGAACTCAGTTTTCCCTCCATTCTTTCTCTCATTTGAGATATTCAACTACAATGTTCACAACTGCTTGGTTGATTCTGGTGCGACAGCTAATGTCATTCCACTCTCCAATGCCAAGAAGATCAATGCGCAATGGAGTAAGACATCCGTGCAGATCATCCAACTCGATCGAACAACTAGACCAGCCATTGGCGAACTTCGAGATGTAATCATCCGACTATCCAATGACATCCAAATTCACCAATGCATCAACGTCATCGTTATGGACATACTGGAAGCATATGATCTATTTCTCAGCAGAGACTAGTCCAACAAGTTGAACGGATACTTCGCTACAGACTAGTCACACATATAGCTTACCTACAAGGGCAAGAGCAATCAAATCTGAATGATAACTGAGAGGTATATGAAGCATAATGTAACTCCCATTAATGGCGAGAACGAGCCGTTGGATCTTGCAGAACTCATGTTTGGAAACTGCCTCATGGAAAGAACGTTGGGTGTTACCCTGCACAGCTAGTTCCAACCTCACCAGACACACAGTTAGGTCTCCTTCCTTGCCCAACTCACGGAAATGAAACATTTATAATACATTGTAGCATTATTAGTAGTAGCAGTAGCAACAACAGTAGCAGCAGTACAAGTGTGTCAAACAGTCTATGTATAGGCGAGTTGTGGACCATGTATTTTGACGGATCAAAGGCACATGATGGCTCAGGGGCCGGGTGTATCTTGGTCAACCCAAAAAACATAAAACGCATGATTTCAAGTCACTTGCAGTTCAAGTGCACAAATAAAGTAGTATGTGATTCAGATATAGTGATACGGCAAGATGCAACAACGGATGAAGATGACCACGAGCAGCCCTTGCAAGCTACAGCTGATGGTAAGAAAGGCAACCCCATCCCCAAGGGTGTGGTTTCCCTCAACAAGCTCTATGAATTGCAAAACCGTTGTCAAGGGATAAAAAACAACAGAACCCACAGGTCCACCACTACGAACGAACAGAGAAACCTGGCGAAGATAGTTAGTCTCGATGCGTACTTCACACTGCAGCAGCGACAAGCCTTTGTCCACTTGATCAAACAATACTAGGATGTGTCTGCGTAGGCATATGATGACTTGAGTACATACGACACGCGAATAATCCAACACGGGATTCCAAGCAAAGGAGGAGCCAAGCCATTGCAGCAAAAACTGGGTAAAACACATATGTCGCTTGAACCCCTTACACAAAAAGAATTGACTAAGTTGTTGGATGTTTGGATTACTTACAAAGTTCATCACCATACATGGGTTTCCAATTTAAGTTTTGTACGTAAGAAATCCAGGGAAATCCACTTATGCATTGATTTCATAAACTTGAACCGTTCCCAGAATAAAAACAACTACCCTGTGCCATCATCAGATCCTATGTTGCACGCAGTATCTGAAGCAAGAATGTTCTATTCACTGAAAGGTCTTTCGGGATACCACCAGGTTCTGGTAGCAGAACCTGATAGTCTTATACTGGTCCATGAGAAGCTTGGCCCACACACATACCATCTACAATCACTTGACGGGAGGATTGACAATCTTCCTGTCAATGGCCAAGATCTCAAGCATTACTCTTAGTAGGTCGAGCCGCACACCACGCCATGTACATACTCTATTTGTTGCTTGTTGTTTTTATTTTGTTTGCTTTGCTTACTATTTTTGTTTTGTTTGTTCGTTCTGATTACTATTTTTGTTTACGTTTTGTTTTGTTTTCTTGACACCTTACTATTTTTGTTTCTAGAAATAAGTGTTTCCAACTACTAAGTTTTGGCTTTTGAATGAGTATGTGTCTGAAACCTGAGAGACTTGTGACACTGAAGCACTTGGCCAATCTTGCGTCCATCTTCTCTGTGCTTGGTTGTAACCTTCAGCCAATGAAGTCTTGATGGAAAATACAAGTCATATGCAAGGGGAACTTTGGTCCAACTGTGAACCTGTGTCCACACCGGGAAATCCCATGCCTGTACTCAGGCTTATGCTTTATGTTTTCATGCTCATCTAACTAATAGAAACGGAGAAGGGGAAATATCTAAACATGCAAACCTATGTCAGAGATATTATATGCTTCTCTGAAGGAACAACCTCTTATGTTCTCAATAAGTCAGGATCCTCTTCCGCCCAAAAAAAAATAAGTGCCTATGCACAGTCCTCTTAAAAAATACAAAGGCAAAAGAAGAGAAATGCTTCCTGCGGAAAGAGGTGAAGCATGCAACTCCACTGGGTACTTACCAGGCTCGCTGGCAGTGGAGAAATGTGTGCATTCCTACATGACTCTGTTGGGGTACTGTCTAGGTCTACTAGCCGTGGAACAACACCAGAGATGAAAAACTCATACTCTGAAAAATCTTCAACTCGTGAGCCAAACTACCCTTCTCGCTTTCGAAACATTGTGATCAAGCTGAAATTTGTGTTGTGTTCGACTGAGTTGGCAAACGGTGAATCGCGCATGTCCATGGGGTAATTAGGGAAGCCAAAGAAACCTGCACAGCGATTCAATACTCCCAGAAAGACCAAGGCCCTATGCTGTCAATGAACCAAAACAAAGAAGCTAGAGTTCTACCAGTGTGTCGCCAAGTGTTGTAGTGGTTGCAACACCCTCCAAAATTTTGGCCTGCATCCAATTTCGGAGCCTCCTTTGAGAGTTTTACTTGATGACTGCACACACTCGGGTTCACTCCGTGAGGTCATGTGAGTCTTCACACCCACCTTTCTTGATCATTCCACCAAAAAATTTTGCATGTTGATATTAATGTCATGCTTGCGACCATGTTCTGGTCATACACAAGGTCTTCGCTTCGTGTGTACATGTTGTGTTCGCTATGTAAACATCTGTCGCACTCACACAGGAGTCATATACACTGTCGTGCAAGCGTCATCGCGGTCGTCCAATGATCAATCACAAGCTTTGCGCTTGTCGCTCACACCGACGATCAGTCATGTTGAGCATATGTGTATGGATGGTTTGGGTCCTCTTGTTAGCAAGTCATCTAAGTGTGTGTTTGCAAGATCACGTATGCACCTTTTCACTCATTCACACACTTAGTCATTTTTCTAAAGTTCTGATGATCGGATTCCCCTCTGACATCCAAACCTTCACCCCGCCATCAATTCGATTGAATGTCACCCAGAACAGCGCAGAAGCACCAAGCAAGCCATTTCAAGTTGCGCTGCCCGCAAGCAGATCAATCAACCTTCTTGCCCGTCAACCAGACAATTTGACCCAATAGTCACCCTAGGACTGATTCCCCTCAAAAATTGCATAGAGGCTGCAAACCTTACCTACTCCTCTAACTGAGAAAATTTTGCAGATAGGCTGGACATACACCTAGTGCTCGTCCCTGTCTCCCTCTGAAAATTGCGTAGTTTTTCCATCTAGCTCACCAGTTAGTCGGTCGGCTACTTACTCAGAAAACTGCGCAGAGTTCATGAGCAAGCGCTCTACTGCCCAACAGTCTGCTCAGATTAGAAACTCCACAGAGGTGATCAGCAGGCCAGCCTCCCAGCATCAACGCAGTTTTTACTGCCAACGGCTCTCGACAGCTGACTGCCAGTTCCCTTCAGGAATTGCACAATTTTTGCTGCCAAGCTCTAGCAACCAACTGCCAGTTCCCTTCAGGTATCGCACAGTTTTTGCTTCCAAGGTCCTAGTAGCCAGCTGCCACTTCCCTCTAGGAATTGTGTAGTTTTCGCTACCAGGTTCCCGCTTCCCGCTCCTTCCAAAAATTGCGTATAGTCTATCTACCAAGCCTTCTCACAGCCCAGACTGCTCCTCCCAAAATTTGCACAGTTTTTTCCTCCAGCTGAGCCACGCCTCGCCATAGTCACTGTCGATTCGGATTGCTCATCTCCATCACCCAGTGACTTCTGCATAGTTTTCACCAGCAGTGCCCGGAGCCTCTATCCCAGCTTGAAACTTGCAACCTTGTCTCCTCTCCCGGTCACCTGCATCTAAAACAATCATGCATCATGGTAGACTAGGATGTTTATGGATTTGATGTCATCTCATCATGAGTGACTGCAGATACAAGTACAAAAACAAACATGGCACAATGACAGATGGGATGAACAAAGGGAGTACATGTAGAAGGACATGTTCACCAATGAACGAACAAACGATGCATGCAAAGAGATGTGCTTGCGAACAGACAAACATGCAAGGATGTGTTCGCACACGGACGGACGGACAAGCGAACATGCAAGAATGTTCATGGATGGACTGATGGACGAACATGCACTTTTCGCAAACGGGTGAACCTCTGAAACATGCCAACATACAAGCAAGGAGCAACGTGCGAATTCAACATCAAGCAAACCCAACGACCATCGAAAACTCTGCACACTTTGCCATGCGGAGGTGAAGCAGTGACACACCATGAGGACATCCATCACCCAACAACACTGCAGCTTGACATGCACACCAACAGCAGCACGAATGTACCAAGGGCACACTAGCAGAAGCACGAATGTACCAGCACTGTCATGTTGATTCTTGTCATGAGTCACGTCGTCCACACCTCTACTATGGGCCATACTGTCAATCAATGTAATGTAAAGTTGAATTCCAAGAGACCCAATTTCCATATGAAAAGTCATGTAAAGTCGAAAGGTCATGGAAGTCAAATAGTCATGAGGGTAGTCAAATAGCCACAAGGGTCAGTTTCACCCTTTGGCTATAAATACCCCCTCATTTGTACATGCAAACGACTTTTCACCTCGGCTCCTCCCACATAGCCTTGAGAGTCTGTAATCTATTCTTTGAGAAGTAAGTAGTGGCTCCAACGCCCCGCACAAGGGTTTAGTGATGTATGGTGTAACGATGTCTTGAAACTTTCGCTTAATTTAGAATCTTGCTAACAAGCCAACACGTTTTCACGTATGTGGTGTAATTTTTGTAAGACTAATGTTGAACACTTGTAATACATGTTGCTTTAACCTGTGTTTAACACTTAAACTCATTCAATTGTTGTAATACATATAAATTAACGAAAATGTGTTGTATGAGTTGTTAACGGTGTCCTGCCCATGTTGGTTACCTCCCCAGACATCAAAAAGACCTTTCACATAAACTTGTTATAACGACCGTCGCACTCACGCATTCTCCTCCATTGTGTGTTGTACGTGTTATCTTTCCTTGTGTGTTGTGACTGCCGCATCCGCGTGGACTGTTCCTCCAGAAGTTGTGCACGTCCTGTTGTGTTGTGTGTTCCTAACACAGTTGGGACTTCCTCCCATCCTGCTTGGGACTCACTCCCACCTTCTCCCTCTGCAGTGAAAGATTCATTGACACAAGTAACACTAGCAATCACTAGGCACGCGAACCTCACTACTCGAAGACAAAGCAGACCACTCTCCTATGTTGAAAAGCAAGAGCTAGGGAAAATCTTGAAGATAATGGCAACCGGGCCATAATACCGGATGGAACTCCCACACCAAATTGTGTGAGGTCTAATTGGGACTTTATACCGAGGTGATCCCCTGAATGTTGGCGGGTCCAGCACCATCAACATTACTTGTGCTAAAAGGAGGGCGGCTAGTTGTATATAGTTGAACGTCCTCTCACACACACTCATCAACCATCTGGTCAAGGTAATAGCTCTCACTCCCTCTCACCTGTGCGCGACTCTGCATTTGGTTACTTCTCACCTCCTAGGACTAAACACAAAATTCCATATCATCACCTGCTCTACGTCCGTCCCATCACATGCCAGTTTGCAAAAGCAGTCGGACTGATCCCAAACATACAACATCTTCCATACGCATCAAGGAAGCCAAAAGCCACTCCCATAGGGATTGTTGTGTCGTCAGTGGAAGAAGCATTTCTTGCCACACTTGAAAGTTTGGAAGAATCTATTGAAGACGAAGAGGAACCTCCGGTCTTCTGACAAGGGGAACGAGACACCCTCGTAATCTTGGGCTGAGACTCTGGTACAGGAGGCGAAGATAGAGACGAACCAATAGACTCAGAGCCAAAACCGTTAGATTCAAAAGAAGAGGAGGAGGATGAAGAAGAAGAATACATGGCTGACCAGAATCTAAAATGGATGACACATGGACCATTGGCTCTCCTGGGCGCTTTGCACAAGATGCCAAGACGAGCAGAGAGAATGAACATCAAGTTTAACCCTGATAGTATAGTGACGGAAAAATACCATCTGGACAACTTCTACTTGCAGTTGCAAACCCTTGAGGTACGACACGATGATGTAGCATGTAGACTATTCCCATGTAGCTTAGACAATTGTGCTGCAGCATGGTATCATAGCCTTTCAGTCAACTCCATACAGAATTAGGTTATGTTCAAATGTATGTTTCTTGAGAAATTCGATGATGACAAGACCCTAGCCATGTTGCTTAAAGAGTTAGGAAGCTTAAAGATGGAGGGGAAAGAAAAGGTCAAAGACTTCAATTAGAGGTTTCTGCACATCTTGAACAAGTTTGTAGTGGACACGAAACCTCATGAATCCATCACTGTTGACTACTAGACATCCGCATTGCCAAACATCATTGCGCAGTTGATCAAGCAAGTTGCGAAGCCAACACAACTAGAAAACTGCGAAGAGGCAATCGTTGTTGAAAAATACTTGCGCGCGATTGGAGTCATCCAAGATGATGAACCAGCAAAAGACTCCAAAGACATGAGCAGGAAGTCCCAAGCAATGGTGAGCAAGGGTAGAGACAAAGAGACAAGTGATATCGAAACCCTCACTCGCCTTGTGAAGAACTTGACAACAGAAGTGTCTGAGCTCAAAGAGCAGAAGACAGACACTTTTGCGAACAACCATCTGCCCAGGCAGAGATAGGGAAGCATGTCATCAGGTAGCAACCATCTCCTGACCCAAACTACGCAGAGCTCTGTGTTCCAACTCGATCGATGCACAAATCCTGAATTATGTTCATTCCATGAAGTTCGTCACCCAGAGAATTCTTGTTTGGACTAGAAGCGAGTCGCAAACTCGATACACAGTCACATACTCGAACTGGACAACAATATGTAGGAACAATCAGGAGATGCGGATAATGATGAAGATGTTTCACCTAGTGAGCCATCAAGTTCTGGGCATGTGGTTAACATGTATCAGTGCTCACAAGTAGGGTTGAAGACAAACACCAAGAAGCAGCCCCAAAAGCAGGATGCCCATTACAATCTCATAAGTAAAGGGGCTCCCCTCACAGTTGGGGAAATGCAAGAAAAGGTTAGATTGCTGATGAGGAAGGTTGAGCCACTAGCCATCCCAAAGAAGAAAATGTAAAGCAAGCCTGGGAAGACAGCGGTGGATAAGAGTACGTCCATGAGCAGTAAACTGCAAAATGCTCCGCCGGACAACACGATCACTAGTCTTACCCCGGACACCTCGGTGAGTCTACCGCCTTTAGATTACAACATCGTGGATGACATGAAGAAGACTCATGCAAACATCAGTTTGTTCGAGCTAGCTAAGATCTAAAGTCAGCGAGACATCATGTTGCATGCATTGGGACAGACAACAATGGATAGCGTAACCTCTAGCAGCAAGGGAGCAAGCACACCTCTCGGGTCACTTTCAACTATGTTGAACACACTCCGGATGGAAGAAGAGAACTCACTTTGCCCTCCATTATTGCTTTCACTTGAGATATTCAACTACAATGTTCACAACTGCTTGTTTGATTCTGGCACGACAGCTAATTGCATGCCACTCTCCACTGCCAAGAAGATCAATGTGCTATGGAGTAAGACATCCACATAGATCATCCAACTCGATTGAACGACTATACCATCCATTGGTGAAATTCGAGATGTAATCATCCGACTATCCAATGACGGCTGAGTTCACCAATGCATCAACATCGTTGTTGTGGACATACCGGAAACATATGGTCTATTACTCAGTAGAGACTGATCTAGCAAGTTGAACAGATACTTCGCTACAAACTGGTCACACATGTGGCTTCTGTAAAAGGGCAAGAGCAATCAAATCTGGGTGATAACCGAGAGGTATATGAAGCACAATGTAACTCTAATTAATAGCGAGAATGAGCCGTTGGCTTTTGCAGAAATCATGTTTGGTAACTGCCTCCTGGAAAGAACGCGCTGGGGTGTTATCCTACACATCCAGTTCCAACCCCACCAGACACACAGTTGGGTCTCCTTCCTTGACCAACTCACGGAAATGAAACGTGTATAGTACATTGTAACATTATTAGTAGTAGCAGTAGCAGCAGTACAAGTGCGTCAAATGGTCTATGTACAAACGAGTTGTGGACCATGTATTTTGACGAATCAAAGATACATGACAGCTCAGGGGGCGGGTGTATCTTGGTTGACCCAAACTGCATAAAATACACGATTTCAAGCCGCTTGCAATTCGAGTTCACAAATAATGTTGTTGAATACGAAGCACTCGTGTTGGGATTACAAAAGGCCATTAGCCTCAATGTGGCCACACTCAAAGTGGTAGGTGATTCAGATATAGTGATATGGCAGGACGGAGCAGCGGATGAAGATGACCACGAGAAGCCCCTGCAAGCTGCAGTTTATGGCAAGAAAGGCGACCCCACACCCAAGGGTGTGGTTTCCCTCAACAAGCTCTATGACTTACAGAACCACTATCAAGGGTCAAAAAACAACAGAACCCACAGGTCCACCAGTACGAACGAACAGAGCAACCTGGGAACCAATCACGATCCAAAGATAGTTAGTCTCGGTGCATACTACACACCGCAGCAGCAACAAGCCTTTGTCTGCTTGATCAAATAGTACCGGGATGTGTCCGCGTGGGCATATGATGACCTGAGTACATACAACACGCGAATAATCCAACATGGGATTCCAAGCAAAGGAGGAGCCAAGCCATTGCAACAAAAACTGGGTAAAACACATTTGTCGCTTGAACCCCTTATACAGAAAGAATTGACTAAGTTGTTGGATGTTCGGATTACTTACAAAGTTCATCACCATACATGGGTTTCTAATTTAAGTTATGTACGTAAGAAATCTAGGGAAATCCGCTTATGCATTGATTTCAGAAACTTGAACCGTTCCCGAAATAAAAACAACTACCCTGTGACATCATCAGAGCCTATGTTGCACGCAGTATCTGAAACAAGAATGTTCTATTCACCTAAAGGTCTTTCGCGATACCACCAAGTTCCATTAGCGGAACTTGATAGTCTTATACTGGTCCACGAGAAGCTTGGCCCACACACGTACCATCTGCAATCACTTGACGGGAGGATTGACAATCTTCCTGTCAACGGCCAAGATCTCAAGCATTACTCTTAGTAGGTCGGGCTGCACACTGCGCCATGTACATAGTCTGTTTGCTGCTTGTTGTTTTTATTTTGTTTGCTTTGCTTACTATTTTTGTTTTGTTTGTTCATTCTGCTTACTATTTTTGTTTACGTTTTGTTTTGTTTTCTTGATACCTTACTATTTTTGTTTCCGGAAATAAGTGTTGCCAACTACTAAGTTTTGCCTTTTGAATGAGTATGTGGCTGAAATCTGAGAGACTTGTGACACTGCAGCACTTGGCCAATCTTGTGTCTGTCTTCTCTGTGCTTGGTTGTAACCTTCAGCTGACGAAGTATTGACGGAAAATATGAGCTGTATGCAAGGGGAACTTTGGTCCAACCATGAACCTGTGTCCACACCAGGAAGCCCCATGCTTGTATTCAAGATTATCCTTTATGTTTTCATGCTTATCCAACTAGTAGAAATGGAGAAGGGGAAATATCTAAACGTGCAAACCTATGTCAGAGGTCTTACATGCTTCTCTAAAGGAAAAACTTCTTCTATTCTCAATAAGTCAGGGTCCCTCTTCCGCCAAAAAACAAATAATGGGTCACAAATATGTTGGGTTATGACTTTGACATCATCTACAGAAAAGGGAAGAAATTTTTTGTTGCAGATGCACTCTTGAGAAAGAATGAGGATGTGGAAGCATTGTTTTGTGCTATTTCTATTATCCAACCAGATTGGATAAATGAAGCAAGGGATGAATGGAAGAAGGACAAAGAAGTGTGGCCACTCATTCAAAAGTTGCAGACTATCCCAATTCAAACAATATTGCCAGAACTTGAAGAGGAAGGAAAAATCATATTGGAACCTGGAGCAGTCGCAGAAACAAGAACCCGACAGCTAGGAAATCAATCAATTTCAGAGTATGTCATCAAGTGGAAGAACTTACCAGCTGAATATTCCACATGGGAGGACAAGAATTTTATACAGAAGCATCAATAACTACTCAAGCGTTGAGAACAACACTTTTTGAAGGAGAGGGGCATGTTAGGCCCCTATACTACTAGTGTAACCCCTTATTGTTATTAGTACAACCCCCTTATTATATTGTTGTACCCATGTAGTCCCCATATTGTTATTATTGTGCCCCATAGAAGCCCACTATTGTTATTATTGTGCCCTTACATTATTATTGTTATGTCGGCTCTGATTATATTATGACCCCTTAGACTCCTATGTATGGAAAGGTCTTGCAGGGATCATAATATAATCAGAGCTGACATAACAATAATAATGTAAGGGCACAATAATAACAATAGTGGGCTTCTATGGGGCACAATAATAACAATATGGGGACTACATGGGTACAACAATATAATAAGGGGGTTGTACTAATAACAATAAGGGGTTACACTAGTAGTATAGGGGCCTAACATGTCCCTCTCCTTCAAAAAGTGTTGTCCTCAATGCTTGAGTAGTTCTTGATGCTTCTGTAAAAACTTCTTGTCCTCCCATGTGGAATATTCAGCTGGTAAGTTCTTCCACTTGATGAGATACTCTAAAATTGATCGATTTCCTAGCTATCGGGTTCTTGTTTCTGTGATTGCTCCAGGTTCCAATATGATTTTTCCTTCCTCTTCAAGTTCTAGCAATATTGTTTGAATTGGGATAGTCTGCAACTTTTGAATGAGTGGCCACACTTCTTTGTCCTTCTTCCATTCATCCCTTGCTTCGTTTATCCAATCTGGTTGGATAATAGAAATAGCACAAAACAATGCTTCCACATCCTCATTCTTTCTTGAGAGTGCATCTGCAACAAAAATTTTCTTCCCTTTTCTGTAGATGATGTCAAAGTCATAACCCAACATATTTGTGACCCATTTTTTCTATTCTTCTAAAGATAATATTTGTTCTAAAAAGTATTTAAGACTATCATGATCCATTTTTACCTTGAAGTGTCTTCCCATTGGGTAAGGTCGCCATTTCTTAAGTGCATGTAGTATTGCCAACATTTCCTTCTCATAAATAGCTTACTTGAGATGTAGCCGTAAAAATAACCAATCACCTACATCAAAAAAAATTTCACTGCAATGTTGATCTCCCTGTTGTTTCATTCGATTTTGCACCAAAGTGGCATTATCCTTTAAAAGTTGGAGAACTTGTTGTTGATGCTCGATGTGATCTTTCACTACTTGAACCTTTTTCTTCTTGATATGTCCTTCTATCTTAAGAGTTTGAGGAGTGATAATTTCTTCCAATGCTTTACAAGATATGGTCAGATTCATTTCTTGATGCTTGATGTGATCTTTCACTTCTTGAACATTTTTCTTCTGGATATGTCCTTCTATATTGATAGTTTGAGGAGTGGTAATTCCAGCCAATGCATTACAAGATATGGTTGGATTCATTTCTACTTTCTCGATATGATCTTTCACTTCTTGAACCTTTTTCTTCTTGATATGTCCTTCTATCTTGAGAGCTTGAGGAGTGGTAATTCTTGTCAATGCTTTACAAGATATGGTCGGATTCATTTCTTCTTTCTCTGGGGTTTGTTCCTGGCGTATATCCTCTTCTTTTGATGTTTCTTGATCATTTTCTTCCTCCTCTTCATACTCTATGTAAAATAATTTCTTCTCAACACACTTATGACCTTTAGTGCATTTGCTATCACAATTGTAACAAAGCCCTTTTTCTCTTTTTTCTTCCAAATGTTGTGGTGTAACCCTTGTAGGTTGTGGAAGGCTAGGAGAAACAACACTTCCATCTTTATAGTTGTGAGGGGTAGACTTCCTTGTTGCCATAATTTTACTTTCCACTATGTCACAAAGCCCTTTTATTCTTTCCAATTATTGTGGTGTTGCTCTAAAGAAGGTGTTGCTCTTTGTATCCTCATAATGTGCTATCATTTCCTCCGTGAGAATTGACCACGTAACAAGTTGTTTACGAGAACAAAGCCCTTTATACCATAAAAATTGATCCGGTTCTAAATATGAAGATGCAATACATACCTTTTGTAATAGTGGTACACCATGTAGATCAAAATATTGCTCCATTTGAAGTATCCAATTTACCGGATCCTTGCCATCAAACTTCCTCATATCGCCTTTTCTTGATTTTAGGAGCTCGATCTTGAAATTACTATAACTCTGTAATTTCGGTTCTTCCAGTTCTGAAATTATGATCTGCAGTAGCCCTCTGTGTCATCTTTCCAAAGCCACAAGTCTAATCGAATTTAGATTCTCCAAGAAAGAGTTATGCATAATCTCCCAAGATAACCTGATTATATACCATTTCAGAAGAGTGAACTTGTATGAAGTGCCACGTGTCACTATTTTGACCTTCGAGTCTAAAAAATATACACAGGAAACTACAATCCGTCCTCTTTCTGTAACTTCTTATGAAATTGCAATCTGATGCCCAGAGAGATAGTTATGACAATTTTCCCAAGGTGACCTGTTTGGAATGTAATTCATGGGTCTGCAAAAACCCTATTTTCCTCAGACTGTATATCTGTAAATATAGCGAGACAGGATCTGAAATTCGGAGCCGAGGTTCAGATCGATCTCTTCTCAAATGGGTTTTTGTTTTAGCTTCTGAAACTTCATAGTGAAAGAGTTATAGCACAAATCCCACGATGACCTGTTTTAGCTTAAATTCTGGAGCTTGCAAAATGCCTAACTTCCTCAGATCATATCTCTGAAAATGTAGGGAGACAAGCTCTGAAATTCGAACCCAAGGTTCAACATGATTTCTTCTGAAATGGGTTTTTGTTTTCACTTTTGAAACGTCGCAAAAAATAAGTTATAGCGAAAATGCCACGATGACCTATTTGGAGCATTGAAACCCTAGAATCCAAAGCTCTGATACCAAATGTTATGAAACCAGCTCACAAAAAGATAGAAAATATATATCAACGCCTTAGAATTCAGCCTCTTCGAGGGGGCAACCTCCTTTACATTACATAATTGAACAATTCTTCGATGATACAAATGACAAGACCTCCTTTCTATATATAGGAGTCTAAGGGGTCATAATATAATCAGAGCCGACATAACAATAATAATGTAAGGGCACAATAATAACAATAGTGGGCTTCTATGGGGCACAATAATAACAATATGGGGACTACATGGGTACAAAAATATAATAAGGGGGTTGTACTAATAACAATAAGGGGTTACACTAGTAGTATAGGGGCCTAACACACAGTCCTCTTAAAAAATACAAAGGCGAAAGAAGAGAAAGGCTTCCTGCACAGAGAGGTGAAGCATGCAACTCCACCCGGGTATTGACCAGGCTCGCTGGCAGTGGAGTAATGCATGTGCTCCTACGTGATTCCATCGGGGTACTGTCGAGGCCTACTGGCAGTGGAGCAACACCAGAGATGAAAAACTTATACTCTGAAAAATCTTCAACTCGTGAGCCAAACTACCCTTCCCGATTTCGAAACACTGTGATCAAGATGAAATTTGTGTTGTGTTCGACTGAGTTGGCAAACGGTGAATCGTGCATGTCCATGGGGTAAGTAAGGAAGCCAAAGCAACCCATACAATGTTTCAATACTCCCAGAAAGACCAAGGCCCTGTGCTGTCAATGAACTAAAACAAATACACTAGAGTTTTACTAGTGTGTCGCCAAGTGTTATAGCGGCTGCAACACCCTCCAAAATTTTTGCCTACATCCAATTTCAGAGCCTCCTTTGAGAGTTTTACTTGATGACTGCATGCACTCAGGTTCACTCCATGATCTTGTGTGAGTCTTCACACCCACCTTGCTTCATCATTTCGCCGACAACTTTTTCATGTTGATATCAATGTCATGCTTGCGACCATGTTCTAGTCATACACAAGGTATTCGCTTTGTGTGTACATGTTGTGTTCACTATGTAAACATCCGTCGTGCTCACAGATAGAGTCATATACACTATCGTGCAAGCGTTGTCACGATCGTCCAACAATCAATCACAAGCATCGCGCTTGTCGCTCACACCGTCGGTCAGTCATGTTGAGCATATGTGTCTGGATGGTTTGAGTCGTCTCGTCGTCAAGTCATGTAAGTGTGTGTTTGCAAGATCATGTATGCACATTTTCACTCGTTCACACACTTAGTCATTTTGTTGAAGTTCTGACGATCGGATTCCCTCTGACATCTGGACCTTCACCCCGCCATCGAATCGATCGACTGTCACCCAGAACAACCCAGAAGCACCAAGAAAGCCATTGCAAGTTGCATTGCCCACAAGCAGATCAATCAACCTTCCTGCTGGTCAACCGAAGAATTTGACCGAGCAATCACCCCGTGACTGATTCCCCTTAAATATTTCAAAGAGGCTGCAGATATTTCCCACTCTACTGACTAAGAAAATTGTGTAGACATGGTGGACAAACACCCATTGCCCATCCTTGTCTCCCCCAGAAAATTGCGCAGTTTTTCTAGACAGCCCACCAGTCAGTCGGTCGACTGCTAACTCGGAAAACTTCTTTGATTTCATGAGCAAGCCTTTGCTACCCAGGAGTCTGCTCAGCTCAGAAACTGTGCAGAGGTGATCACTAGGCTAGCCTCCCAGCATCAACATAGTTTTTCCAGCGAGCAGCTCCTGGCAGCTGACTGCCAATTCCCTTCAGGAATTGTGCAGTTTTTTCTACCAAGCTCCAGCAACCAACTGCCAGTTCCCTCCAGGAATTGCCTAGTTTTTGTTGCCAAGGTCCCAACATCCAGCTACTAGTTCCCTCCAGGAATTGCGTAGTTTTGGCTGCCAGGCTCCCGCTTCCTGCTCCTTCAAAAAATTGTGCAGATTTTGTCTGCCCAACCTTCTCGCAACCTAGACTGCTCCTCACAAAATTTGCGCAATTTTGTCCTCCAGCTAAGCCAGACCCTGCAGACATTCATTGTCGATCTGAATTGAATGTCTCCATCACCCAGCGACTTCTGTGCAGTTTTCACTAACAGTGCCCGGAACCTTCATTCCAACTCGAAACTGGAAACTTTGTCTCCTCTCTCAGTCACCTGCATCTGAAACAATCATGCATGATGGTAGATTAGGAGTTTTAAGGATTTTATGTTGTCTCGTCATGAGTGACTATAGATACAGGTACACAAACAAACATGGCACGACAATAGATGGGATGAACAAAGGGAGTACATGTAGAAGGACATGTTCGCCAACGGACAAACAAACGATGCATGCGAAGAGATGTGCTCACGAATGGACGAACATGAAAGGATGTGTTTGCACACGGACGAACGAACGAGTGAACATGCAAGATGTGTTCACGGACGGACTAACATGCACTTTTCGAGAACGGGCGAACCTGTCGAACATGCCAACATACAAGCAAGGAGAAACGTGTGAATGCAACATCAAGCAAACCTAATGACCATTGAAGACTCCACGCACTTTGCCATGCGGAGGTGAAGCTGTGACACACCATGAGGACATCCATCGCCTAGCAACACTGTAGCCTGACATGCACACCGACAACATCACGAATGTACCAAAATTGTCATGTCGATTCTTATCATGAGTCACATCATCCACATCTCTACTATGGGCCATACTATCAATCAATGTAATGTAATGTGGAACTCCAAGAAACCCACTTGTCATATGAAGAGTCATGTAAAGTCAAAAGGTCATAGAATTCAAACAGTCATGAGGGTAGTCTAACAACCACAAGGGTCAGTTTCACCCTTTGGCTATAAATACCCCTCGTTTGTACATGCAAAGGGCTTTTCACCTCGGCTCTTCCCACATGGCCTTGAGAGTTTGTAATCTTTTCTTTAAGGAGTAAGTAGTGGCTCCAACGCCCTGAACACGGGGTTAGTGATGTGTGGTGTAACGATGTCATGTCTTGGAACTTTCGCTTAATTCAGAAGCCTGCTAACAGGCCAACACGTTTTCACACATGTGTTGTAATTGTCATAATACTAATCTTGAACACTTGTAATACATGTTGCTTTAATCTATGTTTAACACTTGAACTCATTCAATTGTTGTAATACATATATATTAATGAAAATGTGTTGTATGAGTTTTTAACGGTGTCTTGCCCATGTTGGTTACCTCCCCAGACATCAGATAGACCTTTCACATAAACTTGTTATAACGACCGTTGCACTCACACGGACTCCTCCATTGTGTGTTGTTCATGTTATCTTTCCTTGTGTGTTGTGACTGCCGCATCCGTGTGGACTGCTCCTTTGGAAGCTGCACACGTCCTATTGTGTTTTGTGTTCTTAACAAAGATGGGAATTCCTCCCATCTGACTTGGGACTCACTCCCACCTTCTCCCTCTGCAGTGAAAGAACCATTGACACAAGTAACACTAGCAATCGTCAGGCATGCAAACCACACTACTCGAAGACAAAGCAGGCCACTCTCTTATGCTAACAATCAAGAGCTGAGGTAAATATTTAATATAATGACAACTAGGCCATCATATCGGATGGGGCTCCCACACCAAATGGTGTGAGGTCTAGTTGGGACTTCATACCAGGGTGATCCCCTGAATGTTGGCGGGTCCAGCACCGTCAACAACTATGTAGGCACACTTCCAGATGTTTGTTTGTATTTCTTCAACTGTCTCCTAGCCTTTGACAACTTTTGCTTCATTAGCCTCAACCTCCTCCTCAAAATCAAATTTCTCATGTAATAATTCTTTAAATTCTTGCGCAGGGGAAGAGTCCATTTCATGAACTGTTTGGCTCCATCAACTGCATCTAGGGCTTCTACAATTTCAGTATCAACTTCTTTGATGGTCTCATTGATGGCCTTCTTGTATTTTTCATTGTTCTCTGCTATCTGGTCAACTTGTCTTTGGCAGACTTCAATCTCTTCAAACAACCTCTGATACTCCTTCCATTCATCAAACACTGGTTTTTTGTTGCCTGAAAGGTTCCTTCCATCTGTTCTTTATCTTTAGTTGTTGACCTTGTGATAGGTCTCCTTAGTGGCAAAGTAGGTCTTTTTATCTCCGCCACATCAATTAATTTCTTTCCTTTTTCTTCGGTTGTAGGCCAAGAAGGCCTCTTGGACAATTCACTTTCTTTTTGTTGTGCTACATTTTCTGTTGTGTGCCTTAGTTCTCTATTTTCCTTTTGAAAATAAGCAATATGAAGCTGGGCTTTGGAAAGATTGTCTTGCAACTTTATAATTTCAATATCCTTATCTTCCTCCATCTGAACATGTTGTTCCTCCCCTGTACCCTGTTCTGGCATATCCTTTGAGATATCAGCTTGAGGAGTTGGCTCCTCCATCAATTGTTTTGCAGAAAATCTTGTCCTCGGCCTAGTTCTTGGCATATGTATAAATTGCGCCTCTTCCACTGGTATCTTTCCTTTATGTTTGCTTGTTTCTCTTTTATCCCTCTTTGTTTCCTTAACTGTCTCTATAGTCTTGGGTACCTCTGCCTCTTCCCCTGTCACGTTAGCTTTGGATACCTCTGTCTATTTAGCTTTAGGTTGTTCTTTGTTAGGTCCCTATACTACTAGTGTAACCCCTTATTGTTATTAGTGCAACCCCCTTATTATATTGTTTTGCCCATATAGTCCCCATATTGTTACCATTGTGCCCCATAGAAGCCCACTATTGTTATTGTTGTGCCCTTACATTATTATTGTTATGTCGGCTCTGATTATATTATGACCCCTTATACTTCTATATATAGAAAGGAGGTATTGTCATTTGTATCATCCAAGAATTGTTCATTTGTGTAAGGTAAAGGAGGTTTCCCCCTCGAAGAGGCTTATTTATAAGGCGTTGATCTATATTTTCTATCTTTTTGTTAGCTGGTTTCATAACATTTGGTATCAGAGCTTTGGATTCTAGGGTTTCGCTGCTCAAAACAAGTCTTCATGGAATTTACGCTATAACTTCTCTCTCTTTCTTTTTTTTTTTTGCAACATTTCAGAATATAAAAAACAAACCCATTTGAGACGAACTCGTTTTGAACATCGGGTCTGAATTTCAGATCTTATCTCACTATATTTTCGGATATATGATCTGACAAAGTTAAGGTTTTTGCAAGCTCAAGAATTCCATCTCAAATAGGTCATTGTGGCATTTTCGCTATAATTTGTTTTCTTTGAAGTTTTAGATTCTGAAACTAAAACCCATTTGAGCTGAAATATTGGTGAAGCTCAGACCTGAATTTCAGATTTTTCTTCTCTATATTTTCGGAGATACGGTCCAAGACATTTAGGGTTTCGGCAGGTCCCCAAATTACATCCCAAACAGGTGACCTTGGGAAAAGCGTCATAACTCTCTCTCGGAGCATCTGATTCAAATTTCGTAAGAAGTGACAGAAAGAAGACGGACTATAGTTTGTTGGATATCAGTTTCAAAACCTAAGGTCGAAACAGTGACACGTGGCATGTCGTAGAAGTTCGCTCTACTAAACCAGTCTATAATTAGGTCATTGCGGAAGATTAGGCATAACTCTTTTGTCGGGAATCCAATTGCGATTAGACTTGCGGGGTTAAAAATAAGACTCATAGGGCTATCACAAGCCAATATTTCAGAACTTAAAGATCCGAAATTACAGAGTTATAGTCATTTCAATATCGAGCTCCTAAAATCAAGAAAAAGCGATATGAGGAAGTTTGATGGCAAAGATCCAGTAAATTGGATACTATAGATGGAGCAATATTTTGATCTACATGAGGTGCAACTGTTACAAAAGTTACATATCACGTCTTTATATTTAGAACCAAATCAATTTTTATTGCATAAAGGGCTTTATTCTCGTAAACCACTTGTCACGTGGTCAATTTTCACGAAGGAAATGATATCACATCATGAGGATACAAAGAGAAACACCTTCTTTAGCCAATTGATAAATCTCAAACAAAAGTGTTCAATGGCAGAGCACATTCGGGACTTTCAAAATTTGAATATAAGGGTAAATGATATTCTATAGAAGCAGAGGATTGATGTCTTCATAGGGACTTTAAAAGATAATATCCAACATGAGGTTCGCCTTTGGGAACCTGATTCATTGGAGAAGGCATACAGGTTGGCAAGAAAAGTGGAAAGAAAAATTTTGGCAACAAGGAAGTCTACCCCTCACAACTATAAAGATGGAAGTGTTGTTTCTCCTAGCCTTCCACAACCTACAAGGCTGACACCACAACAATTCGAAGAAAAAAAGAGCAAAAGGGCTTTGTTACAATTGTGATAAAAAATACATTAAAGGTCATAAGTGTGTTGAGAAGAAATTATTTTACATAGATTGTGAAGAGGAGGAAGAAAATGATCAAGAAACGTTAAAAGAAGAGAATATGCACCAAGAACCAACCCTAGAGAAAGAACAAATAAATCCCACCATATCTTGTACAGCATTGGTAGGAATTACCACTCCTCAAACTCTCAAGATAGAAGGACATATCAAGAAGAAGAAGGTTCAAGCAGTGAAATATCAGGAAGAAAAAGATCAAGAAATGTCAAAAGAAAAGGATACTCACCAGGAACCAACCCCAGAGAAAGAAGAAATGAATCTGACCATATCTTGTAATGCATTGGCCAGAATTACCACTCCTCAAACTATAAATATAGAAGGACATATCGAGAAGAAAAAGTAATAGTGTTGATTGATTCGGGTAGTACCCATAATTTTATTCATTCTAAGATAGCCAAGGAATTGAATTGCTTCATATATCCAGCATCAAAGTGTCAAGTGACGGTTGCAAGTGGAGGAACCATAAATTGCTCTAGAAAGTGCAATAATATCAAGTGTATGAATAACCCAGTGCTTTCCATTCCTTTTTTCAGAAGGAAAGGAAGTTGAATTAAGGGGTATCACACAGAAACCGGGAAAGATAATCAACTCTAATGGAATGACAAAGCTTCTAAAGAAAGAACAACGAGGCATAATTTCACAATTATGTTCGCTAGAGGTTCCCACATAGAAATCATCTACTTCTCCAGATCTCCAAAAACTCTTGGACAATCATTCCAAGGTATTTGAGACTCCCAAAGGCCTCCCACCTATTCGTGATCGTGATTATGCTATTCATTTGATTCCAAGATGTGTTCCTCCAAACATCAGACCTTACCCAATGGGAAGACACTTAAAGGTAAAAACAGATCATGATAGTCTTAAATACTTTTTAGAACAAAGATTATCTTCAGAAGAACAAAAAAAATGGGTCACAAAGATGTTGGGTTATGACTTTGAAATCATCTACAAAAAAGGGGAGAAAAATGTTGTTGCAAATGCACTCTCAAGAAAGGATGAGGATGTGGAAGCATTTTTTTGTGCCATTTCTATTATCCAACTAGATTGGATAAACGAATAAAAGAATGAATGGAACAATGATGAAGAAGTGTGGGCACTCATTCAAAAGTTGCAGAAGATCCCAATTCAAACAATATTGCCAGAACTTGACGAAGAAAAAATCATATTGCAACCCGAAGCAGTCACAGAAACAAGAAATCGACAGCTACGAAATCGATCTATTTCAGAGTATCTCATCAAGTGGAAGAACTTATCCGCTGAAGATTCCACATGGGAGGGAGATAATTTTATACAGAAGCATACAAAACTGCTCAAGCGTTGAGGACAACACTTTTTGAAGGAGAGGGACATGTTAGGTCCCTATACTACTAGTGTAACCCCTTATTGTTATTAGTGCAACCCCCTTATTATATTGTTTTGCCCATATAGTCCCCATATTGTTACCATTGTGCCCCATAGAAGCCCACTATTGTTATTGTTGTTCCCTTGCATTATTATTGTTATGTCCGCTCTGATTATATTATGGCCCCTTATACTCCTATATAATCCAAGAATTGTTCATTTGTGTAATGTAAAGGAGGTTTCCCCCTCGAAGAGGCTTATTTCTAAGTCGTTGATCTATCTTTTCTATCTTTTTGTGAGTTAGTTCTATAGCATTCTGTATGTGGAGAAATGTGTGTCTGAGCCAATAGACCTGAAGTTGACAAGAAGTTATCCCAAGAAAATTTCCTCTTTTCCAACTCATGCAACACCAACAACTTGATCAATGAAAAGTGGAAAAGATTGGGAAAATGTTTATTTCCCTTTGACTGTACCCTACTTTCCATTTTTCCCAAACTCTTAAATAAGTAATATGACAAATTTAAATTCTTCTTGGTAGTGAAATGCATGAGCAACCTGATATGGTATTGATATACTTTACTAAATCAAACCTCACATGTGAAGTATCTCTAGATCACTTTCAGCAATTGACTGTAGTGGTTTAACAAATATGTCCTTGGGAATGTAGTATCATACTTATCCTTGAATTGGGGTTTGACAAATTGCTTGAAGTATGTTGCATCCAATTCCTTCCCCGTAAACCAACTCTCACCTTGCAAAGGGATTGATGTAGCTTCAGAAATGTACTCCTCTGACACCACAAACTCTAGACCACCAGTTTTAACTTTATCTCCTTTGAAATTAAGAGCAAACAGGCTTGCGAGTTGTAGATGATGGCCATGAGTCTGTATTTTCTCACACAAAGACATACACCCAGTCTGTTCAAATGTCATTCTAATGGTTGGGTCAGAGTTCACAATGTCTAGGTTCCTGGGTTCAATGCGCACCACTGCTCCTCCTTTGTTTTTCCTCTTGCTATCAGGGATTTGCATGTGGCCTTTAAAAAAATACAGGGAAAAGTTTTGTTTATGTTCGTGGCACACTGATTTCGTGGAGGAATGACAACACTAAATACACACTGACATCGCAATATATAGACAAGTGATTTGGATTTTTCACAAGTTTCAAAAGGACTCTATCGATCAGCTCTGATAACTTTTTAAACCACACTACGCATATAATGTAATGGAGTATGTGTAGGTGAAAATTCATAAAAGGAAACTGATAGGCTTATGACTCAATCCATTTGACACCATTCACACATGACATGCAAACCCTAGGTCTGCAATACTATCCCGAACTTGAACTAGAATGTAAACGGGGCCTTTGCACAACGGTTGTGTAAAAGCGCATACAACATTCATAAATCAACTTAAATATGAGCTTCAAAAGAAAAACTATGGTCGGGTATGATGTATCCTACCTCAAACAATAAGGAGAATTGTTTTGTAGTTGCATATGTCCTCTGCAAGGTGCTGGAGAAGGTTGCACAACAACTATGCAATTCCATATTTTGGGTAGGGATTACGTAGAAACCCTCCACAATAAAACAAACTTTGCCCTTCCACCCTGTCTGCTTGGTTTCGATCTCTGAACTAGGTATGTTGTCACTGTGCTTTAGAAAGAGTGCAAATGTTGAATGAAGAGTAAGACAAGGGCGGCATGAAAGAAATTTGAAATGTGCCTTTTGTTTGTTTTGTCCTTTGTATGTTTAATCATTTGATTGTGTTATCATGAGTGTAGGATTAGGACAAGGTTGTTGTGGGTCATAGTGGTGAGGAGTATGATATATGAATAATAGTAATTAGATATGAAGGTATATCATAAATTATGGTAGGAGGTGAGTCTAGGAATGTGAGCAATAATGATTGGGATGATGGGTTTAGGATGGGGTGATATGTATATACATATGAATGTGGAAAGTAAATGTACATGTAGGGGGTGTATGTATGAAGGGAATTTGATGAAATAGTGTATAGGAATGGGGAAATGTATGGTACAGACATATGAATAGAAATATGAATTATAAATGGTGGAATGAATGAATGAATCATACTTGACAATCAACACAACCTTTAAAATGAACCAGACTTATTTTTAATGGTTCTAACCAGTGAATACTGACACATAATCCTTTGAACCCTGAATGAACTTTATAAAAAAATGACCTCATGACTTTTCCCATCGATTGAGACTCTTTCAAACTTTTTTCTATTCTGCATGAAGCTTTTATGGACAACTTGTAATGATGTCAGAGAGTGACTCTTTAGACTATGACATCAACAGTTCATAGGCTAAACTGTTGCACGAAAACCAAAATGGATGAATGAGCCAAAGGTATTTGACCTTAAAACCTTAAGACCCTAACACATCCTACAACTACCAAACCATAAAGAATAATTGGAAAAAGGACACAAGATATATGCGATCAACCAGGGCCAAAACATCTCCAACTTTGAGAGGAAAGCCCACAAGAATTATTCTTCTTATAGAATCTTCAATTGATGAATTCCAAGACCTAGACCCTTGACCAAGACCCCTCCAATACCAAGTCAATTCCTCTCCTTGATGACATTTCTCTTTCACAAATTCAACTTTAGTCAAACTCACCTTCCTATAGCAACAAATTCTCCTTCGACCTCTTTTTTCAGACCTGCAATTTCTTGATTGCAACTTGGCCTTACTGTAGAAACCCTAGGCCACACATGTGAGTGAGAACATGGAGAAATAGTCCTCCTTTCTTCTTTGCCTGGTGAGTTACTTCTTATTCAATAATTCAGCATGCAATATGATTCCTTTTCCACTTGAGTTCATACCTCTAGAGTGACTATAATATTCTATCTTCCTATAGTAGTGAGAGCCCTAATTCTCTTCACACATGCGAGATACTTTAGCCCAAAACAAATCCCAAACTTTTCAGTCTTCTTTCTCATTTTCTTCGCTATGTAAGAGGCTTCTAGTCCTTCTTATTCACACTTCTTTCCTTGATTTGATTTCTTGATTGATGATATCTTGAGTGAGGTCAAGTCCTCCTATATATAGGCTCCTCTCCCTTGCTTTTAGGCTGACTTGATTGCAGTACATTGACAAGGTATTGGAGGGTATTTTTGACTCTTTCTTTCACTCAAATAATTATTCTTACAATATGTAACATGCCCAAATGGTTAATTCATACATGACAATGACTTTCTTGACTTGTAGACTTAATGGCAAGTCCTAGGAGCTCACAATGGGAGCTAAACCTAAAATGAATTTCCTCGAGCATGAAACCCATGCCTCAAGAACAACAATAATAAATTTATTTTTCTTATTACATCAAATACATAAAATCATGATTACATATGTCATTATGAAGATCGAACCTAGTTACATATTTCAACAAACTTGAGGTAGGAGATTATGCTAAATTGACCAGCAAGGCAGAAAAAACGCAGAGTTGACATGTTGGTGAACTCTGACACAGGGGATTGGGTCATCTACAGCATGGTGCCTTAAAAATCATGCAACAAATTACCACCAGTCTCCCTAAAGGCTCCCTTGACCAGCAAGATGTCTACAAGGGTTGCACATTGAGGAAATATGTCAAATCCACCTTCCATGGCCAAGATAATAGAGCACATGCAATCTTAGAGCGAGTCCACTCTAATGTTTATGGACCATTCTCTTTAGCCTCCGCAACAAAACATAAGTACGATGTAATTTTTATTGATGATTTCTCTAGAAAATGTTAGATTTTCTTCATGCGGAAAAAGGATGAAGTGTTTTCCAAATTTGTATAATTTAAGGAATTAGTTGAGAAGGAGACCAGGAAGAAGGTGAAGGCTCTCATGAGTGATAATGGAGGTGAATTTGTTTTGAATGCCTTCAAGGACTTCTATTCCAAAGAAGGTATTTGAAGAGAACTTATAACACCCCATAACCCACAACAAAATGGGGTAGCTGAGAGGAAGAACATGAGCATAGTTGGAGCTGCAAAAGATATGTTACATGATTAGGGGTTGTCATTGTATCTATGGGTAGAAGCATGTAACCCAACAATCTACTTGCAAAATTAGAGTCCTCATAGAATACTTGGTATGATCACACCGAAGGAAGCTTTCTCTGGGAGAAATCCCGATGTGTCTCATTTCAAAAATTTTGGAGCTTTAGTTTATTGTCATGTCTCCAAGGATTCAAGAAGCTTGAGCCTATAGTAGAGTTGGGAGTCTTTGTAGGATACACTGAAACTTCACATAATTATCAGGTGTATTTTCCTTCATTAAGGATGACAGTGGTGAGGAGAGATGTCAAGTTTGATGAGGAAAAGGCCATGAGATTCTCTCTAGAATGAGAGTTGAGTATCCCACTGGAGAAGGAGCTTCTAGCTCCAAAAGAGGAGCTTCAGGAGGTTGTGGAAAATCCACATGCAGTGAAGCAAATAGGAGGAAGAGTGGAGGCACCCACTCACCCATAAAAATCCAGAGAAGGGAGAAAGAGAACCAGAGAAGTTGATAGATTGTTACAGTATGCTTGGGAGAATGTGGGAGCCCCTACATCATAGCGCAGGCAGAGGAGGTCACCTGGGAGGTAGATTGCTTACATGGCTCTCACGACAGACCTCATTGAGAAAGAGCCTTCTTCATTTAATGACATAGTTTCTCAACCTGTTTGGGTTCATTCCATGGTGGAAGAATACGAATCCATCATGAAGAACAGTGTATGGGAGGTGGTGTCAAGACTAGAAGGGGAATGAGTGGTAGGTTCCAGATGGAACTACAAAGTGAAGCATGCAACTGATGGGAGCATCGAGAAGTAGAAGACTAGATTTGTGGCTAAAGGATTCTCTCAGATAGAGGGAGTGGTCTATGAGGAAACTTTTGCACTAGTTCCAAGATATTACTCAATCATATCCATTCTAGCATTGGTTGCATAGATGGGGTGGGAAATCCACCAAATGGATGTGAAGAATTCCTTTCTTAATGGTGTTTTTGAGGAGGAAATTTACATAGAAAAGCCATAAGGATTTGAGACATATGATCAACAGTCACACGTTTGCAAACTCATATGGTCTCAAACAAGCACATCGAGCATGGTACACTCGGATCGACAATTATCTCATTCGATTGGGCTACACCAAAAGTGAAGCAGATGTGAACCTCTACCACATTGTGGTAGATGGTAAGTTGCTTATTCTTGTTTTTTATGTTGATGGTTTAATATTGACAGGTGATGAGCAATTGATGTGCTCTTACAAAGAGGATCTTGCAAGGGAATTTGAGATGAAAGACATGGAATTAATGCATTACTTCCTCGGGATGGAAGTATTTCAAGGTGATGGTGAATTGTTCATGTCTCAAGGGAAGTATGCCTCTGAAATACTTCATAGATTTCACATGGATAATTGTAAGCCTATGGACACACCTCTAGCTACAAACTGGAGGAAGGAGAATGCCACTTCAGGTGAAGAGGTTGATGCTACCATTTATAAGAAACTTGTGGGGCCTTTGATGTATCTTGTGAACACAAGACCCAACATGTGCTATGCAGTAAACCAGTTGAGTCAAGCTATAGTGAGGCCTACCAAGTTGTATTGGAAGGCATCAAAGCATGTGTTAAGGTACCTCAGAGGCACTACTGAGTATGGATTATGGTACAGAGAGGGAGTGAAACTCTAAGGCTTCACTGATGCAGATTGGGTAGGGAGTCCATCAGACAAGAAAAGTACTTTAGGTGCTATCTTCAATGTTGGGTCCGCAGCTATTTCCTGGTACAACAAGAAGCAAACGTTTGTGGCACTTAGCTTAGCGGAGACTAAATACATGGTTGCAAGTCAAGCAGCATGTGAAGCCATATGGATGAGTAAAATACTTGTGGGTCCTTTCAGTCGGGAGATGGATCCGATAGTGATATATTGTGATAATCATAGATGCATTAAGCTCTCTGAGACTCTGGTATTTCATGAAAGGTCCAAGCACATTTATATCTAGTATCATCATTTGTGGGACTGTGTGCAGAGGAGAATTATGTTGCTACAACACATTCCAACTTAGGAGAAAGATGATGACATCTTGACAAAGGCATTGTCAAAAGGTAAATTCGAATTCCACAGGTGCAGGATAGGGGTGGTGAAAATTCCCTTTCTTGCTAAGAGGGAGTGTTAAAAAATGTAGCAAGAAAGGCTCAAATTGACTTTAGCCTTAGTCAAATTGAGTAAATCGAATTTCCACATTAGGAGGACAACTTGGAGGTAGTTAACTAGTGTGACGTGGATCTTATCACTTAGTAGCTAAGTAAATTCGAGTTAGATGGATTAGAGTTAAGTTATGCATGTGTGATTGCTAAATTTTAGAAATCTAGTTCAGTTATTTTCAGTTGTGTTGAGTTAACTGGCCTCTAACTATTGATAAAGTCAGTTGAAGGTCAGTTGTGCAGTGGGACAATAGTCTAACTCAGATATTTGTCTGTTAACTAGTCGATCAACCCAAAATAGCTAATGTAAGCATGGAATTTGAATTCCTCGGCTGAAGTGAAGATGTCAAGGCAGTGTAACATGATTTGTATACTAGTTGAGTGTACAGTTGTTGCATGAAGTCAGGAGATCAATTCTTGGGAATTGCGCAAGCAAATAGGAGGAAATTTCTATATTTTAGGAGCTAATTTTTTCAAGGATTGCGCAAGGAAATATGATTATAGATGAGAAAATACTTGGCTAAGTCTTGGCTAGAGTTTCTCATTCAGCAGAGAGAACAATTATTCTTTTTCGGGTTGTGCTCAGAGCTGGAGCAAGAAATTGTAATAGTTTTTCTATTCAACTGATTAATGAAAAGAGGCTTAAGGGGTTTTTCCCAGCTGGTTTCCCATATAAATCACCGTGTACTTGTGGTTTTTCTTGTTGCATGTTTATGCATGTTGTTCTTAATTGTGATTTACATTCCGCAAATCAGTATAGTAGAATTATGTCACTTGTTTTTTAGTTTGAAATATTGATTAGTTGCAATTTCTATCAAATTTCTACATGGTATCAGAGTGATGGAATCACTTTAAAACCAGTATTTCGAACTTGTCCCTCAGGAATTTTGAATTTGCAGCTTCAATGGGGAAAATTTTCTCCAGGATCAGGAGAATGTCTTTCAATGGTCTGAGATTGGAGTATGCCCTGGAGGGTAGCTCAAATTTCATAGCTTGGAAGGATCAAATAGAAGCAACGCTTGATGATAATGGTGTGTTAGAATATGTTAAAATGGACATTGCAAAACCTCCACAGTTAGATTCAAAGCAGTTAACCCAGTGGAAGAAGGATGTTGCAAAGGCCAAGAGAATTCTTCTGGAAGGTGTGAGAGACCATGTGGTCTCAAATATCCATGGAAAAGAAAATCCATATGTTATGTGGAAGGCACTAACTAAGCTATTTGAAAATAGCAGTGACCATAGAAAATTGGTCCTGAAAGACAAACTTCGAAACATTAGGATGCAAAAAAATGACACTATTCCACAATATCTCTCCAGGTTTACACAAGTTCGAGATGAGTTTGGACGAGTTGGGGTGAATGTAGCAGAAGATGACCTAGTGAGCCTATCTCTTTTAGGCTTTCCAAAATCCTGGCACAACTACCAGAACTCTGTGAATGGGAGGGAAATTTACCAAATTGGGAAAGGTTGTGGTCTGATTTGGTTCAAGAAGAGATCTGGAGGAATACTAGAGATGGAACATCATCCAAAGGAGAGGAAGAAGATAATTTTTCCTTGGTTGGGAAGGGGAAGAAGGGTAAAGGAAAGCATACCCAAAGCAAACCTGTATCCAACCAAAATAATGACAAGAAGAAATACTTGAGCAAGAAAAAATATTTCCACTGCCACAAAAATGGGCACTATGCAACAAAATTTCTGCATAAGAAGTCTCACAAGAAGCCTTTAAGAGGAGTAGAAAGTGAAGCATTGGCTTCATAATTCGAATTAGACTTCACCCTGATAGCATGCATGACCAACACTGTTATGGGGAGTGTGTGGTACCTTGATTTTGGTGCCTCGTTCCATATGACAAGGTGCAAGGAATTTTTCAGTAGCTTGGAGGAGAAGGATCTCCATATGCATATTGAATTGGGGGATGATGGGAGGTACAATGCTACAGGAATTGGTACTGTCACCTTTGAGAGGGAGAAAGCCTCCCCTCTTCACCTCAAAGATGTTATGTTTGTACCTGGGTTGAAGAAGAACTTGATCTCTATAGCAGTTTTGGAGGATCGTGGCTATGATGTTATTTTCAGTAAAGGGAAATCCTTTCTAAGACAAATAGCTACCGGGAAAGTGAAGCAGATTGGAGTTCGAGTGAAAAACCTATACAAACTTGAGGAGTGAGATTGTGTTGCATTAACCAACAAGGAAGAAAAAACGTAGAGTCGAGATGTTGGAGAACTCTAGTATAGGAGACTGGGTCATCTACACCATGGTGCCATAAAAATCATGCACCAAATTACCACCGGTCTCCCTATAGGCTCCCTTGACCAACATGATGTCTTAGAGGGTTGCACATAGGGGAAATATGTCAAATACACCTTCCATGGCCGAGATAGTAGAGCAGATGGAATATCGGAGTTAGTCCACTTTGATGTTTTTGGACCATTATCTATAACCTCCACGACAAAACATAAGTACTAAGTAAATTTTATTTACGATTTCTCTGTTGGCTTTTATTCATGCGGAAAAAGGATGAAGGCTTTTCAAAATTTGTAGAATTTAAGGCATTAGTTGAGAAGGATATTGGGAAGAAGGCGAAGGCTCTTAGGAGTGACAATGGAGGTGAATTTGTTTTGTATTCCTTCAAGGATTCCTGGGCCAAATAAGGTATTCGAAGAGAACTAATAACCCACAATTACCAAGTGTATTTTCCTTCACTGAGGATGACAGTGGTGAGTATAAATGTCAAGTTTGATGAGGAAAAGGCCATGATATTCTCTCTAGAATGAGAGTTGAGTATCCCACCATAGTGGGAGATTCTATCTCCAAATGAGGAGCATTAGGATGAGCTTTAGGAGGTTGTGGAGCAGCGACATGCAGTGGAGCAGACAAGAGGTAGAGTGGAGACACCCACTCATCCAAAAACATCTAAAGAAGGGAGAAAGAAAACCAGAGAAGCTGATAGATTATTGCAGGATGCTAGGGAGAATGTGGGAACCCCTACATCATAGCATAGGCAGAGGAGGTCACCTAAGAGGTACACTAGTTACATGGCTCTCATGACAGATCTCATTGAGACAAAGTCTTCTTCATTTGAGGAAGTAGATTCTCAACCTATTAGGGTTGATGCCATGGTAGAAGTATATGAATCCATCATGAAGAATAATGTATGGGAGGTGGTGTCGAGACCATAAGGGAACTCATTGGTTGGTTCCAGATGGATCTACAAAGTGAAACATGCAACTAATGGGAGCATCAAGGAGTACAACTCCAAATTTTTGGCTAAAGGATTCTCTCAGATAGAGGGAGTGGAATATGAGGAAAATTTTGCACCAGTTACAAGATATTCCTCAATTAGATCCATTCTAGCATTGGATGTGCAGATGGGGTGGAAAATCAACCAGTTGGATGTGAAGACCGCCTTTCTCAACGATGTTGTCGAGGAGGAAATTTACATAGAGAATCTAAAAGGATTTGAGACATGTGATCAAGAGTCACATGTGTGCAAACTTAAGAGAGCATTGTATGGTCTCAAATAGGCACCCTAAGCATGGTACAATTAGATCGAAAGTTATCTCATTGGATTAGAATTCACCAAAATTGAAGCAGAGGTGAACCTCTATCACATTGTGATAGATGGTAAGTTGATTTTTCTTGTTTTGTATGTTGATGATTTAATATTGACATGTGATGAGCAGTTGATCTGCTCTTGCAAATAGGATCTTGCAAGGGAATTTGAGATGAAAGACATGGGCTTCATGCATTACTTCCCCAAGTTAGAAGTATGGCAAGGTGATGGTGATTTGTTTATATATCAGGGGAAGTTTGCCTATGAAATAATTTAGAAATTTCACATGGAGAATTGTAAGCCTATGGACACACCTCTAGCTTCAAACTGGAGGAAGGAGAATGCCACTTCAGGTGAATAGGTTGATGCTACCATTTACAGACCTCTTTTGGGCTCTTTGATATATCTTGTGAACATAAGAACTGACATGTGCTATGTAGTAAACCAACTCAGTCAAGTTATGGTGAGGCTTACCAAGCTGTATTGGAAGCCAACAAAGCATGTATTACAGTACCTCAGAGGCACTACCGAGTATGGATTATGGTACAAGGGGATAAAGGGAGTGATGATCCAAGGTTTCACTGATACAGATTGGGTAGGGAGTCCATACGATAGGAAAAATTCTTCAGGTGTTATCTTTAGTGTTGGGTCTGCAACTATTTCCTATAACAATAGCAAGTAGAGGTTTTTGGCACTCGGCTCAACAATGGATGAATACATGGTTGTAAGTCAAACAACATGTGAAGCCATATGGATGAGGAAAATACTAGTGGGTATTTTCAATCAAGAGATGGATTTTATAGTGATATGTTGTGATAATCAGAGTTGCTTTAAGCTCTATGAGAATTTGAAATTTCATGACAGGTCCAAGCACATTGATATCTGGTATCATCATTTGCGGGATTGTGTGGAAAGGATAATTATGTTGCTATGATACATTCCAACTAAGGAGAAATATGTTGACATCTTGACAAAGGCATTGTCAAGAGGTAAAGTTGAATTCCATAGGAGCGGGATAGGGGTGGTGAAAAATCCCTTTCTTGCTAAGAGGGAGTGTTAAAAAATGTAGTAAGAAAGACTCAATTTGACTTTAGCCTTAGTCAAATTGAGTAAATTGAATTTCCACATCAACAGGACAACTTGGAGGTAGTTAACTAGTGTGACATGTCTTGTCACTTAGTTATCTTAGTAGATTTGAGTTAGAGGACTTGGAGTGATCCGGATTTAAGTAGGAATGCAACAAATTACAGAGATAACCATAAACACAGAGATGCAGCGGAAATAATACTTCATTTCATTAATGTAAAGCACTGAAATATGCTTACAAACAGAAATGGAAACAAATCAGCTAGTGTGATGGTAGCTTATCTCTGAGAAGAGATGTGTCGGCTACATGCCTTTGAACTGTGTTGCAATGAGGCTCGAAGGCCTATTTATTGTTGAGAAACAATTGAAAACCCTTAACATCCCAAAACCTAACCCTAGAAGATGAAACGCCAAATTGTGGGCCCCGTTTGGGTAAATTGGTACATCAATTTCCCGGGGTCGTAACTTTGGCACCCGATCTCCGTTTGATGCATACAATAGCTCGTTAGAAAGATCTATCCGAGAACTATAACTTTGGGAAGAGCAACATGGTCCATGGACCCATGTTGCTCCCAGATTTCACAAAAAACGTCGTTTAGGGCCTCAAAACGGCTCCAGAAGTTTAGGACCTGAAAAATTGCTAAAAATAGTAAATTGTGCTTCAATTACGGAAACTGAAAAACTAAAAGAGACAGTCGTGGGGTCCAAATGGGATAGGTGGGTGGCCACCAACAACCACCTGGATCATGGAGTTCAGTTATGCATGTGCAATTGTTAAATTTTAGCAATCTAGTTCAGTTACTTTTAGTTGTATTCAGTTAACTAACCTCTAACTATTGGTAGAGTCAATTGAAGGATATCTGTGCAGTGAGACAACAATCTAACTCAAAGATTTATCAATTAACTGATTAATCAACCCAAAATAGCTATTGCATGCATGGAATTCAAATTCCTCAGTTGAAGTGGAGATGACAAGGCAGTATTACATAAGTTTGTTAGAAAATTATATATTACAGAGCAATGGAACACATAAAATATTGCAGAAACATAAACACAGAAAACACATAAAACAAGAGAGACACGAATATACATGGTTCAACCAATTTGGGCTACGTCCACGGAGAAACAACCAATCCTTCCTTTGTATTATCCAACAAAATGAAGAGATACAACCTACAACAAATATGCTATAATTTCCTCTTCGCTCTCACATAATCTCGTCTCTCTTTCTCGCTCAAAATACACATATGCATAAGCACAATACAATTCCCTCATATATAGCGAGGGGTTGTCTTCTAGGGCAAAAAACCCTAAATTAAACTTAAATTCTACCGTCAGATCATCCGCCTAATGAACGGGTCAGATTGACTACGAAATTAGAATATTTTACAAGGCAATTTTACATCTATTTTTAACTTCAAGGGTGCTGCCCCCGAGCCCCCGCCAATGGGGGGCTCGACGATCAAACGGGCGGCATTGCTGCCCCATTACGAATTGGGGTCCAATGCGGCGATACCTCTGAATAAAGAAGATAATTAAGCTCCATGCCTAACAGAGTTGTATACTCGTTGAGTGTACATTTGTTGCATGGAGTTAGGAGATCTGTCCTTGGGAATTGAACAAGAAAATAGGAGGAATTTCCTATATTTTAGGAGATAATTTCCTCAAGGATTGTGCAAGGAAATATGAGGCTAGATGAGCAGATAATTGGCTAAGTGTTGGCAAGAGTTTCTCATTCAGCATAGAGAATAATTATTCTTTTGCAGATTGTGCTTAGATCTAGAGCAAGCAATTGTAATAGTTTCTCTATTCAACTGATTAATGCAAAGAGGCTTAAGGGATTTTTCCCATTTGGGTTCCCATAGAACTCACTTGGTTTTGCTTATTGCATGTTGTTTTAAATTGTGATTTCCATTCCGCAAATCAGTAGAGTAGAATTGTGTCTCTTGTTTTTTAGTTTGAAACCTTGATAAATTGTGATTTCTATGAAATTTATACATGGTATCAAAGCCCTGAAATCACTTTAGAACCGACATTTCAAATTTTTCCCTTAGGAATTTCGAATTTGCAGCTTTAGTTCAACAATTTTTCTTCAGGATCGGGAGAATGTCTTTCAATGGTCTGATATTGGAGTATGCCCTGGAGGGTAGCTACAATTTCATAGCCTGGAAGGATCAAATGAAAGCAGTGCTTGATGATAATTGTGTGCTAGAATATGTTAAAATTGACATTGCAAAACATCCATAGTCAGATGCACAATAGTTAACCCAGTGGAAGAAGGATGTTGCAAAGTGTAGGAGAATTCTTCTGGAAGATGTGAGAGACCATTTGGTCTCAAATCTCCATGGAAAAGAAACTCCATATGTTATGTGGAAGGCACTGATTGAGCTATTCAAAAATAACATTGACCATAGAAAATTGGACCTAAAAGACAAACTTAGAAACATTAGGATGCAGAAAAATGACATTATTCCACAATATCTCTCCAGGTTAACAAAAGTTCGAGATGAGATTGCAGGGGTTAGGGTGAATGTAGCATAAGATGACCTCGTGATCCTAGCTCTTCCAAAATCCTGGCACAACTACCAGGACTCTATGAATGGAAGGGAAAAATTACCAAATTAGGAAAGGTTGTGGTCTGATTTGGTTCACGAAGAGATGCATAGGAATACTGAAGATGGAACATAATCCATAGGAGAGGATGAAGAGAATTTTTCCTTGGTTGGGAAGGGGAAGAATGGAAAAGGAAGGAAGACCTAAAGAAAACCGAAATCTAGCCAAAATAATTGCAAGAAGAAAGACTTGAATAAGATAAAATGTTTCCACTGCCACGAATATGGGCACTATGCAAAAAAATGTTCGTACAATAAGTCCAACAAAAGTCCTTCGAGAGGAGTAGGAGATGAAGCACTGGCTTCACAATTCAAATTAGACTTCACTGTGATAGCATGCATGGACAACACTATTATGGGGAGTGTGTGGTACGTTGATTCTGGTGCCTCGTTCCATATGACAAGGTACAAGGAATTTTTCAATAGCTTGGAAGAGATGGATCTCTAGATGCATATCGAATTGGGGGATGATGGGAGGTACGATGCTACAAGAATTGGTACAATCACCTTTTAGGGGGAGAAAGCTTCCCCTCTTCGCCTCAAATATGTAATGTTTGTACCTAGGCTGAAGAAGAACTTGATCTTTGTATCACTATTGGAGGAGCATGGCTATGATGTTATTCTTCAGTAAAGAGAAAGCCTTTTTGAGACACATAACTACCTGGCAAGTGAAGAATATTGGAGTTCGAGTGAATAACCTATACAACTTGAGGTGGGAGATTTTGTTGCATTGACCAACAAGGTAGAGAAAGTGCAAAGTTGAGATGTTAGAGAACTTTGGCACAGGAGATTGGGTCATCTACACCAAGGTCCCTTAAAAATCATGTAACAAATTACCACCGATCTCCCTAAAGGCTCCCTTGACCAACAAGATGTCTGCAAGGGTTGCACATTGGGGAAATATGCCAAATACACATTCCATGGCCGAGATAGTAGAGTAGATGCAATCTTGGAGCAAGTCCACTCTGATGTTTGTGGACCATTCTCTACAACCTCCACAACAAAACATAAGTACTATGTAATTTTTATTGATGATTTCTCTAGAAAATGTTGGATTTTCTTCATGCGGAAAAAGGATGAAGTGTTTTCCAAATTTGTAGAATTTAAGGCATTAGTTGATAAGGGGACTGGGAAGAAGGTGAAGGCTCTCAGGAGTGACAATGGAGGTGAATTTGTTTCAAATTCCTTCAAGGATTTCCATGCCAAAGAAGGTATTCGAAGAGAATTGATAGCACCCCATAACCCACAACAAAATGGGGTAGTTGAGAGGAAGAACATGAGCATAGTTGGAGCTGCAAGAGTGATCTGAAATTGGATTAGGTGATTTCTTCCTCTTTTCCAAAATCAAATAAAACAAAACTTAGGATTGTGTTGACGCTTTGCAAGCATAAAAATGGGTCTTGAAACAACAAATTTGTTCAATGACTCTTCAAACATGAATTCATCTTCATATGTAACTAAACATAATGAACATAACACGCATAATCCATGAAGGCATAAGAAGAGAAAGACAAAGGTTTTTTTAATGGAGTTCACCCCTCCAGGGCTACATCTATGGCCCTGTCAACATGACTAGACCACTCATATATTTAGTATCAATGAAGTACATAAACATTTGTTGTAGGTAAATAAGTGGATATTACCCCTACAAGGTAATGTTCTCCTACAAAGAACTCTCACAACAGCAACAACTCAAAACATCTCCTTCAAAGATGACATACTTCAACTAAAATGAGCTAAAAACATCATGTGCATGCTTCAATTCCACATTGAAACATATAATTAAAACTTCATTATAAGAGAAGTTGAACCTGAGTTAAACCTTGATGGTTACAATTGCTGCAGTCTACAAGGTCTTCTCCATCCCCAAATACCTCCCCAGAACTGCTTCCAAACCCTGACTGATCCACGCACCTTTAGTCTCAAACCTACAAAAGGTCCCTGTAGATTTGCCCAAATAGGAAATTAGAGGTTACTAATGGATTGAAAACATCCAAAACCCCCTAAGCAGCCTCTTTCTGAGCTCAATTTGGATAAAACTCCAAAAGTTATAAGCTTCTAAGCTCTCTCATCAATTTTTTTGTTAACCATCCTACAATTCGACCTAAACTTGGCTTGAGCGCCCTAAACCTAGAACCGACGTGAAAAACTGGCCTACAATCACGCTAGACGTGCAAAATTTTCAGACACTTTAAATGTCCTATAACCCCTAAAATTCTAAAAATTGCGGTCGTATGGGAGTACGTGCCTAATGGTTGGGGCTAACCACCTGCCCTTGTTGACCTCCCCCCAACGGACTTGACACTTGGTCCTTTTAGTGGCATAGTTAGCGCTCGAAACCCGAGGCTAGGACCTTAATACCCGCACGCTCAAATTATTGGAGGGCTTGGTCATATTGCAGCCCATGTGGCCTGGGGTTGGCCCCCAACACCGTGCTCCTAGGGGCTGGCCCCAGCCGTAATGCTCCCTACAGTCATGTGTGGCCCACGTGGCCCGGGGTTGGCCTCCATACCTTAACACATTACCTTAGAGCACCCAAGGCTCCACATTCTGGTCACATCAGGTGCAAATGGCCTGGGATGAGGCCTTAAACCCAACGCCTCCGCCTTAGTGCTTGTACTATGCTCCTACCATGGTTCCATGTCATGGCATGTGACTTGGGCTAGAGCCCTTACCTCCCGCTCCTCCGAACTGTTGCACTTGGGGTTTGAACATGGTCTTGTGCAGTGTTTTATGATGGTGCCGAGACCGTGGCTTTGAGTTGGGGTTAAGCCTCGAGCCCTTGGCTCCCTCCACCGGTCATGTGGTGTGGGGTGTGGCCATGGGCTAGGGCTTAGCCCTGGCCCCTTCCCCTCAAATGTGCCATATATCAAACTTATATATGGTTTTTGCACAATGACAGACAAGGAATATAGTGTGGTATAGTGGTAGGTCGTTGGACTTGTGGGCACAAGGTATCGTGTTAAATCCCTATGGGGTAGCTTGGCCCTTGACCATATTTTAGCATGCCACGAGGAGGCCACGTGGTAGCCATTCATTAGCCCACGTGGGTTCCAACAATTGGAGCCCATACAAACATAGTCAACCATTAAAAATAATAATATAAAATTCAAACTAATCAGATTCTAGTATTTTTGGACCAATCTAGAGTGGCCAAGTGGCAGCATGCCATTGGCCCAAAAATGCACAGTCAGCCTGTCACCTGCAATTTTTTTACTTGTTTGGGAAAATGGTCAGCGAACAATAACTTGAGCATCCGATGTTGGATTAGGGTGAAACGAACGTCGTTGGATTCAGAACAATAGACAGTTCGAGTTGGTGCCGATTTCAACAAGTTATAGGCACTTTCATTTTCAAGCATAAAATTGATCACACCTTCCCACTAGGAACTTTTGGTCTCCAAAAGTTTACTTCCCTAGTCAATGTAAAGAGGCTGGAACTCAAAAATACCCAAAAACTCAATCCAAACAACAAAAATTTCAATTGGTGCCCTTCTAGCCCCAATCAAGGCACTTCACTTATCATCCTCATGAAGACCTATTGTCCTGTTAAAAATTGAGTCAAAATTCTTATCGTTATTGTGGGAACAAAATACAGATGAGTGGAATCTGAACATTCTCTTTAAGCTCATTTTTGCACGGCCCAAAAAACACTTCATCTTGAACTTTAATGAGTTGAAGACAAACTTGACTCCATCCGAAGAGCCAAATTATGCTCCTCTAACTCTTGGAGATTCTTTTTGCTGCCCATCTTGGAACTTGGTCAACTGGTGCTCTTATACGAAACTGATTTGAAATTGGATTACGTGATTTATTCCTCTTTTCCAAAATCAAATAAAACAAAACTTAAGATCATGTCGATGCTTTGCAAGCATAAAAATGGGTCTTGAAATAACAGGATTTTTCAATGACTCTTCAAACATGAATTAGTATTCATATGTAACTAAACATAATGAACATAACACATATAATCCATGAAGGCATAAGAAGAGAAAGACAACAGTTTGTTGATGGAGTTCACCCCTCCTGGGCTACATCTTCGGGTCTGCCAACATGACACTCATATATTCAGTATCAATGAAGTACATAAACATTTGTTGCAGGTAAATAAGTGGTTATTACCCTACAAGGTAATGTTCTCCTACAGAGAACTCTCACAACAACAACGACTCAAAATATCTCCTTCAAAGATGACATACTTCAACTGAAATGAGCTAAAAACATCATGTGCATGTTTCAATTCCACATTAAAACATATAATCAAAACTTCATTATAAGAGAAATTGAACCTGAGCTGAACCGTGCTGGTTATAGATACTACAGTAGCCTTCAAGAATTGAGAATACCCGTACAATATCTTCTTCATGCCCAGATACCTCCTAGAACTTCTTCCAAACCCTAACTGATCCATACACCTTTAATCTCAAACATGAAAAAATACCATGTAGATGTGCTCAAATCATAAATTAGAAGTTATGAATGGATTCAAAGCACCTAAAAACCCCTAAGCAACCTCTTTCTAAGCTCAATTTGGATAAAAACTCCAAAAGTTATGAGCTTCCAAGCTCTCTCATCAACTTTTTTGTTAACCATCCTACAATTCGACCTAAACCTGGCTTAGCACCCCAAACTCGGAACCGACGTGCAAAACTGGCCTACAATCATGCCTGATGGGCGAATTTGTCAAACACTTTAAATGTCCTATAACCCCCAAAATTCTGAAAATTGCGGTCGTATGGGGACTCGTACCCAAGGGTTGGGGCTAAATGCTTGCCCCCGTCGACCGGACCCCAATGGAATTAACACCTGGTCATGTTATTGGCATAGTTAGCACTTGAAACTCGGGGCTAGGGCCTTAATACGCGTGCACCAAAACTGTTGGAGGGCTCGGTCATATTACATCCCATGTGGCCCGGGGCTGTCTGCCATACCTTAACACCTTACCTCAGAGTGCCCAAGGCTCCACATTGTGGTCACGTTGGGTGAATATGGCCTGGGCTAAGATCTTAAACATAGTGCCTCCTCCTTAGCATTTGTACTCCACTCCTACCGTGATTCCATGTCATGGCATGTGACTTGGGCTAGATCCCTTACCTCTCGCTCCTCTGAGCTATTGCGCTTGGGGTTTGAACATGGTCATGTGCGATGTTTTACGATGGAGCCGAGACCGTGGCTTGGGGCTAGGGCTAAGCCCCGAGACCTTGACTCCCTTCACCGTTCATGTGGTGTGGGGTGTGGCCATGGGCTAGAGCTTAGCCCTAGCCCCTTCCCCTCAAATGTGCCATATATCAAACTTCTATATGGTTTTTGCATAATGATATGCAAGGAAAATAACTTTGTATAGTGGTAGGTCATTGGACTTGTGGGCACAAGGTCTTGTATTCGATCCTTGTGGGGGTAACTTAGCCATTGACCATATTTTAGCATGCCACGAGGAGCCCACGTGGAAACCATTCATTGGCCCATGTGGCTTCCAACCATTGGAGCCCATACAAACACAGTCAGCCATTAAAAATAATAATATAAAATTCAAACTAATCAGATTCCAGTATTTTTGGACCAATATGGAGTGGCCAAGTAGTAACATGTCATTGGCCCAAAAACGCACAATTAGCCTGTCACTTGCAAATTTTTTACCTGTTTGGGAAAATGGTCAGTGGATGATAACTTGAGCATTCAGTGTCAGATTGAGATGAAACGAACGTCTTTGGATTTAGAATGATGGGCACTTCGATTTGGCGTCAGTTTCAATAAGTTATGGGCACTTTAATATTTGAGCATAAAATTGATCACCTGATCAAATATTTATGCTACATGATCAAGAGTTACCATTGCATCTATGGGAAAAAGCGTGTAACACAAAAGTCTACTTGCAAAACCGGAGTCCTCATAACATACTTGGTATGATTATACTGGAGGAATTTTTCTCTGGGAGAAAGCTCGATGTGTCTCATTTCAAATATTTGGAGCTTCATTTTATTGTCACGTCTCCAAGGATTCGAGGAAGAAACTTGAGCCTACAACAGAGTTGGAAGCCTTTGTAGGATACATCGAAACTCCACACAATTACTGGGTGCATTTACATTCATTGAGGATGAGAGTGGTGAGGAGAGATGTCAAGTTTGATGAGGAAAAGGCCATGAGATGCTCTCTGGAACGAGAGCTGAGTATCCCACCAGAGCATGAACTTCTGGATCCAAAGAAGGAGCCTCAGGATGAGCTTCTAGAGATTATGGAGCAGCCACATGCAGTGGAGGAACCCACTCACCCATAAACATCTAGAGAAGGGAGAAAGAGAACCAAAGAAGCTGATAGATTGTTACAGGATGTTATGGAGAATGTGGAAGCCCCTACATCATAATGCAGGCAGAGGAGGTCACCTGAGAGGTACACTAGTTACATGGCTCTCATGATAGAGCTCATTGAGACAAAGCCTTCTTCATTTGAGGAATCAGTTTCTCAAACTGTTTGGGTTAATGCCATGGTGGAAGAATACGAATCCATCATGAAGAACAATGTATGGGAGGTGGTGTCAAGACAAGAAGGGAAATCGGTGGTTGGTTCTAGATGGATCTACAAAGTGAAGCATGTAGTTTATGGGAGCATAGAGAAGTACAAGGCCATATTAGTGGGCAAAGGGTTCTCTCAGATAGAGAGAGTGGACTATGAGGAAAATTTTGCACCAGTTGCAGGGTATTCCTCAATCAGATCCATTGTAGCATTGACTGCGCAAATGGGGTGGAAAATCCACCAGATGGATGTGAAGACCACCTTTCTCAATGATGTTTTTGAGGAGGAAATTTACATAGAGAAACTAGAAGGATTTGAGACATATGATTGGGAGTCACATGTGTGCAGACTCAAGAGAGCATTATATGGTCTCAAATAGGTGCCCTGAGCATGGTACACTTTAATCGACAATTGTCTCATTTGATTAGGCTTCACCAAAAGTGAAGCAAATGCGAACCTCTATCACATTGTGATAGATGGTAAGTTGCTTATTCTTGTTTTGTATGTTGATGATTTAATATTGACAGGTGATGAGCAACTAATCCGCTCTTGCAAAGAGGATCTTGCAAGGGAGTTTGAGATGAAAGACATGGGCTTGATGCATTACTTCCTCGAGCTAGAGTTATGGCAAGGTGATGGTGAATTGTTTGTGTCTCAAGGGAAGTATGGCTCTAAAATACTTCAGAGATTTCACATGGAGAATTTTAAGTCTATAGACACATCTCTAGCTACAAACTGGAGGAAGGAGAATGCCACTTCAGGTGAAGAGGTTGATGCTACCATTTACAGGAAACTTGTGGGGTCTTTGATGTATCTTGTGAACACAAGACCCGACATGTGCTATGCAGTAAACCAGTTGAGTCAAGCTATGGTGAGGCCTACCAAGCTGTATTGGAAGGCAACAAAGCATGTGTTACAGTACCTTAGAGGCACTATTGAGTATGGATTATGGTACAAGAGGACAGAGGGAGTGAAGCTCCAAGGCTTCACCGATGCATATTGGGAAGGGAGTCCATCAAACAGGAAAAGTATTTCAGGTGCTATCTTCAGTGTTGGGTCTGCAACTATTTCTTGGTACAACAAGAAGCATAGGTTTGTGGCACTTAGCTTAGCAGAGGTTGGACACATGGTTGCAATTCAAACAACATGTGAGACCATATGGATGAGGAAAATACTTGTGGGTCTTTTCAGTCAGAGATGGCTCTGATAGTGATATATTGTGATAATCAGAGTTGCATTAAGCTCTTTGAGAATCCAATATTTCATGACAGGTCCAAGCACATTGATATCCGGTATCATCATTTGCAAGATTGTGTGTAGAGGAAAATTGTGTTGCTACAGTACATTCCAACTGAGGATCAAGATGCTGACATCAAGACAAATGCATTGTTAATAGGTAAATTTGAATTCCACAAGTGTAGGATAGGGGTGGTGAAAAATCCTTTTCTTGCTAAGGCAGAGTGATGTAGCAAGAAAGGATCAATTTGACTTTAGCCTTAATCAAATTGAGTAAATCAAATTTCCACATCAGCAGGACAACTTGGAGGCAATTAACTAGTGTGACATGGCTCTTGTCACTTAGTTAGCTCAATAAATTCGAGTTAGAGGGCTTGTAGTTTAGTTATGCATGTGTGATTGCTAAATTTTAGCAATCTAGTTCAATTATTTTCAGTTGTATTTAGTTAACTGACCTCTAACTATAGATAGAGTCAATTGAATGTTAGTTGTGCAGTGGGACTACAGTCTAACTTAAAGATCTGCCATTTAACTAATCAATCAACGCAAAATAGCTAATGCATGCATGGAATTCAAATTCCTCAGCTAAGTGGATATGACAAGACAATGTAGCATGAGTTGTATACTAGTTGAGTGTACAATTGTTGCATGGAGTTAGAAGATCCATCCTAGGGAATGACGCAAGCAAATAAGAGGAAGTTTCTATCTTTTAGAAGGTAATTTCCTCAAGGATTACACAAGGAAATAGAAGTCTAGATGAGCAGAAAATTGGCTAAGTGTTGGCCATAATTTATCATTCAACTGAGAGAATAATTATTCTTTTGCAGGTTGTGCTCAGAGTTGGAGCAAACAATTGTAATCATTTCTTAATTCAACTGATTAATGCAAAGAGGCTAAGGGGTTCCCCTCGAAATCACTTTGTACTTGTGGTTTTGCTTGTTGCATGTTTATGCATGCTATTATAAATTGTGATTTCCATTCCGAAAATCAGTAGAGTAGATGTGTCTCTTGTTTTTTAGTTTGAAATCTTGAGCAGTTGCAAATTCTATCAAATTTCTACACCCATTTTTCTTGAATCTGTTGAGGAACTTGTCTCTACTATTTAAGAATATCCAATAATGCCTCCAATTATGTTGCTAAAGTGATAATCATCTTTGCTAATTAATAGACAAAGACTTACATTTCCTCAATTACCACTCTATGTTAATCCATAACCAAGTGTACCTCCCACATCTCATGATTTACCATAATATCCAATAAAGGAGAGGGTCTTGAGACTAGTGTGGATAGGGTAAATACGACAACAAATGGGAAGGAGAAATTAACACATTGTTGAGCTACAATAAAAAAAACTAATGGCTTACCAAGATATCATAAAGGTGTCATCAAACCCAAAACTTAGGTGAATCTCTATCGATTCATAGTGACCCTTCAAGCACATACCTTCCTCCTCATCACTTTATGATGAAGTCATCAATTTGGGTAGATTTTCCCTCTGTGAAATATCCCACTATGGCCCTAAGGAATGTGTGGGAGTGATATATGATAATGGTTAGAGTGTGTTATGACATGTAGATAAAGTGAAGGGCATGGTAAGAACCTAGATTTGCGAGTGTGGAAACCTACCACCTGGTGGAAGGTGAAGTGCACCTTGAACATGATGATGACATTGAGGAATCAATTGGTAATAAAATTTGGAATTTACAAGGATCTCTCTCATTTTTCCTTACATCAGTGAGTGAGAATATAGGTTTTCTCACGTGTTGAGGCTTGAGAATGCATGCTAAGACTCTAATATTGGAATGGATTTCAATACCAGGTAAATTAGGCAGAAAGTGGAACTTAATTTGGAGTATTTTGGAGTTGTGCCAGTTAGAAGAGGCCTAATGGCATTCTTGGAATCATCGACAATAAGTAGTTTTGGAGGGTTTAGAAACTTGACTAATTCGAGTCCTTTAAGCATGGTATATGCTTCTTCTTGGTTGTTGGAGACCAAGTAGAGGCTCCAGGTAAAGGTGAATTCATTATTTCCTCTTGGATTAATGTACCCAACAAAATATTTAATAAACTTATTAATTACATTATTTGCCCCAAAAAGTAAAATACATCAAATGCTTGAAGCATTCATAAAGGCTTTTACAACTGGTGTGATTTTTATATATCTCATATTCTTCCTTAACATGATTTGTATATTTTAACCCCTTTCCCCCAAAAAAAAACATGGGAAGTTTTCTTTCATTACTTCAAAGAAAAATTCTCTTTCAACGATTAAAAAAATACCAAAAGACACAATACTCTCTGTCTCCTATTTTCTATCAGCAAATGTATATATATTTATAAAAGAAACTATGAGAAAAACATAAAATATATTTAAATCCAAGTTTTATTTAGAGATATTCCTCTCCCCTTTGTTCCATGATCTACCAATTTCCTTTCCTGGTTCTATCCTTATTTTAGCTTTTGAAAGACCATATGCTATCATGTTCTTATCCTTGTAGATTTGAAAAACACACGCGTAAAAGAATTGTTATATGTGACTATACACCATTATACATAGGTTAATGTAAAATTCTTCAGCAGTGTTTCCATGTGCATCTATTAAATGGCTAGAAGAGAGTTCCCATAATTTTGAATATGTGGGGTTCTACCCTAAAAACCAAATTTACAGCCATCAATTCATGGGAATTGAAACTAGGTGGAAATAAACCAGTCTCTCTCTTAGTACCTTAGCCAGAGTGAGATTGATTTGAACATGGGTGGAGAAGATAACATCTATTCCAACCAACTACTCGAAATAACTCAATTAACTTATCTTATACTTATATGCACTTGATATGTTTAATATTCATATCACACATTTTAATAATAATATTTTATTTTGAAACAAAATTATTAAATGATATAAAAAAAATAATGCATTTAATTAAAATTTAAATATCAATATTTCATAAATGGAGTCATCTTTAGCGCGACTTTTTGGACTTTCCAGTGCCGGAATCTATAAAAAAATTGAGGTGAAATCTTGACTTCTGTTATTTAAACTGATTTTTGGACTGTATATATGGATTCAACACCCTGAAAAACCTCAGGGCATTTGGATTGTATAGGGGTTACCCATCAAACTTGTGATTTCAATAAATTCCTCCCGAATTTTAGAGAAACTAGATCACTAGAAAAACTTCCAAAAAGTCACACCAAAGACAACTCGTTTCATAAGGGAGTTGTCTTTAGTGTGAACTTTGGACAACTAGACCACTCAAAAAACTTCCAAAAAGTCAGGCTAAAGACAACACATTTCATAAAGGAGCTGCCTTTAGTGTGAATTTTTGGACTTTCTGAATCCAGCCTAAAAATTTGAGGTGAAATCTTAATTTGTGTTATTTAAACTGGTTTTTTGACCTTATATATGGATTCAACACCCTGAAAAACCCGAGGGCACTTAGATTGTACAGAGGTTACCCATCAAACTTGTGATTTCAATAAAAAAACCTACAGGGCACTTAGATTGTCCAGAGGTTACCCATCAAACTTGTAATTTCAATAAAAAAACTTACAGAAAAAACTTCCAAAAAATTTACATAAAAAACAATTACTCTTAACATTTCTCTTGCTCATCATTTTTTTTTGGCGGTAACAGATAATGTTTTATAGATTATATTTAAAAAATTACACTCTTAATAAGTTTTAGGTCATATCCTTTGTGGCTCTGAGAAATAATGCTCAGGTTGAGCGGTAGTGATATGAACATGTCAAGATATTGTAATGATGCCCATATGTCATGATAGATTGTGGATTTTATCAACATATTGTAATGATGCCCGTATGTCATGATAGATTGTGGATTTTAGTTTGATGTAACTTTAAAACAATAGGTTATTATCACTACGTTTCATGTAAAGGTATTTAAAAAGCAACTAGATAAAAAATAATTAGAGTCAAATGATTATTTATAAGTTCTTGTTTTTACACGGGAAAATTTTTTTAACATAGTCATTTTTTTTAAATGGTGGGAATAATTTTGTTTTATTTTTTTGTTGAAACATTGTGGGTGAATCTTTTACCATCATTAGGGATATGATGTATGTTTTGATTTAGTTTGATTCGTTGAGGTTATTAATAACAATGATTCATCATATTATCAATAGAAATTGAATTTTTTTTTGTGGAAAAGATAATATTTATTTTCTCTAATTAATTTAGATAAATTTAACAAACTAATTATAAAGATTAAGATATATTTATTTTAAAATATGAGTTTTAGATTTTTTTTTTAAGTTTGGTAAGATTACATTTTCATTATGTCTGATTTCTCACTCGATTGTAGGGATAGTATAAGATTTGAACCCAATTTGAGTCCACGACTTCCGTTCAGTGAGACTTCATTTCCACTACCATTGCCAATTGAGCTATCCCAAGCCGACATGGTTTTTAGAATTTTAATTTACTAGTGCAACCATAAAAATTAAATGGATAGTAAATGTAGATAAACACCAACACACAATAAACATCAAAGCATTTCACAGTACATTTAAAATTGTTAAAATTTAAAAAATCTAAACTTTATTATTATTATTTATAAAAAGAATTAATAGACAAGTTAAACATATATGCGTTTGAAAAATATGGAACCATATTCTTACCATGGAGATTTATCCCCACTTTATTATGGAGATTCTTACTCTTGTAAATAGATTTTGTAACAATATCATAGACCCATGGCTTTTCAATACCACAGGTAAAAAAAACATAATTAATTTCATATGGCACTTGTTCATATATATATATATATATATATATATATATATATATATATATATATATTTTTTTTTTTTTTTTACAGAAACGGTTATGGGACTTTCATTAATTGTCTGGCAAAATACCATGAGTTCGGTTACAAAAGCTGATACTGGTTTCTTGGAGTCTCTCCAACCAGCTGAGCATGTCACAAATACTTTTGAATCGCCTTTTTTTACAATTTTTCACATGGTCTTTTCCTGCTATCTTCCCTAGCTTATGGATACAAACAAACTGTTTTAGCAAAAGACAGAAGAACATAGAGATTGTTAGGGGATTGGGTCCCAGGAGAGTTCATTATCTCTAAGGATAGATCCAGCATCAAGCTGTGATGCTGTATTTGCTTCTACAGTTGCTTCCTTGTTATTTGTTCTCAGAATATGGAAAAATGTCAGATTCATGTGTTTTATCATGCTTTTGATTCTTGAAATTGTCCTCGCCAATCGTAGATCTGCTAGGTTTGCATTGTTCACCATTACATTTATAATGATTTGGGAATCTCCCAGCACAATTGCTTCTGCAAGTCCCATGTCCCTTAGTGTTTTGATACCTTGAAACAACGCCATGACTTCCGCTTGAATGCTTGTGGTGAGGCCTAGACCCCAAGCAAATCTGTGAGTGGAAGACTCTTTTGGATTTATGATTATGCCTCCTGCTCCAGCCCTTCCTGGGTTTCCTTTGGCTGCTCCATCAAAGAACAAGTAGGGAAGAGTTTGATTATTCAACCAAGCTTGGAATTCTTCTCCATTTTTCCTTATTTGCCAGTCTTTAAGGCATAGAGGGGATATTGTAGCCTTTTGAAATTTTAGATTAAGAGTTGCTCCGAGTTCCACGTCATGCTGGCTTAAATTTGAGTCGTCCCCTTTATCACTCAGCCACTCATTTAGCTGTTCTTTGATTGTGTGTGCCACTACTTTGTAGTTCTCTTCCTTGTCCCTGAAAATCCTCCTATTCCTCTCCAACCAGGTTTGCCAGCTAATAAATTTGGGTAGGGCAGTCCAAGCAAATTTGATAATCTTGTTTGGCACTTGTTCATATATATTATTTTACTTAATCGATTTAATTAAAAAGATGCAAATGACATAATTACTTTGGAGATAAATCTCAACCTTTGATTTGTTTATATTATTAAGAATATTCTAAAATATCCCTTGAAGGTTAAATCCCTACCATCCATCTAATAATTATTCATAATTAAATTTAAATTTTATTCCAAAATAGACATGTATATCGACATAATTATCAATAATTATTAGGTGGATGTCAGGGATTTAACCTTAAAAAATATTCTAAAATATTCTTAGTAATATTCATAAATCAAAACTTGAAATTTATCTCCAAAGTAGTTATGCCATTTTTTCTCTTTTAATTAAATTGATTAATTTAAAAAAAATGTCATATGAACAAGTGTCATATGAAATGAGTTATGGTTTTTTGGGTGTGCGGTATTTATAAGCCATGGTATTGTAACAAAGTTTATTAAGAATCTTCATGGTAAAGTGGGGGGTGAATCTCCATGGTTAAGAATATTTTTGCATGCTTTATTAAATATAATATATATGTTTAGATTATATATTAAATTTTTTATTATTAATATTTTGGAATAAGGCTTGTAAAATTTTAATTTAATTATCAATAATTATTAGGTGGATGATAGGGATTTAACATCCATGGAACATTATATCGAACGAGTTGAGTTCAAGTAGTAGAGGCACATATTGTGTTTCTGGCCATGTTCAGTTCAAGTAGTAGAGGCAAATATTGTGTTTCTGGCCATGTTCGGGTTCAAATCTCCAAAGACATGCTCTACTTTGTGAAATTTGGTTCAAATCTCCAAATACATGCCATACTTGGTGAAATTTGTGAAAAAAAAAAGACTAAACATCCATGGTATTGACCCATGGTAGTGTGGCAAAGTCTATTTAGAGATAGTGAAGGAACCTTGATTTGTGTTGTTTAAACTGGTTTTTTTTACTACATATATGGATTCAACACCCTCGGGCACTTCGATTGTGAAGAGTTCGCCTGTTAAACTTGTAATTTCAATGGATCCATGCTAGATTCTAGACAAATTACATAGGAAAATAAACTAGAAAATTTCTAGACATTTGATTGGACCATAACTTGAAGGCCTTTTTACACCCTTTAGCATAATACAATGCCATGTGTATAACTACTTCACACATTTTTTTTGCCATAAAATTTGGATACAATTGCAATATTCACGCATGATTTTTGGATATTTATGCAATTATTTTTTATTGTAAATACTTGTAGAAAAACCACCCAAATTTAAAATTCCCCAAAACAACTCATACTCAACTAAAGAACATATTTACCATCAATTACTCCCCACCATAATTTAAGCAAGTATTTGCATAAAAACTGACAGTCATGAGATGTAAATAGATATACTTACCAAGAGTGACTTCTCAACATTATTTATGTGTTAGTCAACACTTAAATAAGTAGGAGTAAAAATGTAAATGTGTAGACTTGTTAGGAGTAAAAATGTAAATGCGTAGACTTGTTAGTGGTTACTACCCACCAAAACTTATGTAACTCACGATGAAACAATTAGTTTATGCATTTCAGAGATCAATTTGCAACTTTTTCCTGAAAGCATAATTTCCAACTTAAATGGCAGAGACTAAGGTGCCCAACAACACTTCTTTATGGATTGATGCCTATCGGCCTCTATCAACCATTTAATTTATATGGTTGTGCTAGTAATAATTTAAAATAAAATTCCAATTTAGCTAATTTTTAGGCTTTTCTAAATTTAATCACCTTGAAATATCATGAAGTGAGTGTTTTGATGTTCCATCATGAGTTTATACCTATCAACCTTTACCATCCATTTAATTTATATGGCTACGCTAGTTATAAATTGTATATCTAATTAAATTATATATTTAATTTATATGGCTGCGCTCACAGCCTCCCTTATATGGTAAATCATATATTTAATTTATATGACTGTGCTAGTCAACCTCCCTCTATATTTAAGTTATATGGCCGAGCTAGTCAATCTCAACATCCCTTAAATTATATATTTAATGTATATGACCGTGCTAGTCAACCTCCCTCTATATTTAAGTTATATCGCTGGGCTAGTCAATCTCAACCTCCTTTAAATTATATATTTAATTTATATGACCGTACTAGTCAACCTCCCTCTATATTTAAGTTATATGGTTGCGCTAGTCAATCTCAACTTCCCTTAAATTATATATTTAATTTATATGACCCTACTAGTCAACCTCCCTCTATATTTAATTTATATGGCTGGGCCAGCAGCCCCCTTATATGGTTGACTAGTCAACCTACACGAACCGCCTCCCTTCTATATCTTCTATATTTAATTTATATGGTTGCTATATATTCTATATTTAATTTATATGGCTGCCGCCTCCCTTCTATATCTTTTGTATGCTAGTCAACCTATATATTCTATATTTAATTTATATGGCTGCGCTAGCAACCTCCGTTATATGGTTGTGCTAGTCAACCTATATATTTTATATTTAATTTATATGGCTGTCGCCTCCCTTCTATATCTTCTATATTTAATTTATATGGCTGCCGTAGCAACCTTCCTTATATGGTTGTGCTACTCGAACCAAAACCACAATATTCATAGGCACGAAGCCATTACAATAATGGTAATTATGTCACTAGCAAGGATTTGAATATGGGTAGAGAAGACCACAACCATTTCACCCACTTCCTTGGTTATAAATCATATAATTATTTTATATGACTGGGCTAGTTATGGATAATATATTTATTACATCATATATTTAATTTATATAAATCATATATCATTTTTTTAAAATGATTTTTTCAATTTTAACCACCTGAAACATCATGAAGTGTTTTGTATGGCTGGGTTAGTTATAAATCATTTATCATTTTTTTTTTAAAACTGAAGAAGAATGTTTGGAGAATCGTAAACTTCAAAATATTAAGACTATTCCACTAGATACAACAACTAGTTCATAAATGCCATTAACAAACCATTTACAACATGTTTCTAAGACTTGAATTCATGCAACTGGAGAAATAAATCGGGAGAATCAATAACTTCAAAATATTAAGACTATTCCACTAGATACAACAACTAGTTCATAAATGCCATTAACAAACCTGTTACAACATGTTTCTAAGACTTGAATTCATACAATTGGAGAAAAAAATCGGGTTGTCTGTGAGACTTTTTGGAAGCTTTTCAGGTGGGTTTTTCGTCTAATTTCTCTAAAATACAGTAGGAATTTATTGAAATCACAAACTTGATCGGTAACTCCTGTAATCAAAGAGCCCTAAGGGTTTTTTAGGGTGTTGAATCCTTATATAGGGTCAAAAAATCAGTTTAAATAATACAAATCAAGGTTCCACCTCAATTTTTTTCACGTGGATTCTGACACCAGAAAGTCTAAAAAATCTAGAAAGTCCAAAAAGTCTCACTAAAGACAACTCCTTCACCAAACCACTAGAAATCTTTTAACTATAAATCATATATCATTACTAATTAAAATAGTGTGCATTATTTATAATAACAAAAACCACAAAAAAACTAGTTATAACATGTTTCCGAGACTTGAATCCATTTAACAACCAGAGAAATAAATTGTTCACCAAACCACTTGAAATCTTTTGACTATAAATCATATATCATTACTAATTAAAATATTGTGAATTATTTATAATAACAAAAACCACAAAAAACTACGCAAAATATTATTAAAAAAATTATTAACTAATTAAAATTATTATATGAAATTTAAATTTAAAATTGATTAAAAACCATTATTATTTTAAAGTATTCTTAATTCGCAAACCAATATCTAACCAAAATTTGGAGAAATAAATTGTTAACCAAACCACTTGAAATCTTTGACTATAAATCATATATCATTACTAATTAAAATATTGTGAATTATTTATAATAACAAAAACCACGAAAAACTACGCAAATTATTATTAAAAAAATTAATAACTAATTAAAAGTATTATATGAAATTTAAATTTAAAATTGGTTAAAAATCATTATTAATTTAAAGTATTCTTAATTCGCGAACCAATATCTAACTGAAATTCGGAGAAATAAATTGTTAACCAAACCACTCGAAATTTTTAACTATAAATTATATATCATGACTAATTAAAATATTATGAATTATTTATAATAACAAAAACCACAAAAAACTACGCAAAATATTATTAAAAAATTTAATAACTAATTAAAATTATTATATGAAATTTAAATTTAAAATTGATTAAAAACCATTATTAATTTAAAATATTCATAATTCGCAAACCAATATCTAACCAAAATTTAGAAAAGTAATTTGTTAACCAAATCACTCGAAATCTTTTAACTATAAATCATATATCATAACTAATTAAAATATTATAAATTATTTATAATAACAAAAACCACAAAAAAAAATCCAAATATTATTAAAAAAATTAATAATTAATTAAAAAATGATATAAAATTTAAATTTAAAATGGATTAAAAACCATTATTAATTTAAAATATTCATAATTTGCAAACCAATATCTAACTGAAATTTAATTTTGAAATATTCAAACACACCCGACAAAAAAGATCATCCATAAACTACCCTTCTAATCTTATCACAACACAATAAACATGGACCATGACATGGAAACAATTACTCGTAGCCTTGGAAGAAAAGGGTAGTGATGAGTGACCTAGAGGGCGAGGCCTCCACGCCTTCAATGTTAAAACTTTGTTTGACCCGGTATGGCCGGGCCAGACTAAGCGTAAAATTGGCGAGGAATACGGTTAAGGGGTTCAAGAAGTAAAGGGATAAATAATTTTTTCTTATTTATTTGACAAAAATAAAAATGGCTTCCCGCGCTTGAGTCTACTTTGAAAGTGGAAATACAGAGTTTTCCCTCCCGATATAATAGGCCGTGGGAGCGAGTTAGAGAATCACACATTAGAGGACTGGGGATTTTGAGAATTCAGGATTGAGCTCGCTAATCCATTCGTTCCATTCCCTCCGAGCAAGCTCAATTCCTGAGGGTGGGAAGGGAAGAAGAGGAAGGGGCGCATCTTTTGTCATCCCTTTTCATTCCAGTGTCGTACAGAGCTTAACGCCATGTCCCCAGCGAAGCGAACGAGGAGGCAGACGGCGGGAATCGAAACCCCGACCTTAGAGAATGGGAGTGCAGTGAAAAGGCAGAAGTCCGAAGGGAAGGAGAGCGCCACCCCTAAGGAAAATGGCAACACCGTTAAAGAAAATGGCAACACGTTGAAAGAAAATGGCAACACCGTGAAAGAAAATGGCGGAACTGTGAAAGAAAATGGCGGAACTGTGAAAGCAAATGGCAACACCGTGAAAGAAAATAGCGGCACTGTGAGAGAAAATGGGCCCTCATCGGCACCTAAAGCTAAAGTTGGCGCTGCTAGGTTGGCCGGAGGAGATCGCCCTTCTGGAGGGCCTGCAGCAAAAACTAAGTTGCCTGGAGAAGATCGCCTGCTCGGAGCGCCTATGCCTAAAGCAGAGGCGCAGCGCAGGTGGCCTTTGCGCTATGAGAAGAAGGTTAGTCTTTTGTTTAGTACTTTTTACAGTCTCATTAACCTGTTTTAAACATTTGTGTATGACATTGTATCTTGTTTTTCCAAAAAATTCATTTTGTTTTACCTTGTTAGTGCAAAGTCCTATATTCCATTTTGCTCTATCTGGTTAGTGCAAAGTCTTAGCAACATTGTCTTATGAAGGTCCATTTTGTGCCCACCTAGTTAGTGCAAAGCTTTAGCAACTCTGGTTTATGAAGGTGCCATGGTTTTAATATTGTTTGAGTTGGCGGGCTTTTATTTGTTTATTTTCGCTCCTTCAAGTTTCTGTTCACTGCTGTTGATATATTTTTGCATTTTGTTTTGAGGCAGAAAAATGCACAGAACAAGTCCAACGGAAGTGCCGGGTATGATTTTTTCTACTCATCCTGTTTTTTTTCTATTCTTTAATGTTTAAGAATCTTGTCCTGTTTTCTGTTCTTTCATGTTTGCAAATCTTGGTTTGCTACGATATTAAGGGTAAAAAAGGTAGCATGTTAAAGTTAAAAGAAGGTTTATGAAATATGTATACCTCTTGAAGATTAGTTTTAAAAGTATTTTTGAGTTGATATGATAATATCCTCTTTGCTTTCTCTGCAAATATTATTAGTGGGATCCAAGTCATACATTTGATAGAGTATTATTTATATAAAGTACTACAACTGGTATGTCTACATTGATAAGTACTGCCTATATCAATTTGGCTGATGCATTGATGATTATTATTTATACAATGCTGTACACCTGACATATTGCATTAATAAGTACTCTGTATATCAACTGGGATGATGCAGTGATGATGAAGAGCAAGTGGTTTTGAATGTGAAAGCTCATTATTTGCGAGCTCAAGTGGATGGGGAGGTGTATAATTTAGGTGACTGTGCTTCTGTCAAGGTAGGTTTCATTTATAATAAAATTTCTTTTCCATTTGCTTACACATTTTGTTGGTTTCAGAAGCTGCAAAGTGCAAGACTATATACGACCCTTGCAAATTTATGTTTGGATAATATGTATTGCAATATCAATGTTATGCCTGAAACGAGAGTAATTATATACGATTTTTTTAACAACCTGGTATTATATATGTCAAACAATGTGGCATGCTCTATTATCTATACACGTTTTCAAAGCGTTCTTGAAATATATGCCACAAGTCCCGTGCAGCAATGCATCCTATGTCAAAGGCATGTTTAATTATCCAAGAATACCCGAGTTCAAAATTGAGATTTTATCGGTTTCATTAACTTTTTCTTTTCCCATATCTTCAAAAAAGTTCTCAAGCTTATTTTGCCTTATGAAGATGAGTACTTGATCATATGTGAAGCACTTTCGGTGAATCTGTGATAACACCAAGGATTCTGGAGAATGATAGCTTGTTAGTAGAGTTTTATTCTTAAACATATCCATAAAAAGGGCATTTGTATTGACATGCAGGCCTCCTAAGTAAAGAGGCATCTCCAAAAAACGTATATACCCAGGTGTTTTGAACTTATGCCGAGTAAGCATGGGAACATATTTAAGCTTGTGGCTTGGGTCTGAAATTGAAAAAAATGTAGATACTAGATACTGGTAAGCATGTTTAATCCTGGGTCTTGGAGCTTGTTGGACTTATAGCATTAACCATATCTATATAAAAGGTCTGCATTTGTATTGACATGCAGGCCACCTCAATAAAAGGCGTCTAAAAAAATGGGCTTGAACTTATGCCTAGCAAGCATGGAAGCATATTCAAACTTGGGGCTTGAGCTTGAACTTGAAAAAATGTATATGCCTGGTAATGATGTTTAGGTCCAGGTTTTGGGTTTAAAATAGTAGATAGTCATTTTTAGAATTTAATTTTGTCTTCATTTTTGAATGTCTAATGGGTGGACACTCCACCTATCCCATTGCACCTATCATTAGGGATAAGAAAGCCTTTGATGATTTGAACCAGTGTTGAGAATGAGGGCCCTAAAAAGATTAGGGCAAGGAATTTTCATTTTTGAATGTCTAATGGGTGGACACCCCACCTATCCCATTGCATCTATCATTAGGGATAAGAAAGCCTTTGATGATTTGACTCAGTGTTGAGAATGAGGGTAATAAAAAGATTAGGCAAGGAGTTAAATGGTTTAAAATAATATGGAATTATTAAAATATTAGATAGTGAACAAGTTGACTATTTGTTAGGTGAAAAAATAGGGTATGAAAAGTTGGGGGTTTAAAAATTATTATCAAATCTAATTAAATTCTTAAGGTTATACAAAGAAAAAAGGAGCAAAGATTAAATATTAAGGCCTTTAAGAACAGGAGGGGGTTGATAGTGATGAAATTAATAATAGGGAACATAGAGTAAAGATAAACATAAAAAGATAAGTTAAAAGATAAACATACAGTAGGGAGATTGCAAGGGCCAAATTAGGATTAGTTGTCAAGCCTCAAGGTGATGAATGGCAGGCTTCTATGCTTGGTTAAGCTTGTAGGCATCTTCTTGATAGAAATTGTTTTGGTTTTCTTTGATTTCCAAAAGTTCTTAAATGATGCAAGAGTGATGGAAGGAAATAGATGTTAAGATTTTGCTTTGACCAAAACAAATGAGAATGGTTAGATCTGGAAAGGTACTCAAGAATGGTTGATTTTGAGACATGGTTATGGTTAGTGTTAGTTATGTGCTCTTTGAGAGGAGCTTGGAAGGAATGATTAGTTTGATTGATGTTAGACTTGCCATCAAAGTAATGAATTTGGTAGACTCTTGAATCTTGCATCTTAACTCTTGAATCTTGCATGGGTGAGTTGGATTAAGTGGTTGAGTTTTATAAGGTTCAAAAATGGTTTCATATTTTTCTTGCTTAAAATTTCGGAAATGTGATTTATGGTACCTTGTATAGAAGGGTAACAAGAACACTATGGGGAGAGGGATTTAAAGATTTGGGTCTAGGATCTTTGGCATCATGAAAGGCTCTATTGATTTGTGAAATAGAGTAATTGTTGGCTTTGAAAGTTTTGGTTAGGCGGGCTTTTTCATTTTCAAGGAATTGAGTAGGGATTTTAAAGGATGATGTGATGATGGTTTTGAGAAAAACTGGTTTTTGTGTTGGGTGGTGATGGGGTTGGATGTGAATATAATGATCTTTGTGCATTTTTTTTTCTTTCTAAAATCTTGGTGGTAAGGGAATCATCAAAAAGGTGAGTGATAAGGACATGCAAAAGGGTAAGGAATTATTTATTTCCCTTTTAATGATAAAGTCATGTTGGGTGAGATGCTCTACTAAGATGGGAGTTGAGAGGACAAGTCTTGAGGCTAGATGACAAATGTGTCATCTATGAATTAAAACTAGCACTTGGGTTTTTGATGACGAGAGTTTAGGGCTAAGCTTTTGAAGTGTTCCTCAAAGATATTAGCAATAATTGTGGGATAAGGAGGAACCCACAATTGTTCCTTTAGTTTGCTCATAAAAGGTTCATTTAGAAGAAAATAATGTTGAAAAACAAATGTGGATGAGGTTGAGGGTTTTAGAGTCAACCAACTTAGATTAGGTTGATCTTTAGAATGCGGTGATTTTGTGAACAAAGACATGACATCAAAATTGACCATAATGCTTTGTTCGTCAACATGAAGGTACTTGGTTTTGAGAATAAAATTAGAGGAATATTTTATGAAAGAGGGTATTTTTGATCATAGTATTCAAAATTTGTTGGTTTGAATTGGAAACTAGTCAAATTGGTTGGTTCATTTCTAGGAGGGATCGAACTGGTAAAAAAATTGGGTTTTTGATTTGTGCAAATTAGTGTTTCCATTAACTTGCCATGGAATTGGTTGGTTTTTCCATAAATCAGCTGGTTTATTTCTAGGTTAGTTGCAAACCCCATGCAAGTGGTTATTTGGTGTTTTGTAGTGGTTTTGAGGGAAACTAGGGGTTGTTTCAATCTAAAAACAAGCCCTCCAAGCCTTTAAAAGGATGTCTCCCCTCTCATTTGCCTCACACATATCAGTTGGAGTTTTTGTGTGCTTCATTGTGAGTTTGGAGAGTGTTGAGTTTCCACTCGAGTAGTAGAGGTTGGAACAATAGAGAGTTTGGGCTGTGTTTGTCATTTTGGAGCTACTTTGGAACTATTAGTGGAATTCACATCTTCAAAACGAGGCTAAGGAAGCTAGTTTGTATTTTCAACTAATTGTGTAGTTCAACCAACTCTTGCTTCCATTAGGTCTAATCTTATTCCTACTAGTTTTACTATTGAGGTTGCATATGAGGCCGAGGCATCCTTACACTTTGAGCTAGTTGATGTTTATGTAGCTCTTGCTGATGATCCCATGTCTAGTAGTAGTGGTGAGTTTGACATGATGAGGAGTGCTCATCTTGATTATTGATATGTAGACTTGTAGCTTTGTAGTAGGCTAATGGCCCCATAGCTTGTAGCATAGTTTTTGGATTTCATAGGCCATTTAGTGCTTTATTGATTATGTATTTTGTTGCTGACATGTATACCAAATGGTGCCATTTTGATAGATTCACTAGGTGCATATTTTGTCTCTATTGGTTTGGAATCATGGTTTTAAATCTTAAAAACATTTTTTTCACTAAAAACTAATTATTTCATGTGTTTTTTTTAAAGATTGGTTCATTGAAATCTGACTATTGAAAACTGATTTGATAGGTGGATTGGTATAGTCACCGGTTCTAGTTTTGAATACTTTGTTTCTGATGAAGGATTGGACTTTTTTGGCCAAGAAGTAACCAAGGGCATGTGTAAGAACACCAATGGCACAGTATATAGGTTACAAGGGGTGTTAGATTTATGGATTTTGGGATGGCCATAGCTTTTGGAGGGTTAGGGTTTATGTGGAATAAGATGCTTTTAAATGGAGGGATAGGGTTTATGGTGCTTTTAAATGGAGGAATAAAAAGAGAAGGATTTTGTAGCTTTTAAATGGAGGGATAAAAAAAGGGGGATTTTGTAGCTTTAGTGACAAGTTTAGTTATGGAATTGATAAGCCTGGTAAGTATGCTTAAGCCTGGGGCTTAGTAAACCTGGTAAGATTTGAGTTTGAAACCCTTAAAATTATTTTGGTGTCCAGTAAACAGAGTTGTGCTTAGGCTTGGGATTTGTCTATTCAAATATTTAAACTAAAATAAGTAGCAGGAATTTCATTCTTAATTTGAGTTACTTTTGCTATTAGCTTTATTCTTAGATTCTCAAAATATCATGCAACTAATGGCTGGATATTGCGTTTTCGGTGAATCTGATTTAAAATGTTCCTTATAGGGTGAAGATGGAAAGGCAGATTACATCGGAAGTATTCTTGAATTTTTTGAGACAACTGACGGAAAGCAATATTTTACGACTCAATGGTTTTACAGGGCAGAGGACACTGTAAGTCTTGCAATTTTTGTTCACTTGATATTTGCGTGTAAAATGTTTCTTATATTTTAGCATATCTGGATTCATTTTGCCATTGTCTGCTTTACCAGGCCATTAAAACAGAAGCTTCGTTTCATGATAAAAAACGGGTTTTCTACTCTGAAATCAAGGATGACAACTTGCTCGAGTGCATTACCTCAAAGGTTTATATTGTGCAAGTACCTCCAATGGTGAGCTATTTGCTCCAGAATTATGTTTACATCCATGACGTCAACTGTATTGTGGTATTTCGTGTTTTAGGATTACTCGCCACTTTATAAGTAGCTTTTCGCGTGTTATAATCGGTGTTGTGAGTTGGATTTTCACCAGGATTCGGTTCGTTTTAACACGTGTAAACGGGATGTAATCACTCAGTAATTATAACTTTTTCTATATTGCAGCTAAAATCTGAGAGAAAGGAAAGCTCGATTCCACCTTGTGATTTTTACTATGACATGGGTTACAATTTAGCATATACTACATTCTATACTCTACCGGCAGGCAAGTCTAGTGATTAAAAGATGTCTTAATTAATCCGTAATTTTGGAAGTTGAGGAAAATTTGACGAGAAGTCCTTACTGGTTTCAGAAAATGTAGCTGCAAGCAGTGATTCAACATCGACAGTGTGTGATGAATCTGAAAACAAGGCAGATAACGATACATGTTCGGGGAAAAACAATGGCTCTAAATCAGAGCTCACCCTGCTGGATTTGTACTCGGGTTGTGGTGGGATGTCAACTGGCTTATGCTTTGGTGCAAATCTTTCCGGTGTAAACCTTGTTACTGTAAGTTGACATTTGATCCACTTTTGCAATGTAACAAAATATGTTATAGCAAAGTCGTGCATTTTTAGATGAGTGGAGGGTTGAAATTGTGCAGAAATGGGCAGTGGATCTGAATGAATTTGCCTGTAAGAGCTTGAAGCACAATCATCCGGAAACAGAGGTTTGTTTATTCAATGATCGATAAGTGCAAGCTTGCTACTTCATAGTTCATTTGTATTTCTTGTTTTTGCATTTTACTGTTACACATTCTGGGCATTGTTTTTACTTCTGAATCATGCAAGTAACTCCAGGTTCGCAATGAATTAGCCGATGATTTCTTGGAATTGCTCAAGAACTGGAAGAAGCTCTACCAAAAATACTGTGGATCGGACGGTACAAAAGGTAATACTAAGGCAGCAGAGACAAAAAATCAGGAGGAAGAAGATGATGATTCTGAGGTTTCAGAAGAAGAATTTGAAGTGGAAAGTTTAATTGGAATTCGCTACAAGCAGGCAACAAAAAGCGATGAATCTGGACTGCAATTTAAGGTATCTTGGCAAAATTGCCGAAGGACGAGCTTCAGGTTTTCAAAAGGCCTATCGTTAGGCTAATACTTTGTTGAATTGGCACCATCTGTTTGATTTTATTGAAGTAATTTATACGATGCAATATGTTTTTTTATGTAAAAAACGAGTTGCAAAGTTTGATTGGCTGTAAATTAAGCTTTCTATCTGCAGGGGTTGCCATTATTAGGAAATACGGAATTTATTAAATAGTATTGAAGTTGAACCATAAAAGATGATAGCCTCCATTATTTTTCTTCTGCCATCAACTTGATGGTTTGATGTACATGTTGTGATGTCATATATGTATCACTTCCAAATTAAAGATTGTTTGTTTTTGACGTACATTTCTCATTATTGCTGTCATGTGATGATCCCATGTTCAACCTCGCTCGTGAAAGTGAGTTTGTCGTGTTAATGCAAGTATAGGGGTTATGGTGTTCAATGAGGAAAAACATTCTCCGAAATTTGGAAAATAATTGTTTCAAGCATACAAAGAAGATTTGTTAATTTTCTTCGTATTATAAATTGCCAATAAATATACCTATACAAAGTACATTAATTATTTTTCTTGGCATTTATATTTCGATCATTCATATTTCGATTAACCTATTCGATCCTCATTTAGGTGCATTGGAAAGGTTATGATGAGAGTGAGGATAGTTGGGAACCCGTTGAAGGCTTAGGGTAAGTGGTGTTCCAAATACCTTTGGGCCTTGAATATTCTGAAATCTGGGCATGTTGTCTTATGTGTAAATTTGTGACTATGATAGGGACTGCGAAGAAAGTATGAAAGAGTTTGTGATGAAGGGTGCAAAAGCAAAAATTTTGCCTCTACCTGTAAGTTCTTGCTCTACTTCAGTCATGGAGTTTTGGTTCTCCCTATTTCTCTAGTTAGCATTATATTGCATCTATTTTATTGTGTCGGTACCTTCAATTGTCTGTTATTGGCATATTTCTTTGCTTGTTCACTATTCTGCTTGTTTGAATTTGATGTGGCAGGGGGACGTGGATGTTATTTGTGGCGGTCCCCCTTGCCAAGGAGCTAGTGGGTTCAACAGATTCAGGAACACTGAAGCTCCTTTGGAAGATTCAAAGAACCAACAGATAATTGTATACATGGACATTGTAGACTTCTTAAAGCCTAGATATGTTCTGATGGAGAATGTAGTGGACATACTTAAGTTTGCTGGAGGTGTCCTTGGACGGTATGCATTGAGTCGTCTGGTGCACATGAGTTATCAAGCCAAACTTGGCATGATGGTAGCTGGGTGTTATGGTCTACCTCAATTCCGGATGCGAGTTTTCTTATGGGGAGCACTGCCAACGGAGGCATGTTAATTTTTGAGCTTATGAGACTGATTCATATTAATGGAATGAAGAGAGCCTTTTCTCATTCTTGTTCTCAGTTTGTGTTCTGATATTACCATTTTTATTCCCATCTAATGCAGAAGCTTCCGCAATATCCTCTACCAACCCACGACGTTGTTCAGAGAGGCGGCGTCCCAAATGAATGGGAGGTGATTGACTAAAGCCCTTATTGATCTGTTTACTCAAGCGAATGTTGTGATCACTAATTGTGACCTGAAAATTTGCGATATGTTCTGCTAACAAATTCTTCAAATTTGCAGCGTAATATGGTTGCTTATGATGAGAATCACACTGTCAAACTTGAAAAGGCACTCATTCTTGGGGATGCTATTTCTGACCTTCCAGAGGTCAGTTTGCATTTTTATGATGTTAATATAAGCGTAAGCAAATTTATGCTATTTTTTTCCTTGTCTTCAACATCTAACATGATGTCTTTTAGATTGCAAATTCTGAACAAAGGGATGAAATGCAATATGGAAAAGCTCCTCGTACTGAATTTCAGCAATATATTAGAATGCCAAAAGAAGGTAATGCTATCTTTATCTTTATCTCTTTGTTGTTGTTTATTTATTTAATTTTGGGTTAATTTTCAAACTATTTTTTAATGCTCTCCTCTTTTATCTGGATTCCCAAGATATTTATGTTAATTGGATCATTATAGGCTTTGATAGCGTTGCCATTTTATGATAAATAATTTCCAGACGTCATATGCTCAAAGTTTCAAGCCATAATGCTAGAACTGTTGATTCAGTTCAAGTTATTGTCTTGAATTATTTTGGGATTTGTGATTTCCTTCCACTTAGAAAAAATGACTTCAATTTATGCTTTATTAATTGTTTTGTTTTTTGTTCTTATTTGCCTCTATTTTGACAAATCTATTTTAATAGCATTAGAAGAGTTTGAACTGAGCTAGCTAGGAGGGGGTTAGTACTTATTAAATATTTTATGGTTTACAGGTTTTTTTGTTTTTGTTTTGTTTTTTTATTCTTTGAACAACAATTCAGGAGAATTCATATCAAATAAAATGTTATAGCTTAAGGTAACTAGCAAGATGATTAAAATATTAGTTTTAGATTTCAGGCAAATTTGTCAGTTCCTTGTTGAAAATAAAACACTTATATTGACAAGAAGTACATCTGAATATTTTTATTTTTTTGCAAGCTAGTCAATGAGATTTTATATTAATTAGAGAGAACAGCTGTACATGAAACAATCTTTTGGTCTGCCAGTGGGCAAACTAGACAAGAAGCAAAATAAAATATCTTTTGCCCATTATGTCTAAGATGAAGAGCCAGAGCCAATTATGTCTAAGATGAAGAGCCAATCTTAAACAAAGGGTGTATGAGCTAGATCCATTGTCCTCTTGGTAAGAATTGAGACTTTGTGAACTGCCTCTATCAAGCTGCATGGCATCCAATTGAAGTTGGATCTCATGATATGCTTCACTTCTCTCTAGAAGAACTTTGCTCATGATTGATTGATTTGCCAATATAGATACGTGGTCATAAAGTATTTGGTATGTTTGTTCTTGTAGGGATAGAGTTGATTAATGATGTCTGTCTTGAATCATGGGAATAGATGAGGAGAACAAGAGATGGTGCCATTCTTCACTAAATTTAAGGAAGCCCACCTAAATTTCTTGAAGGAAAAGGGTTGGATTTGCTATGACCATTAGTTGATACCTTGCTAGCTTCTGCAGCCAGCTCATTAGAGATCCTAAGCATAGCCTTCTTGTGGCTCAGATTACCAACATTGTAGGGGAATGTAGTATTTGCCTTAGCAGAAGGGGTCATTGCTGCTGCCATAGAGGGGAGAGGATGAATTGTCCATCATAGTTTTAAAACTCCGACTCTGACTCTGACTTGGCCAAGGGTTGACTCTGACTCCGACTCCGACTCGGTATCGACTCGGCCGGCTCGATTTCAATGACTCGGTCGTTGTAAAAAATACATTAAATATTTATTTTTTATAAAAACACATAATTTTAAAGATTTTCATTCATGTTTCCAAATACACAGCATTAGAATATAGATAGAACACAACATATGATCAAAGTAGGCTCATGAATATATCCATTATATCAAAATGGCACCCAGTGCATTGTCCAATACATAACGATGATGATATAGAAATCAAAACAAAAACACATAACCAAGGAGGCTATAAATGGCCTTTACAACAAAAGTCTGTGACTAGTACCACTGGCTACTGCTAGAGTTGCCAACATCATTTGGCTCAGTGTTACTTGGGAGCAAAAGCGAAAGTGGGGAGCGAGAGCGAAAACGGGAGTGGGAGCGACATTTTCAGAAGCTCTTGGTTTGGGAGCAAATCCCAGAGGAGTTCGACAACCAATTTCACTAACATCAAGGTACATAGAGGGATTGGTGCTCTTGATTAAATACGAGTTCCATATCCTAATACATGACAACATTCAATGGAAACATTGCAATCCTCCAATCTTGAAATCTTGAAAAACTGATAAGTCTATTGGATTTTGAATGAAATCTAAAATTCTACTTTCTCCATATGAAATCCAATGAGGCCGAAACCACTCTCAAACATCCTGAGTCATTTCATGGTAATGTTAAAAATTTAAGTGAAATGATGAAAATGAAGATTAAGGAGAATGTCACTTTACTTTAAGAATTTAACATTACTATGAAATTTGAATAGCATATCAATAGTAGAGAGCATTTGAGTGTGTTAAATAGGGTTTGGGAGGGGGAAATGGATCCCAAATAACATTTAACTAATTCATAAAACACATTGGAGTCCAAACACCTTAAAAAATCATTAAAAAATTGTTAAATCGCTGTTTTACTGGGGTTACAGGCCGCTGTTTGTGACTCGGCCGAGTCAATATGGAAATGGACGAGTTGGCCGAGTCGGCCATGACTCGGCCAAACGAGCCGTTTCTTCTACCGAGTCACTCCTGAGGACAACAAAACGGATCAACTCGGCCGGAGTCATTCAATGACTCGGCCGAGTCATGGCTGGCTCGGCCAAACGAGCCGTTTCTTCTACCGAGTCACTCCTGAGGGCAACAAAACGGATCAACTCGGCCGTTTCGGTTTTGAAACGGCCGAATTTTAAAACTATGCTGTCCATATAGTGACAATTCACTTAAAATTCCCGAATAACAGTTTTTGTGAGTGGCTAGGGCAAATCCCTTGCTTTTGTTGCTCTCGCTGAGGCAGAACATTATTTAGTTGGAATGTTGTAATTTGATGGCCGATGAACGTAGGGTTAAGACATGTAAGTAAAAATGTTGTAACTTGGTAATTACAATTAGCCTAGCAATAAGCCCATGTGAAGCGGTATGATTGGTGATGGCCTTGATCTTTTGTCCCCAGAGGTTCCGGGTTCAAGCCTCAGAGGGTAAAAAAATATCAAATATGTATCAGCCGTCAAAACAATTAAAAGGTGATTATATATATAATATATATATAATCTTGAATATACACGTCATATCTGAAATTGAAAATCTCTAAAATCTGGTAAATTCTTTCTGATATAAGCATACTTATTAATATAGTTATAACAAAATCCAATCATTAGCCAATAGTAAAAATTAATAACTTATAATTTACGAAGGGATTTAATTCTTCAGTGAATTAAATACAGATTTATTTACCTATCATTTTTAATGAAAACGATATCAAGAGTGGCTATCTAAGATTATGTAGGATTAGAAAGAAATAGTATTAAAGTAATTTAGAATGAATTAAGATCATGTGACGGGGAACGATAATATTAAGAACATGTAAAACTAAGTTTTCTTGAAGTTTTTATTGATATAATATGTAGCAATTTCTAAGTATTTTATATGTTACAGCGATTCTTAAATCATAAAATGTAGCGATTCTTAAATCATAAAAGACAGCTATCTTGTCGAGACTAAGACCTCCAAATGTAAAGCATATTTTATACTTTACATGAAACATAAAGTTAATTATTCTCAAACTGTTCTTGTATGGTCCCAATCTTAATTGATTTAAAGAACCCAAGTCTATTGCCAACTCGTTCAAACCCTTTGCATTTGTGTCAAACTGCACCATTACCTAGGTAATTTCCATAATTTGGTAATACGATGGTGTAAATAATGAGAGTGCTAAATTATCTTCCTTATTAACTCGTACAGTTATGAACGGCCGCATGTTACCATCCGGGTCAGCGTCCAAGAGGGCGTCGCAAAAGGCAATTCTTTACGATCATCGGCCACTCCAACTCAATGAAGATGACTACCAGCGAGTCTGCAGGATTCCTAAGAAAAAGGTTTGTGAGATTGGTAACTGCGTGTCTCTGAACGATCTTGTTTCAGTGAAAAACTCTTATGGCATTTTGCTTGTATGGTTTTTATATTATTTCTTTTGTGGTGTCAGGGCGCCAACTTCAGGGATCTTCCCGGCGTCATTGTTAGGGAGGACAATGTTGTGGAGTTGGATACTTCAATGGAGAGGATCTTGCTGCCTTCTGGAAAGCCATTGGTAAGAACAAGTCTTGAAACTTTATGCAGGATATGAAACCATACGCGCATCTTTTACTAAGGGTATGTTTAAACTGCTTCTGTATGCAGATTCCTGATTATGCGATAAGTTTTGTGAAAGGCCGCTCCTTAAAGTGAGTATCTTGTATTTATTTTTCAACTCTTTGCCATATGCCTTTTCTTGTTTGAATACTGATGGTCCTTTTTTGCAGGCCATTTGGTCGGTTATGGTGGGATGAAACTGTGCCAACTGTAGTCACCAGGGCCGAGCCTCACAATCAGGTTTCTGTGATCTTTCCAAACTTTTGACTTTTTTTGTTTGTTTGTTCTAATTTTAATAATTCGGAAGTGCTTTCTGGAATATTCTCTAAGGACGGCACCTCAGAGAAAGGATCTTTTTTCTCCAGTCACCCATAACTTGAACTAGCCTCATCCATCTGAAACTTGTGCCACTTTGTTAGGACAAACCACATTGAGAATGGAACCGTGGACGGCTTAATGCATTTTCAAGCCCAGCAGTATACCAATGGCTTGTCGGCGTAGCCTTTTTAGATTGTCCATTTTGTTAGCCTTGCCTTTTTATAAGTTGCAATTTATCTGAAAAAACCGTATGCTGTTTGTACAGGCCGTGCTTCATCCTGAGCAAGATCGGGTCCTTTCTATTCGCGAAAATGCAAGGTTGCAAGGCTTTCCTGATTATTACAAGCTTCATGGGACTGTAAAGGAAAAGTAAGCTGCAAAATATGCCTGAAATATCTTTAGATTTTGCATCATTGCTGCTAAACTATAATAGATATACTAATATTCTTTTACATGCAGATATATTCAAGTCGGAAATGCTGTGGCAGTACCTGTTGCAAGGGCTTTGGGCTTTGCCCTGGGGATGGCCATACAGAAATTGTGCACTGATGAGTCAGTAGTGAAGCTCCCTGACAAATTCCCTCTTTGCTTTGGCAACCAGCAGAATGAGGATGGAGCTATGGACGTGGGAGAGCAGAGCTAGTTGTAGTGAAATCCATTCTCTTTCTGGGCCCATTTGTTAGCTGCTGTTGCTTAACCTCCCCCAGCATCTACATGAGGTCCAATTTTTGTGGCCGAGAAATCAAAATAGAAGGCTGCCAAGTAGACTAGCCTTCACATTTGCATGTATTTGCGGCTTCCATCGCATGGGCAAATAGCCTTCTAATGTCCCAAAAATTCCTAAGTCCTCAGTCTTTACTCCAAATTTCATAAACTATTTTCTTATTGTAACTGTCATTCTGCTCTGCAATTGATTCATTCTCAGAGGACATTTATTTAAGAAAAGGGTGGTCCATGCCATCGACGTATATGGAAGCATGGCCTGTGTATTTATCCTATCTTAGCTTAAACAATAGGGTGTGTTAATTTATTCATTTCGGATGGAATTTGTTCGGATGCAACTTTATCATGTTTGGGTGAATTAGGTTTTGCACTGATTCATATTCTGTTGGATATTTTTGCTGCTTATGCCTAATGTGAATGTATGAGTTTTGATGTTTATGCTATACATTGGATTTAACTGGTAGTGTGTTCCCAGATAGATTGATTTATAAGTTGTGTTGGTGGAAGATTGTTAATTGAGTTCTGGTATGGTTACATCGTTTATAGTTTTCTTTAGGCCATCATGTGTTGCCTGAGTCAGTTATAATTTAATTTGTATTTGGTATATTTTAATGAACCACAAAGTTATTGGCAACAATTGTAACAAGTAAAAACATTTTCTTAAGGCATTTAAATCTAATATTTAAATGTGGATATTTGAGCATGTTAAAGAGTAGCAATGTACTCAATTCCAAAACTAGAAATTGGACAGTTGGAAGTGTCAAGTATAGAGATTTTAGCAAAATAAACTGGCAATAAACTTATAACAGAGGAAACCATGTGTTGGAGGCATGCTCTTGAAAGTAAACTAACAAGCTAGCCAACCTTTTTCCTTCCACAAAATACAGGGCACCATCCAAGGGATCAATATGATTGACAGCAAAAAGGTGGCTAAGTACATTGGAACTAGACACTAGTCACAGAGACTGAAGTTGAGCCATAGCCCCATAGAATATTTCAGAGCCACAATAACTAAACATGTAAATGATTTCTTTAGTGGTGCCAAAAGGAGTAGCAGGAGTAGCGTTGGTGAAGTAGAATCTGTCCTCCAAGCCAAGGCAAAACCAACAGTTCTCACAAATAAAGCATTGTGAACTTTTTAATGGATTTGAACTTGCAAGCAACACAATTGTGTTTATGCATCTCAATCAGATAGCTGTTACATGATGTGGTAGAGAACGTGCTTGCAACAAACTACTTTTAGCCATAGTACACTTTGTCCATCCTAACCATGGGGAGTTCATTTTGGCTTTCTCTGGCCATCTTAGATGCCATTCAATAGATTGGTGTGGATCTGTTTTTTTTTTTTTTGAAATTATTATTATTATTTGGTTTATGGTTAGAAATGTTGTGGTATGTAGGGTTTATGGTGCCAATTATTTCCAATGACAGTGTATGCATGGATGTATAGAGGACCATTTTGGCCCCTCTTATGGACAATATTATAATGAACACTTGTTCATTTTTGCTCATGCTCACTATTGGAGCCATTTCCTGTGGCCCTGTGTTTTTGTCTGCAGGGGATGAATGTTGACCATTTCCTGTGTATTGCTGTTTCAGAGCTGGTTCAGTGGCTTTGAATCTTTGTTCTTTTACACTTTTGGTCTATGCTCTTAGTAACAAATGAACAATTTCCTTGAAAATTTGAGTTGAATTTTCATCGAGGAGGTAGTCCATTCAGGGTTTTACACTTGCTGTGTTTTGTTAGGTCTGTTACAAAAAATGAGAATGTCATCAACGAAAAGCAAATGTGTAATAGCAAAAGCCCTTGCCACCAACGTTCCTTGAAATTCCCCCCTTTTTGTCTTTGCTAGAAGACAAGTAAGCCCTTCAGCCACTAACAGGAATAGTAGGGGAGAAAAGGGACATCTTCTACGTAGTCCTCTCTGGACATGGAAGAAAGGAGAGGGTGATCTGTTTATGAGCACAACAAAGGAGATTGTTTGTATACAATGCATTATGCAAGTTATGAAGTCTGGGCTAAACCCACATGAGTTAGGATGAGTCCAAGGTAGATCCAGTTGACTCTATTATAGGAATTGAAACCTAAGTACTTTAGCCCCTCATCTGAAGACTTAGCTTTGAAAGGTAGGAATTGAGTTATATGACCAATCTCCTCCTCCGGATTTAGAGCAAGTATTGTTGATTTTTTGTTATTTATTAATACATGTGTTGCTTTCTCGTAGAGGGTGAGAATCTCCAACTTGTCTACCTCCCTTGGGGATCCGTCACAAAAAATGAGAATGTCATTTGCAAAAAACAAATGTGTAATAGTCAAAGCCCTTGCCATCAATGTTCTTTGAAAGTCCCCCCTTCTTTTTGTCTGTACTAGAAGATGACTGAGCCCTTCAACCACTAATAGGAACCGTGGAGGAGAAAATGGACGTCCTTGCTGTTTATGCATCTCAATCAGATAGCTGTTACATGATGTGGTAGACAACGTGCTTGCAACAAACTACTTTTAGCCATAGAACACTTTGTCCATCCTAACCTTGGGGAGTTCATTCTGGCGATCTCTGGCCATATTAGATGCCATTAAATGGATTGGTGTGGATCTGCTTTTTTTTTTATGGTTAGAAATGTTGCGGTATGTAGGGTTTATGGTGCCAATTATTTCCAATCGCAGTGTATGCATGGATGTATAGAGGGCCATTTTGGCCCCTCTTATGGACAATATTATAATGAACACTTGTTCATTTTTGCTCATGTTTACTATTGGAGCCATTTCCTGTGGCCCTGTGTTTTTGTCTGCAGGGGATGAATGTTGACCATTTCTTGTGTATTGCTATTTCAGAGCTGGTTCAGTGGCTTTGAATCTTTGTTCTTTTACACTTTTGATCTATGCTCTTAGTAACAAATGAACAATTTACTTGAAAATTTGAGTTGAATTTTCATTGAGGATGTAGTCCATTCAGGCTTTTACACTTGCTGTGTTTTGTTAGGTCAGTTAGTTCTAATTTTTTTCTAGTAGATTTGGGTTTTCAGATGCTATGTATATTTTCTATGGTAATTTTGCATTCACATATTTTGAATTTTTCACTGGTACTTCTGGTATTGGTTAATTTTTTTCAGTGATTTTATTTTATTGTAAATAATGAAGTTGATTGACTTGTTTCAGATTTTTGCTCAACAGAAATCAGGGTTTTTTTGTGTGTACTATTTGGAAAGATGCAAGATTTTTCCAGAGGAAAAAACTGTAATTTTCATTCATTTGTAATGGTTCAAAGTTACTTTCTGTAGACACATTTCTGTTGTGTTTTCTTGATGTTTATGATTATCAGTTCAGTGATCTTTTTGCATAGCTTCCAGAGAGGATTTTTATACAATGTTCAGCCAAAAAAGACAAGGAGTGAACAGACTCCTTTCATAATGCTGTGTGCAACCAGACAGCATATGGAGAGTTCAAAATGTATAGTAAAAAATGAAAGAAATGCAAGTAGTCAATTATCTTCCTTACCGTGCAAAGAAATCCCTGTAAGGTCTGTGATAATACTTGTAGCTGCTGGATTCTCTCTGTTTCAAGATATGCCATGTCCCTTGGTCTAAAATCAGCCTTTCCTTTCAGAGTTTGTCAGCTGCTTCATTCCATACCCTGTAGATGTGAGAACAGGTAAAAAAAACAAATGATTCTTTTGTCCTCAGTGTGTCCTGCAATATAGGTGCAATTGTGATGTTCCTGCATGCTTGAGTGTTGTTTATCCAATTAATGATGAGCAATGAATCTCCAAGAACTTGAATTTGAGTACACCCATTTTGTAGAGAAAAGAGTAACAGGTTTTTGCAAGCTAGCAACTCAGCTTGATTGTTGGTCCTTGGCCTAAAACCCATCTTCACGTGGAAAGAATGGCCATCCAAGAGATTGAGAATGAAGCCTCCACACTCCTTTGTCCTGAATTAATGGAGGCCCTGTCAAAGAAAGACCACGGCTTGCTGTGATCTGGGTTTTCTGCAACTATAACTCTGGTTGGACTGATACCTTTCTCCTGAGGAAAATCACAAAGGACTCCCAAAGCTTAAGTTGCTACATGTGTTGGATCTGAGGGGCTGTCCTGCGAAATGGCTTGATTTCTTACTATCCACACCTCCCAGCAGATAATCAATGGAATAGCCTTGAAGGCTTGATAGGTGGGTTTAGTATTCCACATCCTCCAGTCTCTGCTTCCCATGGACCTATTTGAACCTTGAAATTTCTACAAATAGTCCAAACCTGTTGGGAAAATAGATATTCTAGAAATAAATAGAAACCTTTAATGTAGAATGTCCCAGGTTGGGATCTTCTTCTCCATCAGACACCACATGGATATCTTTGCCTTTGGTGGGCATTTGGACTTCCAGACTGCTTTCCACCACCATTTTGTGTCAGTGAGAGCTCTGTCAGTATTCAGTAAGATATAACCTAGGTTGGGGGTATATGTGCCAAAAGGTGAGGTGCCCCAAACCAATTTGTCCTCTCCTTCAGTGAGACATATCTGACCTTTTGATAAAGCATTTGGAAAGGTACCCCTTGTTTCATGGAAACCTTCCTCAAGCCCCAAGCCTTTTGCAGTTCTCCAGCCTTGACTCCACAAAGTGGTGTTGGTTGGGTTGGCTATATGAGCTAGTTTAGAAATACCTTTATCCCTTGGGACAATGGTTAAAGGTCGTGGGAGAATGTGTCCATGGTTGCTACCAAGCTGTGGATCTTGACCTAGTCTTACCCTGTCACCCTGGCCCACTGTCCAGGCTAAGCATATTCTGATGTTTTCAAATGAGTTTAGCACTGCCTTCCAAATTACATAAATGCTTGTGCTCTGCTTATCCTCTCTTTTGATCCTGTCTTCCAATGAGATGGGTGCTATGTATTTTTGTGTAACTACCTAAGTCCATAGGTTCTTTGTAGACAGTAGACTCCACCCACTTTTTGTTGCTAAGACCTTTCATAAGGGGAAAATGTTCTTGAAACCCTAGCCTTCTAGAAGCTTGGGTGTTGCTATCTTCTTCCATCTTACCTAGGGAAACACCTCTTTCTCTTGTTTCTTGGACCAAAGAAAATTGGAACATAATCTTTTGATTTTTTTCCAAAACACATTTTGGTATCCAAGTTAATGATATCCAGTAAACAGGGATGGCCTCCAAACACATTTGACTAGAACCAAATGGCTTGCCTTGGACAACCACCTATGACACCAACTTTTTATCCTCCTCCACCTTAGATATCAGCCAAAACAAGTCCTCTTTGCTGTAGTAATTTGGCCTAAGGTGAAAAACCCAATTACCTTAGCCCCTCATCCAAAGACTTAGCTTTGAAAGGTAGGAACTAAGTTATTTTACAAATCTCCTCCTCCAGATTTAGAGTAAGTATTATTGATTTTTTGCTATTTATTAACGTGCCTATTACTTTCCCATAGAGGGTGAGAATCCCCATCGACTTGTTTACATCCCTTGGGGATCTGTTACAAAAAATGAGAATATCATCAATGAAAAGCAAACGTGTAATAGCAAAAGCCCTTGCCACCAACATTCCTTGAAATTCTGCCTTTTTGTCTTTGCTGGAAGACAAGTAAGCCCGTCAGCCACTAACAGGAATAGTAGGGGAGAAAAGGGACATCTTCTTCGTAGTCCTCTCTGGACATGGAAGAAAGGAGAGGGTGATCTGTTTATGAGCACAACAAGAGAGATTGTTTGTATACAATGCATTATGTAAGTTTTGAAGTGTGGGCTAAAACCCACATGAGTTAGGATGAGTCCAAGGTAGATCCAGTTGACTCTATTATAGGAATTGAAACCTAAGTACTTTAGCCCCTCATTTGAAGACTTAGCTTCGAAAGGTAGGAATTGAGTTATATGACCAATCTCCTCCTTTGGATTTAGAGCAAGTATTGTTGATTTTTTGTTATTTATTAATATATGTGTTGCTTTCTCGTAGAGGGTGAGAATCTCCAACTTGTCTACCTCCCTTGGAGATCTGTCACAAAAAATGAGAATGTCATTTGCAAAAAACAAATGTGTAATAGTCAAAGCCCTTGCCATCAATGTTCTTTGAAAGTCCCCCCTTCTTTTTGTCTGTACTAGAAGATGATTGAGCCCTTCAACCACTAATAGGAATGGTAGAGGAGAAAATGGACATCCTTGCTATAGTCCGCTCTGGACATGGAAGAAAGGAGGGGGTGATTTGTTTATGAGCACAACAAAGGAGATTGTTTGTTTACAATTCATCACCCAAGTTATGAAATCCAAACTAAACCCCACATGGGTAAGGATGAGTCCATGGTAGATCGAGTTGACTCTATTATAGGAATTGAAACCTAAGTACTTTAGCCCCTCATTTGAAGACTTAGCTTTGAAAGGTAGGAACTGAGTTATATGACCAATCTCCTCCCCCGGATTTAGAGTAAGTATTGTTGATTTTTTGTTAATTACTAGTATATGTGTTGCTTTCTCATAGAGGGTGAGAATCTCCAACTTGTCTACCTCCTTTGGGGATTTGTCTCAAAAAATGAGAATGTCATTGGCAAAAAAAAGTGTAATAGTCAAAGCCCTTGCCATCAATGTTCTTTGAAAGTCCCCCCTTCATTTTGTCTCTACTAGAAGATAACTGAGCCCTTCAACCACTAATAGGAACATTAGAGGAGAAAATGGACATCCTTGCTGTAGTCCACTCTGGACATGGAAGAAAGGAGGGGGTGATTTGTTTATGAGCACAACAAAGGAGATTGTTTGAAAGGAGATTGTTTGTTTACAATTCATCACCCAGGGTATGAAGTCCAAACTAAACCCCACATGGGTTAGGATGAGTCCAAGGTAGATCGAGTTGACTCTATTATAGGAATTGAAACCTAAGTACTTTAGCCCCTCATCTAAAGACTTAGCTTTGAAAGGTAGGAATTGAGTTATATGACCAATCTCCTCCTCCTGATTTAGAGTAAGTATTGTTGATTTTTTGTTATTTATCAATATATGAGTTGCTTTCTCGTAGAGGGTGAGAATCTCCAACTTGTCTACCTCCCTTGGGGATCCATCACAAAAAATGAGAATGTCATTGGCAAAAAAAATGTGTAATAGTCAAAGCCCTTGCCATCAATGTTCTTTGCAAGTCCCCCCTTCTTTTTGTCTCTACTAGAAGATGACTGAGCCCTTCAACCACTAATAGGAACGGTAGAGGAGAAAATGGACATCCTTGCTGTAGTCCACTCTGGACATGGAAGAAAGGAGGGGGTGATTTGTTTATGAGCACAACTAAGGAGATTGTTTGTTTACGATTCATCACCCAGGTTATGAAGTCCAAACTAAACCCCACATGGGTTAGGAGCCTGAGGTAGATCTAGTTGACTCTATCATAGGCTTTGGAGAGATCAATTTTTACATTTGCCCTTTGAGGTTCATGGTTTTGATGCTGTGGATCCCTTCCTATGCCACGCTAATTACCTCATGTATTTGCCTTCCTTCTAGAAACCTGAATTGTTCTTTTGAAATTGAGTTTGAGGGAATGGGTTTGATCCTAGAAGCAATCACTTTCGCTCTCACTTTGTAGATGGTGTTGCACAGCGAGATGGGCCTGTAGTCTTCAAAAGTAATTGGGGAGTCCACTTTTGGAATAAGAGCAATGAAAGTAGAATTGAAAGAAGGGAACATTTTTATCTCCCTTCTAGATTCCTCCATTACTCCCAGCAGATCTTGCCCTATAATTTCGGAAAGTCCCAAGAAAAACTCTATTCTCCATCCATCCGGCCTTGGGTTTTTGTTTTTATGGAAACTATGTAGAACCTTTTTGTGCTCCTCCTCAGAGACTTCTGCCCTTGGGGCCTATTCCCTGTGTCATCCATGAACCTTGGGAAGGGAAGTGCTGTTCAAAGGACTTTTGCTATTGTAATCTTCTCCTGGGCTATGAAGAGGTTTTCAAAATGTCTCTTACCCATATCTACTAGATCATCGAAGTTCAAAATCTCCTGTCCATCTAAATCTTGGAAGCTCCAAATGGTGTTGCCCAGTTTCCTTCCCTTAGCAAAGCCCTGATTATTTTTTTATTATTTTTTTTTTTGTATTTTTGTTTCTGCACACTTGCCAAATGACCCTGCTTTTTAATCTCCACTCCATGTCCCGATCTTCTAGTATCTTTTTCTTCCTCTTTTCTAACCTAAAGAGTGTCCCTCTGGATTCTGAAGAAACGAACCCTTCCCCTTGTGCTGATACGTCCTGAAGCTGCTTTTCAATCTCCAATAGTTCCTGCAATTCTGCCAGCTTCTTATTCTTTGCCCACTCTTTTGTTTCTGTTTGTCGAGTTTTAGGTTTTCTTCAAACTACTGAAGAGCAGAGGTGCCTGAAAGAGGGGCATAAACTCTCCAATGCGTCTGGATGAGGTCGAAAAGTCCTCTTCTTTTAGGCAGGAGTTCATCTTGAAAGGACTGGACAGCTTTTGTGAGGCCCCTTTTATTTCCAAGAAAATTGGGAGTGATCCGAGTCTCCACCTACTCCTAGTCATTGTTTGATAAGGGCAAAACTATTTACTAGGGCTTCTGATACTGAGAACTGGTCTAGTCTTTTTGCCAGCCTGTCTGCCCCTGCCCTTCTATTCCTTCATGTTGGGGCTAGTTTGACTGGCTCCATGTCTAAATACCCTGCCAAATGGTCTGGAATTGCCCTCAATTTGGAAAGATAGTTAAACATTCTGGGTTTTATTATAATTTCTAAGATTGTCTTATTTTTGCTGGTGAAATTGTTGTATCTTTGGTGATTTTTTTTTTTTTTGGTTTCTTTATTTTCTACAAAGCTGTTGGATTTTTGTGATTTGCATTCATTCAGTGTAAGTGGTTTACAATTTTTTGTAGTGTGTTATTACTGGTTTAGTTATTTGTCAACATTGAATTAGTTTTTTATTTTTATTTTTCTTGTTTGATTTCATTGGTATTATTTTTATTTTTATTTATATCTACAGTTCAGTTGCATGGAAATCGTATATGGATTTTGAATGCCTTTAATAGAAAAGACAACTGAATGGCCTAGAAAGGTATCTGAATGGGCCTCTTTGCAAAAAGAAAAGGTAAAATTACGATGTATTCCCATGAAACACACGAGTACTGATCAGTAGTTGATTTTAAGAGGTATTCAGAACTAAAATGTTTGATCTCTAAAATCATAGTTTGTATTTCTCTCTTTTCTTCTTTAAATATCTGGATGGCACAGTTAATTTATGTTGGTTTTTAGTTGAAATGCCTCCAACGAAAATTGAGTGGATGCTTTGTTGTGAGATATGAAACTGTGGTCAAGTGTCTCACAGTTATAAAAGCTCCATTCGGCCAGGCAGTTGCAATTGTGTTGTATCCATTCTGCCAAAGCTGCCCTAAAATTGCTAGTGGACCCATTTGAAATAAGCAACTGCATTGTAAGGTTGTAGGCCCAGGAGGAATGAACATGTCTCATGGAGAAACTGTAAGTTGGTGGGAGCAATAATAACTCATTGCTTTGATTGATCAGACAAGTCCGTCATTTCCATGAATACACCAAAGTAAATTGATGAATAATTGAGTCTAATAGGTATGTAGAGCTATGGTGTCTTGCCTTTACGATCTTGTATTTCTTTCAAATCTTTGGATGGTCCAGCTATTTCAATTTGTTTGTCTCCATCATTTCCGTGAATGCACAGAAAGTAAACTTTTTATTGATTGAGTATAAGAGGTATTCAAAACTGTACTCTCTTGCCTTTGTTGTATTTTGTAAAAATCTTTGTATGGGACAGGTATTTCCATTTGTTTGTTTTTGTGTGAGTTAGTGTCATTACTTTTGGAGATTTTGTGCTTGTGGAATTTAGTTATTAGTAGGCATAAAAATTTCAAGCATTGTGATGGTCTAAAATCTGATGCCTGGCCAACAGCTCCATTTCCTTTCATCTGGATTGAATCCACCGTGATAGCAATGGCACAAACTTCACTTTTTGCCACACCCTTTAAGTTGTATATGTGTATAATTTTTTTATATATGAAATGGATACCTCGAGGAAATTTGTTGGGATTATCCCTCATTCCAATGATCATACCCAAGGTAAAACATTTTGTGTAGAGACTTGTGGCTTTGTCAACATCTTGCTCAAAGTCATTACAGCAATATATTCATTGAGAGCTCAATATGTCACTTGTGGGAATTGAACTTCAATGGGGAGTGTAATACTCACAACTTCTTGGGCTAAACCAGGGCTATGCTTCCTTCTCTAGCACACTAGTGCTTTATGGTTAGGTTTCCCTCTCTAGTGCACTATTGCTTCATGGTTATGGTTCCCTCTCTAGTGCACTAGTGCATCATGGTTAAGATTTTAAATTTTGTTATTTAAGAAGATTGACACAATAATGGACTAGCACCTATGAATACACTGTCCCGCTCATCCATAAAATTGAAGCAAATCCCAAAGAGAAGCAACATCCTGACGTGCTCTTTCTATCCAACACAACGCCAACCTAGTCAACATCAAAATATCCGTGAAGCCTCAAATTCTCGGCAATGTATCTCATTCCATAGTTGATAGTGCCGCAGAAATATCTTAATAGACTATTTGCAACAACCCAATGTATTTGATGAGACTCAACCATATATTAACTCAAAAGTATTTACAACGAAGCATATGTTTGGTCGAGAGTTTACCAAGAACGTTAGGGCCCCCACAGGGTGTCTATATTCAGAAGGGTTTGCCAATTCGAGCCCAACAACACTTCCACATAACTTCTTGAAGTTTAGTTTCATTGTAGTAGTCACGAATTTGCATTCCACCATCCCACATCTTTTTAACAACTTCACAATGTATTTTTCTTGAGAAAGGAAAATCTCACCTAGCTTTTGCCAAACCTCTAGGCCTAGGAAGTAATGCATCAGTCTTAGGTTCTTCATCTCGAATTCGGAAGTCAACTCCCTTTTGCATTGATAAATGAGAGGCTCTGCACCTATTAGAAAAAGATCAATGTAAAGACCAAAATAAGAGGCATATCCTTTTCAACCTCGAAGTATAGGTTTGGATCAACATAACTCCTTGTAAATCCTAACTTCATATGATAGTTGTCAATTCTCTCATACTAAGCCCTAGGGGCTTGCTTCAACCCATAGAGGGATTTCCTCAACCTGCATACCTTTGTCCTTTGATCTTGTACTTTAAACCCCTGAAGTTGTTCCAAGTAGACTTCCTCCTTAAGTTAGCCATGCAAGAAAGCAATCTTGACGTCCATTTGATGTAGGCTCCACCCTTGATTTGCAGTGACAACAATTATAGATTGGATAGTGGTGTATTGAGCAATCAATGCAAATATTTCATCATAGTCTACTCCCTCCTTTTGAGAGAATCCATGAGCTACGAACTTGATCTTATATTTTTCAACATTTCCATCAACTCCATGTTTAATTTTGTAAAGACATTTTGTGGTGACCACAGACTTGTCCTTAGGCCTACGCACCACGTCCCAAATATCATTCTTCATGATTGATTCATATTCTTCATTCATCACATCTTTCCATACTTGGTGCTTTGCGGTTTCTTCGAACGTTTAAGGTTCAACTTGAACAATAATACTCATGGCAGTGAAGTACTCTTGTTACATGCTTTTTACTTTCGCAAAATGCCCCTCTTGGAGAAGTATGTCTTTCAACATCTTCGAGAGTATCTTTGAGCCATAGTGGTATTTTCTTTGAGGTAGAGGGATCACCAGAAGGTGGATCAATAGGATTCATCAAACCATCAACATTAGACATAGGCTCATCCATCAAAGGTTCTTGTGATTTAACAATATTATCACTGTCCTTCCTTGAGATAGGGAGATCTTTAGCTTTCCGAAGGGCAGTGTCTTCATCAAAGGTAATATCTCGGCTTACTTCCACATCTTTTTGACCAGGTACATATATTATATATGTCATTGAATTTTCATTGTAGCTAACGAATATACCTTTCTTCCCATAAGCTTCTAACTTATTCTTTGTTAGGGGAATTTTGAGGTCTAAAATGGGCCTCATAAGAAAAATGTACAACCAAAATAAATTTTATAAGAACAAATAGGATTCAAGATGATGATGTCAACCATGGGGGTGATTCATCAATGTTGGAGTAAAAAAGTAAAAATATTAAAAAATAATAAAATAATAAAACTATTTTTTCAACTAGTATTTTCAACTTATCTCCCTAAGGTTTTACTCAAATTTTGAGCGGGAGTACTAATTGTATGCAAAATTTAATTCCTCATCCAAGAAGTACCCATGTTGTATACTTTTGATGGACCCTACTATACAAAAAATGAGAAATGCATGAAAAAGTGTGATTGCAATCACATTTTTCATGCATTTCTCAGTTTTCGTATAGTAGGGTCCATCAAAAGTATGCAACATGAGTACTCGAATGGGGAATCACAAGCGTTGTCGCTCGAAATTTGAGTAAACTCATAGGGAGATAAGTTGAAAAAATAGTGAATAGTTTTTTTGATGATGTAATATAATATTTTAGTATTATTTCCACTATTATTTTAAAATTTCTTTAGGAGGCCCATTTTAGACTTCAAAATTCCCCTAATGTTTCTCTTGAGGCACATGAAAGTATACCAGACAACTAAAGATTCTAAAATGAGAAACATCAAGTTTCTGACCAGTGAAGACTTCCTCGGGTGTCTTAAAATCCAAAGTTTGATGCGAACTCATATTTTGAACATATATGACAATATTGGGAATTTCTCCCCATAAGAATTTCAATAGACCTTGATCATAGATCAGGGCACAAGTGATTTCCATGATAGTTGGATTATTCCTTTCAACAACACCATTTTGCTCAGGAGTGTATGAACTAATTGTCTCCCTCTTAATGCCATCCTCTTTGCAAAAGTCATTGAATTCATTTGATTCATATTCGGTTCTATTGTTGGTCTTCAATGTATTGATCTTCTTTCTTGTTTGATTCTCCACCAATGTTTTGAAAGAACAAAACCATTTGAACACTTCATCCTTCCTCTTCAAGAAATAGATCCATGTTTGAAGAATATCAGTTGTCTTTCTTTCACTAGAAGGGAATGATCCCTTTGTATGTTTCCCGACTGCAGAAACCTGAAAAACTCCTTCATGGTTCATGTTAAACTCGGGCATACCTGTGACCATCTTCCTTACCCCAGGTAGGGTTTTGTAATGTAAGTGGGCAAATCTCTGGTGCCATAATTCACATTGAAGAGAAGTATAACTCGCCAAAGGTCCCAAACGACTTCCACCAACTTGATAAAGACCATAAACCCTAAATCCAAGAGTAAATGCATCTTTAGGGTTTCTATGCCAAATACGTACCTTTCTATCAATGAACGCTAACTTGAAGCCTTTGTCTTCCATCGTAGAAATAAACACTAGGTTCTTCTTCAAATCGGGCACATACAATATTTCTTGTAGACATATGGTTTGACCTTGATTCAAGTGAAGAGTGACAGTTTGAATGCCTTTCACAGGGTAGGTGGCATTATCTCCAAGTATGATTTTTAGATTAGTTTTCGTCTCAAATAAATTTGGGAGGGCCTCCTTGTATCTAGTGAAGTGCCTTGAGGCTCCACTATCAATCAACCAATGATCCAAAGTATCTGGAGGAGAATAAATAAATAGAGCACAAATAAGATAAAGCTTATCTTATTTTTCTACAACATGATTTTCATCATACCTGACATTTCTTGTCCTTTTGGGAGGTTGACCATTTCGATTTAGAGCAACAGGAGCATTCCTCTTTCTTTTGTTGTTGAACCTATCGTTCCTTTGATTGCCACAACTTTTGAAATTGTTGTTATTGTTGTCATCATCCATTGGAGGGTTTTTATTCTGAGGGCACTCTCTAGCGTAGTGGCCAAACCTGTTACAATTGTAACATCTTCCTTTGCCTCTTCCTTTGAATCCCTTCCCAGATCCTTGATCTTGTTTCCTTGGACCAACATCATTTTTCCTCTTTGCATGTGTAGAGAAAACGATAGGTTCATTTCCATTGTTGGATTTATCTTTTTCCACCATTCTTGTCTCCTCTTAAGTGCATCTAGCCAATAACTCATCGAAACTAGGTATCCTGTGATTGTTGAGAATGGTGGTAACAAATACATCCCATAGTATTGAAAGACCTCCAAGAGCAATGAGAGTGAATTCTTTGTCAACAGTAAGTTCTCCAATAGATAGCAAGTCATTTTTGATTTGAGTTATTCTCATGAAGTAGGATTAGATAGACTCCCTTTATCCATCTTGATATCCTTCAACTTGTTCTTGAGAAAGAGGATTTGATTTGCATTTTTCAGTTTGAACAACCCATCCAACTTATCATATATTTCCTTAGAAGTTACCAAATCAAAAATATAGGCAACCAAATACTTTTGAATGGAGTTAATAATTTTTTTCTTTGCTTTGACCTCACCTATTTTATACTTCATTTTCACAGCAACATGTGCATTTGAAGGAGGCTCCACCACTTTTCTTTGCACATAGTCCAATACTTCATGTTCCTCCAAAGCCAGGTCCAAAGTCATCTTCAATGAATGATAGTCAAATTTATCATTGAGCTTGTCCTTAGTCCCGAAGGAAGATGTAGAGGCCATGGAGACTTGTAGAATAATCTTTGTCCAACAAATCTCTTGGCGATTGTTTTTCTCTCTTGCTTGGGCTTTGTCCTCACCCGAGCTTTGATACCATGTCAATTTTAGATAATAATGGTATGTTCTATGCTTGCAACACTTCAATGTACTTTAGTCATCCCAACGATAATTTCCACTTAATTTCTAATAGAAATCACGTAAACCATTAATCACATTGAAATTAACTATAGATAGAACATAAACAGTAAAATGCCGAAGACAAGTCAAGGCAAGAGAACATAAGAATTTTGCTCAAGCCATGGAAAAATCCCAAGATGGGGAAAAATCTTTATCAATTCCTCTTATTATAAATATTAAATGTTCAGTAGAGAGAGAGAGAGTACAATAATACAAAGCCAAAGTCAAAATTGACTTGCTAATTGATGACCCAATACCATTGTCCAAAACAACCTTGTTAAATATGTGATTCAACCCTAGGTAAACAACAATCAAATTATGCCCTAAACAGAAAGTCAACAACAATTAAACTCTGGTCAATTTATTCCAAAAAAGCTCGATCAAAGGATAGAGGAAATTGACCTCTCTTGCTAATCAAAGTTAGCCCAAAATAGTCAACAAATTTGTAGTCACAATTGGTCAAATTGAAGTCAACCCTGCAGTCAAATAGGCTTGCGGTCAATGCAAGTAAAAGTGCCCAAAAATTCTCGATTTCTGTGCCAGTCAATGAGACTTTCCAAAACATAAATATTCCTCCAAAAAGCACAGTCAAATCTAGTCAAAAACACCTCAGTCAACGTTGGTCAAACTTCAGCTGAAACAAAAAATTCCACACAATGAAAAGATCCTCTTGAAATATGCACGTGTGAGAGAAAGACAACTACCTGCAACTTGTACAAACCAATCAACTGAGAAGAGAGAATATATGTTTAGTTGATGAGGTGCCAAATGAGGTTGGATGTCACTCTTATTTATATGAGTCGATGTGGGTCAAAGACATGTCTCTTGGGCTTCATGAGCCTACATGATGGTGAGGCTGACCTTGACAATTTACACGTGTGGGCTTCACTTTGAAAACACATTTTTTCGTCCAAATTTAGTGATCTTCAAGTCGATTTTGCTTTGCTCGAAAAGAGGAATTCAATGCAATAATTATCTCCATCAAATGAGCCATCTTAAGTGGAATTTGGCCCTAGTTGCCAACTTTGATAGGTCTTCATCACTGCTTTATGTTTTTTTAATCCATTGAAATTTGCTATAGTTTATTTCTTAACTTATTCATTGAATATCCTTTTGTTTCCACTTCTCTATGATCAATTTTAGGCTATTTTTGTTATTGTTGTTATGAATTTTGCATGCTGTAATGTGTTACTACAAATCCTAGTTTTTTTTGGTCTCTCTAAGAGAATTTATAATAAAAAAATAATATACATGCTTAAGCTCTAGAGAGAGCTGCTTAGGCCAAAAAGGCTTTGACTCCATCATGCCACATACAAGATTTGCAGGGGCATTAAAAGGAACCATGATTTAAAAAATTATTGATATAAATCACAACATTTTTTGAGCAAAAGCCCCACCTTGATATAGCTTCATTGCATTCATCTCTAATTTGATTGAAAATTTCTAAGGTTTGTGGAGTAGATAAACCTCATTGTAGCCTTCTATCTCTCATAAATCACTCCATCAGTGTTCTACCATAGATATTGCCTTACACTCTATTAGGCCTTTGATCGAGAAAGGATGTTGCCTTACACTCTATTAGCCCTTTGATTGAGAAAGGATGTTGCCTTACACTCTATTAACCCTTTGATTGAGAAAGAGGCTAGTCCATTATTGCGTCAATCTTCTTAAATAACGAAATTTAAAACCTTAATAACATAACGTGCATTTAATATCTAAACTACCTTGGACCTTATAGTCATAGGGTTAGACTTTGCAGGTACTAAATTGGAAAAGCATAAATATCATTTTTCATGCATTTTCAACCATTAATCAGGGTTATGACTTGGGTCTTCATCACTATTTTATGTTTTTTTAATCCCTTGAAATTTTCTATAATCTATTTCTTAAATTATTAATTAAATATCTTGTTTCCACTTGTCTATGATCAATTTTAGGTTTTTATTTTTTTTATTTTTTTTGTTATGGATTTTGAATGTTGTAATGTGTTACTAATTTTTTTTTGTCTCTCTAAGAGAATTATTTATAATAAAAAAAGAATATATTGTTTCAACTCTAGAGAGAGTTACTTAGGCCAAAAGGCTTTGATTTTTGTTAATTTATGTAGCTCGGACATGTGTTCTAGTCTCTGATGGTGTCTATGAGGCTAGAGACTCAAGATCTCCAATACCTAGATTTTTTTTTTAAGAAAAAGTGCCTTAATTAGAATTAATTAGCTAGTTTATTAATTTTCCTAAATCTAACTTAGGGAAATGACTTAATTACTTGGAATTAATTGAGGTAAATTGATTTTGCTTTAGTGGCTTCGAGAAAATATATTTTTAAAAGTCAACATGATCTTAGCCATCAATTTAGATTAGACGATTGCTGTTGAATCATCAACAAGAGATTATAAAAGCAAATTGATGGGGCTTTTGGGGATATCGAATTGCAGTGAGAGAAAGGACGCAGTGGTAGTGTGGAGGACACCAACAACAGGGTTTCAATAAAAGAAATTAAGGAGAGGATTTCTGGGGGAATTCTTCACAGAGATTCAAGTTTTATGAGAGGAAGGAAGAGGCTGAATGATTTATGTATAAGGAAATTCAAGTTTAGCAATGCGATTTGCCAGAGCGAATTCCTAGAGACAGTGCGAGTAACTGGGATCAAGATTTTCCATTGCAAGTGTGAATTGCAAGAAATCAATATGATTATGGGAAAGGGAAAATTCCTATAGGTGTGATTACAAGAAAGCAAATTGCGGCAAAAGCCAGGTTCTTGTAATTACGGGAAGTGAAAATTGCTAGGAGAGCGATTTGTAGGAATGCTGAATGAATTGCTGGAAAGGGTTGATTTGATATGGAGAAGGAGATTCCTGATTTCCTAGATTGATTTGGTCAGTTGCAGTGAAGAAGAAAATTACTAGAGCTTTGATAGTGTCAGAGAAGTTATTGAAGTAATTTTGAATTTGTTGAATAATAATAATAAAACTCTCATTTGCTGCACTGGTTTTCTCTTCGATGTTTTCTAGGGACGTTAGTCCAAAAATATTGGTGCCTATTATTCATGTGTGTGTGCAATATTTTTTTGATTCCTATGGTTTATTTATTTTCCATGAAGTCGTGGCAATGTTTGATTCAATATTTTCCACAAGTATTTTTTTGCAAAGGACAAATAATCAGTGGATAGGAGAATAATAACCGACTAACTGCAACAATATTAAAATTTCACAAGGTATTAGAGGATCTGAGGGCAGAAGGAGGATCTACACATGCACATGAAGAGAAAGTTTGAGGGTTTTGAACCCAGTTTATATTCTTAAGATTATTTGGGTTTCACTATTTTTTGAGGGTTTATAAGATGGCCTTAGCAAGATTCAAAGATCAGGACAGACTGAATGGAGCCCCAATTTTTTTACGTCTAGGAAGCTATAATTTCTCTGTTGTTGGAAGAGAATGTTCTCAAGGATTATGCGACCAATGTGATAATCGTTCCTACAGATCCACAATAGATTTCAACATATCAGAAGGAAGATGCCAAAACTAGGAGGATAATCCTTGATGGAGTCAAGGACCATGTAGTTCCGCATATGGCTGAGTTAGATACGACAAAGAAGATGTGGGACACTATTTTAAAACTGTTTTGGGATGTGACCACAAACAAGAAGCTACTTCTTAGAGAGAAGTTGAGGAATACAAAGATGCAAAAGGGTGAATACGTTACCAATTAACTCACAAAACATAGATTGGTAAAGGACGAGTTATCTGTAGTGGGAAATAAACCAGATGATGATGAGATGTTGCATATAGCCTTGAATGGATTTATGAAGCAGTGGGATGTATTTTCCAAGTGATCAATGGACGAGATACATTACTGGGTTGGGATCTAAGTATGAAATGATTTCACCCAGGGAGAGATAAGGCTCAGTATTGTTAGTGGCAACAATACTAAGACTAAAAAGAGTGAGGAGCAACAAGAGAACATGGCCCTAGCAGGGAAAGGAAAAGTGAAGGCGGGATCTAGCAAGGGACCAAACCCAAAAGGTGAGAAGAAGGACCTTTTGAAGGTAAAGTGCTATGGATGTCACGAGTTTGGCCACTATGTTAGCAATTTCCCGTAAAGGAAGAAGACCGAGAAGAAGGGAAAGAAGCTGATGCCGCCTTAGCTGCACATATCCACAGTATGCATATAAATGCATGTCATATTCATGTCCCAAGAATTTCAATCACATACTTAGGAAAAACTCTCTTAAATCAAGGTTTAATGCTCTTTCAAATAAACTCTATGCGGAAACATTTCATTCAATTATCCAAAGTCTAAACCTTTATAAACCTTCGAGTGGAACCTTATAAAATTCTTCCATAATCTTTGGTTAATTATTATTATCCGCGCATATCAATAATACCCTTTTAACTTGGATTTTAGTTTAAACCCAACATTAACCATAATATATTTATCCCGCTTTATTTCTATTATAACTCTTGTATAATAGAAATTATACATAAACCATTTAACCCTTCATTAATTTACCATTTTTCTGATTCACACGACTTTGCACATTTACCGATGCCCAACTTGCACTTCAAATCTCCATTGTTAATTCTCTTGTCTCAATCCAACAGTGATCGCGTCATATCGCGCTCTAACTAGCACGACGGATGAAATTCCAGAGGCACGTGAGAAAAGTTGTTTTGCTTCCCCATCGGCATGCTATGTGGCACCTCCATGTTTAATCATGCTTTCTCAAGAATTTCCACTTACCACTTTAGTTCCACGCGATATACCGCTTAACCCATTTCCCGCTGGAACTCAAAGAAGTTAAACTTCTTTTGAATAACTCATTGGGTCCACCCGGTGTGTTAACCCGTGCGCACATTTGAGTGCGATTACCATCGGATTATCACCAGAGCGAACGGTCATGATGAACCGACGAGTAAACTTTGTTTAGTAGATGCATTGGGTCCGTCAGCTGTGGATAGCTCGCATGCTAGTTCGAACCCGACCACTGTAGGATCTCCTCCGATCGATGATCACATATACATGAACGATATTTCATTACATAGTTTCAGATCTATATAATATTTGGCATCATATGTTCATGTAATGATTCATTAACATGAATCTCCAGCTTATAACAATTCAGAAATTCAACACCACTCGCACCCCTGCATTCTATCCTCTTTCTCCGAGCTTCGATTTAATTTTTCAATTGTAACATAAATAATTCCAACTGCTACTCTGTGTAAATTTGCTCAAGTTCATTTGCACATCTGTATTCTATAGAAATATTCCACAATTTACACACCGTTTGTAGTTCAATCACTTAGTGTACATTATCTAATTCAAAATCGAATCTCTGTATATATATAAACAAATATTTACAAAAGGTTTCTTTTCTCAGGCTTGATTTCTAATCAGTGGCCTCTTCACCTACTCTCTGGCCTGTAGGCTCATAATTCAAACCTTTACTATCTATCTAAATTCTGAATACACATTATAACTAACTAACTCTTTCTATGCCTTTTAGGCTTACATTTATACAAAAGGTTTTGTAAACCAATTCTGTTTTAGATCCTTAATAATTTCAACTAAACCCTAAGAATCCTCTCAATCCCAGAAATCATGAACTAATTCCTAATTTAAGATCTACAATTAATTTCCAAATCTATCAATCCCTATGAATCTTAACTAGCCTAATTCTCTCATGTTCCCCTTCATTCGAGAACATTTACAATATGCCTCTCAATACTTAATTAGATCATATTCTCATAAAATCACTCAAAAACATTAGAATTACATTAATTTGATGCATAGGAAACCAACTTCCTTAAAAAACACAAGACCCCTAAATTCTACTAAATGTACAAATTTTTGGAACCATGATGCTCCTGCATCAGACTCCCAAGGTAGAAAACATTCATGATCTCTAGATCATGTGTCCTCATATGTCAATAAAAAAAACCTCCAGGGTCCCAAACCTTAGTTTGTAACTGCCCAAATGCCTTGCACCTTTGCTGCTGCTGTATATCTGTTGTCTTCTGGTTCATCTTCCTCTCTTCAATCAGTTTCAAATTCTGATTGATCACTCCTCCTACTGTCATTTTCCTCAATCTGGACTGTTTCATCATCAACTGCCATAATTCTTCAATCTCCATCTCCAGCACATCCTTGGGCTGGTACATACTCTGCCATTTACTGCTATCTCTTTCTCTCTGCTTCAGGTTGTTGTTGTTGTCCACTAACTTCGGCACCTTCACATTCTGCATCTCTTCAAGCTCTTTCTCTTTCATGGCTACCTCTTCTTGCATCAAGTCTTGACTTTCCAACATTCTAATATCTCCGTTCCATGGATTAAATACTTCCATAGAATCTTCTTCTTTCTTCTTTACTTGGCTGCTCTCTTGTACCAAATATTCTCCAGCATTTGCAACAAAACCTGCAATCATAAAACAATTGTTAAAATAAAAAACATAAGGCTTCTGTGCCTCTTCTTCCTTTGGCAACAATTCAGCTTGCTGCTCTAATTTTTCCTCCTTTGTCAGCACATCAGTATGCTGATTCAACCTCTCTAAAGAATTCTCTAAAGGATTCTCGAGACTGTCAGCAAGTCTCTCTTCCACACCATCTGCTTCAATGATGTCTTCCTGCTCTTGTCCACTGTAGTGAACTTCTTCATTCTCATTCAGCTCTAATTTTACAACCTGAACACTTACTCTTTGGTTTTCTAGCCTTTTCTCCAAAAGACTTAACTCATGCCATAAATTTTCCATCTCACTTGGGATTTCTCCTAAAAGCTCTATACAATCCTCACTATCTTCTTCTTTGTCACAAGTATAATTTCTTGGTGACACTACTTCTTCATTCTCGATCAGAATAAAATTTTGATCCTCCATCTTTGTGATAGTTTTAGATGTCTGTCCATCACTCTTCCTTTGGCCATTTAAGAAAATCAATTTCTCTTTGTCCTTACTAATAACAAATTCCTTATCATAAGACATAACTGTCTCATCTCTACTGAAGATATTTCCTTCACTAAGCAAGGAATTTATGAACTCCTTTTGCTGTAATAACTCAACTTGATCTTCATTTGAAAGACAGTCATCATCATACTTTGCTTGGAAACTTTTAGCTTCACTCAAGACAGTTCCATAGGATGGTTTGTCTTCTGCAATACCTACATTCACACACAACTTGTCAGTTTTAAAACCACAAGACCTCATGATCTCACTTGATGATTCAATCATCAAGTCCTCCTACTGTTCCAAGTCCTCTACATGACTCAGAAATATTTTGATGGTCTTCTCTTCAATCTCCTCAAGTCCTTCACTTGGTTGCTTGATATCCTTCCCTACTTCTTCCTGCTTTTGGCCATCATCATGAGTCAAACTTCCTCTGCTTCCAGTCTTGGCAATATGCTGAAAAGTAAAACTTTTCCCCAATTGTATACGGGAATTTACATGAGACCTATCTATCTCATCTTCTTTCAGAACAGAATTGAGATTTTGCCTACCTTCTTCCTCCTTTACGACAATATCAGAGAATTTTCTTTCTTCACATGTTTCACCTGCAAACATACACAAATTATCAGATTTAAAATCATGTGACCTTTTGGTCTCACTTGAAGTTTCAATCTTCAAGTCTTCCTCCAAATACTCATTTATTCTGAGTAATTCTTCCTTCAGTCGAGCATTCATCATTTTCTCTTTCCTCTTCTGTAGTTTATGCCACCTTATCTTTCTTCTCATAAGAAAACCACACCTCTGGTCTTTCTCATTCCTCTGTAACAGTTCCATCAGTACTTCAAGATGGACTATTATCTCAGCCTTCTCCCTCTCATATTCTTCATCATTCATCTGTCTCCATATGCCATTTTCTTTGGCATCTTCTTTCTTCACTTTGTGGCTTTTCTCTGAACCTCTACAATGACTATCAGTAGTCATCTTCTTCTCCATCTCTATGAGTTCTTCACCCACTCACTATGAGTTACACAAGTCTCTGCAACAACAAGTCCTCCCTGCTGTATGATACCTCACTAAGCTTCTCTCCTTTGAGCTCAGTCTTTTGGCATCTCTCTGGTTCTCTCCTTTCGAACCATATGAGCACTCCATGCTCTAGGCTTCAACTCATCTGCACTTTTGAGAACACAACTGTCCTCTTGTATTTCAAACCCAAATGAAATACTAGGTTCTGGCCACTCTCTCTCAGAAACCCTTACCGGCTTCCTTCATCACTGCTCTTCAGGCTATGATCTTCTTGCTGAGATGCTTCACTAATTGTTGTTACCTGCATATCAATGATATTTAAACAAAGATCATTCCAAGCTTTCAAAATCTTGCTACTGCCAAATTTCTATGGCCACTTTAAAATGCTTCTGCTCAGCGTCCTTCTGAGAACACTCTTGTCCTCTCTGTCCAATCTTCAGTCGGATTCTTTAGGTTCACTACCACTTTTTTTTCTAGTATTTCATTCACTTTGTTCTTTAGAACACATACATCTTTCCTTCTCTGTCTGCTTCTATCAATCTTTACTCTGTCTTTAACCTGCAAAACTCAAACCAGAGTTAAATAAAACAATACCTATATGATTTCACACGCAGTCTCCATCGACTCTTCACATTCGAGTGAATCTCCATTTTCCTCAAGAAAACAAACATCACTGTGCTTTCTTTATGCTTCTGCAATCTCTTCTTAAGAGTATCACTTACTCTCATCTTATGTCATGCCTTCTACTTATCAGATTCAAATAACTTGATCTCCTCTTCGCAATATCTTCGTCAATTTTCTATAAAGCACATTTTCTTTTACTGATCTCCTCTTTCTTTCGCAATCACACTTGCATTCTGCATAATTTTGCGTTAATTAAAAGAGCTTTAACCATGCTTTGATACCAAATGATACCGCCTTAGCCGCACATATCCACAGTATGCATATAAATGCATGTCATATTCATGTCCCAGGAATTTCAATCACATACTTAGGAAAAACTCTCTTAAATCAAGGTTTAATGCTCTTTCAAATAAACTCTATGTAGAAATATTTAATTCAATTATCCAAAGTATAAACCTTTATAAACCTTCGATTGGAACCTTATAAAATTCTTCCATAATCTTTGGTTAATTATTATTATCCGCGAATATCAATAATACCCTTTTAACTTGGATTTTAGTTTAAACCCAACATTAACCATAATATATTTATCCTGCTTTATTTCTATTATAAATCTTGTATAATAGAAATTATACATACACCATTTAACCCTCCATTAGTTTACCATTCTTCCGATTCACACGAATTTGCACATTTACTGATGCCCAACCTGCACTTCAAATCTCCACCGTTAATTCTCTTGTCTCAATCCAATAGTGATCGCGTCATATCGCACTCTAACTAGCACGATGAATAAAATTTCAAAAGCATGCAAGAAAAGTTGTTTTGCTTCCCCATCGGCATGCTATGTGGCGCCTCCACGTTTTATCGCGCGCTCTTAATAATTTCCGCTTACCACTTTATTTCCACGCGATATACCACTTAACCCATTTCTCGCTAGAACTCAAAGAAGTTAAACTTCTTTTGAATAACTCATCGGGTCCACCCGGCGTGTTAACCCATGCGCACATTCGAGTGCGATTACCGTCGGATTATCACTAGAGAGAATGGTCACGATGAAATGACGAGTAAACTTTGTTTAATAGATGCATCAGGTTCGTCAGCCATGGATAACTCGCATGCTAGTTCAAACCCGACCACCGTAGGATCTCCTTCGATCGACAATCACATATACATGAATGATATTTCATTACATAGTTTCAGATCTATATAATATTTGGCATCATATGTTCATGTAATGATTCATTAACAGGAATCTCCAGCTTATAACAATTCGGAAATTCAACACCACTCGCACCCCTGCACGCTATCCTCTTTCTCTGAGCTTCGATTTAATTATTCAATCATAACAAAAATAATTTCGACTGCTACTTTGTGTAAATTTGCTCAAGTTCACTTGCACATCTGTATTCTACAGAAATATTCCACAATTTACACACCATTTGTAGTTCAATCACTTAGTGTACACTATCTAATTCAGAGTCGAATCTCTGTATATATATATATATATATATATATATATATATATATATATATAAACAAATATTTACAAAAGGTTTCTTTTCTCAGGCATGATTTCTAATCAGTGGCCTCTTCATCTACTCTCTAGCCCATAGGCTCACAATTCAAACCTTTACTATCTATCTAAATTTTGAATCCACACTCTAACTAACTAACTCTTTCTATGCCTTTTAGGCTTACATTTATACAAAAGGTTCTGTAAACCAATTCTGGTTCAAATCCTTGATAGTTTCAACTAAACCCTAAGAATCCTCTCAATCCCAGAAATCATGAACCAATTCCTAATTTAAGATCTACAATTAATTTCCAAATCTATCAATCCCTATGAATCTTAACTAGCCTAATTCTCTCATGTTCCCCTTCATTCGAGAACATTTACAACATGCCTCTCAATACTTAACTAGATCCTATTTCCATAAAATCACTCAAAAACAATACATTAGAATTACATTAATTTGATGCACAGGAAGCCAATTTCCTTAAAAAACAATTCTAAGGCACCTATAGCAATTGGAGTTAGGAGTGGATGATTGTATAGGTTGCAGATGGACACTTCTAAGGCACTGGTTAGCAACAATAATCCGAGGGATTAGAGGGACCTATGACATAGGATGATGGTCCATATACATCATGGAGGACTCAAATTGCTTCATGAGACGGTGATAGGTGTTCCAGAAGTGAGCACAAAGTATGATACCATTTGCAAAGGATGTGTGTTGGGGAAGTTTGCGAAAGGTGCTTTCCCAAGGAGTGACAACAGATCATAAGGGATACTTGAGTTTGTGCATTTAGATATATGTGGGACAATTTCTATGTAATATCTTAGAGGATACAAGTACTTCACGACTTTTATCGATGATTTATCCAAAAAGACTTGGATATACTTCTTGAAGACTAAGGATGAGGTCTTCAGTTGCTTTCAGGAGTTCAAGGTTCTAGTGGAAAATATGAAAGGAATGAAGATCATGATTCTTTAGTCAGACAATGGAGGTGAGTACACTAGTAATGAGTTTCAGGAGTTCTGTACCAGGGAAGGAATCAGGAGAGAGTGGACAATTCCTTACAACCCACAACAAAATGGGGTTGCTGAGAGAAAGAACCGCTCTATTTCGAAGGCAATAAGAGTGATGCTGTATGACTAGGGTCTCCCATGCTATTTATGGCAGGGGCATGTAGAGTGATAGTTTATATACAAAACAAGGTCCCACATAGAGCATTGGGCAAGATGACACTTGAGGAGGAATTCACGGGGAAGAGGTCAAATGTCAGTCATTTCAGGATATCTGGAAGCTAGCATAATGTCACATTCCAGGAGACATGCGTTCCAAGTTATATTGGTTACAACGGAACCTCTAAGGCATATTGGATTTTCATTCTAGGGATTGGATGCATTGTAGTAAGAAGATATGTCAAGTTCCTAAAGGACAAGGCATACAAAAGGTCCAAAGATATGTTAGCAGCGGATGATCAGAGTGAGCATCCAACAAAATCTCTTAGAGTTGAGCAACAAGATTAGGGTCAATAGAAAAGCATGAGTATAGTGACCAGTACGAGCACGAGTTCCGGTGCACGTGCTCTTGAGACTTCGAAAAGTATGGAGCAACAAATGCAACAAATTAGGGAGATGCATTAGGAGGATATAGAGGTGGATATTCCTAAATCCACTGTTGGCAGGAGGAGTCATGAGGTTCAAAAGACACTCAAGCATTCTCAAGAGTTTGCAGGAGTTGCTAGGACAGACAATAGGAAACAAAGAGAACCTGAGAGGTACATTAGCTACATGGTGTTAGTCAGTCAGTTAGTTGATAATGAGCCTTCTGGCTATCAGGAGGTCGCACAAGAACATGTGTGGCGAGATGCGATGGTTGAGTATATCTCAATCATGCAAAATTATGTGTGGGAGGTTGTACCTAGATCGGTAGACAAGGCAGTGGTTGGATCATGCTGGATCTATAACATTAATCACGATGCATATGGTAGCATGGAGAAATAAAAGGCTAGGTTTGTGGCTAAGGGGTTCTTGTGGAAGGAGGGAATAGATTACGGGGAGACATTCCATCCTATGGCCATTTATACATCTTTTAGGGCCATGATCTCATTAGCAACACATATGGGATGGAAAATCCACCAAATGGATGTCAAGAGGACAGTCCTCCATGGTGAGTTGGAGGAGGAACTGTACATTGAACATTTGGAGGGTTTTGCAGCACACAACAAAGATACCCACATATGTAGGTTGAAGAGAGATTTGTACGAGCTCAAGCAAGATCCCAGGGCATGGTACGAGCACATTGATAGATACTTGCAGGGCATGGGCTTAGTGAAGAGTGAGGCAAACAGAGACCTATACTACTTGGTGGTTGGGGGTGATGTGCTCATTCTTATCTTTTACGTGGACAATTTTTTTCTTACACGTTCACTAAGGCTCATAGAGAACTGCAAGAGGGATATTGTAATAGAGTTCAAGAAGAAGAATTTGGGGCTCATGCACTAATTTCTAGGCATGGAAGTTTGGCAGATAGATGGACAAATTTTCCTTAGGCAAGGGAAACATTACATCGAGATCTCAAGGAGATTCAAGATGGAGGATTGCAGAGCCATGTCTACACCCATGATCATGAATTAGAGGAAGGTAGATGCATCCACAGGGAAGAATGTTGACCCCACCTTATACATACAACTGATTGGCTCTCTCATGTATTTGATCAACATCAGGACAAATATATTATATGTAGTAAACTCTCTTAGTCAGTTCATGGTAGAACCAAAGAGAGTGCATTGGATGACAACTAAACATGTGATAAGGTATTTGTATGGCACTATTGAGTATGGGATCAAGTGTGCACGAGGTGATGGTGTCAAGTTGGTTGGATATACTAATGCAGTCTGGATAGATAACACAATGTATGAGAAAATCATTTTAGGGCACTACGTCAACATGGGATCAAGAGTTTTTCTTGGTACAACAGGAAGCAGACGCCTGTGGCACTGAGTTTTGCAGAGGCAGAGTACATAGAAATGAGCATAGATACATGCGAGGCTATATGACTTCAGAGCTTACTAGTAGCCTTGTTTGGTTAGAGAGCTGAGATAATAGTGATACACTGCGACAATCAAAGTTGCATCAAGTTGTCAAAGAATCTGGTGTTTCACGAAAGGTCCAAGCATATAAACATCAGATACCACTTCATCAAAGATTGTGTGTAGTGCAGGGTTGTTTAGCTACAATATATACCCATAGATGAGCAGGGGCAGATATACTGGTGAAGGCTTTGGGGAAGGCGAGATTCATCTTCTTCAAAGACAAGATGGGTGTTATGCATAACACCTTCCTCACTAAGAGGGAGTGTTAGTTTATGTAGCTCTAATAGGTGTTCTAATCTATGATGGTGTCTATGAAGCTAGAGACATAATATCTCCAATACCCAGAAAAATTTTCTAAGGAAAAGTGCCTTAATTAGAATTAATTATCCATTTTATCAGTTTTCCTAAGTAAAAATTAGATAAATGGATTAATTAATCCTGTTTGTGTCTTTCTTTGGGTTCTTTTTGTATTTATAATTTTAATTCCTTGAGGTCCTTCTGATTCCCTCCCTTTTTGTGACTAATTTGATATCATTCTAATATATTATTTTGTGTTAATTTGAATTTATTTGTTTTTTTTTTTCACAGGTGGGAAAACCTATCATAACTCAGTTGCCAAACCAGTAGTGAGGACAACCATCTCTTGTTGCTAATAGCGAATGTAGGTTGACTCATCACCATTATTCAAGGAAAATCACGCCACATGGAGTAACCATTGGTGGTCCATAAGGGGGCAGGCTTTCACTCCTGCCATATGCCTTTGGGTCTTGGCTCATTAACTTGTTTCCTTATGTCTGAGGAAGACGAGCTCTTAACTAAGCAGAAGAAGTTTTAGGGCATACTCCAGGCCCATGACTTTTACTTGTTATTCCTTTATTCTTATAAATTATTTATTCATTTACTATTATTGTGTTATTATTATTATTATTTAATAACAACCTTATCCTTTATCTTTCTATAATTTTTCTATTATGTATTTATTTATTTTATATTCCTCCTCTTACATTCATTTTTATATATAATATTATAAGAATTTTGGTAACTTTCTTTCTTTTATATGTAATAATGTTGAAATGTGGCAACAAGAATATTCCAATTTAATTTGTCCTTGAATTAAATTGTGAATTAAAATCGAATTTAGTCTTAACAACTACTTGGAAATAATTAATTAATTTGTTTCAAATTAATTAGTTGGAGAAATTCAAGTTAGAAGTCTTTCTGAAGTCATGCAAGAGTTATCCCTTAAATTAAGGAGATAAGATTGAGTTATATTTGAGTTGTAATTAGTTAACTTAGTTTACTGAGTTAAGTCCAGTTAAATTAGTTCCAAACTGTTTGAGGAACTAATAGAGAGTTAACAGTCAGTTGATGCATGCATGCATCCAACTAGTGCTACTCCAGTTAACTGAAGATTCCCTCATCAGAAACTCATGCATGTCTATTCTGAGAAAGACCCAGTTGAGATTAAAGTCAAGGACAATGTACTATCAGTTGCATGTGTTTTCTTATAAAGAAAACTCATGCATGCAGTCAAGGTATCATTCCTTGAGGATTGCGCAGTTCTGACAGTGTGTGAGAGAGGTCATCCACTTGGTGAGGTGAAGATCATCCACAAGGAACAACACAAGGAAATAGGAGCTTGGAGGGCAGAGAGGAAGGCTGAAGAGCAGCCAAGATTGCCTGTGAGCATCTGTGAGGATTGTACTGAGAGTTGGGTAGCTGTGAGAGCTAAGGCTTTGTATAATTCCTATGTATTTCCACCTTGTATGATAATACAGATAGTGGGGTTTTTAGCTGAGGCTTTCCCCAAAGTATTTTCATGTGTATTGTGCGATTGATTCTTCTTCTTCTGGTTATATTATTCAGCTCGATCTTTAAGCTTCCTCAAATCGATAGTAGAAGTAGGTCATAGTATTCTGCTTTGATTTATATTGCATTATCGGGTTAACCTACAATCAGATTTTCTACATGGTCTCAGAGCGAGATTTGTAGAGAATTTTTACATGGTATTGGAGTTGTGAATAGTGTACTGAGAAGAGAATTCGAAGTTTGAAGTTTGGAGTTGCAGGTGCAAATCGAATTCATATCATACTTCAAGGTTGGCCAATGGCGTTTTATGGCTTGAGACTCGAGTATGTCTTGGAAGGTAGCTCGAATTACATAGAATTGAAAGATAGAATGGAGGCTATATTAGATGACAATGACTTGAAGGAATTCATTGATCAAGAAATCCCAAAGCCAGCTTCAAATAATGCACAAGAGTTGGTTGATTGGAAGAAGTGTGTGGCGAAGGTGAGACGAATCATCTTTGAGGGAGTTCGAGACCATATTGTCTCGAGTCTCCATGGGAAGGATACTCCATTTTCAATGTGGAAGACATTGAAGGACCTATACCAGAATAGTAGTGACCAGAGGAAATTGTCGCTCAAGGATAAGGTTCGAAGAATCAAGATGGAGAAAGGCGATACTATTTCCACATATCTGAACAAGCTCACCACATGTAGAGATGAACTTGGCAGTGTGGGAATAACTATTGCGGATGATGATATGGTGAGCCTCGCTCTCCTTGGCCTTCCAAAGAGTTGGAATAGCTACCAGGACTCTGTGAATGGAAGGGAGAAACCACCGGATTGGGAATGACTGTGGTCGGATCTTATATAGGAGGAGATCAGGAGGAGCACATGAGATGGTTCTTCATCCAAGGATGATGATGAAGAAAATCTAGCCTTAGCAAGTAAGGCAAGGAAAGGGAAGGGGAAGGCTTCTCATTCCAAATCGAATTCTTCTCATGGAGGGAAGAAGGGTGACAAGTCTAAAGTAAGATGCTTTAATTGTCACGAGATGGGACATTATGCGGCTAATTGCCCATCGAAGAAGTCTAAGAAGGGATCCTCGGAAGGATCGAAGGTGAGGCATTAGCCTCTCAGTTTGAAATGGAATTTACCCTCATCGCATGCATGGTGTCATCGATGATGGGTTGTGTCTGGTATCTTGACAGTGGAGCCTCATTCCACATGACCGGTGATAAAAATTTATTTAGTACCTTGGAGGAGAAAGACCTCAAGATGCACATAGAGATGGGTGATGATGGAAGGTATAGTGTTTCAGGAGTGGGAACGATTGCTTTTCAGAGGGAGCATGGAGCTCCTATCACCTTGACAGATGTGAAGTATGTGCCTGGACTGAAGAAGAATTTGGTATTGGCCACGATGTTGGAGGACAAAGGCTACGATGTTGTCTTCACTAAAGGAAAGACGTTCCTAAGACACATAGCCACGGGTCAGACCAAGAGGATAGGGATTCAGGTGAAGAATCTCTATAAACTAGAAGTAGATGATTGTGCAACAATGAGTACGAAAGCAGAATTGGTGCAAAGCCAAGACATTGGCGAGTTGTGGCACAGGCGGTTGGGCCATTTGCATCATGGGGCTTTGAAGCTAACACAACAGATATCTACAGGAATTTCCAAAGGTAAACTTTAGCAAGTTGACACATGCAAAGGTTGTACATTGGGAAAGTACACCAAGTTTTCCTTTCATTATTGTAGAAATTTCTTTATAGATCAGCTAGCTCTGATACCATGTAGAAATTTTGACTGTAGATTAACCCGATAATGAAATATACCAAAGCAAAATACTATAATCTACTTCTACTATCAATTTGCTTTGCGAAAGTTTAAATATTGAGCAAGATTGAGCTGAACACATATAACCAGAAGAAGAAGAATCAATGCACATGAAACACATAAAATACTCAGGTGAAAGCCTCAACTAAAAACCCCACTATCTGTATTATCATACAAGGTGGAAATACATCAGAATTATACAAAGCCTTAGCTGTCACAGCGAGCCAGCTCTCAATTCAATCCTCCTGGATGCTCATAGGTAATCAAAGCTTCTCACAAGCCTTCTCCTTTGCCCTCCAAGCTCCTATTTCCTTGCGCTGTTGTTCTGGGATGATCTTCTCCAACCAAGTGGAAAACTGATCTCTCACACTGATCTCACACCCTGTCAGAACTGCGCAATCCTCAAGGAACCTTACCTTGATTGCATGCATGAGTTTCCTTTATAGGAAAACACATGCAACTGATAGTACACTGTCCTTGACATTTAGCTCAACTGGGTCTTTCTCAGAATAGACATGCATGAGTTTCTGATGAGGGAATCTTTAGTTATCTGGAGTACACTGGTTGAGTGCATGCATGCATCAACTGACTGATAACTCACAATTAGTTCCTCAAACAGTTTGGAACTAATTTAACTGGACTTAACTTAGTAAACTGAGCTAACTAATTACAACTCAAATATAACTCAATCTTATCTCCTTAATTAAGGGATAATCTCCTTAATTTAAGGGATAACTGTTGCATGACTGCAGAAAGACTTCTAACTTGAATTTCTCCAACTAATTAATCCATAATGAATTAATTAATTATTTCCAAGCAACTGGTGAGACTAAATTCGATTTTAATTCAAGGACAAATTAAAATTGGAATTTCTGGATTCTATTTTTATCATTTCTTGTTGCTATTTTCAACACTCCCTCTCAACAAGAAAGGAATTCAACTCAATCCCGATCGTGAACCTTTGGAATGTTATGCATGCAACACTTCTCTCTAGTGTTGTTGCTCCAACAACTCCCCCAAAAAAAAAAAAAAAAAAAAAAAACATCCAACCTGGATCATTATGATGCATCTATCATCAAAGTCTCTGACTGCTATTGCCTCTGTAAACTGAAAACTTTGCGCTTCTGGTGACTCTGCCTTTCTGCACTGTTGTCAATCATTCTCTGCGCTCTTAAGTATCTGACTGCTCTAGCCTCTGTCACTTTGATCTCTGACTGTATCAATCCCACCGATTCCTCCCGCTACTATGTACTTTGGGCTCCCGTAGCAAGGTACGATCCATGAGATAAATTCTCTCAATGGACTCTGCCCAATTTCAGCCTTCATGGGACTATCACTTCACATCACCCCACCTCACACCTGGAGGTATGGTTGCATGTGATTCCTCTTCCCACTTCTCCAATTGTGGCTCCTCCACAATTGTCTAAGACTTCTTTTGGGGCTTCATGTTGAGAGGTAATTTACTCTCCCTCTCAACCACCAAGTCTCTAGCATTTGCCTTGCTCCTTAAGGCTTTGCATGCATCTTGAACCTCAAAAGCATACAGGTTCTTAACTCGTGAACCAACCTGTTTCACCCGTCTTGTGGTGATGTGTCTGAGGAACACTTTCCTTTACTAAAGACATCATCGTAGCCTTTGTCCTCCAACATCGCGACCGATACCAAGTTCTTCTTCAGTCCAGGCACATACTTCACATCTATCAAGGTGATAGGAGGCCCATGCTCCCTCTAAAAAGCAACTGTGCCCACTCCTGAAGCACTATACATTTCATCGTCACCCATCTCTATGTGCATCTTGAGGTCTTTATCCTCCAAGGCACATAATAAACTTTTATCGCTGGTCATGTGGAATGAGGCTCCATTGTCAAGATACCAGACACAACCCATCATCGATGACACCATGCATGTGATGAGGGTAAAGTCCATTTTGAACTGAGAGGCCAATGCCTCACCTTCCGATCCTTTCGAGGATCCCTTCTTGGACTTCTTCGATGGGCAATTAGTCTCATAATGTCCCATATCGTGACAATTAAAGCATCTCACTTTAAACTTGTCATCCTTCTTCCCTCCATGAGAAGAATTTGATTTGGAATGGGAATCCTTCCCCTTCCCTTTCCTTGCCTTACTTGCTAAGGCTAGATTTTCTTCATCATCATCCTTGGATGAAGAACCATCTTGAGTTCTCCTCCTGCATCAGATCTGACCACAATTGTTCCCAATCCGGCAATTTCACCCTTCCATTCACAAAGTCCTGGTAGCTATTCCAACTCTTTGGAAGGCCAAGGAGAGCGAGGCTCACCATATCATCATCGGCAGTAGTTATTCCCACACTACCAAGCTCATCTTTGCAAGTGGTGAGCTTGTTCAGATATGTGGAAATAGTATTATCATTCTCCATCTTGATTCTTCGAAGCTTATCCTTGAGCGCCAATTTCCTCTGGTTGCTACTATTCTGGTAGAGGTCCTTCAATATCTTCCACATTGAAAATGGAGTATCCTTTCCATGGAGACTTGAGACAATATGGTCTCGAACTCCGTCAAGGATGATCCGTCTCGCCCTTTCCACACACTTCTTCCACTCAACCAACTCTTGTGCATTAGTTGAAGTTGGCTTTGGGATTTCTTGATCAATGAAATCCTTCAAGCTGTTGTCTTCTAATACAACCTCCATGTGATCTTTCCATGCTAAGTAATTCGAGCTACCTTCCAAGGCATACTCGAGTCTCAAGCAATAGAACGCCATTGGCCAACCTTGAAGTATGATATGAATTCGATTTGCACTTGCAACCCCGAACTTCAAACTTCGAATTCTCTTCTCTGTATACTGTTCATAGCTCCAACACCATGTAGAAATTTCTCTACAGATCAGCTAGCTCTGATACCATTTAGAAATTCTGACTGTAGATTAACTCGATAATGCAATATACCAAAGCAAAATACTATAATCTACTTCTACTATCAATTTGCTTTGCGGAAGCTTAAAAATTGAGCAAGTTCGAGCTGAACACATATAACCAGAAGAAGAAGAATCAATGCACATGAAACATAGAAAATACTCAAGGGAAAGCCTCAGCTAAAAACCCCACTATCTATATTATCATACAAGGTGGAAATACATCAGAATTATACAAAGCCTTAGCTCTCATAGCTAGCCATCTCTCAGTACAATCCTCCTGGATGCTCACAGGCAATCAAAGCTTCTCACAAGCCTTCTCCTCTACCCTCCAAGCTCCTATTTCCTTGCGCTGTTCCTCTAGGATGATCTTCTCCAACCAAGTGGAAAACTAATCTCTCACACTGATCTCACACTATGTGAGAACTGCGCAATCCTCAAGGAACCTTACCTTGACTGCATGCATGAGTTTCCTTTATAGGAAAACACATGCAACTGATAGTACATTGTCCTTGACATTTAGCTCAACTGGGTCTTTCTCAGAATAGACATGCATGAGTTTCTGATGAGGGAATCTTCAGTTATCTGGAATACACTGGTTGAGTGCATGCATGCATCAACTGACTGATAACTCACAATTAGTTCCCCAAACAATTTGGAACTAATTTAACTGGACTTAACTCAGTGAACTGAGCTAACTAATTACAACTCAAATATAACTCAATCTTATCTCCTTAATTAAGGGATAATCTCTTTCATTTAAGGGATAACTGTTACATGACTATAGAAAGACTTCTAACTTGAATTTCTCCAACTAATTAATCCATAATGAATTAATTAATTATTTCCAAGCAGCTGGTGAGACTAAGTTCGATTTTAATTCACAATTTTAATTCAAGGACAAATTAAATTGGAATTTCTAGATTCTATTTTTATCATTTCTTATTGCTATTTTCAACAATGATTGAGATAGTCGAGCAGAGGCTATCTTAGAGCGAGTTCATACTGATGTGTGTGGACCATTCTCGATGACATCCACAATGAAGCAAAGGTATTATGTGATTTTCATTGATGATTATTCTCGTCAATATTGGATTTATTTCATGCAGAAGAAGGAACAAACCTTCACAAAGTTTTGGTTGAGAAAGAGTCAGGGAAGAAGGTCAAGGCCTTGAGAAGCGACAACAGGGGAGAATATGTCTCTCAAGAGTTTAAGGACTTCTGTGCAACGAAAGGAATTAAACGAGAGTTGATGACACCTTATAACCCACAACAGAATGGGGTGGCCGAGAGGAAGAAAAGAACTATTATAGGGGCAGCACGAGCAAGCTGCATGACCAAGGCCTACCACTTCACTTGTGGGCTAAGACATGCAACACAACGGTCTATTTGTAGAATAGAAGCCTGCATCACATACTTGGGATGAAGACACCAGAGGAAGCTTTCTCCGGTAAGAGACCAGATGTGGGTCACTTCAGGATCTTTGGCTCATCGGTATATTGCCATGTGACAAAGGATGCACGGAAGAAGCTTGAGCTGACAGCAGAGTTGGGGATACTTGTGGGGTACACTGATACACCTCACAACTATCGGGTGTACTTTCCTACCATTCGGAGGATAGTGGTTCGCAAAGATCTCAAGTTTGATGAGCAGAAGGCCATGCGAGTTTCCCTTGAGAGGGAGCTCCAACTACAGGCTATGGAGGAACTATTGGTTCCTAAGGAGGAGGAGCCTCAGACTGATGCGGAGCAGCCACATGCAGAGGTTCCAAGAGTGGAGACATCCACTCAAGCAGAGTCTTCCAGAGATGGACAGAAGTGCACAAGAGAAGTTGACAGATTGTTGAAGGATGCGAGAGAGAATTTGGGAGCACCATCTTCTCAGCGTAGACAAAGGATGTCACTTGAGAGGTACACTGGATACATGGCCCTTGCTGGGGAATGTGTTGAGACTAAGCCATCTTCCTTTGAGGAAGCAATGCAGTAGCCGATTTGGGTTGATGCTATGGTGGAGTATGACTCCATAGTTTGTAACAATGTTTGGGACGTGGTTCCGAGATCGGAGAACAAGTCAGTTGTGAGTTTCCGTTGGCTTTACAAGGTAAAGCAAGCTGCTGATGGTAGTGTGGAGAAGCATAAGGAAATATGTGTTGCCCGTGGCTTTCCATAAGTCAAGAGGATCATGTTGTTGCAGTATATTTCGACAGAGGAGCAAGATGCTGACATTTTGACAAAGGCATTGTGAAAGTGTAAATTCGAGTTCCATAGAGACATGATCGGGGTGGAAGATAATCCCTTTCTTGTTGAGAGGGAGTGTTGAAATGTGGCAACAAGAATATTCCAATTTAATTTGTCATTGAATTAAATTGTGAATTAAAATCGAATTTAGTCTTAACAGCTACTTGGAAATAATTAATTAATTTGTTTCAAATTAATTAGTTGGAGAAATTCAAGTTAGAAGTCTTTCTGAAGTCATGCAAGAGTTATCCCTTAAATTAAGGAGATAAGATTGAGTTATATTTGAGTTGTAATTAGTTAACTCAGTTTACTGAGTTAAGTTCAATTAAATTAGTTCCAAACTGTTTGAGGAACTAATAGAGAGTTAACAGTCAGTTGATGCATGCATGCATCCAACTAGTGCTACTCCAGTTAACTGAAGATTCCCTCATCAGAAACTCATGCATGTCTATTCTGAGAAAGACCCAGTTGAGATTAAATTCAAGGACAGTGTACTATCATTTGCACATGTTTTCTTATAAAGAAAACTCATGCATGTAGTCAAGATATCATTCCTTGAGGATTGCACAGTTCTGACAGTGTGTGAGAGAGGTCATCCATTTGGTGAGGTGAAGATCATTCACAAGGAAAAGCACAAGGAAATAGGAGCTTGGAGGGCAGAGAGGAAGGCTAGAGAGCAGCCAAGATTGCTTGTGAGCATCTGTGAGGATTGTATTGAGAGATGGCTAGTTGTGAGAGTTAAGGCTTTGTATAATTCCTATGTATTTCCACCTTGTATGATAATAAAGATAATGGGGTTTTTAGCTGAGGCTTTCCCCAAAAGTATTTTCATGTGTATTGTGCGATTGATTCTTCTTCTTCTGGTTATATTTTTCAGTTCGATATTTAAGCTTCCTCAAATTGATAGTAGAAGTAGGTTATAGTATTCTGCTTTGATTTATATTTCTTTATCGGGTTAACCTATAATTAGATTTTCTACATGGTCTCAGAGCGAGATTTGTAGAGAATTTCTGCAAATAATATTTATTAAATAAAATAATTATATTATAATTTCTTATTATATTAATTTTTTTTTATGTATTTATATTTTATAATATCTTCAATATTATTTTTATCATTTCTTTAGGAAATTGCTAATTAGTTAGTTTATTCATTTATTATTTGACCAATAATAATAATAATAATAGTAACTTTGCCAAGATGTTTCTTTTTAATGATTTTTATTCTTATCCTTTATTTTCATAATTGTTTGGAGTTTATCATTGCATCTCTACTATAATTATGTAATCTGTTGATCTCACTATCCATATTTGTCCTGATGATGAACCTCAGTAAGGTTTCAAAACACGTCAATCCTAAAATATTGATGTGATTTATCCATAAGAGTTTTGCTTTAATTGAGGTTAGTTGAGTTAAATTGATTTTCCTCTAGTGGCTTCTAGAAAATCTATTTTTAGAAGTCAAGATGATCTTAGCCATCGATTGATATTAGATCATGGCCGTTGATTCATCAACGAGGGATTATAAAAGGAAATTGATGGGGATTTTGGGGATATTATATTGTAGAGCAAGCAAGGGCGTAGTGGTAGCGTGGAGGACACTAGTAGCGAGGTTTCAAAAAAATAAATTGAGTAGAGGATTTCCGGAGGAATTCTTCACAGAGATTCTAGTTTTTTGAGAGGAAGAGGCCAAGTTGTTTTTGCAGAAGGAAGGCTAAGTTTAGCAATGCAATTTGCTAGAGAAAATTCCTAGAGGTAGTGCGAATAGCCGGGATCGAGAGTTCCAATTGCAAGAAATCAATGTCATGACAGGAAAGGGAAAATTCTTGTAGGTGTGATTACGGGAAATGCAAATTGCAGGAAAAGGTGAATTCTTGTAATTACAATAAGTGAGAATTGTTGGGAGATCAGTTTGTAGGAAATCTAAACGAGTTGCTAGAAAGTGTCAATTTTTTTTTTTGGTCAAGTAAGAGTGGAGCCTTCAAATAACCGATAAAAAAAATTACATATGGTACACGTCTTTACAAGTGTAAAGACCAACAAAAGACCGGCCCATTGATGATTAACAGTCAACAGGGTCAACAAAACCCGAAACCTTACACATAAACCTCCAACCATTATACAACCCGATAACCATTCGATAAGAACCCCAATGATCCGACGGTCCTTAAAGAAATTGCATCGGAAACTTACGCGATAGTTACCCACTTTACGGAGTCGACAGAGAAAATAAACTATTAATGTATAGAACTTCGGGTCCGTTCTTGGACTTAACCTCCTCCCATTTTGAAACCAGATATCCTTTCGATCAAGATCTCGTATGGTCCAACGGACCTTAATGATATCGTTCCGGAAACATGCGCGACTCTTACCCGCTTCACAAATCCGATAAGGATTATAAGCCATTGGTCTATAAAAAATTGGGTCCATTCTAAGACTTAACCTCCGATCACTTTTAAAACCCAATATCCATACGATCAAGCCCCTTTTGATCCAACAATCCTCAATGATATCGGATCAGAAACTAGCGCGACCTTTACCCGCTTTACGAAGCTGATAAAGATTATAAACCACTGATCTATAAATCTTCGAGTCCGCTTGTAGACTTAACCACCAATCATTTTCCAACCCCATAGCCATTCGATAACGAAGGCCATCAAAACCTATGGTCGACGACCCTTCAACTAGCTCACTGTTTACCATGTACTCCTCCCCTGTAGTTAGCTCTGACTTAAGCATTCTTTGTGGGATCGACAGTTAGGATTGACTCCTACTTCCGCTCTCTCTTACTTCCACTAGTCTTCCTCCTGCTCATTACTCATGGTCTGGAAGTGCTCCATGTCTTTGGCTGCCTGTCGTTGACAATCATCACGCAATTTAACCGAGGGTGTCGAATCCCAAGCGTACCTAATATAACTTTGCTTACAAAGCATTCCTTCATTCGCTAGATGATCAACTAACATATTGGCTTTTATTCGCACATGAACGAAGATGACAGTTCTCAGGGTTCACAATTGGGAATGAATACGCTGAAAGACCTGTGATAGCCTCCAATGTTTTGATACTTTTCCAGGTTCCGTTCCATTACATAGCTTCTCGGCCGCATTAATGACCAATTCAGAGTCTGCTTCAATGACAGCGTTGTGTAAATTTAAATCGATCAGAATTTCCAGGACTTCTCTAAGGCCATGAGCTCCGCCATGTTATTAGTGGCAGTCCCCAAATGACTATGAAAGATATCCTTTATGCGCCCCTGCTCATCTCTTATGACCCCTCCAAATCCAACCATCCCTGGGTTGCCTTTAGATGCTCCGTCTATATTGATTTTCAAAAAACCATGAGGAGGAGGCTGCCAAATATCTTTACCAACAGTTGTTTGGCTCACACCCTTGTTTATGCCCTAGGGAACCAACAAATGGAGACCCAACTGCAGCAGTATGCGAGCATCCTGGGGCAAAGGAGGGTTCTCAGGAAGTTTCCACATAAGGGCTCCAACTGTGTCTTTGAGTTGTCATAATATTTGTGCAATGATGTTCTGGGTTGAGCCTGTTTTGTTCTTGAAAATCCTGCCATTGCGTTCTTTCCAGACATCCCAGATAATAAAGCCTGGAACCAGAGTCCAAGCTTTGTTGATGATTTCATTGCCTGAGAAGTCTTTCCTCCAATTCTTCAAAGTGTTGGTGATGCTGAGTCTGTCCCTGTCAGTTTGCCTGAAGACTAAGGCCACCCAATCCCACAAGGTAGAGGTGAATGGGCAGAGGTTGAGTAAGTGTTCCATCATCTCCTCCTGTAAGCCACATAGATGGCATTTGGATGGGCCAACAAATCCCCTTTTAAGAAGATTCTCCCAAGTTAGAATTTTCTTTTGTTGAACCAACCAAATAAACAACTTGATTTTCATCCAATGCGGGTTCTGCCAAAGGTCCTTCCATACCTGATCAGGGTTTTGATAATCAAACCCTAGGGCCATTCATTTAGCTTCTTTGAGGTTAAAGGTACCTTCAGTGTTTCTTCCCCATCTCAGTTGGTTAGACGAGGATGACACCAAAATCTTCCTTTGTTCCAAGTCAAGAGCAAGAGAAACCGCCTGGGCCTTTAAAGGACTCTCTTCACTATAACCCAGATCCTTCCATATTCTCCATTTACCATTGTTCCTTACCTGATCCCAGAAGTCACTTACCATAAGTAAACCTTTGTTGTCAGTGTCATTCTTGAGAGTGGTTAGTTCTTCCCTAAACAAATTTGGTTCCTGCTGCAAATTATCCTCCCAAAACTGTGCTAGGTTCCCAGCTCAGATCTCCTAGAAACTATGTTGCTGGACAATGGCTGTATTCTCCCAAGCAAGGTTCCAAATGTGGGAGCCCTGACATTCGGATATGATCCCTCTCTTGCCAATTATTTTCATATTTCTGTTTCCAAAGCTTGGCCCAAGGGGTTGCCGATTCCTTAAGACACCTCCACCACAATTTGGCTCCTGAAACTCTGCTGAGGGTTTCAGGGTCATGAAGCCACAAACCACCATGGGCCTTAGGTTTGCAGAGCTTGTCCAAAGCTACCAAAGCCCACTTCTTTTTCTATTCCCCTTTGCCCCAAAGAAAATCTCGTTGAATACTCCTGATTTGTTGCATAAATCCTTTAGGAGCAGGAAGAGCTGAAAACATGAAAATGGGAATAGCCTGTAGGACAGCCTTTGTAAGCACAAGACGCCCCGCCAAATTCAAAGACCTGCATGTCCATTTCTTGACCTTGTCCTGAAGTTTATTAGTTATCGTCTCCCACACTCCCTTGCTTAGAGGTTTGTTCGTAAGAGGCATTCCAAGGTACTTGGAAGGTAACTGATCCCTTTGAAACTCGAGAATTCTGGTGAGGTTCCTCTGAATAACAATGTTAGTGTTAAAAAAGAAAACCTTTGATTTGTCAAGGCTTACCTCTATACCAGCAGCCATAGCAAAGTCGTTCAAAATTTGTTTGAAAGCTCTGGCTTCCTTGACCGTTGGAATACCCTGCAACATTGTGTCATCCACAAATTGTTGATGAGTAGAAGCAACACCATCCAGGGTAAGTTTCAGACCCTGGATTCTTCTTTCAACATTTTCCATTTTGATCACTCTGCCTAGCCCTTCCATCATGAGAACAAAGAGGAAGGGGGAGACGGATACCCTTGTCTGAGACCCCTCGAAGGCATAAAGGTTCTAGAGGGAGAGCCGTTAAGCAGGATGGAAAAACTAGCCATGGCTACAAGGGCTTGTTGTGCTGTACAACAACCCCCCATTTCTAAAAAATATTTACATAAAACTTTTAATAAGAAATGGGTCCCTTTTAAAAATCAACTTAGTTAAGATTTGTGTGTCCACAAATAAAAATTGGTATTAACCCATCATAAGAAAAAATCCTTATTAAAAGGCCTGATGTAAATGAATCATTTTATAAAGCCTTTTAAATAAAAATAAAGTGTTCCTTTAAGTAAATATTATAAAACTTTTCTTTATTGCGATAAAGCGATCAGAGATCGCATATCGCAATAACAAAGGAAACACACACAAAAGCGAAAAAACTCATCCAATCTCTCCGATCCGAAAAGGTAATCGCAATCGGGAAATCGGAGGAAGCAAATGCCAAGCATAATAAAACAGAGCCCCTCAATTCCTCCGATGCGATAAAGCATATCGCAATCGGCAAATCGACGATGTCAATAATAAACAAACACATGAATAAAGGCATGCTCAAAACCCCCAATGCGATAAAGCAAATCACAATCGGCAATCGACGGAATCACATGACAAAGCAATAAAGCCCGAGCCAAGTCCTGACTGTGATATATTAATTAGGCGCACATCTCGAAAATACATTTAAAAGGTTTGCATGCATTGTATCACCTTTCAGTAATCGAAGATATTTAAAGCAAGTGTTAAAGCCTTTCCCTTTGACATTCCTGATCGCCGATTTGCGATTTATTGCTGATCGCCGATCAAAGAAATCTAAGGCACGCTTGAAATAATCATTCGGCATATGAGCGACGTGATGGGCATTTAAGATGTTATTTACCACGATTGACAGGTTAAACGGCTATTCAATAAAGCAGTTAAGGGTAGATCTTTTATTAAGATTTTATCCGTGGTAATCTTTAACTATATCTCATTATCACTTGCCAGTTGACGTAACTCTTTTCATTGTTATATTGGCTCACAACAACATTTCTCTGTATCACGATTTGCAACTGCTTGTGCAGAATTCCTCCGAAGCCAGAAATCCGGAGAAAATGGGGAAGAAATCAAAGAAGTCTGCAACAACATCTCCTGCTGTCAAAGATCCAGGACCAAGCAAAAAAGGATTAATCTCAGATACGGCATGTCTTGGTCTGGGAAACACTCGATGGGAGAGTATTTATAATCTGATGGAAGCAGAGGAGCCCGAAGAGTTATCAGAAGAGGCCACAACTGATTCAACTAACAAGTCTGAAGGAACTCTTAAAGAATTGGCTTATTCCTTTCTTCACAGGATAGTAGCGCGAGCTAAAATCCTGCCATATACTGACATGGGAAGATGGGTGGTAGAGAAAATTCCAGTTTCAGACAGAACCTTTTGCACAGCTGATGGGATGATATTTGGCTCGTTTCAACCTGAGGATCTCATAAAAATGTATCACTTACCTAAACCTGAGGAAAGATACAACAAGGCGTTTCTAGAAGTGTTTGCAAAGGAAAACGACTCATAGTCAGCTCCGATAAAGCAGTGTAGACATTTCCCTGAAAAGCACAAGCACGAGTCATCAGGTAAGTACTCTGTCGACTTGTTGGCTTCCCCTTACTATTATGCCGGAGCTATGATGTGTAGACTATGGGGGATACATGATTATGCTAAATTCACTATAGAAATGGTTCCTCTAATGGAGGCTGCAATCAATGGTTATGTGATGGATTGGGCAAATATTTTTTCAGATAAACTAGCCACAAAAATTCTAGAGTACAGAACAAATGCACATCAAACTACTAGGACCATTCCCCCATTCTATTACAGTGCATACATTATGGATACTATTTGTTTCAATTCTGAATTTCCGTTACTCGGATGGAGATGGACTCCCCAAGACCCTAAACCAATCCATATTTATCATGAGCAGTTATGGAAGGTTCATTACAAAAATCATCTGTATAAAATTTGCAACGGTTTTATTTCCCTGTTTATTACTCTATTTGTAATAAGCCTGATCCCAAGATATCCCAGGAAGCAGAGACAGACTTGACACCAGTAGGTAGTTGGTTCGGAGAGGAAAAATTTACTTATATAAGGCTTTTTGGTAGCCTTACTAAACCCCATGTCCTTCCCCTGTATGTGCCCGATAAACTGTTAGCTCGGGAATTGGCTTATCAAATAACAGTAGATGGGACATCAAAGACCCTTAGAAATTCTAAGAAACAGGTATGGCCTATATTCTCTTTACGGTGTGGTGTTTTCACTCTTCATGATTACAAGCACACAGAGAAGGAGACAGAAAAAATACAAATGCTGAAGCTTGCCACAATTCCTAACAGGCAATATGATCCAAGAAAGGTTGCCTACAATGTTCTTGAACAAGCCAAACTTGCCAAATTTGATCATGAAGAAGATGAATTCGATTATCTATTTGCCTCAAATGAATCATTATTCCAAGTTAAAGGATTGGCTAGAATCAGAGATCAAGATGAAAGGCTAGAAACGTTTAATAGGCTTAGAGAACAGAGGTTGCAAACTTTGCCTTTAGACCTATTAGCCACAGTCCTAGTCAAGCTGAACAAATAGTTACTGGTAAGACCCCCGATGTAGAAAAGGTCTTCGAGAAAGAAAAAGTGCCAGAACAGGAACAGGAATAGGAAAAAGATAGTCAACTCATGGATACAAATACTCACATTGATCCCAAACTACTTAAAGAATGGCAACAGTTTGATTCTATCATAAGCAATACTAAGAGTTTACAGGGATTTAGTACGCCTGAAATAACAACTACTCAAAAGACAACAACTAGTATGGTTCCGACTGAAGGAACCAACGGCTCACCCATGACTCAAAAGGATATAGAGATAATTCCAGAAAACCCATCTGATGAAATATTTCTACATGTAGAAGAAATACTACATTTGGATGTCTTCTACAACCCTAAGCATAGGGCTGTAATAAAGAGACAAAGGAAAAAGAGAAAGCTTGATCAAACTTCTCTTTTCCCTGCACAGATGGAAATAACTAATGTGGTATGGAGAGAGGAAGTCAATCCTTCCGAAGACCTTACTAAATTCTCTCAGTATGCTAGGGCATACTCGGCAGCTACTATGGATAAGGCATCGGAAGTCAGCAATTTGCTTAAAGAAAAAGATCAGACAATTGTTTCACTGGAGGCACAGGTATCTAAAAAGCAACAAAGGATCGAGCAATTAGAACAACAGTTGGCAACACAACAGCAATCAAACAATCAATTGAACGAGCAATTGCTCAAGGAGAAGTAGAGAATAGATCAAAATACGGTTCAGAAACAAAAGGAACTATCCCTAGCATTGGCCAAGCTGAAAACAATCAATGAATAGTCGAGTAAAACAAAAGATGAACAAATCGCTCAACTGTCACTACAAATAGAAAGGTTCAAAGGATTTCCTCAAGTAGGAGAGTTCAAATCAGAAGCTCTCCAGATTAATAAGGCATTAACTAATCAATTGAACTTGCTATGTCATAATATCTCTCTTGCTCAACCCCTCTGTGAAATTTCTTCATCAATGATTGATAAGTCAGTCGATGCAAGGCAGAAATTGGAGCAGGCCGATGAAACATTAACAGAGTTTCTTTCTTGGCAAGAAACCAAGGAAGGACAAGCTACAAATCTGCCTCAAATTCTAGAATCACATAAGGAAATTCTGTTCCTAGAATGGCAATCTCAACTGATGAAAGCGGAGAGGGCAACTTCAAGATGCAGATCGACGACTGGTAATCTGATTGAATTAATTAATGATACTCTTTATTTGTCTAATTTAATTTCAGAATGCACTCCAGGGAAACTGCCATCAACCAAAGCATTGGAGCAGACATGCAAACAGGAACTGGAAAAGAGGGAGAGATTGATCGCGGGCATTCAAAGTTTAACATGGGACACCTTTTGGTTCTTCTTTGTTAAACCACATAGTCAAAAGGCAGCGATAAAATGTTTAACCGATGCAATCGGTTACATGATTCCTGAAATTAATGATGCCACGTATTCTGCCCAACTACATTCATGTATGAGTCACCCTCCAGAATTGCAACCAATGCTCGCCATATGCCAGCTCAAGCCAAAGGATAGTCAGCCGAAACAGTGAATCATTCTTACCGACTGCAAGCATGTCTATTTCGGGGAGATTTTCATGATTTGGTTATACCAGCTCACAACATTTTTATTTCATAGTTAGTTAGTTTAGAAAGTATTTATAGACCCTTTCATTTTTTTGGAAAGGGTCCTCAATTTTTGTATTAAAACTTGGATCGGGAGTTGCACTACTGTGCTTCCGATATATATTTTTTTATGAAGACTGGACCTATATTTTGAATTTTAATGAAGAATACTTTGATGAGATATGCACTATTGCTTTTTGTGAGAGTATTTCTAAGTTGAAAGACGAGATTTGAATGCGATTGATATAAGAGGGGATTCAAATTACATATGGTACTATTATCTATGTCTTTGCTTCATTCTTTTATATGAATCAGCGTTTATACATTTTGCTATCATTTGATATATGTATGTACTTTCATAACAATCCTTTAGCTTATCACTATTGAATGTTTAAGGATTGCTCCTTTTTTATTCATATTTATGTCAATGGTATATAAAGAATAGTGTAATAATGTTTTAATTATTACTTTGTTCAACTACTTGAACAAAGTAATTATCATATGAATGAATGTTTTTGTTTATAAGTGGAGTCATCTATATGCCTACTTGTTAATAAGAATTATCAAAAGTTGCACTAAAATGGAGATTTCCCGGGATAGATTAGTTGTTTATATTTTTGCATTTTAGAATAAATCATCCATCATTACCATTAGATAATAGAAAATCAATCACTTATCCATCCTATTTACAAATCATTGGGAAACTGGTCCCATTATATCCAGTCGGAGCCACCACACCAAACGGAAAAGGAGCTGCCTTTAAGGTCTAGACTGGGTGGTTTTCCCCGATGTCGATGCAACGATTTTCGAGGCATCAAAATTTTTGGTGCTAGAAGGAGGGCATGAACTGTGAATGGCGAGAAAATCCAAACCTACAAACCATTCTGAGAGTAAATCTCCCTCCACCTCACCTTCGACTTCTCCTTTGCATGCTGGAACTCCAGTCTTCAAGCGAGAAGAAGAGAAGACAACTACCACTGCTCAACCCCAAAATATCCCAGATAGATTAAGTCCTGAATCTCCTGAAGTACAGTCTCTTATCCATAAACTTCAAGGATTCTCAATATCACCACAGAAATATGAGGTATCTCAAGGCAGTGTGACTTCGCAATTCATTCCTTCTTACCCCATCACCAGACTTCAAAGTGAAAAGCTTGGTATTGAACCTATTGGGTTACTTTTGCCTAAAAGGAAAAGGGCAAGGAAAACAACTGAAGGATCTGATAGTGAAACTTTCTCGTCATCATCCTCCATTTCATCTTCTCCATTGCAAAGTCAACCATCCACTCCTCCATTACAAATTGTCGTTCAACAGGGAATTGGAACTTCAACATCGGCTTCGCAACTTTCTGGAACCTCAATATCTGCCCCTTCCCAACCATCTAGAACTTCATCGACATTATCATCTATTAGTAGCTTGACAATGGCACAAAATCCATGGAGCAGTCCTGGTGCAGTCACTATGCCTGCACCTTTGCACCCATTGCCAGCACATCCTGAAAAATGGTTGCCAAAATTTAATCCAGATGCAGGCATATCAGCAGATGAACACATTAACAACTTTATGTTATTAGTTAACCTAAAAGGAGTTACAGAGGAAGATGTGGTTGTTAGGCTTTTCCCTTATACACTACAAGGATTGGCTGGGTCTTGGTACTTTTCTTTACTATCAGGATCCATTAACAGTTGGAATATTTTTCAAGAACAGTTCTTGACTAAATACGGTGATGACAGATCTGTAGCAACGTTAATCAATGATCTTTCAAATCTTAGGACAGAGTCCAAAGAACCTATAAAAGAATTTAATTCAAGGTTTAATAAACTCTTGAATAAAATCCTGACTGCCTCTAAACCTAGTGAACAAGTTAGAAGTGAATGGTATATAACAACTTTACCTTCAAACATAGCTATCTTTGTAGATAGAGTTGGAAAACCTACTCTAGCAGAAAATATGAAAGAAACAATTGCTGTGGAAAAACGTATCACCGCCTTAGAAAAGAAAACTGCTCTTGAAGACAAAAAATCTAAAAAAGTCTCTTTCAAAGATGATTCAAAGAAGAAAATGGCTAAAGATCCATATGATATGAAAGGTCTCCAAAAAGTTCTCAAGACAATGTCAGATGAAATGGTAGAAATCAAGAAACAGGTAGCTGAAACTTCAACAAAAAAGCCATTTAGAAACTTTAAGAAACCTGAATCAAAGCCACCAAATGCTATATCCAATGCAGACTCAAACCATGAAGAAGATCAAGAAGAAGAGACAATATTATCATCTGAAGAAACTGAAGAAGAGGTAACTGTAGAATGTCATGGGATGTGGGACTTCATTTTGCCTAATTCCGATACAGAAAATGAACAGGAAGCTTTCCCTGTAACTACCAGGAGTAAAGGTACTCCTGAACCTGTTCAAGTAAATCAAAAGAAAAGGAACATGGGTACTCCTACAAAAGAGAAAACTCCCACAAAGAAGTCTCCAGCCCCACCTTCTCAAAATCAGCCATCAGCTTCAAATCCACCTACAACAGCTAAAACATTAGTAGTTACAGACTCTATGGACTACAACATTATTGAAGACATGAAGAAAACAAAGGCAAATATCACTATGTTTGAACTTAGTAAACTCAAACATCAACAAAAGTTGCTGCTTAAGGAGTTAGATGCAGTACCATCTTCTCCTCTTCCTAATGTTGTATTGTCCAAAGCTGCTAATGAAACAGGTAAACCACCTCCTGGTAGAGTAGAAGCTACTAATGTTGTCTTAATCGGAGATAGATCAAATTCCCATACTCCTCCTTTTCTCTTAACCTATGAGATCTATAATAGAAATCTACACAATTGTTTGATTGATTCATGGGCTTCCTCAAATATAATGCCAGCTTCAGCTTGTTCCAAACTGAACATTGAACCCCAAAAGTCTGCAATTCATATTGCCAGTTGGATAGAACTAAGGTCCAGGTTTTAGGAGAAATCAAATCAGTTACCATTAGGTTATCAACTGATCCAAGAGTGGTTCAGAGAATTGATATTTTAATCGCTTATATACCTGAATTCTATGGTTTGAATTTGAGTAGAGACTGGTATGAGAAACTTTATGGTTATATTTCCACTGATTGGTTTGAGAAACTTCATGGTTATATTTCCACCGATTGGCCTCATATGTGGCTACCTTATAAAGGAAAGCCAAATCAAATAAAGATTGATTAGGGGAAACATATGACTCATACTGTTACTGAGTTTGAACAAGAAAATCAACCAATAACATTCGACAACAACATTTCGGGTAATTACTCATCTGAATCATTCTTTGGCAATTTTACTACTCAATCATCACCCTTCTCAGTTAATAATTTCACATCTCAAATCAAAATTTTTTCTCAAACAGATACATCAAGGTGTGTTAAAATTGCTGAGGAAACTATAAATAAAACTGTAGATAAATCTTTGTTTTGGTCATTATATTTTGATGGGTCTAAATCTAGTGAAGGTGCAGGAGCAGGATGTATTTTAGTTAGTCCTGAGGGAGAAAAAACTATGTTATCATGCAGATTATAATTTGAATGCACAAACAATATGGATGAATATGAAGCCTTGATTCAAGGACTTTATAAAGTAATTGGTCTTAAAGTTCAATATTTGAAAGTGTTCGACGATTCTGAAATTGTTATAATACAAGTCAGAAATACTATTCATTGCCTTTCTAGTCACCTTAAACACTATCAGTCCTTGGTACAAGACCTTATATCTCAATTTTAACATTCAATATTTCTCCCATCCCTAGATCCCAGAATGCAGCAGTAGATTTACTAGCTAACGTTGCTTCTAAGCTCCTTCCATCCGAAGATTACAGTCCCGATAGATTTTCAGTAGAGTTAATTTTTAGACCATCAATTCCTGATAATGTCACTAACTGGCGAGTGTTCAATCATGATGATGACATTTTAAATTTCTTAACTTCTGACAAGTCCTATGATGATCAAATTATTGATGAAAGTGAACATGATCTTCAAATGAAAGAAAAGCTTGAAGAAAACTCAATACCCAAACCAGTGGTCAAACTTGAAGATCTTTATGACATCAAAGACAGGTTTAAACAGGTTACTAATTCAAAGCTCCAAAGTTCTACTTTGAGATTTGAATTGATAAACCTTGGTACTGAAGAGAATCCACAAAACATCAATTTGGGATTAGGACTTTCTTCAGAAGAAAGAATTGCATTCATTAGATTATTGCATAGATATAAAAATGTCTTCACTTGGAAATATGATGATTTGAAAACGTATGATACATCTATCATACAACATACAATTCCAATGCTTTTTGAGCAAAAAACAGTACAACAGTAATTAAAGAAGATTCATCTTAACTTAGAGAGTCAAATAAAAGCTGAATTAAACAAACTCTTGAAAGCTAAGATAATTTTTCCTGTTAGACATTCAAATTGGGTGTCCAATATGGTGCCAGTAGGGAAGAAAAATTGTGACATTAGAATTTGTATTGATTTCATAAATCTTAACAAAGCAAGTCAAAAGGATAACTTCCCTCTACCAACAATGGAGCAAACTCTTCGTTCAGTAGCTGGTTCTGAACTGAAGTCCTTCTTAGATGGTTTTCAGGGTATAATCAAATTTTGATGCACCCTGATGACAGACTTAAGACTACTTTCAACACTAAGTGGGGAACTTATGCCTACCAAAAAATGCCTTTCGGATTAATCAATGCTGGAGCCACATTCCAAAGAGCGATGGACATAGCATTAAAAGGTCTAACCAATAAATCAGTAGTTGTCTATTTAGATGACATTACTGTGTTCTCTAAGAAAAGATCAAGTCATTTGCATAATTTGAAACAAATCTTTGAACGCTGCAAAAGGTATGGCATTTCACTCAATCCTAAGAAATCATTTTTCGCTCTTGACCAAGGTAAACTTTTGGGCTTCATTGTTTCAAAGGAGGGTATTTATATTGATTCAGATGGAATCAAAGAGATTTATGATATTCCATTTCCTCATAATAAAAAATCAATGTAATAATTTTGTAGGTCAAATTAACTTTGTAAAAAGATTTGTTCCAGATTTTTCACAGATTGTTTTACCATTACAAACCATGATCAAGAAAAATTCAGTGTTTAAATGGGGGCCTATAGAAAAAGAGGCATTTGATTCCATCAAACAATCAATCATAAATGCCCCTGATTTAAGCACTCCTAATTTTTCAAATCATTTCATTTTATATACTCTTGCATCTGATTCATTTTATGCAGCAGTGCTGACACAAATTAACGATCAAAACTTGGAAGCACCAATCTCACTTTATAGTTCAAACCTTCAAGGTGCTGAACTTAATTACTTGGAAGTTGAAAAACAAGCCTTTGCTGTATATAAAGCCATCAAACACTACAGACCCTTTCTCTTAAAAGCTCACACAAAAGTTATAGTCTCTTTTTCAGTAGTAAGACAATTACTAGTTCAAAGGGAATTAGGAGAAAAAGAGCAAATTGGGTCACAACATTACAAGAATATGACTTGGAAATTAAACTAGTAAAGATTGTCAAAGGCCAAGGTTTTTGTAGGTTGTTGGCAGGGGCTTCTAATATTCAGGGACATGAAGGTACAAACGATACTGAAGAAATCAATCGGATAGGTAACACTAATCCTGAATCCCAATATGCAAATCTGATTTTCTATTTGAAAAATGGATATGCTTCTTCTAATTTTTCCTATAAAAACAAACGTGCCATAAGACTGAAAGCAAAAAACTTCATGAGTTTTGATGATGCGTTGTTTAGGCGGAATTATGATTCAATTTTGTTAAGATGCTTAGAAAAACCTGAAGCGCAAAAGGTCTTGCAGGAGCTACATGATGGTCTGATAGGAGGACATTTTGGAGCTGATACAACCGCCCACAAAATCATTCATGCTAGGTATTACTGGCCCACCTTGTTAAGATATACTCATGAATATGTAAGGAAATTCCAAATATGTCAAACTATTAGTGGAAGACAAAGGAAGCCAACTTTCCCTTTGCAACCAGTCAACATTGAACAACTCTTTGAACAATGGGGATTGGATATCATTGGAGAAATCATTTCACATTCATCCAAACAACATAGATATATCCTTACAACTACCGATTACTTTATTAAGTGGGTGGAAGCAATTCCTTTGAAGACAACAAACTCTGAGGCAATCATTGAATTCATAGATCAGTTCATCATTACCACGTTTGGTGTCCCAAACGCATTTATTTTTGATAATGCATCTTACTTCTCTGGTAATTCTATATTTGAATTTGCTATCAAAAGAGGATTCAAATTGAAATATTTTGCAAACTACTACACTCAGGGTAATGGTTTAGCAGAATCTACTAATAAAAATCTTATCAAAATCATTAAGAGAATTATCGAGCAAAATCATAAAAACTGGCATAAGTCTTTGATATTTGCACTATGGACTGACCGAAAAACATAGGAGGCCTCAATAGGCACTTTTCCATTTAATCTAGTGTATGGAAAGGAAACTATCATACCAGCAAATTTGGTACTTCCATCACTAGCCCTAGTGTAGTTTATTGAAGAAAATCCCTCATCTTCTATTCAATTGAGACATGATCAGATCCTGAAACTAGAAGAAGAAAGGTAGAAAGCCCGAATTACACATGCAAAACATCAATAGATTATTAAGTCTTCTTTTGATACAACTTCAACCGGCTCAAAACATTTACAAGTTGGTGATCTAGTTTTGAAGTGGGATAAATCCCATGAGGACAAAGGAAAACACATTAAGTTTCAGAAAATGTGGCTTGGACCATTCCAAATCAGCGAGAAGATAGGCCCTTCTACATTCATATTGTAGCATCTATCAAGAAAGAGAGATTCTCTTCCTGTCAATGGCCTTATTCTAAAAAAATTCTTCAATTGAGGAGGTAACCCCTTCTCCTTTTGTAAATATTCAATTTTCAGCTGGATTTGTGTGAATATATTAGTTTATTTAATATCCTAGGAAATAAAGTTGTGAATAGCCTTCCATTGGTCTTTACTATATTGAAAAAGTTACTCAAAAGAAAATAATTTTAATATTTACTTTTGATAGATGGAAGCCTTTAAGAAAAAGGAAAATTCTAGGAAATTAGGTATAATTAGATTCTGAAAAACCCCATTTTATTTTTGTGAAATCTTCTCAAAACTTAGAAATACTGTAAATCATTATAAAGTTTTAAAAGCTATCTTCAACTCTCAACACTGTCATCCATATTCTCTTGAGAAAATTGTTCATCCCATCCATCAAAGTTTATAATTACTTAGAGTGTAACTCTAAAATATATTTGATATAAAAGATAAGAGGTCTTATTACAAGCCTGCTTACCATGATCATAGGGGAATAGTTCAACTGACATTACCAACACTGCATACCAAAACAGGGTAATGGCTTATAATTATAAGACAAGGGGTCTCATCATGAGCCAGCTTGTTCAGTTAAATTACAAACTAGTGAATAACATTGTCAATAGCTGGCCACCAAACCAGGTCAATGGCTTTTTATCTTACAAAATAAAGAAATAAAAAAAGAAAAATAAAATGCAATACAAAAAATGTGGAAACATATCTTTTGGATTCATTCTTTTTAATTATATTCTGAAATGGATGGAACAATGAATGATCAAATGGTTAAAAGGTAACCCTGCCGAGACTATAGACGTTTGCTGGCAGCAGCGGCTCTACCTATGACAAATGAGTCATTATAAAAGCTAAGTTGGAAAAGTCTTTTGTTTTATCATTATCAACCAATTAAGGTTTACTTAAATCTTAGAATGTATTTAATTTTAAAATGAGAAAGAAATAGCAAAATAGTTATCATTATATTCAGAATTTATGATTATCTAGTTATATTAGATTTTCTCTATCAATTAAGGTTTTCAGATTAAGAAAGTTAAAGTATTATATTATTTTCTCAGAGATAACTGTTTCTCCCAGTGAATCGTCAATTGTTGTGCTGTACAACAACCCTCCATTTCTAAAAAATCTTTATATAAATTTTTTAATAAGAAATGGGTCCCTTTTAAAAATCAACTTAGTTAAGATTTGTGTGTCCACAAATAAAAATTGGTATTAACCCATCATAAGAAAAAATATTTATTAAAAGGTTTGATGTAAATGAATCATTTTATAAAGCCTTTTAAATAAAAATAAAGTGTTCCTTTAAGTAAATATTAAAAAGCTTTTCTTTATTACGATAAAGTGATCGGAGATCGCATATCGCAATAACAAAGGAAACACACACAAAAGCGAAAAACCTCATCCAATCTCTCCGATTTGAAAAGGTAATCACAATCGGGAAATCGGAGGAAGAAAATGCCAAGCACAATAAAACAGAGCCCCTCAAGTCCTCCGATGTGATAAAGCATATCAAAATCGGCAAATCGGCGATGTCAATAATAAACAAACACATGAATAAAGGCATGCTCAAAACCCCCGATGCGATAAAGCAAATCGCAATCGGCAATTGGCGGAATCACATGACAAAGCAATAAAGCCCAAGCCAAGTCCCGACTGCGATATATTAATTAGGCGCGCATCTCGAAAATACATTTAAAAGGTTTGCATGCATTGTATCACCTTTTGGTAATCAGAGATATTTAAAGCAAGTGTTAAAGCCTTTCCCTTTGACATTCCCGATCGCCGATTTGCGATTTATCGCCGATCGCCGATCAAAGAAATCTAAGGCACGCTTGAAATAATCATTCGGCATATGAGCGACGTGATGGGCATTTAAGATGTTATTTACCACGATTGACAGGTTAAACGACTATTCAATAAAGTAGTTAAGGGTAGATCTTTTATTAAGATTTTATCCGTGGTAATCTTTAACTATATCTCATTATCACTTGCCAATCGACGTAACTCTTTTCATTGTCATATTGGCTTGCAGCAACATTTCTCTGTATCACGGTTTGCAACTGCTTGTGCAGAATTCCTCCGAAACCAGAAATCCGGAGAAAATGGGGAAGAAATCAAAGAAGTCTGCAACAACAGCTCCTCCAGTCAAAGATCCAGGACCAAGCAAAAAAGGATTAATCTCAGATACGACGTGTCTTGGTCTAGGAAACACTAGCTGGGAGAGTATTTATAATTTGATTGAAGCAGAGGAGCCCGAAGAGTTATCAGAAGAGGCCATAATTGATTCAACTAACAAGTCTGAAGGAACTCTTAAAGAATTGGCCTGTTCCTTTCTTCATAGGATAGCAGAGCGAGGTAAAATCCTGCCATATATTGACGTGGTAAGATGGGTGGTAGAGAAAATTCTAGTTTCGGACATAAATTTTTGCACAGCTGATGGGAGGATATTCGGATCGTTTCAACCTGAGGATCTCAGAAAAATGTATCACTTACCTGAACCTGAGAAGTGATACAACAAGGCGTTCCTAGAAGCGTTTGCAAAGGAAAACGACTCAGAGTCAGCCCTGATAAAGCAGTGGAGGCATTTCCCTGAAAAGAACAAGCATGAGTCATCGGGTAAGCACTCTGTCGACTCGTTGGCTTCCCCTTACTGTTATGCCGGAGCTATGATGTGTAGAATGTGGGGGATACATGATTCTGCTAAATTCACTATAGAAATGGTCCCTCTAATGGAGGCTGCAATCAATGGTTATGTGATGGATTGGGTGAATATTTTGTCAGATAAACTAGCCACAACAATTCTAGAGTACAGAACAAATGCACATCAAACTACTAAGACCATTCCCCCATTCTATTACAGTGCATACATTATGGATACTGTTTGTTTCAATTTTGAATTTTCGTTACTCGGATGGAGATGGAATTCCCAAGACCCTACACCAATCTATATTTATCATGAGTAGTTATGGAAGGCTCATTACAAAAATCATCTGTATAAAATTTGCAACGGTTTTATTTTGCCTGTTTATTACTCTATTTTTAATAAGCCTGCTCCCAGGATATCCCAGGAAGCAGAGACAGACTTGACAGCAGTAGGTAGTTGGTTCGGGGAGGAAAAATTTACTTATATAAGGCTTTTTGGTAGCCTTACTAAACCCCATGTCCTTCCCCTGTATGTGCCCGATAAACTGTTAGCTCAGGAATTGGCTTATCAAATAACAGTAGATGGGACATCAAAGACCCTTAGAAATTCTAAGAAACAGGTATGGCCTATATTCCCTTTATGGTGCGGCGTTTTCACTCTTCATGATTACAAGCACACAGAGAAGGAGACAGAAAAATACAAATGCTGAAGCTTGCCACAATTCCTAACAGGCAATATGATCCAAGAAAGGTTGCCTATAATGTTCTTGAACAAGCCAAACTTGCCAAATTTGATCATGAAGAAGATGACTTCGATGATCTATTTGCCTCAACTGAATCATTATTCCAAGTTAAAGGATTGGCTAGAATCAGATATCAAGATGAAGGGCTAGAAATGTTTAATAGGCTTAGAGAATAGAGGTTGAAAACTCTGCCTTTAGACCTATTAGCCATAGTCCCTATAGTTCAGCCATCCAGTCAAGCTGAACAAACAGTTACTGGTAAGACCCCCGATGTGGAAAAGGTCTCCGAGAAAGAAAAGTGCCAGAACAGGAACAGGAACAGGAAAAAGATAGTCAACTCATGGATACAGATACTCACATTGATCCCAAACTACTTAAAGAATGGCAACAGTTCGATTCAATCATAAGTAATACTGAGAGTTTACAGGGATTTAGTACGCTTGAAGTAACAACTACTCAAAAGACAACAACTAATACGATTCCGACTGAAGGAACTAGTGGCCCACCCATGATTCAAAAGGATATAGAGATAATTCCAGAAAACCCATCCGATGAAATCATTCTACATGTAGAAGAAATACCACCTTTGGATGTCTTCTACAGCCCTAAGCATAGGGCTGTAGTAAAGAGACAAAGGAAAAAGAGAAAGCTTGATCAATCTTCTCTTTTGCCTGCACAGATGGAAATAAGTAATGTGGTATGGAGAGAGGAAGTCAATCCTTCCGAAGACCTTACTAAACTCTCTCAGTATGCTGGGGCATACTCGGCAGTTACTATGGATAAGGCATCGGAAGTCAGCAATTTGCTTAAAGAAAAAGATCAGACAATTGTTTCACTGGAGGCACAGGTATCTAAAAAGAAGCAAAGGATAGAGTAGTTAGAACAACAGTTGGCAGCACAACAACAATCAAACAACCAGTTGAACGAGCAATTGCTCAAGGAGAAGCAGAGAATAGATCAAAATGTGGTTCAGAAACAAAAGGAACTATCCCTAGCATTGGCCAAGCTGAAAACAATGAATGAACAGTTGAGCAAAACAAAAGATGAACAAATCACTCAACTGTCACTACAAATAGAAAGGTTCAAAGGATTTCCTCAAGTAGGAGAGTTCAAATCAGAAGCTCTCCAGATTAATAAGGCATTAACTAATCAATTGAACTTGCTATGTCATAATATCTCTCTTGCTCAGCCCCTCTGTGAAATTTCTTCATCAATGATTGATAAGTCAGTCGATCCAAGGCAGAAATTGGAGCAAGTCGATGAAACATTAACAGAGTTTATTTCTTGGCAAGAAACCAAGGAAAGACAAGCTGCAAATCTGCCTCAAATTCTGGAATCACATAAGGAAATTCTGTTCCTAGAATGGCAATCTCAACTGATGAAAGCGGAGAGGGCAACTTTAAGATGCAGATCGGCGACTGGTAATTTGATTGAATTAATTAATGATACTCTTTATTTGTCTAATTTAATTTCAGAATGCACTCCAGGGAAACTGCCATCAGCCAAAGCATTGGAGCAGACATGCAAATAGGAACTGGAAAAGAGGGAGAGATTGATCGCGGGCATTCAAAGTTTAACATGGGACACCTTTTGGTTCTTCCTTGTTAAACCACATAGTCAAAAGGCAGCGATGAAATGTTTAACTGATGCAATCGGTTACATGATTCCTGAAATTAATGATGCCACATATTCTGCCCAACTACATTCACGTATGAGTCACCCTCCAGAATTGCAACCAATGCTCGCCATATGCCAGCTCAAGCCAAAGGATAGTCAGCCGAAACAGTGAATCATTCTTACCGACTGCAAGCATGTCTATTTCAGGGAGATTTTCATGATTTGGTTATACCAACTCACAACATTTTTATTTCATAGTTAGTTAGTCCAGAAAGTATTTAAAGACCCTTTCATGTTTTTGGAAAGGGTCCCCAATTTTTGTATTAAAACTTGGATCGGGAGTTGCAATACTATGTTTCCAATATATATATTTTTTATGAAGACTGGACCTATATTCTGAATTTTAATGAAGAATACTTTGATGAGATATGCACTATTGCTTTTTGTGAGAGTATTTCTAAGTTGAAAGACGGGATCTGAATGCGATTGATATCAGAGGGGATTCAAATTACATATGGTACTATTATCTATGTCTTTGCTTCATTCTTTTATATGAATCAACGTTTATTCATTTTGCTATCATTTGATATATGTATGTGCTTTCATAACAGTCCTTTAGCTTATCACTATTGAATGTTTAAGGATTGTTACTTTTTTATTCATATTTATGTCAATGGTATATAAAGAATAGTGTAATAATGTTTTAATTATTACTTTGTTCAACTACTTGAACAAAGTAATTATCATATGAATGAATGTTTTTGTTTATAAGTGGAGTCATCTATATGCCTACTTGTTAATAAGAAATATTAAAAGTTGCACTAAAATGGAGATTTCCCGGGATAGATTAGTTGTTTATATTTTTGCATTTTAGAATAAATCATCCATCATTACCATTAGATAATAGAAAATCAATCACTTATCCATCATATTTACAAATCATTGGGAAACTGGTCCCATTATATCCAGTCGGAGCCACCACACCAAACGGAAAAGGAGCTGCATTTAAGGTCTGGACTGGGTGGTTTTCCCCGATGTCGATGCAATGATTTTCGAGGCATCAATAGGGCCATAACCCATCTTATCCAGTTGTGGTCGAAGCCATAAGCTCTTAGCACTGCCTTGATGTAAGACTAGCTTAGCTTATAATAAGATTTCGCTAGGTCAAGCTGTGTGATCATACCAGCTTGCTTATTGCTCTTAGGAGAGTGTACCACCTCGTGAGCTTGTATGATGTTATTGAGAATCTGTCTTCCTTCCACAAAATCAGTTTGCTCCTCTGCGACAAGAGTTGGAAGAAGGGGCTTGAGCCTGTTAGCGATCACTTTGGAAATAATTTTGTATACCACATTACATAAAGCTATGGGTTTGAATCTATTCGGTGTCTTAGCTTTTTCCTGCTTTGGTATCAAAGCTATGAAAGAGGCATTAAGAGCCTTCAAAACCGTTTTGGATCTTCTAGAGTCTTCCACAACATCAAGGATATCTTGTTTGATTGTTTTCCAGCAAGCTTTGAAGAAGTCCATATTGAACCCATCCGGGACATGAGCTTTTCAATTTTGCATCTCATTGATAACTTCACTGAACTCCTCTTTAGACACTGGCCTATTAAGATTGTGGTTGTCTTCCCTAGTTACAAGCTTAGGAATGTACTTTGTGAAATTGTTAATGAACTAGGATCTGTCGACGAGAGGCTCCTCTGCTATGCTAAGGAAGTGTTGAACTAAGACAGATTCCATTTCTTTGTGAGAGACGAGTTCTTTCCCTTGATAATATTTAAATTTTGAAATTCTGTTATGTGACCTGTGATCCAAGGTTGATTTATGAAAAAACTTCATGTTTCTTTCTCCTTCTCTAATCCACTACACCCTCAATTTTTATCTCCAGAAAAGCTCCTCTTGCATGCACCGATCTTCCCATTTGTTTTGAAGAGAGTCAGCTTGAGTTTTCCGTTCCTTGGTAAATCCTTCTGTGATGATGATCTGATTAATCCCCTGGAGTTTCTTCTCAACTTCTCTTTTGGCTTTAAAAATATTAGCAAACTCTTTTTTGTTCCAATCTTTAAGCCTAGATTTGATGTGTTTAAGTCTCTGTTTTAAAATGAACATTTTAATGCCTTGAATGCGCATATCTTCCATCCACCATTTGTCAATATTTCTGGTGAAGTTAGGGTGAGAGAGCTAGACATTTTCAAACCTAAAAGGTCTATTCCTCAGAGTACCCATAAAAGTAGCTTCAAGTTGGACAGGCCAATGGTCCGAGCCTCCAAAGGGAAGGATTAGAGCTGACATATCAAGGCCCGTGAGAAGGAGGTCCTCTGAGATTATGAATCTATATAGTTTAGAGGCGACTTGAGAAGCTCCTCCCCTCTTATTGTTCTAAGTAAAAGTGCCATTTATAGTTTCAGTGTCCACTAGCCCCATGTCATTTATGCAGCTCTGGAAGGCAATGGAGTCTCTGCCTAGTTTTCTGGTACCGCCTTTTTTCTCTGTAAGAGATCTGATCATATTGAAATCCCCTGCCAGAATCCAGAGCATATCAGGATATCTCTCTCTCATCTCCTCAAGGGAGGTGAGAAGCTTGAGTTTGTCTTCTAGGTTTTGAGGGCCATAGACGTTTGTGATCATGTAGACCTCCTTATCACCCAAAGGTTGAATCACTAGTGATAGATAGTTCCTGGAAGCTTCAGCATCCAGGATTGCAAGTTTCTAAGGATCCCATAACGTAAGAATCCTCCCCCCCGAGTTGTCCACTTTAACCTCTAGATACTCATACTTGATTAACCATTTGCTGTGTATCTCTCTGATCTTGTCCATCGAATATTTTGTTTCCTGAATAAAAACCATATATGGTTTTTCTTCTTTTATTCTACTTCTAAGATTTCTTTGTTTCCTTTTACTTCCAAGACCCCTAATGTTCCAGGTTGTAAGCTTCATTAAGAAAGGTTTGTAAAGGAGTAACTGGTAAGATTTCTCATATTACCTGAGTTAATCATAAGTTTTCCACATTCGATCAGCAGCTCATTCTATCTTTTTCTTCCTCTTTTCCTACCCGGGTTCTTGGAAGAATGCATCGGTGTATCCTCCATCGTTTTCACCCCTCTATTCTCTTGGCTATCATGGCTTCTTTTGACTCCAGAACCCTTCGATTGTGATCTGTAGAGGAAGAGCTGTTGAACCCTGTCAAACTCCTCTTTTGGCAGAGAGTCTACCCCTTTGGTGATTCCCTGCTCCAGAAACTTTTCTAGAACTAAATTCTCCCTCTCTAGAATCTCTTGCAGTTCATGTTCCTCTGTTCCAACCTCACTTGGGGTCATCTCATGGTCCCTACTAATCTCCATAATGCTCTTCATATCATCCTTTTGTTGGCTGTTCTCTGGTATATCCTCCATGTTAGCATCCCTTTCCTTCTCAGTGGGATTATTCTGCGATTCCTGGTTTGTCACGTTCTTTCCACCTTCTTCTTCTAAGATCTTGAAACTATTGTGGCTCGGTTGTCCATCCTCATTAATTTTCTTTTGGTACCACTTTCCTCCTTTTATTTTACCCCCAACCTTAGTAAAACCCTCGGGATCTTTGCCTGTAGTGTTTTTCGTGTTGCTCTCTAGTTTGTTCAATGGGCAGTCCCTGTATAGGTGCCCATGTTCATGGCACTTATGGCACCTAAATGGGACGTGTTCATAGTCCACTTCCTACACCCATTCTTTGTCATACACCTCTAAAATGATTGCATCCAGAAGTGCCCTAGATAAGTCCATTTCCACACATATCCAGGCGAAGGAAGTGTATTTTCCTCTTAGAGTAGCATCTGAGATATTTATAAAATGCCCTAGTTTTTTGCCGATAGCCTTTAGAGACTCCGATAGCCAATAATCTAAAGGAATGGAGTAAAGTCTTATCCATACCGGTACCGATGTGAAAGTTTCTCGTTCTGGGACAAAGTTCATCACCCATGGTCGCATGTAAAGGCCTGCAATAGTGTAAAAATAGGCTCCTCCCTCAAGCACTCTGTCTTTATCCTCTACGCTTGTGAAAACAACCATGAAGAAGCCCTTGGACCCAAGGTGAAGGTTTATTTCCCCCTTTGGTTTCCAGTGGTTCCTTATCCATGCTTGCAAAGCCTTCTCCGTCAGTTAAATCCCCATAAATTTGTAGATAACCGCGTATTACGCCATGTGATCTCTGTGCACCTGTAGCGCTGGGTCACCTAAAATGACCCGAGGAATAATGATTGACTTGGGTTTACAGACCCCTGTTGTACTCATAGGAGAAACTTTCTGACTGCTAACTTCTGTGCTCTTCTCCCTACTAGCTTCCTCATGATTCTCTTCCTGTCCATGAGGTCTGATATTTTTCGGTTTTTCTATGTTAATATCCTCTGTTGCCACCTTCGTTGGTTTCTTGAAGTGATGCGATCCAGATCCCTTGCTTCTGTCCACAACCACTTGACTGTAGGAGGGAGAAGAACTCCCTCCCTGCGTCCTGCCATGGTGACCAACGAAAAAACCCTAATGCAAAACCCTACTTCACAAGAAAAGATGAAATGCAAAAAAAAAGTTTGAAAATACTAGAAAGTGTCAATTTAACTTGTAGAGGGGGGATTCATGATTTCCCAGATTGATTTGGTCAGTTGTAGTGAAGAAGAAAATTTCTAGGGCTTTACTAGTGTTAAACAAGTTGTTGATGTACTCTTTAATTTGATGAAGAATAATAATAAAACCCTCATTTATTGCACTTGTTTTCCCTTTGGTATTTTCCCAGAGATGTTAGTCCAAAAAATCGGTGTTCATTATTTATGTGTGTGCAATATTTTCTCAGTTCCCGTGGTTTATTTATTTTTTGTGAAGTTTTAGTAGTGGTTTATTTAGTATTGGTCGCAAGTAATTTTTGTAGAAGACAAATAATCAACTGATAGGAGAATAATAACCAATTAACTGCAACAATATTAAAATTCCACAATGTCTTGGGTCTTCATCATTGTTTTATGTTTTTTTAATCCATTAAAGTTTTTTGTAATCTATTTCTTAATTTATTCATTAAATATCCTTTTGTTTCCACTTGTCTATTTTCAATTTTAAGCTATTTTTTTATTGTTGTTGTGAATTTTGCATGCTGTAATGTGTTACTAAAAATCCTAGTTTTTTTCTCTCTCTAAGAGGAAATCATTTATAATAAAAAAAGGATATACATGTTTTAGCTCTAGAGAGAGATGATTAAGCCAAAAAGGTTTTGACTTTTGACTCCATCATGCCACATACAAACTCTATATGTGCATTAAAAGAAACCATAATCCCAAAAAAATAATTGATATCAATCACAACATTTTTTGAGCAAAAGTCCCCACCTACTTCAGAAAGCTAGATGCCTCGAAGTGTTAACTTATAAGATATTTTGAATTAAAACAAAGAAAAGGATTTACATCTAAAACTTCATATCCATTGTTTTTGAAATCTTATCATCTTAAAGGTAGCATGTGTTTAGGAGCCTATTCGAGTCTCTCCAAGACTTACGAAGCCCTATAGATTTAGCCATAAGTTCTTTTGACCTCGTTATTTTGGAATTACATCTCATCTCACCTTGAACCATACTTGTTAAACATTATCCCTAGGTGATGTTATTAACATAATCCTTAATGGGTATTTAGCCTGGGAACATTTGGGTTATCTAATTTCCAAGATCTATTGAGGAAGCCTCACTTGTCGGGATCACATTCAGCCATACAATAGCAGGGGAATAATTGCTAAGGTGACAATGGTGATTGATCTCGTTGTTTCTCTTGATCAAGATTTCTTAGTGAGGCTTTGCACTAAGGTACTATATTTGTAGTAATATGGTTAAGTCCACATGTATGAGCAATGGGGGTTGACATGGCATCCACTCATACCATAGTGGTTGACAAGGTAGGCCAGCTTGTGGGAGGCATGATTGTTGCATATGAACTTTGATTGAAGTGATTTTTGCACTGTTGGAAATGTCTTGGTGTCTAGAGTAACAACAAGGGGTTGAGAGATGCTTGCAAAGTTTTGACACATCAAAAGTGTTTTTTGATGCTTCAAAATGACTTGGGAAGGTTCTAGAGCCCATATTTTCAAAGCCAGGGTTGCCACTAAAATGGGTCTTGCAAGCCAATTCCTTTATCATTTCCACCTAGAAAATACCAAGATAGATGACAAATTATATAATGATCCATTCTAGATTATACCTCTCCATTTAAGGAGGATTTTGGGCCCTAAAAGCTTCTACTAAATGAGGTGAGGCAAAATTTCTTATTTTTTCTCGCTTGACTACCTTTTTGGCTTATTAAAAAGTTGTCCTCTCAATCCAATCTGCCAATGGTCATGCATCCCTTGTTTGGTAGTTCTACACATCTTTTGTAAAATTGTATTTTTTGTCAACTTTGCTTGAAATTTTAGTGTTAAGTCCTTTATGGTTGGTAAGACCTTCTCCTCAGTTTTAGTTCCAACATGGAAGGTTCATATAGTTTTAGATTATCCACATTAAATCCTCAATAAATGTGCCTATAGGAGGGTAGATTGAGTCTATAGGCATTATCACCTACCTTAACTAATACTTTAAAATGGCCATATCATAGAGCCTTGATCTTCTTACTAGGGCCTCGTAGTCTTTCCTTTTGTTCAATTATAGCCAAACATTGTTCCCACTTTGAATTAGTTATTTGTTCCATGCTAATCATGTTGGGCCTTGTACCTTTCCCGTGATTTATTTATTGTCTTCTATAGCTCCAAACAAATCTACCTAATATTTTCACAAATTTTTTCCACTTTCAACTCTTCCCTTGTGATGTTTTTCATCACTCCTTTTCCATAGATAACATCCAAGGGTGAAGGTGGAAAATACCCAAAGCAAGTTTGAAAGGGGGGCTTATCATAGAAGTGCAGGGTGCTCTATTATAAGAGTGTTAAATGTACTGTAGGTTTTCATCCTAGGCCTTCGGATGCTTGTAATTTTAACCCATCAAAAGTTGAACTAAAGTCTCATTGATTATTTTTGTTTGCCCATCTATTTGTGGATGGAACATTGTTGATCTCTTGAACTTTGTGTCCATATTTTCCCAAAGTGGAACCCAAAAAGCGTTGAGAAATCTAGTATCCTTGTTTGAGATGATGCTCCTTAGTATCTCATTGTGCTCCTAGGCCTATTCATAGAACATGTTTTGCTACTTGTTGTCCCTTGATGTTTTTACAAGGCATAAGAGCACACATCTTGTTGAACTTTTCAACTACCACAAATAGATAGACATGTCCCTTCCTGGTTCTTGGCAAACTACTCTCAAAATCCATGGAAATGCTTTCCCATGTTCTAATGGGTCTAAGTAAGTGATGGTATAAACCTTGCATTCTAGTAGTAGGATTGTTGGTACAACAAAGCATGCATTCTCTAATATATCGAGTTGCATCTTCTTGCATTATGGGCTAATACGCATACCTTTGTAAATTGGAAAATATCTTCAAAACACCAAAATGTCCTGGAACATTGGATGTGCCTTTTACAGGTAGAGCTATAAACCAACATGTCATTCAAACACACTATTACAAATGAATCTAAATAGGGTTGAAATATATCCAAGTATGTTTTTATATTAAAAAAAACATCTAGAATGCTAAATTAGTTGCAAAATATACGAAATCATGCATACTTGTACATAAATCAAGATAGAAATGACACCCATAGTACATTAATGATTAATTATTTGGGTATCAACTATCCAGAATATAGATTTTATCAATTACAAGAAAATATTCAAATGTTTAAGTCATATAATAGAAAGCCATTACCTTATGGAATGAAATTGGTTATTTAGCATCTGTCAAAAATAACATGACCAAATAGTTATTCTTAAAAAATAGGGCATCTACACATCGAAATATGAAGGCCAAAAGGTCTAGGACAATAAACTGGGCTAGTTGCTAAACACCTATTTACATAAGAAGTGTTTACCCGTTGTGAAAGCACCCATGTTACCAAATGTTGTAGCTGTGGGGTAGCATCGCCATGCATGTTCCAAAAAACCACAAACAATGTTCCACCATCACTTATATCAAGATCCTCATCACAAGTATCATCCTTCATTCTTCTTCTCTTGTCTAGCCTTTTTTCCTAGATATAGCTTGGTGAAGTACTTTGGCATGGTGCAACTGGTCTAACAAAGCATGGATCTTGGGCAAAGGGTATTTATTCTTGAGTGTGATCTTGTTCAAATCTTGTTCGTTAATACATAGTTGTGATGTCCCAACCTTATGGAGTGCCATGATAATAGGTGACCCAGAAGGTGAGGTTATTGGTTGAATAATTCCTTGGTTTAGCTATTGTTGTAACTATTTCATCATTTTGTCTGCTTTGAGAATATAGAATTCAATATTTGTTAGTGGGAGTCAGGCAAAAATTATATCTCATGCTCTATTTCCCTCTTAGGAGGTAATCCTTCAAGATTTTGGAATAACTCCTCTTTTGTCTGCTTGCAACAACTCCTCCATTTTTGTTTCTGTTCTATGGTACATCCCTCTAGGGATACCCTTACTCTTATCGATTCCTCATCTAGCTAATTCTCTGTTAAGAAAAATCAGTACATACTTCTTATTAGAAATGATCAACCTTTTGGCTTGTTTAACACTTACCAGAGAGATATTTAACTTGCCTTTGTGTGTGTTAATAATGTAATACTTCACATATATGATTAGGTGATATTGGTTTTCTCTCTACATGAAGATTACATCACTAGTATACATGTAGGGCCTTCCAAACACTACACCATACACATCAAGGGGTACTAACTCCAAGTAAACTAAATTTGTAGTTATAACAAGCTTGATATTACATTATTTTGTGACTACGATCTCTATATCCTTATTCACCCATCCCATGATTATGGGCTCAGATGGTCATGAAACTTCAACCCAAGTTTGGTGACATATCTTTGTCTCTTTGACCTGAATATTGATATGGATGAGTTTTCTTATCTCATTCTCTTCCTTGCGATGAAGGTTGCTCAAATTCACCTCCTTTTGCACTGAAGTGCAAACAATCTTCTCATTCACATCTAAGTTTCTCTCTACCTTGTTGTTTGAATCCATGCCTAGCAAGTTCTTCTTGGCATCCTTCTATCTTTGAAGTGACCATTGATTTTTTCAATGGTTGCAATGGTTGTTTGGATCCTTGCACTGATGTGTTTTGGCTATTGTCTTCTTGTATTTTAATTTCCACTTCTTCCACTCTTTGGAAGTATATTGTTGGTCCTTCTATTTAAAACCACTTGGATATTATTTTTTATGGCCTATGTTATCTAGGTATTGTGTTTGCACATAGGCCTCATCAATGGTCTTAGGTTTGAATAGAATCACTTGCTTTCAAAAGTGACTATGTAGACCCACCTACATACTTCATGAGTACATTTGGATTCATGGGAGATATTCAGAGCATGATTTCCATATTGAATTTGGTGGTGTACTCTTGCACACTCTACCCTTTCCTTTGTTTGAAGTGATGCCAATATATCCATTGGTCCTCTACATACACTATATGGTAGAATTGAGACTTGTGAAATGTTTTAAAAGCATCCAATTTAATTATTGGTGGATTTCCCTCTAGCCCAAGTGTTTTTATGTGACTTTCCTACTAGGTTAATTCATGGCCCTCTAGTTTCAGTCGGACAAATGAAATTTCTTACTCTTCATCTATATTATGGAAATTGAAATACCCTTCTAACTATTGAAAACAATGATTCAACTTAATATTAGGGATCTCTCCTTGATAGGATTTGGTGTCCACCACCACTTTTACTTTAAAAAGAGGTTGTGAAGGAATGATGACACTTTAACTTGGTTGCTCTTTCTTGGGTTCTTTTTTCGAATCCTTTTTGAGGTTTTCACTATTTGCTGATATCTCATTTGATCCCAACTTTTGAATCAGAGCCACAAACATCCTTGAAACATCTGAACTTGTTTGATAGAGCTGCCATAAGGAGGACCATGTTATGAGAGATATCAAAGACTCACTCTTCCTACCTTGAAAATCTCTATTTTATTTCATCTTGCGGGTTTTTATGAACATACTCATTTTCCATGGCTAGGGCTTTGTGGCTTCCTTCTTAAGAAAATTATTGAATCTCACAACTTTCCACAAATACTCCAAAGAAAAGAATGCTCTAATACCAATATGATCTATACATTGTCACTTAAACAACTTTTCACAACATATCTTGTATTATTATGAAAATCTTAGATTATGCAACTCTTTCTTTAGATCCAAGATTAATTATTATTATCTTAAACACAATTACCAACCAATTAGGAACTGTACCGAGTTATCACTTTTTTAAAGGTTGTAAAAAATCATCCGATTTTGAAAAGTGTTGATTCAAAATACACCTTTTTTTTAGAGCATATTTTTGACACTTTAAATTTTCCTATGTATTAATTATGCTCATTTTTTAAAAAATGTTAGTGATTTTCATGCTAATTTTGAAAAGTGTTGATGCAACATCAACCCCTTTTTTTGGGGCTTGTTTTTGACACTTTAAATTTTCTTGTGTATTAAGTATGGATATTTTTTTTAAATGTTGGTGATTTTCATGCGGATTTTGAAAAGTGTTGATGCATCATCAACTTTTTTTTTAGTAATATTGGGGGCATATTTTTGACACTTTCAACTTTCTTATGTCCTAAGTATGCACATTTTTTTTAAAATGTTGGTTATTTAACTAATTTTCAAGTTGTCTTATTCCTTTTCTTATTTTTCGTCCATGGATGTATCTTGGGAAACTTAGTACAAGGGAAAACCCATTTAGAAGGTGTGACCTAGATTTGCTATGCTTTCTTAAGTTATGATATGTAAATTCAAAGAAAGCAACATTGATTATGGGGTTTCTTATGAAATTGTGGCTTGCATGGATGCTACGTAATTTAATCTCTCCTTTGTTATGATCTCAAATATCTCTCGTAGCTGGTCTGCTTAATTATGGAACAAGTACAAGGTTAAATAATGGAACTCTTTCTCCTCTTAATAGGCCAATATTTAACATAGCCTGTTAACTGTCTAGGTTTAGGGTTTTTGCATGCTTGAACCTTCAATTAGTAATAAGGTTTGGACCTTCTAGAATATTCTTGAAATTCCACACATGGCTAACCCTGCGTGTGATTAATGGGGGCTGACATGTGTTTCAGGGAAAACTAGTGTCAATTCGAACTGCTAGTCCCACTAAGATGGGTAGCTATCTTAGAAACAAACAATGAAAGCCTTTCGAGAGTTCCTTTAAGTGTGATAGATTAGAGGGAAGAAAAGAGGACCAACCTGGATCTTCCGCTTTGATCCTAGCTTGATTTCTCCTTTCCTTGATAGAATTTTCCACTCCTCTCCTACTTGTCCCGCTTCAAAGAGTACCTGTAGAGTCAAAGTAATAGAAAACCATCAAAGCATCTCCATCTAAAACATCATAAACAATGCGGAATCAGAAACACATTGACCATACAATTGCATTCATAAATAATAAGATTCATAAACACACGATTATATGGAAGAAAACTCAAAAAACTTTATTAATAGTGAAAGAGAGGATTACAACCCAGCTGTCTGATCCGGCATCATCCTCCCAGTGTAGAAGCCCTCTTCACCTCATGAATAAGCAAATCACCCAACAATGCAATGTCTCTTCTCACAGATAAACCAACAACACTTCCTTACAAAGTACAAAATTCCAACCTCCAGATCTCCCAGATGAGGGATCCATTTATAGATGTCTTGCAAGGATGTGAGTCAGCTCTGGGTTTTTGATTAGTGTCATTCCATTGATAGTTCTTGGTTCCACTTGGAGATTTCATTGATCTCTTACTCATCCTTGGCGAATTCAGGGAGGCAAGTGTCACAGGAGAAGTTTTTGGAAGATTCCATGATCATCCACTTAGCAAACTGTCTCTGCCATTTTTCTATTCTCACTCATCGTACCCCATAGAAGGCCATTTCAATATGCATCGCACCTGGCTAGTTTGGCAGCCAGTATGCATCGCACCTTGACCATGGAGCAGTCAGTATGGTCCAGTTTTGGCCAGTTCTGAGTAGTTTTTCAGGTGGAACTTCTGGGAAATGATGTAATTAGTTGACCATGATCCTTTAGGGTATGAAACAACACTTTTAGGGACTAAAGAGCCCTTAGTTTATGGACATATGAGTTTTGGGGTTGCAGTGCCCAAATATGTCTATAACAGCTGCCCCCTAAAGCATGAGGTCGTAAATCTTCTGATGTCGGGTGAAATGCTTTATCATGAGGATCCGAGGTATTCATACTAGAAGGTGACCTGTATAAGATACAATACAATACATCATCATCATATTATTTTCATGATCTAGCTGAGGCGGGCATTCCCATGCTCAGCTTTATAAATTCATTTTCATGTACATAGGACAGACAATCGTCTGCTGTTGCAGATTGGTGATTCTTCGCATGAAGAGTCATCTTCTTTTGCTTAGATGACTATCTATGTAGATTCTATGCACATTTGATGTCTTTATGTTCCCGAATATATCGCAGCCCGGATGGCTGAAACTAGATCCGGTGTCTTCAAAACTTGTTCAATCTTCGCCCGATGCACAAGTCGATCCATGTGAAAAGATGTTCTGAAGTCGAACATGGAAAGACATCGCCTGATTACCAGCTAATAATGTAAGCTATTAACAGACGTGAGAGGAATCACCGATAATTATGATGACCCTAAAGGTACTACAGTACAATTCACATGGTGTGAATATATGAGCTGATGTCGAACACCACGCAAAATCTTTCGGTCGAAGGTCATTGATGTAAACCTATCTCCGGAAGTGAGAAATTTTCCATTGAGGCATGTAAGCTTTAGAGTACTGAAAGGGTTGTTTCTAAGTCAACTTCTTGGATAATGAGCTGATGTCGACAAGAAGTGACCTCTCGTGGGAGGGCCTTGACATATCCCACATCTACGACACGAAACAGAGCAAACGATTTTTCTGGAGGTGAAAATGATCTGATGATATAAGGTTCAGGAATGGCGGTCATGAAAAATGAAGGGTGGAGGTATTGCAATGGTTGAGGCGTTTGCTGGATGGTGAATTCTTTGAATGACTTCTCTTGAACATATTGGCGACACTGATATGGACTAGTAGCATTAATCCCATGGATGGTACAGAGGACCAATGGTGATAGTGAATGGAAAAACCCAACCCAACTCAATCATGGTGATGGAGTGAAAGTGTCATGTTCAAGAGCGACCCGCTACCAATAAAATTCTTCAAGTTTTCTTCCCTTTTTTTCTCCAGTCATTGCTGACCAGTACCTCTTTATTTTTGTCAAGCTTGAGGAGGATAACATATGCTTGGTATATAATTTGCCCTTCGGGAAAACCTATTGCTCTGTGTTTAGCAAGCCTAGCGTCAGTGAGACTCGTTCTTGTCTGGGTGGACAAGTTTGTCGCTATTGTTTTAATGAGTTTAACGATAAAGATAACTCGGTCCTTTTCATGTTTAGAGCGTTTGAAAAGGGACGAAAATGAAACTCCAACAGTCCTTTTACGTGGCATAATCCCATAAGTCCGAAAAAGTATAAAATAATACGAAAGGGATGACCTTTCGATTGTTTTAACGAGCCGAAAAAGACAAGCGCTCGATCTTTTTGTTTAATAATCCCTCAGGTCCAAAAAGATTAAAATATATGAGAGGGATGGCATTCCCTTTACTTTAACGAGTTGGAAAGGCCAATGGCTCGACAATCTTTTTATATTTAACGAGTCTAAAAAGAGTTTAAAAGGGACTCGTTTTTGAGGAACGAGTGGTATTTTCGGGTAGCAACCAGTTCCAAGTAAGTTTGGAACTTCTCAAAACATGGTAGTGTGAAGAGGGTGGCAATTAGAATCACTCGTCACAGCTGTTCCTCAAAAGGGTAAACAATCAAGTGGAAGCATATGGTCGGCCAAATGAATGGAGGTGACGGTAGGAACACAACCAAGGTTCAAAAGGGCTGATAGTAAAGCGATCACAAAGGTTATTTACCAAAGGTGGTTTCTTTTTTTAATGAGCTTGAATAAGGAGAAACTATGCTCAGTGGCAGGTTTATTTTTTAACGAGCTTGAACCTTACGGGAACATTGCTCTTACCAGTATTTTGAAGATGTCTCTTGGTAGATTTATTTTTTAATGAGCTTGAACACTACTATAACATGTGCTCATTGCCTTTTTATGCAGGCTAGAAACAACCGAGCTACGAGGTTAAAGGGTTAAGAACCTACAAACTAAGAAAATCAAAGGTCGTTTTTCACTTGCATACAAAGGTTTGCATGCCCCCAGGTGTTTCAGTAAAAGGAGAGTTTCGAGGTTACCAAATGGAAGTCCCTGCGGTTAGGCAGGATTGTTTCTGTCGGCAGACAAAAACTCTTCCTTTGCTTTGTCCATTGAAATAGATGAAGGTGAATGGTGTGAGCTTCCAATCACATAACATACAAGGAAATAGGTGTTTCAGACTGATCACATAACCTAGACGGGAATGTTTCTTCAGTCCAAGCATTATGACCTTTCAAGAAAATCTCTCTTTTCCTCTGGGTTTGCCTACTGAAGTAGACTAGGGTGCATGCCCCCTAAACTTCAGAACATTCACTGAACTACCCGCGGTAATTAGGTGGATGGAATGAAGGTTGAAGAGACATTGTTGACGCGAAGAGACCATTTAGGGATGATGGTTGATTCATAGCTGTGTTTGAACCAGGAAATGAAAGCTGGTCGACAAGTTGTACTAGTTTGCCTTCATGTGGAAAACACATCACTTGAAAGAATGTGGAGATAATAGCTTCCATGCTATATATATAGTCACGTCCAAGGAGTAGATTGTAATCTAATGGTCCTTGGACTACCATCATGTTCAAATGAACGATTTTCTTTCTCAAAGTTATTGGTAACTTTGGAAGGATCCTTAACGGTCCACTGGTTCCTTTGTTGAAGCCCGACAAACTTTGTTTTTCAGGCAAAAGCGATGGCGAACCAAGCGCTTTCCAAGCAGTTGAGGAAAGGATACTCACTAAAGCCCCTTCATCTATGATAGTGCCAGACACGATCATTTTGTAAACTTGTACTATGATTCAGAATGGTACATTAGATGGAAGGCGGGGTTTTGCTAGTTGATTCCAATCAAAGAAAATGACTAGATTGCTCGGAGGAGGTACCAGATAAATGTCCGGATAAATTTCATGAACTGGGGGGTCTCTTCCTGTTGTAAAGGAATGGGTGGATTTCCCCCAAGTTCATTAGACTCTGTATCGACAAAAAGAATTTGAACGGTGTCGTTCTCATTCTCTTTGGAAACTATATCATCCGAAGGTGGGCCTTCTGAAGGCAAGACTAGGTCGACTGCCATCTCGACCAGTTGACTTTGGTCCGGTGTGGACTCAGAAGGTTCACTTTCAATGATAGGCGATTCAATCGACAATTGAGTTATGTCAATCGGGTTTTCAACTAGTGAAGGACTTGGTAAGAGTTTCCTGTATCCAAGTGGAAGTCGCTGCAGTGAAGCAGGACGGTTATCCAAAATGCTTTTGGCTTCGTCCAGAAAAGGACAATGGTGAAGAGTATGATCACCTTCACATAACCTACATGGAAATTTGACTTTTCCTTTCTGTCTATTGACTTCGTTTTCACTAGTTGATGGTGTGCTGTCAACCTGACTGTTAGAGGTTGATGACACCGAATGGTGCAAACGGGGAGACCATTCTCTCAAGATCCACGGAATGCAAGGGAAATCTCGATGGTAGTGGTCTCCCTTGCAAATTGCGCATGGAGTTTTTGGTTTGGAAAGTTTAGTGTGCGGATTTTCGCCAGATGATGCATGGTTGCCCCCTTGTTTAGCTGGCTTCTTCTTCTTCTCCTTCCCTTTCTTTTTCTTCTCAGCTACTTGGTTTTTAGTGTCACTAGTTTCACCGAGCGAAGAGGAAGAAGGGGAAGGAGAAACAAACGAAGTAGAAGGTGTAGGGGCAACTTCAGTATCATCTGGTTGCTGATTAGATTATTGAGGAATTACGGTGTTTTGATCGACAGAGGTCGAGAAAAGCCATACCGGCAGGCCGATTGTGATTCCTGGAAGGGATAATGTAGCCATATACGGAGAACCAATATCTCCCCAAGAGGAGAAAGGATTAGGATTCCCTCCAAGAGGGATTCCTTGATTGGTGGATTCCATTATCTCAACCTCAGATCAACGAAGGAATAGGGATGTTATTCCGATTTAAATAAATTTTAAGAAACTTTGATGCAACTTGCTTTTTCAATTTTTAAGAGTCGAGAAAAAGCTAAAGGTGACTCTAGTCGCCTTCGATTTTTAATGAGCCTGAAGTGCCAAGTGCTCAGTTGGACCTTTTATTTTAAGGAGTCGAAAAGGAACGAAAGTGACTACTCTGGAAATCTAGACAGAGGGATTACCAAACCGATCGCAAAACTGCAAAATACACCTTGGTGATAAATGACAGAGAAATTACCAAGGACTTATGTATCACAGTCAATCTTCCCGAATGTTGTGTTCAGTGCATTGCGATCGATAGGGCGACAGACACAACTTCCTAAGGATAAAGGATATCAGCCTATTTTGGTCTCCCAATATATACATGACGGTATGGGGAGCACAAGTCCGTACTGGCACTTTTCGTATCAAAGAGGAGGAATCACCCAACCTTCGATGAAAATGATAGTTACCAAGTTTTACGACGCCGGAACACGTCTCTAGCCTAGACTTCTAGATGTGTTGCATTAGGTTCCAAAGCGTTTTTATGTTCATTGAGATTTATTTTAGAGTTGATCTTGCTTAGAAGTTTGTCTTTCAAGGTTCACCACGTGATGTAGATGTAAAATTCCTAAATATGCAATCTAAAATGATAAACAATCGTTTATTTTCTTTTAGCAATGAAAATCCTAGCTACAAAGGAAAGAAGATTATGATTTTTCTTTCAGCAGAGAGCATAGAGCACACACTAAATGCACTTTCCTAAATCAAATTTCGCATGCAGTCAAAATGCAAATGCACATGCATGTATTTGTTTTCTGCTTCCTTAATGTGTGAATGCCAAAAAGGAAAGCTAAGTACAGATCTGAACTATTTTCTTTTAAAGCAACATTTCTAACAATTTCTTTTCAAAACGAAAGGAAGACTAAGACGACACTTTTCGATTTCGAATTGAAAACTATTTTCGACACTTCAAATACTAATAACTCAAATCAAGCACAATGACAAAAGTACAATCAACTATCTAGAAGAGGAAGACTTTACGACACTCTTCTTTTGATTCAAAATGACAATTACGACACTTGCATAAAAAACGACAGTTTGATTAAGCTACTTTCGACAAAGGAAGACTGTAAATGATTCACAAATACACAAAAACATTTACAATTCCTAACTAATGGAGGCTGAAATATGTGAAGGAAGAAGGTTCCAGCAAGAAGATACTGATCATGAATAGCAAAATTACTGAATAGAGCTGAAAATAAGGAGAAAAAACCAAATTTCAATGAGAGAAACAATATCACTCAATCATCGCACCTGCAACACAGGGAAACAGGGATGCATCTCACCTGCAACACACGGGAGGTGCGATGCATCCAGGTTGCACAGTTACAGACAGTGTGATGGACCAGGGAGCGAAACTGAGCTTGGTTTTTGCTCAAAATTTGCAGCTAAGTTCAGTGATTTAGGCTGAATTATGATGGACAGTAAAAACAAAGTATAGGGGTAAGATCTTATGAGGTTATGAGCTACCACAAGGGCACTTAGAATGCTTTGTAAGTCAGATGTTCAGTTCATAAACCAACCCGGAGATTGACTGAAGCAGCATTCATCTACTTCGCAATTGCATAGCAAAGCCGTTTTGAAGGCTAGCTGGCTAACTTCAGGCTGAGTCTGTAGTTTATAAAGCAAACAATAGACAAACAAAACAAACTATTCGATCCCCAGCGGAGTCGCCATTTTGTTTCAGGGAAAACTAATGTCGATTCGAACTGCTAGTCCCACTAAGATGCGTAGCTATCTTAGAAACAAACAATGAAAGCCTTTCGAGAGTTCCTTTAAGTGTGATAGATTAGAGGGAAGAAAAGAGGACCAACCTAGATGTTCCGCTTTGATCCTAGCTTGATTTCTTCTTTCCTTGATAGAATTTGCCACTCCTCTCCTACTTGTCCCGCTTCAAAGAGCACCTGTAGAGTCAAAGTAATAGAAAACCATCAAAGCATCTCCATCTAAAATGTCATAAACAATGTGGAATCAAAAAGACATTGACCATACAATTGCATTCATAAATAATAAGATTCATAAACACACGATTATATGGAAGAAAACTCAAAGAACTTTATTAATAGTGAAAGAGAGGATTACAACCCAGCTGTCTGATCCAACATCATCCTCCCAGTGTAGAGGCCCTCTTCACCTCATGAATAAGCAAATCACCCAACAATGCAATGTCTCTTCTCACAGATAAACCAACAGCACTTCCTTACAAAATACAAAATTCCAGCCTCCAGATCTCTCAGATGAGGGATCCATTTATAAATGTCTTGCAAAGGTGTGAGTCAACTCTGGGTTTTTGATTAGTGTCATTCCACTGATAGTTCTTGGTTCCACTTGGAGATTTCATTGATCTCTTACTCATCCCTGGGTGAATTTAGAGAGGCAAGTGTCACAGGAGAAGTTTATGGAAGATTCCATGATCATCCACTTAGCAAACTGTCTCTACCATTTGTCTATTCTCGGTTATCGCACCCCACAGAAGGCCATTTCAGTATGCATCGCACCTGGCTAGTTTGGCAACCAGTATGCATCGCACCTTGACCATGGAGTAGTCAGTATGGTCCATTTTTGGCCAGTTCTGAGTAGTTTTTTAGGTGGAACTTCTGGGAAATGATGTAATTAGTTGACCATGATCCCTTAGGGTATGAAACAACACTTTTAGGGACTAAAGAGCCCTTAGTTTATGGACATATGAGTTTTGGGGTTGCAGTGCCCAAATATGTCTATAACAACATGGCATCCACTTGTACGATGGTGGTAACTTATAGGGGCCGTAACTTTGGCATACAAGCTTTGATTGAGGCTATTTTCATATTGTTGGAAGGTTCTTGTTGTGTAAAACAACATCAAAGGGTTGCAAGCTATGCTTGTAAAAATTTGACCCCAAAAAGTGCTGCTCGATGTCTCAAAATGGACGGGGAAGGTTCTAAACCCTAGTTTTTGAAATTGGGACTTGCCACTAAGATGGATATTTTCCCCCCTTTTTGAGATTTTTATTTTTATTTATTTATTTGCTATTTCATTAAAGAAATCAAAATAAACATAGAATAGACTTGACAACTCCATATCGAGTATTGCAGTTTCCAAATAGTTTCAAGGGACTTTAAACCAATAAGACAATTACTACATACATTCTTTAGCAAATACCCTAGGCTAACCAAAAGAGTTAAAATTGCATCAAGGAAACTCATTAGAAGGACGAGAATTGATTGTAAAAAAAAAGGATCAAGGCCCCTTCTCGGGGTTCCCCTACCTCCCCACGTCAAATTGAACCTACCAATTAGCAATCAAAATACACGGTATTGCATTTCATCGAAAGCCTCCATGCCTTAGAATTAATTGTAAACCAACAAACCTTCATGTAAAGCTTGTTGAAAATAACAAGAAGAAATGATAAAAATAGAAATGCTAAAAATAACATTGCTATAAATAGCATTTCAGGATATATTCCAATTTTGATTTGTCCTTGAATTAAAATTCGAATTTCGTCTCACCAGCTGCTTGAAAAATAATTAATTAATTCATTATGGATTAATTAGTTGGAGAAATTGAAGCTAGAAGTCTTTGTGAAGTCATGCAACAATTATCCCTTAGATTAAGGAGATTATCCCTTAATTAAGGAGATAAGGATGAGTTGTATTTGAGTTGTAATTAGTTAGCTCAATTAACTGAGTTAAGTCCAGTTAAATTAGTTCCAAATAGTTGAGGAACTAATTGTGAGTTCAGTTAGTTAATGCATGCATGCATCAAAATAGTGTACTCCAGATAACTGAAGATTCTTTCATAAATAACTCATGCATGTCTATTCTGAGAAAGACCCAGTTGAGATTAAAGACAGGGACAATGTACTATTAGTTGGAGGAATTTTCCTATAAAGGAAACTCATCCATGCAGAAGGAATAAGGTTCCTTGAGGATTGTGCAGTTTTACAGGGTGTGAGATCAGTGTGAGAGATCAGTGTTACACTTGGTAATAGTAGGATCACCCAGGAGAAACAATTCAAGGAAATAGGAGGCTTGGAGGGCTGAAGAGAAGGTTTGTGAGAAGCCTTGTTTGCCAGTGAGCATCCAGGAGGATTGTACTGAGAGCTGGCTAGCTGTGAGAGCTAAAGCTTTGTGTAATTCTGAGATATTTCCACCTTGTATGATAATACAGATAGTGGGGTTTTTAGCTGAGGCTTTCCCCTGAGTATTTTCTGTGTTTCATGTGCATTGATTCTTCTTGTTACGGTTATATGTGCTTAGCTTTGATTCAGCTCGATCTTTAAGCTTCTGCAAGTTTGATAGTAGAAGTGGATTATAATAGTATTTTGCTTTGGTATATTGCATTATCGAGTTAATCTACAGTCAGATTTTCTACATAGATCTCAGAGGTAGATTTGTAGATAATTTGTAGGAAATTCTACATGATATCGGAGCAAAGGTGATCAAAGCGGAGAACAAGATACAAAGAAGGGAAAAGTTCGAAGTTTGAAGTTCTTGATTGTAGGTACAAAATCGATTTCTTATCACATCTCAAAGTTCACCAATGACGTTCAATGGCTTGAGACTCGAGTATGCCCTGGATGGAAACTCGAATTACATGGCATGGAAGGATCACATGGAAGCCGTATTAGAGGACAATGGTTTGAAGGACTTCATTGATCAAGAAGTCCCCAAGCCAACAACAACTAATGCCTAAGAATTGGCAGAATGGAAGAAATGTGTGGCGAGAGAAAGGAGGATTCTTCTGGAGGAAGTTCAAGACCATATTGTCTCGAGTCTCCATGGGAAAGAGACTTCGTTTTCAATGTGGAAGACATTGAAGGACCTATATCAGAATAGCAGTGACCAGAGAAAACTGGCACTGAAGGACAAGCTTCGGAAATCAAGTGTGAAAAGGGCGACACGATTTCTACATATCTGACCAAGCTCACCACCTGCAGAGATGAGCTTGGAAGTGTAGGAATCACGACAGTCGATGATGATATGGTGATTCTTTCTCTCCTCGGTCTTCCTAAGAGCTAGCATAGCTACCAGGACTCAGTGAATGGAAGAGAGAAACTGCCAGATTGGGAATGAGTGTGGTCGGATCTGATGCAGGAGGAGATTAGGAGGAGCACTAGAGATGGTTCTTCATCCAAGGAGGATGAAGAAAATTTCGCCTTAGCAAGTAAGGCAAGGAAAGGGAAGGATAAGGATTCCCATTCCAAATCGAGTTCTTCCCATGGTGGCAAGAAGATTGACAAATCTAAAGTAAGATGATTTAATTGTCATGAGGTGGGCCATTATGGAACTAATTGTCCATTGAAGAAATCAAAGAAGGGATCCTCAGAAGGATCTGAAGTTGAGGCATTGGCCTCTCAGTTCGAATTGGATTTTACCCTCATCGTATGCATGGTTTCATCAATGATGGGATGTGGTTGGTTTCTTGATAGTGGAGCCTCATTCCACATGATCGGCAATAAGAGTTTGTTCAATACCTTGGAGGATAAAGACCTCCAAATGCGCATAGAGATGGGTAATGATGAAAGTTATAGTGTTTCAGGAGTGGGCACGGTTGATTTTTAGAGGGAGCATGGAGCTCTCATCACCTTAACAGATGTGAAGTATGTGCCTGGACTGAAGAAGAACTTGGTATCGATCGCAATGTTGGAGGACAAAGGCTATGATGTAGTCTTCAGTAAGGGAAAGGTTTTCCTTAGACACATCACCACGAGACAAGTGAAGCAGATTGGTTCACGAGTCAAGAACCTGTATTCTCTTGAGGTTTAAGATGCATGCAAAGCCTTGAGGAGTAAGGAAAATGTTGGAGACTTGGTGGTTGAGAGGGAGAGTACATTACCTCTTAACATGCAGCGCCAGAAGAAGTCTCAGACAATTGTGGAGGAGCCACAATTGGTGAAACAACTTCAGGAGGTTATGGAGTAGCCACAACTGGAGAAGCAGAGAGGAGACCGAGTGGAGGCATCCACTCATGCAAAGACCTCCAATAGGAGGAAATTTCGAGCCAAGTGGGCAGAGGGATCACATGCAGCCATACCTCCAAGTGGGAGGTGGGGCGATGTGAAGTGATAGTCCCAAGAAGGTTGAAATAGGGGTAGGATCCTTGAGGTACCCAACCTCTTTGATTAGACCTTGCTATGAGAGCCCCGACAAGGAGTAACAAGATTGGCTGAGTGGGTAGAGACGAATGCGTAAGGAGCGACAGAGGAAGCTTCAACATCAGAGGGTGTTTCTAGCCCAACAGGGAGGTCAATTGGAGATCAATTACTTACTTCTCAGTAATTGAGTAGTAGTGCAACAGTGGGCAACACGATGCAACATGATGAGAGGAGGTGCAGTGCGGATGAAGTGTTGGGAGAAAGGACCAACAATAGCACAGATGCAGTGGGAGGAATCAGTGGGATTGATGTAGTCAGAGATCAAAGTGGCAGAGGCTAGAGCAGTCAGATACTGAAGAGCGCAGAGAAGGACTGATTAGGCAGAGTCAGTAGAAGTGCGGAGTTTTCAGTCGACAGAGGCAATAACAGTCAGAGACTTTGATGACAGAGGAATCATTTTGATTCAGGTTGGATATTTTTTTTGTTTCTAGAGTTGCTGAAACAACAACACTTGAGAGAAGTGTTGCATGCAGAACATTCCAAAGGTTTAGGATCGAGATCGAGTTGAATTCCTTTCTTGTTGAGAGGGAGAATTGAAAATAGCAACAAGAAATGATAAAAATAGAAATGCTAAAAATAGCATTGCTATAAATAGCATTTCAGGATATATTCCAATTTTGATTTGTCTTTGAATTAAAATTCGAATTTAGTCTCACCAGCTGCTTGAAAAATAATTAATTAATTCATTATGGATTAATTAGTTGGAGAAATTGAAGCTAGAAGTCTTTGTGAAGTCATGCAACAGTTATCCCTTAAATTAAGGAGATTATCCCTTAATTAAGGAGATAAGGATGAGTTGTATTTGAGTTGTAAATAGTTAGCTCAGTTAACTGAGTTAAGTCCAGTTAAATTAGTTCCAAACAGTTGAGGAACTAATTGTGAGTTCAGTCAGTTAATGCATGCATGTATCAAACTAGTGTACTCTAGATAACTGAAGATTTTGTCATTAATAACTCATGCATGTCTATTTTGAGAAAGACATGGTTGAGATTAAAGACAAGGACAATGTACTATCAGTTGGAGGAATTTTCCTATAAAGGAAACTCATCCATGCAGAAGGAATAAGGTTCCTTGAGGATTGCGCAGTTTTACAGGGTGTGAGATCAGTGTGAGAGATCAATGTTACACTTGGTAACAGTAGGATCACCCAGGAGAAACAACGCAAAAAAATAGGAGGCTTGGAGGGCTGAAGAGAAGGTTTGTGAGAAGCATTGTTTGCCTGTGAGCATCTAAGAGGGTTGTACTGAGAGCTGGCTAGCTATGAGAGCTAAAGCTTGTGTAATTCTTAGATATTTCCACCTTGTATGATAATATAGATAGTGGGGTTTTTAGCTGAGGCTTTCCCCTGAGTATTTTCTGTGTTTCATGTGCATTGATTCTTCTTGTTATGGTTATATGTGTTCAGCTCTGATTCAGCTCGATCTTTAAGCTTCCACAAGTTTGATAGTAGAAGTAGATTATATTATTTTGCTTTGGTATATTGCATTATCGAGTTAATCTACAGTCAAATTTTCTACATAGATCTCAGAGGTAGATTTGTAGAGAATTTGTAGGAAATTCTACAATTGCCTCCTTGGACATAACATCAACCTTATGATTGAATTCTTAGTAAACATGTTCTATACTAAAACTCATATGGTTCTTGTAACTCTCTAATTCTAGATTTCCAATGTAACAAGGATAAGATAACCAATTGTGCTCTCCTTTTGAACATGTCACAACCCATATTGCATGGGGATTGCACATGTGGTTTTAGATTTTTGTAGGGTAGTATCATGATCCTAGCCTTCTAAAGGTTGGGACGATGATGGAGGTTGTTAGTGGCATAGGATGTGGAGTGGTTTATTTGGTGGCTTGTCATGGATTGATTATTCTTAATGCAGGAAAATCTTGGTTTATGGAGCTTCAGGTCAAAGTTGAAGTTTATGGTTATGAGATTATTCATGATCCTTTGGTATATCTTTGGTAAATGTTGTCCTGGTTCCTTTAGGTTGTAGTCTTGGTTTATGGTGGGTGCTAGCAATATCAGCTTCCATCCCATGGTACAAAAATTCATATAATATACTCTTGGACAACAATACATGTATATTGGGGGATGAATTTATATTATGAAAAGGGGTTAGTCACCTTATGATTTTAAGTGGTTGATATGGTTACTTTAGCCACCCCTATGTTAACATGGGGCACATTTGTTAAGTATTATAAGGAGTTGTTTCCCATCATTATATAACTTACATGTATTATATACCCATGTTCTTGAAGGGGGAGCACACACGTTGAGGCAAATGATTATTATAAAGGGGACCTTTATTTTTTAAAAGCATAATGTAAAAAGTGACATTCCATAATATATGAGGGGGTTGATGCTTGGCTATAGAGCCACCTTTGTACACACTAATTACACCATGTGATGTGGAAAGGGGACTATAAATCTGCTAGGTGCCCTTATGAAAGGGGGTTGTAATCCATAGTTAACATTGATCCGACCTCACTTATGAGCATGAACCATGTTTTAAAATTATATTATATAAGTATTATATGCACCAATGGTGGATATGAGTTGAGTATGGTTTGAACATAACTAAACATAACATGATTTAATGGAGTGGGTCCTTTTCTAGCTATTTCCAACCGCCTTTGCTTGCTAGTATAACCCATAACCCATTACCTTAAAATATATTACAGTGCTATAGGTGGTGGAAAAATGTTATCTGCTTAATATTATCTTCAAGGGTTATTACAAAACATATTTAAAGAAGGATTGTAAGTCAACATTGCACAGTTAAAGTCACACTCAACTTCAATCCACAGAACTTCAACATTATACAATAATTGTTTGAAAAAAGCCACATTTCATTGCCTTCATAGTTGGAGAGATTACAAACATATCGGTGTTCCATAGGGACGTGTCCCTTAGGGTGGGGTCCACACACATCACATTTCCCATGCGCTTGGGATAGGGGGTGCTTGGGGAAATGTTTCTCCACTTTCCCATGTGGGGAAACACGAGGAGACACAAGGGAAACATTTCCCCAATGTGGGGGATGCATTTTCCCAAAAAGGGTGCTTGTGGGTGCCCCTAAAAAAGGTTTGGGCGCCCCCCTTGAATTTTTCTTGAAAAAAATAATTTATAAATGAGGAAGCCTAATCTTCAATCCTCAGGCCCTACTAATGCTATATAATTAATGGCAATGCTAAATTCTCAAAGTAAGAGTGAAATTCTTGTTTATCTATTATTTTTGTCCTTTTTCTTACATTTTTAACATTACCATTAATTGACTTAGGATGTTTGAGAGTGGTTATGACTGCATTTGATTTCATATAGAAAAAGTAGAATTTTAGATCCCACTCAAAATCCAGTAGGTTTAATAGTTTTATGATTTTAGGATTTTGGGGATTGCAATGTTTTCAGTGGATACTATCATGTATGAGGGTATAGAACTAACATTTAATCAAGAGCACCAATCCCAGTATACACCTTAGATGTTGGTGGCATTGATTATTGAACTCCTATGTCATGACCCTAGTAAAATTGTACCTATCACTCAAACAAAATCTTGACTTGACATGTTAAGCTTTTTCTATCTTATTTTATTGCTTATAGGGTGACATTGATGATGATGATCCAATATATGCAATGATTTTGATGATATGTAGGCATTTGTTATAGCATGCTTTTTTTGGATTATAGAGGCTATCTAGAGCCTCTTTGTTGATGTATTTTTGGTTCAAATATGGATTGCACTTGGTGCTATTTTAGTTATATCCACCCTTGCTATAGATATGAGGAACTTTGCATATTTGTGTATGATGGTTTGGATTCATATGGATGCACACACATATTTATTCCTTTTTTTTCAAAATTTAAATATTTTTTGGTGGACTGGATTTTTGTTTTAGTTTTTTTTTTTTCCATTTCTCAGTTTTTGTGTCGATTGGTTCGATCACTAGTCCGATTTTTATATGATGGTTCATTGTCCATTGTCCATTTTTAGTTTTGACTTTTGAGTCTTGACTCTATATATTGATGACCTTACACAAGGTCTTTGACTTTGTTACTTTTTACTATTTTTGAGTTTGAGTAATTTCGATTTACTATTATAGTCTTCAAACTTTAATATCTACTATTTTGCTTAATACTAATTATATTCTAGAATAATTAATGATGAATTTAACTCAATGTCTAAAATATTTTACTATTTCTATTTATCTCCTCGCCCCCCCTAAATTTCCCTAAAATTTGGGGATGCTCCCACGCGTCCCCCTTGTGTGTCTCCCTATTCTCATGTCCCCTTGTCTCAGAAACCTGGTGGAACATTGATACATGTAGGTTTTTTTAATGAATTTATTTTCCAATTGTTGTGTTGATTTATAATTGGGGCATATGGTCGATGGAACATTGGATGGATCTTGATATCAATAGGAAGGGGGCACTTCCGTCAATCATCCAATTTTAATTTCGTACAACTGCTTACCTGTTAAACTGAGTTGATGCATCTTAGTCAAAAGCTTACATTTTATTTCCTTATCAAAGGGACACAAACAAACAATTGCAAGTTCTTTTATTTTCATAAGCCTTAGAGCTAGTTGTGCTCACTCATGGAACTGTGGGATAGAGTTGCTATAGCTAATTCTCTAGCCCATGAATCATGACAATAAAGGAGGCATAAAGTATGGTGGACTACACTTCATCCATGAAATAATTAATAACAAAACTCTTGGATGTGCTTGGAAAACCAACAATTTGTTGTGGGTGAGGATGTCTATATATCTCTTATTGTTGTTCCCTTTGTTGCCAAAATAGAGGTAAATATTTTTCAAGTGTATGAAGATATTGTATTTCTCCCATCTTCCATGATGTGTTATCATTTAAAATTTCTTACGAAATATTTTCTATCTCTGTTGATGGATTGAAAATTCTCATACATGGTGTTTGATAGCTGTAGTTTCTTGAAGTATTGAATGGTGCCTACATCTGCAATACTTTTGGCTATATTTCTGCAATACATGGCAACAAGGAAAAGGAACTTCTAACTTTTACTTTTCAGCCATGTTGTCCCTTTACAATATTTAGAACAACCTCCTATTTGAACCTTGTTATGACTTTATTCACACAATGGAATAGACGCTCATTTCTAGTTCTTCCATCCACTTTGATTTTTGCAACTTTCAAACTTGTGTTCTTGGAAATTACCCTTCACATCACCATGTACTTCATAGCTTGAATTTTCAGCAATACTTATTATAGAATCCTCCCTTAAGTCGAAGAAGAGGTGGCCTAAAGAGAAACGAAGGCTTAGCGAGGTGATAGTGGCTAAGATCCTAATTACCTGAATATACCATCTTGGTGCTTGGGGATTTCACACATTCAGGATAACAGATTGAGTTGTAATAGAACCAAACCACTGTTAGATTAGAATTACTAAACACTTTTATATTTTTTATACCCTTGTTCGGTGCAAAATTTAAAGCACCCAAAGAGTTATCAATTTTTCATAGTTATTGGTGTCAAGCCTAGATTGAAATTTTAAACGGAAAAAAATGATTAGCAGTAAGGTATAAGACAATTCCAGCTACACAATTACTTGGTACCCCCTGGAAAGTGCTAGTGAAGTAGCCCCAAACTACTAACAAGTTGAAAGAGGTTCTCAGATTCTTGATATCCGTTTTGGGAGCCTCCTACTTTTCTTTGAAGGTAGGTCAAATTTTATGGGCTACTAACGAGGGGTTGCTTCCCTTTTCTTTGAATACACCCTAATTCCTATTCAACCAAATAAACCATATGCCATAGCAAGGGAATGCTATTTTTTCTTAGGGCTATATTATCCTTTACTTTGATAATTGCATTTCTTCATTAACACATTAAGTTCACCCCATAACATCATAACATTATTTACATTTACATCATTATTCATCATCATATGCAACTATGTAGAAAGAACAATATGATCATCATCAACAATGTAGTAGAACATAAAGGAACAATAGAAGAAAAGCATGCATACATAGAGACACCAGGACTGGTCGAAGACCAGGGAAAAACCCATTATGGGGAAAACCCTTGAAAATTCTTCTTCTTAGATTGTCATCAAATGATTCAACAAAATAGAGTACAATATCCATATCTTCATTTATGCAACTAACCAGGAAAACAACAACAACATCAATGAAATGATCCCAACAATGTATATACTCAAAACCCTGATTCTGAAGTTTGTAATGAACTGTCACTGTCTGCAGTCAACTGCCGAACCCTGCAGTCAATGAGCGGAATCTTGAGAAGGTTGAGATTTTCGCTTTAAGGTCTTGGTCGCACGAAGGAGGTGACATGCGAGCGACTGGGGTCAGATCTGGACTGCAAAAACTCTAAACCCCCAATCACATGTATGGAGAGTTGTCCGTGTGACTGAAAGGCTCTAGTCGCACGGATGAGCTTCTGTGCATGCGATTACAATTGAATCCTTCCTATTCTGTGCTTGCGAGTGGGGCCCAAAACCATAAATCAGAGATGCGAGCCTCAAACCCTCCAATTTTACCTCAAAGCGAACCCAATCCTCCGCAGACGAGCCTCAAACCAGTGCAAGCCAAAAACCAAGATAGAAGAGTGTCTCATGATTGTGTCGAAATGAGGTAGAGGGAACTTGTATTTATAGCCTTTCAAGGTGGTCCACATTGCTTTAGGGTTGACCTTATCGAATGTGCACATGTGAGATTTTCTTCATAGGTACACTTTCCCTTATTTGATTTGAGTGATCTTTAGGTCGATTTTGGTCCTCTCTAAAAGAGGAATTCAATGCAATCATTATCTCCATCGGGTGAACTTTCCAAAGTGGAATTTGACTGCAGTTTCATATTTTAACAATTCCTCTCAACTAGGGATAATTCCTCCCGCATCATGTCATGTGTATCCTGTCGTCAAATCATATCCAATATCAAGTATCTCATCATTTCGTATCATCGTTGATCATCTCAAATTCATCTCTGGCTCATTCCTACTTATCTCTTGATTGTCCTTGCTCATATACTGAATATTCTTGAATCTAGAAGAAGAATTTGTCATCAAAGGGGAGCCTAATATATCACCCTCTATTCATCTAGCTACTACTTGGAATATTTGTCAGTGGGATGCTACCAAGAATCTTTGCTAGTGGGATACTACCCATAATCTCTATCAACAAGCTACTACCCGGGAATATTGCGGAGAGTCAGATCTACGACCCACATCATCAATGGAGAACATATCATCAGGGAGCATATCTCAACCTGGAAACACATCGGGAGCATATCTCAACCCAGAATCTCATGGGGGAGCTACTACTATGATCCCATATCGAGCAATATGTGATATAGGGGAGCCACTACTCAACCCATCCTATTTCCTACCGATCTTCCCAACAATGACCCTCAATAATCATGTGGTAGAACACCTGCATCATAATCTGAGCTTGGACGAGATACCCGACTTACCAAGAGGAAAGGATCACACGCCTCCAAGCCTCCTCAACCCGTTGGTTAGATGGGGAGGGCCAATCCCAATAAGCCCTACTTGTGGGTATGATGCCAACTGGAGTATACTCTGCAAATACCAAGATGGGGTGAACTACTACTCCAACCCTATGGGTAATAGATAAGGGTGATACCATACTGTCCAGAGTTCCATCAACCCCAGGAGCCCTCTATCTCAATTCCTCTCCCTGGGAGCTCAGACAGGGGGGAAGAGCTGGCTTAGTGTCCTCGATCAGTGATGTTCTCATCATACTTATATCTGACATCAACTTGATCATCATGAAGCAATAGTAGCAGTGTCTTGTTCTTGCAGGACATCAAATCAAATATCATATATATATATATATCATAAAAGGATACCATATTCATCCTCTCTCTCAAGGAAGTGCCAACCACAAACTTAAGCTTGTCTCGTATAGCAACATTGTCTCAATATATGAAGATAACTCAGTCCCAGATATGTGCAGGATTCTCTACTAATTGTTTCCCACTTTCGGTCATCATAATGTGTCCATGTCATATCCAGATCCTGCTAAGACGACTCTCCAAGGAGCTTCTTCATCCTACCACATGGCTAGTCATGCTAGCAACATCGTATTCAACCTCGATCATGTTATGGACTTCTCATCTAAGATATCATGGCAGATCTCATAGTAAGGCCACATCCAAATGTGCTCATCTCATCAATAACGATCCTAATCATCATCAATACATCCAAGTAGTCACATATCGTAGAATGAATATCTCAGATCAAAATTGATCGTCCCATGCAAGTATCTCGAAGGATGCTTGGTGGAAATTCAATGTATATGAAGTGACTCAATCACGAATTCACTTAAGTTCTATGCACATCATTTATATATACAGACGGTTGTTCAAAACAAAACAAACATAGTTACCGATCAAATGAGAAAGTGAACTGGTATTCGTTTTTTTGAGGTAGCAAAAAGTCACCCGATTTTGAAAAGTGGTGACGCTGGAATACACTTTTTTTTTGAGCATATTTTTGGCACTTTAAATTTTCTTATGTATCAAGTATGAACATTTTTTTTTTCGATGTTAGTGATTTTCATGTTGATTTTGAAAAGTGTTGATGTAGCATCAACACATTTTTTTAAATGTTAGTGATTTTCATGCTGATTTTGAAAAGTGTTGATGCAACATCAACACATTTTTTTAGAGGGCTTATTTTTGACACTTTAAATTTTTTTATGTATCAAGTGTGAACATTTTTTTTTTTGTTAGTGATTTTCATCTTGATTTTAAAAAGTGCTCATGAACATCAATCCTTTTTGTTGAGAGGGCTTAGTTTTTACACTTTAAATTTTCTAATGAATTAAGTGTGGATAATTTTTTTGAAATATTGGTGATTTTCATGTTAGTAATAAAACATAAAAAAATAATAATAAAAACATACAAAAAAAAGAAGAAAAAAAAAAGAAGATGACAAAAATAAAAATAATAAAAACATGTTAAAAAAAAAAAAATTTGAATAAAAAATTAATGCATATATATATATATATAATTTAAAGAAAAACAAATTGATCCACACAAAAAAATTCTAAAAACATTTTTTTTTAAAGTTAAAAAAAAAATCATAAAAAAAACCTCATTACAAACAAAAAAACACTTAAAATAATTAAAAAAAATTAAAATAAAAAAAATTAAGAATTTTTTTTTAAAATAAACAGTATTAAAATTAAATAATTTAAATAAACAAAATAAAAAATAAAATAAAATAAAAATTTAAGAACTATTTTTTTAAAATTAAAATTATAAAAATAAAGAAATAACATTAAAAAAAAAATTTAAAAAAATGAAAAAAATAACAAAGAGAAAAATGAATTATAAAACTTAAAAAACAAAATTTTAAAAAAATATTCAAAACAATTAAGAAAAAAACATTTAAAAAAACAATTAGAAAAAACCATTAAAAAAAAAAACATATTCAAATAAAATTTCGCCTTCCGACCCCTCCTCATCCTGCCCTCACCCCCCCTCGCCTCCCCACCCACGACTGTCCCCTCTCCTCTCCCTCACCCACCTACCGTCCCCTCCTTACCCTCAGCCCTTCCCGTCCCTTTCCTCCCCTCTTGCCTCCCTCACCCACCTCCGCTCCCCCACCTGACCTGCACACCACCCCCATCCCTCACCGCACCCCCCTTCCTCACCACGCTCCCTCTACCCCCCTCCCCTCTCCTCCCGGGCCCCCAGGTAGCGACCAAGAGGCCGCAAGCCAATTCTCGGAATCGGCCTGCGACGTCTTGGCCGCTAGCTAGGGGCTCAGGCAGGGAGGGGAGGGGGATAAGGAGGGAAGGGGACAACAGTGAGAGAGGCGGGTGCGGTGGGGGCGTGGAGGTCGGTGAGAGAAGCGAGAGGGAAGGGGGGCGGAGTTATCGCATTTTGTATTTGTTTTATTTTTTATTTTAATTGTTTTTATTTAATTAATTATTTAATTGTTTTATTTATTTATTTGTCATTATTATATATTTTTTATATTTGATTTTTTTGGTCATGTTTTTTATGTTTTATTACTTTTATTTTATAATTTTTTTTTCAATATTTGAATTTTTGTTTTCGTATGTATCTTACACACACATATATATATTTTTTGTAGGGTATGTGTCGATGCTTGTCTAGCAACCCGATCCCATTATGTGCAATTTAATAGTTGATTTTACATTTTTCGTTATAATGAATTGAGTATGCCCCACAATGTGTTAATTTCATGGTTGGTCTTTAAGTTTTCATTACAATGGATTGAGCTTACCTACACTGCGTGTCAATTTTGATAGTCGATTTTTTTTTTTTTTCGCAATGTATCAAGTTGTGTTAGACTAAGATTTCAAAATCGCTATACATTTAACATTTGAAGAAAATTACTCTTGGTATAATAACTCTTTTATTCAGATGTTCATTTTTAAAGTTTTTTTAGTCATAATTTTTTTTCCATAATGTCATGCTTAAAATATTTTGAAAATTTAAGATTGTTTTGTAGTCATAATCTTTGGTTTTAATTCTATGGTTGAAAAATTGTCAAGATTTTTAATGTTTTTCTAAGTCGTGATATTTTATCTTTAATGTTATGGCTGAAAACAATTATAAATATTTTTTCTTAGCACCATGTTTGAAAATTGTTGGAATTTTAAAGTTTTCCAAATAAATGATATTTTAAATTTAATGTCATGTTTAAAAATCATTGGAATTTTAAGGGTTTTCAAAGACGTGATATTTCATCGTTAATGTCATGCTTGAAAATCATTGGAAATTTAAAGTTTTTCAAAGTCCCGATATTTTGTTTTTAACGTCATTATTAAAAAATGTTGAAAATGTACCCTTAAAGAAAAAAATGAAAACGTTATTCCGACATCAACACTTTTCAATTTCAAAGTGTTTTTTGCACCAAACAAAATGGCTTTTATTGTTATTTTTAAAAAATATTGAAAATTTACTCTTAAAAAAACCTTTATTCTGGCATCAACACTTTTCGATTTCAAGGTGTTTTTTCATGTTTTTTTGGGATTTTTGGGCTCGAGTGCCCGTTTTGAGGTAATAGCTCATGTTTGATCGGTAACTATATTAACATGAATGCTTTAATCAAATGTCGGTTTCCAAGTCAAGTTCAACAATATCTCTTCACAACTTCTTGAAATTCAATCATAGTATCCAAGGATTTTTATTTCCACTTTCCAATACTTTTTCAATAGCTTCACAATATAACTTTTCTTTTCCCAATTTTAGAAATCGATTTATCATGCCATGATTCATCATTTCAAGCTTCAAAAGCCATCTCCCTCTTACTTAGATCATCAGAGGTTCATTACCTGTCAATAGTAGACCGTCAGAATATAAAACCAAAACCAAAATCAAAGTCATACCTTGGAACACTTTTGAAGTAGAGGTTTGGATCAACACATCTTCTTCTTGGCTTCACTAGATAACTGTCAATGCAAACATATCTAGATCATGGAGCTTATTTCATACAATTCTCTCTGTAAATATAGCACTTTACGAAACCAATATGCTTAGCCTTACACGAATCAATGATGTTAGATGAAAACTAATATCAACTTGTCAATATCATTTGTATCAAATTCTTTAGAATAGGTCACAGGTAGAGATCTCATCAAGTAATGACTTTATGCCAACAAGTTGTCATAAGCAACATCAAACCAAACTTCATCAAGTCATCCTTATGATCATAACATAAGTCACTAGACGAAAATGCATACACCAAGAACAAGTTATGCAGGTTCAATCCATTCATTGAGAGATAGCTTCACACTAAATCACAACTGTCAATACTTCAACCAATGTGCTAAGAACAATGAGTCCAATACAAAACCATTATCAAACACCAATATTAATCATTGGAAGTTCATATATCATTCTCATCAAGGCAAATCATCAGTCGTAAAATCAAATCGTTAATCATCAGGTCAAATCCCACATTCACTATCATAGTGAGATCTACAGTCCAAGACATATCTCAACATCAAGTCAAAGCTCTAAGTCACTATCAAGCATCAGGTCAAAACTCCAAACACTGCTTATATTAAACAACCAAATCATGTCAAGCTCTTGCAACACAAACTTCAATGGTTAAATCATAACAACATATTTATATGCATATCCCAGTCACCTACAAACACAAGTTCAGCCTATATTTTCATATTATAGTAAACATTTAAACTTTCCTGCTCATAAATATTTCTGTTGTTTGCTCCACATCTGTAGGACTGTCATCCTTCAGGTGAACATTTGATTTCATGCACAAAAATTATTTTTTGTGTCCAACAGGCATAGTCGCACCCATAGGTCTTCTTGCATGCGGTTGGAATACTACAGTTGCACCCTTGACCTGACTTCTGTGTGTCTGAGAGGCTACAATCACACCCTTGACCTTACTTCTGTGCGATTGAGAGGCTACAATTGCACTTGTAAACCTACTTCTGTGTGACCGAGGTTTAGAGTAAGGGAAAACTTTCTTTCCTTAGATCAAAACTTGATGCAGATCAACAATGTCAGATATTTGTCTATTCATGCCCATAAATCATACTTCAACAATAAAGAATATACATATAATTCCAATGGTAAAGGGGTAAGGATCTTATGGAGAGGTTCTCCCTCTGAATGGAAAACCACTTCAATCATCTTCATTCATGCCATCAACTTGTCTAGAATGCTATCATGCAACAACAGATATGTCAGATCATAAAATCATACTATATCCACATATTCATCATGGTCATATATGTTAGCATCAACTACTTAACCATGACATCAATCTTTCATCAAGGGTTAGTGTCAAATAGATAATAGGAGCATACTTCAAGAAACATGATCACAACATTATTTCTTCGTAACTCAATCCATCATTCAATTTTCCCATATGCCCTAATTACTAAGTACATCAAAGCATAACTATGGTCAACAAAAGATCTTGAGTATCAATCTCATTGTTAGACTTCTATCATCAAGACTACCATGCATTTTACAAACAAATTGTCTCAAGTTACCATCTATTAGAATCAAGGTGCTAACCTTGTTTATGGGATCAAGATATGCAAACTGGTAAATGTTCGCCAAACATCAAGTATGCCACTATATCAAATATCAACATTAAGTAGCCTCATAGAATCAAGAAGTTCATCATGTTTAAGAAGTAAGATACTTGTTCATTATTAAGTGCACCATTTTATCATAAGAATCAAGAATCCAAATCACTTTTATAAGCATGCATGAACCATTTTGAGAAGGAGATATTCTCAACATACCTGAGGGCTTACCTTTCCATCCAATATTGAAATAATATACCATGCATGCCTTGTAGTATTCAAATACATGTGCGTATTTTAGTTTGACATAGGCAACTTGTAGCACTTTGTCCTCTTTTCATCAAGAGCCTCCTTACCTTTTTCCACCTCTAACTTTTCTTTTCTGCATCTCAAATGATCCTCAAGAAGGATCCTCTTATTACATCTCATCAAGGAGGTCAGAAACATTCACATACTCAAATATACAAGCATAAAGTATAAGTAATGATCAAAACAATAATTAGATCTATAAGGCTAAACAAAAAGTAAAGGCATAAAGGAGCATCATAAGTCAATAAATACTTATCTTCAATGAGAAGTGATCCTCTCCCGCTTGAACCAACCTTCAAGAGCCATCACTTTCCATTGTCCATATAACAATGTTGCTTTCAATATTTCAACCAACTCTATCAGCAACCAGGTCTAATAGAGACTATCCCATATATGGCTTCATCAAATCTATCACAAGCTCAAGCATATTCAATTTGATCATGATAGGGTTTCTATATTTCATATCTCAAATATTTTCCATAAACCATCATTGGTTTCTCAAACCCTAACCTCATAATATCCATCAAACCCTAATACACAAATTGCCTAAGGTTTTCTTCAAACCCTAGAATTCTTTTAGGTCTCCTCCATATTCTCTTGCTTCCATCAAAGGTGTCTCCATGGGGGTGATCTCCATGGATTTTCTTTAGCCCAAATCTGATACCATGTTAATTTTTCTTAGGGCTATATTGTCCTTTGTTTTGATATTTGCATTTCTTCATTAACACATTAAATTTAGCCCATAACATTATAACATTATTCATCTTTACATCATTATTCATCATCATATGAAACTATGTAGAAAGAACAATATTATCATCATCAACAATGCAACATAACATAAAGGAACAATAGAAGAAAAGCATGCACACATCGAGACACCAGGATTGGTCGGAGACCAGGGAAAAACCCACTATGGGGAAAACCCTTGAAAATTCTTATTCTTAGATTATTATCAAATGATTCAACAAAAGAGAGTACACTAATCCATATCTTAATTTATGCAACTAACCAGTGAAACAACTACAACATCCATGAAATGAACCCAACAATGTATATACTCAAAACCCTAATTTCGAAATTTGTAATGAATTGTCACTGTCTGCAGTCAACTTCTGGACCCTGCAGTCATTGAGCAAAATCTTTAGAACACTGAGATTTCATCTTTAAGGTCTTGGTCGCACGGAGGAGGTGACATGCGAGTGACTATAGTTGTCCCAGTCGCTCCCTTAAGTCTGGCATGTGAGCGACTATAACTGTCCCAGTCACTCCCTTAAGCCTGGCATGCGAGCGACTGGGGTTAGATCTGGATTGTGGAAACCCTAAACCCCCAGTTGCATGGATGGAGAGTTGTCCGTGCCACTGAAAGACTCCAGTCGCTCGGATGAGTTTTTGTGCCTGCGACTACAGTCAAATCCTTCCTATTCTGTGCCTGCGACTACAGTCAAATCCTTCCTATTCTGTGCCTGCGACCAGGGCCCAAAATCCTAAATCAGAGATGCGAGTCTTAAACCTTGCAATTTCACTCCAGAGCGACCCTGATCCTCCCCGAATGAGCCTCATAGATGTGCGAGACAAAAATCAAGATAGAAGAGTGTCTCATGATTGTATCTAAATGAGGTAGAGGGCACTTATATTCATAGCCTTTCAAGGTGGTCCACATTGCTCTACGGCCGACCTTATCAAATGTGCACGTGGGCTTTTCTTCATAGGTACACTTTCCCTTATCCGATTTGAGTGATATTTAGGTCAATTTTGGTCCTCTCAAAAAGAGGATTTCAATGCAATCATTATCTCCATTAGGTGAGATGTCCAAAGTTGAATTTGACCGCAATTTCATGTTTTAATAGGGAAATCCTTGAAGGATTTGACAGATGGGTTCTCATCACCCAGGCTCTTAGAAACAGATCCAATGAATCTTGATTCCACGTTCTTAGACAATTAAAATATTGAAACACCACTTTCTCACCTAGTATTGCAAAAGAACAAAAAACTAGGAGGTGGTCCATTGATTCCTCTTCAACCTTACAAAGGATGCACTTGGTAGGACCTTGCCAACCAAACTTTTTTCCATTGTCCTAGGTCCAATTTTATTTGCTAGCGAGAACCACATGAATATATGCATCTTCAAAGGAAATTTCTATTTCCAAATTGATGACCACCACCAATTGTTATCATCTCCCAAAAGCCCAAGAGGAGGTTTGTAACCAAATGTTGCTCTCATAGAATCGATAGCTTTGTTCCACGACCATACTAATTCGTCCTCAAACCCATTTAGATATACAATGTTATGAGAGAGTAGTTAGAAATACAATCTTAACTCTATTTCCAAGTCTCCATGCAAACCTAAGTCCTTTACCAAAATCCAATTCTAAAGTCATCTATCTTGATCTTCCTTCACTCCTTTCTCGGCTAGAGTTGTGAGCCTTCTTTCCCATAAGAGGGTTTTTAGATATTGAGAGTATGAAATTTCCAACAACGCCAACCCATGGGTCTTCCCCTAATTTGATTCGATCCCCTCTACCAATTCTCCAAGCCACCCATTGACCTACCATTGTGAAGGCTCAAACCAACCCTTTTCCAAATACTAGAAGGTCCTTTGAAAAATTTTGGTTCTAACCTTGACCCATTGTTCCATTGCATAATCCTTGAGATATTTTTTCCTCATAATCTTACGTCATAGGTCTTCATTGAACAAGAGTCTCCATAAACTTTTCACTGCGAGTGTCTTACCAAACAAGTGGATGTTTTTTAAACCCCACCCTCCCGCCCTTTTTTTTCTAAGGATTTTTAGTTAACAAGTGGAATACCCTCCTCCTAGTGTTCACTTGTCCATAAAAATATAAAGCATATCTTTCTTATATTTTCTAAAATGCTCTTGGCACATGAGCTAAGGAGAGACAATAGATAGGAATGCTCCTCGAGTACAACATTTAGAAAATCTAGCCTTCCACAAATAGTAAGCCACCTATAACACCAAAGGAAGTCCTAATTTCAATTTTCTTGAAAAGCCACATCTGCTTGGCCACTATATAATTATTTGGTTTCAAATGATATTCCAAATACTCCAGAACATTATCTAAAGGATTGGAACAAAAGGACTATTGATGAAGGTTTTGTGCCTCCACTTCAAGAGACAATTCATTACAAAGGATTAAAGCATTTTTATCACTTATTTCCATCCTAGTTGCTAGGCAAAAAGTCTCTAAAATGTGCTTATAAGATTTCCATTCCCTTAATGTGCCATCCTAAAATTAAAAAAGTGTCGTCGACAAATAATAGATGTGTTAACTCAGCTGCTTTTGCTACCATGATGCCTTTGACTAAACCTTCAAGTCTTGCAAATTTTATTAGCCTACTCAAACTCTTAGCTATTAGAAGAAACAAAAAAGGGGCAAAAGGTAACCTTGTCTCAAACCCCAGTGTTTAAAATATCTAAGTTAGTTCCATTGATGAGTACTGCAAATGAAACTGATGACATACAATTCAAGATCCAATTGACGACCGACCTTAAGCTTATTTGGAGCATAGTATTCAAAATCAGAATTGGTGATTGGACCGGTCCACCTGTCAAACCGATTTTTGAACCGAAACTGGAAAAACTACATTGGACAGATCTCAATGAACCAACCTTTAAAAATACATGAAATAATTAGTTTTTATTGAAAAACACTATTTTTAAGATTTAAAACCATGATTTCAAACCAATGGAGACAAAATATGCAAAGTTTGCTTATCTATATACCAAGTAAAGGTGAATACATCAAAGTGACACCAACTAAAATACATATCAACAACAAAATACATAATTAATGAGGGTCTAAATGGCCTCTAAAGTCCAAAAACAATGATGCAAGCTATGAGGCCATTGACCTACTAAAAGTTTACATATCAGTGATCAACATGATCACTTTGTTGAGATTTGTAGCTTGGGAGGTACTACAAATCTTAGGGTTCATGGTTGTGGAGGAATTGGCACTACAAATGGAGTTGTGGGCTAAGAACCCAAGCATGTGGGCTTTGCACCCAATCTTGTGGCTATGAAACCCTAGATACTTTTGTTGACCTAACCCTCAGAGATTGTATAGGACCCTTAATGGAGTTAGGGGCCACAAAGGCCACAAAGAACACCAAGAGAGGTTTGGTAATTTATGAGATATTAATTTATTTGTGTGTTAGGCTTGCAACAAAAAGTTCAGGTCAACTAGGTTAAAAAGAGCCCTAAAGGACAACTTGTTGAAGCCCAAGAGAAACATATAAATAAGAGGCGACATTGAGGCTAGAAGAGAATATCCAAGCGCAAACACATCAAGGAAGGAACTTTGAAATAGATGTAGAAGCAAAGGAACCCAGCAAGGAGGAGAAGGATATTCGTTTTTTATCTTCTCATGATTGTTGGTAGGGCTAAGGTTAATAGGCAGCTAACCGATAGTTGGAAAGAGAGATCTGGGTTGATATTATGCAACAATTTGAAGTGTTCTTCTTCTGTTTTGAAGCCACAAAGTTTTGTGTAATTGCATGTGTTTGGTTGTCTCTTGGAGAGGATTGAGAATCTTAGAAAGTGTCTCACTCTAGGTCACATACATAAAGGTGCAAGCACAGGTTTTTGGAGGAGAAAAAAGGGTGGTTTTTTCTTGGTAAATAGGTCCAAAACCTTTGCTATACCCTAGTTGCAGAACCACAAGCTTGTAGGTGTCTTTTGGAGGGCCCAAGAGGCTAAAACAAGAGTGTTGAAAGTGATATAAGGGACAATGAGTTAGGGATGTGTTGTAGCGGCTGCAACAACCTTCAAAATTTTGGCATTCATCCAATTTTAGAGCCTCCATTGGATTTTTACTTAATGTTTGTAAGCACTCGGGCTCACCCCTAAGCTCGTGTTGAGTCTTTGCACCCTCCTTGCTTGACCATTCAATGAACATCTTTTTCATGTTGGTCACAATGTCACGCTTGCAGTGATGTTCTGGTCATGCACAAGGCCCCGCTTCATGTGCACACGTTGTATTCGCTATGTAAACATCCGTTGCACTCACACACGAAGTTGTATGTACTGTCGTGCAAGCGTCGTCGCGGTCGTTCAACGATCTATCACAAGCATCGCACTTGTCGCTCGCACCGTCGGTCAGTCATGTTGAGTATATGTTGTCTTGATGGTTTGAGGTGTCTTGTTATTAAGTCATGTCTGTAAGTTTTAACCCCATACAAAAATTACCTACATACAAATTCTAAAACACAGAATATAAACAATGGCGAGAGCATAACACATAAAACAAATATACATAAATATTTTCCCCTGGATCCCAAAATCGGGACTATCAGATTGATTTTTCATTATGTTCATTTCAATGTTACAATACATATATATACATGCCGAAGCATCCATAAACCCTAATCCATTAACCCTGGATTAGAACATAACCATAGTTCCCTTGACCGGATCTACATAATACCATGGAATAAAAAACCATCGTGCCCAAAACCATGTGCGAAATCCATGCACAAAACCATAGGTAAAATAGGGTTTGAATTTTATTTTTCCCAGGGCGCTGCCCTCTGGACCCCGTACAAGAGAGACCCTTGCATACCCTTTGATAGGGGGGCTGCTGCCCCCCTTGTGACCCCCTCGCTAGTCGTGGAAAGAATATAACACAACCCAACATCTGTCGCACTCACACATGAAGTTGTATGTATTGTCGCGCAAGCATCGTCATGGTCGTTCAACAATCTATCATAAGCATTGCACTTATCGCTCGCACCGTTGGTTAGTCATGTTGAGTATATGTTGTCTTGATGGTTTGAGGCGTCTTGTCATTAAGTCATGTTGAGTGTGTGTTCGCAAGGTCGCATATGCACAATCTCACTCGCTCACACAATTAGTCATTTTGCTGAAGTTTTGATGATCGGATCACCCTCTAACAGCCGGACCTCCACCCCAGAATTGACTCGACCGACTGTCACCCATAACAATGTAGAAGTGTCCAACAAGCCATTTCAATTTGCGCTACCCGCCAGCTAATCATCCAACCCTCCTGCTAGTCAACTAGAGAGTTTGACTAGGTAGTGAACTTGAGACTCACTCCCCTAAAAAATTGTGCAAAAGTTGGAGACCTTGCCCGCTCCGCTGATTGAGGAAATTGCGCAGAAACGCCAGAGAGACACCCAGTGCCTGTCCTTGTCTCCCTCAAAAAATTGCGCAATTTTTCTAGCAAGCCACCCAGTGAGCGGCCCACTGCTCACCTTGAAAACTGCGCAGATTTCATGAACAAGCCCCTTAGCTGCCCAACATCCCGCTCAGCACAGAAACTGCACAAAGGTGTTCAGTAGGTCAGCCTCCCAACAATTGCGCATTGTTTGTCACCAGCAATCCTGCAACCCGCTGCCAGTTCCCTCCAGGAATTGAGTAGTTTTTGTTGCGAGGCCTCTTGCAGCTCGCTACCAGCTCCTTCCAGGAATTGCGTAGTTTTTTCTGCCTAGCCTCCTGCAGCCCGCTGCTTCCTCCCTCCAAAAATTGCGTAGATCTTCCCTCTAGTCGAGATAGATCTCGCAGACAGTCACTTATGATCTGGATTGTCCATCTCAGTCTCCCAGTGACTTCTGCGCAATTTTCACCAGCAGTGCCCGGAGCCCGCATCCCAGCTTGAAACTTGCCTTACGCAGTTTCATAGCCTTGTCCTCTCTCCTGGTCACCTGCATCCGAAAGCGAATAACAATGCATCATGGTAGACTAGGAGGTTTATGGATTTGATGTCGTCTCATCATAAGTGATTGCAGATATAGGTATATGGATAAGACATGTCGCGACGACGGATGGGATGAACAAGGAGAGTACATGCAAGATGTGTTCGTGAACGGACAAATGAATGATGAATGCGAGGAAATTTTTTCACGAACAAACGCTGCATGCGAGGATAATTTTTCGCTAATGGACGAACATGCGAAGAGAATTTTTCGCAAACGGAGGAACATGTCAAGCATGCCAAAGTACAAGCAAAGGAGAAACGTGCACATGCAACATCAACCGAACACCAAGACCATTGAAAACTTTGCACACCTTGTCATGCAGAGGTGAAGCTGTGACACACCAAGAGCACATCCATCACTTAGCAACACTGCAGCTCAACATGGACACCAGCAGCAACATGGACATACCAGCACTGTCGTGTCGAGTCGTGTTATGAATCATGTTGGCCACATCACTATTGTGGGCCATACTATGTAAATCAATGTAATGTAACATGGAAGTCCAAGAGACTTACATGTCATATGAAGAGTCAAATAAGTCAAACAGTCACAAGGGCCAGTTTTTCCCTTGGCTATAAATACCCCCTCATTTGTACATGAAAAGGACTTTTCACCTCGGCTCCTCCCACATAGACTTGAGAGTATGTAGTATTTTCTTTTAGGAGCGAACAATGGTTCCAATGCCCCTTTCATGGGGTTAGTGATGTATGGTGTACCGTTGTGTCTTGGAACTTCGCTTAATTTAGAAGCGTGATAACAGGCCAACACATTTTCACACATGTATTGTAACTGTTGTAAGAACTAATCTCGAACACTTGTAATGTATGTTTCTTTAACCTGCGTTAAAACAATTGAACTCTTTCTGTTTCTCTAATACATATATTGATGAAAATGTGTTGTATAAGTAGTTAACGTTGTCCTTCCTGCTTGGGTCGCATCACTGGACGTTAGACAAAACCTTTCACATAAACTTGTTATAACGATTGTCGCACTCGCGCGGATTGCTCCGCTATGTGTGTATGTGCTATCTTCTCTTATGTGTTGTGACTATTGCATCCGTGTGGATTGCTCCTCCAGAAGCTGTGCATGTCTTGCTGTGTTGTGTGTCTCTGACAGAGTTGGGACTTTTTCCCTATCGACTGGAGACTCACTTCCACCCTCTCTCTCTGCAGCGAAAGAACCTTGACACAAGTAACACTATCATTCACAAGGCACGCGAACCTCAAAGAAAAAGCAAACCATTCTCATGTGCTGACAAGAAAAAGATAAGGCAAACATTTAAGATAATGGCAACTGGGCCATCATAACGGATGGGACTCCTACACCAAATAGTGTGAGGTCTAGTTGGGACTTCATACCGGGGAGATCCCCTGAATGTTGGCGGGTCCAACACCGTCAACATTTCTAGTGCTAGAAAGAGGGCCGCTAGTTGTTTATGGCTAAATGTCCTCTCACACCCACTCATCAATCATCTGGTCAAGGAAGTAACTCACACTCCCTCTCACCTACACGCGACTTTGAAGTTGGTTACTCCTCACCTCCCAGACATGAACACAAAATTTCATATCAGCACCTTCGCTCTGTCTGTCCCATCACCCGTCAGTTCACGAAAGCAGTCAGACTGATCTCAGGAATACAACATCTTCCATACGCATCAAGAAAGCCAAACACCACTCCCACAGGGGTTGTCGTATCATCGGTGGAAGAAGCAGTTCTTGGCACACTCAAAGGTATGGCAAAAGTTGTTGAGAACAATGAGGAATCTTTGGTCCTCCAACATGGAGAACAAGACACCCTCGTGATCTTGGGCACAGACTCTGGTACATGAGGCGAAGGGGAAGGCAGCGGAGGAGGCAGAGGCAGGGATGAACTAACAGATTTAGAGCTGGAACTGTCAGATTCTGAAGAAGAGGAGGATGAAGAGCAAGAAGACACGTATGACCAAAATATGGAATGGATGACTCAGGGACCATTGGCTCTCTCGGGTGCTTTCCGCAAGATGCCAAAGTGGTCAGAGAGAATGATCACAAAGTTTGAACCTAACGGCACAGTGAAGGCAGAAGATCACTTAGACAACTTCTACCTACAACTGCAAACCCTTGAGGTACATTACGATGACGTTACATGTAGACTATTTCCATGTACCTTAAATGGTCACACAGCAACATGGTATCACAGCTTTCCTGTCAACTCCATACATAACTGGGGTACGTTCAAACAAAAAATTTTGGAAAAGTTTGCTGAAGACAAAACCCCAACCATGTTACTCAAAGAATTGGGAAGCCTGAAGATGGAGGGGAAATCAAATGTAAAAGATTTCAATCAGAGGTTTGTGCGCATATTGAATAAGTTTGCAGCGGACACGAAGCCTCATGACTCCATCAATTGTCGATTACTACACGTCCACATTGCCGACCAACATTGCGCAGTTTGTCAAACGAGCTGCGAAACCAACACTGTTAGAAAACTGTGAAGAGGCAATCGTTGTTGAAAAGGACCTGCGCACAATTGGAGTCATCAAGGATGATGAACCAACAAAGGACTCCAGAGATGCGAGCAGGAAGCCCCAGGATGCGACGAGCAAGGGTAAGGACAGGGAAATAAGTGATATTGAAACCCTTACTTGTCTTGTCAAAAAATTGACAACAAAAGTGTCTGAGCTCAAACAACGAACAATTGACACATCTGCGAGCAACCAGTCGCCCAGACAAAGACAAGGAAGCATGTCATCAGGCAACAATCACTTCCTGACTAAAACTGCGCAGAGCTCAGTGTTCCAGCTCGAACAGTGTGCAAACAACAAATTTTGTTCATTTCATGAAGATGATCACTTGAAAGGGTCTTGTTTGGACTGGAAGCGAGTTGCAGGCTTAGTATGCAACCACACACTTGAAGTAGCGAGTAGTGCGCAGGGACAACTGGGAGATACAAACAATGACGAAGATGTTGCGCTTGATGAGGCATCAAGCACTGGGCAAGTGGTGAACATGTATCAGTGCTTGCAAGCAGCGCAAAAGACAAACACCAAGAAGCAGCCCCAAAAGCAAAATGATCGTTACAATCTTAGAAGTAAGGGGGCTCCCCCTACACTTGGGGAAATGAAACAAAAGCTCGAACTGCTGAGGAAGGTTGATCCACCAATCGTCCAAAAGAAGAAAACACAAAGCAAGTTCGGGAAGATAGCGGCGGACAAGAGTACGTCCATGAGAAACAAACTGTAGAACACTTCGCCAGACAACATGAACACCAGTCTTACCTAGACATCTCGATGAGTCTACCCGCTCTAGATTACAACATTGTGGAAGACATGAAGAAAAATCGTGCAAACATCAGTTTGTTCAAGTTGCATAAGATCCAGAGTCATCGGCACATCTTGCTACGCGGACTAGGGCAGACATCAACGGAAAGCGCAACCTCTACCAACAAGGGAGCAAGCACACCTCCCAGATCACTTTCAACTGTGCTAAACACACTCTGGATGGAAGAAGAAAACTCTGTTTTCCCTCCATTCCTGCTTTCATTTGAAATCTTTAACTGTAATGTTCACAACTGTTTGGTTGATTCTATCATGACAGCCAACGTCACGCCACTCTCCATTGCTAAAAAGATCAATGCGCAATGGAGCAAGACATCTGTGCAAATCATCCAACTCGATCGAACATCTGTACCAACCATTGGTGAACTTCGGGATGTGATCATCTGACTATCTCATGACGGCTGAGTTCACTAGTGCATAAACATTGTTGTTGTGGACATACCAGAAGCATATGGCTTATTACTCAGTAGAAACTGTTCCAACAAGCTGAACAGATACTTCGCTACAGATTGGTCACACATGTGGCTTCCGTACAAGGGAAAAAACAATCAAATCCGGGTGTTATTCGAGAGACATATGAGGCACAATGTCACTCCCCTCAATGGTGAGAATGAACCGTTGGCCTTCGCAGAGCTCATGTTTGGAAACTGCCACTTGGAAATAATGTTGGGGTGTTATCCCACACAGCCAACTCCAACCCCATTAGACACGCAGTTGGGTCTCCTTCCTTGCTCAACTGATGGAAATGAAACATGTACAATACATTGTAACATTAGTAGCAGTAGCAGTAGCAATAGTGCAAGCGTGTTGAACGGTTCGTGTACAGACGAGTTTTGGACCATGTATTTCGACAGATCAAAGACACAAGATGGCTCAGGAGCCGGGAGTGTCTTGATTGTCCCCAAAAACAGGAAGCATTTGATTTCGAGCCGCTTGGAGTTCAAGTGCACAAACAACGTTGCTGAATACGAAGCACTCGTGTTGGGATTGCAAAAATCCATTAGCCTCAACGTGGTCGCGCTCAAAGTGGTAGGTGATTCAGAAATAGTGGTACGAAAAGTATGTAACACCATTCAATGTTTATCACATCATTTGAAAAGTTGCCAGCAAGAGGTATGGCGACTAATCTCTAACTTCCAATCATTTAATATCACTGTTGTACCAAGAACATGTAATGCAATTGCCAATGGTTTGGCAAACACAACTTCTAGAATGTCACTGCTTAGGGATATATTTACTGTTGAAATTTTGTATAGACAATCTATCCCGGATAACATAACTAATTTACGTGTGTTTGATGATGATCAACAAATACTGCATTTCATGGCCAACACTGATACCTTCAAGGATGCAGCGATAGACGAAGATGAGCACGAGCGATCTTTGCAAGTTGGGGCAGATAACAAGAAAGGCCACCTCATCCCCAAAGGTGTGGTATCTTTGGAAAAAATCTATGACTTGCAAGAACGCTTTCAGGGGCCAAGGAACAACAAAACCCACAACTCTACCATGATGCACAAACTGATTAACTTTGGAACAAAACAAGATCCGAAGTTTGTCAATCTCGGTATGTGTTGCACGCAACAGGAGAAGCAAGCCTTTGTTCGCTTGTTCAAATAGTACCAGGATGTGTTCGCGTGGACATATGATGATTTGAAAACTTACGACATGCAAATAATCCAACACATCATTTCGATCAAAGAAGCGGTCAAGCCATATCAATAGAAGCCAAGGAAAGTAAATTCGTCACTTGAACCCCTCATACATAAAAAGCTCACCAAGCTATTGGATGCACGGATCATATTCAAAGTTCATCATTCTACATGGGTTTCAAACCTTGTTCCTGTACGTAAAAAGTCCGGGGAAATCCGCTTGTGTGTTGATTTTCAGAACTTGAACTGCACCTCGGATAAAGACAACTACCCTGTGCTGTCTATGGAGCACATTTTGCAAACAATATCTAGGGCACAAATGTTTTTCTTACTTGACAGGTTTTTAGGACATAATCAGGTTTTGGTAGCGGAACCAGATAGACTCAAAACTACCTTCCGTACCAAGTGGGGTACGTTCGCATATAGACGAATTCCATTCGGGCTCGTGAATGCAGGTGCAACCTTTCAACGCGCCATGGACGTCACCTTCCGCGGACTCATCGGATAGAGCGTAGTGGTGTACCTTGATGACGTGACTGTGTTTTCAACAAAATGGGAAGACCACATACGTCATCAAAAAAATTTTTTGAGCGATGCCGAAAATACGAGATTTCCTTGAATCCCAAAAAGAGCATATTTGCAATGTCCGAGGGGAACCTCCTTGGGCACATTGTTGCCAAAAGCGGGATCAAGGTTGATCCAGAACGAGTCCGAACTATTACACAAATCCTTCACCCAACCAACAAGAAAGCAATGCAATCCTTCTTGGGAAAGATAAACTTCCTTCGGAAGTTCATCTCAGATTATGCGCAGATAGTAAAACCAATGCAATACATGATCAAGTAGGATGCAGTCTACAGCTGGGGCAAGAGGGAAAATTACACATTCACTCATATAAAGCAGGCTATTGCGAAAACACCTGCACTCTACAACCCAGATTTCAACAAAGACTTCCTACTATACACCTTCACCTCCGACAACTCACTCGTTGCAGTATTCACTCATAAGGATGAACTGAATGACGAACATCCCATCTCCTTCATGAGCGCAAGCATGCAGGGACCCGAACTCAACTACCTCGCCATTGGCAAACAAGCATATGCAACATACAAGGCAGTGAAACACTTCAGACCCTACTTGTTGAAGAACCATTGCATAGTCTATGTGACTCACCCAGTAGTCCGCTCATTGGTCGTACAACAAGAGCTGGGTGAACGACGTGCGCACTGGATGACAGGCTTGCAAGAGTATGATCTCGACATCAAGCTAGTTCACACTGTCAAGGGTCATGGTCTTTGCAAACTCGCAGCTGAGGCAGTACACACACAGGGGGAAGAAGCAGAGCTTGCTGGTTGGGAGTAGGAAATTGAAATGTATGATGTAGTGCGAGCACCACCCATTGCATGTGGAAACTCTTGGTACGAAGATGTGTGCCAGTACCTTGAGCACAGAACCATACCCTCTCACTTTTCCATCAGACAGAAGAGGGAACTACGCCTCAAAGATTTAGTCTATTAGTTGGTGCATGGTGTGCTTTACAGAAAGCACAGTAACCAAATCTTGCACAGGTCCCTGGAGGCAGATGAATCAGAGAAGGTTTTGCAGGATTTGCATGAAGGACCAACTTGGGGTCATTTTGCGGGAAATACCACTGCACAGAAAGTTATGCGGGCTAGTTTCTACTGGCCCACATTATTCAAGGATGCACATGCTTACGCCCGCAAGTGCCCGGTCTGTCAGCGATGCGTCGACAGAACATGAAGGTCAGCAGCCCCATTGCACCCTATTGCAGTAACTAAACTGTTCCAACAATGGGGCCTGGACATCATCGAGGAAATTTTCCCACATTCATCGAAACAACATTGCTACATTCTAACAACAACTGATTACTTCACGTAGTGGACAGAAGCAGTTCTGCTCAAGCAAGTGAACGACCAAGAAGTCATTAGCTTCCTCCAACAGAACATCATCTCACGCTTTGGCGTTCTGGTATCACTTGTATTTGACAATGCAACTTACTTTTCATCTTTGAAGCTTTATGATTTTGCATTGCAAAATGGTATTGTGCTGAAACATTCATCTAACTACTACCCGCAGGGAAACGGTCTCGCAGAATCCACGAACAAAAACCTTATCCATATAATAAAAAAGATTGTTTACTCTAAGCAGCGTAACTGGCACTCTGCCTTGACGAATGCTTTATGGGCTGACCGCGTAACACCCAAACCCTCTCTGAATACCTCACCATACTTCTTGGTCTATGGTAAAGAAGCCATCCTACCGCCCAACATCTACTTGCCTATGCTTCAATTGTCTCAAGAATCCCAAGGCAAGCCTTGTATGCTAGTTTAGCGTAGGATGGATACACTTCACAAACTACAGGAAGAAAGGATGAAAACAAAAGAAAAGTTTACACTCCACCAGAACTGTATCAAGAGATGGTTTGACAAGAAGTCTGCAGGGAAAGCTAACTTCGATGTTGGTGACTTAGTCTTGAAATGGGATAAACCCCATGAAGACAAAGGCAAGCATATGAAGTTCCAGTCCCTGTGGATTGGTCCATACACAGTCCACGAGAAGCTTGGCCCTTACACGTACCATCTGCAATCACTTGACGAGAGGATTGACAATCTTCCTGTCAACGACCAAGATCTCAAACATTATTTTCAGTAGGTCGAGCCGCGCCTCGCGCCATGTACATAAGTCTATCTGCTATTTATTTATTATTATTATTATTATTTTATTATTTTATTTATTTTTTTTTCGCTTGTTTACTATTCCTATTTTGTATTGTTTTGTTTGTTTAGTATCCTACTATTTTTGGTCTTTTGTAAATAAGTGCTTCCCTTTACTGAGTTCTGGCTTCTGAATGAGCATGTGGCTGAGATCTAAAGAGTCTTGTGACACTGCAACACTTGGCAGGTACCGTGTTTGTATTCTCTGTGCTTGGTTATAACCTTCGGCCGATGAAGTCTTGAAGAAAAACACGAGCCGTCTGCAAGGGAATCTTGGGTCTAACCATGAACCTGTGTCCACACTAGGAAACCCCATGCCTATATTGAGCCTTCTGCTTTGTGTCATCAAGCTCATCCAACTAGTAGAAATGAAGAAGGGGAAAATCTAAACGAGCAAACCTATGTAAGAGGTCTTACATGCTTCTCTGAAGGAACAACCTCTTTTGATCAATAAGTTGGGATCCCTCTTTCGCCCCAAAACTAAATAAGTGCCTATGCACAGTCCTCTTAAAAAGAAATAAAAAAAATACAAAGGTGAAAGAAGAGAAAGGCTTCCTACACAGAGAGGTGAAGCATGCAACTCCACCGGGGTACTTACCAAGCTCGTTGGAAATGGAGCAATGCGTGTGTTCCTGCGTGACTCCGTCGGGGTACTGTCCAGTCTTGCTGGCTGCAGAGCAACACCAAAGATGAAAACTTATACTATGAAATTTTTAACTTGCGAGCCAAACTACCATTCCCGATTTCAAAACACTATGATCAAGCTGAAACTTTTTGTTGTGTTTTACTGAGTTGGCAAAAGGAGAACCATGTCCATGGGGTAAGTGGGGAAGCCGAAGTAACCTGCACAATGATTCAATACTCCTTGAAGGACCAAGGCCATGTGCCGTAAATGGACCAAAACAAAGAATCTGGAATTCAACCAGTGTGTTTCCAAGTGTTGTAGCCGCTGCAACACCCTTCAAATTTTTGGCCTGCATCCAATTTCAAAGCCTCCCTTGAATTTTTACTTAGTGTTTGCAAGCACTCGGGCTCACCCCTTGAGCTCGTGTTGAGTCTGTGCAACCTCCATGCTTGACTGTTCAACGAACATCTTTTGCGTGTTGGTCACAATGTCATGCTTGTAGTCATGTTCTGGTCATGCACAAGGTCCCGCTTCGTGTGTACAAGTTGTATTCGCTATGTAAACATCCGTCGCACTCACACACGAAGTTGTATGCACTGTCGCGCAAGCGTCGTCGCGGTCATTCAACGATCTATCACAAGCGTCGTGCTTGTCATTCACATCGTCGGTTAGTCATGTTGAGTATATGTTGTTTTGATGGTTTGAGGCATTTTGTCATCAAGTCATGTTGAGTGTGTGTTCGCAAGGTCACATATGCACAATCTCACTCTCTCACACACTTAGTCATTTTGTTGAAGTTTTGACAACCGGATCACCCCCTAACAACTGGACCTCCACCCCAGAATCGACTCGACTGACTATCACCTAGAACAATGCAAAAGTGTCCAACAAGCCATTTCAATTTGCGATGCCTACCAACTAATCAACCGACCTTCCTGCTGGTCAACCAGAGAGTTTGGCTGGGCAATGACCGCGAGACTCACTCCCCTAAAAAATAACACACAAGTTGCAGACCTTTCCCACTTCGCTTACTGAGGAAATTGCACAGACAGGCCAAACAAACACCCAGTGCCCATCCTTGTCTCCCTAAAAAAACTGCACAGTTTTTCTAGCTAGACACACAGTCAGCCGACTGGTTGTTCACCCATAAAACTGCGTAGATTTCATGAGAAAACCACTCAGCTGCCGAGCATCTCGCTCAGCTCAGAAACTGTGAAGAGGTGTTCAGTAGGTCAGCCTCCCAGCAATTGCGCAGTTTTTGTCACCAGTAATCCCGCAGCCCGCTGCCAACTCCCTCCAGGAATTGCGCAGTTTTTGCTGCCAAGCCTCCTGCAGCCCACTGCCATCTCCCTCCAGGAATTGCGCAGTTTTTGCTGCCAAGCCTCCTGTAGCCCACTATTTCCTCCCTCCAAAAATTGCGCATATCTGCCCTCCAACCGAGCCAAATCCCGCGGATAGTCATTACTAATCCGGATTTTCCATCTCAGTCTCCCAGTGACTTCTACGCAATTTTCACTAGCAGTGTCTGGAGCCCGCATCCCAGCTTGAAACTTGCCTTGCACAGTTTCATAGCCTTGTCCTCTCTCCCAGTCACCTGCATCCGAAAGTGAATAACAATGCATCATGGTAGACTAGGAGGTTTATGGATTTGATGTCGTCTCGTCATGAGTGATTGCAGATACATGTATATGGATAAGACATGACGCGACGACAGATGGGATGAACAAGGAGAGTACATGCAAGGAGATGTGTTCACGAACGGACAAATGAACGATGCATGCGAGGAGATTTTCTCGCGAACGAACGATGCATGCGAGGAGAATTTTTCGCGAACGAACAAACATGCGAGGAGAATTTTTTACGAATGGACGAACATGTCAAGCATGCTAGCAAAGGAGCAACGTGCACATGCAACATCAAGCGAACACCAAGACCATCGAAGACTCCACACATCTTGCCATGCGAAGGTGAAGCTGTGATACACCAAGAGCACATCCATCACTCAGCAACACTGCAACTCGACATGGACATACCAGCATTGTCGTGTCGAGTCGTGTCATGAGTCATGTCAGCCACATCACTACTGTGGGCCATACTGTGTAAATCAATGTAATGTAACATGGAAGTTCAAGAGACCTACATGTCATACGAAGAGTCATGTAAAGCTGAAGAGTCAAATAAGTAAAAAAGTCATGAGAGAAGTCGAACAATCACAAGGGCCAATTTTTCCCTTGGCTATAAATACCTCCTCATTTGTACATGAAAATGACTTTTCACCTTGGCTCCTCACACATAGCCTTGAGAGTTTGTAGTCTTTTCTTTGAGGAGCAAACAATGGCTCCAATGCCCCTTTCACGGGGTTAGTGATGTATGGTGTACCGATGTGTCTTGGAACTTCGCTTAATTCAGAAGCCTGATAACAGGCCAACACGTTTTCACACATGTATTGTAATTGTTGTAAGAACTAATCTTGAACACTTGTAATGCATGTTGCTTTAACTTGTGTTAAAACAATTGAACTCTTTCGGTTGCTCTAATACATATATTGATGAAAATGTGTTGTATAAGTTGTTAACGTTGTCCTGCCCACGTGGGTCGCATCATTAGACATTAGAAAATACCTTTCACATAAACTTGTTATAACGACCGGTGCATTCGTGTGGACTTCTCCGCTGTGTGTATGTGCTATCTTCTCTTGTGTGTTGTGATTGCCGCATCCATGTGGACTGCTCCTCCGGACGCTGTGCATGTCCTATTGTGTTGTGTGTCTCTGACAGAGTTAAGACTTTTTCCCTATCGACTAGAGACTCACTTCCACCCTCTCTCTCTGTAGCGAAAGAACCTTGACACAAGTAACACTATCATTCACCAGGCATGCGAGCCTGGAAGACAAAGCATACCACTCTAATGTGCTAACAAGCAAGAGCTAAGGCAAACATTTAAGATAATGGCAACCGGGCCATCATAATGGATGGAACTCCTATACCAAATAGTGTGAGATCTAGTTGGGACTTCATACCAGGGAGATCCCCTAAATGTTCGCGGGTCCAACACCGTCAATAGGATGATAGTTGGGAAAGAGAACCACAATCATTTGGAGCAGATTTAGGGCTATTGTTGTGCCTTAACTAGTGCTCATAAGTTACACAAAACCTGAGGACAAGAGGAGCAAAAATCAAGGTATGATTGTCTCTTCTTGTTGATGTTGTTTTGGTAGTGGATAGAGTCCAGGTTGGATAGAGATTTGTTGGGTATCTTAAGGCTGTTGGAAGGCAGCAAGTAGGTGCCCAAGGAGGCCCTAAGTGCAGACCAAAGAAGGATTTTAGATCTGCTAGGAGAGGCAGTGTTGTGGAGCAGCTCTAGTGTTGATACCTTGAAGAACGAAGGAAAAGTAAGTGAAGTTCATTGTTGGAGAAGGATATATGACAGTGATAAGTGGCAACCCTCTGACCCAAAGTTTGTCTTCATTGGAGCAACGTAGGAAGGAAATAGAGGGAAGAATTCCCAAAGGAGCTGACGAATAGAAGTGGGCAGTCTAGAGTTCACAAACATAGTTGTGAACAACTCAACAAGCATCCCTATGTGTTGATGCATTGATGGACGAATGATCAACTAGAGGGAAAATTTGTGAGCCGTGTTCAGTGACCTAAATGAGCAATAACACTAATAGAGGTAGTGTTGCAGATTGAGAGCAGAAGGATCAACATGTGTGTTCAGGGTACGATCAAGGCAACAGTGATTGCCGACTACATCAACTAGACGACCAATGTATCTTGTTCAAGGTAGTTTGGTTGTCATAGTTGTTGACAACAAGCCCTGTTTTGTATTCTAGTATTAGTGGATGTATGAGGGCCATTATCCCTGGTATTGGAGCCCTAGTTAGTTGTATTACAGTTTGTTAATATAACAAAATTAGGTTGTTGAAAATTGTAAAAAGAAGTATATTTTGTGCTCTAGTTGATTTACTGTTGTTTATATTCCAATGCGCAAAGTAGTTTGTTGTGGTATTTGGATTGGTAGTGTCAGAGATTGTGAAACCCTAACCTAGTTTCTAGTGCTGTGGAAAAGCACCACACTTCTCATGACAATGAAACTCAACTGATTGAGTCTCAAACTTATGAAGGTATTCTTCCCTAATATGCCCTATTACTTCATTTGGTGCTCTTCATGGCTTTACTTGGCTTCTTGTTCCATCAATGTGTCGTTTCAACCTATAAATACCCCCTCCTTCAAAAAAAATTTGGCAATATTTGTAGATCAGTTTGCCATCAATCACATCACAATGAGCCCATATAGTATCCTTAGCTTTTGGAGGCATGGTGGCCACTACTTAGTCCAAACTCTGTGCTTTTCCACTACTCTAGCAAAAACTTAGCACTCTCCAAGCTCACAAAAACTCCAAAGGAGATGTGAGAGGCTAATGGGAGGGGAGACATGCTTTTAAAGGCTTGGAGGGGCTTTGTTTTGCAGGGAAACAAACACTAGTTTCCTTCAAAACCACTCCAAAACTCCAAAAACCACTTGCATGGGATCCATGACCAACCTGACAATAAACTAGCCAGCTTATGATGGAACTGGCTCGTTTATGGATAAACCAGTCGGTTTCGTCATAAATCGGCTAGTTTATGGCCGATTAGTGGCAAACCCTAGCCTATGCAGCAGATTAACCCAATTTTTCTACCAATTCGATCCCTCCAGCCCATGAATCAACCAGTTTGACCGATTTTTGGTTCGAACCGACGAATACATTGATTTGGACAAGACCAACCTGGGAAAAGTGCAATTGACTTTATCGTAGGCTTTGGCCAGGGCAAACTTCATAATTGCCGTTGGTAACTTATTAATCTTAATGGTATGCAATCCCTCTTACATTGAGCCAATTACATCCAATATTTGCTTGTGAAAGAGAGAACCAAATTGCTCCTTTAGGATAAAAGTAGACAAGACCCCTTTGATTTTGCTAACAATTAATTTGGATTTTACTTTGTAAATGAGGTTGCAAAGCGAAATAGGTCTAAAAGTCACCAGAGGCTTTTGGGTCTGACCTCTTAGGAATCAAATCACTAAAGTTTGCGGTGAGAGTTTTTGAATGCTAATGGTATGCAATCCCTCTTGCACTGAGCCAACTACAACCAATTTGCCAATGAAAGAGAAAACCAAATTGTACCTTCAAGATAAAGGTAGACATGACCTCTTTTATCCACCAGCAATACTTTGTAAATGAAGTTGCAAAGCGAAATAGGTTTGAAGTCACCCCAGGCTTTTGGGTGCGACCTCTTAGGAATCGAAGTAGTAAAGGTTGCATTGAGAGCGGTTGAGGCTTTGCCAGAAATCCTTGCTTCCTCCACTCCCCTAAGGATTTTTTCTTCCAAAACAAAAAAACCAATATAAAACTGCACGGTCCAACCATCCAGACTCTTTGACTTTTGTAAACCTCCTAGTACCTCCCTTAACTTATTCTCTGTAACCGGGACCTCCATCTTGTTCACTTCTTGATAAAAAACCTTGGGAACAGTTGGATAACTCTCATCTGCTCTGCTATGTGATTCTCTGTTGGTTCTCTTAAAAGGGTTTCAAAGTGAGCCATGTCAACAACTGATTTTTGTTTGAAAGACCTAATTTAGTAATATATGCATCATCCAAATCCCAAATCGCATTGAACGCTTTGCCATTGGCAGCAAAATTGTGAAAAAAACTGTATAACTATACCCCTCCTTGAGCTAAATGGCCCCGCTTTTGGGCATTCAAATGGTATGGCAAGTGACAACGTTTCTGTGCTTCCAAAGCTTTGAGCTCTTCCTGTTCTTCAGGGGTAAATAACCCCACTAGATTCTGGGAGAATATCCTAGCTATATTTTTTTGACCTTCAGCAAATGAACCTGACAAAAAGTCCTTTTCTTTTTGTCCCAATCTGCAGCCAACTTCTTGACATAAATTTTCCACGAATTAAAACATTGCAGTCTCACCTGTTGAAGGGTTAAAAGTTTTCCAGTTATCATAAGGAAGCCTTTGGAAATCCTCCTCTAGTAACCAAGCATGATTAAAGGGGCCTGGGGTTTCTCATCATCTTAAGCTTCATCTTATGCTTCAATATATATTTGTTGTCTATCGGTGGCTACCTAACTAAGTTGGGAGTTGGGACCAGCACCCATCCATCCAAGCAAGCAATGCAAGCCCACCCTCCTACCCGTCTAATTACCAAGTTCTGTGAGGCAGCAGTAGTTCAAGTTCAAGAGAACCGGGTGGGTGCCCGATTGGGGTCTCGGAGATTGGTCCATTGGGGTTGAGAACTTCCAGTTTGATTAAGCTAAATCGACTCAGGCTACATGACTAGTTCTAGCAGGTAAAGAGTTGGTAACCCAAGGGGTTCATAGCATGCCTCTGCCTACTTTAGTCTTCCTGGCTGCTTCAACAATAATGGGTTAGGGCAGCACTCCATCAACTAGGGTGAAGGGAGGTCTTGTTATTCAGGTAGATTTAGGGCAGCACTCCATCAACTAGGGTGAAGGGAAGTCTAGTTATTCAGGTATATTTACGGCAGCACTCCATGAACAAGGGTGAAGGGAGGTCTAGTTATTCAGGTAGATAAAGTGGGACTTGCCACTAAAATGGATTTGGTAAGCTAAATCTTTTAATTTTAGAAAAGTTTTGTTCACCGAAGCGGCAAAATTGTCTAGACGGCAAAGAATCACTAGATCTTGTAAGCTAAATCTTCTAATTTTAGAAAAGTTTTGTTTACCGAAGCGCAAATTTGTCTAGAAGTTTTGTTTACCGAAGCGCAAATTTCTCTAGACCGCAAAGAATCACTAGAATCCAACTATTTTTTTCTCAAAAAAATCTGATATGAGGAGTGTTTGAATCCTGTTTTTGATGGTGGAAATGGATTCAGCACCATCAAAAACCCTTGAGACACCCAAAGTCTTAAAACTTATCAAAAACCCTTGAAGCACCCAAAATCTTGAAACTTGACAGTGTAACCTAGATTTCCCAAATTTCTGCATAATTTTATCAAAATGTTGCCACAATTTCCATTGTTTTCAGGGCAAATTTAAAGCTTCGTTAGACTACCAGATTTTTTAACCTAAAAAACACTGACAAATTATAAAAATACCCATTCCAGACCGATTCATATCTAATACAGTATCTAGTAAAAATCACTCTGCTACATGTCTCGTACAATATCTAATATTGTATCTTAGTTGTTGAAGTCTGTCCTTCGAAATGATTGATCACAATGTATTTTCAGCATAGGTTCTCAAGGTTATCCATTAAGGTGCGTCAGCTTTTAGCTGCATGGTTTATTGAAAATGTTCAGTTTTAGATGTTTTATTGGGTGTGTAGAGGTCTATTTTCCACTCGTTGCGTGGAACAAAATATGCAAGCAAAAAGCGAAGAGGGTTGAGTGAGTCCCTTCTCTAAAAATCACTTAGAATTCATGTGAAATGAGTTGGTTAGCGAGATTGAAATAATGAAGACAGTAGATGAATTTTCATAGTTGGATATGGTTACATTCCTCTGTTAGATGCTCAAATACTTGAATGCTCTCTACCTATGTTACGTTTAGATCTTTCTAATCTCAATTCTCAATGCTCAAATATTCAGGCTTGGTCACATGTTCAATGCTGAAATAGGGATTTCTTTTCTTTTATTTTATTTTAATAACTTTGAAAAAATTACATAAATTTAATTAAAAAAAATTGTACATCCTGCATATGCTTTATGATTCCATGATCCTCCTCTGGAGTAATCTCATTTAAAAAATCTCCAAAACACAGATTCAAAATATCGTCATAGATGATGCTCATAGGAAACTATCTCCTATCTACTAGTTAGATACTAGTAGATATTCATATTTTAAGCAAAAGGTTATCCCACAGTCCATCAAAATAAATGTCTTATACACGAGTCATCCAATGTCTCTTTCAATCTGATCCTGTACCAGAATCATGTATATCTGAAGATACAAACAGCTAGCAGAGAATTAAAATGACTTATCATCCGATCTCTTTCAATCTGATCCTGTACCAGAATCATGTATATCTGAAGCTACAAACAGGTAGCAGAGAATTAAAATGACTCATCAAATTGTTGAATGAACATATTCAGAGGTCTGGCGTTTCTCAGATTCCAGTTGTGTGTCAAATCCCGTGTGTAGTTGCAGACCTTTTGGAGAAAATCTGCATTTCCATTTCATTCTTTATAGACATGAGTAAAAGAAATTGAATTTCTTCATAGATTGTTAATTTTTAATATCAGATCTGATTTATTTTTCACAATAATTATTTTATACCTGGAAATTATTTCACCCAATAATTTGTTTTCTTTCTAAAACTGCTGAAAATAAATACACTGTATTTTAACTTCACAAATAAAATTTGTAGCAAAAAAATACACAAATAAAATTTGTTGCAAAAATAAAACAGAAAATCGTTCACAAAAAAACACCTACCCAACAAATTCTCCTTCACTTTTAGTTAACTCAAGGAAATTAGGGCTCCCGTAACAGATAAATGAACTCAAGAGAATTAGGGCTCCCGTAACAGAGAATTTGGTACTTAGAGAATACCTAGAAAATACAGCACAATAGAACCCGATTTTACCCTCCTTCGGAATCTCTGCCCATGAAGAATTTGGCCCACTGTAGATTATATTGTCAGCCCTGGAAAAACTGTCTTCTCTTCCTGCGAATTGGCCTCCTTTTCCTTGCTATGTACGATCCCTTCCCTGAAACAAATATCTCTTTTACTCGTGCACAAATGTAGCTGGAAAATATTGGCCTCTCCGTCCTGCTCTCTCCACAAGCTCATCCTCTTCGGCCTTTTCGCGAAATCACCTTACTGTGCATTTTTTTGGTTTCTCATTCTTTCTAGAAAAATCACTATTTTTTAACAATATGAAAGCAAGTCTCATCACTAATCCTGGCCTATGGAGTTGTGGCGTTTAGAATCTATTTGCAGCTTTCTTACCAAACAAATTAATTATTTGGCTTGTCTTCATCTTATCTCATAGACTTTTGTAAATTTTCATTTTGAGTTAAATCCCTAAACCCCAATCTCCAAAGTGATAGTGGGTTAAGATTAATTCTTTGGCTAGTTTTAGTGTTTGGAATCATTTGCATTAGTCCCACTTACTTCACAAATTATTTGACTTGTCTTCATCCTTAGTTTTGGTGTTTGGAATCATTTGCAGTAATCCCACTTCACAAATTATTTGACTTGTCTTCATCCTTTAGCATAGACATTTTTTACAATTTCATTTTGAGTTAAATCCCTAAACCCCAATCTCCAAAGTGATAGCTATCCTTTGGCATAGACATTTTTTACAATTTCATTTTGAGTTAAATCCCTAAACCCCAATCTCCAAAGTGATAACTGGTTAAAATTAATTCTTGGCTAGTTTTGGTGTTTGGAATCATTTGCAGCAGTCCCACTTCACAAGTTATTTGACTTGTATTCATCCTTTCACATAGGCATTTGCAGTAGTCCCGCATTTGCAGTAGTCCCACTTCACAAATTATTTGACTTGTATTCATCCTTTCACATAGGCATTTTTTACAATTTCATTTTGAATTAAATCCCTAAACCCCAATCTCCAGAGTAATAAACCCCAATCTCCAGAGTAATAGCTGGTTAAGATTAATTTTTGGCTCTCATATATCAATGATCTAGTTTTGATATGATTCACTTAAATAATTAAATTACTTATCTTATAAATCTAGTCCAATAGTCAGTGCTAATCAATTAAATTAATTAATCTATTTTCTAAATTAGACTTAAGAAAAAAAAATCATATTAATGACTTACTCTTTATAAACAAGCACCTACAAAACATTTTAGACCTCTCTTCATAAACCAACACCTAAAAAGGACTTTAGACATCTTCTACATGCTTGACATCTAGCCTATATAAAAGCACTTATCTCAGATATACACAACATAGATGGTCTGATATTTTCCAAATTACAATCTACCAGTCACCAAATACCCATAGCTTAGTAACACCTTTTTCAGTGGAAAGGAAAAGCAACAGTTTCAAAGCCAATTATTCCAACATAATTATTTGTTCTTATGTCCAGTCTTGTCTTGAACTTGATGAAATGATTATCATTAAAGAAGACCATTTCCTGTTGCCCCATAGACAGATGGATCCTCTGGATAAACTCCATCAAAAGTGCCACAGGTCCCACTTTTGTCAGTCTGTTATTGAGAATGTGCCTGGGCTTTGAACGCTGAAAAAATGTCTTCCTTTTTGCTGCACATTGAAATGAAGGAATAAGCCTATCCTAAAAAGCTTGCATGATTGGCAAGCCAAATTTGCCATGCAGCAATCCGCAGTAAGGTTTTGAAAAATTTCAGCTCAAGTTTAGACTGCCATGATTTAAGGCATTTAGTAATTGTTTACACTAGTAATAAATAATTATTCAATATAAGATCAATATAAATTATAAAAAAATCAAATATTAAATAAGATGGAGTGAATTAATGGTTAGTTAATTATAAAAAATCAAATATTTAGTATTAAATAAAATGCGGTGAATTAATAGTTAGTTTATCACTTTTGTATCCTTCACACCATGAAAAGTAATAAAAATTCAACCTAAACAATTATTTAATATAAAGAGAAATATAAATTATAAAATTACAAATATTAAATACTAGGCAGTAAAATAATGATTTCTATTCTATCTCGGCCTGGAGTATGCCGTAAAACTGCTTCTGCTTGGCTAAGAGCTCGTCTTCCTCGGACGTAAGGAAACAGGTTAACGACCCAAGACCCAGAGGCATCTGGCAGGAGTGAGAGCCTGCTCCCGATTACGGACCACCAGCAGGGTTATGCCAGGTGGCGTGGTTTTCCTATTTAACAGTGATGAGTCAAACCCAGCATTCGCGGATAGTAGCGAGAGATGGCTGTCCTCACTGTTGGTTTGACACCTGAGTTGATAGGTTTTACCACCTTCGGAAAAAAAAATAAAAAATGATTTCTATTCTATCAAATGAATATCATATTACTTATATTATTAACTAAGATGATGTTTCATTAAATTCATGAAAAAATATCCACATAATAAAATAAATAATTACTCAATATAAAAACACATATAAAAAATAATAAAAAATAAATATTACATATTAAGCAATAAATTAATAATATTGGATTTGCTTAATATTCTATATTACACACATAAATGTTATATCATACCTTAAAAAAATAAATTAAATGGTAAAAATCCAAGTAAAAATTTGTATTGTATCTTATTATATTGTAATACAATATATATAATTAATTAATAATTAATATTTTTAATAAATGTAGTGTTGATGAAGAACTACATGTGATTATTCCGAAAGCCAATTCTAAAAAAAAAAAGAAATAAAGAAAGAAAATTTTTTTAACGTCCAAGAGGCTAAAGATAGCTTATGAGACATATTGCTTCTTCAACTGATTGATGCATTCAACTCTTTTTCTGTGAAGCCTCACAATAAATGCTCCCAGCTTCTAGACAAACCCCTCGCTAAATAGATTATCCCAAGAGCTAGTTGCCAACATATCTGCATAACTTTCCCTGTTGTCTTTGAAGGCCTCACATTCTAAAATGAAATGTTTTTTTGTTTCCACTTGTCCGGAAGAACAAAAAATGCATACTCTTTCCTCCCACACTTCTTTTGGCCTTTTCCAGTGCCCTGTTTCACAAGGGAGTTTATGAGAATTAGTCCTTATTTTGGCTCTCCAAGATATATTGGCCTCTATGTATGCTTTTGGTTGATGATTATGAGTGGGATTAAACACTTCAATATATTACTTTTTCTTTCTTCCTAGCTCTTTATCCCAAGTACACTTGTGGAACTTATCCATAACAAAAGCTTCTATCTCTTCGTTGTTTATGGGACATATGTTCAAGCAAATACCCCGTTTACTAAACCATTTGTTATTTTGTTGCATCCAAGTCTTTGTTCTGTTGCACAATATGTCATTAAAGACAGCCTTAGGCCATCCTCACTCTTCCATTTGCTCATTTTTTTTTAAATACCTTATGACTCGCACCATAGCAATTGCTTCAATAGGAGTAGCCCTGTTTCACTTAACAAGATAACATAAGGAATTGCACTTTTAATTTTGAATTTGTTTGTAATCAAAGACTTCTGAATTTTTCAAAATTTTGAATTTGTTTGTAATCAAAGACTTCTGAATTTTTCTCAATTTGTTTCCATTGCATCTTTCTGAATTTTTCTCAATTTGTTTCCATTGCATCATTTTTTTTTTTTTTTTTTCTTCGGGGAAAGAAAATTCAGAATTTCATAAATAGAAATTACATGCTATGGATGCCTGAAGGCATATGTTGTAAATGTGGCTATGAAGTCCACTGTCAAAAATCAGAAATAAAGATACAAAAAAACCCCGTAGGGTGTAATGTTTTGTTGCATATATGCATTGTGTATAAACCCAAAAATTAACCCACGCAGGGGTTGACAACCAAGTGGTCGATTCGATATGTACAGTGCAAAAATAATAAGGATCAATTAAAGAGCTGTCTAAATTAGAGGCTGTTGCCCCTCAGAAGTCCCTCTTCTATGTACGGTCTGTGGAAATAATGATAGATCCCTGCTGGAGAATGTTCTGTGATCATCCACTCTCCTAGAGGACGATGCGTCGCTTCTTTTGATAGCCTGTTAGCAGTTTCATTTCTTTCCCTGTAGATGTGAGAAACAGAAATCTGATCAAAGAATGTTTTGAAAAAAACAATTTCTTCCAAAATAGTTCTCAGTGAGTATGCAGTGCAAACAACTGAATTGTTAAACCAATCAGTCACTATCTTTGAATCGCCAAAGATTTGTATGTTTCGGCATTGTTTCAGGATGGCAAAGTATAGCAGGTGACGGAGTGTTATCAATTCAGCGTGATTGTTGGTGCCAGGTCCCAGACCCAAACAAATCTGGTAATGATGAGTTTCAGAAAGGTAGAGGCAAATACCGCCCCCACAGCCGTGTTGTTGGGCAGCACCGTCATAATAGGCCCACGGGATAGCTTTGTTGATTTGTTCCTGTTGTATGATCCTTTGTCTCTTTTGGCTGTCATCATTTGGAAGCTCTTCGTATGCGGCACAAATCTGAGGGGGGAGAAGATTCCAGTTTACCAACTTATCATCAATTTTTTTTTCTATTTCTCTTGAGCCATATATACCATGAGACGAGTAGAGGAAGGTTTCTTGATTTGGTTACAGCTGATGTACACCACCAGTTCTCCCAAGCCGCTGATAAATCAACCCCTTGCCAGATTCTAGTCATATTAAGAGATAGGAGGACCTGAGTCCATATGTTTCTGGTGGTAGGGCAGGTTAGAAAGAGATGTTGGGTTGATTCTTCTTCTTGGAGGCAAAGTACACATCGGGTAGGCCCCATAAAAGCCCTCCTTTTCAGATAGGAGCCCGTGGGTATCTTATCTTCTAAAATATTCCACATCAACAGTCTGGTACAAGGAGGTGCTTCTAATTTCCATAGGTTATTCCACCAGCTTCTTATGATCTCCGGTTTCTTGTCTGCTATGATTATGTTATACCCCTGTTTCGGTGTATATTGCCCAGATTTAGAGTGAGCCCAGATTAGTTCATCTTCAACAATTCGTAATCTGACATGTGTTTTTGTAAGAGCCTGAAGGTAGTTTTTCCAAATTCTACCCCAATCATCTGGCAAGTGCCAGTGCGGATCAGTCAGCCAGGCTTGAGTATGGAAAGTGGTATTTTGTTGGTCCCCAATCTGTCCCAGATACTTGATACCTCTGTTGTTTAGGTGCTGGATCAGTCCAACAGGTAGTATGTGGGAGTTACCACTGCCAATCCAAGGATCAATGCCAATTCGGACAGAAGCTCCATTGCCAATCTTCCATAGTAAGCCATCCTTTATGATAGAAATAGAATTTAGAATGGCCCTCCATATCACCGAAATGCCATTCCTGTGCCAAGATGGGCTTCTGATCCAGTCTATGATGGTCAACGGCCAGATGTATTTATGGAGAATAACCTCAGCCCAAAGGCTATTTTGTTTAAGAAGGAGCCAACTCTGTTTGGCTGCCAAGGCTTGAGCAAAAGCCGGAAGTAGTTTAAGTCCCCATCCTCCCCACTGTTTCGGAGTAGCAATTCTTGTCCATTTTACCCAGGTAAATGGTCTGCCCTCCTTACTTCCATTCCAGAGAAATCTACGACAGATTTGTTGAATTCTGTGAAGTATTCCTCTAGGAATCCAAGCAAGTGACATCCAGTACACCGGGGTCGCTTCAAGGACTGTTTTGATAAGGACAAGTCTGCCTGCCCTAGACAGGAACTTATGACACCAACAACTTATTCTCTTCTCCACTTTTGTGACGAGCCAGGTCCAGTTTGCAATCTTATAACCATCTGGCTTTAGTCTGAAGCCCAAATATTTTAGTCCTTCCATCAAATTAGTTGCTTGATAGGGAAAATATTGAGTGGCCAACTGAGATTCCTGTAAGGTGCAATCAGAGAGAGAGATGGTGGATTTTTCTCTGTTGATCTCCATTCCCGTGGCTCTGTAGAACAGGTTCAGAATCTCATTCAAAGAAGTCGAGTCCCGGACACTGCCATTCAAGAAGATCAATATGTCATCTACAAAAAGTAGATGTGTCAGGTAGAATTGATCCATGATTTTTAGGCATTGTATGCCACCCCTTCTTTTTCCGAAGCTATGAGTTTGCTCAATCCTTCCATGACTAATAAGAAAAGTAGTGGTGATAAAGGGCATCCCTGCCTTATCCCTCTATCAATATTGAAGGAGGGTGAAGCTGAACCATTGATGAGAATGGCAAAAGAGACAGAGGAGATGCATCCCATGATCCAGCTGATTAGTGCTGGGGAAAATCCCAAATGAGTAATAATCATCTTGATGTACAACCAATTCACTTTGTCAAAGGCCTTTGCCAGATCAATTTTGAGAGTGAGTCCCTTGAGATTTCTGAGTTTGATGGAGTGGAGGGCTTCCTGGGCTGTACCAATGGCATCCTGAATATGTCTATGGTGGAGGAAGGCAAATTGCTCCTGAGAGATGTGATTGGATAATATAGGCTTGATGCGGTTGGCGATGATTTTAGAGATGATTTTGTACAGACAGTTGCAAAGGGATATAGGCCTGAAGTCATTAAAAGAGGATGGCGAATCAGTCTTAGGGATCAAGGCCAAGTAAGTGAAGTTGATGAGGGGGTGGATGTGTCCCGATGATCTGCTTTCTTCGATGACTGCAAGTAGATCCCCTCCCAGAAGCTCCATAAAATCCAAATAGAACTCCACTGGCCAACCATCCGGGCCAGGACTCTTATCTTTCTTGAACCACTTGAGTGTTCCTTCCAGTTCGTCCAGAGTGACCGGTTGATTTAAGTCCTCTGCCTCTTCCTGCTCCACAAACCTTGGTAAGTGACTAGCTAAATTGATGATATCCTGGAGGTTGATGGTTGCCGGTGCAGTGAATTGCCTCTTGAAATGTGTAATCCCCAGTCTGGCTAATTGTGGGTGAGTTGAGGCCCATCCCTCAGTCTCGCAGGACATCTGCCAGATAGTATTTGAGGCCTTTCTTCCATTTGCAAAGTTGTGGAAGAATTTGGTATTACCATCACCCGCTTGGAGCTAGGTGGCTCTACTTTTCAATCTCCATTGTTCTTCCTTTTCTAGAAGCATCTTATTTTTTTGGTTCTCCAACGTAACTAGATTCATTTTAGTCTCCTCTGATAGGAATCCTAGCCCCTGTTCATCCGTTAACTGTGCTATCTGTAGTTCAATATCAACAAGTTGCTGGTCATCACGCATCTTCTTTCTCTTAGACCACTCGACTGTCAATGACCTGAGTTTATTTAGTCGAATACAGAAATCCGCAGCTGACCTCTGTTCCCTCAGGGGGGGTTGCGCCCTCCAGAACTCAGTCACCATGTTGATGTAGTCAGGGTCTTTTAGGTGCCCAACAAAAAATTTGAAGGGGGAGCGCGGCTTTTTTGATGGTCCGGTAATTTGGAGAAAAATGGGTAGATGATCAGAAGATCCCCCAGTTCCCACCCATTGTCGATAAAGGGGGAGGTACCAGATGAGGTCTTCATGAATCATGAACCGATCCAACCTACGGCCCAGGGCAGCCTCCCCAATCCTCCTATTGTGCCAGGTGGGTTGTTTCTTGTTCATAGGAACGTCAACTAAATTGCTGGTATCCAGAAGGGTACTCATCTGATCGGAAATAGGATCGATTTGAGCTTGGTGTCCCCAGGACTCTTCCATGCCCAAAGAAAAGTTTAGATCCCCCCCTATGATGGTGGTGTTTGTGATAAGATCATGTTCCAACAAATTGTGCCAAAATTCCAATCTGTTCTGATTAGGGGCATATATGTTAATCACTTTTATCTGAAGTCCCAGCTCCCCTACGAAGATGTCCATGCCAATGAAACCCATGCCTCCCCAGGTGGATATAAGCTTTACTGTTTTAGGATTGATGCCGATTGCAAGTCCACCAGATCTGCCTATGGCATCCATACCTTGAAATATCCAGCCCGACAGAATAGAGTGAAGGGTTCGAATAGTGTTGTCAGAAGTGCCCAGAGTTTCTTGAAGAAATAGTATGTCACAGAATGTATCCTTTAACAATCTTTTGAGAGCCAATTTCTTTTTGGGGTTGGCTAGTCCCCGACAGTTGTAGGAGAGCCAAATCATGAGGAACCATGGGCTGTGGGCTCCAATGCTCTAAGCGCCCTCTCAATGGTATGTTGTCGGCCCCTCGCAACATCTGCCACCGCTGACTTGATGGCAGATTGGATCTTTGATGGGCGCCCTCTGGCAGGTTTATGGAGCTTGGTCCTTCCTGGGGAAAGGCCCAGTCCAAAATGCGGGGTTTTAGGTCGATGTTTGGAGCGGAGGTTGTAGGGATGGGGATTCGGCCCAGAGGGGGAGGAAGTGTGGGAAGGAGGAGTGGAGAAATCCCTGTGGGAGGTGGGAGTGGTGGAAAAAGTGGGCGGGGGCATGGATAAAGTGCAGGGGATGGAAGGAAAAGTGCTAAATGCAGTGGTGGGGGAATGGAAAGATGTATGCAAAACATTTAACATAACTTCTGAAAAAAGAGCAGCGGATATGGGGGGAGACTCATTACCCGGCAGAGAAGTGGCTTCCGCTGCAGATTTGGAGCAAGTCCTGGGAGGAGATGATGGAGCTTTTCGCCGGTTCCTAGTCTTCTTTGTAGCCTCTACCGCCGCTTCAGTCAGTGCCCCTCCTTGTTCTCGTTCTCTACTGAGGTCTGTTGCTTCGTCCCCTTTGAGTTTTCCGTGGTCACCGAAGAATTCAGAGGGCAATCCTTGTATAGGTGACCCACTTTGTGGCATCTCCTACAGCGAAATGGGACTCCTTCATAGTCCAGAAGTTGTTTGCGAGAGAAATGCCTCCTGTGGAGAGTAATTTTTTCCTCCAACCCAGCCCTGGTGTCAAGGTGAACCAAAATCCTTGCCATTGTCATGATACCAGTTTTTTCGAAGGATTTGTCATGTTCCAGGTAAGTCCCTAGGGCATCTCCGATACGTTTGAAAACTTGGGGAGTCCAAAATTGCATAGGTAGTCCGGGTAGCCTGACCCAGATGGGTCCAGCTCCGAGGTGTTCACATTCAGGATCGAAAAGAGGATCCCATCGTTTCAACAGAACAGGTGCGAGCTCAATGTGCCAATACCGTGACAAAATCCAATCCGTGTACTCCTCCCTATGAAAGCGGAGGGCGAACCATCCTCTGGCCAGCACCCTAATTACAGGGAGTTCTTTCAGCAAGGAACCCCATATCTCCACTGTCCAAAGACGCAATCTCTCCACCGTGTAGTTTCTGCCTCGAACACGGCCTACCAGAACTTTTCTCGCCGTGTCCATTGCGTCTGCCATTTGAACGTCTTCTCCGAAGGTCAGGTTGATATCAGTGTCCACAGCTCTAAGACATCGGCCCTTTTTCAGTTTATCCGAGCGCCGTCCCGTAGGGTATTCTTTCAGAAGGTTCCTGCAAGGTTCCGAAGAGCTGTGCTGCGCCGAAAAAGAGGGTCTAGGGTTAGGTATAGGTGTGCTGAAACAACCAGAACGAATCGGGGAGTGAGGGTTGAGACTGCACGAGCCCGGGTGAGAGAAGGAATGCACCGGTCGCGGGGGGTTTGACGGGCCAGCCTGTGCCAGGGAGATGGAGGGAGGGTACATAGGCAGGGAGAGCTGCGGGGGAGGAGGAGGGGGTTGCTGCGGGTGGAGTGTCAAGGGGGAGTCGAAAGTGGGGGAAGCCTGTAGGCAAGAGCCGATGAGGTTCAGAGTAGCCGGGGAGAGGGGGGGACATTCCAAACCCGAAAGGTCCGCTACATCGACCGCTGGGTGCTGGCGCTTTCCGGAGATAGGCGAGTGTTTCTTCGTCTGTTTAGCAGCTGTCGTCCGACCCATATTATGCTGCCAGGGGCCCTCGACTGATGTGGAATTGTGCGCCCATATCTCCTGCTTGGGCATGGGGTCCTCCTCGTAGTCCACGAGGTCCTCTTCCACCATTTTAGCCGGTTGCAATAACGGACCTCCGCGTGACCAGGGGGAAGCAATAGTATTGAAACGGGTTGACTGTCTTAGTAACGGAGGTGAGGCCAAAACCCACGGGCACTATCACGCGAATTAAACAAATGAAACCACCGACATGCTCGACTGTAGAGGGCTGGACCATTAATAATTAAATCATAATATCGCGGTCAAACCTGCGAGGGTACCCATGTTACCTTGCCCATAGAGCACTCGCTGTAGCAGTGCCGCTGTTCAGACATCTGTAAACCCTAAGGATCCGCCATGGTTAGGGTTCGGAGCTCCAACCATTGCATGTTGTTATTTTGATTGTGAAATAAATTATGGTTTTTGGCTGTGGTATTGATAAGTTATGATATTGTAACGAAGCTTATTCACAAGTTAATAACAAAATCAAAATATATCAAATTGACTTTAACTTTAACTTTTTATTATTAATTGAACCAACATTTTATTACAGCATTGAGTTTTATATTTAATATTAATTTTAATGCCAAATATTATATATATGTATATATATAATTTCATAATTAAAATGAAAATATAAAATTAATAATAGACTCTCTTTAAAATAGATATTAATAAATTTTAGTAAATGATTACAAGTCATGTGCCTATTAAAAATTATATGAAAATACTTTAAATAATAATTACCTCCCTGCAATTTCCATCGTATCGATATTATCACTTTATTAATTTCCATGACGTCTTTTGCGTTAGTTAATAAATTTGATAGGAATGTAAATGTATTTCACTTTTTTAACCATCATTTAGTAATATTTTTTAAATTTTTGTGTTATTAAATTTGATAGGAATTTAATTGTATTTCACTTTTTTAACCACTATTGAGTGACATTTTTTAAATTTTCATGTTATTAGAGATATTTAATTAAATTTTTAAAACATCAATTTGACAAATATATTTAAAATTTACTCATCTATATATATAACTATTTTATTGATTTTTCCATGAAGTAACAAAAAATGATTTTTTTATTATAAAATAACAAGTAGTTTTAATAATAACTTTTCCATAATTGTGGGCTATACAACCAGTATGGGGTAGATGTCAAGCTTAAATGTTTAGCATTTAACATAAATATTTAATATTTATATGTCAGCTCAATTAAAAAACATTAAAAGTAATAAACAAAAAATTAGAAGTAATATAAAACCCAATGCAGTAAACAAAATGTTCACTCAATTAATAATAAAAAGTTAAAGTTAAAGTCAATTTGTTATATTTTGATTTTGTTATTAATTTGTGAATACCCTTTGTTACAATACCATAGCTTATCAACATCACATGCCCACAAACTATAACTTATTTCACAATCAAAATATTTTATAACAATATGACATGAATCTTAGCCATGGATATCCACCCCCACTTTACGGTGGATATTATTCCCAGAGAAATTAAATCAATGTTAAATTGAAATTAAAAATGAGAATACTTTTATATATAAAGATGTGAATTTTAGATACTATAAATAATATTATTAATAACCTACATATATCCACCTTAACTAAGTTAAGGTGGATCAAAGCGAGACAACAAACAAATTGACTAACAATAATAAAGGAAAGATAGTGCATGATTGTTTTAAGTTTTTCATTATTGTATTTTCTTTGACATGATTGATCCAAAATATAAGTTTAATATTTTACAACCAATTGAGTTTTTTTAATATAGGTACTTTCTTAAACACAATATCTTGGAATCAAATTTAAGAGAGGGAGGGGGGTAGAGGGAGGTAGATAGTGACAAAGCTGGAGGGAGAAGAGAGAGAGAAGGGGAGAGAGAGGGAGGTGGGAGAGAGAGGACAGAGGGATAGAGGAGGGAAGAGAGAGGGAAGAAAGAACAAAGACATAGAGAGATAGAGGTGGAAAGAGAGGGATTGATAAGGGAGAGATGGAGAGCGAGTGAGTGAGAGAGGAGAGGAGGGAAGAGAGAAGAGGAGAGGAGAGAGATCGGGAGAGAAGGGGAAGAGAGAGGGATTGACATGGGAGAGATGGGGAGAGAGTGAGTGAGAGAGGAGAGGAGGGAAGAGAGAAGAGGAGAGGAGAGAGATAGGGAGAGAAGGGGAGGAGAGAGGGATTGACATGGGAGAGATGGAGAGAGAGTGAGGGAGAGAGGAGAGCGAGAATGGAGAGATAGATATAGAGAAAGTGTGTGTATGTTGGGGGGTGAGATAGAGAGAAGGAATAAGAAAGAGATGCATAGATACACATATAGATATTATATAACTAGCTTAGATCCATCTTAAACCTAGATCTATTAAGCACTTAGAGAGATCAAATCTCTCGCGGTGCAAATCTTTAGCCTTGAATCTATCAAGCTTGGAGAGGGATCAAATCTCTCGAGGTGCAAACCTCTTTTTTGAGTGCAAAACTTGAGGAAGTTTGCACCGTGATAGATTTTAAATTATTACCAACCTAGATCCATCTTAAACTTGGATCTAGCAAGCTTTGAGAGGGATCAAATCTCTCGCGGTGCAAACCTTTCCTAAAGGTTTGCACCGAAGGTTTGCACCGCGAGAGATTTGATCCCTCTCAAAGCTTGCTAGATCCAGGTTTAAGATGGATCTAGGTTGGTAATAATTTAAAATCTATCACAGTGCAAACTTCCTCAAGTTTTGCACTCAAAAAAGAGGTTTGCACCTCGAGAGATTTGATCCCTTTCCAAGTTTGATAAATTTGGGGTTAAGATAGATTTAGGTTGGTAATAATTTAATTTTAAGAGGCACTCTCTAGTGAAGTATGGTAGAGATGTTGTAATGGTTTCCTTAACATTTTGACTAGGTCAAAAATAAATAATAATAATAATAATAATAATTAGCTGAGAGGGATCAAATCTCTTGAGATGCAAATTTCTTTTAGAGTGAAAATAGATTAGATCCCTCTCATCGATTGGTAGATGAACTAGATAAGATGGATGTAGGTGTTAAAAATAAAGGTATACACACAAAGGAACAATTTTATTATTATGTTACATAAATCACACATATAGAACACATATTTATGGTGCTTGTGAGATCCAACCAATTCCAAATATAAATAGGGAGGTTGAGATATTCTCTTAACATCCACCTACAAATCTGAAACTAATTCTAAACTAGCATTTGCATCAGATATTGCAAAGGAAACACCGTAAGGCATAAATTGAAGAACACAAATACAAAAAAAGAATACTTTGATAAAGAATAAAAATATATTGAACGCTCAAATCAATGCCCCATTAACTGGAACCACTTAGTAGACATATCTATCAACATTAGGATTATACACAATGATCAAGAAATTTCCCATATACAAACAACACCTTCCACAACAACCTTTTGTCACATCCACATTTTAAAAAATGCCTTGGAACGTGATTGGAATCTCCCATATTGCCTTTTTCATTATGCAAATAAATCTTCCACGGACAAAAATTTACAGCTAATTTGTTATAATCGGGATTATGTTTTATTTATTTCCTTTACAATCTATCACTTTTAAATTTTAAACATGGTTCTCTGGTTTTAGGTCGCAAATTATGTGATAAAAATGTGCTCATCATTTTCATTATACCTATATTTTTTTCCATTTTGTAAGTATTTAACATTGGCAAGCAATTGAATTTGCAAAAAAAACGATCAAGAATAGCGGTTTTGTGAAAATTATTTATTATTTTTGTTAGATTATTTTACAGAAAGTATGGCCAACAATTAGGTTACAGAAAGTATTCCCAACAATTATCTTTTCTCTCATAAAGTGAAATTTAATGCAATCATCATCTCCATCAAATGAATTTTCCGAAGGTGGAATTTGGCCCTAGTTGCCAATTTTAACACTTTTGATCTTTCAATGGTCTTAAGTTCCAAATTTCACTCCACTAAACCCTGAACCCTTAGTAATGATGAGAAAGTTTTAAATGGGCGAGAAATCATAGTATGAATTCTATAGAAAGTTTGGAATGATCCCTCATTACATTTTAATTGGCATGGAAAGAACATTAAACTAAGGAGATAACTCCCTATACTTTCATACAAAGGAGATAACTCCCTGTACTTTCATGGAATTGTTTTTAAAGTTTCAATTTTAATTTGAGAGCCACTCTTATAATCAATCACGTGTCCTCGGATGCGGGTGACTCGCCAGCGGATTAACGTGATGGGACAGGGGTGGAGCGATCTTGAATGCCACCTGCCTGCCCTATACAGCGAAGATTATAGCCGGACGACAGATGATCCTTGGCATTTGGGTATTGTAGCGTTTAACGACTTCACTGTAGGCGACTTTGATACTACCAACCTGTCCTTTGATATGATTTTCACCTCCGCATGCTCTGATCTGCTCTGGACCTCGGCTCTCTTGAATGCCATAGTAATGGCGGGTGCAATTCGAGGCAGGAATGAGGGTAATAAATCTAGCCTCTGCCATGGGATCGCTCTGGAGCCTCTTATGTCTTGTTGGTCGGGGTATGGCCTGGTGGATGCTGGCTCTGATAGACCTGCGGTGCTGCCTCCGCCAGTTCCCTGGATTCTCTCTAAGGCATCGGGCTCTCGTCTGGTTGAACGTTTGATTTGCCAGTGTTCTACTATTGTAATTGTTTGGTCTTGTTCCCACAGCGCCGCTGTCGCTTTCGTAATGCCCCGTCGGCGCCATAGGATGAGATGCCGCAGAGGCACTCAGCGGCGGGCGCCCTCTAGCCCGACCTCCAGCTCTCCCTCCCTCTCCAGTGATTTCACTTCTGGCCATTACACTCATACTCGCAGTGGGAGAGGGCGTCTTCATCTGCCCAACCATTACCCTGAGCCCCGTCCTCCAGAATCCTCGTCCTCGCCCTCTTTCGGCTCTATGATTTTCACTTTCAATTGCTCCCTGAATCGTCCCAGGATTACTGCTCATGTTTCGGTGTTCTTTCTCGAGGAATCCCAGGAGGTGGGAGAGTCCAGCTCTCATCAGGAGGGTCCTGGTTCGGTCTCTGTGCAGGCTGCGGAGGTTCCAGCGAGCAATGCTATTGACATGGTGATGGAGCCAGCGGCCCAAGGTCCGTCTGAGAATGATGTTGCTTGTGCTCGAGATCCGCCTGACTTCGGCTGGTGCAGAATCGTGGAAGAGCTTCCTGATGCTTAGTTCTTTCTCTGCTGCTTTGTTTCAGGTCATGCGGCCCATTATAAAGGGCAAATTTTTGTCACTACTGATAATTTTTGTTAATGCTGATAAGCTAGGGTTCAAATGCAAGTTTTTTGGAATATCTGTAAGCTCTGTAATGTCCAGAAGGTAATCTTTGGTTCCCCTATGTGGGATTGGATTACAAGGTCTCGTCCAAATTCTCTGTCTTGAGCAATTTTTTTTTTTTTTTCTATCTGCCTCTCCTTTTGGGCAGTTGCTGTAGACTTCGGTCATGATGTAATTGTACCCCTTTAATGTGAATAGATTAGCTTTATTTAGAAAAAAAAAAAATCAATCACGTGCATTCTAACAAAGGTACCATATTACCCAAGCTTGTACCATGTTCAGACTTAGACTATATGTCACTGCCAACCTTGTAGTGCCTGTTAAGGTGCCATTTCATTTACTTTCATATTTCATTTTAAAGAATATGTCTAGTCTGCTGAGATCAGTTTAGGAAAAATAATTGCCAAGATAGTGCTTCTGTACCTACTTGGGCTAATTACATCTTGAGGCAAGCGAATGAGGAACACCAAAAAGAATGCAAACACAAGATTTGACAGAAAATCCATCCGAATGCCAAGCCACTCATTGGCTCCAACATTGTGGAGACTAGGTCTCATATATATATCAATCAACTCGAGATTTCTTTCCATGAATTGAAATTCCTGGTCAAAACTTATAATGGTGGCTGCTCCAAAGATTGATTCTCCAAAATGTTGTATGATTGGAGCTCTACAAACTGATGCCAGCCGAGCCAGTTCCCTAGCTGATGTTATGTAGTATCGCTGCATGCAAGGAAGGTCAGAGGAGTTACAAGAATTCTCTTATTACTATAAAAACCCAAAAGCATGGAAACAAAGAACTACAGATAAACTGTTGTCATGATAGAATCCTGATGCAACTTAATCTATTTGATAACATCCTTTTCAATCAGATTATGGGATCTACCTACAACAAACCTTGAAGTAGAAATCAAACTCTCTTATCGTCAATTTATGTTCCTCTGAGAAAATTAAAATTTTCAAGTTCGTATTTATTATTATTGAGAAATACAGAGAATACCTGATACCATATACAACTTGCACCCACTGGTATAAACACAATGAAGACCTACCAAGCAATATGAGACATGACTGCAATGATCCCCAAAAGTTGTATAAATGCAAAAGCCAATTATCCTAGTTGAGAAGGAATCAATGTGTCCATTGCACTCTGATCAGTTGATGCCTGCCAAGAAACAGAGAGCTTGTTACTGACCCACTAGAATCAAATGATTTCCTTCTCTCTCAGGAAAGGTATTAGCCTATTAAAACAATAAATGTCAACTGACCCGATTCAGTATTCGCCCAGATGGAGTTGCATCAAAGAAGGACATTGGTGCACGAAATATACACCTGTGCAGAGTGCTGAAAAGCTGATTAGAAGTTTTAAGTCCAATCAATGAAAGAAGCATAGACCTCACAAGAACGCACAGGGAGCTGCTTAATGTCAAAGCAACATAAACCAGAATGAAAAGGGACTTTCTCATAGGGGAACTCTCATTTTCTTTTGTAGAGGCTTCCGATGTCATCCAGAGGTTACTACATATTTGAAGTAGCTGACTTATTATTTGGGCCAGTAGTATTATAGGTATCAAAGTACCATTGTATGCAACAGTAATGTATGACCAGTATACTGACATGCTTACCCTGCCTCTCTCTCTTTCTTCTTCTTGTACAAGCTGTGAATTTTTATTCTCTTTATCCAATTTTTCGTTGTGGTTTTCTGGTTCAACCTCTTCCTCTACATCTATTGAGTTTTGAACACCGCACTGCTCCAGTGTGTCACTGGCAGTAACTTTTTTCACTGCAGCTGTATTGCGAGGACATGAGCTTTCAATAAATCTCTCTGATGTGTACACTTCAGATTTCTCCATAGCAGAAATAGTTTTCAATGCTTTCTGATGTGCACCAACTAATTCCACAAAATCTGTGCCTGATTGTAAGATGTCATCATATCTGCCAACCTGAGTAATTTCACCATCTCGCATTACCTGTGATGAATATCATTTACATCAACAAAATATGGATCACTTATCTCCTCCTCTCAATAAATGATCAATAAACCCACTGTCCCTTTACCAATTACATTGAAAATTTTAATATCACTAGAACAGGATGAAAGAAATTCAAACCTACCAGAATGATGTCAGCAGAGGGTAAAAACTCCACTTGATGAGTTACATAGACTACAGTCTTTGAACCCAGAATACCAAGTATCCATTCCTATAACAAGCAAGTCCAATTTCTTAGATGTTTATGGACATGAATTTGCAGCGGCACAACCAACAATGTATATTATCCAGACTGAACAATGATTGCAGAGTGCTACTGTAGAGCTTCATCATTCCATCAAAACATTAAAACTAATTAATTCAGCAAACCTACAGTATGTAAAGGATAAGAGAAACATGGAAAATATGTTTTCTGGTATGTGCATCCACAACACTAAAAGGGTCATCAAAAATATAAATGTCTACATCTTGATATAAAGCACGGGCGATCTGTATTCTCTGTTTTTGTCCACCACTCAAATTTAACCCTCTTTCTCCAATGTCTGTCTCGTCCCCATAAGGAAAAAGTTCAAGATCTTTCTTCAATGCACAAGCATCAAGTACACTATTGTATCTAATAGTATCCATCTACTTTCCAAAGAGAATAGCGTCTTTAATTTTCCCACTTCGCATCCAAGGAGACTGAGGGACATATGCTTTGGTACCACTTAAGCTAACTCAGCCTGATATTTTTGGTATTTCACCTAATATGCAGGATAAAAGGCTTGATTTTCCAGAACCCACAGTTCCACATACTGCAACCCTCATGCCTCTCTCTAGTTGGACATCTAAACCTCTTATAGTTGGACTAGAGGAATCGGGATTCCAAGAAAATATCCCTCCTTGGATTTGAATCGTGAAGTCTGTTGACTCCTTTGATACCTTTTCTACCCCATCATGTTGCAGCTCTTCCTCCTGCAGAAAGGCCAAAATGCAATCTATTGACACTTTAGTTTGAGCAATCTGAGGGATTAAGCCAGGAAGCATGCACATAGCTCCCTGAAGTGTCCCATATGTTGCGAGTGCAGAAAGAATTCTCCCTGCTGTCAAAGGCACTCCTATAAGCATACACGTACCAAAAGGATCAACAATGATAAATATTGGTCCAACAGAGGAAACAAATGTTGTGATAGCTGATGCGTAAACATATTTTTGTAGCCAACTATATTCTGCATGCCTCAAAATTTCTAGTTTCCGAAGAAATCTTGTCTCCCAAGCCTGCAATTTTAAGATCCCCATAATTTTTAATGTCTTCGATGTGGCCTTGTACTCTGAAACAAGTTTTACAAATGCATAAAATTTGTTGCTGAGTAGTTTGGATAGAGTGTCACACTCAGCAATTTGTCATGATTCAAAACAAATACAAAGTAAGTAAAAAATAAAATGTGTCCAAAAAAATAGTAACTGTAACAAAACACTAGAAAATAAACAACTTATAAATGTTATACCATCCTTTAATAGGATAACCATATCACTCTCAATAACAGATGGAATCCGATGTGCTATAGTAATGACTGTGCAGGTAGAAAATTGGTGGCGAATTATTTGTTGAATAAACCCATCAGTTGCAGTGTCAATTGAGGTAGTTGCTTCGTCAAGGACTAGTATTCGACTTTGTTTTAGTAGTGCCCATCCCAAACAGACAAGCTGGCATTGACCCACACTCCAGTTTCCTCCATTCTCAGACACTGTACAAGAGATCATTCCATTAAATTCGATTCTCAATTTTCATTCTAAAAAAAAGGGGTCCTAGAGACCAGGTAGGTCTCAAGGACACCAAAAAATAAACAAAACATGAGCACTAAGATGGAAAGCAAATAGCAGAAATAGCTACTGTAAAAGGTTTTATTTTTCTCCTTCAGGACTTCCATTGAATGTGATAAAGACACACAGACCTGAGGAATCAAGTTTCATTTCTTTTTCTCAAGATCCTCAGGGAAATATCTATATTCTTCAAGGCAAGAATAATTGGCGCTAAAATTGATACTAATGCTTATAGAATATGAAGCAAAACTAACCTCCCAAATCTCATCATCCAAGCAATCTTCGAGAGGATCCAAATTATTTCTTATAGTGCCTTCAAACATTGTTGGTTCTTGGGGAATAATGCTTAATTTGGATCTTAGGTCATGGAGGCCTATGGATGAGATGTCGACTCCATCAATGACAATTCTGCCCATTGTTGGTTCCACAATGCGAAAAATGGATTGAATAAGAGTAGATTTGCCACTTCCTGTCCGCCCCACAACTCCCACCTTCGTGCCTCCAGGGAAAGTGCATGTAAGGCCTTTCAAGACAAGCGAAAGATGTGGTCCATAACGCACCTGATTGTATGGATCAAATTTATAGATGAACTGACATGCAAATTACTAGCATTGAATGCGTGAAAAAGAGTCTATTTGTATTGAGTTTTGACCTACAAATCAGTTAGATCTATCGTTCCTCTAGATGGCCAGTTGGAGTTTGGTCTACAATTCTCTATAATCACTGGTGACTCACTGGGAATTCGTGAATACTGCATTATTCTCTCCGCTGAGATCATGTTGGTCTCCACATAACAAAGGCACCATATTACCCAGGCTTGTACCATGTTCAGACTTAGACTATATGTTACTGCCAACCATGCAGTGCCCGTTAAGGTGCCATTTCATTTACTTTCATATTTCATTATAAAGAATATGTCTAGTCTGCTGAGATCAGTTTAGGAAAAATAATTGTAAGCCAAGATAGTGCTTCTATACCTACTTGGGCTAATTACATCTTGAGGCAAGCAAATGAGGAACACCAAAAAGAATGCAAACACAAGATTTGACAGAAAATCCATCCGAATGCCAAGCCACTCATTGGCTCCAACATTGTGGAGACTAGGTCTCATATATATATCAATCAACTCGAGATTTCTTTCCATGAATCAAAATTCCTGGTCAAAACTTCTAATAGTGGCTGCTCCAGAGATTGATTCTCCAAAATGTTGTACGATTGGAGCTCTACAAACTGATGCCAGCCGAGCCAGTTCCCTAGCTGATGTTATGTAGTATTGCTGCATGCAAGGAAGGTTAGAGGAGTTACAAGAATTCTCTTTTACTATAAAAACCCAAAAGCATGGAAACAAAGAAATACAGATAAACTGTTGTCATGATAGAATCCTGATGCAACTTAATCTATTTGATAACATGCTTTTCAATCAGATTATTGGATCTACCTACATCAAACCTTGAAGTAGAAATCAAACTCTCTTATCGCCAATTTATGTTCCTCTGAGAAAATTAAAATTTGTAAGTTCGTATTTATTATTATTGAGAAATACAGAGAATACCTCATACCATATACAACTTGCACCCATTGGTATAAACACAATGAAGACCTGCCAAGCAATATGAGACATGACTGCAATGATCCCCAAAAGTTGTATAAATGCAAAAGCCAATTCTCCTAGTTGAGAAGGAATCAATGTGTCCACTGCACTCTGATTAGTTGATGCCTGCCAAGAAACAGAGAGCTTGTTACTGACCCACTAGAATCAAATGATTTCCTTCTCTCTTAGGAAAGGTATTAGCCTATTAAAACAATAAATGTCAACTGACCCGATTCAGTATTCACCCAGATGGAGTTGCATCAAAGAAGGACATTGGTGCACGAAATATACACCTGTGCAGAGTGCTGAAAAGCTGATTAGCAGTTTTAAGTCCAACCAATGAAAGAAGCATAGACCTCACAAGAACGCACAGGGAGCTGCTTAATGTCAAAGCAACATAAACCAGAATGAAAAGGGACTTTCTCATAGGGGAACTCTCATTTTCTTTTGTAGAGGCTTCCGATGTCATCCAGAGGTTACTACATATTTGAAGTAGCTGACTTATTATTTGGGCCAGTAGTATTATAGGTATCAAAGTACCATTGTATGCAGCAGTAATGTAAGACCAGTATACCGACATGCTTACCCTGCCTCTCTCTCTTTCTTCTTCTTGTACAAGCTGTGAATTTTTATTCTCTTTATCCAATTTTTCTTTGTGGTTTTCTGGTTCAACCTCTTCCTCTACATCTATTGAGTTCTGAACACCGCACTGCTCCAGTGTGTCACTGGCAGTAACATTTTTCACTGCAGCTGTATTGCCAGGACATGAGCTTTCAACAAATCTCTCTGATGTGTACACTTCAGATTTCTCCATAGCAGAAATAGTTTTCAAAGCTTTCTGATGTGCACCAACTAATTCCACAAAATTTGTGCCTGATTGTAAGATGTCATCATATCCGCCAACCTGAGTAATTTCACCATCTCGCATTACCTGTGAATAATATCATTTACATCAACACAATATGGATCACTTATCTCCTCCTCTCAATAAATGATCAATAAACCCACTGTCCCTTTACCAATTACATTGAAAATTTTAATATCACTAGAACAGGATGAAAGAAATTCAAACCTACCAGAATGATGTCAGCAGAGGGTAAAAACTCCACTTGATGAGTTACATAGACTACAGTCTTTGAACCCAGAATACCAAGTATCCATTCCTATAACAAGCAAGTCCAATTTCTTAGATGTTTATGGACATGAATTTGCAGCGGCACAACCAACAATGTATATTATCCAGACTAAACAATGAATTGCAGAGTGCTACTGTAGAGCTTCATCATTCAAACATTAAAACTAATTAATTCAGCAAACCTACATTATGTAAAGAATAAGAGAAACATACTTGGAAAATATGTTTTCCGGTATATGCATCCACAACACTAAAAGGGTCATCAAAAATATAAATGTCTACATCTTGATATAAAGCACGGGCAATCTGTATTCTCTGTTTTTGTCCACCACTCAAATTTAACCCTCTTTCTCCAATGTCTGTCTTGTCCCCATAAGGAAAAAGTTCAAGATCTTTCTTCAATGCACAAGCATCAAGTACACTATTGTATCTAATAGTATCCATCTGCTTTCCAAAGAGAATAGCGTCTTTAATTTTCCCACTTTGCATCCAAGGAGACTGAGGGACATATGCTTTGGTACCACTTAAGCTAACAGAGCCTGATATTTTTGGAATTTCACCTAATATGCAGGATAAAAGGCTTGATTTTCCTGAACCCACAGTTCCACATACTGCAACCCTCATGCCTCTCTCTAGTTGGACATCTAAACCTCTTATAGTTGGACTAGAGGAATCGGGATTCCAAGAAAATATCCCTCCTTGGATTTGAATCGCGAAGTCTGTTGACTCCTTTGATACCTTTTCTACCCCATCGTGTTGCAGCTCTTCCTCCTGCAGAAAGGCCACAATGCAATCTATTGACACTTTAGTTTGAGCAACCTGAGGGATTAAGCCAGGAAGCATGCCCATAGCTCCCTGAAGTGTCCCATAGGTTGCGAGTGCAGAAAGAATTCTCCCTGCTGTCAAAGGCACTCCTATAAGCATACACGTACCAAAAGGATCAACAATGATAAATATTGGTCCAACAGAGGAAACAAATGTTGTGATAGCTGATGCGTAAACATATTTTTGTAGCCAACTATATTCTGCCTGCCTCAAAATTTCTAGTTTCCGAAGAAATCTTGTCTCCCAAGCCTACAATTTTAAGATCCTCATAATTTTTAATGTCTCTGATGTGGCCTTCATCCTTTTGTCTTTTTCTTCCATTATTCTCTCCTGAAATTTTTCTTGCAATTTTGCAAGTGGGAAATTTGGCAACATAACTGCAAATGAGGTTGTCAACCCTGAAAACGCTGCCAAGCCCAATGTCTGATATAGAATAATGAAGGCCAGAACAAATTGAAGAGGGAAAATCCAAATACTATGCATATAGTAATAGAAACATGAAACATTCTGAACATCTACACTCATGTCTTTGATAATCTCTCCGCTTGTATGCTTCTGTCTTGACTGACTGGAAAGCAACAAGCCCTTCCTGTATATAATAGCTGTCAATGTTGCTCTAACCCGTAAAGTTAACTGATGTTGTTTGAAAAACCCTTGTCGCTGTGACAAAGACTCTAATACCTTTGCCACAAAATAAGCACAAACTAGCACATAGCCTTGACTTTCAAACTGTTTCTTTCCACCTAGAAACTGAACAAAGGCATTTATAAAACATGTACCTACATATGATGCACAAGTCTCTAGTGCTGCTAAGAATGCAGTCAAAAGTACTTACTTCCGAAAAGATAGGAGTAAGGCTTTTGCTAATAAGCCTGTATCACCTTTGGCCTCTAGCTGAGCTCCGAATTTAGGGTATAATTGGCCTATCCTATCTGCCTCTGCAACTTGGGGTACATCATCAATATGCAAAGGGCTCTTATAACCAACAGCAAGCAGAGGACTCATCCAAGAAAATGACAGCCGACTGAGAAGGTTGGTTGTTGCATAAGTAGAGACTGCCTTAATGTTTCCACATTTTTGGGGATTGTCTTTCAAGAGAGGTTCTAGAGTGGTCTGTGAGGACTCTACACCACTTCTGGCACATTCGCAGGCGTCCTCAACAACGCCCAACACGAATCTGAAGAAAAATTCGAAAACGACAATGGATTTCTCAACGGCTTTTCTTCCTCTGGGGCGGATTCGCCCTTGACTCCTGCAGATTCAATCACGAAAACCATTTGGACGCAACAGTCGTCATGAAACGATTCATCTCTGACCTTATTTGATCTGAATCTCATTTCTACATTTAGGAAAGCCATGGATGAAATTTCCCCAGTTCGATGGAGCCAGTTTTAGAGGTCTGTCACCGCAGCACGGGAAGCAAGAGCGGAGAAAACGAAAAGGTTACCCAGGCAAATCAAATCGTGAACAGTTGCAACCACTCAACTCCCTTCCCTGATCAACGATTAACAATCCTCTAATCGTCTAACACATAACCTAACGACACACAGGGATGACAAGTAGATTTTAGGAAAGTCCATTTCAGAGGGAAACACCTTATGGCGTAATATTACATGGAAAAATTATCTTCCAACACTCCCCCTTAATTCTTACATACACAATTACAACACATATTATAACAATAAAAATAATCTTTGTCTCACTGGTCTTCATCAACAACTCTACCCACTCTGCAGTCATCTGGACTCTGCTATTTCTTTCTCCACAGTTTTGAGTTTACCTTACAACTCATTTAAAGTACACCCGCTTCTAACCATCAAAGATGAACTTTGAAAGATCAACAATATTGACAACTCGAGTCATCGTGGCTTCCACGATAAGTGATGTTAAGTAATGAACCATCCTATGGACCGATCACCATCTGTCGGATATTTCGCTTTCGACTATCCATCAGTTGTTAGGCAAATGGTCTGAATACTAAATGTGTTCAAAAGTTGATCTAACAACTTGACCTGCTTCACACACATGGAACTCATACTGTAACTTGTAGTCGTTGTTTAGGGGTTTCCGAGCACTAAGAATAACATGCCATAACAGTGTAAACACAATTTATCTAGTGATGTTTTCAAGGGTTTTCGAGCGCCAAGAACCACTAATTTGATTTGTGCAACACTATTAAATAATTGGTTATGCACTTTTTGGACAAAGAATGAAAAACTACACTAATCTCACAACAACAAAGTCAATAATCATGACACTATCAGCGGTCATCTAGGCATAGAGAAATCACCATATCTCTCATTGGCATAAGTCAAGGGTTGTTCATTTGATTCAATCTTTATCTTGGAATTTTACTTTTTCATGAGACAATCGTTGGAGACGTCCATTCTAACAAAATCATACTCACATACTGAATTGACCAAACTCAATATGTATAAAAATGCAAACTCCGAATAAATTGAAAAAAAAACATAATTCCTTTCACCTTGACTAAGGATATCAACAATCACAATGCTCCTTCTCGCCAACTTTGAATCTGAGATTGCACCTGGAAACTTTGGTCTTCATTGTGTAGGTAGCTATTAATAACAACACGCTTTCTAGAATGAGGTCTTGGTGACATGTTTGTTTCTTAACTGCGCTTAGCCGAAAAGCGAGCAAAACTGGCTCAATAGCTGGCCAGGTTGCCTGAATTTTAATACACAAAGCAACCTTATCAGTCTCCTCTTGATCAAGCATTCGACAACTTATCCTAACAACAACAAATGCACTCGACAACCGTGTAATAAATGCGAAGAAGCAGGTGTTCCTGATAACAATGGAGGATTGGATCGCTCACACAACGCATATATAGTCTCCAATTCCACCGCCAACAACCCAAGCCGATTAACACTGCCATTAGAGTCAGATACACAGTTCAAGGTTGTAATTGAGATCTGGGGATTTGATTCATCCCATGCCACGTCACAGAGCAATGAGTGCCTTGACCAGTTTGCCATGATCCGCTAGTGAAACGAACTTGTTCAAATCTTGAAGCTCGAGATCCTTTCAGAGAGATACGTCTTTGGCAGTCACCAAATGCAACAACTGAAGGTTGTACATATGACCACTATATAGTATAAGGGAGGACACAGAATCACGCCAACCTTCTGCAATTGACGTGAGTATACCCGATCACAGGTGGGTGTGCTCTTTAGAATCGTCTTAATCAATGACCTTCAAATGATCAGTGCTCTTTAAAATCCATTGTTCCACGGAGCGCATCAAAAATAAAAATTAAATTCACTCTGGCAGGCCCATTCCACATCTCCATGTCTTGAGCTCAAGATCACTCATAGGCTTTCTCGTAAGAAGGCTACCGACTCTGTCATGAACACTCAATGGCAGCTTCTGCTCTGATCACTGCTTCGCCCCAGGGAGACACAGAAAGAAACACTACAATAATAGCAAAACAAACACTCAAGATAACTAAGCTAACTATGTACAGAGGACGAATTTAATCCTCAGAATTTTTCCATTCTCTTGGGCCTTTCCTCTCTTTGGAGGGAGTCAAACCCATAGAGGCTCTGATACCTTGTTTAAAACAAAGGTACACATACAAAGGAACAATTTTATTATTATGTTACATAAATCACATGGATACAACACATATTTATGGTGCTTGTGAGATTCAACTAATTCCAAATATAAAAAGGGAGGTTGCCATATTCTCTCAACATCCACCTACAAATATGCAACTAATTCTAAATTATACATGGAAGAATTATCTTCCAACAATAGGCTTGTGTTATGTGATATTATACTATGTAAACATTTTGACTGTTGAGTTACATAACAATAAAAATACAATTAAAATAAAAATAAAATACAAAAATAAAAATACAAAAAACTATTGCACATGAAGAAATTTGATCCCTCTCACCACTTGGTAGATCTAGACTTAAGATGGATCTAGTTAATAATGGAGACCAAGAGGTTTTCCAACCCAATCAATAAGAGATTTTGCAATGCCTCGTTATGTTCTGTTATGTAATTATTTTGACTCGGTAAAATAAAAATAAAATAAAATAACAAAATAAAATTAATAATTTAACAATGACAATTTTTTAGCTCCTGGTTTTGACAACCCATGGTTTTGTCCATGGTATTTGTTATGATGAAACCTATTTAAAGGCTCGAGGGAATCCATTATGGAATGTAAGAGTAGTGTAATCTATTTCTATATATCAATCTAGTTAAGCACAACATACCACTTGATGCAAAATATGTAAGTTTTAATCTTTTCAACTGTTTAGATTTTCTGTGAGTCAATTTTCTTTTCTCAAAGATTCATTTATTTTGATTTGAATTGATACTAATGAATTTTATTTAATGTATATAGGGTGACTATGAAGTTACCAAGTTGTTCAATGGGAGCTACCAAGTTGTTCAATGGGAAGTTGTAGCCAACGAAGAGGGGAGGTCTGAGGAGGAACACTATAAATTGTCCTTGTGAATTACTTTCAGTTAATTTATTTCATTTATTCATAAAATTTTAATGGTTGCACAAGACTATAAGTATGCTTTAAAATCATAGTAATTTAATCTTAATTTTAATTTATTTATTTCTAAAATCATGTTTATTCATAAAAAAATAATGGTTGTGTAAGACTAAAAATATGATTTAAAATCATAATAAATAATCTAATACAATAAAAATGATTTTCAATAATCAAAGCTAAATCATAATTTTAATTTATTATTATTATTTAATTAATCAAAATAATTAGCCTTTCTAGTCTCATATGGAGGTTGGGATTATAGATCAAGTTTATTCATAAAATTTTAATAGTTGCATAAGGCTAAAAGTTTGCTTTAAAATCATACTAAATGAATTTTAATTTGAATTTGTTTATTTTTAAGTCACATCTATTCATAAAAAATAATGGTTGTGTAAGACTGAAAGTGTGATTTAAAATATCTTATCTAATAAGATAAAGATGATTATTTAATAATTAAAGTTAAAGCATATTTTTAATTATTATTTAATTACTTATTTTTTTAAGTGAAATTTTATTTGTCTCCTCCTGATGGAGGTAAGAGAATTTTCTTGCATTAAGGAAAAGAAAAAGAGAAGTGAGCTCTTCAGAATTCACTAAATTAAATACATAATAAAAAAATAACCTTTTTTTTATGATAAAAAATAACCTATTTGATATTTTAAAATAATATAAAACATAAACATATATTTTATAGTTAAGTCATAATTAAAAAATATACAAGACAAAACACGAAACTTATAGTGCAAAAATTTTGTTTTTATACTTACAACAAAAAAATAACAAAAAACATGTAATACATGATATTTAAATGATGAGTAAAAATAAAAATCAAACGTCATATGAAGAATAATTTTAAAAGGAAACCTATCATTAAAAAAGACTTAGTCTAATTTATAGATGAAATTACCTTTTTCACGACATTTTTTTCTAGTTAATTTTAATCAAAACTCCATGGAGATTTTTAAAAACTTGAATTTAAATTGTTTAATCTTCATAATTCGAGTGCCTCAGGAATTTTTCAGGGTGCTCAATCCATTTATGCATTTAAAAATGTATTTTAAACAACAAAAAATCTTGAACTTGTATTGACAGATTTTAGTGAAATGTGGTGAAAAAGGCTATTTCCTTTTTATAAGTTAAACTATGCCATACAAAAATATCTTGATAGCTAGGAGTTACTATCATTCTTATTATACGTGGTATTCCACATTCTATTTTTGTTTGATTGACTATTATTTATGTTTTACCAAAAAAAAATTGAAATTATCCATAATTTAACATTACAAATTAAATTTTATTATTTTTTAATACCATTTTAATTTATTTATTTTAACTTTAATTTACCACACGCTACACACTTATGGTATAATCATTGCATTTCTATAGTTGGATTTTACACTTCACTTTGTACATATTGATTGACTCCACACAAGGAAAGTTTCCCTTCCTTAATATGCACATGGTAGACTGTTCAATTTTAAATTTTGAAATCTTATTGAAAATAAAAATAACACAATAAACTTTTACCCAAAATATTCCAAAAAATAAATAACTATTTAAATTCAACATAATTTATAATACTAATTTCTTAAGCCGTAGTCTAATTAGCTAGAGGAATTGCTAGTGAAGTTATGGAAATTCCAGTTATATTTAGAGAAAATCCAAGGATTTTTATAAATCCAAGTTATAGTTGTTAAACTTTAAAATCTTAGGTGTACTAAATGTTTTTGATGGGGCTGAATCCATTTCCACCATCAAAAACATGATTCAAACACTGCCTCTACAAGATTTTTTGAAATTTTTTTGCCCGGATTCTGACCACTTTTAGCCATCCGGGCAATTCCTCCGCCTCGCTAGATGACTCCATTTCTTAAAAGCAAAAACCTCGAGTTGTTTTTGAAATTTTTTTGCCCGAATTCCGACCACTTTTAACTGTCCGAGCAATTCTTCCACCTTGCTAGATGACTGCATTTCTTAAAATCAAAAGCCTCAGAGTTACCAACTCGAGGAGGAAAAGGCCTAACAAAGATAAAATGTGAATAGAATTGAAAATGAAGGAGATGTAGCTCACAGGTGAGGCTTGCACCTGGAGACTACACTCAAAACAGAGAGATCACTCTCATACACTCTATTATTCATGAATGAAAGATTACATCATTTAAGTACAACACTAGGAATTAGGAAGTTGCAACCAAACCCCTAAACTCTAGGAACTAATCCTAAACTAGGGAGATACGTTACAACTATGTAACCATTTTCTCCATTAATACAAAATAATATAATTATTTTCAACTCCCCCCCTTAATGGAGAAAGGGTTGTCCTGGACTCCTAGCATCCTTCTAAACAATTCAAACTTCACACGTGCAAGAGGCTTTGTAAAAATATCAGCCATATTGTCACAAGTTTTACAATATTCAACAGTGATTTCTTTTGACTGTATCTTCTCTCTGACAAAATGGCACTGAGTGTCTATATGTTTGGTGTTTTTGTGAAACACTGGATTGTATGCCAATTTAATGGTGCTCTGGTTGTCACTTTTGATGGAAGTGGAATTCTTCTGTTCTTTTCCTGCATCATTGAGAAGCCTTCTCAACCAGATCGCTTCACACGTCGCTCCACACAATGCTTGATACTCAGCTTCACACGAAGACAAAGCTACAGTACTCTGCTTCTTGCTGCTCCATGCTATCTTTCATCCTCGCTATTTTCATTCATCAAAAATGGAATGTGCCAATCATCACCAATGTCATCTTTCCCTTCCTGTACCTGTTCATGAAACACTACATCCCTGCTTGCAAATATCTTATGAGTCTCAGGATTGAACAATTTATATGCTTTAAACTCTATGCCATAACCAACAAAGATGCATTTCACAGCTTTAGGATCTAATTTCTTCCTATCAGCTTTGGGTATATGGGCAAATGCTTTTGACCCAAATACTCTTAGATGATTTACTACTGGTTTGAATCCATATAGAGCTTCAAAAGGAGTTTTGAAGCTAAGATACCTGGTAGGACTTCTGTTCTTCAAATATACAACAGTATTAATAGCTTCTGCCCAAAAACTATTAGATAGATCCTTACCTTGTAACATGCTCCTTGCGCACTCCACTAAGGTTCTGTTTTTGCGTTCTGCAACTCCATTCTGCTGTGGTGTGTGTGGCACTGTAAACTGCTGAACAATCCCGTGAGATTTGCAGAATTTCATGAATTCCCCTAGCTTGTATTCTCCCCCTTGATCGGATCGGAGAATTTTTATACTCTTACCAAATTGTTTTTCCACCAAGGTTTTAAATTCTCTAAAGCACTGGAAAGTCTGACTTTTCTTACTCAGAAAATAAACCCATGAGTATCTAGTGCAGTCATCAGTAAATAGCAGAAAATAATACACTCCACCTAGCGACCTTGTCTGCATAGGTTTGCATATATCAGTGTGCACTAGTTCTAAAATATCTGTTTCCTTCCTCCTATCATGCATAGGAAACTGTTCTCTATGCATTTTACCTAAGGCACATCCATCACAATTTAACTAAATATTACGAAAGATAGGGAGCCCCTCAACCATACCTTTTCTCTGCAATAGCATGAGGTCCTGCAAATTCAAGTGACCGAATCTCTGATGCCAGAGTTGTTCGGCTGTCGATCCTCCTGCAACCATGGCTCGCTTTGATATACTCTTCACATCTAGTCTATATAGGCTTCAACACGCACGCCTATTACAACTATTTCTTCCTTGCAATCCTTTATCACACAATGAGTCTTGAAGAACTCGACTTGCATATCTTGATCAGTTATCATGGATACAAATATTATATTTTTCTTAATTCCAGGTACATATAAAACATTTTGAAGATGACTAATTTTTCCATTTGGTAAATTGACTGGAATAACCCGATAACCTTTAATATCATATCCACTATCATCTCCTAAATAGATTTTTGATCCGTATGTAATTTCTTCAAGACTATCAAAAGATTCCTTTTTACCTGTCATGTGAGAGGATGCTTCGGAATCAACATACCATATATCGTCCTCATTAGATGTTGAACGGGCATGGTCGACTATGAACAGTCGAAATTCATGACTGAAATCTTTATCTTCTTCAACATCTTCTTCAATAAAGTATCCTCTGTGCTTTGCTCGCTTCCTCTCTGCATCATCAACCTACTTCTTAAAGGATACATTCTGCACATGGCCCTTCTTTCCACAATAATAACATTTCTTTACAGAATTATTTGCAATCATACCTTTATGTGGACTCTTCTGCGATGTTCCTTCTTTCTGCTGTGGCTGCTTCCCTCTGAATGATCGTCGTTTCGCCATCAGCGCAAGATCATCACTCCGGGGGTTCAAGTTCTGCCGCCGCTCCTCCTCTTGCAGCAAGATCCCTGTCAGATCATCAAATGTGGGCGCTTTCTCCCTTGCCACCAATCCAGTGATGAACATTTGAAATTCATCTCGCATCCCGTTCAGTGTGATTGAGACAAGATCAGAGTCAGACACCGCCTCTCCGATGTTTCCTAATGCATCTTTCACATCTTTGATTCGCGCAACAAATGCAACAACAGTCTCATTTTCGTTCATCCTCATCGAAAATAGCTTGCTTTTAAGTGCCATAACTCGGCTTGTGTTCTGGGTCTGATACAGATTTTTAATGGTCGTCCAGATCTCCGTGGACGTTTTACAATCTATGATGTGTGAAATAACGTTGTCCTTCACAGGCTTTTTCAGCAAAACTTTCGCCTTGTTCTCTCGCTTATCCCAGTCTTGCTCCTGCGTCCCCGCATTCACCCTCTGCTCATCACTTGTAACTATGGACCAAGCATTCGCACCTTCAAGCAAGGTCTAGATCTTAAACTTCTAGTTCGTGAAGTTAGATCCATCGAGTTTTCCAGACTCGCGGAGGTAAGATTCCATCATATTACTCATTCTGATTAGATTTAAAAATGAATCTACCCAATAATAACAAAAAATCGATACCTTTCAAATCGATCTGCCACCAATCTGCTAATCTTGTGATCTACTCACTGATTTAGATCCGGCAATATATGACAACTTAGCAAGATCAATTCTGCTCCGATGAGCAAATTCGTCGTTTTTCAATACAACCAAAAAACCGATCTGATCAAAACAGATCCGATCTGCCTCTCCCGAATAGATCTGCAACTTCTCCGATCTGCACCTTCGCAAATCACCAAACGAAGATGAGGCTTCCTGCAGATCCCCTTGAAGGTGGATTGGCGTGTTCCCGAGCGAGAAAACCACGCCCAAATAAAATTGGTTAGAGTAAAATTTCCTGGCGCGATTTTTCCGTGATTTTCCGCGCCAATCAGGTATTTTGGCGCTCTAGCGCGATTAATAGACGAACAGTCGTGCCAAAAGCCCTTCCTGGTGCTGCTGTCAGAGAGAAAAGCGCGCCAATATCCTTCTATTCAGAAAAAATAAAAAACATTCGAATCCGAGCCAGGTGTTCTGTAGTCCACCTGCTCAATTGAGCACAAAGCTCTTATGTACACGCGGCCACAGAGGCACCTCAAACCACACAGGCAATTCTGCCACAAGGCAAGCTGGCCACAAAGGCACTTCAGTCACAAGAGGTGATACAAGATCAGGCTCACCCAATCTGAGCTCTGATACCAAGATAAAATGTGAACATAATTGAAAATGAAGGAGATGTAGCTCACAGGTGAGGCCTGCACCTGGAGACTACACTCAGAACAAAGAGATCACTCTCATACACTCTATTATTCATGAATGAAAGATTACATCATTTAAGTACAACATTAGGAATTAGGAAGTTGCAACCAAACTCCTAAACTCTAGGAACTAATCCTAAACTAGGGAGATACGTTACAACTATGTAACCATTTTCTCCATTAATACAAAATAATATAATTATTTTCAACTAACAAGTGGATGCCCAAAAACCACAAGTTACCAATTCGATTTCTAGAGAGACTTTCACATAAGAGTGAGACCATAGAACCTCTCGGCCTTCCCGTTCTCGTTCGTGGTCACAGAGCAGCTCAGAACCGAATGGCTGGCCAGCACTCTGAGGATCCGATCAAGAGTAATGGCGGCGTCGGGGTTCGTCGTCGGAATATGGGCAACGATTTGTGTGGGCGAGAGTTGGACGCCATTGCCGGCATTTGCTATGATTTGGAGAACATCGAGTTCGACGGCTGCCTTCATCGCCATGGGAAGGCATGAGAAATTTGCGAGCTCCATGCCCAGAAGCCATTCATCCTCATTCAAAATCTTCATAATCGATTCTGAGTTTTCAGCAGCTGTTGACGCCATTTGGATACCCTTCTTGTTGGGTTGGAGATGACCACACTCTAAAGCAAGGTTTGTTTTATCCTCTTCCTTTTTCATAGTCGTTGTTAATGTACAACACTATCGAATCTATCATAACTATATTAAATGGAAAATATTTTATGTTATAATCATATTATTTTAAAAACGAGTAGTTTTTAAGTGTAATTTTTTTTGGTTTATTTTCCGATCTAATTTGTTTAGAATCTCTGAGAATTATTTGAAATCACAAGTTTGACAATAAACTCTTCACAATTCAAGTGTCCCCAAAATTTTTTGAGACGCTGAATTTATATATGCAATAAAAAACCAGCCTACATAACACAAATTAAAATTTGGCCACAAATTTTTTCACCAGATTCAAAACAAAAATCCACCAAAAACTCAAAAAAATCATACTTAAAAAATTACTCCATTTTAAAATAATAATATTAACACAAATTTATTATAATTGTGGATATTTATTCTTTTAAATATTTATTTTGCATTATTTAAAAGAATAAATATCCACAATTATAATAAATTTGTAAAGGATTATTTTGTAATTTTTTAAATTTAATTATTTATTTTTTATATTATTTAAATATATAGATATTTAAAGCTAGATTATAGTTTTTATATTATAAATAATTTATTTGTAAAAAATTTAAGTCAGATGTTTATATTTTATATTATTTGGATAAATATATTTTTATTATTCATATATGAAATTTGGAATCCTAAATAATATTTTCCAGAATTTGTCTCGTGTATAAGAGATGATTGTTGAAATGAATATATGTTTGAGATTAGTGTACTTAAAACTTCGAAGAGGCCGAGTAAGGCTAAATATTACTTGGATGATATTGTTGAAGTAGTAAATATAGCGAATCATTGTTTGGAAGTTCACCCACATTTATTGCTTCTGTTTTTTTTTCTCCAGTTTGATGAATAAAACAAATATTTGATGTGGAATTAATTTAATATAACATAAGATTTAAATATTTTCTTTAATAAGGGCCAACCTGCCATTGTAGAAAAGATGCTTAATTAATCTTGATAGCAATTTCTATCACCAATGAACTTGTCAATGTACAAATTGCAGGAAGAACATTTTCTATGTTAAGTATGGAAAGGTATTGATCATCACAACTCTATTTTGCTCTGCAAAAGAAACAATCTCGTTTAAAATAGGATGCAGTTTGAGAGAACGATAAAAGTTTGTTCTATATCCCTTGCCTTCGTTGCTACAAATATAATTGCATTCATCTCTATATCAATCATGTACAATTCCCATAAGGAGACAAATGATCATGTAAAACGAGTTTCCTAGAATTCACTTGAGCTAAACACTACCAAAGAAATAAAGTTATATAGCTTCATTACAACCAATAAGATAACGTGCTTCGCAAAAAAAACCATTTTAACACAAAATTTTCACTTTCATAGATCAACTTATTAGTCGTCTAGATTTCAATTTAGCTATATTTTAAATCATAAATTACACTCCATGATATTAAAAAAATGCTAATACTTCTGGATTATCATGCTAGTGAATAGCATACATTCAATTTTAACACTCTTCAAACTATTTTACTTTTTTATGCATCTTATTTGTGATAGTTAACGTCTATGATAATATTGTGAAAATATGAACTCAATGAAAGTTACAAATGGTAGGATGGATTTTCAAGGTTATTATATAATTCTTGTAATCTGTACCAATTAAATTGATCATATTTTGTTTGTGGGAAGTCAAAATAATGTGATACCATTATCATATATGAACTCAATGGAAGTTACAGATGGTAGGATGGATTTTCAAGGTTATTATATAATTCTTGTAATCTGTACCAATTAAATTTATCATATTTTGTTTGTGGGAAGTCAAAATAATGTGATACCAAATGTAGGGAACTTCAAAATCTTCCGCCATCATGTAGCAATGAAGTTCATAATCATGATATGATATTGATGGAAAACAAAATCTTATAATTAATCATTAAATTGATAGGATGACAATGTGGGTGATATCAGTACATGATATTTATAACAAGTAGTTGATGGCTTCCTTCATCATTCATTATAAAATTCATAAAATTATAATGCATAAATAATAATATACTTTGGAAAGGATCAATTGTTAAGCTCCATTAATTTTTGCACAATTGCTGTCTACAATTATGGAATTTAAACTGCAGTCTTTCCTTAACTTATGGAAACCAACTGCAGTAGTTTCCTTAAGTTAAGAAAATCAACTGCAGTTAATAAATTTATTGTTGGGAGCTACTGAAGTGGTCCATTACTCCCATCTGGAGTTCTCTGCATTGATCTGTGGGACATCTGACACATAGCTATCAGAAGCTTAATGGAAGCTTGGCTATAAATTCATCTGTTTGGTCCCCAAGCTTGTATCTCAATCCCCTTCAGTTTTTCACACCATCTAGCTGAGATAGCAGAGCTTGGAAGTGCCTTCAGAATTTCTGCATTCTTTTCTTTTTGCTTGGATAGCTGGAGCGTGGTTTTCAGAAAGAAGTTGCATCAAGAGTTTCACCAATGGCTGGAGGTAATTCGTATCCCTGGGCATTAAGTTTCAACGAGTCATTGAATTTTTCTGCATGCAGAATCGTTGTTATAATTATCTAACATTTGGTATCAGAGCCCTTTTACCTCTGCCTTGTTGTGTGTTGGCCAAGAAACGAATTTCGATCCACCGTTTCGTTCCATAATTTATTTCTTTTTGCGCAAACCGTGGGTCGAATACATGACCTGTGTGTAGTTGGCCATAGCACCTTATTATTGGAGGTCTAACGGATTGAACCCGCGACCGAAGGATGTCAACTAGGACTTTTTATCCCATTTATCATATTGTTGGGAATAATTGCCCTTTCTGAATATGCACGCATTTAATCAGTCGGGAGAATTTTTTTTTTCTTCCTCTATATATTTAATGCCCCAATCAAATAATAAGAATATACACGTGGTTAAGTGTATTTCCAATATATATATGCACTTGATCCATCAAGGAAAATTAAGCTTCATCTGAATCTCTTGAGCCTCTAGTTCTAGTTCTGACATACGCATTTGATTGTGTTTATATGCATGCATTTGATCACTCAAGGAAAATAAAGCTTACTATATTATACTCATCTGAATCTCTTGAAAAGGTTAAGAAAGTATTATGTGCATATGCATGTTTGGCCAATGCGTAAAGAGATTTTACCAATCGGCAAATGAAATTTGCGTCAAAACAATTTTCCAGCATCTAAAAGTTACAGGTTCAAAAGTAAATGCCGATTGTGACGCTGTATCTGTACTGTTTCAATGCCTGTCTTTGTGTTTTATTTTTGAGTTTTTGCTTTTGAATAACACTAGCCGAGGTCTGGAGCTTTCTTCATATCGGTAAGATCAGATATTGGATCTTTCGAGAAGGAATGGTTCTCCTAAAAGACCTGAAGCTATCGTAAAATAGAAGATTTTTTTGGTTACCTTACAATTATATGTGGAACTACTCTAGGTATGGAAACTCAACGTATACATCTTAACATCAATCATGATATTTTACAAATAGTAGCCATAATGATGTGTAGAGGCTCCCGTAAATTAATGACGGTATTGCAGTCTTGTTCACAAACGAAATTGTGAACAAGAAAGTCAAATAGCTTATCTTTTGAAAGGTTATCTATTATGAAGAAACTACACGGATATTCTAGTTCTGCTACTCGAAGCTTTCTATTACAGTATAAAATACTCTGTTATAAATATCAAAAGCTTTCACTGCTTGTAGGTATTGTATGTCAGAAGTTGTCTCAACTGATATATCAGATAGATGTATTAATGCTATTGAGTAATTGAATTCTTATGGGTATAAATTATTTTAATTGTGGAGGCTGGAGTTTAAATATGAGGTTTTTGTATTCATTTTATAAAATATTAGGGGAAATGAATATAGGGATGACCTTTGAAGTATTACTTAAAGAAAATAACTCTAAATTGTGAGAATCTCTATTTTGAACTCAATAGCCTTGCAATGCAATTTGTAGTCATTTTCGGTAATGCTGACTGCTTTAACCTTAATTTTGATTTTGCTGGAGAATTATTACAGTTATATGGAGTTTATTAAAATGTCATTTTGACTTACTCCTTTCAGTAAACATTATTTTTCTTCTCTGATTAAGTTTTGTTTATGCAACAAAACTAATGTCTAAGTGATCCATATAATTTTAATTAATTAGAGAATAGCCACAGCATCTTTAATTAAATAAAAATATATATTGGTTAGATCACATGAAGATTATTTAAACATTAAATTGTAATTAATTACACTGAATATAATAAATTTTATCCCACAGGAATCTTTATTATATTTATGTAATTAATTAGGATAAAATTTCATAACCTACCCACAGGAGTTATGAATTAATAAGTTTTATCATAAAGTTTTATTGAATCTGTTTGAATTGAAAATTTAGCCCACAGGTAATTTTTATGTCATTTGATTCAATTCTTTTTAGCATGATTTACATTGGTAAAACATGAAAGTTTATTAAGCCTCAATTTTAACATAAGCATGTGATTCTTTATTTTGATGCAGTAGTACAACCTGCAAATTTGTCTGAAATTCGTTGTGACATTCCCGAACTTAACGGAGATAACTATAAGGTTTGGAAGGAGAGGATTCTCCTTCATTTAGGGTGGATGGACATAGATTATGCTATTAGGAAAGATGAACCATCGACACTCACTGATACCAGCACTACAGCGGACATCGCGCTTTATGAACGATGGGAGCGATCCAATCGTCTAAGCATGATGTTCATTAAGACTAAAATTTCAGCTGGTATTTGTGGTTCCATTGATCAGCATGAAAAGGTCCGAGACTTGTTGAAGGCCATTGATGATCAATTCGTCACTTCAGACAAGGCACTAGCAAGCACCCTAATCATGAAGTTCTCATCCCTAAGGCTCACCAGTGTGAAAGGTGTGCGCGAGCACATCATGCAGATGAGGGACACTGTGGCTCAATTGAAGAAACTCGAGGTTGATATATCGGAGTCCTTCCTAGTGCACTACATCCTGAACACCCTTCCGCACCAATATGGACCTTTCAAAATCTCATACAACACACATAAGGATAAATGGTCAATTAATGAACTCATGACCATGTGTGTTCAAGAGGAAGAGAGACTGGTGATGGAACTGGGAGAGAGTGCAATGCTGGCAACGCGTGGAAAGGGCAAATCTCAAGCCAATCGGAAAGGGAAAGGTAAAGTACCTCCCCAAGCCGATATCAAGAAGGTTTCCAAGTGTTTTTTTCTGTAAAAAGAAGGGACACATGAAGAAGGAATGCACCAAATTTTAGAAATGGCTTGCAGACAAAGGTAATTTAATCTCGTTTGTTTGTTATGAATCTAATATGGTTAACGTTAATATTAACACATGGTGGATTGATTCTGGATCAACAATTCACATTTCGAATTCCTTGCAGGGTTTGCAAAACCTAAGGAAGCCAGTGGGAAGTGAGCAAAGCATCTTATCAGGAAACAAGATGGGCTCGCATGTGGAAGCTATAGGAACATGTTATTTAACTTTAAGTAGTGGCTTTGTTTTGGAATTAGAAAAGACCTTTTATGTTCCAAGTTTTTCTAGAAACTTGATTTCAGTT